>OX402550.1:16041188-17320188 GCA_948098915.1 Lampropteryx suffumata | reverse complement strand
AAAATTCAAAAGTCAAAACAGACATAAATGTGTTTGACCTCACTATTGTATTAGGTTAATCTTGTAAAAACAGGGTGAATAAATAAATAAAATGAATTTTTTATTCAATAAAATCTCTTCTGGTATATTTTTGGCCCTCTTGCAAAGCAAACATTGTGCTCTTATAATATTTATTTTTTCGAGTTATTGCTGGTTTTATTAGTAATTTTGGTGTTTTTATTTAAATAGAGCTAGAGTTATTGACTCGCGTGTGAATAATTAGAATAAAATCTTTGTACAAACAATATAAACACTTGCCACTGGCAAAATTGACATAATTAAGACACATGCCATTAACGAAGAAAAAGAGCACAAGGATTGTCTTTTACATGCTAGTGAATCTAGGTGCCGGTTCCTCTTAATCACAGTTGAAGAAGAATCCGGCAAGAAACTCACCTGGTCTCGTCTTAAAACTTTTTTGTATGATCCTTGTCAATTTTGTTACGAATTTCGAGTCGAGTCGGAGCAGATTCATCCCAAGCGTTTTTGTCATTTAGATAATCTGTTATTTTATAATATGCCTTGAGAGACAGTTTCTGTTTTATAACGTTTAAATTTGCCAATCGACAAATCTAACACGTCGCTTGGGACCTTATAGAAGCGTACACTTTGCCCTATAAATGATTTTCTAACTTCAGGGAGCCTAACTCTGGGAACAGCGAGTTTATCTTAATTATAGTATTAATACTATCACTATTTTTTTAAATAAATCATCATTTTTGTGATGTTCAAAGTGGTCCTGGTGATTTGATTGAATAAAGAATGTTTTGATTTGATTTGATTTGTGCAGGCAAAGACTTTGCATTTTTTTTTCTTTTTGTAGGGTGTAATTTTTTTTTTTGTAATTTATATAATTTTTAGAGTTGGTTAAGTTTTCTGATCTTTACACTGTAACTTAGATATACCTTGATTACATTACATAACTAAGTATACATTTAATTGTTCTCAATATTATAATAAATAAGTACTTATTATTATTAAGATTATTTTTAGATCCTATTTAAGCTCTTCTCACCTGAAACACAGGATTACCTAGTTCAGGCTTGTGATTAAACATTTAAACATTTCCTTTTGTCTGATTAAGATTTTGTTTTGTTATATTAGGTATTGTTCTATTTGAATTTTAGAAAAAAATATTTTATTATTATTATTTATTATCTTACATACCTTGGCCACAAAAATAACTCTTTCACAAATAATGCTCTCATAACCTTCTCAACTTGGTGAAATCCAAACGTGAATGATATTGGAGCATTGGAGAATGCTTTGATAAATCCAGTCTGAAACAAATTAGTTTTTAGTTCTTAGATATTATTTATTACTTTATTGGGTACTTCGTGTTAGTCATTGGCCAATGGTGACGGAGTTCAAACAGTTTCCTTTACTGTTTGATAGTACTGGCATAGCGCACATAAAGTTCTCGAACAGAAAACTTCATTGGTGCATGACCGTTTTCGAACCCACGACCTTAGGAGCGGAAGGCGGGGCGACTACCTGCAGCGGCCTGCTAAATACAATTTTATAGCGTCTTCCGAGAGGCGCAGGGGATGGCCCGAATTAGAATGAAAATTGAATTCAAGAAAATAAAATTAAGCATAAGCGCTTTTTGTTCGCAACACCGTTCTACCATAGATGTAAATAGGAGAAAATTCGACATAATTTACGTCGAGTTAACAAACATATATAAAACAATTTATTATGCATTTATTTCTATTCAACTTTAAAAGTTACTATTTTCACCTAAATTTTGGTATTAATTACAGCCAGATAATTAATACCAAAATTAAATACTAATTTAATGTTATAGCGGTAAGGTTTTTATTTATATTTTAAATTTATTAAGTATGTGTTGATTTTTTAAAAGTTGGTAATTTTTTTTTATGAACTGAATTACTATTGATGGTGTGAAAGCGGCGACCATAGGGCGCCGAGAGACAATCTTGCTCTAACTTGCTTAAATGCTAGCGCTGGCACTGACTATCTGTACTCTTATCCTGTTGGACACCCATTATAAATAAAAAGTGGTGTTGTACCCACTGCACATACCTTGTTGTGTTGTCTGTACAATCGCAAGGCAAAAGCTTCTTGACAAGACTCCAACACACTGTGAGCTCTAAGTACTATGATTCCAGTGATGTGTGAGACTGGCACTCTGTTTTTAAGGAGGTCCACTACCAAAATCCTAGTGGAAACAAAGTGAATTCCACCTTCTAGATATGCCTTTTCTCTGAAAGTTAAAATAAATAAAATAATGCTGGACATTAAACACAGCGTCATCTAGTTACCAGAGCTTGTGTTATTACCACATGACTTACTATTCATGTACTTTTTTTTGTAATAAACATACATAAATATTAGATAGAAAAATAGACACGAGACAAATACAGTTTAAATTTGTCCCGTGGCTGGAATCAACTCCGCAACCTTCTGCATGTCAGGTAGGCCTTTGCCCACTGCACCACAGAGGTTGTCATAAATTTCACTAGTTCAAATGTATGTATCTACTAACCCCTCTACTTAGAAACATCTCTCAACTTCTGTCAAAAGATAATCACTGTTTAATAGTGTCATCCCTCGTTGTAAGATGTCTAACCTCAAAATACAATGTGTCTCCTTACCAAATTTCATCAAGATTCATTTAACGAAAAAAATTTTCATTTAGAAATGGAAACATACAAACAAGCAGACAGATAAAAAAAATCACATGTGGTATAAGTGAAACCTTCAAAATTTTTGAACCACGAATATAAGAAACACTGTATAATACTTCCTATCTCATTTTCTTACACATTAAATCTTATGAATTTATGTGTCTGTCTCTTTTTACTGTCGCTTTTTCGTTTCATCGACTTTCAAATCACAACGATGCTAAAGAAGTTTTCACTTCAAAACAGAGAAACAGACAGAGACTCTTTCATATCAATAATATTACTATGGATGTATGAGTTAAAGCCTCAAAATATCAAAAAAAAATTATGTAAACACTCTTTTAAAAAATTTGCAGTTTACCTTTCTTGGCCAAGATTTGGTAATGCGGTGAGACTGAATTTATCTGTGAAATATTTTTCCTCATGATCGCTACTATTAAGCACAAGTACTAAGTTTGCTGGATCTTTGTAAACAAACAGTAGATTCAATAAAACTGTTTTGTAGTTAAGGCCCCTGAAACAATATTAACATAATTTAATACTGTTGCGCCCGATACATAGCTCCATCTGTTGGCAGGCAGACACATTAAATATTCACCTACGCCATCTGGTATCGAGTAGATGCAAACTACAAAGTACACGTATCGAATGCATAGGAGCGAACGAGATAGCAATATCTCTCTATTGCAATCGAACGTTTGAGCGCGTTCCGGTTCGTTCTCGAACGTTCCAGTAGCATCGCGGTTTTACGCGACTTATTCGACGCTCGTATAAATACAGCGGTGGTTTGCGGATGTAGTCAGTCTATTTTCGGCTAAGCAAGTGATACAAGTGCGATAGTTTTGAAGTGTTATCAGTTGTGTTATAGTGTTGTGACTTTTACAGTGTTCTATTTGGAAGTTAACTAATAGAATCAGTGGATTAAGTTCTGTGTGTGGTAACTTTGAAATTAAAGTTATTATTTGGTAAAATCAAGCGCTTTCATAATTTATCAGTACCCGGCTCGTAACAAATTGGTGTCAGAAGCGGAGATAAAGAAATGCCGGTTTTACCAAAGGACGACACAGACGGTATCCGGACAAGGAGTCAGCGTCAACAGGAAATGGATGAGAGACGGTTTGGGGGTTCTCCATCACAAGAATCTCAATTGGTTCTTCAGCCAACAATGGAGTCAACTGGTGAGTTATCGGGAGTTCCATCATCATCTGAGGCTCAGGCTCCTACTGCAGGGGACCTTGCTGCCTTAATGGCGATGCTTCAGGAACAGGCTCGCCAGCAACAGGAACAGGTTCGCCAGCAACAGGAACAGGCTCGCCAGCAACGGGAAGAACAGAAACGCTGGCAGGAGGAACTGGTTCACCGGCAGGACGAACAGGCTCGTCGTCAGGAGGACCAAGCTCGCCAGCAACAGGAGGAACTGTTTCGCCGGCAAGAAGAACAGACTCGCCTTATAAAGGACCTGCATGGAGCCTTTGGCAAGGAGCTTCAGGATGTTAAGGAGAAAATCCAGCACCATGATAGCCGAATTTCTGAAGGAGAAACCCAGATTGCAAGTGTAAAAAAAGCTGTGGATCTGCTGAAATCTGAAGATAGAGATATTGCTCCTGTGGTCTCTTCATCGTCAGCGCGAGGATTTAAAGTGCCACCATTTGATGGAGGTTCTTCGTGGTCCGCCTATAAAATTCAGTTTGAAGCTGTCCTAAACGCAAACGGATGGACGAAGTCGCAGGCTTTGACTGCACTAACATTAGCCTTGCGTGACCAAGCACTCACTGTTTTGGAGGCCCTGGGAAGTAACGTCAGTTATGAGCAGCTGTTGGAGGCACTAGAATCTCGATATGGTGACGCACATCTAGAACATGTTTTCCGCACCCAATTAAAGGACAGGACTCAGCGCAATTCGGAGAACCTGCAGCAGTGGGCCCTGGAAATAGAAAAGCTGGTTCGGAAGGCTTTCCAATCTTCACCTGCCCTTATCGATGGGAACTTGGTTCAAGCATTCGTCGATGGGATACGTGACTTGGAAGTCAGAGCTACGGTGAGACTTGGCCATCACGTGTCTTTAAATAACGCCTTGGCCCATGCTTTGGAGGTGGAAGCTGTACGGATGGACACTCGAGCACATCGTATCAGAGAAGTAGTGGAGTCCAGCCGCGACGGTCGTCCAAAGTTTAGTCCGAAATGTTATGGGTGTGGAGAAAAGGGTCATCTGAGGTCCAGTTGCCCGAAACGAAACAAAGAGAGTAACGCCAGATCTCAAGAAGGACAGGTGGTGAGCACCTCCGCTCCCCAGCAGCAGGGAAACGAGTAAATGCCAGGACCGCGGGGCGGGTGCTGGCTGGTATTGAAAAAGCCCTAAGAGTTTCGATTTCACAAGCCCACGATGGGAACAGCCTGATCATCAAAGGCCAAATAAATGGAACGACCTGTAAAATGACTTTGGATACTGGTGCTTCTCGTACAGTAGTGAGTTCCCAACTTGCAAATCGCTTTCTTGGGGACTTTTCCCGCAAATGTAACAGAGTTCAGCTCGTGACAGCAACCGGCCAGCACATATCCGTTCAAGGCGAGATGCAGGTGGAGTTGAAATTAGGGGAGACCACTTACCATCATAACGTCATCATTGCCAACATAGTTGATGAGTGCATTCTGGGTCTGGATTTCTTGCGAGAACACCACGCAGAGATCGACGTAAAGCAAGGGATTTTAAAATGCGGTACAGAAGAATATATGGAAGGAGGATCCTCAGGAAAAGTCTACTGCCTGAAGGAAATTGTGCTTCCTCCAAGGTCAGAAACCATGGTACAAGTACGCCTGTTGCAAACATCAGAAAGAAATCGATGTGTATTGATAGAAAGGTTAGACAGTGACCTACCATGGATTATGGCACGAACTCTAGTAAAGGCAACCACCATCTCAGCAGTGCGAATACTGAACCCGAGTAATGAGGAACATCTCATTAAGAAGGGAATGTTAATGGGCAATTGTGAAGAAGTTACCTGGATGCGAAGATGTCAAGAATTATCCAGTGACAATAAATTAGAAGTTAATTACAATGTGTCATCATTGCTGAAAGATTGTCGCAAAGATCTTTCTGAAGAGGAAGTTGCCATGGCTGAGAAGATGTTACATCGATATGCTGATATTTTCTCTTCGAATGATGCTGACATTGGAAAGACTGGGCTGGTTCAGCACACCATAAACACCGGTAACGAATCACCGATTCGTCAACGACCAAGAAGATTACCTGTCGCAAGAGAAAAGGAAGTGGAGACTATGATTGAAGGAATGGTAAAAGACGGAGTGATAGAACCTTCTTCCAGTCCCTGGTGCTCTCCTGTGGTATTAGTCAAGAAGAAGGACGGTAGCTTGCGTTTTTGTGTGGATTATCGTCGACTTAATGACGTAACGAAGAAAGATAGTTATCCACTTCCAAGGATTGACGACACACTGGACACATTGACAGGGATGAAGTGGTTTACAACCCTAGACTTGAAAAGCGGCTACTGGCAGGTTGAAATAGACCCTAAAGATAAGGAGAAAACGGCGTTTTCTACGGGAAAGGGTCTGTGGCAATTTAATGTAATGCCGTTCGGGTTGTGCAATGCCCCTGCAACTTTTGAAAGGTTGATGGAAATGGTACTAGCTGGATTAATTGGAGACGCCTGTCTTGTCTACTTAGATGACATTGTTGTAGTGGGGCGTACGTTTGAAGACCAGCTTCAAAATCTGGAACGAGTACTAGCTAAAATTCGTGCAGCCAATCTTAAATTGAGTCTGAAGAAGTGCTCATTTTTCAGACAAGAAGTAAGCTTCTTAGGGCATGTTATTTCAGAAGATGGTGTGCAAACTGATCCAGAGAAAATCGTCGCTGTTAAGGATTGGCCGATCCCAAAGGATAAAACACAAGTCCGAGCGTTTCTAGGATTGTGTTCCTATTACCGACGGTTTGTGAGAAACTTTGCAGATGTTGCTAAGCCCTTGCATAAACTCACCGAATAGAAACGAGTGTTCAGCTGGGACGAAGAATGTGATATTGCCTTCCAAGAGTTAAAGCGACGTCTGTGTGATACACCTATTCTTGGTTTCCCTGACACCGAGAATAGTTTCATCGTAGACACAGATGCAAGTAATACTGGTATTGGAGGCGTATTGTCCCAGCGCAAAGGAGATCAAGAGATCGTGATAGCTTACTTCAGCAAAGCTTTATCTAAACCGGAAAGAAACTACTTTGTCACTAGAAGGGAACTTTTAGCAGTAGTGAAAACTTTGCAGCATTTTTGTAAATACCTGCTGGGTCGTAAATTTCATCTACGCACGGATCATGCTGCATTAAAATGGCTGCTACAGTTCAAAAATCCTGAAGGACAAGTGGCAAGGTGGATTGAACAGCTACAGGAGTTTGACTATGAAACTGAGCATCGCAGTGGAAAATCTCACGGTAATGCGGATGCATTGTCAAGAAGACCTTGTCCAGAAGAATGTAAACATTGTGTAAAACAAGAGTCCAAAGAAGTGGTACCCGTCAGAATGTTGAGCACGGATCTATGTGATGAGTGGAAGGAAACCCTGCAGAAAGCGCAGACGGATGACTCAGATATTAAGGCAATCATCGAATGGATAAGGGCTGGAACTTCTAAACCTGTATGGAGTGATGTGGCTGGAATGAGCACAACAACAAAAAGCTACTGGGCACAATGGGACAGTCAGGTTATCCACGATGGAGTATTGTGCCGTAAATGGGAAAATGCTCGCGGAGATCACTGTCATCTGCAAATGGTTGTTCCAAAGGCTAAAGTATCTGAAGTGCTTAAACTCTACCATGAAGGATGCTCCGGGGGGCATATGGGGGTAAAGAGAACTCTGTTGAAGATACGTGAGCGATTTTACTGGATCCATTGCAGAGATGATGTGGAAGACTGGTGCCGAAAATGCACGAGTTGCGCAGCAGTGAAAGGACCCCATACACGCAGCAGAGGTGCATTAAATATTTATAACGTGGGAGCGCCATGGGAGCGGATAGCTTTGGACATTGCGGGACCATTCCCTGCTACAGAAAATGGAAACAAGTATTTCATGGTTGTTATGGATTATTTCACAAAGTGGCCGGAGGTCTTTGCCATCCCAAACCAAGAAGCGTCAACAGTAGCCGATAAATTAGTCCATGAGGTCTTTTATCGTTTTGGAGTACCCTTGGAAATTCACAGTGATCAAGGGAGGAATTTCGAGTCCCAAATATTTCAGGAAACAGTGATGTGAGTGATGGGCACTTATAAGACAAGAACCACCTCTTATCGGCCACAATCCGATGCAATGGTTGAAAGGTTCAATCAAACGTTGGAAAGATATATAGCAAAAGTAGTGGGAAACCAGCAGACCGATTGGGACAAGCACATTCAACCGTTTTTACTGTCATATCGAAGTGCAGTTCACGAAAGTACAAGTGTCACTCCAGCTTCGGCGAACTTTGGACGAGAACTACGGTTGCCAGCAGACCTTATAACAGGTATTCCTCCCCAGTCTCCGCGCAATATAACAGAGTACGCGAGTGACCTTCGCAACAAATTGAACGATGTACACGAACACGTTCGCCAATCCAGCCAACAAATGTCTGAAAAGATGAAGACTCGATATGACCGAAAATTAAACCACTTGGGCTTTAGTGAAGGATCACTGGTGTGGTTACATAACCCTGTACGCAGTAAAGGAAAGTGTCCTAAACTGCAGGCGAAATGGGACGGACCATATCGAACTGTGAACAGGATCAACGATGTCACGTACCGGATTAAAAAGGGGTTACGAGGCAAGCCTAAGATTGTCCATGTGGATCGACTAGCGCAATATTACGGGTCTAACGATGCTCGGGACGAGCATGTCTTAGGAGGGGATAGTGTTGCGCCCGATACATAGCTCCATCTGTTGGCAGGCAGACACATTAAATATTCACCTACGCCATCTGGTATCGAGTAGATGCAAACTACAAAGTACACGTATCGAATGCATAGGAGCGAACGAGATAGCAATATCTCTCTATTGCAATCGAACGTTTGAGCGCGTTCCGGTTCGTTCTCGAACGTTCCAGTAGCATCGCGGTTTTACGCGACTTATTCGACGCTCGTATAAATACAGCGGTGGTTTGCGGATGTAGTCAGTCTATTTTCGGCTAAGCAAGTGATACAAGTGCGATAGTTTTGAAGTGTTATCAGTTGTGTTATAGTGTTGTGACTTTTACAGTGTTCTATTTGGAAGGTAACTAATAGAATCAGTGGATTAAGTTCTGTGTGTGGTAACTTTGAAATTAAGGTTATTATTTGGTAAAATCAAGCGCTTTCATAATTTATCAGTACCCGGCTCGTAACAATACCATAATTGCACACACAAAAACACACACACACAAACACACATAATTACATAATAAGCATCACACCTTGATACTGTTACGAGCCGTTACTGATAAATTATGAAACCGCTTGATTTTACCTCACACCTTGATACTGTTACGAGCCGGTACTGATAAATTATGAAACCGCTTGATTTTACCAAATAATAACTTTAATTTCAAAGTTACCACACACAGAACTTAATCCACTGATTTTACTAGTAAACTATCCAATAGAACACAATAGGAGTCACAACACTACAACACAACTGATAACACTTCAAAACTTTCGCACTTGTATCACTTGCTTAGCCGAGAATAGACTGACTCCATCCGCAAACCAGCGCCGTATTTATACGAGCGCCGAGTGCGTCGCGCCAAACCGCGACGCAACTCTAACGTTCGAGAACGAACCGGAACGCGCTCAAATGTTCGCTTGCAATATTGCTATCTCGTTCGCTCTTATGCATTCTATACGTGTACTTTGTAGTTTGCATCTTCTCGATACCAGATGGCGTTGTAGGTGAATATTTATTGCGTCCGCCTGCCAACAGATGGAGCTATGTATCGGGCGCAACAATACTGTACTGTAGACATCTTGATATTGTTACTGTAGGTTTATTTTGTTAATTATAATGTACTAGCTGTGCCCCGCGGTGTTACCCGCGGTAACAAACAAAAAAAAAAGATATTTTCCCGCAGTAAAATGTAGCCTATGTGTTAATCCAGGGTGTCAGCTAACTCCATACCAAATTTTATTAAAATCGCTCCAGCCGTTTAGACGTGAAGAAGTAACAAACATACACACTCACAAACTTTCGCATTTATAATATTAGTGTGAAAGTGTGGATAATGTATATCTGTTATTGGCTATCAGTTATAAATTCAAGTTTTGGCTATCCTATTTATAAGAGCTGTGGATTTCGTACAATAAATAAATAAAAAGGTACCCTCAACAACAACAACAAATTTCTTACCTTCAACAAATTTGCCATATCTACCACTATTTTGTGGCTATCTGGTCATAAATAAAAAATGATTGTATTTATTTTATTTTATTTAATAAATAAAGCCCACAACTCTTAAACAATATTACAAATATGTGTGTGTGAGTGTGTGAGAGAGAAATAGATTATATGGTATGCATAATATGATACTTACAAATATAACTGACACAAACTTATACATTTTCACAAAGAATTCTGAGATTTTCACGTTTGACCACATGCTTGCTACAATAGAAAATATCAATTTGTTTAAATTATTTGTTGTAGTTTCTATGTAGTCTACTACAAGTGTATTTTGGGCGTAATTTGTGCGTGTAGACTAAACAGCAAACAGGTTTATCGTAATGCAAAGGCAAACTATAACCAACAAACAATTTAAATGAAATTCAGTTACACACACGGGCAGACTCCTAAGCGTGTTCTCTCCATTCAGAAAATATCTACCATTTATTCTATTATTACATAATTAGCTAGCATGGCACTTAAGTATGTGATGCCCTTGTCTTTATAATATCTATGAATAGAGATGGCAACAGGTTTAAACAACACATTAGCTATGTGTCATTATAAGATAGACCCCTAGTCTTTTACAGACTCAATACTAAAACACAGACATTGTGAAACCTTTTAAAAAACTAACCAGAACTTGCTGCGTGTACGAAAGAAAGTGATAATGACTATAAATTGATTTGATATAGTACTAGCTGTTACCCGCGACTTCGTACTCATATGCTTAAAACATTTATTTTTATTTTTTTTTGTTTTTTGAGACAAATAGTAGTCTATGTTTTTCCCCCAAATGCAATGCATTTTCTTACCAAATTTTATCAAGATCCGTTCAGCCGTTTAGCCATGAAAACGTAACAAACAGACAGAGACACTTTCGCATTTATAATAAACACATAAAAATATAGATATCAGTCTTGTGGTGCCCATAACACAAGCTCTGCTTACTTTGGGGCCAGAAAATGCTGTGTGAAATGTCCAGCATTTTTATTATTCATAATGAACAAAGTGTCCTCCCCTTAACTGGAGACAGTAAGAAAAGTGCTATTGGACACATTCACAAATGAATAATGCTGGACATTTCATAAAACATCATCTGGTCCCAAAGTAAGCAGAGCTTGTGTTAAGGGTACCACATGCATGATAGATATTACTTACTTTTTTTTGTAAAAACATACTTGATTGAAACACTGAAATACTGTACTGAAACACCCAGATCCAAGACAAAAATTGCAGATCATACACACATTTGTCCTGCAGCAGGAATCTTACCGGCAACCTTCTGCGTTTCAGCCAGGCCTTGGCCCACTGCGCCACAGAGGACGTCGAATTTCGTCGTTTGATGTACCACTTTATTTACTACACAGACCAAAACCAGTCTAATACCCACTTACTTAGCCATGATTACTAGAGCATCCTTTTCAAAACAATCCATGAAGATTTGTTTTTCAAATGCTAGCATAGGATACTTTATATCCAAATTAGAAGGCAGGTCGTCGCTATTCTCAAAATCCTTATCTTCCGCTGGCAATTCCATTGTTGTTTGTTTGTAAATTGGACTTTATATTCTGAAGCTACGCGCCGCCTGGTTTGTTGCTTTGCTATCAGACAATTTGTTGTAAGTTTTAAGTTGTAAACGTAGTTTCTTGTTTAGTAATAAATAAGTCTAAGTCTTTGTCATTGTGTGTGTGTAGTTGTTTGTACCTACCTAACCAACAATTTTTTTTTTTTTTTTCTTTCTTCGCTCATATGAGCAGGCTAAAGTCTAGAGACCATACTGCCTTGTCTTGCGTTAAATAATTTCATCCGTTTCAAGGGTAAATTTTATGTCTTTCGTAAGTTTCATAAACAATGTTTATGTATTCATCAAAATACTTTGATACGTCTGAACGATTTTTTTTTTTTTTTTAACTTAAACAAGTATTTTATTTTGCTAATAATATTATAAAATAGTTATGTACTTACATATTTATTATTGTAAATAAAAATTTTTTTTTTTTTTTTTGGTTTCCCATTTTTTGTTATTTTTTTTTTTTTAATAATTAATTACTATAATATTCTTTTACATTTATAATTATATTATCTATGTACATTTTGCACATTTTTATATATCTATTAAAATACTAAATAAAAACTTATACAACTCTATATAGGTTGACTCATTCTTAAGTAGCTCCAGAATACAACGCGGGACCAAATCAGGCTCACCATAAATTTGGAGGAGTCCATCTATCAGTACAAGGCGCTGAATACTGAATGATGGACAATCAAAAAATATATGATTTAATGATTGAACTTCTCGTGACTGACAATGCTCACAATCAGAAGAGTCAACCAGCTTTAAGCGATAGAGATGATAGTTCAAACGACAGTGACCAAAGCGCATTCGACAGATTGTAGAATAAAATTTTCTATTTAAGAAAATCTTACTCTTGCAAAACCACGGTATAGAATCAATCTGGACATCGAGAGTTGCATACCAGGAACCTTTATTTTCGACTTGCGTATAGTGATACGAATGTCTTCCCCATGCATGACACATCCGTTGTTTTAGGAGACTTACAACGTCTGTGTATGGTAACAAGACATCTGCATCACCACCGCTTTCAATATTAGATGATATGGTATTTGAAAACTTAACTATCATATTAGCTAGATAATCTGCTTTTTCATTTCCTTCAACACCTTTATGTGAAGGCACCCACACGAAGCTAACATTAATATTTAAATCAAACAACTCCACCCATAGCTGTTTTATTAAGTAAATGATGTAATTAGTGTCAGCATGCAATTTGTTATTTGCCAGGTTTTTTAGAACACTCATGCTGTCACTAACAACAACCCATTTATTGTGTCCCAAGTTACGACTTTTAATATGTTTTAAAGCGCTCAAGATTGCAACAGCTTCAGCTGTGAAAATACTAGCGAATTTATCCATTTTATGACCAACACCAATATTCAAAGACGATTCAAATATGGCAAAAGACACAGCGTTATCGTTTTTGGCTCCATCCGTATAGACAAACTTGTGATCTGTCCATTCAGACAGCATTGTGCACACTTCTTCTTTACTTGACAAAGCATTATCAATTACTACATTAATTTCTGGGAATTTACTATTAAAAGATCCTTCATAGCAAGGTAAGGTATGATTTGCCTGATATATATTTAAATTTTGAAGAAATTGTTTAAAACTCTGAAAGCCCTGAAGCATAAAAAAAGATTTAAAAACCCCTTGGGCTCCGGACAGATTAGTCAAAAGACTATTGCCAGAAACACAATGAAGTTTTAATATAAACCTTTCTTTTAGGTAATTCAAACGAATATTAATTGGTGGAAGCCTGCATTCAATCTGCATAGCATTGATAGGAGTACTCCTAAATGCCCCTGTGATTAAACGCAAACATTTATTTTGAAATGTATTCATTCTATTTACAATTTTTACATCGGCAGCATAACAAACGAAGCCATATTCAAAATGACTACGAACTAAAGATTTGTACAATGTTAATAAAATCTTTGGATCTGCTCCCCAATAAGAGCCTGACAAAGACTTTATTACATTGTGAGCTTTTTGAGCTTTGCAAATGATTTGTTTAGAGTAATTATTCCAGGATAAATTATGGGAGAATAATACTCCCAAGAACTTAACTTCAAGAGACACTGGCAAAGGTGCATTTTTATAATAAATCGCTGGCAAGTTATTAGATTTTTTCCCAAAAACCACTACCTTAGACTTCGACGAATTAACATCAAGATCTAAATAAGAAAAGTATTTTTCAAGTTTTGTCAATGCGTCATCGACAATTTCAGCTACAGGAGCTAAATTTGCTCCCGACGCATAAACAACCAAGTCATCTGCAAATTGAAGATTTTTAACATGTGAACCTAATATTAAATTTAAACGAAATATATACAAAATGAAAATTAAGGGTGACAGAATGCCACCCTGAGATACACCTACAGAAGAATATCTTGGACCATAGAGATGTTTATTGTATTTTACAAAAACTTCTCGATCTGAGAAAAAACATTGGATCCAATTTATAATTTTTTCAGGAATGCCTAGTAATAGCAGTTCTTGACAAAGAATTTCAATATTGACGCTATTAAAAGCGCCTGAAATGTCAAAGAAAACAGCGACAAGATGATTGTTTGCAGCCAAGGAATGACATATATCAAGTTGTAATTGACAAATACTCTCTCGAGCAGAACGATTTCTACGAAAACCGAACTGATTGGAAGGTAAAAGTTTGTGATGTTCTACATAAAATTCCAAACGTTGCTTTAGCAATTGCTCAAAAATTTTACCGACACATGAAGTGAGCGCAATAGGACGATAAGATTCAGGGCATAATTTGGGTTTATTGGGTTTCAAAATTGGTACTAAACAGTCAGTTTTCCAATTGTGAGGTACTATATTATTTTGCCAAAGTAAATTTAAAATTTGGAGAAAAATTGTCAAACAGTTTCTATTCATTTTCTTAAAGATTATAAATGGAACTCCATCAAGACCAAAAGCAGTATCCCTCCTAGAGAAAATGGCAGAAGTTAATTCACTATATGAAAAAGAGTCTACAAGAAAGCTATTATTAGAATTTAAATTATTTGATTTAAGTGTTTTCGATTTAGGTAGTACAAAATCAGGAGTATATTTGGATAAAAAATCACAAATCCATGAGTCGTCTTCATATTGAATAGGTTTATAGTAAGATTTATTAAATTTACGCATGAACTTCCATACAACGGTTAATGGAGTGCATCGATTGAAAGTTTCACAAAGAGAGACCCAGCTTTTTTGTCGTTCTATTTTTATTGTAAGTTTTTTGTGAGCTCGCAGTCTCTTGAACTCCAAATAGCTTTCTTCTGTTGGATTGAATTTAAAATTTAAATATGCTTCTTTGGATTTCAAAACAGCTGCTGAACATTTTTCATTCCACCAAGGCAGATAAGGTTTTTTACCAGGTTTATTAACACATGACTGTTGACTGTCAGTGTCAGTGACATCGACAACAGAAGAATTTCTGCTTACAATAGACCTATCAACGGCCGTACGCAATACTTTACAAAAATCTAAATAGGAATCTTGCGGACATTCAGTATCCACTATAAAATCAACCAACATTTTATCCATGCAACTACTAAACATTTTCCAATCTGTAAGTTTGTAATTTGGATAGATTGGTAAATGTCTCAAATTATGACAACTAGGATCCGAACCAGTGATATTGTTATTCAATAAAACTTTAATTATTACAGGAAGATGATAGCTTGTGCCGACTGGGCTATCATAAACAGACCAGTCACAATGTAGCGCCAATGATGGCGAAACCAACGACAAATCTAATGCGTTCGGACGCCAGGACAACGAACCAATCGTCGTTGGCAGACCATCATTTAACAAAACTAAGTTATTGTCGTCAATCACTTCCAAAACATCTCTACCACGAGGAGTGTCAGAACTGCAACCCCAGGAGGTATGATGTGCATTGAAGTCTCCTGCAAATATGAATGGACCAGGAATAGACTTGATTAGTGCGTCAAATTTGCTTTTACTAAAGGCTGGACTACAGTTTGTTGGGCTATAAAAACTGACTATGCTCATAACTTTCTTATTAATTGTTACTTTAATACAAATATTTTGTAGTGAGTCATCAAAAAACGTGTTGATTTTAGAATATGCGATACTATTGTGAATTAGAATAGCTACACCATTATGATTGTTTCCACAATCATTACGTTCAATGTTATAATGTTTTATTTTGAATGTTTGGTATGGTTTAAACCATGTTTCAGAAATAATTGCAATATGAATGTTATTTGAATAAAGGAAGTTTGTAAATATATGTTTGTTACTGTTTAGACTTTGTGCATTCCATTGAATAATATTTAAAAAATCCATTATGATGTTGGAGGTAACTTGTTACTTAGAGTTTTTTTTAGGGTATCTCTAATAGACCCTGAATTTATGGGGACATCTTTGTTTGTTATAATTTTAGTGATTGTTTCTATTAAAATATTAATAAAAACTTCAGACTTCATGAGATTATTAACCTGTACATCAAGTGTCCTAGCTGACAATGCTGGGAAAGACTTAGAGTCGAAAAGTTCTGAGTATGTGGCAGATCGAGATTTTATTTTATTTTCTTCTACCTTCTGCTTTTTAATAGGGCAAGCAGCAGATATTGCGATGTGATTGCCACCGCAGTTTGAGCATTTTGCATCTTTAGTTTCAATACTACAGCTTTTGAAGTTATGCGTGCCGGAGCAGATGCTGCAGACCTCTGTGTTGCGACAAAACTTAGCAATGTGGCCGTACCGCATGCACTTTAAGCACTGTTTTACAGGGGGTATGTATGATTTCACTTCATGTCGCCAAGAGTCCAAGTATACATATTCGGGGAGCTGAGTCGACGCGAATGTAACAGCAACCGCTTGGGTTGGCTGGAACGAGACACTACCCTCACCTCGCACCCTACGCATAAATCTTCTGACCTGTATTATATTTTTGGAGCTGCCAATAAGCGAAAAAATTTGCTTATTTGACATCTCAGTAGGAACAGATGTCAGAACACCTGTTACCTCCGTGTCGCCTGCTGGGATGGTGGCTTTTAGCGATAGCTGTTCCAGTAGTTTTTTATTTTGTATAAAAACATTGGCGTTGTTAGATAGGTCAAATGTTATTCCTATCTTGTACCTATTTATTGATCTCAGATGTAAAACTCCAGAGACGCAATGTTCTCGCAATGCTTTGGAAAGTTTTAAGCGGTCACGGTCATTAAAAGCAACACCGTCATCAGTGTGCGTCAGGAATACGATGAATCCGTCCGACTTGTTGGAATTATCCGGGTATTTTCGTATGTATCCTTGAACTTTATAAATCTCATACCTGTCCTTTTCCTTACTGTTTTTTTTGACCCCTTGTGGAGATTCGACCGAGTCGGAGTCTGAGGTCGACCCTTCCGACCGGTCTTCATCCGGAGGTGGAGGCTGCTCACACCTCTTCCTCTTTTTCCCCATGGCTTACCGGTACCAGTACTAGCTTTGTATTTTATTTACAACGAAAAAGATTATATATTTACAGAATTACAATTAAATTACAAAAAGATTTCGAGAGTTCGCGCCTTTCCACTTTCGAGGTTCCCGCCTTTTTTTCAGATCCCTAACCAACAACTCCAATCTTTTCAAAAGTAGGTAGTATTCTGTCTAGGGATGTGAAAAAATAATCGATTATGAAAAAAATCTATTAAAATTGATTTTTTTAATAAGTAAAAATCGATTTTTATTTTTAAATTTAATATTACAAATAATCGATTAATATATATTTTTTTTTAATCAATCATAACCGATTTTTCATCTGCCACCCCTCGACATTAAATCTGGTCTGCTACATAATATTACAATAACGCCATCTGTGCATCTACGATGGTATCTCTCCTGTGCTTATAAAAGACGGAACATCTATCGCAAGAACTTTAAACTACGATCCATTGAAAAAAACCGAGAACCAGAGCATTGTCCACCGTCAATAACTTCGGCCGCTGATGATGTCGATAATAATGACATTTGGGAAACCCACAAAAAGCTGTTGGTGGAGAATATGAGAACCAGTCAAAGTCACAGTCAGACATCTGAATTAAGCTTGTACATAGCGCCTCTAATAGGATTAGAAGAAGACACTTTAGAATCCTGCGGGCCTAGCACGGCACGAGGAGAAATAGTCTTTCCCCCGTTTTTATCCACCTGTGGTGGACAGGTGGTGGTGTATTTCCACTGACAGGTGGATAAAAAGGTGGAAAGACTATTTCTCCTCGTGCCGTGCTAGGCCCGCTGGAGAAGCTACGAGTATGAGGCAGCTTATCCCCAAGTTGGGGATAAGCTGCCCCAATTTTGGAACCGGTTACAGGACCTATATTCAAACTTGAATCAAATGAATGTAATATCCATAACATATTCACCACATTCAAAGATATCAAATCAAAGATGGAATTAATTTTGCCCAATATTAACATATTAAATGATGAACAAACAATCGATCTTGTATGCAGTTGAAAAAAGTAGAAAAAACAAATTTCAACTCATGGTGTAGGTTTTTCCTACGTAGTATTAAGGCTGCCCTACTTACTACGCATTTTTAAAAGTAATTAGGTTTTTTATTTTAATTGTAAAATATATGTCGAATTTTTACCCGGTATTAATAAAAAATACCCGTTATAAATGGGTATTTTTTAATTTTTACCTATTTTACCCTTTCCTTCCTATTTAACCCTCCCGAATTTTTACCCACCCGCCCATCTCTATCCCCAACTGATACAGTTGGCGTATAAGCACCTTTATGTACCGACTTCTTCGGCACCAGCAGAGAGATTGTTCTTAAAAGCTGACGCCATATTATCAAGGACCAGGAGCCGAATATTATCCAAACGCTTACCTAAGCTGTTATTCCTAAACACATTGCCTACGGATTTCTAGTTTATTTTATTTAATAGTTTAATTTTGTTAATTATTGTTGAAAAAACATTTTATCTTGAACCTATTATAATGTTGATTCTTTAAAAACTTATAATTTCTGTTGTATATTTTTAATTAATGAAACTATGATATATATAATATTTAAATAATGTTTATTTTGAAATTAATCGACATAAAAGAAAAATCGATTTATAAAAATAAACGATTACTTTTTTAAGAAAGATCGATTATTTATTAGTTGGTTTTTCATGATAAAAAAAACAATCAATCAATTAAAAATCGATTTTTTATGTAGAATGACACATCCCTAATTCTGTCTGATTCTGTTCGATACTACGGAGTCTCAAATCAAAGAGATACAATCACAGAACACTTTTACTCACGAGTACATACATAATATACACTTCTGGACTCGTGCTCGAGTTCTCGTAATAGATGGATGGTACCACAAACTATAGGATGCTAACCACTGACCTCTATACTACTGCGTACTAGTAGTATAGAGGTCAGTGATGCTAACGCATCAGACGGGGCACTCCCAGATGATGCTGTGTGAAATGTCCAGTATTATAGACGAAATCCTGTCCAATACTCGTTCCGTTCACTCTTAACCCATATGAGAGATAACTTTTTATAAGCTTTATATTGTGTGCGTTGCCCTAGCAAAATGTTGACGAATTTCAGGGTTTTGAGTATGCAGATAATTAGAGCATTGTCTCGTGTAATTGTGCACGAAATTTCATAATTAGGCGTCCACAGGAAAAAAGTTATGGACAAAAAACAGATCTTGCTAGGGAAACGTTTGCAACGTTACTGCAGCAAGATTTTTTTGAAATAATGGACGTAGCTTTAAAATAATAAATGTATTGGAAGGCTTATAATTGTACACGATTGTGCACTAAAACTCAAATTTGTGCATCCAAGGACTTTCGAGATAATCATGTTTTTGCTGACTATGACGAAACTTTGATGTCAGTTTACACGAGCTCTAGAAAAGTGACAAAGTCAGAATTTGGCTAAAAATTAGTGCGTTGAGCTAGCTCACTGTGCTGAAATTTTCAGCAATAACAAACGACTAGTTTAAGAAATATATCAAAAACCCATAATCTAATATAACCCGGTCTATTTTCATAGACTATTGAAATGTGGTGCCATAGTACATAACAACGACCACCCTAAATTGTCAGCATTGCAATGTCAAAAAACTAAGAAAATAGTACAATTTCCTGCAGTAGCGCATTATAATTTTGATCTCATTAACTCTTCTGAAATTCATTCTGGCAGCACTGGCCAAAGGGTTGGCTTTGGCTGTTTGTTTTTGTGTTTACTGGTTTGTTTTGTTTGTTGACTGCTGCTGTGTTGGGCAAGAATATTTATCATTCAGAATAAAGGTAGGTTACAAACCACAACACACATGTACAAACATACCTAAAACATTAAGTTTTAGTAATTAGCTGTCGGTATCATAATAATATTTTCTTATGTTTGTCTAAAATATACCTCCAATTTTGTCAATTACATTAATCAGCCTTTTTGTATGTTCTTAGCTACATTAAAATAGTTATAACATATGTATGACATGAATAGTTTTACATTAATATAATTTGACATACCTAAGTTGGTGAACAAACGAAGTGCCTAGTACCTATTTATTTCTAAATATGGTTAATTACAAATAATTACAATTAAAGGTATATTTATTTATTTATTTGTACTTTTTTATGACTTCTTTGAACTTTGTCTTATCATCATCAACTTAAATCAACCTAGGTACTTACATCTTTTACAATAATTTACCTAATCTAAATCACATATTATTACTTAAGAACTAGGCTCTATTATAAAATTACAGATTATTTTCCTTAATACAAAAAATATTTTGAAAGAAAGAAAGAAAGAAAATATATTTATTTGTAACATACACATAAAAAAAAACAATATGGTAAACTCAAAATAAATACAAAGTGAAACAGAAAAAATAAAAACAAAAAACACTCAAAATACACAAAACACAAAAAGTTAATCTCTAAAACAAAGTAAAACAGAAAAGACAACTTGAACTAAACTAAACTAGAGATTGAGTGTCTCGCAATCGTCCAAGTGTGCTGTTACAAATTGGTGTCCGACTCAGCATTATGTTGCGTTATACAGTCGAAACTATAAAACGCAACGCTGATCTTCCGTCGGAACCAGAAGGGTGAGCCACGGGTAAATATACATTTTGGTTTTATACCATAGATAAATTTCACTTTATAATTATTTTTTACCTACCTCTGTACCAACAATAACATGTGCTAATATTTTAGTTTAAATGTGTAAAGGTACATTTTAAAATACCCGATGAACAAAATTACACTTTTATCTAAGGATTTTACTTATAGGTAGTATGTATGTCTGTATTCACTTGTTATTTAATATTTACACATAAACAGCAAAAGTTTAAACATCAATAAAAGGTTATATTGCAAAAAAAAATATTTCATCGTTCTCACACAACAGTATGAAAAAAAAAATTTGCTCAATAACTAACCCATTTTAGTTTAAATGAACCCGAAGAACAAAATTACACTTTTCTCTGTAATTTTTTTTATAGGTGGTATGTATATCTGTATTCACTTGATATTTAATATTTACACATAAACAGGAAAAGTTTAATCATGAATGAAGGGTACATTGCAAAACAAATTATTTCATCGTTCTCAAATACCTACCCGTTAAAAAAATTTTTTTTTTTGTCAATAACTTGTAACCACATATTACTTTATTTGAGTGTATATACAATTTACAAGTAATCAAACTTTCTTATCAAAACAATAATCGTGGAGTTGAAAAAATAAACGATTATCATTGTTTTTTATAACCGATGAACAAAATTACACTTTTTTCAATGGTATTTTTCTTATAGGTAGTATGTATTTAGTAGTATTGGTGGTAGTATCGGTGCGCTTCCATAATAAGCTTCCTGAAAATGCTACTAAACTAGCTATTAAGAAATTTAAAGCATACATAAAAGGTAGTCTTTTGAAGAAAGCTTATTATAACATAAATGACTATATTATTGACAAGAATGCATGGCCTTATGTCGCTCTGCCATCAGACAGTTAACCGACTTCAAATTAATAAACTCTCTTGTATTAGTATTTCGTAGTTAAGGTAGTTATAAGATGGATCATGTAAAAAATCGCTAGGACCAAAACCTTGGGTTAGGGTGAAATTCACCTAGTATGTAAGACGTTTCAAAGTGATCCTTGTGATTATATTGAATAAAGTATCTTTTGACTTGATTTTACTTGATATATGCATACACTTGTTATTTAATATTTACCTACACATAAACAGCAAAATTTTAATCATGAATAAAGCCAAAATGGAAAAAAAAAATATTTCATCGTTCTCATAATACCAGTAGGATAAATAATATGTGCTAATATTATAATTTACTTGTATAAGTGAATGTACATTTTACAATCAATTAAACATTGTAATGAAATTCTCCTTCTAACATTTTGACGAAGCTGTAAAATTATCAATTTTCATTGTTTTCATACCATTTTCTCATTCATAATAATAATATAAAGTTTTGAGGAATAATCTGGCTAAAAACCACACACACTGAAGGTTTCTAAAGTCAGTGGCCAACGCAAACGGTGCTTAAGCAATTCTTGTAATTAACCATATTTAGAAATAAATAGGTACTAGGCACTTCGTTTGTTCACCAACTTAGGTATGTCAAATTATATTAATGTAAAACTATTCATGTCATACATATGTTATAACTATTTTAATGTAGCTAAGAACATACAAAAAGGCTGATTAATGTAACTGACAAAACTGGAGGTATATTTTAGACAAACATAAGAAAATATTATTATAATACCGACAGCTAATTACTACAACTTAATGTTTTAGGTATGTTTGTACATGTGTGTTGTGGTTTGTAACCTACCTTTATTCTGAATGATAAATATTCTTGCCCAACACAGCAGCAGTCAACAAACAAAACAAACAGCCAAAACCAACCCTCCGGCCAGTGCTGCCAGAATGAATTTCAGAAGAGTTAATGAGATCAAAATTATAATGCGCTACTGCAGGAAATTGTACTATTTTCTTAGTTTTTTGACATTGCAATGCTGACAATTTAGGGTGGTCGTTGTTATGTACTATGGCACCACTTTTCAATAGTCTATGAAAATAGACCGGGTTATATTAGATTATGGGTTTTTGATATATTTCTTAAACTAGTCGTTTGTTATTGCTGAAAATTTCAGCACAGTGAGCTAGCTCAACGCACTAATTTTTAGCCAAATTCTGACTTTGTCACTTTTCTAGAGCTCGTGTAAACTGACATCAAAGTTTCGTCATAGTCAGCAAAAACATGATTATCTCGAAAGTCCTTGGATGCACAAATTTGAGTTTTAGTGCACAATCGTGTACAATTATAAGCCTTCCAATCCATTTATTATTTTAAAGCTACGTCCATTATTTCAAAAAAATCTTGCTGTAGTAACGTTGCAAACTTTCCCTTAGAAAGAGAAGACAATTACACGAATCAATGCTCTAATTATCTGCATACTCAAAATCTTGAAATTCGTCACCATTTTGCTAGGGCAACGCACACATTTTGACCCACTTTAAACGGCCTGATTTCATTCAAATTTTGCACACCTGTCAAAGACCGATGACAATTAAATAATTGGAAAAAAATAAAAAATAAAAAAATAAGAAATAAATAAAAAAAGTATCCGGTTATCCTAAAACTAAAAAGTAAAAAATAAATAATAGTTTAAAAGAAAACCAAACTAAAAATAGAAAATAAATTTAATAAATGTAGGTAAGAAAAAAATGTTTTATTTAAAAAAAAGCGTGGGGTGCATGGTGTCAATAGTTATTAATATTTCATTGACACATATGAGAAGAAGGATTATCGTTTCGATAATATCTTAAAAAGCAACCCACGCTTTTTAAAAAAAAAAACATTTTTTTCTTACTTACATTTATTAAATTTATTTTCTATTTTTTAGTTTGGTTTTCTTTATAAAGCGTGTTTTTTAGTTTTTTAAACTATTATTTATTTTCTACATTTTAGTTTTAGGATAATAATAATAATCGGATATGAAATTTTTTTTTATATTTTTTTATTTTTTATTTTTCGAATTATTGCAATATCATCGGTCTTTGACAGGTGTGCAAAATTTGAATGAAATCAGGCAGTTTAAAGTGGGTCAAAATCGCGTCCTAAGGAGTCGGTTACATACAAACAGACATACAAGTGAAGCTAATTATAAAGCGTATAAAAACTAAAAAACACGCTTTATATACAAAAATTAAACTAAAAAATAGAAAATAAATTTTAAAAAATGTAAGTAAGAAAAAAAAGTTTTATATAAAAAAAAGCGTAGGGTGTTTTTTATGATATTGTCGAATTGATAATCCTTCCACCATGCACTTCACTTCCACTTTTACTCACGAGTACATACATAATATACCTACACTTTTGGACTCGTGCTCAAGTTCTCGTTATAGATGGAAGGTACCACAAACTATAGGATGCTAACGCATCAGACGGGGCACTCCTAGGTGATGCTGTGTGAAATGTCCGGTATTATTATTATTAATATAGACGAAATCCTGTCCATACTCGTTCACTCTTATCCCATATGACAGATAACTTTTTTATTTTGAATGAACCTTTTAGCATCAGCGGGGTATTCTATTTACAGAGTATATTTTTACTGCTGGCTTGAATACAACTGCTTACTATTTTAAAATATATTATGGACCTAGAAAGGACAGACCCTGATAATCATAATAAACACATTGATTATACAATTAGACATTTATTTACAGATATATACAGAATGATAAACAATAATACAAAATACAAGTTAAACAGTTGAGCTATCTAAACTGCGTAAAAGAATCTATAGATGGCCCAACTGATCCAGAACATATTATTATTTTACGGAGACGGCCTTGAAATCTATTTGAAAACGCGATGGTCTCCTGTTTCCAAGGAGCCCAGGGTATCGACTCACTAAAAGCTCACATAATGTAGGCCTTATCAAGAAAGGCATATTTGCGTCATATCAGGTCCTCAGCACCTCCCCACATTCAGCTGCCGCACCAGCTCTAACGGAAATCCCAGGCTCTAATGGGATGCGGCAAGGGTGTCTACACAAGTAGCATCTCATATCTATGGCCCACCCATCTCCTAAGGGACAGGACGAGTCATCAGGCCTCTTACCATCATCACATATCAGACCATACGGGTCGAGAACAGCTGGTATGTTGATGTTGACATTTGGATTAGGTGTAATCTGCTTTGGAGTAGGTATGAGCCAAATGTTGTAGTTTAATTTTATATCTTTGGTTTGTATTGGTTATTATTAAAACGATTGATTATTATATAAGGGTAATATATGGCACAAACCAAATAAATACTTGGCAATTTATGAACAAAAGCGGCACTGTGCTGTTTTTTTTAAATTAAAGGCCCTAAGCCGAAATATACTTGACAATGTAAAAACTAAAGTGCTATGCTAAACTTTTTTTTTTAATTTAGTTGAAGCCATACCTACCTGTAAATTAAATAACAGTCAATGAGATTATGTTACAATAATACCTAAACTATTATTTAAAAAAACAAAAGTACATCTATTTCAGTTCATAGTTGAGTTATTGAAGTAATAAAAATTGCAAAAACTTTAAATGGCTATATTGAAAAATTGGGGTTTTCGTTTATGGCTGGTTTACTCAGTGCGAGCTGCTGCCTGGCCAGTAGACAGCTACTCGGTTTGTCTACTCGTACGCCAGTAGCTCGGCTCGCCTTTGCTGTCTACACCACACCTAGCTACTGCTCAGTCCGAGTCGTGTCGCGATGTCGAGTGAACTTGTTTTAATAAAAAAAACGGTGATACGCTCTATGACAACAATTTTATGTCAGGAATTGGAAAATATCTATAACCATAGCCAATATAAGAAAAAAGAGCGAAAGAAAAGGATTTGGATTAGAGAATGGATGGCTAGAAGATCTTTAGGGGCAACACGTATGATTCTCAACGAGCTTTACCATGAAGACCCCCGAGAATATAAAGCAGTGATGAGAGTGACACCTGAACAAGTCGAAAGACTTTTAAATTTGATAAAAACAAAAATAGAACGTCAAGACACATTGATGAGAGATGCCATAGCAGCAAGGGTAAAGTTGGAAGCAACTCTGTGTTTCCTAAGCTCAGGAATGTCATTCAGACTGCTATCAGTATTTTTCAGGATATCTAAAGCTTCTATATCAAAATTTATACCAGAAGTTTGTGACGCTATTTCTGAAGCTTTGGACGAATATTTTCAAGTAAGTAAAAGTTAATTAACTCAATTATACATGACGTGTGACTCATTCATTTATTTTTCAAAAACAAATTAAACCTTAACTAAAACATTATTGCATGTTGTTTACATTAGCATTTATCATCGCTTTGACTATTGGATCATTAAAGTCAAATAATTGTCCTGCTTGAACTGGCTGCTGCGCAGAAACCGTTTCTAAATTGGCTGCCTCGTATGATGAATGTGATGATTGGTGATCAACTGTTTCTGTAGGCTGATAAGTTGTGCCTGGGAAGGACACACTGGGTCCTGATGATGGTGACGCTATGTAGGAGTGTGGTGACGAAGCACTGTATGAGGAAAGGGCAGATGCGTTCCGAGCGTATATAGCTCTTTTTCGGTATCGTGAAAGTACTTGTTGAATTTCATCTTTGGCATCTAAAAAATCTAGTAATGGGAGCTGCCTCAATTGAATAGCGACATGTTTTCCAACAACATCATACTCGTCTTCTTGTCTAGAAGAGCTGGAAGATTCTATAGTACTGTTTAGTTGTTTCAGCTCATCAATAGCTGCTGTAATCCCGCTCATTTCTTGGGCAGTATTATGTGATTTTTTAGCTTTACCCGGGTTTTTTTTCTTTGTCAATGTGCTGTCACTGGAGTAGATTGATCTATCATCAGATTTATCAAGAGTTTTATCATCAGTATTTTCATCAGTGTTATCCGCCATGTCTTGACTAACAGCATTTTCCAAATCCGCCGGTGTGTTGTCTTTCTGCAATTGGAATATAAAATTAATATTACATTTTTCAGGTACCCAGCAGAAAGGAATGGGAAGACGTACAAGTAGGATTTCACCACAGGTGGAACTTTCCAGGATGTTGTGGAGCCATCGATGGCAAACATGTGGTGATTCAAGCTCCGCCCAATTGTGGTAGTGAATACTACAATTATAAAGGAACTAACAGCTTGGTGCTCCTAGCGATCGTGGATCATGACTACTGCTTTAAATATGTGGACATAGGCTCATATGGGCGAAATTCTGACAGTGGTGTTTTCCAAGCTTCCTCATTGTATCCAGTGTTGGAAAATGGCACATTATTGCCAGAAGGCGGTATTGTAGTGGGAGATGATGCTTTTCCTCTTAAGACGTACTTATTGAAACGCTATCCCAATGAGACTACGACAGCTGAAAAAACTTACAATTACAGATTCTCTAGGGCAAGACGCATAGTAGAAAATGGATTCGGTATTTTAGCATCTCGCTTTCGCGTTTTGGGAAAACCTATCCAGTTGCAAGAGGAGACCACAATAAAAATTATTCGAACTACATGCGTACTGCACAACTGGTTACGGAAATCTTCACCACACATCTACACTCCTCCTGGTAGTGTAGATTATGAAGATATTACAAATTTCACTGTCAACCTTGGAACGTGGAGATCAGAAATAAATGCATTACCGAGTATCGCCCGATCGCGAACAAATAACAGATCAAAAGCAGTTGCCGAAAAATTGAGAGAAAAATATAAAAACTACTTCTGTAATGACGGTGCTGTCTCCTGGCAAAGTCGTATGATTCATATCTAGAAATGTAACCAACTACATTTATCAGTCAAATAAAGAATTAGGTACTCACCAGATTGGATGTTGTTTTCTTTTCTTTTAAATTAATTGTTTTCATTATATAATCCATTATATCAAACCATTTTAGGGATGGTTTGTACACATCGTCTGCGCTAGCGCCACTCTTCTTGCTTTTTTCGATTTTATTCACTTCTTGATTGTAGGTGGACCGTAAATTTTTTATTTTCTTGGTTACCTCACCGGTGTTACCTAGGTGCATTTCTTTTGCGATATGTTTCAAAGATTCTTTTCTCATATCTCTATTTCGATAGTTTTTATCGAAACAATTCCATAGGTTTTCTTGTTCTCTGTAGAGTTTCATGAATGAAATATTATTGTCAGAAGACCATCTATCCGTACTCATTTCGAACTCGATTTAGTACATAGGCGTAGCACACAAAAAACACGGCTTCCACTCACAACTGTCCGGCTGGCACTGGCGAGCTACTGCCGAACGCGTCCAAACGATGCGAGCGACGCACGAGCCGCTGTCATGTGCGAGTTGCTGCCGGGCGAGCAGGCGAGTGAAAACAAAAAATGTTGAAGTAACTCGGATGCGAGCTACTGACCAACTCGCACGTACGAGTTACTCGTAAGTTACGTCCAAACAGTGCGAGTAACTGCAGTGCAGCTACTCGGAAGGCTTACTCGTACGACTGTACTGCACGTACGGTGCACGTACGGTGCACTGTGTAAACCAGCCATAATGGCTGGTTTACACAGTGCGAGCTAGCGTTACTGTCACTTTTGTTTTCAATGTGCGATGTCATCTCATAACTCATCACAGGGAGTTGGCATCTTTATCGTTAACTGTCGGTCGGCATCGTAGACAGAGAAACTAAGTCTACGGTCGGCATCCATCGGTCGTTCGCTCTCACTTGTTCCCCCACCCATGTCCATGTTGTATAACTCTGTGGTCGTGCGTGTCGTTCGGACGTTCGGTCGATAACTATCAAATGCAAATTGCAAATGGTTGATTCATGGTTTTTGGACAGACCTTAGCTCAAGTGAATTGAAATTGGTGATAGTGTTTAGAATTTTGACGAATATTCGTCCTGAGTGCTAAATATTTTACAGTTTCCAGGGGTTAGTATTCTATCTCTATCTTTGTACATGTGGATGGATGTGAAAAGTTTGGAGATGGATCTGAATACTGACTGATTTTGTTTCTCTGTTACAGTATGCAAATGCAAGCAATGAATCAATTCGGAAACCGTGGATTTGGCGGACCTCCGCAGCCACAAAGACAAGGAGGACGTCGCGGTAACCACCGTGGAGGGTTCCGCAATTCTAGATTCGAGCCCAACCAGCAAATGAGTCTGAATCAGGGTCAACGGACTAACAATAATGAGGTCAGTTAGGTCTCGATTTGCTGCGTGGTCATTTCTCGTGTAAATGTTATGTAGAACATAACATTTTTACTCGGGTGCCCGTGCCTACGTTTGTAACATTGTAGTATGGAGTACCTTCATGAATTTGTAGCAACTCGTGAAGCATGACGCCATTTTGTATTGCGACGCGCAGGTCGGCGACGCGACGTAGGACGCGTTAAAAATGAGGCATCGACCTATACATGGAGATGGATATTTTTATAGTAATATTAGGATGTATTATGATTTGTAGCTTATTCCAATCTTGAAGATATACCTATTAAACCCTATTGCATTGTATTTTTTATTTAGGAAAACAATACTAGGGCCTCTGAATGTTGACTCCTCCCAGAACCTATACTTAGTAAGCTAATATTTGCAATGTGGATTTACTCCTAAGATTATTCTTTAGCGCTCACAAGCACTGACACACACACACACACACACACACACACACACACACATCATTTATGAATATAACCACTTTCAATAAAGAAAGAAATCTTGAGTGGCTGTATTAATCATATCCTTGCACAAAATGATCTGCAAATACTTATTTCAGTATTTGCAGATAATTATCATACTAACGTTTGTCCCGTAGCGGGAATCGAACCCACAACAACCTTGTGTGTCTCAGCCGGGCCTTGGCCCATTGCTCTACAAAGGTTGTTCTATGTCCACACAGATTTTAAATTATAAAGTGCAATATTATGATTACTGCAAGTTTCCTAAGTATATCAGCCACTCATCTGGCCTACCATAGATATCTAAAAGACATCAAATTAACAAAAAATGATTGATTTCAGGCTAATCCAGCACCAGCAGAGAAACCAGCTCAGCAGCCACCTCCTCAGCAAAACCAACAAACTAATAAGCCACCTCAAAACCAACAACAAAATAAGCTTCCTCAAAACCAACAACAAAATAAGCTTCCTCAAAACCAACAACAACAACAGCAGCAGCAGCAGCAAAACAAGCCACAACAACAAATGAATAAGCCTGCACAACAGCAGCCAAATAAACCTCAGCAACAGCAGCAGCCCAAGCCTGAGAATCCAACTCCTCAACAGAAGCAAGCCCCGGTTCAAAATGCACCTGTCAAGCTGGTTGAGTCACAAGATAAGGTTGACAAAGCCATAAATGAACTCAAAGGTTCTATTGAGAATGTGAATCAAAACCAGCAACAACCGAAGGTAGGAATTAAGTGATTAAAATCAGGGTGTATTAAATAATATTTCAAGTACATTGTCATGCTATAACTTTTAGATAAATTTTAACACTTGTTTTTTCCTAGAATGTCAATGGAAACTTTGGTGGTAACAAGCAGGGTGGGTGGAACAATGGAGGGCAAGGAGGTCCTGGTAACAAACAAGGTGGACAAGGTGGATTCAATCAAGGAAACAGGCAGTTTGCAAACAGGGGTCAAAGTGGCCCCATGGGTCAGGGACCTCAGGGACCTGGGGGTCCGCCTCGTAACCAGCTGCGTGGTAGGGGTGGCCAGCAAATGGATGGCAAACCACCAATGAGAGAGGTAAAAAGCTATAAATTAACATTTACATGCATTTTTAAAAACCATTTTTTATGAAATATATTATGTATGTATAATACCTATTTTGTTGTTTATATTTTAGGAGCACATGTTAGCCAATAAGCTAAGAGAATTGGTAGGACCCCTGATTGACATTCCAACGGTAGACCAAACAGAAGTCAAGTTTAATGGAAGGAGCAGGTTGTATATTGGCAACCTCACTAGTGATGCTACTGAAGATGAAATTACAAAACTGTTCTCAACTTTTGGTGAATGTGCTGAACTGTTCATCAACAAAGATAAAAACTTTGGCTTTATAAAAATGGTAAGAGTTTTCATCAATTTAAGCGAATCCTAAACTTTGTAAATAATTGTGTATAACAAAACATAATACTCATGTTTTTTTATAGGACTTCCGTGTAAATGCTGAGAGGGCAAAGCGCGAGTTAGATGGTAAATTGAGAAATGGTAGAAACTTGAGAGTGAGATTCGCGCCTCACAATTGTGCGATTCGTGTTAAGAACCTACCGCCGTGGGTGTCCAATGAGCTGCTATACCGTGGCTTTGAGATCTTCGGAAGAATAGAGAGGGCGTACGTCAGGGTAGACGAGAGGGGGAAACCTTTGGGAGAAGGCATTGTTGAGTACTCGCGCAAACCCAGCGCTTTGGCTGCTATTCGTAATTGCACTGAGAAGTGCTTCTTCTTGACCTCATCTCTTCGACCAGTGATTGTAGAAAGCTTTGAGGAACCAGATGAGTTTGATGGATACCCTGAAAAGAATCTTCCTAAGAAGCACCCGGAGTTTATCAAGGCTCGTGAGGTAATACTTTCATTAAATTTCACTAAATACTTACATTCTATTTCTAATTGCGTCCATTATTCATGTGTTTTTATTTTATTTAAGATGGGACCGAGATTCTCTGAGTTAAGTAGCTTTGAGCATGAATATGGCACCAGATGGAAGCAGCTGCACGAGCTCCATCGACAGAAGGAGGAGGCGCTGAAGAAAGAGCTAGCAGCTGAAGAAGAAAAGCTTGAAGCACAGATGGAATATGCAAAGTTAGTTTTCTTTTATTCATAAAATTAAGTATTTCATAATTAAAGTACAAAACTAACTGTTACTTTAAAAATAAATTCTGAATTCCTATTCAGAATTGGGAGAGGCAACATATTGAAAATACACGCTATATTACTCTATAACTATTATTCCTTCAATTAACGAGCGGATAGTCACTAAATAGCGGTAAAAAATACTCATTTTGCTGTGGGCACCATCTTAATGTGATCGTGTATGCAGGTACGAGCATGAGACCGAGTTGCTTCGCGAGCAGCTACGTCAGCGCGAGCAGGATCGCGAGCGTCAGAAGCGAAGCTGGGAGATGGCCGAGCGCGCGGCCGAGACGCGCCGCGAGACGGAGCGCGCGCAGCAACAAAGGCAAGAGGAGGAGATGTCACAGCGCATGCGCCAGCAGGATGACGAGCTGCGTCGCAGGCAGCAGGAGAACACTCTCTTTGTACAGGTGAGGAACACTCTTCCTACGGGTGAGAGACACCATGTGTATACATGAGGAACATTCTGTGTACACACGAGGTACACTCCTAGTACAGGTGAGAGTCACTATGTGTATAGATGAGGAACACTCTTAGTACAGGTGAGGGGCGGGGAGAGTCTTGATTTACAATATGTAGGATTGCAGATGGTAGATACTTAGGGAAACCTATACCTAGAAGTGGGTGAAGTCAGACTGTGAATGATGATGATTACCATTTGAATTTTATATTGTTATTACTACAAACATTATTGCAGAAGAATGCAGAATAATCAACTAACTAGTTGCTGCGTGTGCCTACGCACATGTGGTACTTAAATAAAATGTTGCCCATGTCCACCCCCAAGATACAATCTACCTTCTTTTCCAATTTCAATTTGATCCGTTCAGTTGTGTTGTTTAGCTGTAAAAGGTCACAAACAAATAGACAAGAGACTATAATATTTGTATAAATACATTGTTTGGGAATGTAACTCCAACATGTCTGTAACCAGCAAAGGTTTTTGTTATATACTAATCATTTATTTACTTACAGGCTCAGCGCTTGAACTCCATGCTGGATCGCCAAGAACAAGGCATGTTCGACCAACAGTCTCCAATGGTAAGTACTCTATTTTGATATAATAACCACTTTGTGCCAAAGAATTCTAAACACTTATCTTCTGGATTATCGACATAATGTCTATGTTTTTTTCCTAAATGCAGCCTTATCCGCAGTTATAGAAAAATAAGTTATTCATATACCTATATACTATCTGTAGAAAAAACTTTATTTCCTGAATCACCTATTTATTAAAATTTACAAGGCGGTGTCCATTTTTGTCATACGTTATAAATGTGGAAATTACCGTGCCGTGTGACTTAAGCAATATTTAATTTATTCAATAACTGTTAATGAGGTTGAGGTCAGAATTTAAGGACTCATGTTGAAAATATAGTGCGGGTCATCGTACCTAGATCAGTGTTCTTCTAAGAGTAGCGTAGCAATTTAAAGGAGTCGTTATTCGTCAAATTAAAAGTGTGCGATATTAATGATTTTACATTAGATTTAACATATACATTCCTTAGATGTCTACGAATAGGCAGTACCTACTTACGAACGCAATATTCACGCTTGCTTTGGCATACCTAGGGTTGTAATTTTAAGTGGGTGAAACCAACCAGGGTTTATCAGGAACTTTACGAAACACAGTTGGCCTATAACAATTTACAAGAAACAAGTCTTGTATATCCGCATTCTATTATATCGGCACTTAATTGAAGTGTTCCAAAAACAAGAGTGTACTGAGCGCAAAACTAGCACAGGCTGAGTTTCAAAGTTATACCTTACCACCGTCGATTATAACACCCTTTATAGTTGGGGGCTAAAATACTTACAAGATGAACGAGAGTTCGCCTATGATACACGCCTTATGATGTCATAGGCCCATACGTATAGCCTTATTTAAGACATGAGCAGTTTGGTGTTAAATCGTGATTCATATACTTTCATCAGTTCCGTTGAAGAGTTCTCGGTTTCTATCTTGAATTATTTTATCAGATCTCCATCAAACTACCACAAGACCAGCCCGGAGCTACATCCTTAAATCAAATTAGCGGAGATTTCGAGTATCACATACGCATATAACAATAAATATTGATAAAAATAATACAGTCGTATTTGAGAACCTATTGTTAATTAATAAAAATGTCAACATTGCGTTTATTTATATCGATGCAACGATTCGAATAACACTGATCTAGGATAGTCTAATCTTCTATAGAATATAAACAAAAAAACATAATACAATGACATAGTAACCGTATCATACTTTTTTTACTAATTATTCTATTTTTTATGTATAAAAGGTACCAAGGTAAACAAGTAAAAGTAATACATACATACGTAATACATTTTATTCTGACCTCTGATCAATTTATGTTTGGCGAATACTTCATTTGTCTTAACTTGACCACCGATATTCTGAATTTAATAGTATTCAGTGTTCTTGCACTGGTAAGGTGTTTTATTTATTTAAGATAATTTGGAAAACTACAGTCTTCGTAAAGACTAGAGAGCTTTAAGTTTCATTACTGTAAATCGTTAACGGGTTGTTAATTTCGTTGTTTATTATTATTACTAAGTAAGCGAAGGAACACGTTTTGTACGATATACGATACAATACCAATATTATAACCTAATCCCACAATTTTAACATAATTACTCCATACATACTACTTAATTTTATTATTATAAGATTTTATAAACAAGAATCAATATAATTATTACAACAACGGTATTATTTCCATTATCTGCGCTTACTTTTAAATCTAGACATGTTGATGATGTCTTATAACTTCAAATCGATAAGAAAGTGGGGAGAGATGACAAGACATTGAATATTTTGTGTCTATACTATAACAAAATAAAACCTCGTTATGGATCGCCTAGCTACTTCTTATAATGATTGGAATACTGAGTACGTACTTAAAATACTGTAACAAAATAAAACCTCGTTATGGATCACCGAGCTACTTCTTATAATGATTGGAATACTAAATACGTACTTAAATTATCTAGGTACCACCAAACCAACGTAGTATTGGTATTATCGGAGTAGTTTCAAAGTCCAACAAGAAATCCTTGTAGTTTCGCAATGTCTGTCTGTCCATCATTAATCAGAGCCCTTGCTTGCAGACAGATTTCTTACTCGTTATCGTGATGAAGTTTTGCTTGTTAATACCCATTGGTGGCTCTACAAATTACGAAATTTTCCAACCCATCGCCATGTAAATCGTTGGGATTCTTTAAAGATATTACGAGGTTTCTTGTCAATTTTTGACACCGACACTTGTTTGATAAAGTGAAGTCCAGTGTTTCTGAATTTGGGAATACCGGAAAGATTTCAAATTTAGAGTATTAAAATGATGAAATAATAAGGCAAAACTATCACAGCTAGTAAGACCTTACTGTGAATAGCAGCTTTCTTCATAAACAATTTAAAAAAAAAACTTGTTGAGTTGGTTTTGGACCTGACTTACTAGTCATTCTTATTAATACTGACTTAGGCAGTCTTCACTGAACGTGGACCACGCGCTTTGTTCATTTATTGTATTATTTCCATAGTCTTATAACTTTTGGCGTTTCTATACATTATCCATCGAAATAGGATACACAGATCAAAGAGATTATCCCATGAAGGTTCCTAGGTATGATTTAGAATTTTACTGGTTTTTCTTCCATTAAACTGGAACTGAAACCACAGGATGATACTCTTAATTGGAAACAAAATCATGGTTGCGCACCATCATCGCTGACATACGGAATTTAGGGAAACATTAAAAATGTCATAACAGTTTAAGAACGTTACACATGTTAACCATGACGAATTATTGGAATATGTCACGCCCATTAAATACAATTTCTACCAATTTCTACCATTTTCTGATACATAATTTAAGGATCTTAGAATTGAATAAGTAACATACTGTTGCTCGGCACTACCTGTTTATTTTTCTGTGTCCGTACACAGATTTACTGAATCGAATAATAGCAACTAATTTAACAATTCGCAAACAACGTTACGGTTTTGAAACATAAAGTCTTAGAACGAAATATCACTAAGTACCTACTCTTGCATCAATTGCTTCACCTATTATTAATATTATTGTTTTAGACCTAAGTTTGACAATATAGTTGTGGTGAATATTAATATTCCTACAAATGTAATTTGAAACTATTGGAAAGTTTTTGTGATTGCTTACCTAGGACGGAGGCTTCAGAGACCAGTTCGACATGCCGCGAGGAAGTTTTGATGACATGCCCCCCCAAGGTCGCGGGTGGGAAGGTCCCCGCCAAATGGATGATTACCCAAATAAACGTCGTCGCTATTAATCCTGCTCTCTAAATCCAATAAATGACACGAACATATAACATTCTGTATCAAGTTTCTGGTTAGTAACAAATGAGGGGGGAGAAGGCAATTGAACGATCAGCAATAAACTCCCAGTCTGCTGCGGGTTTTATTGTAATGTTGTCGTAGGTTCATTTAGGATTCTGAAAGTTTATAAAGTAATAATAAGGGTCTCGCAATAATAACAATAAATGATGACTACGTCAGACGGCCTTATTTACGTAACATTTATAATGTAATAATAATACTTGTGCCACGATTTATTAGTAAAGCTGCTACTTTGTAGTATTTCTATAAGAATCCCCTCTTTGTTTTAACTCGAAGCTTGCCTTATATATTTTAAATGAAAATGATTACACAGGATTCTTTGTTTCTCTTGCGATCTCGCAAACTCGTGAAACTAGTGAATTGTGTAATCGTTCATATGACTAAATCTACATTAAATAAAAATACATCTAAACCTTTTTATCTATAGTCGCTCTATAATATATAATGAAATTTAAAAATTATCTAGATCCATGAAAAAAGGCGACATAATATGAATGATTGCAATTTAGAAAATAAGCAAACAAAATTATGAAGCGTAAATTTAGAATGTAGGTTAATAATATACGCGTAAATTAAATAAATATTTTTAATTGTTTTCTCTCGGTATTTATGTTTACATTGCTGTTAGCTCTGAAGTTGTTCAAATAAGGGGTTTTTAAAGCAGTATACCTTTAAAAACGTAGTGGGTTATTTAAACTTTAAAAATACCTTAGGGTTGACGAACTTGTTTTGCAACCATTGACGGAAACTAAAACATAAAAGATAATTAATTGCATATAAAGGCCAGTTTGAATATACCCACTCATGCAGCGGTTATAATTTTCTTTTATTTATAATTGAGCCTTGATCATTTCTTGATCCATTTTAACAATTATTTTAGTAAAATATATTAATAAGACTATTTTTTAGATTTTTTTGAGCACGCTTCTTTCAATCTTTGACGCCAGTACCTTGCCAGTACCTGGCCAGAGCTCTTTTCTGAACGTATTTCTGATATGACAATGTAAATTTTAGTATCAGATCAAAGCACATTTATTTTATTCAAGTATATAATATTAATGCCACGATATTTTTTAAGTAGACAATTCAAATCAATCTTAAAATTGTCACAGGAAAGGTTAGATCATAAACTTTGGGGTTACTTTCGAGTAAAACACGCGTAAAATGTTTTAACAGTATCCAGATAATTATTTATGTAAATCCGATAAATATAAACAAACATATATTTTTAAGTTGAGTGAGATAATTTAGTGGCATTATCCACCGTTGTAGTTACATAGTTCCGAGATCCCAATACTTGCTTACGCTCCATATTTCGTCTATTATCAACTTTTCTTTTATCTTCGCTTTAAAAACATTTTTTTCTAGTATATGAATAATAGGTTTAATTTAGTACATATTTATTATAAGAGATATAAGGTTATACGTTCTTAAACGAACAACACATTAAATTAACTAATACCTAATTAAGTTTGTTTAGAGGAAGATTGCGTATTTAATCTTTTAGCGTGTCGACGTACTTTAGAATGGCTGAAATTGGCGTGAACGTGTTATTATAATATCTTTTTATCATTACACTAAATAGCATTAATATTTAATAAATTAGTTTATAATAAGACACAATTTGAATTGTTATTTCTACAACCAAACTAATAGAGCGGCTATATCCAGGTGGCTAGCTTTGTGGGTAGATGGGTGCCTTAATAAGTGGTATCAATAATACTAGAGGATTTGTGCATGTATGAAATGCGGTCAAAAGTTTTGCTTAAATCTCGATCTTACTTAGTTTAGTTATGTAGGGCTGTCCAAATAATAAACCCAATCGTAATTTAGAATTAAGATCAATTTCGTGGTCTGTCCACAGAGAAGAATTAGAAATATTATGACTGGCCTAACAGCTCAGTAGGTCGCGCTGACTTCTGCGCTGTAGGTTGAGGGTTCGATTCCCTCTTACGATAAATGAACATCTGTTCTGTGTCTGGGTGTTATAAAGTATCATAAGTATGTATTTAAAAATATTTAAGTATTCCATCAGTCATCTGGACACCATAATGCAGCTATGCTTAGTTTTTGACTAGATGATGTGTGAATTGTCCACTAATATTTATTTATTACTAGCACACGATACAGTAGCAATGTGCTACGCACATCGCGACGATGGCCAACTCAAGTTTCCGTAAACAGACGGCAAAATTCGAAAGTAAATTCCAAAGTAGGCCCCCCCTAGCTAGTGCTTTGACACACCTACGCCGCGAAAATAATGATGCGAAACCTCTACACCAGTTTCCACTGCGCAACTGAACTACATTATGTAGCGATTCGAGCGCGCAGGTGTAACCGGCGTCCAAGGAGGGCGTCGAAATCACTCGGAGAAATAAATAAAATAATAATAATAAATCATAGTCAAATCTATGCGATGCCAATGGAACAGGCAGTTTCGCTCCTGTGTCGCTTGTACAACGTACAACATGGCGGAACTACTGCGGTTTCGCAGCGGAGGTGATGTAGAATGGTTCCTTCTGATCCTGAGGTGAGAGCAAAATCAAGGTCAAATCATTTTAATTCATTACAATCGCATTTATCACGTTCAATCGTCTTTACATGCTAGATGTATTTAGGTGATAATTCCTTCTGTCTTTGTCCTAGCGCTTTTTTGTATGGTCCTTCTTATAACTAGCTTATCTAAACATGGTATTTATTAAAATACGCTTTACAAGACTACCCTTTTAATGTCTTAATAAGTACTTTAATTGCATTTTCAGAAAGTTTATTATAGAAGCGCACCATGTTCCTATTTATTTTTTCTAGTCGAAACTTAGGAATAATTTGTTTCTGTTCCTAATAATTGTTCTATGAAAATCTCTATTTTGCTGAAAGCCATCCGTATTTTAAATTTAAATTTTTATTTACATATTGTGAAGCAGTATATTCAAATTCTTTGAAGTATTCAAAGAATTTTCAAATTTTTAAAATGAAAAAAATTTGCAAAATGAAACGGTCTCGTAAAGACTCAGTTTCATTTTGCAAATGGCACATTTTAAAGAAAAAATATAGTTTGAATATCGGCTGCTTCTTTCCATAGAATGGTGCCATAAATGACACTGGAAGTAGCTGAAATAAATCTAGTCTATCTGTAGCTTTATCAGCAATACACCGTAGCGTGCAATCTGCATAATACAGCGGAACTAAACCTACCGGCAAGTGTTTTATCTTGTGGTCTCCACTGTAGTTTTGCATCAATAAAATCAAAATCAGACCTAGGAAAATCATAGAATCTATAACAATGCCTCCCTATTATTTTCAATGTTGGTTGGGCATTTGGCAAAGCGAATTTGTTACATTTTGTCTTTTTAGCATTGGGTTAAATATTATTTACAGTGAGCCAAGAGAATTATTTACTTTATCGCAAATATTGGATTTGGTTCTATCAAATTTAAAAGTTCATGAAGTATCGTCAGCAAATTAAACTGCCACTAAGATACATTTTACAACTAAAGGCAGATCATTATGGTAAACTAGGAATAAAAAGGGGCTGAATATCGAACCCTGTGGTAACCCTATATTAAAAATTGATCCACTCTCTATCTACGTCAACTCTTTTGATTGTTAAGACTGTAGAAGGTAATTGCCTGGTTTTGGTAACCATCATATTTTAACTTATAGCATGAAGGATTTTGAAGATAAAATAATACACTGATTGCATTCTGTGACTTCACCCAGGCAAATATATGGTTTTAGAGCGCTATACCTGCATCTGCTGTTGATTGACCTTTATTTGATTATTATGATGTAGGCTGTTAACTTTTAAGTATACTAATAAATAATGTTTTCAAAAAATTACTTAACGCGGGTAGATTAACGATAATAAGCAGATCCCCTTCACTTCCAGACTTGAATAAAGGAATGAGTTTATTGATAGATTGATTGATAGATTTGTGTATATACCGAATAAGCACGCACATCAATAATAAAAAAGAAAACTAAACAATAATATATTTCCAAGTAGATTTTGTATATGACTGTCCTCGCAGCTTAATTGGTAGTAGTTCTGCATTCTGCTCTGTGAATTCTGTGAATTCCTTCCCAAGATGAACTTTTCTTTGATGAACACAGTGTTTTTTTTCGGTGTCTGGGTGTAATAGAATGATAGTCTGGGTGTCACAGGTGTGTATTTGAAAATATATAATTTCAATCAGTCGTCTGGTTCCCATAGTACAAGCTATGCTTTGTGTGGAGCTAGATTGTGTTAGTAGATAGTGTAGATTGTCCATCAATATATTTATTGTTGTTTTTATTGAATTTTCAATTTCACATTCAAGATAAATGATTTAACAGCAATACAAACTTTTTTCAATATTTTTGTAAAGTTCTTAACTGTTAAAAAAACGCTGAACTATTCTACATTTCCCGTCTGGAAGCATTTAGTTCGTATAATTTGTTCCTTCTTCTGTAAATACCTGTCAGCAAATCTAACAGTACCTATTTCTAACTGCATGTTTTTGTTGTAAATATGTCGGCGTTTTCTTTGGAAAATCTGGTGAAAAGGTCATCTCGATCGTAAATGCATGGTACGAGGGAGGGGACACTTGTGTTCAATACTGTTTTTTAATGCGGCTCTCTGTGATAGGCCGGTAAGTAAAGATCTCACTTCATATGTACGATTACAAGTAAAGGTGTAGCTGTGAACGTAATTGTCAGAACTAAAATGTTTTTGTACAATTGATTCTAATCCTAGTCTTGCACTCATTTTTTATTATACTTGATTCATTGATTATGCACATTACTAGCGTGTTTCCTATGTGGCGATGAAAAACATTACAAGGAAACCAACATGTCCTATGACAAAACAAAAAATCAAAGGTTCTGTGCGCGACGCCATTAATTCTTTGAAAGCGCTCGTGCTTCCGCATACAGCATTTTCTCAACCTGCCCGTAAAATGGCCATGTGATGATCACAACTACTGTAACGATTTTTGCCAATCTTGGCGATGTGCAAAAGTGGCTGGTTATTAACCTAGCGCATAGTGTGTGACTGACTGACTGACTGAAAATTAACGGATAGCCTAACTAAACCGTAGGTTTTAGCGACCTGTAAAGCATTTCTTCCTAAAGATGAACGTGCATCGGGCCGTATCAACCGTGCTCAAGAAGGTACGTGTCAAGTGCGAATGAAATGCTATGAAGCCTAGCGCACCAACTCACCGGACCGGAGCCGAACCGGACGCGCCGAATCTTTGGAATTGGATTTTAAACGACAAAAATCGTCATCGCGTCTGTTTTGGGCATATATGTGCGTTCGGAAAACTATTTTTTGGCTAGAATATTACGAACTTAGGTCCGAATTCCAGGACAAAACTCAAACTCAGATCAAGAACGGAGCATACCTACATTTTCTGACAGTTCCAAAGTTAAATTGCTCAATGCAAAGTTCTTGATCAGTTTTAATTTTATTCGGGAATATAAACCTAAATGCCCGAATACTGAAAGAGAGAGACCCTGTTACCCTCTAAATTGTATACAATAAGTGACGGAAACTTTATTTAAGTTGCTCAGATGACATACGAGTAAAGTAAGTAAGCCAAATATAGCCATCAAAAATGGCGATTCATTATTCGGGCATGCACCGCGCAAAACTTAAAGAACTTGAGTTATGCAAACGATGTTGCAGGTTTGCAATGCTCGCAAAACGAGCCCGGAGCAAGGAGAAACAGTATTATAGCATTTTTTAATAAGCCAGCGGCAGCGCCCTAGTTGACACTGTCAGAGATCCATGTTGTCAGATGTCAGGACCTACATCGAACTGAAATAATGAATCCGCTTGTCGCAAGATTTGAACTGCATCATCCGTCATATCAAGTTAAGGACGGTATACAAAGCAAAATTGACATATGAAACAATAAATTTGTCAAATCTATTTATATAGTGCATCATCAACATAAGATAGTATATATATATAATAAGAACATAATAAGAACAAAACATACATGAAAAATGCTTTTTCAAATACAGGGACTCAGCGAACCGATTTCGATATACAGAAACGATAAAGTTGTTGAAATTTACGTCGAATTCAGTCGCATTTAAGTAATCGTCTGTTGTGGAGGATCATGACATTGATTGTCAAAAGTCATGTCGGTCGTTCCATCGCTCGAGAAGAGTCGACACGATGTCACTAAGAGTAGGGTTTTGCACAATTATTGACTCGCTATGTCGTCTATCGATTTCTAGTTTGCCCCCAGGTGGCCACATCATGTACAGATTAAAGTAGTATTAATACTCGCAGTTGTGAACTATATTTGATTTGATTTAGTTTTTTATTATATTTTTCTATTTTCTATCTATTTTAATAACTTGTCACATGTTGAAAGTAAATTGATGGTAATAATTATTGATAAGGATTTTGAAAACCAACGTACATTTTGAATTTCATTAACTTTAAGTTGTTTAGTGAAAGATAATCTAGGTACCTATAATTAACACGTATTTTTGGCTACATGTCAATATTTTAACATTGCTTTATGCTTCTCCTATACTGTGGTCAAACCAACAACAACAATATGAGATGATAATAAATGATTAGATCACGTATTTTAACAATAAATTTAAACCAATAAACCTAATTAACAATCTGCTTGTTTCTAAAGCTCCCATAGTGTGTAAGCATAAGCATGGCATTTTTTTACTTTCAGATACAATTCTAGCACGTATGTTTACTATTACGGTTCTCCGTATCCGTGCTTATAGTCCAAAACCCAAGATCACAGGACGAATAGTTATCACAGTATCCAAGAGTATTAGACGCAGGTGCTTACAGAATTCGCCCAATTCTGCGACTAATGTTAGGTAATTTATTTACAGAAATAATTACAGAAATGTACAGAATAATATAAAATAATATAAAATTCATCTGAAATAGTGTTGAACTGTTTATGGACCATTTAAAACGATCTATCTATAGATCGTTTCAGCTCAACTACCAGATAGGAGCCAGCTCTTGGGTCCGCAATGTGAGGTTAGAGTAATGTTTGGACTATACGGCCAGTGGTCTTGGTTTTGGCCTACAAAGTGCACTTACTGCGTAACTCGATCATCGTGCAACTTTGGGAATAGCAACGAAATGTCGCGCTCGCCGGCCGGCCCTTTGTCTCTGATTTTAATATTTTTCCCTCTACAGGATAATAAATATAGCAACGTCTCAGGAGGGTGGCGAACGTTGCATACCAATGTGTACAGCCTTGGGTATAGGCACTGACTGTATCCCTGTTATACTCGTAGCTGTATTGGCAAAAACGCCAGCTATATAGCCAGATGTTATTCCTTTTTAACCAGAGTGACAAAGTACTTAGCCAACGTGCTATGTTCTGTCCGACTACTTGGGGTTACATAACTAAACAGTCAAAAATATTTAACTGCAAATTAATACTCAAACATGATAATTCTAGAATTAAAGAAGACTATAACATTGACTTATTATTATGTACACATTAAACACATATGTAAGTATACATACTACATACATACATGCTGTCTCTGATTTGTTTAAATGTAAAATAGTAATTAACAGAAATTAAGAATAAATGCTTGATTTTGGCTTAATATCTGATTATACCACTAGCTACCAGATTCTTCCCGAGTTGTTTGATTAACATGAGCATTAGTGGTGTGATTGGCCTTCCGATCTTAAGGTCGTTTGTTCGAACCCGGTCGTGCACCAAATGGATTTTTCCTTTCGGAAAAATATCGTGAGGAAACGCGGGGCTTTGGCAACGTATTTCTCGTGAATATGGCCGAGGAAATGATGGTGCTGGGCAAGCCTACTCCATCTAAAAAACATTCCGGCACTACACACAGTGAGTAAAAAGATATATTTGACGCTGTATAAATCTTATTATTATAGTATTAAATGCCTTTAGTTTTTTTTTATTTGAATCAAAAAGTTTTTTACATTATATAATAGGATTATGTTATTGGTCTTTGTACTAGTGGTATTATGTTTAGGTTTAATATGGTCAGAATTACCATTACGTAGAATGGTGATAAAGTTCGTCATTATCGTCTGTCACCGTTCATCAGCCTCCCGGCCGACATGACGTCATTTATATACATACTGCCAATAAACTGTTGAGTATAAAGGCCTCCTAGAATTTATACCATCTTGGTCATTCACGATTTTGATTTGATACTTGTTGACAACTTGCCACTTCGACTATAAGCTTCCCAAATAACTAATTGGGGGTCGCGGTCGTGGCGTTCCTTTAACCTCTCATCGTTGTCGCACCACATCCTGCCAGGTTCTTTAATTCGATGTGTCCATCATTTTAATGCTTCACGATTTTCCCATCGAATGATGTTGCTTAAACGTAATTTGAAGCATCAGTATTTAATTTATTTATTTATTATAATTTAATTTATGATTCTGACCAAAAACAAATAACGTTCTTGACTTTGTACATATTAAAATTTCTCGTGCATTATTATTTATTTTGCAAGTACTCGTATAGTGAAAACATGGAACGTTACAACTAACTATTAAATATGAATTTTCGTATTTTCGTTAAACAAACTCCAACCATTCTAACTATAAACCTCACCTTACTGTGCTTTAATTTGTTTCTACAGCTTTTCATGCATTATTGTTAAAATATTTATACGCATTTTTAATTATTTTCCCCTTAACCTATCGTATCCAACTGTTGGGCAAAGGTCTCCATTTACCTTCCACTATTATACGCATTATTCATGTTTAATTAATTGACTGCTCATAGCTGAGTTGGTAGTAGCTCTACCTTCTGTGCTGTAGTTTGTGGGTTCGATTCCCACCCAGGACAAACATTTGTGCGATAAACATAAATGTTTGTTCTGTGTCTGGGTTATGAAGTAATAATATTCGTATTTATGTATCTGCGAGTATATAAGTATTCTATCAGTAATCTGGTTATCATAGTACAGTGCTGTGTGAATTGGCCACCAATATGTATTTTATTTTAAGAATAATTTGATTATTGTTCCGATCCTGTTCCCGACGTACGATACATATACCTTTCATAAAATATTTTCTTTTTACACAGGTTTTAGTCTTCACCGTCTGCTGTTAATTATGATAAGCGCAGGTGGCGTAGCTTGCATAGTCGTTCCTAACAGATCGACTAAGTAAGGCAACGTTCAGCGCGGTCATTATTTCACGTCGTCGCTAGTGGCATTTTCATTTGAGCAGTTCTGAGTATGTTCAGCTATCGGTCTTGGCTTGAACAGTCGAATCCATGACTGAAACTGTCATCGCAGTTACTTTATTTAACCTTAATTTTTCAACTAACAAGAGACAACATTAAGACGCATAATATATTCAGACATCAACTTTATTTTATGACGTAATTCAAATACATTGTTTTATAATTTTAAATTCATAGATAAATACCCTGTACTCATTACCAATAAATGTGATAGTGAAATCTAAAGTTTACACAAGCAATTTATGTGAAATATTGTAAACGATTTGTTTTATTGGGACGAGTTATTTGAAGCTGAATACTACTGGTTTACCATGATCTCGACCATCTCATTTTCTCGGTAATAAATATATTTTTTCGCTTTACTCAGCACGATTGTCGTCTAGTCTTTAAATGTTTTCAATACTTTGATAGCTGTATTTTTCAGGGTTCCGTATCTAAAGGGAAAAAAGTAACTTAGTATCATTTCATTGTCCGTCTGTCTGTCTATCAAAATATGTCAAAATCCTTTTTCTTAGGATCAGATGGAGGTAAATTAATATCTCCTGAAGCTGTAAAAATCAAGCTTCCAAATCAAGGCAATCGAAAAATAAGGTCGGCGTGCATACTTTTATGCCGCATTTATTGATAATCGCCAATGAATCTAAACCTATGGGGTCATCCACAAGTCCACTGCTGAAGTTAGGCCTCCCCTATTGATTTCCAGGAAGAACGATTTTGAGCCCTCTCCATCTACCGACTTCCTACGATCTTTACAATGTCGTCAGTCCGTCGGTAGGGTGTCAGCAACCCCCTACCCCACGGGTATGGGGTACCTCCCGTTAACCTAGAATCATGAAATTTGCCAAGAAGCAAGGTCTCACAGTACAAGTAAAGGGATAAATTTGAAAACATTAATTGTCCTATCAATTTATCTTTTCACTAGACTAGAGCAATGCTTGGTGCTCTAGTAGTTTGTCGTTGCCCTAAATTGGACTGATGATATAATGGAAATGGAAAAAGTAGTTAGATAGTTACTGTGTGGTGTAGGTACGGTACCCTCTCAGGCTTGACTTCTGCACTTGAGCCTTTTGCTTTTCATATTATGTTCAATTTATAAATTCATCTGTATAAAATAATTGTGTACGCAACATGTTCGATAAAATGTCTAAAATCCACTCATTTTGATTTCGAAGAAAATTTATCGTGCATCTTTTTTTCTCACCACCTACTGCATAAATAACAGCATAATGTATTGTATGCTGAACTCATTCTGAGGGAATGGAGAAACGCGAAGAAATGGAGAAGCATTCTACCAACGTTGTATAACACTTCAGTAACAACCTACTATACACTCTGATTCTGCATCGTTTTTCTAGTGGTAAGTTGGTTATTAGTTGGTAGACCGACTTATTTGGTTACCAATACAAATTTAACATATATCCGCCTATTAGAGCAACATGTGCAACTTATAAATAACTGAGTAAGCTTCTGACCGCGGATTTAGATTGGTACGTACTCTTAGATAAAAATAAGCCTTATTAATAAGCCTTTTTCCAGGTCTAAATCTAACCAACTTTCATCGAAATCGCTTTCGGAAAGCGTATCGGACGCGCGATTGACTTACAAACAAACAAACCACTACTTTCGTATAAGTCAGTGACCAATTCTTGTGACGTAGTTAATAGCATTGTTAAATTCATAAATTAATAGATCTTGCTGTTCCGGAGTACAAAAAGTATATAATTACATAAGCACACGAGCTAAGCGCATACAAAACACGAGGAAACTGACGAACTCGGGGACTTTAATGAATAAAATCCTTAAGAAATGACCTGAACCGTTTAACCACACTGGTTGTACGACAATCGGTCCTTTTTAGGAGTAAAATACTTGAACCTGGTCTCAGGGCGACAAAGCACCGAATATATAATTGTTACGAAATAATAGTAAGCCATGGTATAAAATTCATATAAAGCACTTAACAATTTACCGTACCTACTTTATTTACCAGTGTTGTATTTACCTACCAGTGGATTATTAATGATAAATAGTAGTTTCGAGTTTGATATAACAAAACGTTAGTAAATATTAACAACCGGACTTCATAGTGCACTAAATAATTGTTACTATGAAACGGGAATTTCAGAACAAAACTCAAACTCTGATCAAAAACTAAGAACAGATTTTTTTTACTGCTAAAAAACGAAAAAATACAGTTTTTCACTTTGAACTATCAAATAATCTATTAGCATAGTTTTCGATTTGAGTTTGGGTACGGTACTGGAAGACGAGCTTTGAAATATCAGCAAGCAAATTCTTTAAAATATAGATAACACGATGTCTGCCCTTCATGACGGACCTTCATGATTCACCAGTAAAACAATACATGATGAAATTATCGACCAATAAATGTGAATGGGTTTCGTTTTTTCTTATGTGATTAGAAACCTATGTATTTCTATCTCTTCCAAAAGGACAAATTACATTCTTATTACTTACTGCCTTCATGCAACGTCATAATGCAAGAATTGTTTTTATGCGTCGACACTTATATTATATGATGTTTATTTTTACAGCTGTATGAAATTGTACCAATTAACCCCTTCAATTTTATATATATCCCGCAAAATATTATATGGTATATGTTTCGTTGGAACATGACAATTTGTGTGTAAAACCATGAACTAAAGTCATAAATATTGGTGTCTATCGTTGACTAAGCGTAATTTTTTTTCTGAATGTCATGTCTATGCAACATTTTGTTTTAAAAAAAAACATTGAATATTATAATGTTTCCTTTTTCAGTTAGCTAGTTTACGAATGTGCCCGTACCAGTGTGCCTACTAATTGCATTTTATTGTGTTCACAGGTGTCCGTTTTTAGCTAAAGGAGTAATCTGGATCAATCTTAGGTATGTGTGCTTTGTAACAATTCGTAAAAAATCAGGGATTATTTTAACTTTAAATTTCAATGCATACAATCACATGAATGAATGAATGAATGAAAATTCTTTATTGTACACCTTAATACTAAAACTTTGTTTAATACATACATAATATAGTAGAGAAACACTGATAATTTTAGAGGTTAGCGTTTATGGGTTCAAAGTATTAGAACTACTGAGCTACAGCAACGCGTGGCCGGGACAGCTAGTGAATTTATATAAAGCAAATAAACGCAATAAGCTTAACTTAATGAAGTTAAAATAGCAGAAGTAGGCTATTGTGCATAAAATATTTGTTTTTCACAGGATCTGAACCAGACACTAGACCGCAATTCCGTGCAAAGAACCGCATGAGCTTGGAAAAGGTATGCACCAATCTTCTTATAATATGTCTTGTAATATCATCTATGAATATTTCAACATGTCTTGTAATGTACTGTTAAATAGCAAGTGATGATTCATTTTTAATTGTCTTCTTTTCCCGACTGATGCATAATGATGCAATAAAGTATATGATCTGATGCTATTGAAATAATTTTGTCCTATGAATGTTTTGACCGAGACGGAGAAATGCAGAATAAAATATTAAGATAACGTTTGCGGATAAAACATTTAACCTTGTTTTTTAATTTCAGGTTCGCTATCGGAACATTTTTGGCCAGCGCAATTTATGCTCTCAAAAGAACAGAAGAATAGTTCAAATATATTGTAAGTTTACATAAGTTTTTTTCTTTACTCGTAACTTTATCAATTTACCACTCATATGATGATTCATATTTTATGTCTTCTTTTCCCGACTGATGCATAGTGATGCATAATATTATAGTTATCTGATAATTGTTTATCTAATATTAAACGGAATTTTATTAGCAGTACCATTCATACATACTTTGAATTGTTTCAGGTTCGAGGCAATGATGTCCACGTTTCGTACATGTAGGCCGACTCATCATTTACTTATCTATTGTACAGTTTCAAATCTGTTTATCTAGACGTAACTTCTATTTATTACAATATAATAATATTATTAATTGTGAATATAAATTGTAACAAAATTGTGAAGTAATCCATTCATTTTTATAGATACAAAATGGAATAATATTTCTTGATAAAATACACCTGATTGTAAAATACGTCTACAATTTACACTTCAATTTAAATAATATAATTAGGTGATTCCTGTATTTATTAGATAATTATTGATATCCAAGGTTCTAGGTACGTGTACACGTTAAAGGGAGTTTATAAATAATATGTTTAAGATAAATATTGATTTAGTGAACTATGTACTTAAGTAATTATTTGTTCTCACAATACATATTTAACTACATTATTTTAATCTTTTATTAAATCCTATAAAACTAGAAGATATTAAGAGTTTCTCAAGACTTGAGCTAAAATAACTTTTGTAATGTGGCTGGCAGTCAGGAGTAAGTAGGTATGTTTGATGACCGCAAATAATTAGGTATAGGTAAAATAATTAATATTTATGGCTCTGTAAGCTGTGGACCTCCCGATTTTTTTTTAGAAATCACTGAAATATACCATTTTGATGACAACCTCTGTGGTGCAGTGGGCTAAGGTCTGGCTAAGACGTAGAAGTTTGCGGGTTCGATTCCCGCCGCGGCCAAATGTTTGTCTCGGGTCTGGGTGTTTCTATGTATAATATGTATGTATTTACAAAAAAAAAGTATATAAGTAGTATATCAGTCACGTGGTACCCATATGTGTTATGGGTGTTATGGTAGCTCTGCTCACTTTGGGGCCAAAATGATGTTGTGTGAAATGTCCGGGATTATTTATTTATTTATTTTTTACGTTTTCAACCCCCAAATCTCAACCATTTTGGAAAATTTCCAAAAACTGAATCGACAAAAAAATCTATATAGATATAGAACCTGCTCACAAAATTTCACGACAATAAATTCAAAAAAATTCAAAATTCAAAATAACTTTATTCATTACAATCACAAGGACCACTTTGAATCGTCTTCTTACATGCTAGTGAATCTAGGTGCCGGTTCCTCCTAACCCCAGTTCAAGAAGAATCCGGCAAGAAACTTGTCTGGTCTTAACACTTTTTTGTATGATCCTTGACAATTTTGTTACGGATGCCGAGTCGAGTTGGAGCAGATTCATCCCAAGCTTTTTTGTCTTCTAAATAATCAGATATTTTATAATATGCTTTAATAGACAGTTTATGTTTAATTACGTTTTTAAATTTGCCAATCGTCAAATCTAACACGTCGCTTGGGACCTTGTTATAGAAGCGTACACATTGCCCTATAAAAGACTTATTAACTTTAGCGAGCCTAACAGTGGGAACAGCGAGTTTATCTTTATTCCTAGTGTTAATACTATGATTATCGCATTTTTTTTTGAATAAATGAACATTTTTGTGCACATACATTAAATTTTCGTATATATACTGACAAGGCACTGTCATAATATTAATTTCTTTAAACTTATCTCTAAGTGATTCTCTGGGGCCCATGTTATAAATTGCACGAACAGCCCTCTTCTGCAACACAAATATGGTGTTAATATCAGCAGCACTCCCCCACAACAAAATGCCATAAGACATAATGCTATGAAAGTAGCTGAAGTAAACGAGTCTAGCGGTATCTACGTCGGTAAAATGACGGATCTTTTTGACAGCGTATGCGGCAGAGCTGAGTCTCTTCGACAATTTATCTATGTGCGGGCCCCATTGCAGCTTATTATCTAAAGTAATGCCTAGGAACACTGTGGTGTCGACGAGATCTATCTTTTCGTTATTAATTTTTACATTAGCTTTCACCTGTTTAACGTTGGGCAGTATAAAACGAATGCATTTCGTTTTTTTCTCGTTAAGTAATAAGTTGTTTACATTAAACCATGTTACAACTTTAGAGATTGCATTGTTTACATCGTCAAGATTAGTAAGTCGTCGCTTTAATTTAAATAAAAGTGACGTGTCATCAGCAAACAGTACAATCTCGTGATCATCCTTTACAAGTTTAGGTAGATCATTTATATAAATTAAAAACAAGAATGGCCCGAGTATTGATCCTTGTGGTACACCCATTTTTACCATTGACCCCGGAGAACGCTTTCCATTTACATCTACTCGTTGTGTTCGGTCAGTTAAGTAGGATGTGAGAAGCTTAAGTGAAACTCCCTTAACACCATAGTGGTGTAGTTTGCTGATTAGAGTTTCATGGTGAACGCAATCAAAAGCTTTCGACAGATCACAAAAAATACCTAAGGCATCGCGTGATTCCTCCCAGATATCAAAAATATGTGATATTAACTCAACACCGGCATCAGTCGTTGAGCGTCCCTTTGTAAATCCGAATTGTTTACTGTCTAGTAAATTGTTGGTATTAAAATGCCGTTGTAATTGGTTTAGAATAAGTTTTTCAAATATTTTACTAAATGTAGGAAGTACTGATATAGGCCTAAAGTTACTAGGATCGGAATGACTACCTGATTTGAATAGAGGTATGATCTTGCTATGTTTCATCAAATCAGGAAATACTCCACTGTCAATACATTGATTAAATATGAAAGCTAGATCTGGTGCAATAATGTCAATTAGTGGTTTTATAACACTGACAGAAATGCCCCAGAGATCAGTGGTCTTTTTTACATTAATCATTTTGAATGCCTTGATAATATCGTTTTTGTCCACATGTTCAAAGTAAAATTGTGTGACACATTCAGGTAAACTATCTTTTAACAATGATACTGCTATTACATGAGAAGAGTTTAAAGACTTTGTAGTGGAGACTGGAATATCAGTAAAAAAAGTTTCAAATGCCTTTGCTACATCTATATCTTGCTTAATTATATTATTGTTAATATTTAAATTTATTACACTATTATGAGTTTTGGATTTTCCGGTCTCACTATTAATTATTTTCCAAGCTGCTTTTATTTTATCTTGACCGTTTCTAATTTTTGAGCTTAAATACTGAGATTTAGCAAAGCGACAAACATTCTTAAAGATTCTTGAGTAATTTATTACTTTTTCTTTAAACTCTTCACTAAAGTTATACCGTTTTTCACTGTACAATTCATACAAGGTACGCCTACTCTTATGAATACCTGCTGTTGCCCACTCACAAAATGTTGAACTGCCAGAGACCACAATAGTTTTAGATGTGAAAATGGAACTGAATACATTATGTCCCATGCTAGTGTTTAATAATAATAGGCCCATATTTTTTCCAATTTCATCACAGAACATTATGGTTTTTTCCAAATTTTCATTTTTGTGTGAGTTCGAACACGCTTGGGATGATGATACAGAAGCACACACTGGCCTAGGATTCTCAGAACACTGACTATCACAGGTGGGGTTAGTCACAGATGAATCAAAGCGGACTTGATCATTGTTTGAGACTTTGAGTAGTTCATCCACAGTCATTGAGTACTCCCGTATCGCCTCCTGAGACTTCTCATAACGGTTAGTTATGGATCTCAAGCACTCCTCAACGCTGGCAAGTTCACACTGAAGCTGCTGCATGTCAGATTCATACTTAGTCTTATTATATTCTAGCTGCAAAGTGTACATTTTTAAGTGGTTTGACATTTCAATAACTTTTCTCTTACTGGCTATTATATTTGGTATACATTTTAGATTTTTTAATTTTCTTTTAGTTTTTGTTATGAGTTTGTTTACTTTTACATATTTTTTATGTTTATTTTTGCTTACAGTATTTCTGATGCATGCTGTAACTCCCTCCGAGTCATCATTTGTCATGTTTATAGTTACTGTTGGTGCCGTACAACATGCATCAGGGCCATTTTCCCTACTAGCTGATACTAGCTCATCAAATAAGCTTTGGGTTTGCAGTGCATCAGAGCTCTGAGCAGCCTCTTCCAGTAATGTGATTTGATAGGTTCTCAATAGGTTGAGTAATGTGAATAGAGAGTAGAGTAGAGGAGAATATCCGGACAGACGCCGTTCGGACAGAAATACGAAAGCATTTATGCCTTAACTGAAAAGGAGACACTCGCTCGCTCGGTCAATAAATGCAGGAGGTCACAACAAATGCATTTCGTAATATTATTTTAGGCACATTTTTTAATTAATTTTCATCACCAATTGCGTATTTTGGTTCTGCTCTTGTGTACAAATAATAATTTCCTAAATGGTCATCAACTGCAGGATAACCCATGACTGTTGGGTTGGCTCTGCATTCCCCTTTATCGAACTTTTCCCAGCTCTCGCAAGGATATGCAAGGAACGGTGTTTCAGAATTGATTGATTCTTCAAAGAATTCGCACGATCGCCCATGACTACAGCCTTCTGAAAATTTGACGCTGGTTACAGATTAAATATATTATGTTAGACAACGAAATAACATGCCTTCTTGAGCTATCTTACCGATCATTTGCTGGGCTCCTTCGCAACCAGGCTGTCGAGCTCTACCGTCATTAGGATAGAAATCTGCATGTCCATGGCTACTCCGATATCCGTAAATACCTCCACAAGTATGAATGATGTCCACAAATGCAGCATCACTCTTTTCTAAACGAAAATGATTTCCCATTTTCGGTATTTCAAAAAGAGGCCGTGCAGGATCCAGTCCTTAAAATGTATTTCATATATATATATATATATCCTTTACCTCTTTAAATTTATCCATGCCAAGGGAATAATTTCGCATGAATTGTTCTATTTATCAGTAAAAAGTACTATCATGTATATGGTGAAATACAATTTTGATTTATTGCGCTATAGTACACAATTATTGCAATTATTTTACATACAAAAATTACACTTCAGAATTATTACAATTATTTAACACAAAAAAGTTTACACTTCAGAAAAAATAACTTTCATCCGTAGCTCATGGGAAGCGTGCGGTGACGATGACGCGATTTTCACGCTTTTTGTTCATCCAAAAAGTACACATATTTAAACAGTAGGTATACATATGTATAGCTCATGGAAAGCGTTCGGTGACGATGACGCGAGATCCATGATTTTTGTTCACCCAAAAAGTGCTCAACGCGCCTAAGGAAGTTTTCACTTCCAAAATATAGGTAATGCCAAACACTCTCTTTGTGCTGATAATTAAGCAAAGTGCGACACAAAGCCAGTCGTGTTATCAGTTGGGACTAAAATATTCATATTTTGAAGTGCCATCTGCATTCTGCAATTATGGCGATTATGGAACTTTTGATACAATCAATGTCTATTTTAGTTTTGATTAGCAATCGGTATAAGATTCGGCTGCAATTTTATTAAGAAACTAGCTGTCCCGGCAAACGTTGTTTTGCCATTTTAGCCATTTTTAGGAAACATTTTTATAGGTAAATATGATGTTTAAAAAATAAGGGTTGATCGTAGAGGGGTGAAAATTTAGGGTTGCATGTATTTTTGTATGATGTATCATAAAAAAATAAAAACAAAAAATTTTGTCTGAAAAATAAAAAAAAAAAATTAAGGGGTGGACCACCCTTAACATTTAGGGGGATGAAAAATAGATGTTGTTCGATTCTCCCCCCTGACTAATATCCTCGCTAAGGATCACGAAAATCGGTCGAGCCGTTTCGGAGGAGTTCGATTACGCACCCCGTGACAGAAGAATTTTATATATTAGAAGACAACTTGATTTTTTATTTAAATATGTCTTGTTGTATTTATGTAATTTTAAAAACAACCAAGAAATCATTTTTAAAGTAAAAATATTATTTGGATTATTATAAAGTGGGTTTTTACTACTGTTCGCGAGTAGCGACTGTTGCCGACGCATGCGCAATGGCTTTAAAATCACGGAGCAAGCAAGCGGTATTCCATCATGATCAGAAAAAAAAAGCTTTAATTAATATTATCTGTTTACACCTGGCTGCGGAGACGTTGTGGCTAAGTGCGCTACTGCACCTAACCCTTTTCCAGTTCTCTACATATATTGCTGTGAAGTGGTATATAATTTATTTAAAAAACAAGTAAATGAAATTTTTTCGTCAATTTATATTATTTTAATTAAATATACTTACGGCCACATTTTGATAGGCAAGACACCCTAGCAAAAATCGATTCCCCCTATAATTATATATTAAAATTGGATTTTGAATAAAAACTACATGAACTTGTAGCCGGATCCCGGGCTATTAGTATTACGTAAGATCGGTTTCTATCTCAGGCCAAATAAATATAATGACGGAATATCGCGAACATCCAGAGCCGCACAGTCTCAAAACAATGCTCCTTCATGTAAATACACGCATACTCATACACCCAAACCATGCCCCTTTGCACTTAGTACATGCATACATACTTATACTAATAAGTATTCAGATGAGACGTTATCGGTTGTGATAGATCCGAACTCATCGCCCTTGGAAGACCAATGACAATCATACTACGCCACAAAAAAACATTATGCTTTCCTCCTGTTTCGTGGTAATTATGTGACTTAAGAAGTGCCAGGAAAGTTATTTTAAACACGAAACGTTATCGAACGCACTTGACCTTAAACCTGAGGGTTTAGTACGATGTTTACTGAATGGCGACATGACATGTACCTAGAGAAAGGAATATGATTTGGGTGTATGTGGGTGCGTGTGGCACCCACATACACCCAAACGCCTACACCAAATACACCAAAGTGCCTCAAAACACGCCTGGTTTTGAGGCGTCACTTTGGTTGATCGTCTCTATAGGTGTTTATTTGATCTGAGGTTTCGATTCATACGGCTGCATGCCTGATATGATAATCAACACAATCTTTGGTAATACCAATTCATCTATTCTATAGTAACTACACTCGTGAGCAACTGAATCGACTCACGCCTACAAAGTGTACTGTTTTTTGAAAATGACATAAATAAAATTTATATATTTTTTAAAGCTTGATCTTCAAGCTTCAAAATGGTACTAATATTTTGAAAATCTACCCAGTACCTTTTAAATTAATCAGATTTGAGTAGAAAAAAAAAGTAAGGTTAAGTAAATTAGGCTTGATCAAAATTAAAATAAAACTGAAAGTTTATGTTTATTATTTAAAATTTAGTTTTCTTCAATATTTGAAAATTATAGCCTTATTAGCCTCCTCTAGCTTTAATAACACTTCGAAGGCCGTTTTTCATTGAACTGCTGATAAGTTTTTTAATCAATTGTTGAGGAAGCCTTTCCCACTCCTCTTCCAGCGCTATCTTTAGCTCTGCGATACTTGTAGGCGCCGGATTTCTGCCTCGTACCCTCCGTTTGAGCTCGTCCCATAGATGCTCAATGGGATTGAGATCAGGACTTAGTGCTGGCCAATCCATGGTCCGAATGCCAACTTCATCCATGAACTGACTAGTGATTCGTGCTGTATGCATCGGGCATTGTCACGCATTAAAAGGAAGCTGTCTTCGATGAAGCCTTCATAAGGCAAGACATGGTTAAGAAGAATATCTTCCACATATCGCGCAGCAGTCAGACCGCCTCCACGGCCTCCACCAGGGATGAAAACGAGCTCCGTTTTTCCTTCCAGTGAAATGTCCGCCCATCATACACGAACCACCCCCGTAAGACACTGTTTCGGCAAAACAGCGCAAACCGCTCGCATGGACGCCTGTAGACCTGAGCTCTCCTATCACTGCCATGTAGACATACTCTGCGCTCGTCAGTGAACAGGACTGACCGCCATTGCTCAGCAGACCAATTAATGTGTTCGCGAGCAAATTCAAGGCACGCTTGTCTGAGCTGTGGTCAATTTTGGGCCTCTGGCAGGCCTTCTTGGAACAAGGTTCGCTTCTCTCAATCTTCTTCTGACAGTCCATTGACTGACAGATACTCCTCGAACCTCACTCAGCTGCTGTTGGACAGAAACACCGGTAAGATGGCGATTACTGAGAATCGTCGAAACGATAAAACGGTCGTCTCTCTCAGATGTAAGCCGGCGTCGACTGGTATCTGGCCTCCTAGAGTAAGAACCAGTCTCTTGGAATCTTCTGTACACCCTTGACCCAACAGATTGGCTCAGGTTTAGTCGACGAGCGACTTCTCGCTGGCTTAGATCCTGTTGCAGCAAAGCAACAACTTGAGCAGCTTCTTCTGATGTTGTATCCATAGTGGTTGTAAATCGGCGATCGTAACATGCGTAGGTGTGTTCAGGTCAACGTCTGATAAGCGACTGATAAGTGTGCACTGCTTGCAGGGGGTTTTATAGAGGGTTGCAACCCGCCCCCGCGTGACTACCGCACAAATTGCATTTTTGATGCTTACACGGATATAACGATTTAAAAAAAAAAACTGACAGATAAAATGATAGTGGTGTTATTTTAGAGCCTATAATCAAGCTTTCAAAAAAAAAATATTTTATATACATTACTAAAATCATTTTCGAAAAAAGTACACTTTGTACATTTTGTAGGCGTGAGTCGATTCGATTGCTCACGGAGTGTAGTATAAAAAATCCATAATCGGCTACAAACTTTTTTTATCGGTTTGGCACGTATAATTTACTTATGCTCACCAGTTATTCTCCGAATTTGATGTTTGGAAAACATTCCTGCATATCCCATTACCTGTGCCCCCAAACTATGGCCTATCAAATGAACATTTTCCCCTCCAACTTGATAAGTACCCTTAATCGCAGTCAGTAAATTAGCGATTCGCTTTCCGACGTATCGTGTGCTGTAAGCAGAATAAGGGTAAATAGGGTTATCTGCCAACTCACTCCAGTCTACTAATATTACGTTGTAGTCGTCCTTTCTTAAAAGTGAACTTTTTATGCGTTGTAGCCAGTCTGTGGATTCGCCAGAGAGCCATCCGTGAGTCGCCATTATCACGTCGTTGGAACCATTAAAATAGTGACTGACGAGCATAGTGTCATCATCGGGTACTTCTAGCATTTCAGCCTGATAATTACGCCTGTAAAACAAATAAGTTAAATTCATAATGATTTAGGCTAAGATATATTTATAATCATAATAAAAAGACCTGCTTCGACTGACAATGTTGATCTACTACATCGAGTGTATAGTTTTGCCAGTATTGTACCTTGTATAAAGATTGAAATATGCGTCGCCAAATTTCATCCCGCGTGCATCAGGAGGCAATGATGAAAAGTTCATAGTATAAGTCGTGCCGTTGTCGCTCACATAGAGAATCCACTCGTTGCCGTAATCAGGTCCATAATTATTATCGTAGTCAAGGGCATACACACAAGTGAATCCTATAAGTAACGTTAATTACTAAAATATTAATTATAGAGACAGTAACCTTACTTATGTATAAATAGCCATTTTGAATAAATTTAATGGTAGACCCTAAAAAGATGCTTGACAACGAACCGTAGGTCGTAGCCGTAGGTATAGCCGTAGGTAGATTGTTGATCTCAGTGGCAACTTGGGCGATTTGGCTTTGTATGTTAGTTTGTTCGACGTTTACTTTCGAACCGTCGTTGATCCGAATCCGAACTGCATGAAGTTTGGCAGGTCGACAAATGAGATGACCGAGAAATTATCTAGTAGGTAACTTATTAACCGACTTTATCAAAAAGGAGGAGGTTCTCAATTCGTCAGAATATTTTTTTTTATTTTTTTTATTTTATGTATGTTCACCGATTACTCGAAAACGGCTGAACCGATTTGGAAAATTCTTTTTTTGTTTGAAAGGGTATACTTCACAGGTGGTCCCATATAAATCTTATCAAAATCGGTCGAGCTGAAAAATAAACGAAAATTTAAAAATTGTATACGTCGATGATGTTTTCATGTACTTTCATACCTCGCTGTCTCATTGGAGCGTTGCGTTTATTTGGCCTACCCATATTATAATTTCATTCAATGAAGTCGGTTTCTTTTTAGTTTTTGGTACGTAATTATTTGACATACCTATTGATAGACTAAAATTAGTATGTATTGCGGGTCAACAGAACTCCTAACATATAGGCCGATTAAGCTAAAACTTGGCGTACCTGTCAAGAATGACGTTGTTATATATTATATACCTACAGGAAGTTAATCTGCAGATGGATTCGGGGAGCTTTCTGAGTAGGTATCTAACTTATCGAACGAACGACACGATACGGACATCGCGGGATTTCAGTTCTGGGTAAATTGCTAGTTTTAATACTGAGCTAAAAAGAAACTTACCCATTAAAAAAAACAAACTGCATGGTGCTAGCACAATTACATTTCCTGAATGAGACATGTTGTTGGAGTGGATTACCGTACAAAAATATTAGCTAGTTATCTATGAAGTGTAGTGTGTTGCAGTTATCGCAACCCATTTTGAAGCATTTTTTGCTGTCACTAACCTAATCGGTTTCACTTTTAATTTTTTTACCTGTCTCAACAATCATTGTAAAAGCCTAGGAGCCTACGGATAATGTTCATACGTAACAAAAGTACTTACTTTTAAATAGTTTCTCGGTGTCGGTAAATTAGGATTGTAATGAAATGAAATGTAAATAATACAACGTTAGTAATCATAGCAACTTTATTGTATTTTCTGAATTGAATCCTCCTCATGCTTACACAGTAAACACGTCTTTATCTCAACACTTAGAACTAAAAATATACTAAAAAAGAAAAAGGATTTTGTCGATTGATGTACATTATGTATTATTTATTAATTTCTATATAATGTCTCAGTGCATAACTCTCTATTCTGTCGAGGCAAACTTGGATTCATTAGAGTAAATAGTTAAGTGCACAGTACGATACATTGATAAATTAGAGTAGGTTTTTATTATCATAAATATTGTGCTGAGATATTGTGCAATTACCTTAAATGCTTACGTTGGGTGCCCTGTTTCACCGCGTTACACTTCGCCAATGTGCAAATTACTTCAATTACTCGTACTTCATCTTTTATACAAACTGATTATTATGTATATGCGATTTTATTACATTACTCTAAAATATTGCTATCTTTTTCATATTAGTCTATAGTAATGCTGATTTTATGAGACTATTATAAGACTAATAGCCAATTTTGTGTTGTAAGGAAATTAATAAGACCTAAATAAGTACCTAGACGTTTTCAAAATTCGTGAATTGTCTCTGTCTGTCTCATACCCACAAGTAACTAAGTAGCTATACATCAGCGACAGGGCCTCCGAAATGCTTGCTAATTATTTATTGTATTGATCCATATTATCAGTCTGATCATTCCGCTCTCCATCTAGTTACAATTAATGTAAAATTTGAAGTTGGCCGTTGCATGTCACGTGGTATGTTTTCAATTCCACGGGGTACCCTATTTATTTATCAGCAAACTGGAATATTTTTCTGTAGTGTAATAACATTCGCACTTGAACGAATAGGCTGTTATAGAACGTGCAGAATATTATTTAATGGACAATATTATATTTGTAATAAGTAGATTGAGAGCGAATAATATATGGATCAATGTTGAGTTTCTGAAGGTTTTCGTTAGACAAGTAGGTATGGTATGTATGTAGTACAAAACAATTTAGATAGGTAGACTTCAAAAACGATGACCTTTTTAGACGAAATGAACTTTAATTCTTGTTTAATTCACCTTACTTAGTTTAACTTGTAAAAGAAGGATATTAATGAAAAAGACTAGATATCACATGGTTTGAGCTATATTATTACTTTTGATTTTTGACATTATTGTAAGTATTCTATTTTTTTTTTCAAAGTAATACCTATTTATCATGAAAACTTGCGTGTTCTCTATTGAACTTTTTCAATTTATTAATATTACTTCTAATGATGAATAATATTTTAGATTCAGTGAAGTGAGGTTTTACCTTAAAAGAACCTATAGGTAGGGACTACGAAATTGTGCTGTTAATAAGATAAAGTGCTGCAGTGCATGGATGGCGTAGGTACTTACTATACACGAGCCTTACTAGAGATGAATTTAATATAAAAAGGGCGCAAAATGAGGACCGCAGTAAGCTACTTACTCTACCGCGCTTAGTGCGGGCTACAATACTTATTGACTGCTGTCTGAACAAGTAACGCACGATGTTTTCCTATCAGAAAATAGAGATTTATCCTAGATAGGTACTTCTGAACACAACGCACTGCGTACTTACGGAACTTAAACTAGAAACCGAACATCTAGGATGGACCATGTTCCAGCTAAGTCATAGCATAAAATACATATAATATGCAACGGACACGGGACAGGGTCGTGACGAGCACGAGATATTTCTTGCAGGGTAAACACGTCCCGTGTCGTCCTCTTGTCCGCCTTATCGCAACTTCGTGGTAAAAAGGTTTAACTGGTATTAAATACACTAGTATGGCTCATGTATTAGTGATCGCGTGGCCGTTCTGCCATGTCACGAGTAATATGTTAAAGTATTACACAAAAAATGGCCTCTACTTATTCAAATATCTAAGTATTTTTTTTCAGCTTGTGAAATCATATAAAGTTTATGATATGCCTGATTTCGTGTGCCTAATAAACTGCTAGAATAAACACGGGGAAACCATAACATAGTCAAAGACTAGTAAATCATGAGAATGTCTGTTAAAAATAATTATAAATCTACATTTTTGTCCTCAGTCACTCAAACTAATGGGTAGGTAATTGTATATTTTGGGTAAAAAGTAGGTATTGACTGAAGCACGAGTTCTAGATACCTTCCATTATGACCCGAATATTAATTTTTAAAGTTCATAGTTCAGTCGAAAATATTGAGCATACACAATTTCATTTTGTAACGTACGTGTACTTGTATAATTATTAAGTTTTATTAATAATAATGTGAATCGATGACAATTTATTGCAATTAATAGACAATTCTAAGATAGGTGTTATGTTTAATAATAATTCTATGGCGGGTGTGACTTGAAACGAACTATATCAACAAGAAATATAGATGTTCCTTGTATAGTTGTCCAATTATTTGATTTACTACATTCGTTATGTTTATATGATTAGCCGGCATTTTATAATTAGGTAAGTCATAAACAGTTTCCATCGCTGTCGTCGTCATATTTTTTTATTTTGTAGCAATATTTTTTGTAGTAAATCACTTAATTGGGCGACTGTACACCGTTTTAGCGATGAAAATGTAATAATGAGCTTGTTCATTTACATGATAGTTTCATTGTGCATAATTAGATTATTGTACGACAACTTCATGAACTCCTTCCTTCCTCTACTCCACTAAAGTGGCCTTCAGCTACATGCTCCACTTCCAAATGAAACGTTTCGTTTGATCGTAATACGCCACAGGCGCATACCCATGCACGCACAAAGTTAACTACACTTATCATACCTACCTACCTATTTGTTACCAATAATTTATTCCAATTTCTTTAAAGCGTACATTTTTTATACTTATTTCGTAGAAGTCCTTAACAAGATATTTTTTACTTGAAATAAAACCTGTAATGAAAAGGTACAAAATGGTGCAATGTGTCTGCTGGTTAGATACATGTTCAGAGAACACACGCAACATGCAAACGTAACAATAAACATAACACTAAACAGTCTTCACTCTGACTGGTCATCTTAGGTGGGAAAATCTCGAGGAGTACAGACATAAATTCAACATAATGAGTACAACAAATACCAATTACAACGTACTTTGTGTAAACAAACATTAACAACCTCAAGAAGAAGTCAAACGGAATGCAGAAAAAACCTACGTAAGTAAGTGCCTACATAGAGTAGAGGAGTAGATGATATACAAAACAATTGACTGGACCTTTGCATTGCATTTACTTTGGGCAGTGACAGACACATCGAACACAACAGAACAGAACAACTACCCAAATATATAAAATGGAGTGTAGGGAGAAGGAAAAAGACAACTAAAAATAAACTGAAAGGAAACATCGACTGTGTCTTGTGCCTCACAAGCACTGGCAAAAAGTTTTCAAAATCACAATCATACATACCATTCCGTATCTAAATAAATTAGTGTATAAGATAATATCTAGTGTGTTTTTACATATGTACAGTTTTATTAAAATTATTGTACCTAATAAATAATAAAAATAATAAATTTGTACTTGTAAAACAATAATTTATAAACGCGGAACCAAAACAAGTTTACATCACTTTATTCATCTATATTATTTCTAAACTACTTAATGATTATTTTTGTATATTATATCAGGGAATACGGAATTGGCGCTCCACATTATGTATGAACGTATGTTAGGGAAGAAGTGAGCAGGAGTTTCCTACCTAGAGCCGGGGGATATGATATCGCGAGAGATATGAGTGCTACTCGTACCTCTGGGTTCTAGTTTACGGAATCTATAGAAACAACTAAGTAGAGCCATCGATGCTTGGACGTACGAAACTTGGCCACGGCTGTAAAGCCTTATTTAATTTTTAGGCAATTTTTGGTCGTAATGTAGAAGCGCCAATCGCGTGTTTTGTCAATAAATCGTAATTCGTAATTAGTTACATTATTACCTACAGTATAATTGGTATGAGCGGTGTCGTGGATGCTTCCCCGCTCATACCTAAAGCGTTTAGGTGGACGAGAATCGCACCGCCTGCTTGCCTGTTCTCTCCGCTTCCACTTATTTTAAATCAAAATTTTATCTACGTATTCTTTTTAGGTACAACCTACATCTATTCTTTTTATGTTTAAACTGCTACTCCATTTTTATCGGTTATGGATTTATGATATTAAAACCGTTTTAAGTTTTTTGAAAGTAGTACGACTATTTACTCGACTCGTGTTCATACTACTAAGTACCTACCTATTATTAAATTATTGAAAGTGAATCTACAACTTCAATTATAATAATTGACATTTTGTTCGTTGATCGGACGGGAATGCAGGCAGTGCGATCAAAACGCCACGGCATCCACTTTACACGTATGTATAATATCATTTAAGTGTAAGCGACTCGAATCATCTTTTTCTAACCATCCTAAATTTAATGGTCATCGGCAAAGTTCGCGGCGCCCGCCGACGACCGAGGTGGGACCGTTTACACTACCTTAACAGTGAACGTATCAAAACATATCTACTTAGAATAAAATCGCATCTCGATGCATCATCACGGGGGTGCGGGTGGGTACCTACCGCGAAATACCGATCGTCGATCGGTCGAACTATCAAAAATCAACAGGTCGACGCGAGCGCACGTTGCGGTACTACAGGGAAATAATGATTCTAGATCCAACGCTAAACAAACGAGTTAGAGGAAGAAATAAATCGGTGGGATGAGTGCGCGTGCGGTCGGGTCCGGGTGGCGCGGCGGCGGTCAGCAGACGGTCTCGGCGCGAGGCTGCGGCGCGCGGGTCAGCGGCTCGGGCGAGCCGCGTCGCAGCGCCTGGCGCTTGCGGAACTCCAGGAACTCCTCCTTCATGGCTCGCACGCGCGCCTCCACGTCAGCGCGCGCCAGGCGCGGCGTCGACGGCGTCGGCGTGCGGTCCCATTCGTAGTGCACGTCCACCGAGCCGGCGTCCAGCGGCGCGGCCGGCGGCGGCGGCGGCGGCGGTCGATACGGCGGCGGCCGCCACTCCGCCAGGCTGCCGGCGCGGCTGCTGCGGTTGTGCTGCGACGAGGACGCGTTCTTGCTGCCGAAGCCGCTCGACGAGGATCGACTCTCGGGCGAGGCCTCGTGCGGCAACACGCGCGTGTGCCTCGCCAGCGGGCGAGCGCGCGCGCGGCCGGCGTGCACGGCGCGCAGCGACCGCAGCCGGAACGGCGACGGCGGCGTCGGGAACGAGTTGTCGCCGTCCGCGGAGCTCGGGAACGGCACCGAGCTGAGGTCGGACACGTGCAGCGGCGACCACGGGCTCCACGCGGAGGCCCACGGCGGCCAAGGCGGCCACGGCGGCCAGGCCAGCGCGAGCGCGGGCGACGACGCGCGGAACAGCGGCGGCGCCGCGTGCGCGCGCAGGGGGGCTCGCACGCGCGGCTGGAACCCGCCGTCCGAGGAGGAGGAGGGCGCCAGCGAGGGCGAGGGGGAGGGCGCGGGGTAGGGGGAGGGGCGGGGCGCGCGCACGCGAGCCCAGCGCCGGCCCGCGCCCGCGCCGCCGCCGCACCGCGACGCCGGCCACACCCAGTTGGCAGTGAACCGCAAACATTGCACTATACTCGATATTCCGCGTTCTCTAAATCTGCAAATGTTAATACCCAGTTTTATCACCTACCTTCGAAAGGAAACCGCGATTAAGTTAACTCGAACGAATCGACGCACGGTTCGTATGAAAGTATGCAACTGACCTGACTTCCTGTGACCCGGCAGCGTAAAAAAAATTTTAATATTAGAAACGTAAATAGTAGGCTCGATACATAAACTCGGGTAGACGGTACTTGACGGTAGAGGATGATATTCGACTTACTTTTTAAAAGGCACTTGAGTGCTGTCAGCTGCGCGGAGGTCTGTGAGTCGCGCGGCTACCATGTTGTATGCTGCAATCGTATAATTTCTGGACATTAACGCAGTGCAGCGCCGCCCCGCGCCGAACGCCGCGGCCGCGCCCGCCACCCGCGACTCGCATCCCGTCACCACAACCCCGCCCTCACCATATTGTCAACTAAAATCGATCCCACCAAAAAGGACTTAGTTAATACTATGATTGAATGTTATCTTAATCAAAATAGAAAAAAGCTTAATGCGATTTAAATGACGCTATAAAATAATAATGTCCTTTTCAGTGAAATCAGTTGATGAATATGCAATGCCGATAAATTATATTAGTACTTATAAAGGCAAGACAGCAAAATGTTGCAATGATGTAGGAATGACTAAAGTCTAAAAGCGCACATATAATCTTAACTAGGTAATCTCTAATTATATAAGATTATTTGTCCTGACTGGCTCACTGCCAGACAACGCACAGCCAAAACCGCTGCTTGTAGATACGTGCCATTTGCAGGGGGAACGTCTGATTTGGTGCGTAATTTGTATGAAAACTTGGCATAACTATTTTTAATACATTTGCTAGAAATGTTTATATATATTTTTTCAAAACTACCATAGAAGCGATGTACAGGTGGTGTTAAAGTTTGTATGTATGGCTTTTTTTAGAGCGTCGATATTTGTTTGAACTTAGTAGGTATAAATATTTTACTGTACAAGAAGTTAATGACTATAATATGTTTTTTAAACTACCCTCTGATCGGGGTGTTAAAGTTTGTATGGAATCTTTTGAATGCGTGGTGCGATTTGCTCGACATTTTTGCATAAAATATTTTTGCGAGGCTCTTTAAGGTTCGCGGTAACCAGTGAGATGCGGGAGTAGGTGTATAGTAGGGAGGTGGATAACAATTGAAATACTGAATGGTTTCTTTAGAATTGTCTGTGTAAAATCTTGAACGTACCATGATGAGATCCGATGAAGAAGTCAACGGAACTCCTCAACGAATAGTAGTAAATTACTATGTAGGTCATAAGAAGCGTCATTTCAATATGATTAGCCGGGAGTTTCTGTATGAAAACACTAGCTTGATTTTGATACAGACGCTCAGACGAAGTTGCATGCTCCTTATATTATTATTGTAATTCGTATCAACGTTGAAATGCTAAAATCCAAGTTTGTGAATCCAGGTTTTACAAATGGTAAGTATTTTTAATAATCTTCGGATCCTGCTTATGCAGCAAACAAACAATGGTAGGTTGTCTGATATGTATCACGTCAAATCATATCACTATGCTTGCGTGCTTACTGAATTCGTTGGCTTAATTCCCTAAGAGACTTCTTTCACAAGCATGAACATAGTACGCTTAAATGAGTTTTCGTAGTGATTCCGAACATACAAAGCTTTGTTGAAATTATTATGTAATACGATCACAGGACAAGCAGTGGATTAATGTTATATGTAGGTACTTAATGTTCCTTAGTCACCGACAATATGGTAAGAACACCACAGTGTTCGGAATCAACTCCAGAATAACAAAAACCGCGGGTTTACTCTTCAGTTTGTAGTTTATGCATAAGAAACTCAGACCTCAGATTATTTTTAGATCGGATTTTACAGATATAAATTAACTTTTGCTGGCTAAAATGTTCGTCAGTTAAAGTTACTCTGGCGTCGTCGTCGGGGAGCGAGCAAGCGGCCGCCACTCGCACAAAAACTCACCTTTTTCTTGCTTACGACGCTTCCTCTTGTTGCATATCTTGACAGCGCAAACCGAGAGTATGATAGCTACGATGAAGAACAGGATGCCGCCCACTACCCCGGCAGTGATCGCTTTATGCTTCACTCTGGCTGGCACGGGGAACTTGACCTCGTCAGAGCTTTCGTAGCTGGTGGCAGAGTTGGCCAGCACTCGGAAGTAGTAAGTACGCCCGCCGACCAAGTTTTTCACTGGAATCACAAAACAAATTGTCATTGAATGCTTATATTACTTAAAGCGCGAATTTGGCAACTGCTAATCTAAGATGAATACTGCATGAGGTCTTATTCAGTGTATGAACTAGTAATATTCTGGAAACTGTACCCAAATAGCTGGTCTCCTCCGGCCGTATTTGCCCTCTGTTGAGGGTCTTCCATTGCGCATCTGTGCGATACTTGATGGTGTAGTACTGCACGAGGTTTGCGCGCTCCAGTGGAGACTGCCACGTGATGAGAAATCCATTGTGTACTTCAGTCACGGTGAGGTTACGTGGAGGCCCCGATTTCGGTCCTATGCGAACGTAACGAACTTTTTATTTGAAGCGTTTCATATTTTGTACGTACCTTCGTGACGATTATTGTGATCTAAATATTATAACTTTGGGCTACTTATTCAAAAGTTATGTTTTTATTAAATAAGTAGCTCGGGTGAAATATCTTTAATTTTGTCACATATGAATGAAATGGGAGAAAGATATCTTGAAAAAGAAAAGAACCACGCCCCACAAGAAACAGTCTTCATTTTAGTATAACAATGTTGGTTAATATTTTTAGGTAAGTATTGTAAATATTATAAAAACAATCTATTATAGTACTAATTTAATGTGAATTATTATAAATAAATAATATTCAAGATAATTAACGATTAAGTGTATGCACCTTACCACCACCTTCTGAAATTGTGAGAGCCAAAAACCATTAGAATTTTTTAAATTAGTGATATTTTAAATAATGTAATCACCGTTAAACCTATAAACCTTACCATATAATGATATAATGAAAAGCACGAAATCATACCTTTAAATTTAAAATGACCGTTTCGAGATGCACTCCGTCACTAAATGATTAAAAAAAATTAACGTGTCGCGGAACACGCGTTTGGAACGAAGTCCCTTTCGTATGCAGGGTTGGCATAATTAATCATTAACGTGCCAGGCTCTCATTCTCTCTAGCCACCCCTCTCTTTAATTTTGATTATTGACGCAAAAAAATAACTATAATTTTAAATATATATAATTTAAATTAAATATTTATATATATAGCATCTGCCGGGCTGATTTGTGAATCTAAACCATCCAGGGCGCCACGCAAACGCATACAAAAAAATTCATTCAAATCGGTCCTGCCGTTTAGGAGTTCAGTGACATACACACGCACAGTAGAATTATATATATATATATATATAAAATGACTGGAGATGGGAGATGGGAGATGGAAGATGGGAGACTAATTATCGTTCTCCTTCATTCCCTCGTTGTCTTACAGTTTTTCGTTACACGTTTTCCTACCGTAACGCGTTACGTTTTTTCTCCTAGGTCCCCTCGCTAACCTGCGATAAAGAACTTCGTTCCAAAACTGAATAAAAACAGGAATATTCATATATCTAAGTACCAGTGCTTTCAGGTGGGTCTGGAAAATCCTTATCGTTTGGAAGGCCGGTGGGCGTGGGAGCCGGCTTCGGTTTGGCGCCTACATCTACAAAAAGCATTCACCAGTTAATACCAACCCACACTAACAAACCTGTGCTCCTGAAACGATCAAACCTTGTTAATTAATATCAAACACCGTTGTATTACAAACACTACCAGAATTTTACAATACCAATATCCGTGCAATTCTTTTGTGTACCTAACACATCACATAGTCCCCTCAAGGGGGCATCCATTTATTAAGTAAGTCGTTTAGGGGGGGAGGGGGGTCAAGACAAACCTTACCCAATCTCTCGTGGGGGGAGAGGGTGGTGTCGGCAAATATCACGTATGTATTTTTTTGAGCCTGAAACAGTGTCAAATTGCGAGAAAGTAAAAACATTAAATTTTTAAATTGATTTAGTATATTTATTGCGGTTTAAATATGCACTGATAACATTTAATAAATTAATTTATTTGGAAACAAATCATTCATATATTAAATATAATTAAACTGTTAACAAATATTTATAAAATAATCGAATTTTATTTAATTTTAAATAAATCGAATGTAATCAAGCACTGATTAACTTACATATTTACATAAAAAATATGCATTTTGAAAAATATCAGAGAGAGAGAGATCAGGGGCGGAGGGAGTTGATCGAGCAAAATCTCACTCACCTCACCAAGGGGTCGAATTATCGCCAAAATTGCCTCGCGTAATTAATAGATGCCCCCCAAGTTTTAGTGCTTCCTATGATGTATAGTTCTTACCAACTGGATAACTCCCATACCCATGCCCATGCCACCTCATACATAATGTTGTGCGATAATACCAAGATATTTGTAGCAAGTCCCATAACCATTTATCTAGCTACTACGCCCTGTTACTTACCAAGCGTTCGTATCGTAATTGCTTTGCTCATCATTCCCTCTCCGATTGTATTCTTGCTATTTACTTGAAACTCGTACGTGGTTCCTGGTTGTAGGCGATTTATAGTTACCTGTGTAAGATATAAGATATTAGTTCTTATATCTTTTGGACCATGATACAAATAATATTAACGACTACACAACGACTAGACTAGCCACTTAAACACTACCGACTTTATGTTGCAACCTCTCTGGCGCAGTGGGCGAAGACGCAGAAGTTTAAAAAAAAAAAATCCCAGACATTTCACACAGCATCCTTTGGCCCCAAAGTAAGCAGAGCTTGTGTTATGGGTACCACATGACTTATATACTACTTATATACTTTTTTTTAAATATATACATATTATTCATAGAAACACCCAGACCCACCCCCAACCTTCTGCGTCTCAGTCGGATCTTAGGCCACTGCGCCACAGCCAGCGGTTGCGGGTTCAATTCCCGCGTGGGACTAATGTTGTATGATTTGCAAATATTTGTCTCGGTTCTGGGTGTTTTTATTATATAGTACATATTATACACAGGTATAATATGTATGTATTGCAAAAAAGGTGTATAAGTAGTATATCAGTCATGTGGTCCCCGTAATACAAGCTCTGCTGCTCTGCTTTGGAGCTAGACTAGATGATGCTGTGTGAAATAACCAGTATTTATTTATTTCATTAATAAGGTGGTAAAACTAACTGAAAGCATTTATTTCTGTTTCAAAACTTCACAAATTTAAAAAAATCTACGAATTATCTTGCCGATGAAGGAACGGAAAAAAAATTGTAAACTTCCCACCAGAGGCGCTGTTCTAATCTCTATGGAAAATATAGTTATCGAATACTTTTATAGTATACGTGAAATGTTCGCACTCTGCATACAGATACTGTTTGATCATTTTGACTGGCATGTCAGTGTCAGATCGTTGGTAGTAGCTGTCTACTGTTCGATTACCTTCCAGGATAAATATTTGTGCGTTTGTTTGGTGTCTGGGTCTGGGTGTATATAAATATTCTATCAGTCACCATAGTGCAAGCGATGCTTAGTTTGGGGCTAGAGCTAGATGGTGCTGTGTGCATTATCCACTAATATTTATTATTATTATTTAGAAAATCTTTATCAGATGAATTAGATGCATTGAAAGCACCCTATCCTATTCATTATAATATTGAAATGCTTATATATTTTACTTACTGAGGTAGCTCCAGAAGGCGTAACAGGAACCTTGGTCCACTCTGAAAATCCCGCTTCCCTATACCATATAGTGTAATCTTGCTTGTAGTCCGGCCCGCCTGCATAGCCAGGCTGCCAACGTAGCGTTACTTGGAACTCCGTGGCTGTACCAGACACGTTGTAAGGCGCGTGTGGCTGCGTCCCTTCTATCACTAGTTGAGTGTCCGCCACTATCGTTGCCACCTGAAGACAAACCAACGTACCTTTGTAAATCTGGTTTAGCGTATCAAGAAAGAAAGAAAGATAAAACATTTATTTAACACACACACAAAACAGAAAACACGAGCGGAAAAGAGACTAAAAATAGGCCCCAAGCAGAAATTTATACAGCATTGTTATCAACATAGCAACATTGTAGGCTTTCAGTGATCTGAATTAGTTGAGCTACCTATCTATATATGGTGTGAAACGGTCCTTAAAAATAAAAAATACTATATGTTAATTGTTGTTGGCGAAATGTACCTACATACATAAAAACGTACATAATTTTGTACCACCAAAAGTTGGTGGTACAAAATTATGATTAGAGCTATGTTTTCGGTGGTGGCTAATGGTAGAGCTATGTTTCAGGTGACAGATCTTCCTAACATTTGTTAATTAACAACAATAAATTATTTAGATTTAAAAAATAAATTAAACTAGGTTCCTAAATATTCAAGTGATATATGCTCAAAAGCTAATGTTATTGTATATTATTCAAAGTAATATACAAAGGTTAATCTTGCAAGGTTTGTTCTAAATATAGCGGATATGAAGTATTTTGTATACTTAGTGTAAAGCTTTACTTAGTTTAAGAGTCTTTATCAGAATAAGAATTTTTATCTGAGAAAGAGAATTCAGTAAACATAAATAGAAGCTTATTGTTTTATGAGCATAAAACTCCACAATATATAATTCACGTTCAACAAGATGGAAATGCTCACAATTCACATCTACAGATGTTTCGGACTCAGTAGAAACTAACCTCATTAGAAGCGACGCACTGGTAGATCCCGAAGTCTTGCCGGCGAAGGGTATCGATGGTGATGTTTCCCCCGAGAGCTCGCACCCTGTTCTTCTGCAGCGGCAGTCCGTCCCGCCGCCGCCACACAACACTGGGTCGCTGTGTGCCTTCCGCCTCTTGTGCCTCGCAATGCATTTCTACAGACTCACCCACCTGGAATCATAGAAAATGCGCGTAGACTCGCATCTGACACTTCTGTACCGTCGAACATACAATATCGTCTAATTTACACATAACACAAGCAATGATTACTTTGGGACCAGATGATGTTGTGTGAAATGTCCGGTTTTATTAATTTATTTATTTGGAGGTTGAAAAGTTACAGTTCCTATCTTGCATTTTTTCTTTAGGTATCAACACTCGTTTAAGAATTTCATATTTGAATGTTTTCTGATAAAAAAAAACGCGATTCGAGCGCTGTGTATTCGTGTCATTTGATCAGGGAGTCGTCTTAAAAGGTCATGGTACAAGTCTAAGTAATGTTATTATAAGCTTGAAACAAAACGTTCCAGAAACATGATGGTTAACTAATACGTTGTGGTAGGCCTACAGAGACTTTAAGATGCCAAGAGAACGTAGGTAGTAGTTGTGTCTCTATAGTTACGATGTAACAATAACGGTACTTACCTTTCTTTGATATAATGGTTCTGGCTCCACGGTGAATGCTGGTGGTTTTCTAACTAAAACTTCCATTGGACCTGCAAAAATGATTTGAAATGCAGAACCAAAAACTGTGCAGCGTTCATCATAAAGTTCACCATCAGCTGATTTGATTCGAATCGAGAGAAATGAATGAACAATTTGCTAGTTACCTGAGGATCCCTGAGTCCCCTGTGCGTTGTACGGCGTGCATGTATACCGGCCCTGGTGATTCTGGTTGACACGAGTGAAAAGCAACGAGCCATTGTTCATAATCACGATGTCCTTCGTCTGATATGGCTCCAGCAGCCGCTTGTCCTTCGTCCAAGTTACGTACTGAAGAGGGGGATTCGCTTTTATGTAGCACTGGACCACTCCAGCAAGACGGAAGGGTAGATATTGCACTGTAGGCGTGAACGTCACTTTTGCCGGATCTGTAGGGTATTAAAAAAAATAGAATTGAAACATAAAATTATCTTAGTTTTTATGCAGAAACTTATACACCATTTGGTTACTAAAGTTTATCTAGTTTTTTTAAGTTTTACGAGTTTGAGCCCGTGGAAAAAATATTTCAATTCATCATCCTACCCTACATCGAACTTTATGTGGAGTCGGCACAACTTGTTCATCTCATTGTTTGGTTTTATTCCAATAAACCCCTTTGTTAGGTAACGCATTAGTCAGAGATATCTTTGAAACGGCCCTGTGTCGAGAATTTTGACATAGAGATCATTTCGTCATTCTTTTATAAGTTGCATCGTCTATTAAAAGAAATATACGAAAACTAGTGCTCAATGTGGTGTTTGCCTATAATTGGCGTATGTATCAGCACTGAGCTCTGCTGAGGTATGCTGTGGGAATTTAATAAATAAATAGTCTATCACTAAAATATGGTGGTTGCGTAGACATGTGCTACGGGTGCTACGACATAGCTACGAGCCTAATCCACTAGAAAGAAAGAATTCAACGCGCTCTTTTCCAGAATGTATATTTGCAGAATGAAAATCACTTACATTGTGGGGTAAATAAAAAAACAACAACCCCACTTTACAGCTACAGGTACAGGAATGGTACCACCAAAATATATATTACTTTCTCAAACATGACATCACGATAAGATTTATAGTCTGCGAACATAAGCTCTGTTTATGGTCGGAAAAACCGACGGACATGGCGACATGGAACTATAACTAGCCTTATAGTATTATGTACTATAATATCCTTGTTGAACTTCAGAACCCCAAAAGTATCATAAGTTAAAAAAGTAGTAGTAATCATAAGAATTGTCGTACATTCAACATTCAAGTAAGCTGATGCGCTCTGCGGATCCCCGATGCCATTAGAGACCTCACAGAGGTACTGTCCCGAATCGTCTGCAGCCACAGGGTTTATCACGAGAGCACCGTCCCTCCGGATTGTTACCCTGGTCTCCAAAGCAGCCACCTCGGCCACGGGCGCACCTTCTCGAAACCATTTCACTGTGACGTTCCCTGGGAGAGCCTTCGCTTCGCACGAGAACTGCACCTTTTCTCCTTCTAGTTTTGTCTGATTTGTTGGTGGCATCTGAAGAAGAAAAGTTTAATGCATTCTGGCGCGCGACTCTTGGTAGGTAAGTATGGGACGGAGAACCGGAATTATAAATTTAATTTGTGTAACGCTTAACTGACATTTCTAGTAATCGGACCTCAGTTGGCCCGATAGAGTTTTTTAATCCTTATACAAAACAGGATCGATTCGACAGATTTTTTTTGTGTAAATTTCAAATTTGCTAACAATTTGATTTTTTATCTTAATATGCAAGTCTAAATATCTGGATAAGTTAAACCTAGTCTCCTAAAAACGTTTTCCTGAAACTACAACGCTTAAGGTATGAACCTTCACTACCACATCTCAAAAATACACCTATAGTCACCGATATCCTCATAATTATTATTTCTGGTGTTTTTTGATACGAGTACTTTGGCCCACGATACACGGATACAATAGGGCAGTGAATCACCTATCTTTAAAAAATATACCAATTTTGTAAATCTTACAGTAATAACAGCTCCGCCAGCGATGATCACTCTCGCGGTGTGCGAAACCTGGCCTTCACCGTTCCGCGCGATGCAAGTGTAGTCTCCAATGTCCTCATGCCGAATGTTGCTGATGCGAAGCTCGGTTCCGTCATTAAAGATGCCCACGGTACCAGACGGTTCCACAGGGTTCGCGTCTTTGTACCATAGGATCTCGGGAGTGGGCGTGCCCTCCGCCTGGCAGTTGAGTATGATGGCATCTCCTAAGCAAAACGTATTAATCAATTGGCTGGTAAAATCTTGGTGGTCTCTAAAAACTTAAAAACTTAAGTTATAATAATATATAGCGCAAATTCAGTAGTTCGATATTAAATATGTTAATTTCCAATTACCTAAATTAACGTAGATAATGTCTTCCGGTGTGATGGAGAAGCGAGGTGGCGCGTGCACGTCCAAGTGGAACCATGTCCCATTCTTGTGTTGATTCGGTGAGCGGTTGAGGAATACCACCTTACATTCGTACCAACCCTGCGACAAACACGAAATATTGAGTACCAATGATTTCCTAATTGGACTAATCTTTTAATGAATTACGCTTCATTTACCTGATCAGATTCGCGGATATTGGTAAGGTTGAGACTAGCTGCGCCATAAGGAGAGTCGGGCGCGACACGCGACACCCTGCCTTCGTAGCCCTCGCCGCTGTGAGTTGGGTAGCTTTCGTACCAAATGTAGATCGGGATGTCCTGTCCCTAAACATTAAACTATAATTACAGACTGACTTTGGACTGGCGCTTATACTATCCTTGCTAATGGACTCGATGCGCAAATTGACGAGTATCGACACTACACGAACAATACCAACCCTGTCTACGACACGCGAGACAGTAACGTTCATACAACAATGATACGAAATCGGATGCAGAACATTATCTTGTAACAGTAAGTACCTATCATCGACTAGATAATACTAGCGCGGTATAGGCAGGAAACGTGGCGCTTTACTGTTACAGGATACACACATACGGCGACATCAACTAAGATAATGGAACAAGGCATGCAATGCTGTCTCGTACGAGTAGCTCTAACTCGAGAAAAGCAGCGTAATAACGGAACAACTGCGATCGTTCCTTTTATGAGGGTTCGTACATACGCTATTTTAAGCTCGATATAATTTGGCGAATATTCGTAGTTCCACCTACAGCATGTAAAGTACTCAATGTAGTAGAGTAGTTAGAGTACGATAGCAAAACAAATACATAACTAACTAAATCATATGCAAATATGACATGCTTGTACCTATGTGACAATGTGAAAAATAAGCATAAATAATACTACATCGTGCAATTGGATACAAATTAATGGTGCAATCACTTATAAGGGTTAAAAGGATTACATTTACAGAAACGAACGTAGGTATGATACTACAGTCTGACCAATAAGTGTGGGAGAAGCCCACAGCCACAGGAAGAGAGAAACAGACAGAACCGCCGCCAGTGCGCGAGGGAGTGCGGTGCCCCGTGTCAGCCATGTAAGCAACAGTGCTCCCAATACTATCTCAGAAAATAACCATGGTGCACACAGTAAAGGAAATCAGTAGGAATGGACTAGAAAACAAATCTTATTGTATCATGTAAAGTGACAGTGTATGTGTACGCATGTTCGACTCTAACGGGGGTCTGCTGCTCTCTCGGACTCGCTTTGAAGGCCTTTGTCACTGTGGTGTATGTGGTGGAACCGGTCGTGTCAACGAGCGCGGCAGAACGAGCATTACGAGGCAAAACGTACAAGAGGCAGAGATACACAAGAGGCGTGCTAGGGCGAACGCGGGACGCGGGCTGTGGGTCGCAGTCCGCGGCCCGCGGCGCCCGGCGTTACCACTAGCACGGGACAATACGAGGTGTCGGCAACGACAAGGCACGAGTTATACATTACAGTCGGTGGGCCGCGTCGCGGGGACGAGCCGTCCTCTACTGAACAAAAACACACACGGTAGATGAGCAGCGTTGTATTGTAAGAGTGGAGTGTGGACCGTCGTACCGTTTCGCCTACCTTCTTCTCCCACTGCAACACGTACGGCACCGGGATGTCTTCGGGAAAGTCCACCTGGCAGTTGAATACGACGCTCTCGCCGAGGATCGCCGTGATATGCACAGCATCTTGGTGGTCCTGATGGCAGGTTACTGTATCAACCGAATCATGGTGTGACTATACATTCATAGGGAGTTATAATTTCAAAGTAGCCTAGTTACGCGCTGTTATGTTATGTTGAGGTGAATCCTCATCAAATATCTTCCAAATAGAACTCACTGACCTGGTAAATTGACTAGCAGCAAGAGGAGCAAGCCGGCGGCGATGTGCGGCGGATGCACGGCGCGCCAGCCCATGCCTGCGCTTCCATGTCACGGCCGCGCGCGGCGACTCATCTTTGATGCATTACCTGACACAAAACACATTAGACTCAATAAGTTGATCAAACCAGAGTAACAAGTTGAATCGTGCAAGAATACTCACAATTAGTGAGATCTAAAGCGCCCTAGCTCGAGTCCTGTTTTGAACACATAAACGTTTCAATTTATATATAAGGAGGTAAAAACGTGGTCTTATCTGTCGAGTATTATGAAGGTATATTTAAGCCTAAAGTATCCAAGCGTAATATTACATATCGTGTAATCTTTTTAAGAAGGTCCATAAGACGACATTTTCTCGATGTTTGCTTGTACTAAAGACCAGCTGCCACGTTGGATGCTCGTGGCCTTTGAACCATTTTGCGTCCTTGGTCTATTTCCCACACGACTCGGTGGAAATTGCACTGCATCACGACATACAATCGACCCATACCACAACCAACTTACCCTAGTTACGAATAAATTCTATGATTGCCTTCAATTATGTTGGTTCAGTATTGATTTTACTTATAAAATAAACTGTTCCACTATATAATTTGCATACCTACTGGTTAGTGACTAAAGTGGTATATGGTATACTGGTTAGTGAATAAATGGAGTATCATAAATTTCTTGTATCATAGTTATAGTACCTACCTGTTTTTAGAAATCTGGACTCGCTTTCAAACCATAGTTGAATCAACTCACAAATAGGTACTTAGTGGGTTCTGAAACCCTGTGCCTCGGTATTTGAATACCTAAACCAAGGTACTCCAACACGGATAAGTCCCATTTTGGCATTACATCATAAGCTGACTGGCTGGCTTATCTGATAACCCCGATAATCAATGAACAGTTGCAATATCAGCTGATGTTATTAATCACGCACGCGTAGATTCTAAATATCTGAGTTTTACGTGGCCCCTATATTTAATTAATAAGCATTAATTGATGTTTTTAGAATTCCAAAGTTGAACTACCTATAGTTAAACCGCGTCTCAAGCGGGCCTTGGCCTACTGCGACACAGAGTTTCCGTCTGTTCGTCATGTCCGTCTGTTTGTCTTTCCGACCCTCATCAGAACTCTTGCTCACAGACTGTAAGTTTATTTACAATGAAAATGCATCTTAAAACCTTAATATTAGTGGTCTCCACAAGTTTTAAAGTTGTTAATCATTTTACAAGTTGTAAAATGGGATTCTTTTTTTTTATTTTACTACCTATACCGCTGTGTTGCCATTACTTTGGATAGGTCTTTAAAATATATTACAGGGTTTCATTAATAGTTGTTCGATACAGATATTCGTAGATAGACAAATACTCAGCTTCGAGGAGGTCATTTTTGATAGAATCTAGTGTCTTCCCCTATTGCCAAAACCACTGTTTTAAGGTACTTACCTATCTAAAGTGTTTGCAGAACAGCAGCACACTTAGATGATAAGATTATAAGGAAAACTATCACAGCTTTACTTAACACGATTATGAGTTATCAGCCTGATTTGTAAACCTTTTATTTTACTAGATGGTGTTGAATTGGTTTGGGATTTAACCTGACTTGAACATGGTCTGAAAGCACGTGCCAATTTATTTAATAAAATTTTACATTCAATTAGTAACGAACAAAAATAAAACGAAACACCCAGTCAAGTAATGTTTCATAGCACATAGTACGGCAGCGGTGGTGGCGGTGATCCTGGGCCAAACCAAGAGATCAAAGACATATTTTAATACACAGTTACATTCACTTCACGTGTAAACTCGTGAAAGTTTGTGCTATGGTTACTGTACAGTAATATTTATTTGTCTCTGTAGTTTACCTAAGTAAGTGCCTGCTTACTGTATCACTGAAAGTAGAGCCTAAAAAAGAAAGCAGGTCGGCTAAATGAAAGCAAATAATATCTTGAATTTAAACCATGATCAAAGCTTATTATTTTTTAAAAAGGATATTTTGTTCATGGCGAGCTCAGATATAATATAAAACACTTAAGTAGATTCGTATCAGTAGGATATTATGTAGAGCTTGTTGTCCTGACACTATTTCCACGGTGGAAACCGTTATATACTGAAGACCTAGATTTGAACGGCTTTGAAATGGGTTGAATGAATACCCGTACCGACCCACCTAGCTCCACTTTGTAATAACTCCTTTGTCACATTTCCTAACGTTTCATATTCCGTGACGTAAATGTGTCGTCATGGGCCTAGCTGAGTCATTGCCCTTATAATATAAAACTCGGCATTTATTTTATTAATCCTCTACATCCGTGGCCGTTGACTTTTTGCGTAAAATTTTACATTTAGTTTTAACATAACTAACCTGATAATTGGAGCAACTTTTACTGTGGTTCCACTAACGATAGGTAAGTCTAAAACCATTCAAAATTCATGTTCTGCGTACTGGTTGTGCCATGGAATGGATTATGGATGGCATTATGCGCAACACTGTAAACTAGGTGATCGGAGCCACGCGGACACCGACGCTGCAGGTAGCTGCGACCGGGGCTGCTCGTCCGGGCAGCGCGCAGCGCGGCGACGACGGGGGATGCTGCGGCAGTCGACGGCGGCGGCTGCTATCGATTTTCGTACCTTGTCGCGCGACAAGACTGGCGGCGGGCGACCTCGTGCTAGCTGGTGGGTCGGGGCGTTCTTGAACCGTGCGGACGGGCTCCGTCATCTGTAGGGGGCGATCATGGGTTCGGCTGTCGGGGCGCGGAACAGCGGAACAGCGGTCGGAGCGAGCGTGCGGGCCGTCGCGCGGCGAGCCAGCCACTGCCTCGCGCGCGCCCTCCGCTATCGATCGGTGCGCGCGCAGGGCGCCGCCCTCGCACATGAATGGTCCCCGGTGAGGAGCTCACGTGCTTGGCCCCTGCTCGATGCGACCTCGCAACGATCGACACCGTGCCCATTGAGATACTAACTACTACAAAATAGCGCTTTTGTGCTAATACATTTAAGTAACAAGGTAGTCCGAGTCTAGTAAAAAGGCATAGAAAATTATATTTCGTTTTATATCAAAGACCTGAAAACCATTGATTTAGTAAATAACTTCTACATTTCTCCCGCGCCATGCGCCTTGTTAATATTATAATGCTAACTTATTGTAATTAAAAGGTTATTATTTTTCCTACATAACATTTTAAGAAACTACGAAATGAATAAGAACATAAGAACTCAACGAAACAACCCGATTGAACCCCAAAAGTGAGCACACGATCTTTTCCATTTCTTAAAAAACAATGTCGTGACAATATACCTACGGTGCTTGGACACATCGCGCGCCGCGCCGACAAGATTGTACAAAATGTACATATATATATACGAGAACGAGTTTATATATGTGTGATATTATGTAGACTACACTCTACATTATTCTGTAATGCCAGCAGGTGGCATTGCGGTAAAACAAAACTACGCATGGTAACTTCAGGCACATTGTAATTTATTTAAGTTATGTATTATCTTCCGATCTTCAAAAAGCCTAGGTAGGTACTACTGGAATAAATAAATTGACCAAGGGCATGTCCGACCCCATACAGCAGCACAATAAAGGCTTTTGCAGTAAAAGATTCCAATTTAAAACCATTTTGTTAAGAAAACAATGCTTACTAATTTACTTAATATAAAGCTTTCATATTTGTATGGTTAAGAGCGAAAGTCGGGCTTGAGTGGGTAGATGGTGAGTGAGTATGATGGTGAGTAGTCCTACTCCCTATCATGGTTCTTTTACCACGGTTACAATTGGCCGAATGATACCTAATGTCCTCGGTTGTATGTAGTTTATTGTGATTTATTTTTACCATGTCTTGTTCTTAGGACTCTGAAGCCTACAAGGAATCCTTATAGTTTCGCTATGACTGACCTGTCTGCTCAGTGGGCAGTAGGTCTGTCTTCTGCGCTGTGGGTTGCAGTTTCGATTCCCTCCCAGCATAAGCATTTTGAGTAATTAACACAGGTGTTTGTTCTGTGTCTGGGTGTTATAAAGTAACTTAAGTATGTATTTAAAAATATATAAGTATTCTATCAGTCATCTGGTACAAGCTGAGCTTAGTTTGGGGCTAGATGGTGTTTTGTGCAATGTCCTCAAATACTATTATTTATTTATTTGTTAGTATAATTTAGAGCCACTATACGGTTATGAAAGCACCGAACATTGCTTAATGAAAAGATAAGTTGGATTGAAGAACAAACTTTACTTTGTAGTCGAAACGTTCCCACACGATCGATTGACGTCACAGTCACGCATGTTTGTAATAACTTTAAATTAACGATTTTCGGATTATTCCTTTACTTGTGCTGTGAAACCTTGCTTCTTGCCTTATTTCATGATTCTAGGTAAGAAGTATGGGAAGGTTTTGATTTACTGGCAAGTGTCGAAATATTCGGCTGTATTTTTTTGCAGACAGAAATACATACAGACAATTAAGTGATCTTATAACACTTTTTTTTCTTTTGAGGTACTAAACATTAATACCAGACCCTGCTTTTACAAATACCTACTCAAAATGTATTTTTTAACGTTTATATCGAATTTTACGGCGTTGTAGATACGTATAATTTCAGAGAAAAATAAAACACGGTAAGACTATTCTCCCAGCAAAGATTGAAAATAATTCAGAATGTGACTACGCCGCCGTCGGTCGTTGTGAGCCAAGCAAAGCTGAGGTAGGACCAACAAAAGCAAGCAATAAATAATAGTTAAAAAAAACTAAAAAACACGCTTTATATTGAAAACCAAACTAAAAAAATAGAAAATAAATTTTAATAAATGTAGGTATGAAAAAAATGTTTTATTTAAAAAAAAAGCGTGGGGTCTTTTTAAGATATTATCGAAATGATAATCCTTCTTCTCATATCTGTCAATGAAATATTTATAACTATTGACACCATGCACCCCACGCTTTTTTTTAAATAAAACATTTTTTTCATACCTACATTTATTAAAATTTATTTTCTATTTTTTTAGTTTGGTTTTCTACGTGTATTTTAGTTTTTTTTAACTATTATTTATTTTCTACTTTTTAGTTTTAGGACAATCGGATATATATATATATTTTTTTCGAATTATTGCATTGTCATCGGTCTTTGACAGGTGTGCAAAATTTGAATGAAATCTGGCCGTTTAAAGTGGGTCAAAATCGCGTCCTAAGGAGTCGGTTACAAACAAACATACAAACATACAAGTGAAGCTAATATAAAGCGTATAAAATGACATCGCGAACATTGGCACCTTAGTAGGGCAGCTGTGAAAAAGGAGGGCTACTTCCTCGTGGCACGGAAGTCACTTGCGTAACCAGTGGACTACAGCTGCACCTATTACACTAGGACAGATGAGCCTACTGCGTGCTGAGGTACCCACCACTTAACCTGTAACGGGTTCACTACGCCGCGGTGGGCGTAGAATTCGTAGAATACGTGAAGCAGAAGTTTGACCTTTCTAAGAGAGTCGTGGAATTGGAATCTCGCAGTAAAGTGAATTTCAATTCAATTATGGTGAGAGTGCCAACGGATCGTCTCTCGATATTCATGGACAGCGACTAGTCGAAAGGTGTCGTGTTCAGGAAGTTCAACAAATCCCTAACACAAGACACCGCGCGCATGTCAGCAGTTTCGTATGTAGGTTTATACGATTATCTATGGGTCATTATTTTTGTTACTTATGTACATAGATTTACATAAAACTAGCTGTTACCTGCGACTTCGTACGCGTATGCTTAGAAAAAATATTTTTTTTATCTTTCGTAAAAAATAGTTTTTATTTTCATAAAAAGTATCCTATGTTACTTCTAATACCTCCAAGAACACCTATGTGTACAAAGTTTCATGATGATCGGTTAAGTAGTTTTTGCGTGAAAGCGTAACAAACAAACTTACATTCACATTTACAATATTATAGTATGAAGATCAGCAGTAGGTCGCGGCAACGTAACATTGTCAAAATCGATGTCACTTTCGAATTACCTAGTTAATAACAGTAAAAGAGATAAGATTCGATTATTCGTTTGTTATTTCATGAAGTAACATAGCATTTCTAAATTAATATCTATTCTTTACTCGTTTTATTGCATGTTTTATTCAGCAATCTTAGTGTAATTTTAATGAATAAATTGTGACTACATAAGACAAGTATGGACAATTGAATTATAAGTGTATTAGGGTGCAATGTGATTTGAACGACGAGTAATCGCGAGAAAGTTCTAGACGGCCATTCCACGATAACATTTAGAATTGACAAAAACCAATCTACTAAGACTTAATTAACAAACAAATTGACCATAAACAATATAAACACTTGACACTGGCAAAATTTACGTTTTTATTTCACATGCTATTAACAAAGAAAAAGAAGAAGATATAAGATTATGCTTTAAAATGTCTATGGTCTGAAACCGTAGCTCTGAAGCTACGTCGTCAAAACCAAAAAGTGGTTACTTACACTTTTTTGATGCGTGTAAGAAGTTTGTTATGTATGTAAATTTGTAACTGAATATAATTGATTTATTATCATCAAAGACTCGTTTTGCTCTGGCCAGACAGACAGAGACAAACGGACATGGCAAAATCGCATTAAAAATATATCCGGTTTAAAACAATATTCAATTCAAGAGTCTGATTGTGGATATGTACCCACATGGCTGGGCTCGCTGTGAGTATGTGGACGCTTGCCAGTAACATTTGGCTAGCTTAGCGATGATCTCGTAAGCGTTGTGTGAACACAGACTTTGTTATCGCAATTTAGTGATAGGAATGCAGTAAACCATTTTATTAGATTACAAAATGCTACCCGTTATTGATGCCAAACCTGTTTAGAGACATTATAGTGCATTTTAGACTAGAGCAGAATTATTTGGTCTCGTCTTGTTCGTAAATGCAACTGGCAGACGCTTAGTTCAAGTATAGACCAGCAGGGCGATTATGGAACTCTAATTACAATCAATTTCTATCAGTTTTCATAGATTTCTGATAGACATTGATTGTAATTAGAGTTCCATAATCGCCCTACTGGGATAGGCAAACTTTTTTCATCCGGAGCCAAATAAAACCTATTAAATGTTAAGGAGGTCAGACCTTTAGAATTGTGTTTTTAGGATTCTGAAGTCAACGAAGTTGGCTACTGGTCAAACAACTGATTGATGTACATGAAAAATTTATCAAAATAGTAGTCTAGAAAATTAGTAGCCAAAAAAATTATCAAGACTTAACCAGATTATGAGTAACAGAATGATTTATAAATCTTTAAAAAAAAATATGGGGAAGCTTCATAGTAAATTCTTTTATTTGCTAACCAGATGGTTTTCAATTGGTTTGGGTCTGTAGGGCGATTATGGAACTCTTGATACAATCAATGTCTATCAGTTTCGATTAGCAATCGGCATCAATGTCTATCAATTTCGATTAGCAATTGGCATTATTTCAATCAATCATATACGATGTATTTAAATGCTTAGTACGCTAAACACGGTTCCTACCACAATCGTACTTTGTAATTTGGTCGAGTTATAGTTTGACACCTACTTCACATTGTAACTAGCGATAGAAGCCGATAGAAATCGCAGCGATCCGTAATACCAATTCATCAATAGTAACTGAAAGCTATTAGTATCAATGGTTTGATAGTATCAAAGTTCCATAATCGCCCCACTTCCATGATCACAAGTCGTTTTTTCGTAACTATTGACTGGCTTTTCAAAAGCCTTCAATGTGCGTGGTTCGACACGCGCTTGGTCAATTTACTTATTTATTTATTTGTGTCGACGCGCAGAATTATGCGGTTATCTATATTTATTTTAGAGACTATTTGAGAGGTACCAACACGGATTGAGTACGGATGTTGGCGGGGCGAGCCGGATCAAAATGGTTCGCGGTTCGGAGATGGCCCGCGGGCCTTACTTTGGCCATAAGAATAGGTATATGTATAGATATATATGATAGAATATGTACTAACTGACTGACTGCACGAAATATATAAGTAATTACCTTTTGGTTAAAAGGTAATTACTTACATATTTATATATATTAAAAAAAAATAGGTTCTCAAATCGATTGTTTTTTTCATATTCGTTACCTCATAACTCCGTCAATTATATACCGATTTGAAAAAAACAACATGTCATGTTAAAAGTCTAATAGAAATCTCATCAAAATCAGTTTAGTATATTGGTTTATATTGGTTTAAAAAAATTGTCATCTAAGTAAACGAAATTTCGTATTTTTATATAAATGAACTCTGTATCTTTTAAATTTTTAAATCGTATATCTAAAACGAAAAAACGATTATCGCAATTATCCCCTGTCCGCGACTCTGTAAGCATTTTAGGGAGTGCCTGACATAATTAAATGGTTTACCTATGTGCTTACATACTCATCTAGTGACCGGAATGAATGATGAAAGACGAGAACCGGACGTTCTCGTACGGACGAGAGACAGTTACAAAATGACTACACTCAGAGTCGAAATTGTTACGTAAATGCGAGTGCGGAAAAACCAACCCTGGCTTTTATAATTTTATGTTTTTATTGTATATCCATTTCCAAATACATTTTAAGCGACGCGGTAAAGATTAACCACAGTAGGTATAGTAAGTATGGTATGGATATTATATTAACATCATAAAATAAAAAATAAAACATTATTACGGGACTGACAGCAATGTAACCTGTCATTACACTAGTGACGGATTCTAGAATATTTAAAGATGTGTTGCGGACTTTGCTGTGGTGGCCCATGCTGCGGATCTTGCTGCGAATCATGCGGTAAGTCAAGCAGTGGCTGTTGCTGCCCAACAATCACAATACAATACACCTGCTGTATTGTGATTGTTGAAAATATGCTGCAGTCAAACTACCATAGAAAAAACTTTTGAAATGCTGGTTATGTTAGAACATTGTTGTTTTAGTGCTAGTTAGTAAATGATTTAAGGATGTGATATTTCTATGAATGAAAAACACTTTAAACTAGTGGAACTTCTCACTCGCGCCTTCGTATATGCGTAGGTAGGTGTTAATGTTAATTTCTCACATATATGAGAAACCCCTCGTTGAATCCACTCCTAAGTCTATTACGGGAATACTTACCTATATTTTTTTATGGAAACCACAGCCCCAATATTTGAAATATCTAGAATCAGTGTTGTGGGGATTAAAGGTTATCTGCGTTATCTGTCAGTCAGTACTCAGTACCTATAGTCATTCAACCATTTGAAGCTTTAAACTCGAAGGGTTGTGTTAAAAGTTCGTTCATCAGTGGATCTTTCTTATTACCTAGGTTCCTACAGACAATTTTGTTGCCTCGTGCAAGTTTAAAGTTGAGAATTCCGAGAGCTATTGACGAAGTTAAAGTGTCACGAGCAAGCTGATTAGCGCTCTACATTCCACGAGCGATGCGATGTACGTGGCGAGAGGACCTTGTCGTCTAGTCTAGACAAATACCTCATGTTTACCTCAAATGCCTTTAGTTTTCTTTTAGGCCTTCGTGGAAAGATCAAACTGTAAGGAAATGACAGGAGTCACACTTTAGTCACGTGACAAGTTAAACATATCTATACAATTTGTTATCTGAAAAGATTATTTTTGGCAGTCTTGCGATGCAAACATTGCGTTCGTATATTATTTATTTTTCTCAAGTTATTTTCGGTTTTATTTGTAATTGTGATTCGAGCAAAAATAATCCGTATAATTGTTTTATGTGAAAACACCATTTATATAAAATAACAAATGACGAACAACAAGATACGACTTTGTGACATTATACTCTATTCTTATAAAAGAGCCTGACTGACTGACGGATTCATCATCCCCGACCCGAAACCGCTGAAGCTAGAAAGCTAAAATTTGGAAGGCAGCTTGCTTTTATAGCAAAACCATCCACTAAGGCGGGGTTTTTTGAAATGCAATCCCCAAAAGTGAAAAGGTGTGAAAACGAATGTATAAAACTTTTGGTGCGATTTGCTTGAAACTTAATTTGAATAATTAAAATGCAAAATAAATGGACACGTATTTCAGGATTTTTCAAAATAACCATTACAAAGGGTTAAAATGGGGTGTCAAAGTTTGTATGGGAACTTTTTAACGAGAGATGTGATTTCTTAGAAACTTGGTTTGGATACTTAAAATGCAAAATAAATAGACATGTGTTTTAGGATTATTCAAAATAACCCTCATAAAAGAGTAAAATGGGGTGTGAATGTTTGTATGGAAACTTATTTATGGGTGGTGGTAGGCGTGATTGGTTTGAAACTAATCAATAAAATTTGGCAAGGAGATAAATTGCATCCGGCATAAATTGCTACAATTACAAAAAAATGCGGACGAAGTAGTGCAGAACAGCTAGTTAACAATATAAGGACTTGACGTTGGCAAAATTGACATTATTATGACAAATGGCATTATAGAAGAAGAAAGAGATTTCTGAACTCTAACAGAAGGAGGATCTAGTCCTTCTTACCTAGCATAGCAAGTTATGCTCGGCTAGCTCCAAGTGCGGGAATACCCGGCGATATTCCTATTAATAATTCAATTATTTCAGGGTCTTCGGGTTTAGCCGACAGTGGACTGTCGACTTACATAAGATAACTACAGCAAAATGTCGTCCTGCTTCAGACACATCGCATCGTATTATGTAGTTTTATAATTTACTAGCTGCTGCCAGCGGCTTCGCACGCTACATAAAAAGTAAAAAAATGTCCTTCTCCAAGGTACCATCTATCTCTATACCAAAGTTCATCAAAAAAAGCGGTTTATGCGTGAAAACGTAACAAACAGACAGACAGACAGAGTTACTTTCGCATTTATAGTTAAATGATTTTAAAAAGTAATGTAGTAAAAATAAATGTAATAAAAGCTTATTCTGAACATTTTTAGTAGTTTTATGGTTTTGAATGGGTTTTTTGTAGATAGGTAATAAATAAATAATAACAAAAAACCCATCAAATAATAAATTTAAAGTAAATAATAAAATTATTTATTTATTTTAAATTAAGAGACTAAAATAGCTGTTTGTTAAGTTTTTAAACCAAATCTTGAGATTTTTTTTATGAGAACATCTTTTCTCTTGCTTCCTGCAACCTGTGAAAGTATTTTCGTGATTTGATTTGACCAATGAGTGCGCGCGGTATTTGATTGACCAATGAGCGCGTGCGGAGGTAGAGTTGGCCGCACCAAACCTTTTTCCGAGAGGTTGATACTGTTAGCCAACAGTAGTGCGTGTATGTGACGAGAAAGAGAAAAAAAAACTAATTAATACCAATAAAAAACTATTAGTTAAATAAACTAATTTAATATATTGTAAATGTTGCTTATTACCAAGGTGAGATGCAGATATTGCACATCATATGCGAGTAAATGCGTTTTTTCTTTTTTTGATTTTGCATAATAATGAAAACAAACAAGCGAGCCTTACAGTTTTTCGCTAAATGTCCTCGGCTAAATTCCAAACATAAAGACAAATTAATTTCTGATAGAAACTCAGATCATCAGATGATTATTATTAGATGATGATTGATGATTATTTGTATGTAGATGATTGTTATTATTATGTATATTCCTCAGTAGGGCGATTATGGAACTCTAATTACAATCAATGTCTATCAGTTTTCGGCGTGATTTCAATCATTCGTTTGACGAATTTGACGTTTCGATATACATTGATTGTAATTAGAGTTCCATAATCGCCCTACAGGCTGATGAACTAGAGTAGTCCAATTTCACTCCTATTTCGAAGTCCATCATATTAACCTTTAATTTGGGCTGAGAGCCGAAAATAAAATAAGACTAGCTACATGTACAAGTACATAATCTACCAAACATAAAATGCTTGGGTCAAATTGAGCGTAAGTAGATAAAGCTAGACCCTTATCTCTGCGTAATGAAATGAGTGGCGTCTACAAATTGACCCTTCGTCTCTATGCACTACCGCTATCAATACGTAAATTGCCATAAATTGGTGAGAGATCCTGCCGTTAACACAACGTTGCTTTATGGATCGCTCTCTTAAGATTTTTGATAATTTGAAAGAAAGAGTATTTTCTGATTAGGTACTTGAATTTACATATATGTATTGTAATATAGTGACTAAATATAATTTCTATTTTTATAAATCACTGAGTCAACAAGCTATTTTGTCTCCACTGGAAAGGGCTTCCAGTGGTGACAGTCTAACAGGTTCTTACCGACATATACAGCATCCGTAGGCCAAACTGAAACAATAAAATACGATTGTTACAGAGATATTACAATATCTACACATCCTTCAATACTCTATTATACAACACAACATTATAATAATGTACGATTACGTTCAGTGGAGCCAGGCTCAGCTCATCGGCGTATGACAGTGGCAGCAGCCCTTGATATGACCGATGTCTAGTATAAATTGCGGCACGGATCCCGGGGAGCGCTTCTCCGCCCGCGGCATCAGCAGCAGCTGCGCCAGTCACGTCGCGCGTCACCATGATTGATTGGCACCGCGACCGCGGCCGCAGCTCACACGCGAACCTGCTACTTAGCTATACCTAATCTCCTTGTTTTTCACATACTATATTTTAGAAAAGAAATCGTTGTTAAATAAATATTGGTTGGCAATACGAACAACACCATCTGGCCTCAAACTTAGCATAGCTTGTATTATGATGACCGTATGACTTATGATAGTTTATAACACCCAGACACAGAACAAACATCTATGTTCACCATACAAATGTTTATCCTGGGAGGGAATCGAACCCTCAACCCACAGCGCAGAAGGAAGAGCTACTACCAACTGAGCTGACAGGCCAATTACTCGTAGGTACGTGTTATAATAAATAAATAAATAATGCCGGACATTTCACACAGCATCATCTAACCCCAAAGTAAGCAGAGCATGTGTAACACATGACTGATATACTACTTACATATTTTTTTCTTTACATATTATATATGTATATCTGGGTGACTCGGTAACACCCAGACCCGAGACAAATATTTGCAGATCATACAAACATTTGACTCGCGGCGAGAATCGAACCCGCAACCTGTTGCGTCTCAGCCTCATCTCAATAAGGGGATGATTGCGAATTAATGTTTCTGAATTGAGGTGACCTGCTCGCCCTGCTCTCACCTCGCGCTGGATGGTGCTAATAATAATACAAATGCTGGACATTTCACACCACATCATCTAGCCTCAAAGTACGCAGAGCTTGTCTTATGTCAAACATTTGTACCACGGTGGGAATTGAGCCCGAAACTTCCTACTTGCCTTCGCGCACTGCGCCACAGAGGTCTACTTACATTGATAGTCTTGGTAAAGTTTATCTACGAACCTAAACAGTTCGAAAACATGACTTGGCGTATGTATTTGAACTTTTTAGGCACGAAATAACCCTCATAGGCGCACTTTAATCCTTTCAACACATGCATTGTCTCTAAATAATTAGTGACATTATAAGAAGAAGAATTAGCAGTTAAAAAACTTATTTCGTTACTATCGTTAGATTTTGAGAGAATGATAGATCAATAGACAACCTTATATTTTCCACTATTTTACAGCCAGAAACAGATGGACAGATCGGGATCGGGGCGGGCGTGGACTTAAATCACTTTTTCGATGTTCAACTTTATTCTAATCGGGTGTCCCACGACACCTATTGTCTTTTTAGGGTTCTTAAGTTCACAAGGTACCCTTATAGCTTCGCTATGTCAGTCTGTCTGTCTGTCATTGTAGGCCAAGTCAAGTCAAGTCAAGTCAAAAGATAGGTACTTTTTTCAATACAATCACAAGGATCCATTTGAAACGTCTTACATACTAGATGAATTTAGATGCAAATTCATCCTAACCCAAGCCTGAGAAGAACTGGTAAGAATCTCGTCTTGCGATAGCGCTTTTTAATTTTAACGTAATTGTAAATTGCGAACGTTAAAAAAAACTAAAAACCCTCTTAACTATTTTTTGGTTTACTAACTACACTAACTATGTAGATGGTCTTGAATTGGTTTGGGGTCCACTGGTCCTTCATTTACCTACTGACTTCGGAAGCCTTTACTATGCGTGCGCTTGGCAATTTATTTAATTTTACTACTTGCTCGTATGGCATATCGTTTGATAAGATCAAATATATTAGCTGGTTTCTTGAACGGTTTTTTTGATACAGATATTCGTTTTATATATATTAACAATTTACTGTCCATTACATTTGTACGTATTGTAAAATCATTGAATAGCTTGATAATGAAAAGCTTGAAATAGGTCTTTTTTCTAACCGACTTCATCAATAAGGAGGAGGTTCTCCATTCGTCGGATTTTTTTTGTATGTTCACCGATTACTCAGAGAAGCCTGAACCGATTTCCATTTTTTTTTTTCATTTGTTTCATTTGTTTTTACTTCCCAGGGACTTCCTAAACCATTTAAATATTATCGGAATCGGTCAAGCGGTTTTTAAAAAATCAACAAAAATCCTAAAATTGTATACATCAATGATATTTTCGTTACCTGCAGTGCAAAGCTGTGCGTTTAGTTGGTCTACCCATAATATATATAAACAAAATACATCTACTTTCCACAAAAAAATTCAGAATAAAATAATTTTATGCTCTCAAATTGTATCCAATGAAGTCGGTATTCTTTTTAGTTTTTAAAACGTAATTATCAGCTCCAGTGTTCCACGGTATCTGTCTGTTTACATATCATAATCGAAATAAATCAAATAAATAAGTGTAAGGTATCCAAAATGTTATCCTACATCTATATGTTTAGTATCACAGGCTCGGCACGCACTTACATTTCTTTACGTCCCTTACATTTCTTTACGTTACATTTCTTACTTCACTCATTGGCCTCAATTCTGTTGACACCAACCTAACAAATTTTAGCTAAAATTAGATTTTTAACTGTCAAATTAACCTTTGGTATTCTGCTGCTACCAGCTTATTCTAATTTAATTTCATCTAACTTAATTAAGCGTTCCTCATTTAGCTAGGTGGTACCAACCGAATAGGTTTTACAAACGCTATGACTAACTAAATATATTTTAGACAATTCCTAATTTTAGAAATGAACCATCCGTATTGCCACCTATAGTCTCTCGTGTACTGACTCGGTGTGCTAACAGTGAATTGTGTGTATTATGTATATTAGTTTAAAAGTGTAAATGATTATAAGTAAGAAATAAATAAATAGGTAAAATTTAACAATCCCTACAATAGGTACCTACATATTTTAAAAATACAAACACGCGGAGGAGCGGACAAAGTCGCGAGCGGGTCAGCTAGTCAGAAATAATGTTATCGGCCGGCATCCACGCACTGTTGGCATCTGGGCACAAACATGCAACGTAATCAACTCGACTGGTTTTAATCATCGCGCGTGTTCGGTTGCGAACCCCTCTCGACATAGAATTTCGGTACTTACTTAGTTAACTACTAGCGCATGAGCCAGTCGTGCTGTTAACCCCCGAAGCAAACCGAGGGGTGTTATAAGTTTAACGTGAGTATATTGTCTATGTGTGTGTATGGCATCGTAGATCCCAAACAAATGAATCGATTTTTAACCGACGAAAAATTGGAGGAGGGCTCTCAAGTCGACGCATAAGTATATATATATTTTTGAAGTGAAAAACTTCTTATGGGAGGGTAAACCGCTTCGTTACGTAACGCGTTACTTCGCCAGCCTGTTTGGCTTCCCTTTCTCTCACGCATACGGCAGCGGTAGGCTGGCTTCTCCTCTCTCACTCTAACCCACAGCGCTAGTAAGATTAGATTAAGTTATCATTTCTGTCGGGCGCCCCGAGACGCACACGTTTTTTTTTGATTTTGTATTTTATTTAAATGTGGTGATTTTATCGGGTATGTTCTAAGCTATGATTTTAGAAAGTCTGATTAGTCGTTTGAAGATTATTAGCTTTTTTAGCCGACTTCATCAAAAAGGAGGAAGTTCTCAATTCGTCGGAATCTTTTTTTTTTGTATGTTCACCGATTACTCTAAAACGCCTGAGTATATTTAAAAATTTTTTTTTGTTTGAAAAGGGTATACTTCACATTAAAATTTTATATAAATCGGTCGAGCTGAAAAATCAACAAAAATCTAAAAATTGTATACATCGATGATATTTTCGATACCTCGCAGTCTAATTGGAGCAGTGCGTTTATTTGGCCTACCCATATTATATATGTATATGCAAAATACATCTACTGTCCACTAAAAATGTATTTTAGGCTCAAATTTCATTCCATGAAGTCGGTTTCTTTTTAGTTTTTAAAACGTAATTATTAATATAAGTTAGTTGATGAAGGAATGTGTGCAAGTAAATTCTACAGATTGGAAATTTGGTATCCTGTAGCTCATTGGAATCATCTCAATGAATAAGTTTTTTAGGTGTCATTTTTAGATAATTTGTATATGAATTTATGGTCCGAGGTTTTTAATTTTTATATTTATACTTGTCTTACGTCAGTTTACTGTTTATGATGTAAAAGAAAAAATATTGCAAGGTAATATAAAATTATTAACTCGATAACTTTAAGTATATAAAACTAGCTTATAGCGTTGCTCGCAACTTGGTCCGCTTTTTTTTTAAAGGAATTGTAGCTTAAATCCTTCCCCAGAATGCAATTTATCTCATTACCAAATTTGATTGATAAGTTTCATACCAATCACACCCACCACATAATAAAAAGTGTCTATACAAACATTCACACCCCATTTTACTCCTATATGAGAGTTATTTAAAAAAATCCTGAACATGTCCATTTATTTTGCATTTTAAGTATCCAAACCAAGTTTCTAAGAAATCACACCACCCGTTAAAAAGTTCCCATACAAAGTTTGATACCCCATTTTACCCCATTTACTCCACTGACTGATTTAACCTAAACAGGTTAATCAGTCAGTCAGTCAGGTTAAGCTATTTTATAGGTATGGATTGCATGCAATTAATATTTAATCATTCAATTGACTAATCGGTAAGTAAACATTTATACGAGTGTATTGAGTGCGAACCGTCAACTCGAGCGGCAACGAACGCAAACCGGATTAAACTCTCTAGCTAGATGAATCGAAACAGTGTCGGTGCCTACATCAGCAAAATAATAGTACAACTCACGAAAGTTTTGAAGTCGGTAAATTCTTACTTCCTTACTAATATTATGAATTTAAAAGTAACTCTGTCTGTCTGTCGGTTACATTTTCACGCCTAAACCGCAGAACCGATTTTGATGAATTTTGATATAGATAGATGGGACCTCGGAGAAGGACATAGACTACTTTTTATGTAAGTACCACGCGTGCGAAGCCGCGGGCAGCAACTAGTACATTATAATTTAATATTGTACATTATACCTAATAATGTAGATACTTACCGATTAGTGAAATCAAAGTAAAATGAATATTATGTTTAAAATAGATTAGAAAAACTTATTATATTCCACTAGCGACCCGCCCCGGCTTCGCACGGGTGCAATGCTGATACTTAATAATACTACAGAATGTCTACAACGTCTACAACGTTATCTAAGATAATAAGATAACCTAAGAGATAGACATTACCATCGCGGATTCCTTTGTAGACCTTTTTAAGGTGTGCAATACTGTGGTACATTATTTTGATCTATCTCGTAGGGTTCAGCCAGCGTTTGCAATGTAAGCGCAAAAAAGTGTGTTTATTTACGACATCACATTAGAAACCTCTAAAATTATTAGTGTTTCTCTACTATATTATGCATATATTATACATATAAACCATTCTCTTGAATCACTCTATCTATTAAAAAAAACCACATCAAAATCCGTTGCGTAGTTTCAAAGATCTAAGCATACATAGGGACAGACAGACAGCGGGAAGCGACTTTGTTTTATACTATGTAGTGAAGAATAATATTCGTTTCACTTTGATTCCGCTAATTGGTCAGTACATTAGTATACCCACAATGAATTCTATAGTAGATGCACAAGACCACAGATAGCATAAGTATTATACACAAGACTATGCAACCTAACTATTAAAAATTCCAACCCCATTTAACTTCACAAAAGAGAATAAGCACTAGCTCCAGGTCTATTAGGGGGCGCTTGAATATAAAAACCTGATAAAACTGGCATGAAAATGTGACAAATTACTCTAGTTACGTGAGTTTCTAAATCCCAAGGCGGTTGCCCTTTTTAAAAGCCTACTTTGTCGTTTTTATTGTTTTTACGTTATTTTCTACGAATTAGATACCTACCTCCCTACTTTGGTACCTCAGGTGCAGAAACCACAATTCAGAATTTCATACAAATTTCAAATGTGTTTGGCTGCACACACAGAGCGGGACTAGTTAGTGCTTAGGTATGAGTATGACTTACATAAAGTAGGTACCTACTTACTTACATCACATGACTTAGATTACTACATTGTAGGTAAATATTGTACGTAAATTGTATGTAAGTAACATTATTTTTCCATGTCTGGTTTTTGTGGTTTGGAAGTTCACAACCCTTATAGTTTCGGTATGTCTTTCTGTCCGCCCCTAATTGCTCTTACTCGCAGACTTATTTATATTTATTTGAGTTTTATCGTGATTAAATTTTGCATTAACGTATTAGTGACTCTACTAACTTATGAAAAAATACGGGATTTAGGGATACCTCCCCTTCTTGAATACTATGTAATCTTTCTTCTTTTTCGTTAATGGCATGTGGGAACAGGGCAGGAAGATGATGATGGCATGTGTCATAAGGATTTGGCATGTGTCAATTTTGCCAATGTCACTTGACAATGTTCAGTTCAGATTGTTTACAGAATTAGCCTAGATTATTATAAATAAAACTATTATCTTAAATTCTATTTTACAATAATAAAGGTATTATGTAGGCAAAATGTAGGTAGGCAAAATGTATTATTATAAGATTACATATATATTATTGTATTATCATAGTTATGTAGTTAGTTTAGAGTAGTTTTATGTTTTCAGATGGTAGGTATATAGGTATATAGATTTGTAGTCACAAAATTTCCGATCACCGGTCACAAATCTTCAAATACTGGCCTCCTACGTGCAAAGGACAAATATAAAACGTGACATTGGCGAAATTGCCAAGAATTGAATTGTTTACAGAAAGTCGTATGTCGCCGTTACATAATTTGTTATCCTATTAACATTATAAATATAGACCTACATCTCGATAAAAATAAATAATTTAAGAGCGCAATGTTTGCTTTGCACGAGTAATAATATGTTATCCTTTTTTATTTATTTATAAGTACTTACGAGTAATCCCATTACACAAGGTCTGCTTACTTTGGGGCCAGATGGTACTGCATGAAATGTCCGGCATTATTTATTACCGTTTTTCGTTCTGGCCTGTCTTGTCAAATAAAATATATTCAATTGTATTATAATAAGTATGAAATGACTTTTGAAAACCACTAACGGATGGTTTGATTATAGAGGAATAAGCCTTTTATCAGCCGGCGCCGGTGCCGGCCGTATTCAGGAAGGAAGCAGATTGCTGTGGAAATTTGCCCAATTGCACTCCGCTCCGATGACGGAGGAAGTGGAGCTTAGCCAAACGCAACCCACATTCCGTACACCCTCGGATTAAATAGCCACCCTTGCGTACACCGAAATACTTCATTCGTGGTTAAGAATAGGTGCTTTTACTACCTGAAACGTTTTCTAAAGTAGCTTAATTATGTATGATGAAATTACAAAGAAAATAATACTACGGCTTTAAAAGTTATGAGATGAGTAAGCCTGATTTGTAACACTTAAAAAAAACATGAAAGCCATAATAAATACAAAAAAAACAATATTTTTTTATCAAAGATAGACCTACGTTTGACCACGATTCGCCATATGGCCATCGATGGGGCAAGCAGGTCTAAAAGACACCTATTTACGCTTGACTTGAAGAGACCCAGATTGTAGTTTTCAAGAAAGACAGACGACGGCAAAGGGCTTTGTTCGTAAGGGTGGTAGACTGATAAGGTATGGATGGTATTTAGCGGTACTCAATGCTCTACGTTCGATCGATGATATGATTTTCATACTATATGGTGTTTAATTTAACCACTAATCATTCTTATCCGTACCAGGCCAGTCGTACTCTGCACTTGGCGACTAGGCGCCAGGTACGATGTTACTAGAACATTGGCGCACCCATTCTGTTGGGCAAATTCAGTAGGTTGCCGCGCGCCGCCCGTAATGCAGCGTGCACTGCTAATTTTTACGCGCTATTCTGTGAATCATTGATAGGCGGTTGTTTTAGTTAATGCATGCCATTAACGAAAAAAACCGCGTTAAAAATTACATACTTACTTTAGAATAGATTTGACTGACTTAGACTGTTTAAATAATAACAAGGATAATAATAATAATAATAGCTAGCGAATTAATCTCTCACGTTTTCACATTTTACGAAGGATATCGAAATGTATGAAAATGTATATATTTGTATGTAACATACCACATATAGACAACGACCGACGGCCAACGACGCAGAAGGTTGCGGGTACGATTCCCGCCGCGGAACAAATGTTTGTATGATCTGCAAGTATTTGTCTCATGTCTGGGTGTTTGGTTGTACGTATTTACAAAAAAAAAGTATTTAAGTAGTATATCAATCATGTGGTACCCATAACACAAGCTCTGCTTACCTTGAGGCCAGATGATGCCGTGTGAAATGTCCAGTATTATTTATATATTTAATATTATTGAGCACAGAACTAATTAAACAGATAGGTAACCTACAACATATAGGTCATAAAATAATCTTCATCAATGTCTCCATTATACCTAGGTAGGTAGGTATGCCGTCTACCGATTAGGCCAGTCAAAATAGACGTTTTTTTTTTGTCAACTTTGCACTAAATTTCTTATCCTATTCATTAATTTTTGCCTTAAAGTTCATAGTTTCCGAGATATCAGTCAAAAACTTTTTTTCAAGATGGCGCTTGAAGAGTCACCTGGATCTGTCAGCATTTTGTGATTTTATGCTCAGTAAGTGATCCTAAACCTTATAAAAAAAGAATTTGGATCGGAAATTTAGTGCAAAGTTAAATGCTATTTTGAATGGCCTAGATAGGTAGGTATAGATGCCTATCAATATCAATATCAACATATGTCATATCGTTAGTATGACATATGTCATACTAACGTAGTGTTGTGACTTTGTCTATGGTAAGTAGGTATTATAATTTTGATAACGTCGGTCGGTAAACTAAGAGCTAGCAGGTAGGTTCTTTTTCTGCTCTCCCCAACCTAACAGACCGAGTTACACGATAAAAAGAGAAGCACGATGTAGGTAGGTATATTTATTGTTAATAGTCTAAGAGCTTGTACGAGCCGAATTGCATTTTGTTTCATTGCATGTCGCTATTTACGAGTATATAAACACGACTAGCAGTCCGCGTGCAGCTTCGCCCGCGTTGAAGATTTTTCCCGGGACATACCAATTTTCCCGGGATAAAAAGTAGCCTATGTCTCCCGGGGATAGTGTAGCTTTCCAACGGTAAAATAATTTTTGAAATCGGTCCAGTAGTTTTTAAGTTTATTCGTTACATACAAAACTACAAATATTTCCTCGTTATATTATTAGTGTACATTTCGCAGAGTCCACCTTCTTTATTTGTACTACTTAGTATTCTGTGTCCATACTGACATCTGCAGCCTTCACTGTGCGGAGTCGGCACTTTTAATTGAATGTCATGTCGGAAATTTAGTCAGCGGCAATGACTTCCTGCCCTACCATGCATTAGGTAGGTACATAAGAACTTGATCCCGTTCGACGACGACAGGATGAGGTTAGTGGTTTTTGCGTCGGAAGGTATCATCATACACTTTATATATATTTAAATACCCCAAAGGATGTTTTCATTTCCTTCTTAAACTTAGAAGAATTCATCAATTTCCTTCTCTAGATTTTCTTCGTTAGCTTTAGATAATTCCTTATATAAATAATGAGTATCCTATAAAAAAGAAGGGTAATGCGATGTAAAGCTACGATGGTTCGATTTGATTAAGAACATTACCAAAGGAAATAAGGTTTTTATCAATGTCCCAGTTCAATACTAACGCATTAGCGACTTCATTCTTATTTACCGTAGCGTTTCTACTCCCTTAGAAGTTACAATTAGATGAAGCCTATTAAAACAATATTACCAAAATAATTACTTACAGAAATGTACAGAATAATATACAATAATATAATTAACAGTTGAGCTATCTAAGGACCTTTTAAAACGATCTATAGATAGCTCAACTGATCCAGATCACTGTCAATACAATATTAGATATAAAATAAAATACTCATTTCACTTGATAATGCTTAATTAGGTAGGAAGGTAAGTACATAGTAAGTCTCTGAAAATACTAATAGCAATATCACTCTAATAATGCTGCGATCTGTAAGTCGGTAATCTGATAAAAATAACATTTAATTTAATTCGACCTTTATGGCGGGTTTGATTCCCGCCGTGGACAAATGTTTGTATGATCTGCAAATATTTTTCTCGGGTCTGGGTGTTCTATGTATAATATGCATGTATTTACAAAAAAAGTATATAAGTAGTACATCAATCATGTGGTACCCATAACACAAGCTCTGCTTACTTTGGGGGCAGATGATGCTGTGTGAAATGTCCGGTGAAATCCGGTGAAATGTTTGTATTATTATTCAATTTAATTACACTTTATTTTCAGAACAAGCTAGAGAATTCGGAACTCTTCATAATCAGGCATTCGCTTGCTGGTACAAGTACTTCGAACATTTGCTCGTACGTTTGGTATGGAACTGTGGACACAACAACGATCCAAACGAGCGAACATACGATGCGATGCCCATTGACAATAGGCCCTAGTGACTCTTCACTCGTTTGGTCTGTGCTTACTGCCAGTGCACTGGCAACCAACTCTTGACTGATTCACAGTAGTGGAATGAATTTGCAAATGATACCTCTGCTCAGAAAACGGTTAAGCCTGCAAGGTCTAATTATGACGTCAAATAAATAAATAAATAAGGCTGGACATTTCACACAACATCTTCTTGATCCAAAGTAAGCAGAGCTTGTGTTATGGGCTTATGGGTACCACATGACTGATACTACTTATATAAATATTTTTTTTGTAAATCATTATCATCATTACAGCCTTTATAAAGTCCACTGCTGAACATAGGCCTCCCCAATAGATTTCCAGGAAGAACAATTTTGAGCCCTCTCCATTCACCGACTGCGATCTTTACAATGTCGTCAGTCCATCGGGTGGGGGGTCGTCCTAGGCTTGGTTTTCCTGTCCTTGGTCGCCATTCGAGAACTTTTATTCCCCAACGGTTATCAGTTCTACGAGCTATATGGCCTGCCCATTGCCACTTCAACTTGCAAATTTTGAGTGCTATGTCGGTGACTTTGGTTCTTCTACGGATTTCTTTGTTGTGGATTTTATCACGTAGTGAAACACCCAACATAGCTCTCTCCATAGCACGCTGCGCGACTCTGAGCTTGTGTATGAGGCCAATAGTTAGCGATCAAGTCTCAGTTCCATATGTCATCACTGGCAACACGCACTGATTATAGACTTTCGTCTTGAGGCTCTGCGGTATCTGTGACGAGAAGATGTGCCGAAATTTCCCAAACGCTGCCCATCCTAGTTGGATTCGAAATTCGTTCCTTTGTCGAAGTTGGACTTGTCTAGTTTAATTGTTTGACCCAAATAGACATAATGGTCTACAACTTCGATTATATCGCTCCCAATATGTACCGGTACGGGTGCAACATGAGCATTTGACATGATTTTTGTCTTGCTCATGTTCATTTTAAGACCCACCAGTTGAGATACGATATTAAGGTCGCTGAGCATTGTGCCAAGGTTTTCCAGAGATTCTGCCATGAGGACTATATCGTCAGCAAATCGAAGGTGAGTGATGTGTTCGCCATTGATGTTGATACCATGTCTATGCCAGTACAAGAGCTTGAAAATATCCTCCAATGCAGAGGTGAACAGTTTCGGAGAAATAACATCTCCCTGTCTCACCCCTTTATGCAATGGGATTGGATTCGTGCTCTGGTCCTGGAGTCGGATAGACATGGTGGCGTTACTGTACAGACATTTCAACATTTCGATATACCGATAGTCGATTTGGCACCGCTGGAGTGACCGCAACACGGTTTCGACAGAATCAAAGGCTTTCTCATAGTCCACAAACGCTAAATAAAGTGGCCGGTTATACTCTTCGGTCTTCTGTATAACCTGCCGGAGCGTATGGATGTGGTCTATGGTGTTAAAGCCTTTTCGGAACCCGGCTTGTTCGGGAGGCTGGAAGTCGTCAAACCTACGAGCGAGACGATTAGTAACTACTCTCGAAAACAGCTTATAGACATGGCTCAACAGCGAGATGGGCCTGTAAATCTTTAAGAGGGTGTTATCCCCTTTCTTAAAGAACAGTACCACCACGCTCCTGTTCCACGCCTCTGGCGTAGTTCCCTCGAGGATTACGGAGTTGAACAGCTTCTGGAGGACCTTAAGTACCGGTGTTCCACCCGCTCTCAGAAGCTCTGTCGCTATTCCGTCTTCCCCCGGTGCCTTGTTGTTCTTAAGCTGCTTGAGAGCCGTTCGAATCTCGTATGGGCTGACGTCTGGAATGTCTTCAGTGTAGTGTCGGGTTAGGCGGGCTCTTGCATCGCTAGTCGTGCTTGTAGTAGGACTTTGCGTTGAGGTGTATAGTTGTCCATAGAACTTCTCTAGCTCTCGTAAAATTTCTGGCTTCGAGGAAACGACACTGCCACTGTCGGTATTCAGCTTCGTCAACAGACTTTGCCCAATAGACAGATCTCTCGTCAACACTTTGGAACCTTGGTTGTGTTCTATTGCGTTCTTAATACTACACGTATTAATGAGACGCAAATCGCGTCGCATAGACTTAGAGATCTGTTAATTGAGCGAGCTGTATTTCGACATGTCCACTGAAGACTGCAGTTTCATTTCGCTATGTTCTGTCATGACTTTAAGAGGGGTTTTATAGAACTTTGACCCAACGGCATGGACAATTTCCACCAGACCGTCATTTATTTCGTCCACGGATCCGCATTCGGCGAGGCATTGGAAGCGATTTTGGAGTTCAAACTGAAAGCTCTCGGGGTTTTGGATTTGGGCAGGACTTAGGCGAAGAGTAGATTTCATCAGACGGGACCTTTCTAGCTTTACGTTAAGATTTAATGAGCCTCTAACCATTCGGTGATCACTGCCGGTTTTGACCCTGTTGATCACTGAGACATCATTAAATATTTGCTTTTTTGTAGTCATGATGAAATCTATCTCGCGTTTGTGTCCACCGGGGTGAAGCTACGTCCATTTCCTGGACGACCGCTTAAAGGTAGTCTTTTGAATAAAGCTTATTATAATATAGATGACTATATTATTGATAAGAATGCATGGTCTCATGTCGCTCTGCCGTCAGACAGTTAACCGACACACTTGAAATGTATAAACTCTCTTGTATTAGTATTTCGTAGTTAAGGTAGTTATAAGATGGATCATATAAAAAAGCGCTAGGACCAAGAAGAGTTATTGCCAATTCTTTTCGATCTTGGGTTAGGATGAATTGGCACCTAAATTCACCTAGTATGTAAGACGTTTCAAAGTGATCCTTGTGATTGTATTGAATAAATCATCTTTTGACTTTTGACTTTTGACTTTGACTTTATATATTTAATTCTACTGTACGTGTGTATGTCACTGAACTCCTCCTAAACGGCTGGCTGGACCGATTTAAATGGTTTTTTTGTATGCATTTGGGTGGCGCCCTGGATGATTTAGATTCACAAATCAGCCCGGCAGATGGCGCTGCAGTCGGTACATTTTTTTTTCTTTTTAAAACGCGCGGACGAAATCGCAAACGGGACAGCTAGTATACTTAAATATATTTAAAAAAGAAACAGTATTTAGGTAGTATGATCAGTCATATGTTACCCATAACACAAGCTCTGCTTACTTTGGGGCAAGATGATGCTGTGAGAAATGTCCGGTGTTATTATTATTATGCATAGTAGAAACTCCCAGACCCAAGACAAATACTTGCAGATTATACAAACATTTATCCCGAGGCGGGAATCGAACCCGCAACCTACTGCGTCTTAGCGCTTTGGCCCAGTGAGTCACAGAGGTCCTAAGCAGTAAAACAAAATAAACAGCCGTAGCGATAGCAATACCGGCGAAATCAGTAGCCAATCTAAAAAAAAACGTGTACCTACGTCAGAAGTGATAACTTAAACTAATATAACTAGCGCTGTAGGTTAGTGTGAGAGAGGAGGAGCCTGTGTACCGCTGCCGTATGCGTGAGAGAAAAGGAAGCCAGACAAACTGGCGCCGTAACGCGTTACATAACGAGGCGGTTTACCCTCCCATTAGAAGTCGAGTCCAGCTATACGCTAAAATACGCTTATATCACCGATCTTTACTATGTACTATAATGTAGTGATCGTGCAATTCATGCCTATTGCTAGGGCCGATTTTCATAAAATCGCTAGTAACCTACATAATAATTATGGAGCGTTAAAAAACTTTCAGTTACCACGGCTTATCATACGGTACTTTTATATAAAACTGTAAAATCGAAACAGGTAGACACCTGTTTTGAATTAGTTCTAAGAATCAAAACTAGATGTCACTGCAAATTATGAACAGTTTCTGAATCGCGCTAGCGTTACGTTTTGTGTCGAGCGTATAGGGTTCCAAGGAGCTAACCAATTGCGTTTCGCCGGCTCGGTCAATAGAGGCGCAATGTGATGTGACCTTTAAGGGCCGAGGCTACTAACCTAACCAACTTCTTGGGCCTCTTTTGCAGAGTGGCGGGTCGGCTTTCGAGTCAGGAAAAATTGAAACTCTGCTCTTAAAACTTATAAAAAAAGGCATCGATGTCATAGCGAGCCACGCCATGTCGCGAGTCGCGTTGTCTGTTATATATGAATAGCTTTTGGTAATAGGTTGTGCGTGTTCCATGTCGCGAAACATATTTATATATTATTTTAATACAGCTCATTTATCATGTTAATGTATCTCTCTTCCTATGGTTAACATTAAAGTACCTATCGCCTAAGAATAGGTGGCCCCTACCCACTGACGTTCATTATCGAATGAAAAAATAATATTGGACATTTCACACAGCATCATCTAACCCCACCGAGCTTATGTTATGGTGGTTCCCAATGGTGGTAAGACAAGCTCGGTGGATGAATGATATACTACCAATATACTTTTTTTCATTGTAAAAACATACATGTTATACATAGAAAACACCCAGACCCGAGGTAAATATTTGCAAATTATGCAAACATTAGTCCCGCAGCGGGAATCGAACCCGCAACCTTTCTGCGTCTCAGGCGGGCCTTCGACCACTGTGACACAGAGGTCGTCTTTACGGTTCATGTATGTCTGGAGTAAAAGTTTTATCAAACAATAGCTGATATTGATTTTAGTACATTCAGTTGTTTCAGACAGGCAGGAGGGTCGTCAGAGCGAGGCCTGCGAGGGTGTGGGGACATCACTAGCGGTGGGGGGAAGGGCCGGGCAGTAAAACAGCAAGCATACCTCCACACGTGAATATTTGATGGCTGAATCTCGCCGCGTGCGAATACATGGAGTAGTTACTAGGTAGTACCTATTCGGGTTGATCAGACAGGCAAGCAATGTGTGTGGCACTTGCTCGATGTCACATACATTAGCGCCAGTGATTAGAGACCGTGGACAACTGGATAAGTCGGGCAAAGCATTGGACATAATCCGCTATCGTTCCGTAGAATTCATTTAAATTGAAGGGTTCAGATCGAGGAAGGTTTAACTATGTAAGTAGCTACACAAGTTTTGGACATTAGAACATAGTTCGATGTAAAATGTGCAGAAAAAGCTTTTCTTAAGTAATAAATAAATAATTTAAAATTAATAAATAATATAAGATTATTAAATATTAATGCATACAATACCATCTAGCCCCAAAGTAGCATAGCTTCTATTATGGTGACCAGATAACATATGGTATCTATATATACGTGAAGAAAAACTGTGTACCCCTTTTTACGAAAATTGCCTGGACGGAGGCGTATGAAATTTAGCACACTTTAGTTTATATAGAGAAGGGGTGCAGATGCTATTTTTTTTTAAATTATGCTTAAAAAATAACAAAAACTTATTATTGTATAATCAATTGGCCACACGCACAGTGAAGACTTTAGAAGTCAGTAATGATAATAATAATATAAATAAAGAATGACTAGTTGTCAGGTCCCAATTAAATAGCGTCTAGTTAGAAAAGTCTAGTTAAAATTGTATGGGGCTCTTGAGTTTTTTAAAGGTTTACAAATCAGGTAATTACTTAAAATCTACTGACCTCTACCAAAAGTGACCACTTATTTATCAAAAGAAGTAAGTGTTGAAGAACCCTCCTAGTCTTTAATAGACATATCCAACGATATGACACAAAATGGGGTCGTAAAATAAAAGAATCAACCCAGCTTTACATGTAGCGAGGTATCCATATGAACAATGTTTTTGAATGTTTTTATTTCACAACTTTGTAGGGACCATTAATACGTAGAAAATTTTAATCTGGATTGAAATAACAGTCATCGAGCAGCAGCTTTAGGGGCGGACAGACATACATTGCGAAACTAAAAGGATTCCATGTGGACTTCGGGACCCTAATAATTACTAGTGGTAAAAGTGCCCATTCCCTTATTTACATACATAAGTATAATATGTATGTATTTACAAAAAAATAGTATATAAGTAGTATATCAGTCATGTGGTACCCATAACAGAAGCTCTGCTTACATTGGGGCCAGATGATGCTGTTTGAAATTTTCGGCATTATTATTACATCAGTTAGCGTTTTACACCAATCTATCAACGTTTCTGCTCCGATTGCGTTTCTATAATTACCCAAAAACCTTTTCTGTTATATCTATGGCCAAACAAAATAAACCATTCGATCGATCGGTAAATTCGGTAAACGTAGCGTAAGCCGAGTTCTCGTTAGCAGAATACGAAAACACGTCAAAGGTTGTTCAAGCTGCGGTTTGATTACAGAATAGACTCCCAGGCTTCGATCACATACGAGTATACCTCATGTGATCGAAGCCTCCAGGGCCTCAATTCTGCTAATACGAGCATACAACGATTACCATTCTATTGGTATTCTTTTCTATATACAATTATATTCAGCTCAGTTGGTAGTAGCTCTGCCTTCTGCGCTGTAGGTTGAGAGCTCGATTCCCTCCCAGTATAAACATTAGTGCGATGAACACAGGTGTTTGTTCTGTGTCTGGGTGTTATAAAGTATCATAAGTAAAAATATTTAAGTAAGTATTCTATCAGTCATTTAGTCAACATAATACAAGCAATGCTTAGTTTGGGGCACGATGGTTTTGTGTGCATTGCCCACCAATATTTATTTATTTATTTATTTCAATATATTTACGTTTCGACTCCAATTATGGTTCGATAATAATTCATTCTGTAGTATAATTAAGTATCAGCATTGCACCCGTGCGAAGCCGGGGCGGGATAAATAAATTGAATCCTAGCATGTAAGACGTTTTAAAGTGATCCTTGTATTTGAATTGTATTGATTGTATTGAATAAAATATTTTTTGATTTTGTCTTTGATTATTGACAGTTTCTTAATAGGATAAAAGTCTACTAATTAAGGCTTTATTTATAACTTGCTTCTGCCTGCAACAGAAAGCCCATGCACACGCACAAGCACACGCACACGTCTATATAAAAAGTAGCTTATATGCTGTTCCAGGTCAGGCTATATATGCATATCTACTATACGCTAGCATGATTAAAGCCGCAAACAAACATCTAAAAATCCCCATTAACTTTCGCATTTATAATAAGTATTAGTAGAACTAAAACTCGAGCTTCTAACACGTGTAGAAAAAACCTTGACCTAAATCGTATTTCACGGAACACAATCTAATAGGCACTTATAATAATTTAGGTAGGTATTATGTAAAATATCCGCCAACGCCAATAGATGATGTGATGAAGCTTCTGCTTTATTAAATTTATTAATAAATTAGCCAAGTACGTGTCGGACCACGTACAGAGAAGGCTTCCGAAGTCATTAAATATGGATTATAAATGTGGACATAGTCAGGATCAAAAACAGTCAATCACCATCTAGTTAGCAACAATTTAGAACGGATCTTTCATTTGTTTTTTAAGGTTTACAAATCTAGCAAAAGCTTTGTATACGAGCTGTGATAATTATCTTTATAATTTCATCATGAAATGCTACTCAGGCAGTTTAGCCGGTAAGGGGTATAAATTGGTGGATTATTCATAAAACACCAACTAGCCCCAAACCAAGCAGAGCTTAGATTTGACAAAGTTTTGTACTGCTGACCTCTCACTTTCACAACACTAATAACAATATTGCGCGAGTGAGACGACATGATTAAAACCGCCATTTATAGGAAAATGTTATTATAGGAACCATATGACTGGTATTAAACTAAACAGCGGAGGTAACGTTAACGATTAACTGACGATGGCTGTTAGTCAGACAGTCTTATATCAGATAATCAGACAGACGGAAATAGCAATGCTATAGTTTCCTTGTCGACTTTGGAACCCTAAAACCGTAGGTACGCAGTGGTTTATTACCAACCTACAAAATACGATTCCACTAGTAAGTAGGTAGGACGAAGGTAAATTATACATTTTTGGTCATAGAAAACTAAATACAGTTAGGTATTTAGAAATATACAAACTTACCTTATATTAAAGAAGATTTAATTCAACTTAGGGGAAAGGTGTACAAGATGATCCTCTGAGGTAAGACGATCCTTTTCAATTGTGACGAATACACGTCTATACACGCCATCTAGTTGTTTTTACGAGTAAAGTGTAGGTACCCGCCCCCACTGACACCAGTCAAACCATCATAGCTGCGATTGCTGTGTTTTGTGAAAAAATATTGTGTAGTTCTTATCTAAGGTCAGCCTGAGTTTGAAACTACTTTACACTTTTCGTATTCATTTTTATGCAATGACTTTTTTATTTGTAGCACATTTGTGATAAAACCGTGTTGCGGTAACTGTAGGATATTTATAGAGCTCTGGGTCAAGATGATTCGTTTGCTTGTGTAAAAGATAATCCGTAGATCACCTCACCCCAATGTATTTACTTAATGTACTTTGTTTTTTCACAGAACAATGCCATGTAGGTATCTATAAAAGGAAGACCAAACGTGGACAGCGGGATGAAGGATTAATGTTGAAGGTACTAGAAGCTGTCACAGCTAGAAAACCTTATAGGTCAGCGATGAATGAAGGCCATAAAGCGTGCGCTTGAGTTGATAGCGACGATGCTGACGAATTCACTTGCGATTTGTGCAACACTACTCCAGGCTAACGATATTTGAGCTTTTGATTGAATATGAATGTCTTTGTTTCTTTACCAAATACCGTGTGATTAAACAAGGGTTGGTCTCAGTGTTCAAAACACATTATTTGAATAATACCTTTAATAATTATTATTTGAGTAAAATAATTTTAAAGATATGTATATATTTGTTTTCTTTATTTCCTAAAGGGCATGATTTTGATTAGCTTGTCCCTCAACGGGGTAAAATAATCCTCTTAAACCCCCGTGTGTACAAGATGATTCTTTAGAAGACTTTTATTCTAATTAATAACACTCTAATCGATAATGGATATCGATTAAGAGAACATAAAGTATGACATTGGCCTCAATTCTGTTGGCACCAACCTAACTAATTTTAGCTAAAACTAGGTTTAGAAGTGTCAAATGAAAGTTGGTATTCTGCTGTTACCAACTTATCCTAATTTAATTAAGCGTTCCTAATTTAGTTAGATGGTACCAACTGAATAGGTTTGACAAATGCTATGACTAACTAAAATATATTTTAGGCAATTCCTAATTTTAGAAATGAACCAACCGAATTTCCACCAATACCTAGATAGATAAACTGACTATTTAAAACAGCTTTAACATTAATATTTGATTGTATACCCTCGGATATACGAGCATGGATCATCTCATACCACCTTCCCCTACATACTTACATACTTGAGTATTTACTATTTTAATTATACCTAATATAAAAAAAAATATATTACCTCTGCGTTTTGTGGTAATTGTACTTACCTTAGGTACCCACTTAGGTACACATGTAAATAATTATTACTGTGAGAGGTATTGTGTGAGATGCGCGTGGACAACGACACAGAGAGCCGGAGAGATTGTGAAAGCATTTAGAACGATGCTGTAGGAAAACAGTAAAGATAAGCTGGGCTTAAACAATACAAACCAACAAGTATTTTGCTACCGTACGATCCTGTAACTTAAGTAAGACGACATAAAAGCTTCAACGAGAACGTTAGGAAGTAAAAAGAAGGAGAGGTATCAAAGAGCCAAGAATAAGTTAAAAAGGATTCTGGCAGGAGGCACCCGCTTTATAGAATAGAGAAGCAGATGGAATAGATTGGAATAGTTGAGAAGATAGCTAATCAGAGGGCAGAAACTTTTTTCTTCTTCTTCGCTAATAGCATGTGTCATAATATTGTCAATTTTGCGAGTGTCAAATCTTTATTTTGGTTCGGCATTTGTTATTTTATAAAAAACTAGCTGCTGCTCGCGGCTTCGCACGCGTGTTACTTACGTACATAAAAAGTAGCCTAGGTCCTTCTCCAAGGTCCCTATCTCTATACCAAAATCCATCAAAATCGGTACAGCGGTATAGGCGTGAAAACGTAACAGACAGACAATACACAATCAAACTTTGTTTTAATGTTACATCTAATCGTGTGGATAGGCATGTCGTAGAATCTAAAAAGTTCGAAGACATATCCCTCTAAGGCGCACTTTAATCCTTTCACCGCACTGGTTCTAAATAACTAGTGATATGATAGGAATAAGAATGTGACCTCAAGCTCTGAAGTTCTATGCACGCACGTAGAGGGCCAGGCGCCTACGCACCGTTCCATGACGAACATAGATGTATCTACCTATTAGACAGGTAAAGAGTTCCCACACTGTTTCCATTGTTTCAAGAAAGTACCTTTCGTTCGGTACAAATTTATATACATAATTATAAACTAGCAGTTACCCACGACTTCATACGCGTATGCTTAGAACCTTTATTTTTATTTTTGTTAGGATTGCTGTGCATCCAAGGAACATCTCAGAAGTTTCATTCCCTATTTTACCCCTTCGGGGATGATTTTTCAAAAACGTTGAAACACGTATTTCTTTATTTCTTACCAAAAGCCTAAATATGAATTTTCAGATCTCTTACTTAGGAAAATATGAGTTGCCCAAACAAACTTTCATCTCCTATTTTACCCCCTTCAAGGTTGTTTTTTGAGACAAAAAATAGCATATGATCTTCCCCCGAATGCAATTCATCTTCTTACCACATTTCATCAAGATCCGTTCAGCCGTTTAGCCGTGAAAATTAACAAACAGACAGACAGAGACACTTTCTCATCTTACTTCTTACTTTAAAATTTTTAATATTAAAAACGCGAAAGTTTGTATGTATGTATGTTTGTTTGTTACTCTTTCACGCAAAAACTACTGAATGGATTTTAATGAAACTCAACAATAATATAGCTTATACATCAGAATAACACATAGGCTATAATTTATAAAGATTTTGTGAATTGTCCAAAATATAACGCTAGGTGTCAAGTAAGTAGGAAAAAAGTCTGCAGTCTGCTATCTGCAAGCTGGTGTGCGCTGCAAAAACCGTAAGAATTACACGAAGTACTAATCCTGCGCAGACGAAGTCGCGGGCACCAGCTAGTTTATAATATTAGTATAGATAAATAAATATTGGTGGACCATGCACATAACACCATCGAGCCCCAAACTAAGCATAGCTTGTATTGTGGTGACCAGACCAGATGACTGATAGAATACTTATATATTTTTAATCACATACTTATGTAATTTATAACACCCAAATACAGAAAAATAACCTTTGTTCATCACACAAATGTTTATCAAATCCTCAACTTACAGCGCAGAAGGTAGAGCTACCAAGACCAACAGAGCTGACAGGCCAGTCAAGAAATGTACAGATTATACAATAATACAAAATATACAATAATCCTACTAATATCAATATCAATATTAAAATGGGATGTAGTTAGGTATTTATAATGTATGTTTCACGCCGTAACGTCTGAACGGGCTTGGATGAAACTTGTTTAGTGGTTTGGAATAGCTTCTTTTTGTAGGTAAGGTACAACGCTCAGAACAGATAAATTACCTATAACTGCTCTGCAGTACCACGTGTGCGAAGCCGCGGGCAGAAGCTTGTAAGTATAATACATATGAAACAGTTGAGCAAGGTACCCACCTATCTAAGAACTTTTTAAAATGACGATGTATAGATAGCTCGACTGATTCCGATCACTTCCAGAGGGCAGCGTCTCTAAGACAATACAATACCAATACATAGCTCCTCGCGTGGTAGGTACGTACGTAGATTATATAAATACAAAGTTGTATCTTATTTCTATGTTCATGAAGGTACAAAACTCTACCTTTTAATCAAATATTTAATTGGGTTTTTTAAAAAAAAAGTATCATAAATTAAAATAATAGTCGATGCGAAAATCTCCTAATTTTTTTTTTAATTTATTAGATAAGTATAAAGCAATTTAAAATAAGAAAAATTTAAAAATAATCGCGTGCTACAAATATGCCACGATTGCACCATGTCCGTGACGTCATAATGTTAAAAGAATTTCTCGATAGTACAGACAACGGCTTCTAAATTCAAATTAATATTTTTTTTTCAAAAATCCAATTATCTTCCTTGGCGTTTAAGCATACTCTGTCCTTCTCTTTCTATTGTCAATGAATAAAGATAGCAAAACACATTAACGATACATTATAGTGTTTATAAGATATACCAAATTTCATCCAAATACGTCCAGCAGTTTGAGAGTGAAGAGATATCAAATAACACACACGCAATTTCGTACCTACTTAGGTAAGTTATACAATATTAGTGTTATTCTGTGATGTGGCTAAATTTTCTATTGCTTGTACCTACTTATACGAGCTCAACGGCTCGTTTAGAGTATTTATTACGTTCGTTGCTGTTCTGATTGCAAATTGGTTTTGGTTGTGGCAATGATTTTACAAGAGTAATATCATTGGGTTGTGGTTACTACTACAGACCCTGGATCAATATCTTTCGATTTCTATAGGTTTTGACAGATTTTAGGTTATCAAATAGCCAAATAGCAAAAACCGTTGGTACATCACAGATAGCCGGCTGCTGGGTGGATGTACCTACCTACAACAGACGCACTCGCGGACCGGTCTCGGTCGCTGACCCTGCCGCGTCTCCGCTACTCTGCTGGTGTGCAACTAGGCTTTTCAGATGATAGCCTTATTTATTTTGTCAACACGTTCGCGTCTATTGAAATAGCTGGCCTTTGCCCGCGCGTGTAAGAGAACTTTTGTTACGTGCTTCTATCTAGGCACAATTGGATCGCGAAGTTCCACTCTACCAATACTAAAGAACCTACACATTACACAGACAGAAGTACAATAGATAAATAATTGTTGTAGTATTTTTTTATTGATTTAATTTATGTACCTACCTACCTAACCTACCTTCATTCATCATTATGCCGGACTCTAGCAAATTTTGTGACCAGCGCGGTTCCGATTTACTTATTTTAATTTCGTGCTAAACCAAATTACCAAGCTGATAATATAAATGGAGGTTTGGGAACAGAATACTTATTAGTACAAATGCAGGTGGACTCCGCGAAAACATTTATATAAATAGCGACTCTTGCTATGACTCAACAAAGTGCAACAGCTCGCACAAGCGGTTAGTTCCTATTAATATATTTACCTACTTAGTGCATCTCTTTCTATCGTGTAGCTCTTATCTCGTCTGGCGCAGCACTTCTCTACGAATTTGCCTAACAAGTTGGGTGCGGCAATAAATAAATAAATATGGGTGGACAATGCACACATGGCCATCAAGCCCCAAACTAAGCATAGCTTGTATTATGATGACAAGATGACTGATAAAATACTTAAGTATTTTTAAATACAATTTTTAATTCTTTATGTGCCCAGACACAGAAAAAAACACCTTTGTTCATCACAAAAATGTTTGTCCCGGGAGGGAATCGATCCCGCAACCGACAATGTACACATGTACTTCGAAACTTCGAATACATGGGAGAACTTCGAACCCAAAGAGCGGAGTACGCCTGGCCTGGGTAACGCTGCCCTCTGGCAGTGATCTGGATCAGTTGAGCTATCTATAGAACTTTTTAAACGGTCCTTAGATAGCTCAACTGTTAAATAGTTGTATTTTATATCATTGTATATTATCCTGCATTTCTGTAATAATTTATCTAAATAAACGTAGAGATTATGTACAATAGGTACGACCGTACCGTCTCCATTCTTTATAAGTAGACTAGTGCTAGACTAATGCCACAAATTTTCTCACCGTTTAAACCTTCCCTGGACTACGACAAACATTTCAACACCAAAATCAGCTAAATCAGTCCAGTCGTTCTCGAGTTTTAGCGAGACTAACGAACAGCAATTGATATTTATTATATAGATAGATAGATAGATACAACATGTATTAAGTACCTATGCATGTTTCAAAACCAGCCCGTACAAAAAATACGCGAGTAACAATCATAGCGCACTTGCTGCAGGGCTTCGCCAATGCAGAGCCATATTTCAACCCGCACCTGTTTTATCTGGTGTTTTTACTGCAGGCGCCAAGTTATGCTCTTTACCCGCTACAGACCAAACGTACGACTTGATAGCGAGACTGCCAGACCAATCATACACGTATACTGCCAAATGCAGTAAAATATAAATAAATAATGCCGGACATTTCACACAGCATCATTTGGCCCCTGGCAAGTAAGCAGAGTTTTGTAAGTACATACATATTATACATAGAAACACCCAGACCCGAGACAAATACTTGCAGATCGTACAAACATTTGTCCCTTGCCAGGAATAGAACCCGTTGTCAGTCATTGGTGGCAATTCGGTTGGTTCATTTCTAAAATTAGGAATTGTCTAAAATATATTTTAGTTAGTCATAGCATTTGAAAAAACTGTTCGGTTGGTACCGTCTAACTAAATTAGGAACACTTAATCAAATTAGATAAAATTAAATTAGGATAACTTGGTAGCAGCAGAATACCAAGGTTCATTTGACACTTCTAAACCTAATTTTAGCTAAAATTAGTTAGGTTAGTGCCAACAGAATTGAGGCCATTGTCATATTCATAACATCATAACATCAATCGTTATCAATATCATAATCATCATTGATATCATAAATGTGAAAGTAACTTTGTCTTTCTGTTTGTTACGTTTTCACGCCCGAACTGCTGAACCGATTTTGATTAATGCTATTGAGATAGATGGGACCATGGAGCCTACTCCATGGTCCCATCTATCACAATACCAAATTTACTTAGGCTACTTTTAATGTAGGTACCACGCGTGCGAAGCCGCGGGCAGCAGCTCGTAGAGCATAACTAGACAGTAGTAGACTTACAATCATAGTAGTTAAACTTAGCCTCTAAAGTTTCTTCTAAGCCTTACAGGAATCGTCTAAGTGGTAAAGATTTACCTTGCTCGGTTTTCCTTGGCTCGTGAGTTAATATTTTCCATCCCTCTTCGCCTAAGCAGCGTAGAGGGCTCCGATAGAAATCCACTGGTAATGTCGAGACGACACCAAATTGCCGACATAACGTCAACGATAAAGCACTCCGTCGAGGAACCAATCTCCTTAACGATTTAATCAGAGCTTTCCCTACCTGTTTAATGGTGCGCGCGCCACATATTATACGTACATATATATACATACATACGTACATACGTTTCAATGGGGGTATTTTTCTGTAGGTCTCTTAACCTCGGTTGTATTACTCATTGGCCTCAATTCTTTTGGCACCAACCTAACTAATTTTAGCTAAAATTATGTTTTGAACTGTCAAATAAAGCTTTGGTATTCTTAATTAAATTTAATTAGGCGTTCCTAATTTAGTTAGATGGTACCAACCGAATAGGTTTTACAAATGCTAAGACTAACTAAATATATTTTAGACAATTCCTAAATTTAGAAATGAACCAACCGAATTGCCACCAAAATCGTCCATTTATCAGTATCGTATGTATCTTGTATAATATCCAACATATAATAGACGACCTCTGTGACGCATTGGGCCAAAGTCCGGCTGAGACGCAGAAGGTTAGAAGTTCCATTCTCACCTCGTAACAAATGTTTGTATGATCTGCAAGTATTTGTCTCGGGTCTGGGTTCTTAGTTTCTATGTTTAATATATATTATATTTATATTTCTATTTTATTTTATTTATTTTATTATTTATTATATTATATTTATATTATATTTATTATATTTATTTTATTTCTATTTTCTTTATATTTCTATGTTTAATATGTATGTATTTACAAAAAAAGTTTTTATAAATAGTATATCAGTCATGTGGTTCCCATCCCATAACACAAGCTCTGCTTACTTTGGGGCCAGAAGATGCCATGTGAAATATGCGGCATTATTTATTTATACAAATCTTGTAGAATGTATTTAAAAAAACAATAGGTAAGTATCTGTTTTTTTATAGTCCAAATAAGGATGCCTGGCAATCGTAATCTTATAAAGCTTTACTAGCAGTGGAAAGAAGCCTCTGAGCCGCACTTTAATCCTTACACCACACTAGTTCTAATTAACTAGTGACACAATAAGACGAAGAAGAAGCAGTGGTAATTTTTGTTTGTAAAGAGATACCCCCAGCGATTTAGCCGGTAGAAAGGGACACTGAACTCAATATTGGCCTCAATTCTGTTGGCACCAGCTTAACGAATTTTAGCTAATATTAGATTTTGAACTGTCAAATCAACCTTTGGTATTCTGCTGCTACCAACTTATCCTAATTTAATTTTATCTAACTTAATTAAGCGTTCCTAATTAAGTTAGATGGTACCAACCGAATCGGTTTTACAAATGCTATGACTAACTAAATATATTTTAGACAATTCCTAATTTTTGAAATGAACCAACCGAATTGTCGTCATTTCAATATTAATTCAGAATTAATCAATCTAACATTTGTTTTAAAATAATTACAGAAATGTACAGAATAATATACAATAATAAAATACATGTGGATCAAGATCACTGCCAGAGGGCAGCGTCCCCAAGACACTGGCGGCATTGCATGTAGAATGGCAATGCTAATACGCCTAAAGGATCCAGCTCTTGAATCATGTGATGTTACCAGATTTTAACAATCTTCATAATATTTTTTAAAGACCTATCCAACAATATGCCCCATAATGGGGGTAGTAAATAAATACATAAATAATAAAATATTTATTCAAAAAAGTCTTAAATAAATTTACAGTTATTCATGCTAGCGCAAAGTATAGTTGTGTGATAAGACCCTTGGACCAGTTTTGCTGGGTACCTCGCTCTAACTAAGTTTGCACTTGTATGTAGACGCGAGAGATCACTGCTTCAGCTAGTGCCAAAAGGTGGTGTTCACAAACACTTTTAGCAATGTATACAGCTTAATATGTAAGTAAAATAAGAATAAAATCATCCCCATCTTAATATATAGGGGAGGTACCCCTAAAAACATTATTCAAGGTTTTTATTTTATAACGTTGTGGAGGGCATTACGTAGTAGGTATCGTGCAATTTCAAAAAAAATACTTTGGTATAAACAAAGATAGATAACAATAGTAAATATTGGTGAACAATGCACACAATACATTTAGGAATAATAGGAAAATTGGAATATAATTAATTTATTTGCAACAAATATGGTAGGTTAATAACAGATATTGAGTCATAATAAGTTACATATTTCACCAAATAATATTGCCATGGAAATATTAATATTTTCAAAAACATTTTATTGACTAGGTATATAGTATAATTAGTTTTTGTGGTGTTTAAGTATGCTCTGTCTTTGTCATTCTTGTGTCAATGAAAAGAGATAGCAACAGATTTAAAGCTTAGTTTTAGCTTTAGCTTTAGCTAGATGCGGATAGAAAGATTTCAAATAATATTTTTTTTTTTTTTAACTGCTGTCTACGTCGCATAATGACCTAAATGGTCATTATGGTCAGATAGGTACATACTAAATTTTATTTTGCTAGTACAGATACAGTATCTGACTACAGTATCTAAGATTTTATGAAGGCTGGATTTTTTCTTGTAAGTACTAAATATTATGTTATTTTGAAAAACTAATGATGGCAATAGTCTTTGTTATCCATCAAAAGTTTTCTCTTCCAGCAAACCTTGGGAAATTAACATATTATAAACGAATGTCGGATACCTATGATGCGTACAAAAGGGAGAATGAGCAGGAATAGTACAAACAAACTTACAAGTAGATGAAAACAATATAAAAACATAGGTACTTAAAATTATAATATAGTAAACTAAAATAATATTATTAAACAATAGTATTATTGATTAACAAATATAAATTAATGAATTACTACTAGCTTCTGAGAGATATTAAATGAAACCGCAGAAATAACAAATGAATTGAAGGAATGGTAGGAAATTTCGTAATTAATATATTTTTTCGAGTTGTGAAAATAAACATTTGATTGTACATAATTCACTTCATTTAATTCATCATAAACTTCATCTGTACATTCTCCAGCTGTACATTCAATCGTAGTAATAATTGCATGAAAAATCGTGTCACCCTAATCCCTATAACCGACACTAAAGATAGGGTCGTGACGGAAATTCGTGACGGAAAAATCTTAAATTTTTTCGCTTTACTCCGCCAAGTCCGTACCGTGCGATAAAGAACTTCGTTCCAATATATATAACACAACACACGAATTAGATAATAATTATTAGATGTTTTTTATAACAACGGCGGCACGGTTGTTAATGTATGAAAAGCATTTTATATATCTTGTTCCAAGTTTACTGATTTCGACCCCGTAAAAGGGGTTGATTATTGAATTGAATATGAAACCAAGTTGATTATTGAATTTCAGTGCTTACGCTTACATCGCGAAAGTCACCTTCATGCAAAAATGTTTCCAGGCATTCGTTTTCAATAAGATGAGGGTTCATCATCATCATCATATCAGCCTTTAGGAAGTCCACTGCTGGACATAGGCCTCCCCAATTGATTTCCAGGAAGAACGATTTTGAGCCCTGTCCATCCACCGACTTCCTGTGATCTTTACAATGTCGTCAGTCCATCGGGTGGGGGGTCGTCCTATACGCTTCGTTTTCCTCTCCTTGGTCGCCATTCGAGAACTTTTACTCCCCAACGGTTATAAGTTCTGCGAGCTATATGGCCTGCCCATTGCCACTTCAACTTGCAAATTTTGAGTGCTATGTCGGTGACTTTGGTTCTTCTACGGATTTCCTCGTTGCGGATTTTATCACGTAGTGAAACACCCAACATAGCTCTCTCCTAAGCTCGTTGCACGACTCTAAGTTTGTGTATGAGGCCAATAGTTAGCGACCAAGTCGCAGTACCATATGTTATCACTGGCAACACGCACTGATTAAAGACCTTAGCCTTTCGTTTGAGGGTTAGGCGACTCTATATATTTACAGAAAAGAAAATTCGTACGTAGATTCTTAACTTTTAAAATTAAATGTAGGTAAGGATATCCCATTCTAATTAGAAACAAGTCTGGGGCAATATTTATCGTACTATCTAATAAACCTCCACCGGAAAACCTTAAACATTCTACTATTGTGGGTCACTGACTCTGCTTTAGCCAGTCGTTAAAATCAAACACGTTTTGTTATTGCGATATTTATCAACATTATGTATAATCAGTTCAATGTGAGTAGAGTCGTGAATTATTGCATTTTGAACCTTATGTACGTAACGTAGCTATGTCAATGACATAATGTCACCCCACGATTAGATGCTATTATAGAAAACTAGCTGACCCAGCCACGCGTTGCTGTAGCTCAGTAGTTCTAAAACGTTGAACAAATATACGCTAACCTCTAAAATTATCAGTGTTTCTCTACTATATTATGCATGTATTATACATATAAACCTTCCGCTTGAATCATTCTATCTATTAGAAAAGACCGCATCTAAATCAGTTTCGTAGTTTTAAAGATCTAAGCATACATAGGGATAGACAGACGGCGGGAGGCGACTTTGTTTTATAATTTGTAGTGATACTACCATAAAGCGCGATACGGCGGCTTCAGCAGGGTAATTATGTAATGGAAGCAGTGGTGACAGTAATATCGGCGAAAACAGTCTCAAGTTGTAAAAGAATACTTTTTCTAAGAAGTTATTACTCGCCTGTCGTGTCGCCTACCTACACGCGAAAATAAATAATGCCGAACTTTTCACACAGCATCATCTGGCCCCAAAGTAAGCAGAGCTTGTGTTACGGATACCACGTGACTGATACTACTTATATATATATATATTTAAATAAATACATACATATACATAGAAACCCAGACTCGAGACACATGCAGATAATACAAACATTTGTCTCCCGTAAATCGAACCCGCAACCTTCTGCGTCTCAACCGGACCTTAGTCCACTGCGCCACAGAGGTCGTAAAATACGCTTATAGCAAAGATTATAAGCGTACAAAGTGTATTTGACATGACAGCAGTGATCGCGTAATAATTCATGAATTACGTTGCGAGTTACGTAATATAAGGTAATCAAATCAATTGCTGTACGTTAGCCCAAAAAAAAAATGGAAATGGCTCGACTGATTAAATATTTATTTGTTGTTTTGTTCGCCTCACTACTGGGTGATTTACAATTAATTTTAGGTGATACGAAGTTCAGCGGGTCATAGTACTAAATACGTATTTTCTCAGTTAATTTAATATATCAAATCCTCTGCGAGACATACAGTAGTAAAACAGTTAAAAAAACTTCTAAAAATTAAAAGCAAGTACCTACTATGCATAGTGTCTTGTGAATTTTCGCAACTTCATCTCTTCGACAACCTATTTTTGGATCATTCGTAGTACTCCTTCAATTCTAAAAAACACAAGATGTTTGGCGGACCTTGTGGAGGTTTCTGTGATGGCTGCTGCTGCCCTTGCATCACCATCTACACGTGCTGCACCAAGATTTGCTGATCGCTAATAACCTTTGGTGCATCCAGGGCAAAGGCGAAGGGCCAAGGCGAATCGAAACGAAAAAGTCGTTGAAATGTACATCCAATTCAGTCAAATTGACAATTGCTTCGTTGTCAAAATCGAATTATCATATCATCTATTAGTTACCTATGGAGGATTCCGACATCGATTGTCAAAAGTAATGTCGTTCGTTTCATAGCTCAAAACGAGTCGAAACGATGTAGATAAGAGTAGGGTTTTGCACGATTATTGACCCGATTTATCGTTTGTCGATTTCAAGAGTAGAGGCTCTGAACTCTCAGGCATGCCATGGTGCTTGCGATGTCACCATGGCATGTCTGTGCTTGTGTTAAAGTATACTTATGTCCCGATATGTGAAAATAAATTAAATTGAATATGTTAAATTAATGTGACAAACAAAAGTGATAAACTGATCACTATTGGGACAAAGAGTTCCACTAGTTCCATCAATAGACCAGGCTGTGAACTAGTGAGAACATACCATATCGTTTAATTATTGTAGGTACTTGTAGCTTTTTATTAAATTAAATTAAATTCATTTATTAAAGCAGACAACATATTAGGTCCATTATTTTTTTTTAGTGCACATAAAAAAAATTAAAAGAAGATTTAAGGGCCCTTACTCGTGCATCAAGCTGTCTCAGGCGTGACTTTATACTTGATCAGGACCCGAATAAAGGCCTTTTTTAATGTACTAATATTATAAATTGTGTCTATCCAAAATGTCTCGATCTGAAATGTTATCTTTCAAGGCTAGTTCACTAAAATTACCTAAGGGTAAAATAAGCGTCAATTGTCATTTATAAAGTTACTATAATCTAATTTGGTTTCCAAAACTAAGCATAGCTTGTATTATGGTTACCAGATGACAGATAGAATACTTATATATTTATAATACATACTTTGTTTTATACTATATACTTGTTATATATGTTATCGTTATACTTTGTTTTGTTACATGTGTTTGGGTGTTATAAAGTATCTTACTTTATAACACCCAAACACAGGACAAACATCTATGTTCATCACATAAATATTTATCCTGGGAGGGTTTATTCAACCCTCAACCTATAGCGAAGAAGGCAGAGCTGACTGGTCAGTCATTTCGTTCGAATTTTGCGAAACTTTTGATTATTTTATGAAACAAATCCGTGTGCTTTTACAAATTCTCAAATTACGATAAGTTGATTGATTTTTGGATACATCGTAGGTACCTAATGATTATGATGATAATGACATTTTACATTTTACACATCATCATCTGGCCCCAAAGTAAGCAAGGCTTGTGTTATAGGCACCACATGACTAATATACTACTTATATACCAATTTTTTTTTGAAATTCATACATATTATACATAGAAATACCCAGACCCGAGACAAATACTTGCAAATCATACAAATATTTGTCCCGCGGGAGGGAATCGAACCCGCAACCTTCTGTCTCAGCTGGGCCTTGGCTCACTGCGCCACAGAGGTGTATTCACTTACATCAAAATGCCTGTTCCTGTAATTAGGGTCCTCCAAAATCGATGTATTATGTACATGTATTATGTAGTTTGTAAAGCCAGAACATTACATTGCAAAGGCACTTTATCATGCGGCAAATTGTTCCAAAAGATGTTACAACATAACCGTTCATGGGTTTAACCGCCCAAGGTGGTCCAAGGCTCACAGTCGCTAGTAGTGGCGTAACCCAATTACATACAATGTGTAGGTGAGTAGGTACCTAGCGTGATACCGAAAATTATTAGGTTCGTAAGTGGCACAACATCATGGCAACATTCTTGATCAACTAAAAATAATCAAACATGAATGTAATTCCCGGATTCAGTTAATACTTCACATCTGAAGTTACTTCGTTTTTTGAAATCTAAAGTGTGTCACGACCACGACCAAACACTATATTAGGCATATGCCCACGCTTTTTACAATTGTTTTAAAAACAATAACAAATCAATTTAGGACAAACATCGGTAGATACGTTGCGTGACCCAAGAGGCTCAGCGTATTAGCATTGTCATTCAACGTGGCAATGCCGCCAGTGTCTTGAAAACGCTGCCAGTCTGTCTGGCAGTGATCTGGATCAGCTGAGCTATCTATAGATCGTTTTAAATGGTCCTTAGATAGCTCAACTGTAACATGAATTTTATATTATTGTATATTATTCTGTACATTTCTGTAATTATTTCTGTTTAAACGACATGAATTGAATCCCTACATGAACAATATTGCATACCATTGAGTATGCGAGCGATATCAGTCTTGACTAATATTCTATGTTCTCTGAAATAAATGACATGAAGTTAAATGTAAAGACATTCTAAGGCGACTTCCTGATCAAATAATCTAGACACGTTTTCACGGGGCGCTCAAATTTTTATCAGACAACATTTTTATAAGGAATTCTGAAAAAAATAAACGGGTAATGTTTTAATTAGCTTACTTTCCGCCTATTAGTGTAAACTGCTGGTTAAAATGACGACAACTTTAGTAGAAGATGATAACAATCTAATATTCTAGACATTATTTAATAATCATAGTATAAAAAACAAAGTCGGTTCCTGCTGTCTGTCTGTCCCTATGTATGCGTAGGGACATCTTTAAAACTATCTTTGCCATCTTTAAAACTACGCAACGGATTTTTATGCGGTTTGTTAGTAGATAGAGTGATTCATTAGCAAGGTTTATATGTATGATACATGCATAATATAGTAGAGAAACACTGATCGTTTTAGAGGTTTCTAATGTGATGTCGTAAATAAACGCATTTTTTTGCGCTTACATTGCAAACGCTGGCTGAAGATAGATACGAGATAGATCAAAATAATAGTATTGTACACAAAGGTCTACCAAAAAGTCCGAGATGTCTATCTCTTAGGTTATATTATTATCTTAGATAACATTGTATATAAAGACATACTGTAGTATATTTTAGTATCAGCATTGCACCCGTGCAAAGCCGGGGCGGGTCGCTAGTTAAATTATAAAACTAACAACTATTTAAAAATAATTAGAAACGAGGAAGTACACACGCGTGATACCTACATAAAAAGTAGCATATGTCGTTATCTAAAAAGGCCCCATCTATCTCTATGCCAAAATTCATCAAAATCGATTCAGCGATAAAAACGTAACAAACAGACAGACAGAGTTACTTTCGCAATTATAATATTAGTTAGTTAGATACATACCTACCATAAATCTTTTATAACTTCAATTAAAAAATGGTATCGTTAAAAAATTACGAATTTTTTCCATACAACAGTTAATTTGCTGAGGGCACCATCTTAAATATTTTTTTTGATGTTTTCTTTTTCGTTTATTACGTTACCTAGATGTTACGTTTCAATAAACTACGCAGTTTTGTCATTATCATTAAGTTCCGCATCAAATAAATAAATAAATACAATGTAATCCCGGACATGTCACACAGCATTTGGCCCTAAAGTAAGCAGAGCTTGTGTTATGGGTACTTACCACATGACTGATATACCTACTACTTATAATTTTTTTTGTAAAACATACATATTATAGACATAGAAATAACCAGAACCCGAGATAAATACTTGCAGATAATACAAACATTTGTCCCGCGGCGGGAATCGAACCCGCCACCTTCTGCGTCTCAGCTGGACCTTAGCCCACTGCGCTACAGAGGTCGTCAAAAGCCGGGTTGTAGTCTACTATATTGCAAATAGTATATGTACTACATACGTAGTAGGTAAGTACATATTTTGACTTATTATTATGTAGTAGTACATTTACAGTACGTAATACATATTATTATGTACTTTTACCGTTTCATTGCACTGTAGTTTAACCGCAGTCCATAGATCGCAGCTTCATCGATCGGTTACATTACAAGTACACTACGTATACAAACCATAGGAACATTCTCCATTAAGTATTTGCTATTGCCATGCCACACATTGGCAATCTCGATCACCGTGAACTACCTACCTAACATGTTTGTTTTTCCGAACTCCTGATAATTTATAGGCTGATGTGGTTTATTACAGTATGCGTAAAAGAAATATTTTTTGTAACTTGCGCAAGTCCAGCAGATCATTATTTAGCTAATTATGTGAATAAATTTATATAAATAGCAACTCTTGTTTCGACTCAACAGAGTGCAATTCAGCTCGCACGGGCGTTTAGTGCCTATCATTAAATAAAATTTGCCCACCGAGGTGGGCCAGCCGATGCACTCGTAGTTTCGTACCTGATGAGTGCACCTGGCCTCTTATGATACTATTAATTATTTTGAACCCACATTTTGTATTCATCTCGCTTTATAACTCATGGATAGTAGGTAGATAAATTAAATAATAACAGAAAAAACAACAATTAAAACGAAGTACTTACTACAATAATTGCAAAAAGCATGTTTTAAAATAAGTATGTTTTAAGTTGATTTGATACCAATCGCATTATATGTATGTGTTGGTACGTTCGGGATAAATAAGTAGGTACCTACTCGCAAAGTGCACAAGGTACCTTACTTGTTCATCACTTGGGAGTGGAAGCAGTTCTTGCGTGTGTTTAAAGGAAATATTAATTTGTCTTTGGTATCACGAAATACCTAGAATAAAACTCAGTCCACTGGTATCGTCAGCAACGGTGCCGTACAAAAATCTAAAATGCCGGACGACGCGACGATAAGCTTGGGCGTGGGAGCTGCGCAATGGCATAGCAAGGAAAGGGAATATGTGAAAATTCAGTGAGCGAAACAATGCTACCGCAGCTCTCGTCATCTAATCGCCCATGTTGTTGTAATAAAAAAGTTATTTTGTTGTAATGTAAGTGCTCTTTGATAACTTCTGGAATAAATAATAGAAAGAAAAAGTTGGAAAGATATTGCTTACGGGGAATATTGCTTTCAGACCAAGAATATTAGATACAATTAAGGATGAACTTACTAATGTAGGTACGAAATATGCGTACTAAGTATGTACGAGTATATATAGGTATGCACCTTACCTTATCTACTTAATGTAAAACTGACAAATGCCTATGTAACAATCTAACTAGGTACTCAAAAAAAATACAAAGAGTGTGATGAAATAAATAACGGTGGACACACAACACCATCTAGCCCCAAACTAAGCATAGCTTGTATTATGGGAATCAGATTACTGATAGAATACTTATATATTATAAATACAAATGATACTTTATAACAGCCAGACACAGAACAAACACCTATGTTCATCACACAAATGTTTATCCTGGCAGGGAATGGAAACCTCAAACTACAGCACAGAAGGCAGAGCTACTACCAACTGTGCTGACTGGTCAGTCAATGAAACAATAATTTAAATTTAACAAAACAGTTTGAAAGCAGATCCTTACTAATATTATAAACGCGAAAGTTTGTATGTATGTTTGTTACACTTCACGCAAAAACTACTGAATGGATTTTAATGAAACTTTCTAATAATATAGCTTATACTTCAGAATAACACACAGGCTATAATTTATAAATATATTGTGTGAATTGTCCGAAATATAACGATAAGTGTCAAGTAAGCAGGAAAAAAATCTACCATCTGCAAGCTATTCTGGCGTATGCTGCAGAAACCGCTAGAATCACACGAAGTACTACGAAGTACCTGCGCAGACAAAATCGCGTGCACCAGCTAGTAAACAATAATTGACATATTAGAGATTCACGGTTTAAAACAAAGAACCTCTCGTTAAAAGTAACAGAAAGCTACTACTAGATATGAGTAAACGAGGTGGTAAAACATAGCCAGCCGTATGGTACGATGTAATTTTGTAGCTTAGCTGCTTAGTATAATTGTTTTTGTCCCGTTAATTTACGAGTCGTCAAGTTCAGTCAAGTATCCACCCGGGCATCGAACCTCGTTCAGCAGGTTTGGCTGTCCACAAGCTTTACCACGAACAACCTGTCAAGTATTTATTAACAAGCACTTATACAACAGAAATACAATGTTACCTAGTTAAAAGTTAGCATCATTTAGATTTTTTTAAAGTACGTTTAAGTATCCTATGCCCGTAGCATTAAGTAATCAAAAAACTACCTAACTCACGTAATACAAGATTCTAATGAGTGAGTAATCAAGTTATACCCCATTATACCTAACTAGCTGCTGCCCGCGGCTTCCCACGCGTACCTACATAAAAAGTTGCCTATGTCCTTCTCCAAGGTCCCATCTAAATTCAACAAATTCGGTTCAGCGGTTTAGACGTGAAAACGTAACAAACAGACAGATTACTTTCGCATTTATAATATTTAGTTAGATTCATTTTATTCTCAGTTCTATACATTTTCTTTAATTTTTATTCAAAGTAGTTCCATCCTTCATTACTTGTAGCCATTAGTATGAATTAAAAAGTATAAGTTACAATATAACTTCAAAAGCTATCATGGTTTTGAACATAATTTTCACTCAAAACGGGATATTTACCATGATATATGAGTTCATCGGGAATCAGAAAAACTCATATATCATGGTAAATTTTTGAGTGAAAATTATACAAGTTACAGGTTCAAACCTAAAACAACTTTTAAGGATATGAAATATAAATTATTTGAAGAGGGTTTTCTTTTTTATACTCTACTAGACTCTATCCTAAAGGCTTTGAAGTGGTAATTTTTGAGTCTTAGAAATAGTTGATGACTTTTCAAATTCGTAGCTTATGTAATAAAATTATGAGGTAAATACTTACTTCATTTAATTATTTACTACTCGGCCTTATTAGGACGGATGGACCTCACATCCTGATTTGTAAACATTAATAAGTAGGTAATGAAAGGGTCTAAGTTCTTTTGTTTTGCGAACTAGCTTATGAGGTTGAACAGGATAGGACTTGACCACTAGTCATTTTAATCCTTTAATACGTTTCGGATATAATATCAGGATCGAGATCAGGATTTTTTGTTTCAGCTCTTATGTATCCGGTTTAAATTAAAAAAACTGTTTTGAAATTTCAAATACGTAGGTAGAGTCTTTCATCTAATAACCCACATGACCATGGTATTTAAGCTGGTTCCTTTCCTACATTATAATATTGCTGCGTGAATTCGAGAATTATCGGTGTCAGCCAGCGCTAGTCGCATTGCACCAACAGTATATTTTAAAATATTTATTACCTATTGTCTTTGCAGTGTAGGTAAGTAGGTACCCAGGTTAAAGTAGTTAGGTATATTACTATGTACTTCTTCCAGCAAAATTAATCACGGCACAGATTTTAATTCAAAACATACCAATTATAACATGCATACATACAATCCACATCAGTGATGTGGATAGGTAGATGTGTCTGTTGTTTCGTCGAACTAGCCAAAATTTTGTAAAATACGAACGATCTAATTTTGCATGCACCTAAGTCCAATTATGAGTAATGTTATTAGGATTCCGGAGAATCCTTATTGTCTCTTGGCCCCCTAATCAGTCAAGATGCTGCTGCTCATGCTCGCAAACTATTCGTTTTATCTTAATAAATATGGCAAGGATTACCGTGCTAAATTTATCACGATAAAACTAACGTATTAACGTATTCGTGAACCCTGCAAAGTTATGAAGTAAAAACTGTGAAAAATGTTAGGCTTCCCTGCATGTAAAGTGAGGTTGAATTATTTGATTCTTTGCTATATCTAATCCAACGTGAGGCATATCGTTGTATAGGTTACTTTAATAGTTTTTGATACAGAAATTCGTTTGATAAATATTAGGCTTTGAAGTAGTAATTTTTAAAATAGAGTTTAGTGTCGCCCCCAAATGGTCCGGAACGCGCTTAGCCAGCTTAACATGGCTTAGTTTTTAAATAAAGTATTATACGCATTTTCTTCCTTTAAATAATTGAATTTAATAATTTCGCGGTTTTATTCAATAACACAATCAGTTATATTTAAGAATTGTCATTTCAAAATGTTTTTATTTAGAACAAACAAAATAAGATCGTTCGTATTAAACTAATTTTTAGTCTGGAATCAGAGCCATTATATACCAGTAGCAGTAGGCTTACACATAGGTACAATTATATGAGTAGTTCGTGTTTATTTCATGTGTGGAAAACCTCTGAAACTCGTATCTTAACATAATAGAAGCTTTGATTGAACTACACTCAGGTATCTGTAGGTAGGTAGATAGTTTTGCACTCGAAAGTTTTAAAACCTTCTTTCTTTTAAGGATGCACAAGCACATAGGTTTAGATTATTCTTCAGTTACCGCAAAGAGATTGCTCTCACTCGAGCACGTGTCATGTTGGAAACAGGGAGCTCACGTTATGCGGGACTAAAAACAACCATTTGTAGGCGCCAAGTGTTTACAGAAGAGTCGGTGTGGCATCGCTAATGAGGGAATCGGTGAAAGTGCTCGAGAGGGGAGCAACCACAGAAGCCGCAGTCTTGCATACCTACTCACCTTTGTTTGAGCACAAGCCTTCGTATGTAAGTTTGGAAACATACCCTGTTACGTACCTAATAATCTGTTTAGACACACATACATACCTTTTAGATATGTATGTGTGTCAAGAGCATAAACATGAACCACGCCTGCGCAAGTGCTGAGACCTCACTCACGGGCGACGGAAACCACATGGAAATGTTATAAACTCAATAAAATACCTATCTTATAGTAAAGATCTTATAATAAAGATCTTTGCATTCATAATTAATTAATGCAAAGGTAGATACTTTGCTTCAGCATCGACCACATACACGAGTCCACCTAAATCTACAATGTACCTATGTGTACTTAACTGCTTAGAATTTCGGTAGGTAGACAATTTTTTAAGGATTAGGCTATTTTATGGTGTTAGAGCTTGTGGTTATTCATGGGGTAGGTAAGTACCTACATTTCGGCATGAGCCATACTGAATATTTCAATAAACCCTATCGATTTCTTTCACGTCGCGTCGTTGTTGAGTTTCTAGGTTAAAGTGTGTATTAAGTTACCTGATAAAATTGTATGTAACTAATCCCCCGGCTATACCAACAGTGTAATAACAATGTAAGTAGCCTACAGCCATTCGTTTCGCACAATAGGGTTCTCAGACGTGGCATCACAGCCGCCGCCGTGAGAAATCGAGGGCGAAATGAGTGAAGCTCCCAATCTCCTTGAGATGTAATTGTTGCAGGTCGAAAGGAAAGTGATCCAGGTAGGAAGTAAAGAAGTGTCTGTCATCTGACATCATGGTGCTTCAACAGATCGCAATTCGGTGCATAGTAGTATGTAGGTATGGTTTATTCGATATAATCCATCGAGATAAATCTATGTTATAATCAAGGTAGCAGCTAGGTACCTACAATAATAAATAACAGGTCAAGATACTCATTATTAACATTTTACCGTATGATGATTTTGATGAAAAACGTTATGGTTCAAAGTAGTCGAACGTTACTCTTGCTTGCAGTGTTCTATCATTAGTGTTTTTAGAAATTACAAAATTAATGTGCAGGTGAATACAAGTGCAGGCGTAAAGTAAGTATTCTAGCCATTGATTAGCACAACCAGGTGGCAACCAGACAATACTGCAATTGACATCCATACGCCTAACAAAGTGTAATAGTTTATGCCGGAGTAGGTTAATTAGTGAGTTTATATAATTGTAAGTAAGTATATAATACTTATATTTTTATTTCTCCTTAGAATAATTAAAATCTCAGTCAACATATAAGTAGGACAAAAATCAGTTTCTGTCTAGTAAACCTACCTTATAGCATGAACCGTGACCGCTCGCTAGATCCTTATTTCTTAAATCGTTCCCGGGCCCGCAGTAGTTAAAATTGCCGCATTCCACTGTAGACGGGCGTGAGACCGGCGGCGCAGCTTCTCACTGGACCAGTCGCGGAAACACCTCGGCACTCGGCGTTGTTTATCACAGAAACAAGTGTTAGAACACTGAGATGCAAGTGTCCGGGGCTGAAATCATTACTATTTCATAGAGTTCGATTGCGAGTTATGCGTCAAGCGAGGCGACACGACAGACGCGACGCGCTACGACGGATTCGGCCGAGGACGCGCACGGGACTGCCATATGCCAACCTCCAACCTCCTCTCCACCGCTCCGCCCGATGCCGGTCGCGCCGAGCGAGCCCGTGTCGCGACACCACAGCGCAACGCCTCGCCTCGCCTCAACGCGCATGCGTCCCTTCCTCAGACTGGACTCCCTAAACTACCTATACCTACCAACCAGCTACACGGCTAGAGCAACGGAACCTCGTTTACTCATATCAACTCATACTTACTAGGATGTAAGTGTTGATATGAAATATAAAAGAAGGTATATACGTAAGATACCTTCTTACTTAAAGCAGTCCAAAGAGTTTTTTTTTATTCTAAGCCTCCCCAGTGACTGCTAGGGATTCTTGGCACTCTAACCATGCTATTATAATTTTGCGAATTCATTGATGTTGGTAGAGTGACCCAGTTCTTGTTCCGCACTAATATTCTTTGTGCAATAGTAAGCTGGGGAGTGGCACGTGGCATCGAAAATGTAACATTAATAGGTAGGTACCATTTTGTACATTACAATAATGGTTCGTACGCAGTGTAGGTATGTATAAAACCTACTACACTTTTACGAAATGATGATGGTCATGCTCATCATCACTCTCATCTCTAAGTTAAAAAAATACATTTCATACATTGTAAATCTACATTCAACATGGGTTTGTTTATGTTTAATGTTCATTCATATCATACGCATCCTGCATCCAAAAGTTTAAGGTGTTAGTACCTTTGTACCTTATTGAGATATATTTAGGATTTTTTTCTAAGAAGTCAATATCAAGTTGGTTGCCACCTCATGACGAAGATGTCGAAAAATCTACATTGAGAAGAGGATATAATACATGTATTAGAGCTCAAAAGAAATTCCAGTATGATTTAAATAGCGTAAGCTAGTTAAGTTGAGTCCATCATCTTCCTGTCCATAGGGTTTGCACCGGGACTGCTCGCCTTGATCGCGGATTACCTCCGGGATCGACAACAATAATGTGAGACTGGGTGTTTACGAATCACAGCCGTATCACACTTGATCCGGGGTTAGCCAGGGGTCGATACTTGGACCGCTTCTTTTTAATCTGATGATCAATGATATACCATCTGTCACCAAGCACAGTAAATGTATGCTGTATGCCGATGACTTGAAATTGGTCTCAGAAATAAAGTCCGTGGACTACTGTCTAAATCTTCAACGTGACGTCGTATACCTACGTATACCTACCCTTATATCCATCCACATTCAAATCCCATTCTTGTGACATGACTTTCTTCCCTCCGCATGACATCGACCGCCCTAACCAATAGGTTAGCGTGGTAATAAGCGTGGTAAACGTGGTACCTAATAAGGTACTACTTTCCTCTCTCATTCGTCTCTCAATCACTTTTTACTTTTGCTTTTGTACATCACCCTAGTTTTTAAGAATGGACACCAGTGAGCTGTTGCATAATTCGTCCGGAATCGCCTCCACTTGCAAAAAACTCCACTTGTTAAAAAATAAAGCCAGTCACTTCCATCTATCAGCTATCAAAAACATTAACAGATAACAGGTACGAGTATATCAAAAATGTTTGCACAGGCAATAAACATAACCAGATTACCCTAGGACTTTAGGCAACTTAGAAACTTAGACTTAAGGCCATTGAAATTAATCAATTTCCTTTCACTGGACACCCTTTTGTTATGAGTCCATTAATACATTTTGTTGAAGTTGGTAACTTTTGCCCATAACGGAAAACAAACTTTCAAAACTTTCGTAAGTTGTACTAGCTATACATTTTGATAAGTATTATTTTGATAGTGGCACCGAGACTGTTGACTGTCAATTCATCTAGAATAATCTAGATAATCTTCATCAGAGTGAGTTTGATTCACGGTCCGCTCTGTCTGATGAAGATTCTCTAGCTAGATGAATCGAAACAGTGTCGGTGCCTTAATCGACAAAATAATCCGTGAGTAAAACCCGTGTTTAACAAAATGGAAGACAACTTCTCGGCAGACCGCGGCGATGACCGAGAGAACAGGGAAGACTGGAGAGAAGGTATAGAGGCCTTTGCCATGCTGTGGGACTTCACGGATTCTTAATAATAATAAGTTGGTAGGTAGGTATAAATTGCAGTTTGTTTGCATCCCTTTAATAATAATTAGTATAGATAGGTATAAGCCGGTTTATTAAACATTAGGCATTAGGTTTAGGTATAGATTGGTTAGTATGTCGGTCGGTACCTACAGTACCTACGCCTCTATCTATTATAAAATAGTAAGTGCGTACGAGTATGTAGTAATAACATAGAAAAAATGACAATCGAACGGCCACGGCATAGGCGGGCTAGCGGCGCGGCGGCCGCCTGCTAGCCAGCCTATGCCATAGCCACCGCACCGGCCAGTTTATGCCAGCACCACCGGCCGGCGTTCGGCACGATGCAGCACACTCCGTCTTCGTCACTAGGCCTTTTGTATGTAACATCAAGTAAAGGGAAGGGGGGAAGGACTTTTGCAAAAGAAGTCATTTTGGCACACAACATGTTCCATTAAAATAAATGGGTAACGAGATTTTTCAAAATAATATCTTACGTAACCGACAGAAGTCCGAAGTGGATATTTACACGAAATGTTCTTCCGTACAGTACTACTATGGTTTTATCATTCTATCTGGGGCACATTCAACTTTCTACAGTTTTTTTAAATATTTTGTGTAGGTACCTAAATATCCACTTTCTAAATGTGTTTTTAAATACAGCATATTAATATTGGATTAGCATCATAAAGTTTGTGTATTGTATGTACCATGTAACATCCATGTATTAAAAAAAAAATACATTGTTTATGTCATTTATTACAATATTTACGTCAAACGCACAAACTATAGTGGTCAAACGTAAAAATATCCACTTTCACTTTGATTTGATTGATCAAAGATTTAAATAAAAACAATAGGCGTTTTTCAGTGGTTTTTGTTTTTCATAAAGAAACTACAGCAAATTTAATTTTATTACATTTAGGAAGAAAGTGATTGTTTAAAAAACGTTATCATGTCTAAACAAAGTGTTATGTTTCATCCTATCATAAGTTCAATACAAAGAATTGCTCTTTATGAAACTAAAGCAGTAAGTATAAAATTTTATAAAATGTATTTACATGCTTAAATATAATTTTACTTAATTGCTGAAATAAACACAACAATTTTCTATGCATACTCCGTTAAATTGTATCTGCATATTTCAGTAAAGCTGTGTACTTACCTTTTTCTATTCAGTATTTAGATAGTTCAGTTTCAGTTTTTAAAGGTCATTTATTTTATAATTTAATTTTCCTTCACAGAGATTTTACTTAATTGGATCTAACAATACCGAGACCAGGTTTCGTGTCCTCAAAATAGACAGAACAGACCCCCGAGAGCTGATCCTTGTTGATGATAAAGTGGAATACAACAAACAAGAGATCCATCAGCTACTGAATATGATTGGTTTCGGCAACAGAACTGGGAGGACAGCTGGCTTTAACAAACTGGTCTCAGCTTTTGGAATTGTTGGTGAGGTTACATTTGAATCACCAACTCTCATTTAGTTATTGCTCACATTCTACTCTCATGTTCATATTTGATAGATATATTATATTTATCGATGTGTTAAAAACACTGGATTATCACATCTCACACAATAAGTTTCCAGTTATTTTTCAGGTTTTATCCGATTTCTCGAAGGATACTACATAATCCTAGTACGGAAACGAAGAAAGATAGCTGCTATTGGTTCACATTCCATCTACAAAATAGAAGACACAGCCACAATCTACATTCCAAATGAGAGCAACAAGCCTCCACACCCCGATGAGCAGAGATATCTAAAGATGTTTTTAGCTATAGACCTTTCTACTAACTTTTACTATAGCTATAGTTATGACATTACACACACTCTACAAATGAATATGGCCCCACCGAGAACTCTAGCCCCAGCATTATTTCCTAAACCAGTCACTGCTGCAGTCCACCAATCTAACTTAAAATCCACTGAAGATTTAAAACAGTGCACCTGCAGCCAAACTGATGATGATGAAGATATATTCGAAACTTGGAAGAAGCAGTTATTCCAAAGACAGGAGAAAACAGGGTAATTCAACAGCTATAAATGACACTACTTAATGCTTTCTTTGTTATACTAACACTACTTAATACATTTTGGAAAAACTTATAATGGCAACCAGACTCCTTATCTGCACCAGTTAAGTATGTAAATTTTATTGTACATTTTCAGGCAAAAACAGAGACTAAATTTCGGCATGAGAACAGTTCCTGAATGGAGGTTTGTCTGGAACAGTCACTTATTGTCCCCAGTACATGCTCACTTGCACCCAGACTGGATTCTATACATAGTCCATGGGTTCATTGAACAGAGCAATTTGAACATTTTTGGGAGGCCCATATATCTGACACTCATCGCTAGGAGAAGTAACAGATATGCAGGCACCAGATTTCTCAAGAGAGGAGCCAATATGCATGGAGATGTTGCCAATGAGGTAGAGACTGAGCAAATTGTTCATGACTCTATGGTTTCATCATTTGCTGCTGGCAAGTAAGATTTTTCCTCACCCAAATATTACAAGTTCCGTAATTCAGAATTACCCAGACATTTTAATTTTTTTATAATAATGCTGGACATTTCACGCAGCATCATCTGGCCCCAAAGTAAGCAGAGCTTGTGTTATAGGTCTGGTACCCACGGTACCCATTACTGATATAAGTACTACTTAATACTTTTTTTTTACAAACATTTGTCCCATGGTGGGAATCAATCTTCTGCATCTCAGCCGGACTTTAGCCTACTGCACCACAGAGGTGCAGTGAGCTGCAGTGGGTACATGTTATACATACAATGTTTTATTTTCAGGTTCAGTTCTTTTGTCCAAATGAGAGGATCAATACCAAGCTATTGGTCACAAGATGTTGTAAAAATGGTACCTAAACCATCTATCAACATCGACTTGAGTGATCCATTTGCTGAAATACCTGCCAAACACTTAAACAACCTAATGCTTCGATATGGTTCGCCCATAATGTTCTTAAATCTAGTCAAGAAACGTGAAAAGAAGAAACATGAATCACTATTGACTGATGTCATAAGCAACTCCATAAAGTATTTGAATCAGTTCTTGCCGCCTGAACATGCTGTGCAGTATTACCACTTGGATATGGCTAGAATGAATAAAGGAGCTGATGCCAAAGTCTTGGACAAGTAACTAACTTTTATTTGCATAAAATTTATTTTAAATTATCATTTAGATATAAACAAATAAAACAAAGCACACAACCATATAGCCCCAAACTAAGCATAGCTTGTATTATGGTGACCAGATGACTGATAGAATACTTATATATTTTTTAATACATACTAATGACACCCAGACACAGAAGAAACACTTGTTTATCACACAAATATTTGCAATGGGAATCAAACACCCAACCTACACCGTGGAAGACAGAACTGACAGGTCAGTCAATTACATTCTTCTCAATGCTTATGAAGCTTTTATAGCTTATGTAGTGACAACCAATTTCCCTACTATATAATATCTAAATTTTTTGTTTATGATACAAAATTAATTTTTCTTTCACTCCTGGTTTCATGCAAACAAGAATGTGGTTTCATTATTTACTCAATGTTCCAGATTGTCAGCTATAGCCCGCGCAGTTATACGTAAGACAGGAATATTCTTGAGCAGCCGCGGATATGGCGAAGTGACTGGGGTGGAAGGCCATCAAGGAGGAAGACTACAAACCGGCCTCGTGCGGGTTAACTGTGTCGACTGTCTGGACAGAACCAACACAGCGCAGTTTGCGATCGGCAAATGTGTACTGGCTCATCAGGTGATTTCTATCTTACAGTCGCATGGCGTTGCTTACAGATCAAACAATTAAGACCATTCACAATTATTATTAAATAAATAATGCTGGACATTTCACATAGCATCATCTAGCCCCAAAGTAAGCTGAGCTTGTGGTATGGGTACCAGATGACTAATATACTATTTATATTATAGGATATAAATAGAATATCAGGTATGAAATTGCCATTCTGTACTGTTTTTTTTTTCTAAGATTTTGTAAATTTATTTACTTATATAAGTATTTACCCATTACCTATATACACACAACAAACAATACATGTCTACCATTTCATAGGAAGATTTGCTATTGAACTCTGGGTACCTGGACTCAAGAAACTGTGTGAAGGCATTCTGTAGCTACTGCTTCCTGGGAAGAAAATTTTTATCTTGCAAAAATTTAGCAAATCGCGGAAAAAATTATAGTCGGTTGGGGCCAAGTCCGGCAAATACGGAGGATTGTATCTAATTGCAGGTCCTGTAGTTTTAAAACGGTTAAAAATCCTTTTATTTCTATACCGATTTAACAGGTAAGGAGAAGCTTCTACGCGCGTTTCTCTCTGCAGATCAGTCAAATTGTGGAGACCTAATGGGTCTCCACAATTTGGTAAAGTTTTTTTATTTTGCCGATTTGGGGCAATTGTGTCTATATTGTGGGTAAGATATAGTCAAATCATGGCGCTAATTCCTTGGTAGTTTGGGGTTCTTCAAGTCTTAAGTTTCCACGGCAGAACTCGTATTCAAAAATCACTCAAATTTTCCATTAAAGCTGAACAATTAATTAATTAATTAATTATATAATTAACAATTAATTAATTAATTAATTAAGTAAGCCAATAAATCAAAATGTCATTTTTTATTTATGTTGTTAAAAAAGTTTCACTGAAATTCCACACCATGCATAATTTTAATTTAAAGTGTCAGTATATTAGAACGGCAGTTTGATATTTAAATCCCAATTACTTATTCCTTGCGCGATCGCTCCTGTCAAACACACTATTTGTTCGCTAATATCTCTGCTATAAGTGTATTTTCGCCTTTGGGTGGACGACAGGCGAGTAATAGGCAGCTTCCGTATTAAGAGTTATTTTTACGACTTGAAACTGATTTCGCAGATATTGCTGTCACTGCTATTAATTTTACTTAATAACCAAGTGTTGTACAAAGCACAGAAGTTTACGTCATTCAATCTTGATATAGCCCTAAATAGTAATGTATAGTGGAGATAGTATACATACACATTTCTTATCTCTACTTTGATCGACTTTTAGATGTGTAAGGAAGGTGCTTTACACATCCAGATGTCGAATAGTAATACTGTCTACAGGTACTTACTTTGTTTTTTTTCAGCTGTATGCACTAGGGCTCATTGGAAACCCGATCATTGAGTTTGATTCAGACTGCGCCAGGCTGTTGGAAGGTTTATATGAAGATCACGGAGACACATTAGCGCTGCAATATGGCGGCTCTCAGCTAGTTCATAGGTAACTATCAATAAAAGAACGTAAAATATTAGATACAACCCTTACCATAGCTAAGGTCAGTCAGACGACCTCTGTGGGTCAAGGCCCGTCTGAGACGCAGAAGGTTGCTGGTTCGATTACCGCCATGGGACAAATGTTTGTATGCTCTCCAAATATTTGTCTCTGGTCTGGGTGTTTCGATGTATAATATGTACGTTTTTAAAAAACAAAAGTATATAAGTAATATCAGTCATGCATGTGGTACCCATAATGCAAGCTCTGCTTATTTTGGGGCCAGATGATGCTGTGTGAAATGTCCGGAAATATCATTATTTATTTATTAACTAACCTCTTTTTTAATTAAGAACATAGAAAGATCCACTGTTTCCATCCATTTTTTTTATTATTATTAATAACTAGCTGTACCCCGCCACGCTTCGATGTGGCACAAAAAAAAATAGATAAAAACAATCCTTGATGCGGATTATATATGATGCTAAAATTTCAGCTCGATCGGTGCAGAACTTTTTGAGTGTTTGAAGCGTACACAAACCAACATAACATTTTTATATATATAGATTAGAACGGTCTAGGACCACTTACACAAATTAATAAATTGAAATGTCAACTATTTTATGCTATTTTCATACAAAGAATGAGTCAAATAATTAAATAAATAATAATGTGGTTAAAGCAATAATACATATTATAAAATCAATGAAAAACAATAGAAAAACAAGCACAATTAGAATATTAAGGCACATAAAAAGCTTGGCATTATAAACAACAATTGATCAAACCTAGATAAATTACAAAATTAACATAATTAGGTACATTGATGATAAAGATTCAGTCTTGGGTCTCACAAAATTTTCCGACATGTCACCATAAAAGTAGCCCAACTCTACAAAAATGTCACAGTCTGGGTTTATTTTAAATAAATTATGTAATCTTTATGTCTGGTTTTTATGAAGAAATAATATATAAATTACAGGATAAAAACATACCGAAAAACAGCGCCATGGTCGTCTCACGGCAACGACATCATGCAAACCCTCAGTCGATACTACTCCAATACATTCTCCGATGCGGAGAAACAGAACACAATGAACCTGTTCCTCGGATTGTTTGTCCCAGATCAGTACAAACCGGCTATTTGGGAATATCCGACCGACTACCATTTGCATCATCCCGAAGCTTCAGTCTACATTCCACATCGAAGGTATACGCTTTAAGTTTTTTCTTTTTCTCATTTAAGTTTCATTTAAAGCGACGGGGCCAACCAATAAAGCGTTTGCAAGACTTTCTTGAAAGTTATGAGAAGTTCTGGAAGAATTAAATTCTTTGAGGGAGACGTTTGCCCAGCAGCAGGACTATTAAAGTTTTAGTAGTAAACAAGTATATATTACGTTATATTTTTAAAATATTTCGGACGTTTCGGCTGTGTTGAAACAATCCTAGTCGCTGGCTGACTGGGACTTACAGAGTTACTGCCTTGTGGCAAGGGCTGTTTGTTTGCCAACTACCCTCACTAGTCTTTAGATTAAGAAATGTTTGCGTTACTAATAAAAGTTTATGTGGATGTTAAATATATTTTTTGTCGATTTATTTATGCTTAATTTTTTATTGAGGTTCGCCAATAGTTTTTAAACAACACTCTCTAACACTTAATGCTAAGGGACGTAAACAATGTGCGTGAACCTTTTACAGCTAAACACCGCATGCAATAAAAAAATTATGTACTACCTAGTAGGTATTCCACTATCGGTCTTCAGCTTCGTCAACAGACTTTGCCCAATAGACAGATCTCTCGCCAACACTTTGGAACCTTGGTTGCGCTCTATTGCGTTCTTAATACTACACGTATTAAAGAGACGCAAATCGCGTCGCATAGACTTAGAGATATGTTAATTGAGCGAGCTGTATTTCGACATGTCCACTGAAGACTGCAGTTTCATTTCGCTACGTTCTGTCATGAGTTTAAGAGTGTGCTCAGAGAGTTTTTGGGTTCTACCTTTACGCTGGGTTTTACAGAACTTTGACCCAACGGCATGGACAATTTCCACCAGACCGTCATTTTATTTCGTCCACGGATCCGCATTCGGCGAGGCATTGGAAGCGATTTTGGAGTTCCAACTGAAAGCTCTCGGGGTTTTGGATTTGGGCAGGACTTGGGCGAAGAGTAGATTTCATCAGACGGGACCTTTCTAGCTTTACGTTAAGACTTAATGAGCCTCTAACCATTCGGTGATCACTGCCGGTTTTGACCCTGTTGATCACTGAGACATCATTAAATATTTGCTTTTTTGTAGTCATGATGAAATCTATCTCGCGTTTTTGTCCACCGGGGTGAAGCCACATCCATTTCCTGGACGACCGCTTCTTGAAAAAGGAGTTCATCATAAAGAGTCCCTCCTTTTCCATGAAGTCGGCCAATCGCTGACCCCGTTGGTTCCGCTGTCCAAATCCAAATTGCCCCACTCTCAGTTCATCGCCATTCCTCACACCCCCATCATGGGGGACTTCAACGCGCGGCTAGGTGGGGGCCCCATCACAACCGTAAAGTGTGTTTTCGAGGCTTGTCGGTTCCTCGAAGCCAGAAATTTTACGAGAGCTCGAGAAGTTCTATGGACAACTATACACCTCATCGCAAAGTCCTACTACAAGCACGAATAGCGATGCAAGAGCCCGCCTAACCCGATATTACACTGAAGACATTCCGGACATCAGCCTGTATGAGATTCGAACGGCTCTCAAGCAGCTTAAGAACAACAAGGCACCGGGGGAAGACGGAATAACGACAGAGCTTCTGAGAGCGGGTGGAACACCGGTACTTAAGGTCCTCCAGAAGCTGTTCAACTGCGTCATCCGCGAGGGAACTACGCCAGAGGCGTGGAAAAGGAGCGTGGTGGTACTATTCTTTAAGAAAGGGGATAACACCCTCTTAAAGAATTACAGGCACATCTCGCTGTTGAGCCATATCTATAAGCTGTTTTCGAGAGTAGTAACTAATCGTCTCGCTCGTAGGTTTGACGACTTCCAGCCTCCTGAACAAGCCGGGTTCCGAAAAGGCTTTAACACCATAGACCACATCCATACGCTCCGGCAGGTTATACAGAAGACCGAAGAGTATAACCGGCCACTTTATTTAGCGTTTGTGGACTATGAGAAAGCCTTTGATTCTGTCGAAACCTGGGCAGTGTTGCGGTCACTCCAGCGGTGCCAAATCGACTATCGGTATATCGAAGTGTTGAAATGTCTGTACAGTAACGCCACCATGTCTATCCGACTCCAGGACCAGAGCACGAATCCAATCCCATTGCATAAAGGGGTGAGACAGGGAGATGTTATTTCTCCGAAACTGTTCACCTCTGCATTGGAGAATATTTTCAAGCTCTTCTACTGGCATAGACATGGTATCAACATCAATGGCGAACACATCACTCACCTTCGATTTGCCGACGATATAGTCCTCATGGCAGAATCTCTGGAAGACCTTGGCACAATGCTCAGCGACCTTAATATCGTATCCCAAGTGGTGGGTCTTAAAATGAACATGAGCAAGACAAAAATCATGTCAAATGCTCATGTTGCACCCGTACCGGTACATATTGGGAACGATATAATCGAAATTGTAGACCATTATGTCTATTTGGGTCAAACGATTCAACTAGGCAAGTCCAACTTCGACAAAGAGGTCAGCCGACGAATCCAACTCGGATGGGCAGCATTCGGGAAATTACGGCACATCTTCTCGTCACAGATACCGCAGAGCCTCAAGACGAAAGTCTATAATCAGTGCGTGTTGCCAGTGATGACATATGGAACTGAGACTTGGTCGCTAACTATTGGCCTCATACACAAGCTCAGAGTCGCGCAACGTGCTATGGAGAGAGCTATGTTGGGTGTTTCACTACGTGATAAAATACGCAACGAGGAAATCCGTAGAAAAACCAAAGTCACCGACATAGCACTCAAAATTTGCTAGTTAAAGTGGCAATGGGCAGGCCATATAGCTCGCAGAACTGATAGCCGTTGGGGAATAAAAGTTCTCGAATGGCGACCAAGGACAGGAAAACGAAGCGTAGGACGACCCCCCACCCGATGGACTGCCGACATTGTAAAGATCGCAGGAAGTCGGTGGATGGAGAGGGCTCAAAATCGTTCTTTCTGGAAATCTATTGGGGAGGCCTATGTTCAGCAGTGGACTTTATAAAGGCTGTTATGATGATGATGAGTAGGTATTTTATTTTTAGTAGTTAAGTATGGTTGAACTTTCTAGTAAACTTAACCATATACCTCTCAACTAGATTGTCAAAGTCATCCTAGCGCACCTGTTAACATCCGGAATTGAGGTAATAGATCAAACATGGGATTATCGGCATATTAAAATATAGTAGAGTTTGAAGAAACAGGGGCGCAGTGGGCTCATTGAGACTAAGCTCTGGGCCTTGGCCCAGCTGAGGCGCAGAAGGTTGCATGTTCGATAACCGCCGCGGGACAAATGTTTGTATGATTTGCAAGTATTCGTTTTTGGTCTACGTGTTTCAGTTTATAATACAAAATAAATGTTTTTGCCATAGCCTGCCGAAAGTCATGGAAATGGCATGGATCTTTTTAGAAACTAAATGTTAAGGTATTTTTTATTTCGTTGGTTGTATTGCTTATAGTTTATATATATTTTAGTTTACTCTCATAATCATTATATTATGTTTTTTGTTTGAGTATAACATCGCTTTGGAAAACCTGTAACAGTGTTATAACTATTTATATAAATAATAACGAATGTATTTGCTTAGAAGGGTCTCGGAATTAGGTCTCTTCTTTATCTGCATGCAGGTCTCTGACAAAGTGGTGGGACGAGGAAGTAGTGCGAGGGTTGCCCGTGGCGTGTAGCGAGCTTCGCAAACTGTGCTGCGAGATCATCGGCATGCAAGCCGACGTGCCTGCGGAGATGGTGGACCCCTACCACGATTACTACCGACCCTTCGAGTACACATCCTTCAACGACTGCTTCGAGTTCCAGGTATTTGACTGACCTCATCGCTCAGTCGGCAGTAACTCTGCCTTTTATGATGGTAGGTTCGATCGCCATCTAGGACAAATATTTGTGTTATTAACATGGATGTTGATTCCTTGACTGGGTGTTATAAAGTATCATGTATATCTGCGATCAGTCTATAAACTAACAGCAGGTAAAGTGTGGACAGTCGGGCTTCATAAGGTTTTACTCCACTGAGCAAAAAAATCATAGAGAATTCTGATTTTTTTTACATCATGCTCTATTCAGTTCTATGATGCGTTGATTGCGTAGCTTTCTTAGGTTATAGTGGTCAGCGGTGTTACTACTTGATGCACAGTCAGGTACCTGTACTTAGATGAGTACAGCTGTACTGAGGTATTAGATAGGTTTCTTAGAATGATTAATGCATTGCTAGAGTAATGGAGATCCCATAGTGGTATAACATATATGTAGGTCCATATAGTTTTTGCGACAATCTTGTAGATCAAGAGTTTGATGTCCATGCTTATGAGTTTCTACCCAGTTACCAATAAAAAGTATCTGAGGTTAATAAGTTCATCTCTCTGTTTTAGGTGAGTTCTCCTGAGTAGGTGCATCCCTGTGTAGTATGTTTGCTCTAAATTTCACAGGTGGTCAATCTCCTCTACGCAGTAGGAATGTGGCGTGTATGAATTTGGAGGCACTAACTTTGATTCTTCAATTCGCAGTCCACTGTTATATTTTGTCTAGTCCTGTTTGGAGGTGTTGCATATATGTGATCGGGTTCTTGTTGCTTGCTAAGATAGCAGTATCATCGGCAAAGATAGCGGTTACTATACCTGGTGTTTCTAAGAGGTCTAAAATATAGATGGTGTAAAGGACAGGGTCCAGTATTAAGTCTTGAAGAATCCCTGCTTGTATGTTTTGAAAGCTTGTTGTGTCTTCGTCATCTGTAACTTTACTCGAATATTCTACTCGAAAAGTATGATTTCAGTATTCTATAGAATTAATGTCGAAGTTGGTTCTTGATTTTGTAAAGAAGACCGTAATATAAACTTTGGCGAAAGCCTGGCTGTATGTCTAGGAAAGCCGTTGAGCAGTATTCAGTTTCAATGATTTTCTTACCTGGTCCTCAACTTTGCGGACTTGTTCGACGATGGCGTGCTCTTGTTAGAAGCTGAATTGGTGTTCAAGAATGACATTTCTTTCAGCGCGGGCTATTCGTTCTAATAGCTTTAAAATCACAGACTTATAGGTCTATAAGAACTAACTTCATCCTTTGGTTTACCTGCTTTACCAGAGACGATCTGGTTTTCTATGTATACCATTATTATCTGTGATACTTTCCACAGAGATGGGAAGTGTTGTACTTGGACGACAGCAACAAACAATATTTTCGGGTATATTATGCCTTTTTGGGAATAGTTGTAAATTTTAACCAAGACTTTTTAATTTTAAGGAGGACCCTTAGTAATTAAATAAAATCCTGGTGCTTTTTTGGTTTATTTGAGTTTTAATTTCCTTGGGTGTTTTAATCTGGTTTCCCTAGTTCCCTCTTCTAATCTAAATCTGTGTATTTTAATATGCTCTGCATTCCTAGTGTGCTTTTAAAGCACGGTGCAAACTTTTTTTATTTGGTACCTTTTTCCTTATCTCCCATTTTTTTGTCTGTACTGGTTTTAATGGGCCTAACAGCCTACTGGATATGCACTCCTGTATTATATTGCCTGTATTATATTTAATAAAATTGTAGTTGCTTATTACAGTGATTTTTCAACCATATCACTGAACGAATCCCAATTTGTCTGTCTATTGTGGAGGGCCTTTATCCCGTAGTAGGATACAAGTACTCATTTTTTACACAGTGCATTCATCAGATATATTTTGCATATAAACAAATCATATTGCAGCAATACCACGACGGAACGCATATTCTACAATTACTCGTATTTTTAACATGCCCATAACGTGGCTGGCGAAAAACATTAATATGAGATGAAACACGAATCCATAAACAAATACTGAATTTGAAAAAATAATTGATTCATTTTAATATATAATTCCTAGCAAACTATAAATATAAATAAAATAAATAAATATTGAATGAAATCGCATGCAACAACATCTAGCCCTATAAGTATATAAGTATATATAATAAATAAATAATCCCGGACATTTCACACAGCATCATTTAGCCCCAAAGTAAGCATAGCTTGTGTTATGGGTACTACATGACTCATATACTACTTATATACCTTTTTTTGTTAATACATACATATTATACATAGAAACAACCAGACCCGAGACAAAAACTTGCAGATCATACAAACATTTGTCCCACGACGGGAATCGAACCCGCAACCTTCTGCGTCTCAGCCGGATCTTAGCCCACTGCGCCACAGAGGTCGTCAAATAATATATATGGTGACCAGATGATTGATAAAGTATGTATTATATATTTTTAAATACGTACTTATGATACTTTAAAACCTAAAAATAAATTTCAAATGGTCATAGGTAAAGTAGCCCCTTTTATTATGTGCAGATGTGCCATAGTCGACGCGACCTGGCGCCCGCTTTGACTGAGAACTGCAGTCCTTTCGTAGTTCGAGGGCGAGCGCGCGCTCCGCACAATCCCGTTCTCAGCGGCCGCTCCAGCACTGCCTCTAACAACTCCAGCGAGTAAGTACATAATTACTCTTTTCTCCTTCTTACTAGTAATTTCTAACCAGTGTGATAAAAGGATTAAAGTGCACCTTGAGAGGCTCCTTTCGTGCACGTGGCATATGTCTACAAAGTTGTACGATATTTATGGTCTAGACTAGACAAATGCCTTTCGTTAGTTTTCCTTCACGCTAAATCCTTTTCGGAAATACTCATCTCCATTTAATCCTTTCGAATTGTATGGAAATAGACAGCAGCAGTCACGCACCAGTCACGTGATCATTCTGCAGGCGTGAACGCTAACAGAAAGTGGATCTTCTCTAGGCACCCTCTGATACAATCGTACATAAAACAAAACAATCGAACAAAACCAATTGGTATTACATAAGGCGTGGGCTAGGGACAGGGAGATTGATGGCCGTAAGAATCGTAATAATAACAAAAGTTATGTTTAGTTCTAACAGCGACTCGTCGAGTGACGACGACCTAACGAGCTCGACCCCGAGCGCGCGGCTTGCCCCGTCTCCCTTGACGCACGTCGCCAAGATTCTTGCGACCCCGCCCCCTGAAGAGAACCTACTCTTTAAAGCCGTTAAACGATCCAACCGCGTGCTACTCAATGAACCGAGCAAGCGAGATATGACCATGTAAGTATATATTTACCTAGCCTTTCTTGCGTAAGTAATGTCATTAAAGTAAATACATACGCACAGCCTATCCAGTCAGACGAACAATTTGTTAATCTGTCAATGAAAAGTCCTCAACGCGCACTCTACAAATCCTGCTTTCAGAGTAAATGCCGACTACTCCGCAAGTCGATTTCGATTCATCGGAACGATAACGGCTTTGATATGTTCGTCGTACTCAGCTCAATTAACAGTTGTTTCGTTTTACGACACCGATTGTCAAAAGTCATGTCAGTCGTTCAATCGTTCAAAAGGTGTAGAAACGATGTAACTAAAGCGCTGCGCAAACGAAGACACTTTTTGTTGCCGACACGGCATACCATCACAGGGAACCGTAGATGCTGTGTCTTGTGGCTGTTATCGGACACAGTCGCCTGTTGCTACTATTGGCCATTGGTGCAATTTATGGTGGTGTGCTCAACTGACGACTTTTAGTTTCCAGTTCCCGACGCCAAACACTTTTCGATCGTCAATGAGAAGTGTTAAGTTGGGAGTAACTGGACACAAAAAATGTTTACGTATGCGCAGGGAGTGGATGATTTTATACTGGTTATATAGAAATCAAATATTCAGCTTGTATCTGACACAAGACACAAAAGTTTCCACGTTTGTGCCCTGCCTTATTGTAGTTTTTATCCATGCGTTTCCATTATTATTTGTCTTGATATATCGTTTGTTTCGCTGAGTAGAACCCTAGGACATTGTAGTAAACTATTAAAAATGCGTTGTTTTTGAACAGGTACAGACGCTACGTTAACTTCGAGCGCAGGTCGAATCCTCGCTACAACCCGGACATCCACATCGTGATGACGGTGAGCAGCGCTCTTACAATCGACAGTTCTGTAGACGTCATCCCGCCCACTGTCTCCCGCGGCTCAAGAGAGATATTCCACGACTATGTGCAACGCAAGACTGGGCGTATTACAGTACCCAACGCCTCTATAATGATGTATAGCAAATATGTTAACTGTAGTTTTTAAGTAGGTACATATATGTACTAAGGTTTTAAACGTAAACAAAGTTTATATAAATTAATATATACCTATATCATAAATTACGTAACATTATTATGATTTATAATATTTATTGTAATAAGAAATTACAAAAATCAAATTAAACAAATTAAATTAACGAAAAACAGTATTTTTTTAAACATGCCCGATCAGAATTGATATTGTTTTGAATCGTTTTCTTACAACGAAAATATAGATCTCGTCGACAGCACAGTGTTTTTAGGCATTACCTTAGTTAGATAATAAGCTGCAATGGGGCCCGCACATAGATAAATTATCGAAGAGACTAAACTCTCCGGCATACCTACGCTATAAAAAGATCCGTCACTTTACCGACGTGGATACCGCTAGACTCGTTTACTTCAGCCACTTTCATAGCATTCTGTTGTGGGGGGGAGTGCTGCAGATATTAACACCATATTTGTGTTGCTGAAGAAGCTGTTCGTGCACATTATCACATCGTGCACGTAGGCCCTAAAGAATCACTTCGAAATAAATATCATGACTGTGCCGTGTCAGCATTCAGCATATATATGAAAATCGAAAAATGTATGGTCTCAAAAATGCTCATTAGTTTAAAAAAAAATGCGATAATCCTAGTATTAATTAAGAAAAAGTCGCTGTAAATAGTTTAAGTGGAGATGATATTATCTCAAATGTTCATGAACCACTTAAGAAGCCGGTGAAGCTCGCTCGCAACTTCAATTCGAGGCGCCTGTAAAAATAGCTCCGAATATCTCTATCTCTGTTTAAATGATGTAAGCGCGCGCGGGGCGCGGCAGAGGCGCGAGGCGCGATACTACAATACCTAAATACAACCGTAGTGACGTGCTTGTGTCAGTGTGTGTGAAGGTATAGGTAGGTAGGTATACTTCTGTCATTGATCATTGACAATTCGAAGGCGGTAGGTAAATAAAATACAAGCTTCTGTCTGCGGTTTCGTACGCCTTTTTCTGAGATAAAAGTAGGTAACATATACATAGGTATTTTAATCTTCCTACGTCTATGCAAAGTTTCGACCTCGGGGACGACCTCTGTGGCGCAGTGGGCCAAGGGCCGTGTGAGACGTGAAGGTTGCGAGTTCGATTCTCGCTTGGGGACAAATGTTTCTATGATCTGCAACTATTTGTCTAGGGTCTGGGTGTTTCTATGTATTACGTGTATGTATTTACAAAAAAAAACATGTGTGCAATTACGAATATAAGAAACATTGTATAATGCATCCTATCTCATTTTCTCCCACGTTAAATCTTATGAATTTATGTGTCTGTCTCTTTTTACTGTTGCTTTTTCGTTTCATCGACTTTCAAAACATAACGATGCAAAAGTAAATAAAATTTTATTAACAATAGCCCAAGCGGGAATTTTGGGCGATTTGGGGATTTCACTCGAGCGCGCCAGAAATATAGGTTTTTATAGGGTCGAACGTCTAAGGCAACCGATCCGAATAGTAAAAAAATAATTGATCAGATTTAGGTAATGTAAGTTATTTACATGCAGAAAAGTGTGCGTTTCAATAACTTTACAATTTGTGCGCTACATAAGGAAATGGGAGAGTCACAAGCTTGCCAAAAAAACGTTATCTGGACATTCTCTAGCGCGGTTATATTTTTGGAACTGAAAACTTCTTTAGCATCGTTGTGATTGAAAAGTCGATGAAACGAAATAGCGACAGTAAAAAGAGACAACCACATAAATTGATTAGTTTTAACGTGTGACAAAATGAGATAGGAAGCATTATACAATGTTTCTTATATTCTTATTCGTCTCATTATCTTGAAGTTATCAAGATAATGAGTCAATTACAGACAATAGCCTAAGTAGCTAAGATTCATAATAAAGTGTTGTGCATGCCACTAGTCGCTGAGAACTATGTACATATTTCCCACTTCGCGTCACTCTGCACATATCTTATTATTTTCAGATTTCCATACAAAAACATGATGATGATATTAATAATAATACTTTTTTTGTAAATACTGGCAAATCATACAAACATTTGTCCCGTGGCGGGAATCGAACCCGCAACCTTTTGCGTCCTAAGCGCCACAGAGGTGGGTTATTGTTTCCAAACAACAAGGCAAATTTCAATCCAAGTCAGTGGCACAGGTCAACAGAATACACGTACCGTGTAAATACACGTTGCATTAGTGTGTGCGTGCGTAGCTGTCCAAGCGATCACACAACCGAAGTGTCCCCATCCCCCGGCCCCGCCCCGTGCGTGCGCGATAGCAATATTAGCCGTTCAAAAATGGTATGAATTTGGTTGTGTTCCTTAATACCAAAAATTATGACTGAAAACATTTAGTATTCTTCACACAGTAATGTTATTCTGTAACTAAACAATATAAGCTATGGTCCTTGACAAACAACACGTAAGATATTATGGTTCTTCATACGAAACAAATAGGAAGAAAACTTGTCAATTTTAGCAAATAAATGTTCAAAATGCGATTGATTCTTATTTCATTTTTCATAAGTAATTCGATATAAAAACTATCCAGGAACCTAGATAAATACTATTTATATACAAATAATGCAACAATATAGTGGAAATATGCTTGAGTTACAAATCATTTTGGTATTACGTTTGTAGGGGCAATTCGTCCTCCGCTGGCCTTAAGAGTGGCAGCACTGCCTATATCAGCAGATGTCAGCAGATCAAACTAAGTATCAAATCAACGTAAGTTGATACTTAGCCTTATCTGTCAAACGGTTTAGTGCGCTTCTCAGCAAAAGATGTAGCCAACGCTATTAAGAACATGAAAAGAGGGAAATCGCCAGGACATGATGGGTTCAATATTGAACACATGCTCTGTGCAGGGCTAAATTTGTCACGTGTGCATACTTTCTGGGTTCTTCATACTTATCTCCCACAAAAGCTGATGGAGACAACCGTTATTCTCATAGTTAAAAATAAAACTGATGATGTTTCAGACAAAGATAATTATAAAAATTATCTATCAGATAAAGATAATTATATAAATAAATAGGGCCTTCTCATTAGCGACCATAGCTGCTAAGGTGCTAAGGTGCACGTATGGTCGATGGTCACTTGAATAAAGCTTTGCACCTGCATGATGCCCAATTCGGGTTTCAGGCAGGAGCTTCAACCGAAAGTGCTATTTTGAGCTTAAAATATACTGTCAATTACTATACCGACCGAAAAACACCAGTTTATGCATGTTTTCAAGATCTATCCAAGGCTTTTGATAGGGTATCCTATCAGCTTTTGCGGGATAAGCTGAAAAATATTTTGCCACCAGAGGTTGGTATTTTCAAATATTGGTATGAAAATCAGGTGAACAGTGTTAGGTGGTCCAGTGCAACTTCAGACACATAATAGATTGGAATGCGGGGTGAGACAGGGGGGCTTACATCTCCCAAGCTTTTCAACCTGTATGTGAATGAACTGATTCTTGAACTTAGCAACAGTCATGTGGGATGCTCCATTAACGGTATGAAAGTTAATAATATAAGCTATGCTGACGATATGGTGTTGCTGAGTCCATCAATTAGCGGCCTAAAACTCTTCTTGTGTTTATGTCAGTCTTATAAGTGTGTTGAAAAACGTCGTATGATACACGAGTGTATTGATGATTACCGTCCTCGGCTCTCTTAAGACCCTCACCTAACGGCTCGGGTCTCAATGGTGCCTCAGCGGTAATCACCAACATTACACACTAGTACCATAATGTACTATTAATTCTTATTTACTTGGGTTCTTTGTTTTTTTTTACATTTACACTTTACATTTTACATTACGACGATTTACATTTTACATTACGATTAACTCTTACGTTTTCACGTATTTTTAAACCTTAACAGAAACTTTTTAACAAAAGTATCAATACACACCTATGGAAAAATTATGTTTTGCGATCATTCAAATTGCGTGTGAATACGCAATTTAAATGATTGAATAACATTGAATTTATTTGAATAACCATTGTTGCGGCTGGAGGGCTGGTTCGGCTGATTGAAACAATGCTGGCAGACTACTTGCCTTTTTTTATTTTCTTATTTTTAAAAGAGCTGAATACAAACTGAACTGAACATAAATTACACGTATTTTCTTTCTTTGTCTCTTTATTCAACTATTACGCAAGCTATGAGTCTATACAATCACAACTATTTTTAAACCTTATTATGTTTTACTATTAGCACTGTCGGCGCAGTTAACAGTCTCCTCACGAGTGTCTGATGACGATCCAGGCACTAAAAGCTCCAGGATCTGCGCCGTCAAGTAGATTAATCTGGACGTTGGCCGCCTCATCACTCCTCCTCTTGTCTTCACGTCCACGATGCGGGTTCTGCCGTCAGGTCCAGGGTAGGCGTTTTCAACCACTCCTCGCGGCCAAGTGTTGTAAGGCAGGGAGTGGTCGGCTACAATCACGACGTCTCCTCGTTGAAAAGTTTGATGCTGTCTGCCGCTTATCTTTCGGGTCCTCCAGTTCGCCTTTCCAACAAGATCTTGGTCCTCGCTCTGCGTCATGATTGTAGTCCCGCACGACCTCCCGATCAAAAAATGGTTCGGGGTCAACGCCTCCTCGTCAGCTGGGTCAACACTCAGATGCGTCAGAGGTCGAGAGTTTACTGTGTGCTAGACCTCCGTCAAGAGTGTATGCAGGACCTCCTCCGGCGGGCTTCTCTCTTTCAGTACGGCGGCGAGGGCTGTTTTCACTGACCGAATAACGCGCTCCCAGGCCCCGCCCATATTGGGGGCCCCAGGAAGAATGAATTTCCACTGTACGCCCTCGCGTTCGGCCGCCCCAATCAGTTTCGGTAGTATCCGTGGATTCCTCTCTCCTAGGTGGCGGTGAGCTGGAGCGGACGATCGGCATTGCTTGAGTTTTCTGGCTTCTGGCTTCTGGCTTCTCCAATCCGGCTCGAAGGAAAAATTGTTGCGGCTTGAGGGCTGGTTCGGCTGATTGAAACAATGCTGGCAGACTACTTGACTTGTTTTATTTTCTTATTTTTAAAAGATACTTATATTATTTTGAGTCCCTCCAAACGCACTATAGGCAGGCAGAGCGTTTTCAATACATTAGATCGAGAGGGAGAGAGACGTATTTTCTTTCTTTATTCAACTATTACGCAAGCTATGAGTCTATACAATCACAACTATTTTTAAACCTTATTATGTTTTACTATTAGCACTGTCGGCGCAGTTAACAACCATCTTTCACACAACCATACGCTTCTATAACAAGGTCTCAAGCGACGTTTTATGCTACATTTCCATGCTTGCCAAGCCTCTGCAAATGTCCACAAGCACAAACGTGTAAAGAGGGCGTTTGGCTTGGCTTGGCTTGGCTGAGCTTGTAGACGCTTGTCTCCGATCCGGTCTTGTGTCGGTTTTTTGACACAGATCAAAGGGCGTTTGCGGCAAGCGCTTGCGACGCATTCACACGTTGGTGCGAGTTTAGTAGCCATTGTGATCTTGCGATGAGTGCACGTTTGTTATTTCTTTTAATTATAAAGATAAAATGAAAGTTGCAGATGCTTGGAGTCGTCTTGCCGAGTTACGGGAAAGCAATAAAAGATAAAATATAATAACGTTTTAAAAACTAATAAGAAAACCGACTTCATTCAATGAAATTTTAGCCTATACTACATTTTTAGTGGAAAGTAGATATATTTTGTATATATATATATAATATGGGTAGGCCAAATAAACGCACCGCTCCAATAAGACAGCGAGGTATCGAAGGACACGAAAACATCATCGATGTAATACAATTTTTAGATTTTCGTTGATATTTCAGCTCGACCGATTTTGATAAAATTTAAAACCTGTGAAGTATACCCTTTCAAAAACAGATTCACATGCCAAATCGGTTCAGGCGTTTTCGAGTAATCGGTGAACATACATAAAAAAAAATGATTCCGATGAATTGAGAACCTCCTCCTTTTTGATGAAATCGGTTAAAAATAGAAAAAATATATACCTAAATAGATAAAGGATAAAAAAAAAGTTCATTAAACCAAACGCAATAGCCGATACAAGTTCGGTGTCCGTCATGCTTGGGTGTACGTAGCACACTGACGCATTCACAAGCATGTAAACGACTTCCAATGCAAAGCGAGATTTGTGGACACTTGCGGCTTGTGGACGTTTGTCGAGGCTTGGCAAGCATGAAAATGTAGCATCCAGTATTTATTCAGTACAGTTATCATATTAAAATATATAAACATAAATCATTATGAGCAAGAAACAGTGTCAAATAGCAATATCATTTGCTCAAACAGGCTCGCCGTCAAGAGGACCAAGCTCGCCAGCAACAGGAGGAACTGTTTCGCTGGCAAGAAAAACAGACTCGCCTTATAAAATACCTGCATGGAGCCTTTGGCAAGGAACTTCAAGATGTTAAGGAGCAAATCCAGCACCATGATAGCCGGATTTCTGAAGCAGAAACCCAGATTGCAAGTGTAAAAAAAGCTGTGGAACTGCTGAGATCTGAACATAGAGATATTGCTCCTGTGGTCTCTTCATCGTCAGCGCGAGGATTTAAGGTGCCACCATTTGATGGAAGTTCTTCGTGGGCTGCGTATAAAATTCAATTTGAAGCAGTTTTAAAAGCAAATGGTTGGATAAAATTGCAAGCCATGACTGCGCTGACATTGGCCCTTCGTGACCAAGCGCTCACTGTTCTCAAGGCTCTGGGAAGTGGCTTTACTTATGAGTAGCTCCTGGAGGCGCTGGAAGGTCGATATGGTGACGCACATCTGAAGCATGTTTTCCGCGCTTAATTAAAGGACCGGAGTCAGCATAATTCGGAGAACCTGCAGCAGTGGGCCTTGGAAATTGAAAAACTAGTTCGAAAGGCCTTCCAATCCTCACCAGCACTTATCGATGGGAATTTGGTTCAGGCATTCGTCGATGGGATACGTGATTTGGAAGTCAAGGCTGCTGTAAAACTTGGGCATCACGAGTCCTTAAAAAAACGCCTTAGCCCATGCTTTGGAGGTGGAAGCTGTACGTATGGACACTCGAGCACATCGCATTAGGGAAGTGGTGGAGTCTAACCGCGATGCCCGTCCAAAATTCAGGCCGAAATGCTACGGGTGTGAAGAAATGAAATAAAGAAAGCGACGATCGATCTCAAGCGACATGGAGGATTCAACGGCTACTAGAGTTTGACTATGAAACTGAGCATCGCAGTGGATAATCTCACGGTAATGCAGATGCCTTGTCAAGTAGACCTTGTCCAGAAGAATGTAAGCATTGTGTATAAAAAGAGTCCAAAGAAGTGGTACCCGTCAGAATGATGAGCACGGATCTAAGTGATGAATGGAAGGAAACCTTGCAGAAAGCGCAGACAGATGACTCGGATATTAACTCAATCATCGAATGGATAAGGGCTGGAACTTCTAAACCTGTATGGAGTGATGTGGCTGGAATGAGCACAATAACAAAAAGCTACTGGGCACAACGGGACAGTCTGGTTATCCACGATGGAGTATTGTGCCGTAAATGGGAAAATGCTCGCGAAGATCACTGTCATCTGCAAATGGTTGTTCCAAAGGCTAAAGTATCTGAAGTGCTTAAACTCTACTATGAAGGATGCTCCGGGGGGCATATGGAGGTAATGACAACTCTGTTGAAGATACGTGAGCGATTTTACTGGGTCCATTGCAGAGATGATGTGGAAGACTGGTGCCGAAAATTCACGAGTTGTGCAGCAGTGAAAGGGCCCCATACACGCAGCAGAGGTGCATTAAAGATTAATAACGTGGGAGCGCCATGGAAACGGATAGCTTTGGCATTGCGGGACCATTCCCTGCTACAGAAAATGGAAACAAGTACTTCATGGTTGTTATGGATTATTTTACAAAGTGGCCGGAGGTCACTTGCAATCCCAAACCAAGAAGCGTCGACAGTAGCCGATAAGTTAGTCCATGAGGTCTTTTGTCGTTTTGGAGTACCCTTGGAAATTCACAGCGATCAAGGGAGGAATTTTGAGTCCCAAATATTTCAGGAAACATGTCGAGTGATGGGTACTTATAAGACAAGAACCACCTCTTATCGGCCACAATCCGATGGCATGGTTAAAAGGTTCAATCAAACGTTGGAAAGATATTTAGCAAAAGTAGTGGGAAACAAGCAGACCGATTGGGACAAGCACATTCAACCGTTTTTATTGTCATATCGAAGTGCAGTTCACGAAAGTACAAATGTCACTCCAGCTTTGGTGAACTTTGGACGAGAACTACGGTTGCCGGCAGACCTTATAACAGGCATTCCTCCACAGTCTCCGCGCAATATTACAGAGTACGCGAGTGACCTTCGCAACAAATTGAACGATGTACACGAACACGTTCGCCAATCCAGCCAACAAATGTCTGAAAAAGACTCGATATGACCGAAAATTAAACCACTTGAGCTTTAGTGAAGGATCACTGGGGTGGTAACATAACCATGTACGCAGTAAAGGAAAGTTTCCTAAACTGCAGGCGAAATGGGACGGACCATATCGAATTGTGAACAGGATCAACGATGTCACGTACCGGATTAAAAAGGGGCTACGAGGCAAGCTTAAGATTGTCCATGTGGATCGACTAGCGCAATATTACGGGTCTAACGATGCTCGGGACGAGCATTTCTTAGAAGGGGATAGTGTTGCGCCCGATACATAGCTCCATCTGTTGGCAGGCGGACGCATTAAATATTCACCTACAACGCCATCTGGTATCGAGTAGATGCAAACTACAAAGTACACGTATCGAATGCATAAGAGTGAACGTGATAGCAATATCTCTCTATTGCAAGCGAACATTTGAGCGCGTTCCGGTTCGTTCTCGAACGTTCGAGTTGCGTCGCGGTTTTGCGCAACGCACTCGACGCTCGTATAAATACGGCGGTGGTTTGCGGATGCAGTGCAGTCAGTCTATTCTCGACTAAGCAAGTGATACAAGTGCGAATGTTTTGAAGTGTTATCAGTTGTGTTGTAGTGTTGTGACTCTTATTGTGTTCTATTGGAAAGTTTAATAGTATAGTCTAATCTAATATAGTCTAATATAGTAGAATCAGTGGATTAAGTTTTGTGTGTGGTAACTTTGGAATTAAAGTTATTAATTGGTAAAATCAAGCGGTTTCATAATCAGTACCCGGCTCGTAACATTATTATAAAATATCAGTATAATAACATGACAAGAAAACTTGGGATGAATCAGCTCCAACTCTACTTTGCATGGATCATAGAAGTAATGCTTCTGAAAAAGACCAGACTAGTTTTTAGCCAGATTCTTCTTGAACTGGGGTTAGGAGAGACCAGCACTTAATAACCACTAGCATTTAAGATTATAGATAAGATTTAACATAGGCATTTTTGATAATAAATCAAAAATATATGAAATAAATATAAAGTCAATGTATATTGTATGTTTTATTGGCTTCAGAAAAATATTAATCTAGACAGGTATGTACTATCGGTCATTTTCGTAGGTAGTTTTTGCAGGTAGCTCAGTCAGGACCCAATTCCAGTCATTTAGTGCAGCGCAATCGACACTATCGTAGAGTTAGTTAACTGCACTATGTCAGGCTGACATTACTTCCATGCTATAATACTTTGTCGATGATCAAACTCACTTCACTACCAAAGAGAATCTTTACAATAATACTCTGTGGTAAGTATTGTATTCTCTCTCCTCTCCTCTCTCTCTTTTTTTTTATATACATCAAATCAAATCAATTATACATCCTATAATTTGTGATCAGAACAGACAGAAATGGTTTGTCGTTTTTCACAGTTTTCTAGTAAATTGTGTCAATTGGTGTCCGAAAATAAGTGAAACCGTAGACGGGGGGCGGATCAAATGGCATTGGGTTACATGTGAGTAAAGATAAACAAGAACCATGGCTATGTCCAAGGGATTTAAAGTCTTAGAGAAATCATCGCCTCCGAGTCCCTACAGCGTAATTTTACAACACAGAAATAAAGATACTTCACTCTTATTTGAATCTCAAGCAGTGGTATGTCTTTCGCCACAAGAGACAGATACATTACGGAAACAATATCATAAGATCGCGGACGCCTACGGCTGCCTGGGTGTTCTTCAGTTGAATTCTGGAGAGAACTGTCTGCTCTATCTCGTCCTCGTCACTGGCTGCTGTTCCGTTGGCAAAGTCGGAGATGTTGAAGTCTTCAAGATAACACAGACACAATTTCTACCCTTGTTTCATCAATCTCAAGGGGAGGACAAAGTATCTGAATTGAGAAAATTACTGAACTCTGGAACATTTTATTTTTCGTGGGGCTGCAGTAAATCTGCTGATAATCTCTTTGATCTTACCTTATGTTCTCAAAGGAAAAGCAAGGGTGCAAATCCTGATAATCGGTTCTTCTGGAACAGAACTCTATTTATACATCTTATAAGATTTGGAATTGATTGTAATGACTGGCTGACCAGAGCCATGTGTGGGTCTGTAGAAATACGCACCATATATGTTGGGCACCGCCAAGCTCGTGCAGTTTTGGTGTCTAGATTAAGTTGTGAAAGAGCTGGAACAAGATTTAATGTGCGGGGCTGCAATGATGATGGTAATGTAGCAAACTTTGTTGAAACCGAACAAGCTATCTACATTGATGACTCTGTATCCTCCTACATACAAACTAGAGGATCAGTCCCATTGTTCTGGGAGCAACCTGGAGTTCAAGTTGGCTCACACAAGGTAAAGATGTCTAGGGGATATGATGCTTCTACCAGTGCATGTGATAGACATTTTTCACAATTGAAACGCAACTATGGTTCCCTGGTAGTTGTTAACCTGTTGGGATCAAGCTTAATTGGAGGCAGTGAAGGTGAAGCAACATTGAGCAATGCTTTTCAGAAGCATCTGAATGAATCTGCTCATTGCGATGTGGTTCAGATAATTTTTGACTATCATCAAGAAGTGAGAGGAGCATCAATTGAAGTAGCCCTATCAAAATTCAAAAAGATTGTAGAAAAGCATTATGATAATATCAGTATTTTCAGTGCCAAAGGATCAGATATATACAATATACAGAAAGGTGCGATTCGCTCCAACTGCCTTGACTGCTTGGATAGAACAAATTCTATACAAACCTTTATTGGTTTAGATATGCTGGGTATTCAACTGATGTTGTTGCAGTGTGTTGACAAAAAACAAAATGTTAACCGGTTTGAAGAAGTTTTCAAACAAATGTGGGTAAATAATGGTAATGAAGTATCAAAGATATATGCAGGCACTGGTGCAATCCAAGGAGGTTCCAAGTTGATTGATGGAGCGAGGTCGGCTGCCCGCACCATTCAAAATAACTTACTAGATAATTCAAAACAAGAAGCTATTGATATACTTTTACTGGGTTCAACTTTGAACTCTGAACTTGCAGATCGTACAAGAATATTGCTTCCCTCTAACATATTACACACTTCAACTCCAGTGTTGAGAGAGATGTGTCGTAGATCCAATGAGTTTACTCAACCATCCAGTATTCGCATCACCATTGGCACATACAATGTAAATGGAGGTAAGCATTTTAGAAGTCTTGCTTATAAAGATGTATCACTTGCTGATTGGCTCTTGGATGGTCCAAACTCTTCCTTAATAAACACTGTGAACCTTAAAGAGCATCCATCAGATATTTTTGCCATTGGATTTGAAGAGATTGTAGATTTAAATGCCAGTAACATTATGGCAGCAAGTTCTGATAATGCTAAAGCATGGAGTGATGAGCTTGAAAAGGTGTTGTGCAGAGATGCACCTTATACATTACTTTCAAGTTATCAGTTGGTTGGTGTCTGTCTATTTATATTTGTAAGAAAAGATCTTATTCCTCACATTAGGGATGTTGCCCTAGATTCCGTTAAAACGGGACTTGGAGGTGCAACTGGAAATAAAGGTGCAGTAGGTATTCGGATGGTTATATATGGCACTTCTCTTTGCTTTGTGTGCGCGCACTTTGCTGCTGGGCAATCTCAAGTTACAGAACGCAATGCAGATTACACAGAAATAACAAGAAAAATTGCATTCCCAATGGGCCGATCCCTGTACTCTCACGATTACGTATTCTGGTGCGGCGATTTCAATTACCGCGTGGACCTAGACAAGGATGAAATACGTTTATTAGTGTCTCAGAACAATTTGCATCGGGTTTTGGAACAAGATCAGCTCTTGCATCAAAAATCTCAAGATTTAGTATTCAAGAATTGTTTTGAAGGAGATATAACTTTCCCTCCCACATACAAGTACGACTTATTTAGTGATGATTACGATACCAGCGAGAAATGTAGGGCTCCTGCTTGGACCGACCGCGTTCTTTGGAGGAGCAGAAAGTACACTATTGACCCGGAACACACTTCTGAACAATCAAAAGGAAAACTACTTCATTATGGTCGCGCTGAGCTAAAGCAAAGTGATCATAGACCGGTAATAGCGATCCTCGAAATAGAAGTACTGCAAGTCAGCTACACCAAGTGCATGGAAGTGTTCTATGAAGTAGTGAAAGATCTCGGACCTCCTGATGCTAGTATTATAGTTCAGCCTTTTGAAGAGACTAGCAGTGAAGAATCTATTTTCGATGATACCGTCATGGCAGCGGTGTTGCAAGAATTAGCGACCATCGGCGATGTGACTCTCGTGCGATTCATCGATGATCAATCGCTGAGTATCACATTTAGAGAAGGTCAACACGCTTTAGCCGCAGTTCAAAAAGGCGAAATATGCGCGAGTTCGATTCCATTCAGCATCACGCTGAAGTCTCCGGATTGGGTTGAAATAGTTCGAGCAGAGATCGGTTTATGTACAAACAATACCATTCCATTGTTCGGAGAAGTTCAGCAGGAAAGGCCACTGCGTTCTGCACCACCGACCCCGCGTCGTCAGCAGCCCGGGAGACCTCCGGCTCCGTCGCCGACGCCGTTGGTGCCATCGCGCGCGCCCGCGCCGGCCACCAGCCCCGCCCGGCCTCCGCCGCCGCGGCCCGCGCCGCTAGTCCCAGACTCGGGGAAAAATGTGTCTCCGCCAACTATGGCATCGCCTTCTGCGGCGTCACCTCCTCCAATCCCTGGGCCGGGACCGACGACGACGTCTCCCGCCGACGACAGCGCGCCGCCGTCGTGCGCGCCGCCACCGCCGCCCGCGGCCGCTTCCGCCGGTCCGCCGCCGCCGGTGCCGGCCAGACAAGGAGCCCCGCCTCCTTTGCCCGCGCGTCCTCGACCGGCATAAATACCGTACCGTAAATCACGCTAATCGTATTTGCTGCAAAGATTCATTCGTTTTTGCATGCCTATTTATTTAGTGTTAGACCAAAATTAATCACTTAGTTTAGAAAGATGCTTTTGCTACGGCAAAAACCTGTATGTTAGAGATAAGTTCTTAGATCTAAGAAAGTACATAACTTATTTAAGAACTACATAATCGATCAAACTTTATAAATTATTTAATACGGTAACCTGTGTGAATAAAGAAATTAATGTTTTTAGTCTTGTGCTAGTTAAATGTGTCATGACAAAACCGCAATTTAAGATTCCTTTATTGAAGCAAGTTTCTACTTATATAGGTACACTAAATGTTAGAGAAGTGCCAATTTTATTTTGATGGTGACATTTACGCCTCTAACACTGGTAACACGTCTTATGACATGGTATCTATGATTTACTTTGTAGTTTTAAGTTATTGTTCCTACTTACACATTCTTTCATTAATAATTTTTTTTTAATGCGATTTAAATTGGTTTGCGAACGCGATATTATACACGCGGGAGAAACTAGCATTCAATACTGTATCTATGTGTACAGTATTGTTAATTTCAGACATGTGTACCTAATTATTTGCGACTAGTTAGTTATCGTTTAACTTATGTGCGTGAGCAAATATTCTCTGCTTGTATGACTGTAAAACATTGGAATTTATTGATTTGATTGATTGATTGATTTAACGAAATTATGGCTGTGTTAAGCATTTTATGAACTTTGATAGGATCTACTTTAATTTGATGTGTTAATTTATCACAGATGTTGATCATGGAATGATTTTATATACTTTTAGTAAATCACTGTTATCTAGTTAATAGTAAGTTCCTTGTAAGTACTTATATTTTGATTTTTTACTATTTACCTAAGTGCTTAGGTATTTTATACATTTATTTTTTTACTCGGGACTGAACGGTTTCCATGAATTTATTTATGCATAAATAGTATCTATTACTCTATATAACTAGGTACCATAGTCCAAAAAATTACAATATTATATTAAACTTCTGGTTCAAGTTTAGGTATCTAAATAGCTGCTTACACCCACACTACTGCGTACGCGGTCCTATTTTTATAGGACAAAAAAACAACTCAATAATGTCAAAACTTTAAAGCTATATTACCAGCTTTAACTATAGCCTAACATAAAAACAGTCTGCTCTTGTACTAGGAGGTACCTACTTAAAGATTATTTGGCCGCGATCACCGTTAGTCAGCGATAAGGCCGCCCACTGTAACGCTTTTATTGTAAAGTTATTGATGTGTAATTTTTCTATGGTAGTCACTAGTGAGATAACTATGGTGTCTTCGTTTTATCTGATGCTAAGAAACTCAACGCTAAGTTTACCTGGTATTGCTTTGATACAGCACGCTATGGAGCAGTATTATTTAAAAAGATAAAAATTCTTTTTAAGAAGGGAAGGTTAAAATGTGCATGTGAATTTTGTACTTAGGCGGATTTGTTGTTCAAATTGAGTGTGTAGAACTATATAATTGTTAAATTCAAATTGGGTCGGTAGGTGGGCACAATAATTATGTACGCAAATAGGTAGCCTACCTACAAAGTAAATTATTTTCATTTTGATCACTTATTAGACGTGTATAGATAAGGCAGCGTTCCAATGTGTGTCGTGAAGTAACATAAACATAATCTAATCTGTGGTCCGTGTACCTACCTACCTACACGAGAAGCTGTTACATTAAAAATAAAATAACCTATTTATGTAATGTTATGATTGTGTTTCATTTATCTATCCACCCAGAGCACCGATGGTTTAGAGGTAGTGGTCCCGCCTTCCGATTCTAAGGTCGTGGGTTCGATCTGGTCGTGCACCAATGGATTTTCCTGATGAGAAAATTATGTGCGCTATACCTGTGCTCTCAAACGGTGAAGGAAAACAGGCATGTCGTTGAACGTAAAAAGTTCCAAGACTTGTGCTATGAGCACAAAAGGTACCTTGGAGGCGCACATTAATCCTTCCACTGCACTTGTTCAAAATAACTAGTCACACAACAAGATAATTTATCCATTATTATCAATCTAACTGTTATAGTAAAAACCATTAGATAAATTAACCAATTTTTAATAAAACAAATGATAATATTTTGCACTTTTCTTCATTTCTAATCACATTGCTGGATAACTTAACAAGCATCTAATACATAATTTAATGATTGATTTATCAAATTACTGTTTCTTAGGAATAGCATGGCTAAAGATGACTTGTCCAACTCCGAGTACACCAACGATGCACAGAGCTAGGGTCAGACGATACAGGATAGCATCAAAGGGACCACCCTTCAAAAATACTGGAACATCATCTTCTTTCTGAAACATCAAAACATTCATTTAGAGACAAACTTGATATTCACAAAGTACAAGGAAGAGGGAATAATGTGTTACTTACTACAATCATATATTTCCATTGCCTACATTTAAAATTATTTTTTTAGTAGCTTCACTGAGGGGGTTCAAGGAGACACCTATATCAGATCTTTAAATAATAAGTAGCCACTAGGCACTATCTTTGATTCAAACATTGAATAAATAATGCTTGGCAATTCATAACCTAATAGAAGACAGTTTGAAAATAAGTGTTATTTATTTTAGACATCAGGTTAGTGAAAACAGGCATTAATAATTCTCATAGGTGACCTTTAGGTATTTTTTATCAGGTTGTAACACAGTCAACTGTAAAGGGTAATATATAAAATAAATAAATAAATAATGCTGGACATTTAACAAAGCGTCATATAGCCCCAAAGTAAGCAGAGCTTGTGTTATGGGTACCATACGACTGATATAGTACTTACATACTTTGTTTTTTATAAATACATATATGTTATACATAGAAACACCCAGACCCAAGATCATACAAACATTTGTCTTGCAGCGGGAATAGAACCCGCAACCTTCTGTGTGCCAGACCTTAGCCCACTGCACCACAGAGGTTGTCATGAAATATTGTACATAATATATGCATGATGGCTATTATGCTTTTTGACTAGCTACTAACCTGGAACTGTTGTTGCAATTGACGGATTTTGTCAGAGACACCTGGGTAAGGAGTGTTAGTGCCAGGAACAAGGTTTCTTTTGCCAGGTGCTGGGCAAGCCTCGGCCACAGTAGACAGCGAAGCAGTATACTGAACTGCCGGATGCTCCACCCGTTGAAGCGCAATAGGTACCTGGGTAAAATAGCTTGGATCAAACACTGCTGATGACCTAAGGTTTAGGTTACCAAGCGAGAAAATCGAAACTTACGACTGGAAACAGGGGACTTTGCAAGTTAGTCGCAGCAACGAGCCTACCAGTAACCTTGCTCAGCTGATGATACATATTTACAGGCAGACGAGATCCTCCAAAAATTACAGAAAATGCAAATATTCGATCGAGTGATTACGAAACAACTAAAGTACTTGTTATCAGTGCTGCCATGCTAGTATGAATTTTGGAAAAGTTACGGTAAGTCTGATAAATTATTTTATTTAACGTGTTTTTATTCCTTATTAATATCTATAGCGGATACTTTATATCTGCATGTTTTATTATTATTATTTTTCACAACAAAATTTACATTTATAAAACCAAAATATGTGTTGGTTGTAGAAACATGACACATGAATGAATGGTTTCTTAGGGTTAAATCACAGTTTTTCATTATAACCTGGGGCCTTAAACTCCACAAGGAAAACCGTAGTTTTTTACGAGTGTTTTTCTAAACTTGTATCGGGACAAATTATGTAGAGACATTGACATTTATGCAGTACAGTCGTCATAATGTATGTACGGAAACCGTCAATTCTGGCAACTTTGCTGGTACATATCGAAGCGTTCAGAAACTACAATAATATAATAAAACACGATTACTATTAACCACAACCATACCATCAACCTGTAAATAAAGTTTATTTTGTAATATCGTGCACTGTTGTATTTTTGTTTTCACTTGCTCGAATTTAATGACTTATGAATAAATAAATAATGCTGTACATTTCACACAGTATCATCCAGTTATGGAACCCGCAAGGCTGTTATTAAACTACTCACATACCTACTTTTCTTTTGCAAAATTTATATTCTCTATTTTAGCAAACATATTTATTCCATATTTAATTTGGGATTTTTAAGCCATGCAATGTTACAAAACGTACTATAAATTCGTTCAGAATAGGGATGTGAAAAAATAATCGATTACGAAAAAATTCGATTAAAATCGTTTTTTTTTATAATCAAAAATCAATCATAACCGATTTTTTATCTCCCGCCCCTCGACATTTAGTCTGGTCTGCTATAGTCCGGAGTGCGAACCACCAATGAATACCATCTCCATAATATTACACTAACGCCATCTGTGCATCTACGATGGCATCCCTTCTGTGCTTATGAAAGACGGAGCATCTTTGGCAAGAACTATAAACTAAATTAGACGATCCATTGAAGAAAACCGAAAACCAGAGCATTGTCCACCGTCAACAACTTCGGCCTCTGATGATGTCGATTATGATGACATTTGAGAAACCCACAACAAGCTGTTAGTGGAGACTATGAGAACCAGTCAAATTCACAGTCAGACATCCGAATTAAGCTTTTACATAGCGCCTCTAATAGGATTAAAAAAAGACGCTTTAGAATCTTGGAGAAGCTCTGACACAGTTGGCGTATAAGCACCTTTAGGTACCGGCTTCTTCGGCTCCAGCAGAGAGATTGTTCTCAAAAGCTGACGCCATATTATCAAAGACCAGGAGCCGAATATTATTCAAACACTTAAGCTTAAGCTGTTATTCCTGAACCCATTGCCTACGGTATTCCAGTTTTTTTTTATTTGAATAGTTTAATTTTGTTAAGAAAAAAAACATTTCAGCTTGAACCTATTACAATGTTGATTATTAAAAACTTTTTATTTCTGTTGTATATGTTTGAATTAATGAAACTTTGATATATATAAATATTTATGGTGTTTATTTTAAAATTAATTGAGAAATAGGGAAAAACCGATTAACAATAAAATCGATTTTTTATGTAGAATGTCCATCCCTAGTTCAGAATCAATCACCAAACACAGGACAGGACAGTCAGTCTCAGTCAGTCTGTTCAGTCAATCAATCAGTTCATTCAATCCGGTCATCAATCATCATTATTCCCCATCGTTCTTGTGACTTGTGTAGCTCTCTTTTTGACAAACACGTTTCTGGTAAAAGGTTAGTATTTGTAATAAAATATGTAATTTAATTTATTTTTATTCTGAAACCTTGCTTATAATCAACACTAGGCACGTCTAACATCGTTGTATCCATATATCTTACTTGTGTATTCGAAATTCAAATGAAGTGCGCGTGTGTGACATGAGTACCTAGTGTCATCGAATAAAATCATTTGTTTTCCCATTTTGCTGCCATGGAATGAAAACTATTTATAAATAACCAAAAAAATAACGCCACCCTTCTGATTCCAGAAACAATATGCAGATTTTCGTCAAAACCCTTACCGGGAAGACCATCACCCTTGAGGTGGAGGCCTCTGATACGATTGAGAATGTAAAAGCTAAGATCCAAGACAAGGAAGGCATTCCGCCAGACCAGCAACGTCTCATCTTCGCAGGCAAACAGCTGGAAGATGGCCGCACTCTTTCTGATTACAATATTCAGAAGGAATCCACTCTTCACTTGGTGCTGAGGCTTAGAGGAGGTAATTTCAAATTCACCATTTCTTTGCATAAATTATATATGTAGTCAACAAAATTTAAAAGGAAGTTTATTTCATTGGGAAATTTCTATTCTTTAGGAACCATTGAGCCCTCCCTTCGCATTCTGGCCATGAAGTACAACTGCGATAAGATGATTTGCCGCAAATGCTATGCGCGTCTTCATCCTCGTGCCACCAACTGCCGCAAGACCAAGTGTGGACACACTAACAACCTCCGCCCTAAGAAGAAGCTGAAGGATTAATTTTCATTTCCAAATAACTTTTAAGAAACTCAAATTAAATGCAAAAACTTTCAGAATTATTTCTTTTTGTCAAAACCCAACTTCTTTTAAACCATAAGAACCTAGCACTTTTCATTTCAATAGGTAAGAAGGAAACCAACTGTTTTGGTAATTATTATTTGCAAGCAGAGAAAATTTCATGTAGATAATTCTGTGGAATGAATTATGGAAATATAAATTATAAATTATGGAAATAGTTGTATGGGCAATCCCATAAAGGATTGCCCATACAACTATTTCCCGATACATTGAATAATTGAGATAAAAGAAAGTAATATAACTGCTATCTGCTGGATGTAGAAGCAGTGTCCAGGTCACATAAAAGAGAAAATCAATCAATCTATGGATATTTCAGGTATAGTATTGAATGGGCTCTTCGCCCAGTTGGTAGTAACTTGCCTTCTGTGCTGGAGATTGTGGGCTCTATCCCCATCCAGGATAAAACATTTGTGTTATGAATGAGCATGTTGGTTCTGTGTTCATGAGTCATAATTATTTACATAGACAAGTCAAAAGATGATTTATTCAATACAATCACAAGGATCACTTTGAAACGTCTTACATACTAGGTGAATTTAGGTGCCAATTCATCCTATCCCAAGCTCGAGAAGAATTGGCAAGAAACTCGTCTTGGTCCTAGCGCTTTTTTATATGATCCATCTTATAACTACCTTAACTACGAAATACAAATACAAGAGAGTTTATACATTTCAAGAGTGTCGGTTAACTGTCTGACGGCAGAGCGACATGAGGCCATGCATTCTTATCAATAATATAGTCATCTATATTATAATAAGCTTTCTTCAAAAGACTACCTTTAATGTATGCTTTAAATTTCTTAATAGGTAGTTTAGTAGCATTTTCAGGAAGCTTATTATAGAAGCGCACCGTGTTCCCCATAAATGACTTATTAACTTTGTCTACTCGAAACCTAGGGATGTATAATTTATGTTTATTCCTAGTGTTGATTTTATGAAGGTCACTATTTTGCTGAATCCCATCTCTATTTTTATGTGTATATAACAAATTTTCATATATGTATTGTGAAGCTATTGTGAGAATATTAATTTCTTTGAATATTTCTCTCAAAGATTCTCGTGGTTTCATTTTATAAATGGCACGTATTGCCCTTTTTTGAATTACAAATATTTTACCAATATCAGCTGCTTTCCCCCAGAGAATGATGCCGTATGACATAACACTATGGAAGTAACTGAAATAAACTAGTCTAGCTGTAGCTTCATCAGTAAGCCACCGTATCGCACGAACTGCATATGCAGCGGAACTAAGCCTACCAGCAAGCGTTTCAATTTGTGGTCCCCACTGTAGTTTTGCATCAATATTAAGACCTAGGAAGATCGTGGAATTTACAAGATTCATTGCCTCTCCATTTATTTCAATGTTGGACGGGCTATGAATAACATTTGGCAAAGTGAATTTGATACATTTAGTTTTAATTAAGCAAAAGATTATTTACAGTGAACCAGTTAAGAACTAACGATAAGGATTCATTTACGTTATCGCATATACTGGTTTTACCTCTATCAACTTTAAAAATTAAAGACGTATCGTCTGCAAATAAAACTATATCACAAATATTTTTTACAAAAAAAGGTAAATCATTAACGTATACTAGGAATAAAAAAGGGCCTAGTATCGATCCCTGAGGTACCCCTATATCAATAATTGATCCCAAAGACCTCTCACCGCCCACGTCTACTATCTGGACTCTATTGGATATATAAGATTGTATGAGGTCAATCGCCCGGTTTTTAATGCCATAATATTTTAACTTTGTGATTAGGGTTGCATGACTCACACAGTCAAAGGCCTTAGATAGATCGCAGAATACCCCAACTGCATCCTGTGACTTCTCCCAGGCCTCAAATATATGCTTTAAGAGCGCTATACCTGCATCAGCTGTTGATCGACCTTTAGTAAATCCGTATTGATTACTATGTAGCAGGCCGTTAACGTTAAAGTGGTATAATAACTGATTAAGAATTATTTTTTCAAAGATTTTACTTAAAGCAGGTAATATCGATATCGGTCTATAATTAGCGAGATCACTTTCACTTCCAGACTTAAACATAGGAATGAGTTTACTGTGTTTCATGAGATCGGGAAAAACTCCCTCGTCGATACATCTATTAAAAATATAAGCTAAACATGGTGCAATATCTAAGATAATGACACCCAGCACCTTTGTTGACATTCCCCAAAGATCTTCTGTATTTTTTATATTAATTAACTTGAATGCTTTTACAATACTAGCCTCGTTAATGTAGCTAAAACTAAACTCATTCTTACATTTTGCAACACTAGATTCTAATAGAACGGAAGCTCTGGAGGCTGAAGAGTTTAACGATTTGGTCACTATTTTTGGTATATCTGAGAAAAAACTATCAAATGCATTCGCAACATCCTGTTCCTTTGTCAAAATTGTACCATTTATATTTAATTTGAACTGTATATTGCGAGCCCTTGATTTACCTGTTTCATTATTGATTAATTTCCAAGTTGCTTTTATTTTATTTGTTGAATTTTCTATTATTTTTCTCAAAAACAGTGACTTAGCCGCATGACAAACTTTTTTGAAGACTTTTGAGTAATTCCTAACATATAAGATAAAAACTGGATCATCTAACATTGTCTCTCTGGTAGCATATAATTCATACAATGTATTCCTACTTCTATAAATACCCGGTGTAGCCCAGTCGACAAATCTAGCACAATTTTTTGTTTTGCATGGTTTTACTGTAAATATATCAGCATGTTCTTTAATTATTAAATTAGACAATGTGGTGAAAAGATCATTTGGATAATCGATGCATGGTACAAGGGAAACTTTGTGTTCAATTCTACTTTGAAATGTTTTGATGCGGCTCTCTGTAATAGGTCGGTGAGTAAAGTTCTGAGCTTCAACTATACGATCACAAGAAAAGGTGGCGCAGTGACCGTAATAGTCAGAACTAAAATGTTTTAGTACACACTTATGAACTGGTGTGCAACTGCAATAAATGTTATCTAGACAAGTGGCTGTTGTTAGTGTCACTCTTGTAGGTTCATCAAAAAGAGGACTTAAATTGAAACACTTAAATAAGTTTAAAAGTCTTTCAGATAATGGATCAATCGGAATATTTATATTAAAATCACCACAAACTATTATGATCTTATCACAAGCTATTTTTTGCAATACTTCTTCCATAGTGCATTCATATAACCCAAAATCAGCATTGGGAGGACGGTAAACGCTCACGACGACATGCCGCTCCAGCTCGACACACGACACCTTAATAATTCTTTCAATAGAAAGATTTCTAATATCCTTACGCTCCTTGCATTTTAAGTTATTTTTTACAATAATTAACGAGCCACCACGTATTGCGCTCTTGCGTTTATAGCTGCTGACAATATTGTAATTTTCGTAGAAAGGAAGTACCTACCTCAGATTGTACCATCCAATGTTCAGTGATACACATAATATCTACACTGAAATGATTTAAAAATAATTCACATTCTAATACTTTGCTGGGCAGGCCTTGCATATTTTGGTGAACTACATGTAAACTACCTGTTTTTCCCATTGTCGACTTGGTCAGTTTAAATGCTGATCAGTTGGCCCTACTACATTTTTTCCCCCAGTACTATTACTAAATATGGGGTTGTCATTACTCTGTGTTATAGTTCTAATAACAGAATCAGAAATATTAAATGCTAACAATTTAGCAATAATTAACTTACTACGTCTACTAAGGTATACATTACCTTTTGTCAAATAAAAATTACTAATAAAATTATTAGTGTCTAAATATAAAATGTCACTATGACGACATGTCAAATTGTAAAGTATTAAATTCAAATTGAATATTTTGTCATTGTCTTTAACACTCAATGATTTTGAGTAAGGGAAAGCACATAAAATTAGTTTCCCTAGCCCAAGATCTAGCTTTTCTAACTGCCATATTGAACTAGAATGGCATAAAACCACTTACATGAGATTACAAGTTAAAATACAAAGTCAAACATTACTGTATGAGATTTCTAGCTATGGCAGTGTTGATAATTGTTAAATTGAATATTATTGGGCGCCACATTCATCAACGACATACCATTTAGGGAGGTTGATGATCTTGATTTTGATAGCAACTCCATATTAATGCACCAAACCTGTCTTCCTGGAGAGCAAGTCCGCCTCGCATCTAATTTTCGTGTATAATTTTAGGTAATCTGCGTAAAGAAAACGGTCTATATGGCTAAGAAAAGTGGATAAGTGATCATAATTAAGGATTGGGTCATAACTAGTCTACTCCCTGATCTGAATTTCATGTCACAAGATTCGTGAACAGAACTACTGGGAATTCTTTTCCCATTTGTTCTGTGAACAGAACTAACTAACAACGAACAAATACTGGGTACTTATTGAGATTTTTTTACTAATAGTAAAAATAATCCCAATAAGTACCTAGTTCTGCCAACAGAACAGGTGGGATTAGACGCCATAACTCACCCCAGGTCGAGTGTGGAAATTGTAGTGAAATTCATAAATTTCCAACCTGACCTAATGTTGACGATCTCACAGATAGTTAGAAACCTTAGGTTAGGCGCGAATCCTATGCTGCTAAGCATTCTGATTTTCTTAAATATCTTGATTATCTGATGATGCGATGAGTATGTAGTTGGAAGTCTTAGACCGACTTCGGTACGAGTTGGAGGTTAAGAATTATATCATATTATAATATTTTTTTTTATTAAGTTATACCAAGTTTCATCGAATTAGAGTTATTATTGCGTGATTGAGTAACAAACAAACAAACACCCACAGAAAGATTAACATTTTTGTTAGTGGAATTGTGGAAAACAAATTTAGATTGCCTACCAACTCGAAAAAATTCAATCCAACATTTTTAAACAATTTACTGCTTTGGTTGTGTTGTGTTTTTTGGAGCAAGGTAATAAAAATAACTTCATGTTTGGACGGATTTATTTATGAACAGTATTGTTTGTTCTAAAACATATTAAGTATTAACATGTCATTAATACACCTAAGTACCTATACGTTATTTCTTAGAAATTACATACTAAAGCACTACTTAATCGTTATTCTATAAAATATAGTTGCGCACTGAGATTCACATTAGAATAGATAATAACGGCTTAGAGCATCTAGTATTTATTGATATTCATATAAATTTAATAATAAATATAACAGTCAAGTGTGACGAGTCGCGCATGAGAGGGTGCCGTACCTACCTACCCTACAAACTGCTTTCACCTTCATGGTTATCTAGACCATCTGGACCATCTAGTCCAATTTAGGGTCAGTTAAATAAAGAATGAAATAATTTACATGTCACGTTATTCAAACGTGCCAATAAAATACTCAACTCATTTATAACCGACTAAGATCGCAGTGACATAGAAAGAACCAATGACAATGACCAAAATAAGCAAATAATATCTGTTCGTACGTTAGTTAGTGATAACTTTACGACTGGTGACTGTTAGAACTTCACAATAGATGGCGTTACATGTTTGGTCAAGTATTTTGTTAACTTATTTTATTCATAAATAATACATTGTGTTTTCATTATTCGCAGCATGTTAGACAGTTCTCTTTGACATTAGTTAGTCAAGAAACATAATAAATGTTTGTATTATATAAATTTATACAAATCAACACAATTGCAACATGTAACATTTCATACCATTCCAAGCTGAATCACTTTGATTTTGGGTTTCTTTTGTGAAGTACTCTCTGAAAAGTAACCAAGACAATATTACGTCACGTCGATAGCCTTTCATGGGCATAAATAAACATGCTTCAAGCATTCCGTGCAAACTTAAATATAGTACTTATGAATTTAACGTAGTCCTATAAAAATAAATTGTGTAAAACCAAACAAATAAATGTAAATAGATGTACCAAATCTGGAATGATGCTGATTGAAAATATCGCATTGAACTATTTTGCATGCGATGTTTCCAAAAAAAATCATCTAAATCAGTCCAGTCTGACAAAAAACACAACCAAACCTAAACCAACAAATATCTCAAAGGCTTCAACACAGTATGCCAGACGCGGGTCCGTCGTCAGTGCCGCGCAAATGAGCCGTGAGTTAAGCACAGGCAGTGTGGTATTTTTTTTAATAAATGTCCAAAGCTCTTGTTTATGGACAAACCACAAAAGTCGCCGGGCGCAAAGTCGTGTAGCTGAAGCCTGGGCGGTCATAGTGTTGTAGCCTTTACATCTACCCCATAGCATTTATAATATTAGTAGGATTCGTTTCAAACGTAGCAAGGTAGTAACAACGGTTATACTGTATAATAGCATGACGTCATTTTCGCAGATTCATTAAAAAATGATTGGTTAAACACAACTTTCCATTCCACATACGCTCGAAACACACCCTTAGGCCTAACTCGCATTGCGTAGGCACGGAAAAATACATATTTCAGAGTAGGAGTCTCGTAGTGCGTGCTAGGCTTAACAGTGTTAGTGATGTTACGTGTAGAGTAGAACAGAACATGCGGTGCTGCGTGCGTTATACTTCGACATAGTCGAGTACAGTACCGGGGGCGGCGGGGGCGGCGGGGGCGGGGTGGCGGGGCGCGGGGTGAGGCGCGAAGGCAGCCAGGTAGTTGTGGGGCGCGCACAGAGGTAAGCTATCTGCTAACTCTCGCGCCGGCTGCGGCAATGGGGGACGACACTCACCCTGACAGTGGAAAAAATAATTGTATTACTAGGAATCGCCTGCAGTAATAAGTATATGCTATTTCAGCTAGGCAATTATTATACTTTCAAAACATTGATACTAACAGCTTTCAGTTACTATTGATGAATGATTATGTAATTATGATACTATCAAAATATTGATACTAATAGCTTTCAGTTACTACTGATGAACGATTATGTAATTATGATACTATCAAAATTTTGATACTAATAGCTTTCAGTCACTATTGATGAACGATTATGTAATTATGATACTATCAAAATATTTACTAATAGCTTTCAGTTACTACTGATAAACGATTATGTAATTATGATACTATGAAAATTTTGATACTAATAGCTTTCAGTCACTATTGATGAACGATTATGTAATTATGATACTATCAAAACATTGATACTAACAGCTTTCAGTTACTATCTATTGATGAACGATTATGTAATTATGATACTATGCTTCCAGTTATATTGATAAACGTTTGTGTAATTATGATACTATCAAAATTATGATGAATTGGTATTACAGAAGGTTGATGTTGATTGTAATACATACAGAGATAAAAACCCAAAGTACGTCATATTAATCCATGAAATATGCCTATTGTTAAATGAAATTGATAGAAATTGACTGTATCAAAAGTCCCTAATCGCCATGCAGGTCTTAGACTACATCTATATCAATTCCCGGAACATTTGTGTGTTTCTGCTCTGCTCAGTTGCTATTAGCTCTGCCTACTATAGGCTGTGGGTCTGTTTCCCTCTCAGGACAAATATTTGTATGATGAAGTAAGATCTTTGCTCTGTTTTTGGGTGTTATAAAGTATCCCAAATATGTATTTAAAAATATAAGTATAATAAGAAAATATATAAATAATGCCGGGTATTTCACACAGCATCATCCGGTTCCAAAGTACGCAGAGCTTGTGTTATAGATGTCACATGACTGATATACTCATATTTATTCCTTTGTAAATACTTACATTTATACATAGAAACACCTAGACCAGAGAAAAATACTTGCAGATCATACAAAGATTTGTCTGTGAATGCTGCGGGATTAGAACCTGCAACCACAAAGGTAGTCAGTATTTTATAAGCCATCTAGTTCCCATAGTTTAGAGCTATTATGATGTTATGTGGATTACCCAACAATATTTATTTATTTATCAACTAATGCAACTTACGGATACAACGGAGATAGTCACAGTATCCGAGAACTTTACTTTATTCTTCTCCATCCGATGAGCTTGCCTTTCCGAGCTGTTCTCATTCCTGTAGGTCCTCTCATGTAAAGACGGATAGTTCTGGTATCGATACAACGTGTTCGGCGTCTCTTCCCTCAACTCAGCTTGGAACACATGCTTGTAATGAGATGCCTCGTGGGCCCTCGGAATTATATCTATAACAGTTTTGCTCGGCTCGCTGATCTGAACGCTTTTAGCTGGCGCTTTGTAAGGCAGTCCGTTCTCATGCCACTTAGCACTCTGCGTACTTAGAATAGGCTTCAAATTGTCATGGCTCATCGCGTGATTAGTTCTTACTTCTGTATTCCATATAGTGTTGTCTCTTTCTAGGTATTGGTGTAGATTGGGCCTGATGCTATTGGTTGACAGAGGTTCAGGTTGAGATATCGGAACAGGGAGTAAGGTGGGTGGTAGAGTGACTCTTGGTAACGGCGGGGGTTTCGTTTTAGTGAGTTCTGATGAACGCGATTCCGCGTCGTAGTTTGAATACGAGCTCGAAGTGCAGTCGGAACACGAATCGGAGCAGTCAGAGTCTGGAAATAAACAAACAAGGATAAATGTGAATAGCATATCTGTAGAAATGCACGGAATAATATTCTAAGATACCAACTTAAGCACTGTTTCAAATGAACTATAGATAGTTCAACCGATCCAGATCACTGCCAGAGGGCAGCATCCTCTACTGGCTGACACGGAACGCCAAGTCTGATTTTTACCCAAAAAGCGAGAGTAAGGACAGCGCCTCGGAAAACACCAAAACGGAATTAAAGAGTGTGGACACCTGGTTTATATCGGTCCAGGTCGAGAAGATTCGGAAGGTCGTCAATGCGATTGTGGTCATCCACACTAACTCTTAAGAAGTACGGTCCTAATAAGCCGCCTCGTCCTCTCTGAGGGTGGTGGAGTCTGACTCCGCAGCCTGTCGTTAGCGGAGGTTCTTATGATAACTTTCAGAGCTGGTCAAGCCCGCAGTAAACATGTGCATGGGCACGGTGAAAGCGCACACTAGATACGTAGCTCATAACAGAGTCATAGCATAACAGAGCTCGTCACAGGTCCCACGCCCCCAGGTACTGGTACCCACCGCCAGGTACTGCAATAGTAGGTACCTGTGGTACCCGCCTCGGCCTGCAGCGCGGGCAGGAGCGGGCGGCGCTCGAACTGGTACAACAGTAGGTACCTGTGGTTCCCCGCGCCGCGCACACGTGCGCCTGCGCGGCCGCCTCGGCCTGCAGCGCACGTACTGGTACAACAGTAGGTACCTGTGGTTCCCCGCGCCGCGCACACGTGCGCCTGCGCGGCCGCCTCGGCCTGCAGCGCACGTACTGGTACAACAGTAGGTACCTGTGGTTCCCCGCGCCGCGCACACGTGCGCCTGCGCGGCCGCCTCGGCCTGCAGCGCACGTACTGGTACAACAGTAGGTACCTGTGGTTCCCCGCGCCGCGCACACGTGCGCCTGCGCGGCCGCCTCGGCCTGCAGCGCACGTACTGGTACAACAGTAGGTACCTGTGGTTCCCCGCGCCGCGCACACGTGCGCCTGCGCGGCCGCCTCGGCCTGCAGCGCACGTACTGGTACAACAGTAGGTACCTGTGGTTCCCCGCGCCGCGCACACGTGCGCCTGCGCGGCCGCCTCGGCCTGCAGCGCACGTACTGGTACAACAGTAGGTACCTGTGGTTCCCCGCGCCGCGCACACGTGCGCCTGCGCGGCCGCCTCGGCCTGCAGCGCACGTACTGGTACAACAGTAGGTACCTGTGGTTCCCCGCGCCGCGCACACGTGCGCCTGCGCGGCCGCCTCGGCCTGCAGCGCACGTACTGGTACAACAGTAGGTACCTGTGGTTCCCCGCGCCGCGCACACGTGCGCCTGCGCGGCCGCCTCGGCCTGCAGCGCACGTACTGGTACAACAGTAGGTACCTGTGGTTCCCCGCGCTGCGCACACGTGCGCCTGCGCGGCCGCCTCGGCCTGCAGCGCACGTACTGGTACAACAGTAGGTACCTGTGGTTCCCCGCGCCGCGCACACGTGCGCCTGCGCGGCCGCCTCGGCCTGCAGCGCGGGCAATCGGCGCGCGGCGCTCGCCCAGCGCGCGTCCGCCCACAGGTCCCACGCCGCCAGGTCCACCGCCAGGCTCAGCGCCTTCTCCAGCCGCCCGCGTCTAACACACGCAACCATTACATTACATACGAGTTTATATACTGCAGCAAATAGCTAGCGAGCGGACGTTCATAACGACCGGACTTGGGTTAGGAGGAATCGGCTTCTAAATCGATACTAGATCCGTTTTAAGGTTCCGAAGTCCACAAGGAATCCTTATAATTTTACTATATCCGTATCTCTAACCACCCTTAATATTGCTTTTGCTCGCAGCAAGTTTTATCGTGATAAAAATTTGTACGGTAATACGTATTAGTGACCCCTACAAAGTTATGATATGATATACATTCGAAAACTTTAATTCCCCAACGGTTATCAGTTCTGCGAGCTATATGGCCTGCCCATTGCCACTTCAACTTACAAATTTGGAGTGCTATAACGGTGACTTTGGTTCTTCTACGGATTTCCTCGTTGCGGATTTTATCACGTAGTTTGGCACCGCTGGAGTGACCGCAACACTGCCCAGGTTTCGACAGAAGCAAATGCATTCTCATAGTCCACAAACGCTAAACAAAGTGGCCGGTTATACTCTTCGGTCTTCTGTATAACCTACCGGAGCGTATGGATGTGGTCTATGGTGTTTTAAAGTATTTTCGGAACCCTGTTTGTTCGGGAGGCAGGAAGTCATCAACCCTACGAGCGAGGCGATTAGTAGCTACTCTCGAAGACAGCTTATAGACATGTCTCAACAGCGAGATAGGCCTGTAATTCTTTAAGAGGGTGGTATCTCCTTTCTTAAAGAACAGTACCACCACGCTCCTGTTTCACGCATCTGGCGTAGTTCCCACGAGGATGACGGAGTTGAACAGCTCCTGGAGGACCTTAAGTACCGGTGATCCACCCGCTCTCAGAAGCTCTGTCGTTATTCCGTCTTCCCTTGGTACCATGTGAGGGCTCTTGCATCGCCAGTCGTACTTTTAGCAGGACTTTGCGATGAGGTGTACAGTTGTCCATAGAACTTCTCGAGCTCTCGTAAAATTTCGGTCTTTGAGGAAACGATACTGCTACTGTCGGTCTTCAGCTTCATCAACAGACTTTGCCCAATAAACAGATCTCTCGCGACCACTTTGGAGCCTTGGTTGCGCTCTATTGCGTTCTTTATACTAAAGGTATTAAAGAGACTCAAATCGCGTCGCATAGACTTAGAGATCTGTTTATTGAGCGAACTGTATTTCGACATGTCCACCAAAGACTGCAGTTTCATTTCGCTACGTTTTAGAGTGTGCGCAGATAATTTTTGGGTTCTACCTTGAATTTGTAGTTTCAACTGAAAGCTTTCGGGGTTTTGGATTTGGGCAGGACTTGGGCGAAGAGTAGATTCCATCAGACGGGACCTTTCTAGCTTTACATTAAAATTTAATGACCCTCTAAACATGCGGTGATCACTACCGTTCTTGACCCTGTTGATCACTGAGACATCATTAAAAATTTGCTCTTTGGTTGTCGTGATGAAATCTATCTTGCGTTTGTGTCCACCGGGGTGAAGCCACGTCCATTTTGAGGGCGACCGCTTTTTGAAAAAGGAGTTGGAAAGTAGTGTAGGGCGCCCTGTAGCTAGATGGGGCGATGATATTCATAAGGCAGCGGGCAGGGATTGAGGGAACAGGAGAGCTGAAGATCGAGCTCAGTGGCGTGCCAAGGCAGAGGCCTATGTCCAGCATTGGATGATGAACATAACAACTATCAATTCGACTGAATTCAACGTACATTTCAACGACTTTATCGTAACGATATCGGTTCGCAGAGTAGACGACCAGGATAAATAAATAAATCCGGACATTTTACACGGCATCTGGCCCCAATCATTGTAAGGAGACTATGTGTTATGGGATTGGAACCACATGACTGATTTACTAATTATATACTTTTTTCTTTTGTAAGTATATACATAATTATACATAGAAATACACCCAGACCCAAGACAAATACATGCAGACGATACTTGCACTTTGCCACAGAAGTCGTCAATAGTACAAAATATTACTCAATAATTTGAGCTTACCTGAGTAAATGGTGAAAGAACTTCCTCGCTAAGTCGTGCAGTGGTGGTGCGAATCGGCGCGCGTGCGCAGAGAGCGCGGCCGCCGGCGCCAGGAACGCGCCCAGCGCCGCTTGCGCCGACGCCTCTTCCGCCACCGCCTCTGCAACCGCCGCCGGTATTTTACACATCTAACATAAAATACTTTTTTTGACGTGACAACCTCTTACAAATCGATGAACCGGCTACACGCACGATAAAGCATGAATCATGGTCACGATCCGTCTGGGCCGAGCGTGCAAGCGAGAGCGCGGAACAAGCGATAGAGAGGCACGTTCGGTTCATCAATGTTTTCTTCTTTACAGACAACCATTTTTTTCTTATCCTATCGTGTCTCTCTGCTGGGCAAAGGTCTCCCCGTTTATCTTCCACACTTTGCGCTCGAAGACCACAGTCTCCCAGTTAGGCTTTCATTTCAAATGTGCAGTCCTCGTACCTATATAACTATATGTACCTATATGTACTGGTAATAAATATATATTAGTGAGCAATGCACACAACATCATCTAGCCCCAAACAAAGCATAGCTTGTATTATGGTAAGCAGATGACTGATAGTATACTTATATATTTTAAAATATGATACTTTATAGATAGATAGATAAAGACATTTATTTGTAATAGCTACAAACACACACATGTATAAAATAATAGAAGAAAAAGAAAGAATTTAAGTTGGTAAATACAAATAAAGACAATACAAAAATAAGAAATAAAAAACAAAACATCTACATAGGTGTCCCATTAATTCATGTGTGTGTTGCAGCCAGACAAAAAGTACATAGCTCAACGCATAATTTTGCTCGAAGAACAAACACTGATTTTCAGTTAGAACCCTTCGAGATGACAAGTTGAACGAGATGAAATACCTACAACATAACAATTAACATGTGTGTTTGTGTGTGTGTGTGTGAACCAACCAATGTGTGTCCGTATAAGTAACCAGTGATTAAACAGCGAACAGTAACAGTGACCTTTTGTAAGAGGATTGCCAAAGGCAAAGGTAAACAAAGTGTTCGTATTCGTATATATATTTTTTTATTTGTGTTCGCGGACAACTTCATCGTTTATGAACCGATTTTGATGTTTTTTTTTGTTGGAAAGGAGTTATCCCAAGGGTGGTACCATGATAAGGAAACCAGGATCTGATGATGGCATCCCAGAGAAATCAAGGGGAACTTTCGAAAATCGTAGTGGCGACTAGTGCGTTTGTTTATTTTTTATGAAAGTATTTAATAAAGCACTACTATTTAATGAAGGTCTGTCTGTAGTCGATCTGATGATGGAGCCGAAAGATAGTCGAGGGAACTCCTCAACGTTTTACAGTAGCTACCTTGTGTATATACATGAAGTCGGTTGTCTTTTTAGTTTTTAAAACGTAATTATTTCTACAATATTATAGATCTAAAACATGTATTAAAAGTGAAATTAGCGTTGAGATATCCATACTAATATTATAAATGCGAAAGTGTCTCTGTCTGTCTGTTTGTTACGTTTTCACGGCTAAACGGCCGAACGGATCTTGATGAAATTTGATAAGAAGATGTATTTCATTCGGGGGAAGAACATAGGCAACTTTTTGCCTCAAAAAACAACCTTGAAGGGGGTAAAATAGTAGATTAAAGTTTGTTTGGGCAACTCATATTTCCTTAAGTTCGGGATCTGAAAATACATATTTAGGCTTTTGGCAAGAAATCCCTACTAATATTATAAATGCGAAAGTAACACTGTCTGTCTGTTACGTTTTCACGCCTAAAAAGCTGGTCCGATTTTGATGAATTTTGGTATAGAAATAACTGGGACCTTGGAGAAAGACAAAGGCAAATTTTTATGGAGGTACAACGCTAGTACTTTATAACATCCAGACACAGAACAAACACCTATGCTCATCATACAAAAGTTTATCCTGTGAGAGAATCGTACCCTTAACCTACAACGCAGAAGGCAGAGCTACTACCAACTGAGCTGACAGGCCTGTCAGTAATATTTAGATAAATAATGCCGGACATTTCTTACAGCATCATCTAGCCCCAAAAAGCACTCAAAACTGGCTGACCACCCGTGAAATCGACTTTATCAGGCACGAAGACTGGCCCTCGTCTAGCCTAGACTTAAATCCACTGGACTACAAAATATGGCAGCATTTAGAGGGGAAAGTCTGCGCTAAGCCTCATCAAAATTTGGAATCTCACCGTGCATCTCTGGTTAAAGCAGCGGCAGAAATAGACATGAATGTGGTGCGTCCTGCAATCGAAAACTGGCCGCGTCGGCTAAGAGCCTGTATTCAAAATCGGGGTGGTCATTTTGAATGATATTAATAAAATTGTAAGTATTCTACATTTAGTTTTCTTTCTTTTCATGTATAACTTTAAGACAATAAACACAATTCTGTCGCAAACATTTAACTGAATAAATCATATAAATAGAGCTGGATAAAACCGCTGGTGTCCTAACCGCGTGCGGCCACTCCTATTACGATCTTCGAGGCTCGAATCTTCACTGAATCGTTTGATGGTTCGATGAACAAACCTTGATGTTATTTTTAAATTTTGCAGAATGTTGAAAATCTTTTTTTGTCGTGTAACACTGCGGTGCAACGCGATAACCGCGACTCTATCTTCCTTTAGCGTCCATTCCATTTTGAAAAATGAAGATAAGTGAATTTATTTTTTATTTTTAGAAAGCACAAATGTTCTTTTTTCAAAATCAATTAAAGATTTCTGGCCAGTATTCGAAATTTAAAAATAATAGGGTTATGACAGAACTTATGAACCGACTAGGTATAGATAGCACTTTAATCCAACAGAAGGCTTTCTTGCGCTTTTAGCCAGTCAAATGAATAGTTTTTTTAAAGCTATTTATACTCTGCATGTATGTAGATATAGACATACCCGAACCGCTCCTTAAAGCCGCGCATACGATCCTGTTGACTGCCCACAAGCATTCAGTGCCTTCAGTCTCCCAGTCCATCGCGCGGAGCAATGCTACTGCACTAGACATGCGCCTGGCTTTTATCCACGCCTGTAATAACAACTATTATTGCATATTATGACGACCTCTATGGCGTAGTGGGCCAAGGCTGAAACGCAGAAGGTAGCGGGTTCGATTTCCGTAACGGGACATATGTAATGATCCGCAAGTATTTGTTATTTGTCTGGGGTCTAGGAGTTTATATGTAAACCAGCAAAGCAGCATGCAATATGTAAGCAGCAGTGATCATTTTTGTTCTAATTTCATCATAATATGCATCTATTTCGAAAATAAATCAGGTATCCCTTAACTCCAGTTTAATTGGTAGGTTAGGTTAGATTAGGTTATAGACGGGGGGGTGCTAGGTCGGATAACCTCCTCGTTGGTGCACCCTGGTAACACCGTGGGATACTTCTGTAGTACGCTGGAGAAGTATCGCACGGTGGCCAATAACCCGACACGGAAGATCTCCCCACGTGTCCCTCTGATTAGCAGAGGGCACAGTGAGATGAGGCAGGGGGAGAGGACTGCATCTGCGGTCCAGGGAAGGGCTTGTGGCCATGGCTCGCAGAGCTCTGTCTTGTAAGGCGCTCTGCCTTGTAAGACATAGTTGTGCGGGCCACGTCCGAAAGCAACGAAGCGGGGACGTGCTTGGTGTGCATTTCCTAGTCGCTTGTCTGGAAGGGACACTCGCAATGTCGTTTTCTGACTTGCGGCCGCTCGGAGATCCCCCACACTGGGTCGGGGAGACCCGTGGGCCAAGTGATCTTGGGGGCCTTTGACGGTAGGATTTAGGGCGTCCGAAGTCATTGGCCCTTGGGAGGTGTGACGGCACTTTGCGAGGAGGTGTCGTCGCATGTACCCAGGTGGGCTAAGGGGGATTTTCCTCCTTGCCAGCGTTCAGCCGCTCGGTATTCGTTGGGTTGTCAGACCTTAGTGGGACAGAGTGGCGGAAGGGATGGGGGCTTCCTCCGCGCGTCTCTTCAATGAAGGTGCAGTGGTTGAAGCGGGGCGAGCTTGGCGTGTAATTGCCTGGTGAAAGAATTCTGGCGGGGGACCCCGCAGTACCACTAGTTCTGACCGGCGGCGGCACTCTGCGAGTAAGTGTCGTCTATACACCCAGCAGGCTTATGAGATGGGATCTCCTTTGCCGACGTCTCGCCGCACGGTATTAGCAGTTTCTTTTAGATTCTTGTGGGACTGAGCGGCGCACTGGGTCCGTGGGTAGTCGGAGTGAGGGCTCCCGGCTATCCGTTTCGCGGGCTCGGGGAAGGCGGCAGTTAACATGTGTGACGTGTTCTGCCGTAAGCACCGGGTGGGTGTGCGGGGGTGCCTTGCCACTCCTGGGATGGGCTGCGGTCGCAGCACTTTGCGAGAGGGGCACCGGTGCGTTCCTATGGAGATCCCGGAGCCCCTTGACATGCAATGAGGCTGGTCACCGGGGAGTTTTAGTGAGTCGTCTGTCGTTTTTTAGACAGCCAACCTCAGATATTCCATTTGCACCCCTCAGTGCATTGGAAAGCTGTTTGCAGATTTCTCCTCGTCAAAAAAAATTACTACATCAAATCTTAACATTTATGAAACAAATCCCTGTATTGAAATACTGTTCAAGTAACCTATTCATATCTTTCAACGATATGCCACACCGATGGGAAAGTAAAATAAAAAAAAATCGGGTTGCACTCCGGGAGTGCCGACAGAAGTGAAAACTTATTTTGGCGCGTTAGAGTTAAGTAATAAATCACTTCAAAATCAGTAATTATGGCGACTGCCAATCAAATACTGAAGGAACACATGATGCAATATTTTTTGTTCAGAATGTAGATAGTAATATATCAAAGAACCTAACTCAGTAAACTCTTCTTCAATACAAAAGTCGACTATAAACATGTGAATTAAGGTTTATAATCAAATGGGGCAAGCGCGGCAGCCCTGCGTCTCGCCAAAAAAACGGTAACGGTGTCGCGAATCCAGAGGTTTTACCTCATCTAAAAATATGCGTACCGCGCTAAAAGAAGATTTCACTCCAAAAAAAAAACCACTTTACATGTACGGGAGTTGTCTTTAAAAACATGTTTTTCTACGTTTTTATTTCATAACTTTGTAGGGCCACAATTATGTATTACCGTAAATTTAATCACGAGAAAACGAAGTCTTCGAGCAAGAGGTTTGATTTGGGGCAAACAGACAGACAGACGGACATAGCAAAACCATAAGGGTTTCTTGTAGACTTCGGAACCCTAAAATCCACAGTTAATAAAATATGGCACCAATAACATTTAATAGATTTTATAAGACCTCGAATGAAAAAAGTATGCCCAATCCTAAGCTATACATGAATCGAAACAGTGTAAGTGTTTTCACCGTCAAGTAACACGTGATTAAACCCTGTATTTATTATAATGTGTTGCAAGTCACTTCATAAAAAAAAATACGTAAGGGGTTTAGCAGGGTTATCACGTAAAGTAGCAGTAGTGACAGCAATAGTCACGCGACAGCGAACATCTGCGAAATTAGTCACTAGGCGTAAAAAAACCCTTATTACAAATGCCAGCCACAGCTTATATTACTCGCTTATCTATAGACGAAAGAAGACGATCTCTATACATTTATTGCGGATATTATAGAAAGAAAGAAGAAGAAAGAAAAAAAAATATTTAGGACACACAAAACAGAAGAGAACACATGAGCGGAAAACAGACTAAAAATAGGCCCTAAGGGGAATCTTATACAAACACATACACATTTATACAACACACAAAAACAAACAAAAATCAACTAGGTATGCGTAAGAAATTAGCTCTTCCCGCAAACCAATCAACATTTTAGTGTGGCTAAAAAGGTTTAATATCAGCATGAGCTACTTCCAGGCACGGAAGTAGCGCTGGTTTTTAGATTGGACCAATTTATAGTATATATATATACCAATTTATATATAAAACCAAACTTTAAACATGCTGAATTCAAATCATCGCGCTTTCCGCTTTCACATTAAATTTACTTTAACTCTCTTTTAACTAAAAAGATTTTCTAAATTCGTTTAGCTATTTTTACAATTTACTTTTGACATCAAACGAATTTTATCTTCAGCAAAGACATTTAAACATTTAAATTTCAAATCTTCGCGCTATCCGGAAAGCGGATTCCAAAACATTATTTATTCAAACAAAATGAACTCAAAACTATAACCGTAATTAATAACAAATTAAGAAATGGTTTAACAACAATACCAGTAATTTTAACAGAGGTTCAAAATTAAATAATCGTGAGTTCTGTTTGCTACCCGGAAGGCAACAAATCAAAACTTAACATTTACCTCTCAGATATCAATAAACATGGATTATAATATTCCAAATCATAAATAGGCTAGTTAATTTTAAACTTTAAGTTATTTTTAACTTATCAGTTAGGTCTTGCGTCGACATATACAATTAAATAAAAAACAAGTGAAACAGTTGAGGACTTTGCAAAAAACCATTTTTATAGGCGTATAAAAATGTATTTGACATTAGTGATTGCGCAATTTACGCCTGTTGCGACGCAAAATGCGTCGACCGTAACATCGCTCGCGTCTATTCGGTCAAATTAGACCTACCACATTACGCGTCTAGTCAGTTTCTGCGTTCAGCGTCTACAGAGCGTTTTGTTGTGTAATATTAAATTTTAAAATTTAACCCATCGAACTTATCATACTTCACACTGCCATCCTCACCAAACCCGATTTTGCTATGGAAATAGTGAAGGCTGCTTGTATATCCTTATAATTTTGTTCTTCGATTAAGAGACAGCTATCTTAACGACCTTCAAATATGCCACTTACAGACTTTACCCACAGCAACTTCAACTAGAATAATGACTGCTACTAATAATATTTATATTTTAAAACAGTATTTTAGTAACGATATATTTTACGATTTAGTTAGATATTGCAGTATTAAGACCATCATATATAAACTAGAGACTAGCTGCTACCCGCGGCTTCGCACGCGTGGTACCTACATAAAAAGTTGCATATGTTCCTTCACCGAATGCCATGCCATCTTCTAACCAAATTTCATTAAGATCCATTCAGCCGTTTAGCCGTGAAAACGTAACAAACAGACAGAGAAAAACCCTTTCGCATTTATAATATTAGTAGGTATAGACTAATAATAAAATAAAAATTATGTTACGTGATTCATTTTTCAACACACCTAGATATGTCTCACTGGGTAAGTTACATACATACTCACAACGTACATACACCGTTTAATTCGTATCACTCTTGTGAATCTAATATTGATAACACGAGGCTGGCAAACACAATGGCAATAGATATTAGACATAAATATAAGTTCATTTTGGCTCGAACATTTTAATATAGTGATGGATCGATTATTTAAAAAAATAAAACAAAATTAAAATATCTGGTTCCCATACAAGCTATGCTTACTTTGAGACCAAAGTACAAAATAGTGAAACACGTTTAAATAACACTTATTTTTACTAAAACGAAGTGATTCAGCGCATTTTATTAATAATTTAAAGAGAAAACATAATAAAACCGCGGAAAATCCTAGGAAAATCAATTAAATAAAGGAATCAAATGTTAATTTAAACTTATTTTATAATTATCATTTAAAAGTGTTACTCTAATTTTGACTTTCGACCAAACAAAATAAGTTGTTGCCATTCAACGTGGCAATGCCGCTAGTATCTTGGGAACGCTGCCCTCTCCACTGCCCGGCAGGGATCTGGATCAGTTGAGCTATCCATAGATCGTTTGAAACGGTCCTTAGATAGCTCAAATGTTTCACGTGTATTTTATAATATTGTACATATATTATTCTGTACATTTCTGTAATTATTTCTGTAAATAAATAAGGTCGTTCTTATTTTATAAAATGTTATCCAAGTCTGGCAAAATTACAGACTCAAAACTGACAGACTTCAAGGAATTTGTCATTATACCTAGGTCTTAATTTCCATGTTAACATACTCAGGTCTACCGTAGAACCTACTTATTATATTTTATTGATGCTTTTTAAGTGATAACTTCTTATGGGAGGGTAAACCGCTTCGTTGCGTAACGCGTTACGGCGCCAGTCTGTCTGGCTTCCCTTTATCTCACACATACGACAGTAGGCGGTAGTACGCGGTAGGCAGGATCCTCCTCTCTCACTCTAACCCACAGCGCTAGTTAGATAAGTTTAAGTTATCATTTCTGTCGGGCGTCCCGAGACGCACACTTTTTTTATATTTGTTTCCCTACCTACCTGCTTACTTACTTAATTTTTGTTCTTCATATTTCACTGCCGTTCTATATTAAACGTATGATACCACATCATACGACCTTATAATTACGGTAACGGTAACGGTTATATTTTTTTTATTAAGTAAAAAACTCTAATGATTACATCTGGTGCATCTGAGCATGTGCCTCTTTTCATGAAGGTGCGTTATAATTACGTTTTAAAAACTAAAACGAAACCGACTTTATTGAATGAAATTTGAGCATATAATACATTTTTAGTGGAAAGTAGATGTATTTTGTATATTATAATATGGGTAGGCCAAATAAACGCAATGCTCCAATGAGACAGCGAGGTATGAAAATACATGAAAACATCACCTATGTACACAAGTTTTAGATTTTCGTTTATTTTTCAGCTCGACCGATTTTGATAAAATTTATATGGGACCACCTGTGAAACAAAAAAAAATCCAAATCGGTACAGCCGTTTTCGAGTAATCAGTGAACATACATAAAAAAAAAAAAAAGATTCCGACGAATTGAGAACCTCCTCCGATTTGATAAAATCGATTAAAAATAGTGTTCACACCTTTGACTACAATGTTTCTATCTGGAAAACCAGTAATTGGCTCTCTGTTTCTTTTTCAGTATTATGTTATTTTTTTAGTTTTCCAAATATAAATAAATAAGTAAAACTAGGTTTATTACCCATTGATTCTGTGTTTTTTTTATGTGTGGTGTTTATTTCATTTAGGTGTCCTATTTTATATAAAAATAAATAAATGTTATTTTAGATTTCATGCAGGTTACCGTCAGGAGTCGAGGATGTGTGATGCGGAGCAGGGTCAAAGGGCCGCCAGTGAACGACGACAAAATCACAGGACCGCCTCTTGCACGCTGGGTACTTAAAATCTGCATTCGACGACCGTCACTGAAATCGAAAGGCAAAACTAAGTATGTCCGGCATTATTTATTTATGTATAGAACCAGTTTTACAGTTTCTAGGATCTACAAGTTTTTATTCTACCTTATCTGTTTCGTGGGAGAACAAACAAACAAACTTCAATCTGAACTGAACCGAGACATAGTGATGTATACTATGTATTCAGAAATAATTTTATTTACAGAAATGTACAGAATAATATATGTCGTGTATTATACCTGAAGAGACAGACGTGAGCAATGTCAATGTCAGACAGATGTGAGAAAGAGAGGAAGTAGAAGAAGAAGAGTACGATGGAGGTGGTAAAAAGGTAACCGTGAGAGTCGCTGAACTATTTTCAAGGAGTTAAGTTATCTTGGTATGTGTGCAAATGCAGTCTCTCTACCCGCTGTGAAAAGATCATATTGCCAGATCATCTAGTAAACTTGTGATTTGTGATACGAATCTCTCTGCGTTTCCAATCAAATTGCTTAACCAATCTATAACGCCCCTTTACAGCGAACATGCTAATAAGGAGTTTAATATAAGTAACTCATTTACTTACTAAATGATGTACCTTACCTTATAAAAAAAAAACTGACGAGAAACTGATTACGGTTGATTGTGTGAACCATGTGTGCAAGTCGCACATAAAATTCATGTGAAACAGTTGAGTTATCTAAGGACTGTTTTAAACTATCTAATCGATAACTCAATCCAGATCACTGCCGGCATTGCCACGTTGAACGGCAAATATAATACGCTAAGCCTGGTAGGAGCCTGCTCTTGGGTCATGAAATATTTCATCGGACGCCTTAAAATAATTTAAAAAACGCGAAGGGTAGGAGACTACCTTGGAGTCGAGGCCTCTAGGCCTCCGGGCCTTGATTCAAAAAGACTAAAATACGTAGACCCTGTCAAGATAGGCATATTTGCGCCTTTTGAGGTCCTCGGCACAATCAGTCGCCGCACCAGCTCTAACAAAAGTCCCTGAAAGGTTGGATCGATGGCGATTTAACATTTGTTTCTTTATTAGAACAGGTAATACCAAAATAAAAGATTGAGCGAGTTTTACAGTAGTCGCATTATGATGTGTAACATCTGAAATCTCAGAAATGGGTTGGTACCATCGATCGGCAAACTCTTATCAGCGCGCGCGTTTATTGGTCAAATAAAACACCGCATATAATGTATGTAATGTTAATGTATTATGTTAATGTATAACTTGAATAAATAGAATTCCATAAATATTATTTTTTAACTACACTCCAAATCATATTTTTTTTTAATTGTAGCATTAACTAAAAAATACTATGAATGATTTAAAACGATTATTATTATTATTATTGTCTATAATATTGAACAACTTATATTTTTTATTAGAGTATTTGTTACCTGCTGATTCTGCACAGTCATAACATTGAACGTCTTGAACTTTTTCAATTTTTCGTTAATAGTTAAACTGAGTAACATAACTCCTAACTCGATGTTCTGGACATACACGGCCTTTTACTGTACAAATACCATTCTTTCGGTTCAGTTGCACATAACCTACAGCCATGTCACCGTAACTCAATCAACCGCGCATGCTCATTGGTCAAATCAAAAACCGCGCGCGCTCATTGGTCAAATCAAATAAATTTGGTCCACGTTTTCACGAAATCACTCCCTCAGATTACAGGAAAGATGTTACACATCCATTAGTACATCAGTTTCTATGGCTGAAGCATACAACACTCAATCTGGTTATGAAGCTGGCGACTGTAACGTACCGTGTATATGACGTCAAATCGAAGCACTTTGTGTGATGGTGAAGCAGCGTCAGAGCACGATCGTAACACTGTATGCGGCCTTCCTCAGCGGCAACTACCAACTCGTCCACCCATTGTATTTCTGTCGCTATCTGTAATGTAAATATATCATGACGCTTTGGTGTTGATTAGATAGATGAACACAATTTAATTTTTATTGCTGTGTAATAATCTTGCCTCTCGCTTTCCTGCAATCTGTGAGAGTGATATCGTGAAATAGTCGAAAGTTTCACACACCATCTGGACTCAAAGTAAGCAGAGCTTGTGTTATGGGAACCACATGACTGATATACTACCTATATATTCTTTTTTTATAAATACATACATATTATACATAGAAATACCCAGACGGGGACAAATACTTGCAGATCATACAAACATTTGTTTCGTGGCGGGAATCGAACTCGCAACTTTCTGCATCTCATCCGAACATTGGCCCACTGCGCCACAGAGGAAGTGTGTAATAAGAAGCCGAGGAAGCACTTTGATTTGATTTGATCAATGAGTGCACGCGGTGGTCGTGTTAGCCGATGTTACCAACCCATTTTCAGATGTCAGATGTTACACATATATGATGCGACTACTGTAGGGCTAGCACGTTTTTTTTATATATCATGGAAAACAAACATATCTAACTTAACAGGCCAGTGTAAATGCTTCATAACATATGTGATAAACCTCATATATCCATCTCGTTCACCCTGTATCTACTCGGTACTAGATGGCGCTGTGCTGATTATTTAATGCGGCCGCCCGACAAAACTGATCATCACGAAATTTGGACATAAATTATCTTGTGGAACTGTTTATCATGAAATTAGAGATAAATTTGTATCTTGTGGAGGGACATTATCTACTTTATCACAAGTCGCGCGCGCACGAGGTCGCGGGCATGTAATAATATTGTTGCGCCCGATACAAAGCTCCATCTGTTGTCGGGCGGACGCATTAAATAATCAGCACAGCGACTGGATAATTGGAGCCAAAACTTTGGTAAAGGCTTTTGTACGCAAATGTATCACTTGTAAACGGTACTCTATATCGGCTCAAACCCAGTTAATGGGTCAGTTACCGTCAAGTAGAGTGACACCAGCAAGACCATTTAGGCATAGTGGGGTTGACTTTGCTGGTCCGGTTAACATCCGAGTATCGAAAACTCATGGTAATCGTTCCTATAAAGGATATATCTGCATATTTGTTTGTATGGTTTCTAAGGCCATACATTTAGAAGCCATAAGCGACTTGACATCTCAGGGCTTTATTGCTTCTAGCACCGAGTAGATACAGGGTGAGCGAGATGGATATAAGAGGTTTATCACATAAGCGATTACACTGGCCTGTTCAGGTTTGTTCTCGAACGCTTGAGTAGTGCCTAGGTTGTAAGCGACGCACTCGCAACTCCCATATAAGCGGCGGTAATTCTTGGCCAAACAAGTGTTGCAGTGCGATAGTTTCGAAGTGTTGTGACTAATAAATTGTGTTCTGTTAAGTGTATTGGTGAAATCAGTAGATTAAACTCTGTGTGTGCTAACTTTGGAATAAAAGTTATAACTAGGTAAAACTAAGCAGTTTATTCATTTATTATTTATGTAAACATGGGGACACACAATCACGTGTTTTAGGCCGCCGCCTCCTTTGTTAAAGGGTTGTGTACGATTGTTACTTGAATGTTGCCAGTATGTCGTAGGTACTTACGTCTATTATATTACAGACAATGTTGCTATTTATTTTAGTTTTTTAGAAAATAGCATCATCAGACACAATGGTAGCCTGCGCCGACCCTAGGGTACAGCGATTGGAAAGATCGCTCTAGGCGCCAGGTGGCAAATGATAAGTTAGAAAATCCTTTTTGAAAAATAATGAATTTCGAGGACGCTTTTTGAGAAACTCGTCAGCATCACGACAGCGGCGTCACACATGCGTTGTTTGTAGCAAGGTAAGCCAAGTCAAGTGTGCTGCAGGGCAGGCGATGATATAGGCTGAGGAAAATGTGACATTGACATGATACTCATTGACTACCTCTGAGCTGAGACGCAAAAGGTTACGGGTTCGATTCAAATGTTTGGGACAAACGGGAACGGGACAAATGTTTGTATGATCTGCAAGTACCTAAAGGATTGCGTAAGGATTAATACTATGCACCTGCCGGTCAAAAAAGCTTCCAGCCCTTGACCAGAACGCACAACGCTCGTAAGAAAACTATTTTTTTTTCACAACAATCTGGCTCTCAAAGCACAACCTGGTCCAAATAAATAATAGTTCAAAAAAACTAAAAAACACGCTTTATATAGAAAACCAAACTAAAAAATAGAAAATAAATTTTAATATGTATATGTAGGTAAGTAAGAAAAAAATGTTTCATTAAAAAAAAAGCGTGGGGTGCATGGTGTCAATAGTTATAAATATTTAATTGACAGAATATGAGAGGAAGGATTATCATTTCGATAATATCTTAAAAAGCACCCCACGCTTTTTTATAAATAAAACATTTTTTTCTTACTTACATATATTACAATTTACTTTCAATTTTTTAGTTTGGTTTTCTATATAAAGCGTGTTTTTTAGTTTTATGTATATCTGTTTTTTTTTTTTTTTTTTTCGATTTATTGCATTGTCTTCGGTCTTTGACAGGTGGACAAAATTTGAATTTGAGTCTGGCTGTTTAAAGTGGGTCAAAATCGCGTCCTAAGGAGTCGGTTACAAACATACATACAAGTGAAGCTAATATAAAGCGTATAAAAAAGCAGAGCTTGTTATAGGTACCACAGGACTGTTAAATTACTTATATACATATTACATTATTATTACACATACATTTTGAGCAAAAGCTTCCAGATTACTTACAAAGCCAGCTTTAATGGAGCGGGTCAAGCCAGCGACGTGATGAACCAGGTGTAGAGATCCATCGATACACGCGACGAGTAGCCGCGCGTCACAAGGCGAGCGCCGCGCGAGACGCGCATGCGCGGGCAGACTAACGCGAACTACCCTCCCTCGCGTCGATAACTTCGCCGCGCGATTTGCACTCGGTATGTCATACTGTATCCAGTCAATGCAAACTCCGTTCTGGAAGTTTTTTTCTATATGTTATTCATGCTTCGATATACATTCAGGTTCAGTCTAACATAAATTGCCGCAGGTATTGTTAAGTAGTACCCGTTGCGTTCAATAATAAATGACTATATTGTTGACCAGAATGCATGGCCTCATGTTGCTCAGCCATCAGCCAGTTAACCGACAGATTTCCAATGTATAAAATACCGTAATGTTGTATTTAGTTAAGCTAGTTATAAGAAACTTCATACAAGAAAGCGTAAAACGACGTAAGATGCACTGTGAGCTTTGAGATGGACGAACATTCTGTTTCAACTCAATTGTGATCGTCTAAATTCCTCAAAGCTAGACGTTCTAGTAACCATACTGTGTTTGTGGGCTGTGATTTGGCAGGGAGATAGATTGTACCTCAGGTAAAGATATAGGCAACTTTATATGTACACATCACGCAAAGTCCCGAGTAATAGCTAGTTGGGAATATAAAATTCGGAAAAAAGAGGAACTCTATACAAGAAGTTCAATTACCTTTTGGCACGCAATCTGCTCCACGATATGGATGATATTGTCTTGATTCTGGGATAATTCTGCACAGAGTGTTTCGCTTTCCAATTGGTGGTAAGCTTCTAGAGAAATATTATTCCTGCAAAAATAAGGTTTCCATAAAATAACTCAAACAACATAACATAACGTACCAGCGCTGACCCATACTCGAACATTGACCAATATCATATCAGGTTGCTCAATAACACTGGTAGACTTATCATATAACGCCATCCACTCTTGTGTGTTGAACATACTCATAAGCGTCATATCATAAGTATGTATTAAAATATAAATAAGTGTTGTAATAAATTATATTATATCATGGATGAGAAGGCAGAGGCAGTGCAAGCGTTACACAAATTGTTAATATATAATATAATAATAAATAAATAAATAATAATGGACATTTAACACAGCATCATGTAGCTCCCACAGTAAGAGAGCTTGTTTTGTTGGGTACCACATGACTGCTATACCTACTACTTATATACTTTATTTTGTAAGTACATACATATTATACATAGAATCAAATACTTGCATATCACACAAACACTTGTCCCGCGGCGAGAATCGATTTCGCAATCTTTTGCGTCTCAGCCGGGCCTGGATCAATTGATGAAGTTAAGCTGTGGATGATAATGAAGTATTCTATCAATCATCTGTTTTATCATCTGGTTCAAACTATGTTTAGTTCAAGTCTTGATGCATTGCTCACCAATATGTTTTACTATGCAAAGCTGTTAAGATGCTGTTTTACCTAGAATCAAGATAAATCCGCCTTTATTAATGTTCTAGAGTTCTAGACAAAACAAAAGTACCCGCTGATCCTGTAGAGATGCAAGTTTGCGAGGTCTTCAACGGCACTGAGAGGAGTCCAAGGCGCAGGTTCGGCCGCAGTAACACTCCACACGAGGATTCTAGCACCATCCAGAGTATCACAAGATGACAGGTGTCTATCTGTGCGACGAGCTCCGCCTCCAAGCTCTATACTCTATTCAAACATCGACATTTTAATTAATATATCTAGGGAATGGACCCAGGTTTACGTCATATTTAAGTCGAAACTGGTTGCGAACTAACAAACCTACCCATAACTGGAACTAGGGTGTAGGTATTAATATAAATGCTCAGTGAATAATTAGACATTTCGACATTGGGATACAGAAAGATCAAAATATAAGCTGTTTGTTTCTATCATATACGTTATAATTATTAACGAAGAAGTCAATTACACTAATAAAAAAAAGAACAATAATAAAACCTTAAATGATAATACAAATATATTTTAACATAATGTGAGCGAATTATGTGATTATAAGATAGAGGGTAGATCATTACTTATGTAGTTGTGGTTCTATAGAACTGGCCATTTTCATTTTTCTATGGTTGGCTAAGAATTCGAATTTCAAATTACATTTTAAAAAAATGGAAATTCAAATTATGTCTCACGAACACGAGTTCCGCCGTGTTGTAGCAGTGCGGCGCAAACGGCACGCAACATCAATGATGTATACTATACGGAGCAAACACTACAAACGAACGCACGTCCTGTAATTGGTTTGAACGCTTCCCTTCTGAAAATTTTCATTTGAAAATTAACCATACCGAAAACTATGGTCGAAAACTAGAAATTAAAAGCGATCGTAAAAGCTGATGACACTATCTACGTCTGAGTTAGTAGTACCGTTCGATGTGAGCATCACAACAATATTGGTCCAATTGCGTAAAATTTGCAATTGTAAGCGCTCATCAATTTGGCTGGAGCCTAATTCAGTATCGAAGCCATGCCCTAAACGCAAACTTACCCCTAAAAAAATTATGATTACAGTTTGGTGGTCTAGAACGCAAATTGCAGAACAGATAGTCTCAAAGATAGGGTTGCAAGCAAGCTAATGCATGAGTTTGGTCTGTCATCCACCAAACTCATAAAACCTCTGCTCACAAACTCACAGGCTTTTTCCAGAATTACCCCAACTTTTTTGCACAAAACGGCAATTTCTTTATATTTAGCACATGGCTCAGTAGTTAATATTTCATGTACTTATTTTAGATATTATTCCATTTAGATATTTCAATCATATATGAAGATGAAAATCCTATCTGAATAATATTATAAATATATTCAAAACAAAACATAAATATGTATATGATAAGATATTTTAATGTATCCGCCAGATCTCTGGGATGAAACCAACTTAAATAACTGTTAGTTATAAACCTAGTTTTTAAGTTCATTATAAGTGAACCCTGTTTTTTTTGAGTCAATAAATGTTTATGTTACAGTTTTTTATGTTTGTAAATTTGTTTGTGGTTTAATCACATGCTGATATGGCTGAACAAATTTCAATGAAACTTGTAGAGATGTTGTCTGTAATAGCATATCAGATTGTTATCTATGAAGGATTATATCCGCGTCTTTACAACAGATGTAAAGATGCGGTCAAGAGCTAGTAAATAATAATTAAAAGAAAATAAAATGAACCTACATGTAAACTTGGATCCCGGTCAATAATGCGGCATGGAATGGCAGGATGACTCTTCCCAAAGCAGACGAGTGTAGCTATTCTATCATTGTGCACAAATAGCATGTGAGATTTACACAGCACCACTAAAAACAAGCACATTTTGCTACTTCAATTGAAAATCAACAACAATGCAGAAAAAAAAACATTACACTCCGGTCCAAGTGCAGTTGTGGGAAAAAAACAGGTAAACAATGGCCCTGATTCCGTTGTTTCATCTAGACTAGCTAAAATTTCCTAAAATACAAACATCCTTTTTTTGCTAGAACCAAAGTCCAAATTAAAGTAACACTATTATATCATATTACAACATTATTATATATAACAATCCTTAAAATTAGTAAAAAGATGTGTGATTGGTGTGTTTTAGCTCATTTTATTCATCATTAGTAAAGAAGTGTTAATTAAAACTACAGAAAAAGGTAGGAAAATAAATTAAATAAAGGAATGAAATGACCATTTTAACTTATTTTAGAACTGTTAAGTAAAAATCTTACTCTATGTTGGACTCTGGTAATAGCAAAATAAGATTGTGAGTATTTTTGAAAATTTTAGTTAGTTTGCTATTACAACATCATCAATATTTGTATCCAAAAAATATTATAAAATGTAAAAGTTTGTATGGATTTCTGGATTTTACTCAATCACACATATATGGCTGAACCTTCTTCTTCTTATTGTGTCACTGGTTATTTCAAACCAGTGTGGTGTAAGTGCGCCATAATGGCTCCTTTTGTGCATTTGGTACATGTTTTTAACTTTTTAGATACTTCGACATGCTGGTTTCCTCATGCTTTCTTTCACCATTGGCTAGAATGCTTAACCAATTTGATGAAACCAAATTGAAAAATATAGATTTGGGTATTATTTGGCATATTATTTTTGAATTTAATAACTTGTTTGTTTTTTATCATTAACTACATGGGCAAAGCTGTCAGCTGCAGCTAGAAGTAAGTATGCCAGACAAACAACTGACATCCTTTAATATGATTGGGTCTCCAGTTTTACAATTCATCAACAAACCATTTTCTGTGAATGTACATTTAACAGTAGTTAAGTGTACATAAATAAACAAATAAAATATTAAATACTTACCATTGGTGACCAACTGTCCTGACAACTTTCCAACAAAGTATCTATCAAATACTATATGGGTCACATCTAATGTTTCTAATTTTACAGTGAGGTAGGCTATAACTCCGGAAGAAAATACTATGGAGACGGTATTTTCTTTCAACCACGTACATTTTACTACGGTCTTGTCCCGTAGTTTTGATTCGAGTTGTTTTAAGTGTCGTGGATGAGCTGTTCGCCAGTGACCACCACGGCGCACGTAATAATCTTTTTTTCCACATTCAAACACTGATTCATCAGATCTTTTCTTAATCTCATATCTAAAATTAAAGTACAGTATAAATAAATAAGCAATCTTATATAAACTATAGCTTTCGTCCAAACTTCAAAAACTTACTTGTAACTTTTAAGGTCGCTATTTTTTACATTTATTGTTTCATCGCATGTAACCAATTTAACCTCGTAGTTTATCATTTTACCTGATCTGATATCTACATTATGTATTATCTCATACTATTTAATTAAGACAGTTCCTAGTGTAAATCTATTTTTTGGGGAAAAACAAAACAAAACACACACATACAAATATTTTTCTTCTTCTTCTTTTCTTCCTATAATGACATCTGTCTTGTCGACAATTTTGCTAGTGTCAAGTGATTGTTTAATAAAGACTTAGTCGATGGTTAATTGTCAATTGTAAACGTCATCGGGATTCCTCGTCGTTCAAATTACATTGCAACGTAATACACTTATTATTAAATTGTCCATACTTGTTATTTCAAGTCAAAATTTATTCTAAATAAATACAAAATATATATCAGCTACGCCTTGAACTGTCAATTCATTATAAGATGATTATTTAGTATTATAAATTATTTGCCAATTTGTATTCCAGACATCAGAAATATAGTACAATATATTATATTGTAACTTATTTATTTCTGTCATGCTGTTGCAAATAAATACTATTCTATTCTAAATTATTTATACACAATTTATAATCATAGTTTTATGTTACAGTTTTTTAAAAGATGAATTGATGTAAAGGAAATGGATGCTATGCAAAGCCTGATTGGTAATGGAACAAAAGTACGCACCTCATCATCATCTGTCACCTGTTCACCTGTCATCTCATCACACCTGCAAGAGGCACTGATCTCTTATCAAAAATGGCCACTTTAAACCTAAATATATATATATTATAGGAATAACGAATCATACGAATAATTATTCCATTCCTGTCTATAGTTTTAGAACGTTTAGTTCAATGCAACATAGTTCCTTCCTGTTCAGTAATAATCTCCTCAATCCTTTCCAATCTGGTTTCCGTCCCAGCCACAACACTGTGTCAGCTCGGGTGAAGATCACGGATGATATACGTCACGCTATGTATGATGGATAACTCACCGTTCGATTTTAGTAGTGCTTTTATTAACGTTGACTTCAATATTCTGCTAGGAATTTTGCGCTCTCTTATCATATGACGTAATTGAGTGGTTTCACAGTTGTGCTTACACAATCCGTCTTTCTTCCAATCCTTTATTATGCTGACGCCTGCTATCTCTACATCACCAAAAAGCAACTTTATAAGCTTGAGCGTCTTCAAAATTAGTGTTAACGGTTCATATTCGGTTTGCGCAGGTATGACCACATTTCTGAATTTCGCAATAAACTCAAGCGGTTACCAATCCTTTTACCAACAAGGTATTGTTAAAAGCCATTTTTTTCTATTTGAATTTCCTAACTTTGTGAATATTCTTAGTTAGTATTACAGTATTTAGTATGTCAGTATTTTAATTTCCGCGTTATTTAAGTAGTATGTATGTAAATAGGTACAGTCAGCAACTAAAATCGATTAACAATTTCAGTTTTTAAAACTAACATATATTTAGATATCAATCTTTGACCTAAAGGAGGTCATGCATTTTGGGACCAAAATCTAAAGTGCGGCCAACTAAAAGGAATGGAAATAGGAAATAGTTGTTAATTCCATTGACAAATTACATTATATGCGGAAATATCATTATCATTACATAGTATAAAACCAAGTCGCTTCCCGCTGTCTTCAAAATTATGCAACCGATTTTGATGCGGTTTTTTTAAATAGATAGAGTGATTCAAGAGGAAGGTTTATATGTTTAATACTTACATAATATAGTAGAGAAACATTGATAATTTTAGAGGTTAGCGTGTATGGGTTCAACGTATTAGAACTACTGAGCTACAGCAACGCGTGGCCGGGTCAGCTAGTGACTGCTAAACTACTTATATACTTTTTTTTTAATTACATACATATTATACATAGAAAAACCCAGACCCGAGACAAATACTTACAGATCATACAAACATTTGTCTCGCGGCGGGAATCGAACCCGCAACCTTTTGCGTCTCAGCCGGACCTTGGGCCACTGCGTCACAGTGGTCGTCGTCTATATTTTATTTTTACCAGTAGTACTATTTTTGTCAGCAGCCTTCACTACATAGTTTAAAACAAAGTCGCTTCCCGCTATCTGTCTATCCCTATGTATGCTTAGATCTTTAAAACTACGCAACGGATTTTGATGCTGTTTTTTTTAGATAGATAGAAATTATTCAAGAGGAAGGTATATATATGAAGGAATAATATGGAGGTTTTACCTCATCTAAAAATATGCGTACCGCGCTAAAAGAAGTTTTCACTTCAATAATTGGCAATGACATCCATGGTTGCATTATGCTAATGCTATGCTATGCACATGCACGCCATGCACAAGTAGGGATGTTACATTGTACAATAATGTAGGGAACCCCTACATTATATTGGCACAACACAATACTCGTACATACCTAACATTACATAATAACACTACATTACATTACATTACATTACATAACATTACACATAAAACATAAACAAATTAATTCACAAGCATAGTCAGGCAAAACCCGTAGTATGCGCCAGGCGAGTCGCAACCGCATTCCTGAGCCGCAAGGCGCAGTAAATACCTACCGATGCGCGCGCGGCGACCGACGGCGCTGCGCCGCGCCTCCAGTCGAGAGAAAGCCTTCTACCGCGATACTGTCTTGCGCTTCCGCTTACCTTTAGACCACCAGCTCTTAATTTCTACCTGTGCTTATTTCTACTTCATTTCTTCTATACTTGTGTGATTGTGAACTATCGAACTATCTGTGTAAACCTGCCTAGTGTCTTACCTAATAAAAGGATTGTTCCAACTTAACCTGCACGGTGTGGACTACATCATTTACGCTGCATCCCACACACAACACCAACAACATAAAGGTAATCCTAAAGTACCAACCACAACTGGTGACCCCGAATTGTGCACGTCGCAAATATATACATACAAAAACAAAATAACATCTTTTTTGTGGTAGTACAAACGATAGTACCTACTATGGAGAACGTGAATACAAAGGAACGTAAGCGCGTAGAGTCGCCCGAAGAAGCTTCGACTTCAAACCCATCACAAAATTCAGTCCACCACATAAAAATTCCCCCATTCTGGCCAGAAAAACCAGCGATTTGGTTTGCCCAAATAGAAGGAATCTTCGCTATATACAAAATCACCGACGGGACAACCAAATTCTACCACATTCTTGGAAACCTGGATAGACAATACGCCACAGAAGTTGAGGATATTCTCGTTGGACCTCCGGACTACGATAAATTAAAAGCCGAATTAATTAAGCGATTGTCAGCCTCGCGGGAAAATAACGTCAAACAATTATTAATGCACGAAGAGCTTGGTAGCCGTAAACCTTCGCAATTTCTCCGTCACCTACAACATTTGGCGGGACCGGAAGTGCCCCAGGATTTTATTAAAACAATATGGACCAGCCGGCTACCTACGGGAATTCAGCCGATCATCGCATCCCAGACCTCGCTGTCCCTAGAAGCATTGGCGGAACTCGCCGACCGGATCAATGACATCGCACCATCTACTCGCCAGGTCGCTGCTACCTCATCATCTTCACCCATTGACGAGCTGACTCGACAGGTTGCTGAACTTACCAGACAAGTCAGTGCGCTCACCACGCAGGCCAATCACAAATCACGATCGCGGGAACGAGGACAAGGAAACCGCAACCGATCGCCGTCGTGTCGCTCAGACTCCAGCTATCGGAGGTTCCCAGTTTGCTGGTACCATACCAGTTTTGGTTCGGAAGCCCGAAAATGTTTGAAGCCGTGCGACTACAAGGCGGGAAACGCCCGGGGCAATCACTAGAAATAGCGACCAACGATTGCCAGAACTTCACCGGTCGCCTATTCATCACCGATCGTGATTCCAAAGTACAATTTTTAGTGGACACTGGTAGTGATATTTGTGTTTACCCCGTATCCGCGTTTCGGGAGCGCCGTAGCAAGACTTCTTATCAACTAAGTGCTGCTAATGGTTCCACTATCGACACCTATGGCTATCTCACACTCAACTTAAACTTAGGTTTGCGCCGCGCTTTTCCATGGCGTTTTGTCATTGCGGATGTAACAAAAGCCATAATCGGTGTTGATTTCCTTTCGCACTACCGGCTCGTTGTCGATATCAGCAACCAAAGGCTCATCGATAGTCTAACCAATATCAGCACCGTAGCTTCCATCGCTGCACCGGACAGCCTAGTTTTAAGTGTAAAGGTATCGTCTTTAGGTAATGATGGTTATCACGCGATATTAGCACAGTACCCCGAAATCACACGACCAGCTGGTACTCCAGGTATTGTCAAACACCACACTATACACCACATTCGAACCACACCAGGGCCCCCCGTGTCATGTTCACCCCGCAGGCTAGCCCCTGAAAAACTCAAAATAGCCAAACAGGAGTTTGAGGCCATGTTAGCAAACGGGACAGCCCGCCCATCCGATAGCCCCTGGTCATCTCCCCTGCATCTGGCCCCCAAAAAGGACAACAGCTGGCGCCCGTGTGGCGACTACAGATTTTTAAATGCCAGAACCATACCTGACAAATATCCAATTCGCCACATTCACGATTTTTCTCACTACTTGTCGGGTTGTAAATTTTTTTCCACTATAGATTTAGTAAAAGCGTACAATCAGATTCCGGTCGCCGAACAAGACATCCCCAAAACTGCAATCACAACCCCTTTCGGACTCTACGAATTTCCATCTATGACATTTGGGTTGCGCAATGCTGGACAAACATTCCAAAGGTTTGTAGACGAGATGACACGTGGCCTAGACTTTGTTTATCCATATTTGGACGATTTTTTGGTATCTTCCAAAACACAGGAACAGCACGAAGACCACTTGCACCAAATTTTCACCCGCATGAGAGACTACGGAGTACTCGTTAATACTACGAAATGTGTCTTTGGAGCCCCTGAAGTAATATTTTTGGGCTACAAAATCTCCGAAAAAGGTACTGAACCTCTGGACAGCAAAGTACAAACTATCACAGATTTTCCAGTTCCTAAAACGGTCAGGGAACTAAGGCGCTTTCTGGGCATGATAAATTTTTACAGGCGATTTATACCACACGCTGCTCAAATCCAAGCACCTTTAAACGCTCTTCTTGCCGGATCTGTCAAAGCAACCCACCCGGTCGACATACAAGGTAATGTTCTGCAAGCTTTCGAAACTTGTAAAAAAAGCCTTTGCAACGCAACCCTTCTGGCACATCCCAACTCTCGAGCCAAATTAGGACTCGTCACTGACGCCTCAGATACAGCGATAGGTGCAGTTCTACAGCAATCGACAGACGGAGCCTGGCAGCCTTTGGCGTTCTTTTCTCGCAAATTAAGCCCATCTCAAATTAAATACTCTCCGTACGACCGCGAGCTTCTAGCAATCTATGAAAGCATAAAATATTTCCGATTTATGCTAGAAGCAACTCACTTCACAATCTATACGGACCACAAACCGCTCTGCTACGCATTCAACGAACGGAAGAATAGCTGCTCACCTCGTCAGTATAGGCACCTGGACCTTATAGCGCAGTTCACCACCGATATACAGCACATCTCGGGTAGTGACAATGTAGTCGCTGACACACTTTCTCGCATAGATGAACTGCAGACGCCGGTCGATCTAGAGGCTTTAGCTGAGTCCCAGGCTACCGACACTGAGCTCGCTGAATATCTCCGAGGCGAAACATCTCTTCGTCTGACTAAGATGAACTTCCCTGGAAGTCGGACAGATTTGTACTGCGATGTCAGTACACCGACACCCAGGCCGTTCGTTCCTAAACCACTTCGTCAACAAATTTTTAATTGCCTACACTCACTCAGTCACCCAGGGGCTAATGCTACCACCAAGCTCATCGCACAACGTTTTGTCTGGCCCCACATGCGAAAAGAGTGCCGTGAATGGTCCAGGGCATGTTTACCATGTCAACGCGCAAAGGTAACTCGTCACGTCTCTACGCCTTTGGGTACGCACGTCTTACCTTCTGCGCGCTTTAAATATGTCCACATAGACCTTATCGGACCACTGCCTCCCTCAAGCGATTACCGTTATTGCTTGACAGCAGTCGACCGTTTCACGCGATGGCCTGAAGCTGTTCCACTAACCAATATTACAGCAGAAACAGTGGCCAAAGCATTCATCTCATGTTGGGTGTCCCGGTTCGGTTGCCCTACGGACATCGTTACCGACCAAGGTAAGCAATTTGAATCGGCACTATTCCAGCAATTGTCTAAGTTCATTGGCTTCACACATCGAAGAACCACCGCCTACCATCCTCAATGCAACGGCTTGGTCGAGCGATTCCACAGACAGCTGAAAACAGCTATAACCTGCCACGGTGAGCCAAACTGGACTGAAACCTTACCACTTGTTCTCCTAGGCATAAGAAGCGCTATCAAAGAGGACATCAAGTCATCGTCAGCTGAGTTACTGTATGGAGAGCCACTTCGACTTCCTGGCGAATTTTTCGACCAAAACATCGCCAACCACACCGTCGACATTGCTGATTTTTCAGCTCGGTTGAAATCCTTCGCCGATAAAGTTCGTCCGGTCCCAACCCAACATCATTCCACAAATAAGGTGTTTATTTTTAAGGATCTTACCACATGTAACTACGTATTTCTTAGGGAAGACGCGCTACGTGGATCTTTTCAACCCGCCTATACTGGACCCCATGAAGTTTTAAAAAGAGGTGCAAAATATTTCAAAATACATGCGAAAGGCAGAGATGTCACGGTATCAGTAGACCGCCTCAAACCAGCTTACACACTGTCTGATGACACGGCCTCAGCTGATGACCGCAGGCCTCCAGAAGAACGTCATTCACAACCTGCGACCTCGCATCCCCAAGATGCCATAATACGGACACGGTCGGGAAGACGTGTTCGTTTTCCGGACTATTATCGACCGTAAACACGGCCTCTGGGAGGGAGTGATGTAGGGAACCCCTACATTATATTGGCACAACACAATACTCGTACATACCTAACATTACATAATAACACTACATTACATTACATTACATTACATAACATTACACATAAAACATAAACAAATTAATTCACAAGCATAGTCAGGCAAAACCCGTAGTATGCGCCAGGCGAGTCGCAACCGCATTCCTGAGCCGCAAGGCGCAGTAAATACCTACCGATGCGCGCGCGGCGACCGACGGCGCTGCGCCGCGCCTCCAGTCGAGAGAAAGCCTTCTACCGCGATACTGTCTTGCGCTTCCGCTTACCTTTAGACCACCAGCTCTTAATTTCTACCTGTGCTTATTTCTACTTCATTTCTTCTATACTTGTGTGATTGTGAACTATCGAACTATCTGTGTAAACCTGCCTAGTGTCTTACCTAATAAAAGGATTGTTCCAACTTAACCTGCACGGTGTGGACTACATCATTTACGCTGCATCCCACACACAACACCAACAACATAAAGGTAATCCTAAAGTACCAACCACAAATAATAAATCGATTTTTAAATAATCGATTGTTTTTTCAGCAGGAAAAATCTATTATTAATTAACCGAATCGATCGATTTTTCGTCAAAAAATAATCTATTTTTTTTATATTAATAAATTTTTCCCTAATTTGTTAATTGATTTCAAAATAAACACCATAAATATTATATTTATCATAGTTTCATTAATTAAGTATATACAACAGAAATAATAAGTTTTTAAATAATCAACATTATAATAGGTTCAAGTTAAAATTATTAATTTTTCAACAATAATTAACAAAATTAAACTATTCAAATAAAAACAATCTAGAAATCCGTAGGTACTGAGATCAGGATTAACAACTTAGGTAAGGGTTTGGACAATTTTCGGCTCCTGGTCCTTGATAATATGGCGTAAGCTTTTTAGAACATCTCTCAGCTGGAGCCGAAGAAGCCGGTGCCTAAAGGTTACACGCCAACTGTGTCAGTTGGGGATAAGCCGCCTCATAGCTTCTCCAGGATTTTAAAGCGTCTTCTTTTAATCCTATTACAGGCGCTATGTACAAAGTTAAGCTTAATTCTGATGTCTGACTGTGACTTTGACTGGTCCTCATATTCTCCACGAACAGCTTGTTGTGGGTTTCCCAAATGTCTTCATTATCGACATCATCAGCGGCCGAAGTTATTGACTGTGGACAATGCTCTGGTTCTCGGTTTTCTTGAATGGATCGTCTAATGTAGTTTATAGTTCTTGCCAAAGATGCTCCGTCTTTCAAAAGCACAGAAGGGATGCCATCGCAGATGCACTAATGGCGTTAGTGTAATATTATGGAGATGGTATTCATTGGTAGTTCGCACTTCTCTATAGTAGACCAGACTTAATGTCGAGGGGAGGCAGATGAAAAATCGGTTATGATTGATTTTTGAATTTAAAAAAAATCGATTATGAATCGAAAAATTGTAATAATAAAATCGCGAATAAAAATCGATTTTTACCCCAACTCGATTTTAATCGTTTTTTTTTCACGTCCAAGTAGATGAGACGAATGTCAACTGTCAACAAAGTAAATAAATTATTGTCAAGCCGTTGTCTGTCCGTTTAGTTTTGTTGTGTTGTGTTTGATTGAGTTCAGTTCAGATTTTTGAAACAAGGTCGTCATTATTTTTCCTCTGAAGCCATACAAGTTTTATTTATAACTGTAGCGAGTTTACCAATTTCCGCTCCTATTATGTACAAAAAATACTGGATGTACAATCATCATCACATTAGATAACTGAAGTTAGAACATAATACATGAACTTGAGCTGAAGTGGGACAGTCTTAAGAACTCGCAGTTTAAAGAAATCAGAATAATAATCCAAGGGGAAAACATGCCATAATGATTTCTTATGTAGCCAAAGCAATAAGATTCATTGCATCAACACTACAAAATGTTATTCTCACAGCATCATTCATAGGTGAAATCATAATAACGGCAATATTATGGATATTCACTTTAGTTATGAGTGTGCTTCATAATATTATAAGTTTTTTTAACATTGTCTACGAAGACAATTCATTTATATTTACCGAATTACCAATTGCTACTAGAGACATAGTATACTCAGCCTATAAACAACTTATGTATTTCCAAAATGGACTGCAGATGTTCTATTTGAGTTTATATTACAAAATTGAGGCTGTATTTACATCTTCTAAGTCACTCACTAACAGTTTAATTCTCATAGTCAGTGAAGTTTTTAAGCTTTTAATAAATTTTGCTATATTATTAGGTGAAACAACATGGCTAATAATTACATTTATCCCTATTCACCTTCCTCTGTTGATGAAATCAACAACAAATTATTTCCTGAATCTGTTGTTAAATGTAGTTGTGGATGCATATATGAAATTATTAACTGTAACAAATTATCTCACAGATGTGCCTTTAGAATCTTTTATGGGAATAATTAGTGCCATTGTTATAGTGCGGTTGTGTGTGCATTTCAAAGATACTATTGTGTTACGAGCTGTGAATATATACTGGACTTTAGTGAGAAACATTATGTACTTATACCATTTGTGTTACAATTACATAACAAATCCAGAAATGCAAATGTTTACTGATGGTGATGTTACCAGTGAAACTTATGATACAGTTGATTCAGAAGACTTAAACAATGGAGCTGATGTCCTCTGTGTAATCTGCCAGGAACGGCAAAAATGTGTCTTAACTTTGCCATGCCGCCACATCTGTCTGTGCGCAGAGTGTTGTAGAAGACTGTATGGTTATCAGCGAACTTGTCCTATTTGTCGCACATTTATTTATCGTTCTGTAACTGTATATATATAACAGAAGAAAATTAAATATTATTTATGTCACAGGAAGAATACATTCTTATAAGCATTTACGAAGTAAGACTGAAAATTATTCAATTTTGTCTTATACCAAATCTCATTAAGTGAATAAAGATCTGGTTTGTATAAACTATAGAGGTAAATGTACTACTTTTTATAGTGTTCAGATAAGGTAGGTATATAAGTCATCATGTGACTATGTCCAAATAACTATTGAATTTTAAATACTTTTTTAAAGATATATTGGTGATAGATTTATAAAAAACCGTTGTAAAAATATGACTTGTTTTATTTCAGGTACTTAAGGACTTTACTATAATAGCATTTAATCCTTATAACTACTCCCTAAGTCCCTACCGGACTTCTATAATAAATATTGCACTTACACTTAGATTTCCAAATATATATTATTATCTCATATAAAGTCTGTTTGTATCTAGTGCCTCAACATTTTGTGTGTTTCTCCTATTTTTTTTATTTATGTTCAAATCATTAATTGAAATTTCAACATTTCTAAAAGCGTTTAACATAAATACTGCTGTGATAACAACTAAAAAGCCACAAATACATCCTAGTATATCTTGGAATGCTATGCTATTCCATTCCTTAAAAAGAATTCCCGAAGAAATAATAACTAAAACTGTAAACATGACATAGTATACAGGAGTCACTACACTTGTGTTAAAAATGTCAAGGGACTTATTCAGATAGTTCATCTGAGTCACTATACACATCACAGATGCAGTTAAAAGTAACCAAAATACATAATTAGTAAAATTATTGTCATGTCCAGACAATGTCTCTTTGATTCCCAATGCAACTGCTTTACAAAACACAACAGTTAAACTACCTATTGCTGAACACAATAATAAATAAATTACAATATTTGAGTTTCCAAATCTAGGTACAAATATTATTTTAAGAATAAAACTCAATAAGACTATGCTTCCGACATAGGATAGAAAAATGTAGTCAGTCAGCAATATCACTAGTTCTGAAAATGATTTGATCTCTTCAGATTTTGGGGAATGTATGACAAAAATTATAGATCCAATGATGCACAGAAAGAAACCCATCTGAAAAAAAAGTTAATTAAAAAATTAATTCCTGAACTTAACATTATAGGCATGTGTTAATTCAATAAAAATAATATTTTAAATACATGATACCATACATACCTTTCTTATTAAGTATAATTTTTCATTTAGAAATTTTGAAGCAAGACCTGCAGCTACTAATACACTCAAAGCACCCAGTGGAGTCACTAATGCGGCTGGTGCAAAGGCATATGCAAGGAGATTAGCTGCCTCTCCAATGCCCACTGAAAAAATGTGCAAATCTTAGTCTTAGCTGAAAGTAGGCATCTCTGAGAGTGTAAAAGAGTTTTAAATACCCACTTAGTAGTATACTTATACAAAACCCACTTGTTATCATTCCAAGCCACCACATCCATTGCTTTAGATAACCAAACCCTCCTGCTGAGGCTCTTACACTTCCAGATGCATCAATTCTTCTTAGTGCAATTTTCTTTATTATGAAGCTGGATCCGATGAACACACTGGATAATATAGCGAGGCTTAGGCCAACCATAAAAGATAAATTGTTGTATTCTTTTTCATTCACAAGTTGTTTCTCTGTTTTCATTTTGAATTTGTACTAATTTGATAAATTATTGATTAGGTATTGATCTTTATCTAAATGTGTTGATAATCTTGTACCAATAGTAACATGTGGACATCTGTAGTGGTTCACGGTATGAATTTACGTTTGTTTATTATGTATGTTCATGATAGTATACATAATTTGTTATTTAATAAAATAGTTAGGTAAAATGCAAGGGGAATGTACCTACAAAAAACAAATAAATAAACAAGACAGATGGGGGGGTGGGAACGGACGTTTGGGAGTACTTGACAGTTTTTGCCCCTCAAAACTGTCAATGTCAAGTGCTCCCAAACGTAATAATAAAATCCCAAGAGTAATAAAATAATACTGAGGGCCTCAGTATTATTTATTACTCTGTGCAAGCAACGAGAAGTCTATGGATCAATGGAACGACTGAAAGAACGCAGCTGGTGTTATTTTTACATTCTTAAATAACCAGTGTTTAATCGTTTTTATAAATAAGAAGAAAACAAATTATTTAAGTTGATACTTTTTTTAAATAAATTTTTGATGTTGCATTTTTGACTTATTTTCGCTGTCGTAATAGTGCTGTGCACCTCAATATTTTAGGAATATAGATAAATAAATATAAATATTGATGGACAATGCACACAACACCATCTGGTCCCAAACTAAGCATAGCTTGTATTATGGTGAATGGTAACTAGATGACTGATAGAATACTTATATATTTTTAAATACATACCTATGATACTTTATAACATAGTCGATGCTTTTATTTTTAAGTGTGAATTTGTGAAATAAAAAGGAAATGTTTTTCTATTTTATTTCAACTATGGTCAATTTTCAACTTTTCAACTACACATATTTGTACACTTCTTTATAATCCATATCAGATAATCACTATGACCACTGCAGAAGTAATAAGGCTGCGGTGCACTCCCTTTTGATAATCATTCCGCATAAAATAACTAACCCTTGTATATGCGCTTTTAGGTTGGATCTATTAGGTACCTTATTCTTGACATTGACATAACGGTTAGTCTATTTTAATCTATGCTTGGTGTCACGACTTTTTTCTTTTTCATTCTTTGCGGATATTACAGTCTGTAGCGACTTGAAAAAAAAGAAAACGAACTATGAAGAAGGGCTAAACTTGATGAAATGGTAGATATTAGCTTGTCGCTCTTTCCAGCTCTGACATAAAATGGTCAGTCAGTAAAATTAGTAGTAATCTCAGTAATAGTGCGGTGCATCGAAACATTTTACAAATATCGATATATTTTCGATGCTATAATTTTAAGTTGTGAAAACGAGTGAAGATGGCAGGCAATGAGGACTCTATCAATTATACTTAGCATACTTATCAATTTAAAAACTCCATGAACTGAAATTTGTTTGCAGAAAGCATCTTGATGTTAAAGCCTTCCAAAAAAAAAACAACTCAGTTAAACAGCCGTGGTAAAGAGCATCAAAGGTTTGAAAAGCCACAAGCGAAAGTGTTAATTCCATAAAGTAAAAATGTACCTACATAATTTCTCATCTGATCGTTTTTTATTTCAGGTATTATTATGATAATCAGGAAGAGGACGTATTGATTATTGTAATGACGTTTTATTTTTGAACCCAAATCTATACTGAGCCTAACACCTGGTTTTGTGCTAGGCTCAGTATTGATATAAACACTATAAGTCTCATTTAGCACCACAAAACCATAGTTAAATCAATACCACCAAGGAATTCCAACCGTGCGTAGGTAGGTCAGGTCATTCATCGATATCGATAAATTTTAAATGTTATTGCCGAACAGCCCTATTTCGTTTTCGTTTGGTTGGCTTTAAAGTTAGCAAATTTTTGACATTGACGTAAGAGTTAGTCTATTTTAATCTATGGTGTCCCGTCTCGTAAAGAATATTGTAATCAGTCTTGCCAGAAGGTTACTTTTGTAACCTTTTAGGTGATTTTTAACTCTGTCAGGTTACTTCTAGGTTACTCGACTCAAAAGGTTACTTATAGGTGATTTTTTAGAATTTGTAGTTTTTTTTCCTAAACGAAACCAACATGAAAAGAAACGCTCTTTTATATTTTATTAAGCAAAATTAAGCAAATTTAGTTTGAAACATAGTAAGTGTGACTACTAAAAACACGTCTTTCTCTCTCTCATTATATACCAAACCTCAGATGACCAAAGCTTCTCGCTTACTCGCACGATCAATCGGAACTGTCTTGTTCGAGTTCGTTTGCTTGTCGCCTCTAATGGCATTATTGTTTGTCGTGAAGTTTTACCTTTAAGTCACATAATTCCCTAGAGTGTCGCTTAAGTATGTTTTGTCCTTGTTATTCTAATGTCAAGAAATGGAGATGGCAACAAATTTAGACAATTCATAAGCTCGTGTGTGTTTAGAATTATAACATATGTTAAAACATTCTAAAGGTGTTTAGAAGTGAAGTAAGTAGCTGGATACAACATTAAAATAAAAAAACTACCTTTTATACCTAATTACTAAAATAATTACGTTTTTAAAACTAAAAACAAAACCAACTTTATTGAATTAAATTTGAACCCCTGAGTCGATAAAAATACCACCGAATTGAGAATCTCAATAATAAAGCAAAATATCGAAATTCGTTTACTTGGATAATATATTTTTTTATTTTGATTTAAAAACCAAACTACTGAACTGATTTTCATGAAATTTCCATGTGACCAATCGGAAAGTAGGTAAGTAGGTATACCCTATAGGTACGTGATTTTTTTTTCAATTCATATATAACGGAGCTATGAGGTAACAAATATATAAAATTTACAACCGAATTGAGAACCTCCTCTTTTTTTTGGAAGTCGGTAGAAAAATATGAAAGGTTACATTTCGGACTGAAAGGTTACTTTTAGATCTAGTTTAGGTAACTTTTGACAAAGACCGGCTGGCAACACTGATTGTAATTGCAGTTGCATTGCATTTGCCTAAGTACTTACTTAGGTACTCTTTCAGGATATTCTATTCTATGATTCGAGTTCGTTCGAGCGCTTTGTTTATTTATTTGACTACTTTTTACAAATGTTTTTTGGCTCACAACCACTCCGCTAGGTGTATAGTCTTTTACGCTATGTTCACGGCTGTTATCAATTTAGAAAGGGTACTCTGCCTGTAATGTAATTCCCAGGTTTGGTAGACAGACGCCCTTCCAGGTCAGCTATCTATGCAGATCATTACGTTACGATACACAATTACCTACGTATGAACAAGTATTTTTAGTTGTGTTTCTTAGTGGATTTCTAATTAGTGAACATAAAACTAACCAGTAAGTTTTTAGTATTTTATTTAAAACTAACTGTCGAGTTTGTTATAACACTAGTGGGTAATAATACTACACTAGTGGGGTCTATCTAACTCGGCGACCTAGAGTATAAAACAGCCACATAGAGCAATTACCATTGAAACTGGTATATGCAATATGTATACGCAACTTTTTATGCACGCTAACCCGTTCGAAGCCGTAGGGGAAGCTATTGCTATTATTATTACCTATTATACATTAATATACAGCCTCAAGTGGATCTGTTTTTATTTACGTATAGGGCGTGGTAGGATAGGATAGGTTTTTTGATGGAGTAGTCAGTCAATTTCACAATCATGAGACCGTATCTGCAGAATAGAAATGATGCATAAGTATGTGCAGAGCTAACAGGATCCTTTCCTTCTCAATGTTTTAGTTTGAGATCACCGGCACTGTGCATGTAATAGCTGCTTTTTGGGTTCGATCAATCCTATGACCTTAGGGTCATAAATAAGGCAGGGGTTCTAACCTACACCTCAAGTACATGAATGGACTTGTGTAATATGAATATAATGACCACCACCAATTGTTGCAGGTTTGTTCAACAAGGTGACAGATGAAGTTTTGATAGCTTCTATAACTAAGAGTAGAAATAGTTGATGTTGATGTACTAAAATGAGCACAGATATGGAGAAAGAAGCCAGTTCTAATTTACTCAAAAAGTATGGCCAATTTTTTAAAACACAGCTTCATGACCTAAGATCCATCTCTGATGATTGGGATGAAAATAAAACTTTTATGCCTATAAGACTAAACTATGTGCCAGTCGAGCATGTTCCAGTGATAGATCTGGTATCATCTGATAACACCATGATGACAAAAGTTCTTGGTGTATTGACCTCATTGTGTGTTGAAGTGAAATATCTTAAATTGGAAGCATTTGAAAGGTTTGTTATGATATTAACATATTTCTAAGGATACACTGATCAGCTGCACAAACTCAACAGTAGGTGCAGCCGAAATGCATGCTATTTAATAAATAATGCCAGACATGCCGAAAGTAAGTTGAGCTTGTTTTATGGGTAACACTTGGCTGATATACTACTTATATACTTTTTTTTAAATACATACATATTATACATAGAGACACCCAGACCTGAGACAAATACTTGCAGATTATACACACATTTGTCTCAAACATATTTCAGCTAGCATAGTGTGTGAAAAGGTTAGACATGTATGAAAAATAGTGATAAGCAGTAAGGAGATAGTATGATTATGTTTTCTGATCAAATGGTTAGATTCCTACATAAAACGGCTGCCTACAAACTTTTAGCTCAAGGGTTCTCTTGAAATAATAATTCAATGCTGGCAATTCTGTTGTTTCGCTGGACTAGCTAAAGTTTTCTAAAATATGGACAACCTTATTTTGCTATGAATAAAGTTCAAATTAGAGTACCCATTTCAAATCAGAGTTCTAAAATAAGTTCAAATTATTTTTTGTTTTATTGCTTTAATTTTTATTCCAATTAATTCCTTTATTGAAAATAATGTATAGAAGTGTTGATAAAAATTGCGGAAAATAACCGCAGTTTTAATCAACACCTCCTTACATGATGACCAAATTAAGCTAAAACACGTCAGTTATACGTTCTTTTAGGAAGTGTCACTAAAAAAAAATATTCTAATTCAGACTGTAATGCAAACAAAATAAGATCGTGTTTGTTTTAGGAAATTTTAGTAACTCTAGCGTAACAATTTGTTATGATTATTTGAGCTCTTGAGTAAATAAACTATGCATGTATTTAAACTTGGTTTAAATACAAAATCGCCATAATACAAAATAAATTGACATTTGTTTTGTAAAATAACCCTTTAAAAAAGGTTAAAACTTGTTTCAAAGCTTCTGATTTTAAACGCATGATGTGATTATTTCTGACGTGGGCTAAAGAAACACATGTTTTTAAAGCAATATTCTTTTCAAATTGATCACCATAAAATGGGGTAAAACGGATTTTACAACCTTATCCTTAAAACGGGGTATAACATGTCAAAGTTTTATAAACACAATTCAAAAAATCTTAATGCATATTACAATCAACTTCTAACTTATAAATACTGTACAAAAACATGTTTGTCAAATTCATTTCTTAGAAGGAGCTTAAACGGATGCTGATGTTAGTATTGGTTATTTTTAACAAATAACTAAAAATGTTGGTAAAATATTCAAATATTCATAATGTTGGACATTGAACAACACAAATCTAGAGATATTTATTCTATAAGTTACTCCCAAAAAATATGCAACTGGGTGTCAATGTTTGTATAAGTCAAGATTTTCAACGCATAATATGATTAGGAAAATAAAATGGTAGGTACATACTCTAGGTCAATAAAATATAGGTAGGACAGATTTTTCAATAGTGGTATGTAGGGGGGTAAATAAAAAATATGTTAAAATTTTAGATAGCAATTTATCCTGAGTGCTTGAAATTGTGTTTTATTTTTTAATGTGTACAGTTGTGGTCAACTAATTAGGGACATTAAAGGTAGTGAGAGAAAAACCTGGTTATGTATTTTTAAATATGAAAACCTATTCATTTCTCAATAACTATAGCAGTACATTAAATATTAAAAAAAAATAAAAAAAAATATATTTCAAATCTTAAACACATATTCAATTAAGTTTATTCTGTAGCTGGACATTATATAAGGGACAGTAAAGTAAAATGAAAAATAGAGTAAAATTAAACTAATAATCTGCAGTATATATATTTTTATAATTCCTAAACTCAACCCAGTTGTATTGCAGGTAAAATCAGTACCCAGTAGCAAAACTTTTGTTTGTAATGACCGCTTGGTACTGATGTGGCATAGGCATTATCAGTTTCTGATATGACACAAAACGACGACGGATTGCCGCCATAACTACACAGTAACAATATGAGAAGAGATAAATACACCTATAAAAGAGCTTAACCTGACTGACTGATTCATCATCGTCGAGCCGAAACCGCTGAAGCTAGAAAGCTGAAATTTAGAAGGTAGCTTCCTTTTACAGGAAAACCACCCACTAAGGAGGGATTTTTTGATATTCAATCCCAAAGAGGGTGAAAAGGGTGAATTTATGAAACTTTTCAACGCGTGGTGCGATTTGCTTGAAACTTGATATAAATAAATAAAATGCAAAATAAAAGAACAGATGTTTCAGGATTTTTCAAAATAATCCTAATAAAGGGGTAAAATGGGGTGTCTGAATTTGTATGGGAACTTTTTAACGGGGATGTGATTTCTTAGAAACTTGGTTTGGATACTTGAAATGCAAAATAAATAGACACGTATTTCCGGATTCTTCAAAATAACTCTCATAAAGGAGTAAAATGTGGTGTGAATGTTTGTATGGTTACTTTTTAATGGGTGGTGGGTGTGATTGGTTTTCTTATCAATAACTTCTCAATAAAATTTGGCATGGAGATAAAAAGCATCCTGGGGAAGGATTTAAGCTACAATTCCTTTCAAAAAAATGCGGACGAAGTCGCGAGCAACAGCTAGTAAATTATATAGGAATTTAAAATAGAACACATTCTCAGAGTCCCTAATTAAGAGGCCAGCCAGCACTGTATCTACAAATAGCACTGTGATAATCTATCAGCGATACTGTAAAAAGGTTAAGTGTTTAAGGAGTTACTATTTTTTTTTCTGACACATAAAATATCTATTTAGGTATATTTACATGTAAAAAATCTCCAATTCTTTTTAGATTTGTTGAAAAGAATTAGTTGACCACGACTGTAGTATATAGACTGAATATAGGTTGAGATTCGTTTCCCTCCCAGTACATTTGTTTGAGGAACATGGATGTTTTTTTCTGTGTCTAGGTGTTATAAAGTATCTTAGGTATGTATTTAAAAATATATAAGTATTCTATCAGCTTTCTGGTCCCTTCCCTGTATTGCAAGCTATGCTTAGTTTGGGGCTAGATGGTGTTTATAGTTTTATCCAACGATAAAAGTGTAATTTTTTTTTAAACACGTACGAAATCTCGTGCTGTATTAGAATAATTATGCAAAAATGACCCTGGTCCTCAATTCTGTTAATTTACAACGGTTACCGTTCTATTCCAATCCATCTACGTTTCGGCTCCGAATACGGATCGATAATTACCTGAAAACCTATTCTGTTATCTCTATGACCAAACAAAAGAAAACATTCGATCGATCGTTGACGACTTCGTAAACGTAGAGTAAGTTGTTCATTAGCAGAATACGAAAAGACATCAAAACCTGTCATTTGGCTGCGGTTCGATTCCAATCGAGCTTACGGAAATAAACAGAATTACCCCTCTATAAAGAAGTCCTGTGGATTAAATGAGACTTCAAAATTTTAACGTAGTATACCTACATGTGCAATGTAAATTTTCAGACATTTCAAGTTTCTATCTGTTTATGAAGAATATTGCAACAATGATGTCAGTTCTCAAATGGAAGCAATCTGTGCATTAAGTGCATTCACCACTCGCTGTGATGATACCCTTCGCAACCTATGCACTCAGATTCTAGCTATTTATAATGAGCAAGTGATAAATCTGGGTAAGAGCTTTTTCTGTCACTATAAGTTTTATTTAATATGTAAAATTATATTTTTCAATCAGTCGCATAATCAGCCATTTTAATCGAATATCTATTGTGTCGTCTTAACTTAATCAACGTTATTTGTGTTTTAGTAATATGGATGTCAGATATGTCCTTACTGTAGCTTATTGCCAGGCTTACTGTAGCTCTATCAGTGGCGTAGCGTGGGTTTTCGCCGCTTGGGGCCGACCGGAAATACGCCGCCCCTTGTTTTTTTATCATTAGTAAAATGTATATGTATATGTATATATACATATACATTTTACTGTATGTATATTTTATATATATATATATATATATATATATATATATATATTGCTAAGTTATTTAAAGCCCGTAAGTAGTAATTCGTACAACTTATTTCAGTCAAGATAAACTTATACCACTGCTTCAGAAGGAACATATTATGTACATACATACATATATCATACATCATAAATTCCCTGGAAGTTTATCTATTAAAATAATTAACTTAACACTAGGTACATACTTACATACAATAATAAAAACGAACAAGAACCTATTAAGTATATATTGCCAATAGAGTGAGTATATTTAAATTATATAGGTATAGTGCTCATCACTTATTGTTATCAATCTTGTATTGCATACGTACGTACACCTAGAGTAGAGAGCTTAACTTAATAAAATTAAAAGAAATAACGCGTTATACTTAAGTGGCAGACAAGAGCCGACTAGAACCGTAAGTATAACTTAAGTTTGATTGTTGATCAAATCGAGAATCGTTGATTACCGCCAAATATATGTTAAATCTTTAGCCGGAATTAAACGATTTTTATAACAGCAATTGAGATGAACTTGAATTAATAATAAGCAAAAAAAATTATTAAAAATGAACTTTACGTGCTTTTTTTAACGCAAAGTCCTTTACACAACCATCTATATCATTTATTTACCATTTATAATTTTATCATTTATAACAACATTTATATCGTTTTCTATTAATCTTAAGGTGGACATCGTAGATCTTAAGTATTTTTTAATTAATTTAAGCTTTGAAAAACTTCTTTCACAACTAGCATTGCTCATGGCAGAGGTTAAAAAAATTCTTAACATGACGATGTTGGGTAAGCCTTCCTCTAGTTTAGACTGAATAATATATTTTAATAAGCCCAGGGAGCCAGATTTAATGAGTTCCTTTTTGCAATCTGGGTCTGTTCCTACGAAGGCTCGTAGACGTCGCACTCAAGTCGAAACTATTCTGTATTTATGTCCTGAGGAGCTTGAATTAGGTTAAGTTCTTCCGAGCCCAGCATTACTGCAGGCATTAAAAAGGCATATTTTTGCGCTAGATTTTGCAGCTGTTGAAATCGATCACGAAATACAGGAATCTCTCTGTCTACTGAAGTGAACATTGTTCACCTCAGTTCATTCTCGTACGATAACCCAGCATCTACATCTCCGTCACCAAAAATATGCTTCCTCCTGATTCGTCTTGGGGGTTCGAAAGAAATTCCAAGTTGTTCGCATAAGCTTTTAGAATATTGGAGAGCTCCGTTTACCAATTCCTCTCGATTTTCTAGTAATAAGGTCTGTAAAGCATTTATTTTCTGAGCACATAGGTGTATATTCAGACCCTCGGTTTGCAAATACTTTTGAGTATCATTAACCTCACGCAGTACCGGATACCAGAAGCCGAAGTAACTTAAAAATTAAAATGACTGCATAGCGACTAATAAACTTCCTGCATCTGTACGTGTGTTCAAACTTTCATTTGGCTCAATTAGTTTTTCCAATGCAGTCAAAGTTTCTTTGTAATGGAGAACACAAAAGGGTCAAAATGTTACACTAAAATATACCTAACATTAAAGCGTAGCGTATGTTATATTAGTTTTTATTTCATGTGAATACATGCAGTATTACCGAAGTTATGACTGCTAGTAAGTTTAGACACTTTTTTTAATTTTCGAGATTTCGCGCGCTCCCTGCGTGACGTCACAGCTGCGGTCATGAATGTTCGAGACATACCTATTATGTTGTAGTTATTTTAAAATTATAATATCTCCTAAGATGTTGATTGAAATCAAGTGATGTCAAGGACAATTTTGTTCACTATGAAATGCTTGTGATTAATAACATATTTATTTGGATGAGGATTAATAAAACGTTGATAAAACTCCTTCGCAAATAATGCATTAATTTCGAACAAATTTGATTACCATATATAAAAGGCTATAGTGAGTCAATCTTGAAAGATAGACATTCGCTGTCACAGACATTTTTTTAGAACTTTTAAAGAGGAATAATTCCATCATACATAATTTTTGCGTAACTTAAACCGTTTACGCAGCGCACGCAACGGAAGCGAACGAAAAGGAATATTGTTTCCCGTTTTCGCAACATTTTCCATTGATGCTTCGCTCCTATTGGTCGGAGCGTGATGTTATAAAGCCTAAAGCCTTCCTCGATAAATTAACTATCCAAAACAAAAATAATTTTTTAAAACCATGATAGTTTTAGAAGTTCAAATTGGTAGGTATGTATGTAGGTATAACATACATACCTACCTATTTCGAACTTCAAACTGAATGTGTGGTAGGTAGGTATATTCCATATTTCTATACCTACCTATACCTACTATATTTTGCGACCCGCCAACTACTGTAGGTTGAATAGTAGGTACGGTCTTAATACAATCATACTTACGTTATGGTAGGTATACCTACTTTTGACTTGCAATATAATTTACATCTTGAAAGTCTGTACGTTCGGGTCGTGCAAAATAACATTAAGTTATACACAAAAAAAAGGATTTAACCCACCGTTTTCCAACAAGAGATCAAAATTAACTAATACCTATGCCATCATCAATAAACCTAAATATACCTACGTTTTTATAAGAAGGTTGTATTAGCGTGTACCTATTCAAAAGGTTAAATTAAGGGCAAAATCTATGCATATTTTCGGGGATATCGTTGTCAGAGGTAGGTAGTAGATATAAAATAATATATATATAAAGAAATGCACAAGTAGGTAGGTATTAGACAACGATGAGTAGGTATCGGTACTCACATCAAAATTATCTTCAAAGCAGAACCCAAAAGATTTAGGTCCTATTGAATCAACTCTTCGTATAGCTCTCATCCACTCCAGAAACTTTTCGCGCGCTACGAAATAAGTTGTGACGCATGATTGAGCGCCAACTGCGTTTTTAAATAATGTCGTACGAAAATGCACACTTTGATCTTCATTTTCTCAGCCATTCTTAAAGGTAGAAAAAAAGTAAAAACACAGTTATTCTTGTAAATTTTTTTTAGATTACTTTTGCATTAAAAAAAAAACGTTTGTCTTCTCCATTATGTAAGTATTTTTTACATTTTCCAAATTAATAAATTGGCGCTTCCTGCCGCCCCCTTTCGTATGCCGCCTGGGGCCATGGCCCCCACCGCCCCCCTCAAGCTACGCCACTGAGCTCTATGCATAATTGAGATAGATTTTTCTTTCGAAATCAAGCAGTTGTGCATTTTTGAAATAATAACTTCTTATGGGAGGGTAAATCGTTTAGTTGCGTAACGCGTTACGGCGCCAGTCTGCCTGACTTCCCGTTCTCTCACGCATACGGCAGCGGTAGGCAGGCTCTTCCTCTCTCACTCGAACCCACAGCGCTAGTTAGATTAGTTAGTTAGTATGTTATAACTTGTGTCAGGCGTTCCGAGACGCACACGTTTTTATTTTTTATTTTTTTGTAAACAATGTTAAATGTGCCCTGTTTCTTTGTGGGGGCAGTAAACCCCACACCTACTGATATTATAAATTCTAAAGTCTGTTTGTCTGTCGTCTGTCAGTCTGTCTGTCGGTTCATACCTTTTTACTGTTAAACTGAACAGATCTTGATGAAATTTGGTAAGGAGGTAGATTGTATCTTTGGGATATATGCTACTTTTTAAGTAGGCAACACTCAAACAAATAATTCGTTTTGGTAAAATATTTTTTCTGTTTATAGATGGTATCCAACTGCATTACCTGATAAATCACATTGGAGAAATGTTTACAGTTCTAATACTCTTAGAAATGTTGATATCAAATACATCAATTACAAAAAATTGGAGTAATTACAGCAAAAAGTTGAAATCATACAGCAACACACCAGAGACTCTGAATTTGACTAAAGATAAATTTAAAGCATTAAATGGAGCTGTGGACATCATAACGTCGAAGATAATGAGTGATGATATTGTGCAGAATTCACTCAGAAATGTTTCTGCTCTTAGGAAGTCTCTATTCGGAAAGAATAGTTCTTTAGTGGCTGGGGAGTTCAATCAGTACCTAAAACAGGCTTTGATAAACCTGGACAAGCTTGTTCAAGAGCAAACCAATGTGGATAATATGTATAAGTGCATAAAAATAAATGCTCTGTTCGTATTGAATGCACATTTATTTGGGAATAAGGATAAAAAAGTTTTTAATGGTTTGATTGATTTGAATATAAAGGTATACTATATACTTACCTACTTATTTAGTTTTTAGGGTTCCAAGGCCACAAGGAACCCTTATAGTTTCACCTTATAGTTAGTTTTGTCTGTCTGACTGTCTGTCTTAGGCGCGAATTATACAGAAACGGCGTAAGGTGCAGGCGCGGCGCAGGCGCAGATCAGGCGTGGAAAATAAAGGCAAATTGGAAAAGCTAACAAAACGACGTGCCTGCGCCACGCCGCTTGAGTATAATTCACAACGTGTCGCCTACCTACATTTTGTATTGAAGCGTTTTGAAGCGGCAAGATGCCTGCGCCGCGCCTTCACCTTACGCCGTTTCTGTATGACTCGCGCCCTATGCGAGCTTTTGTTCGCTGACTATTAGTCAGCGATATTAGTCAGTCAGTGGTGGCAATTTCGGTTGGCACCAACCTAACTAATTTTAGCTAAAATTAGGTTTAGACTGTCTTAAACATTGTTATTCTGCTGTTACCAACTTATCCTAATTTAATTAAGTGTTCCTTATTTAGTTAGTTGGTACCAACCGAATAGGTTTTACAAATGATATGACTAACTAAAATATATTTTAGACATTCCTAAATTTAGAAATGAACCAACCGAATTGCCACCAGTGTCTTATTATGAAAATTTACAGGGTGTCCATTTAGGCAGGCGTATTTTTATATTGAACAACTTAATCGTGTAATATATTGTTGGATAGATCTTTCAAAGATATTAAGAAGTTTCTTAAACCTGAAGGTTTTTCGAAACGAGTTTTTGATAAATATTAGCGGCATTTTTTGATTGAGTCCAGTGTCTATGCTAAATGTAAAAAAAAAAAATTATAAAGATATTATTTATTTGTTGCATAAACATGTGTAGATAGGATGATAAAGTCCAGCAATAAAATAAAATAAATAATGCCGGACATTTCACACAGCGGCATCTGGCCCCAAAGTAAGCAGAGCTTGTGTTATGGGCACCACATGACTGATACACCTAATACTTTGTCATTTAAATGAAATTAAACTTTGTCATTTATAAATTCGTTAATATTGTAATAGTTTTTTAAATATATTTTTTAACTTTTTATTTGATTAATTATTTTTGTACCACAGAAGCTGTATATTCATTTGTATACTTATTTACATAAACTTGTTTTTTGCAGGCCCACAGCATTTACGTGATTGGAACTACTCTTTGGTTTCCAGAACAGTTCCTCCATAGACATGTGCCTACATTGTGTGCAAAACATGAAAAGATCAGCCAATCTATGCTAAAAGCGCGTCAAGCTTTCATAGCCGCCTACAAGTCAGGCTTGGCTAAAGACATTGTAAATTTACAAGTAGTGAGCTCACAGTGGGTTCTCTCCATGGAAAACACGTTTTCACCAAACCAATATAAACTAAATGCAGCAGAAATGAATTTGCACACGAGAACTCTTTTAGACGGACTTGACATTGTGTCTAGCACAAATTATTCTATGCTAACTCTAATAAACTTACATCTATCTCTGGGTATACCACTGCCGAAAAGTATGTTGATGTCCTTATTTGACATCATAGACCTATTGAAGAGCTTAAAAAATGTGATCAGTCGCCATAGAAATCAAATAATATCGTCTATCAATATGATCATTCAGCATCTTATATTTCAAGCTGCAGCATCAATGTCAGAGGTGAAGAAAGCGTTGATGACAGATAAGAATTACGCAAATAAACGACTGGACGAACTGACATGCATTGTGATCGCCGAACGAGCCCTGAAGGGCGCGGCCACAGTTGAGCGTAACGTGGCAGCTAGCGTGGCGCTAAGCTTCGTCCCAGACACCACTTATTTAGAAGACAGCTATGTACGCCTCGGAATGCTTCTTGAAAAAATTCAAACCCTATCTAATTACATTAAAAACATGGAAAAATACTGCAACTGTTCCTGGTTACTGTGGCACCAAAATATCATACCGATTTATTTTGATCAAAATTTTAGTGTTCAGCTGAATGCTATGAAACTGAAATATTTTGTCATGGTTTTAGAAGATAGCGCTGCTTTATTGCATAGCACTGATAATCTTTACCAAGCAAATAAGGCTGAACAATTTCTGAAGATTGTGAAGGATATTGTTACTGATAAAGTGCTGACATCTATCAGTCAAAATATTGAAACTAATTTACGTCTGCACATACATTCCCACCTACAGTTGGATGTGGTTAATCCATTTACTTTTGATTTAACCAAGAAAGTACTATTGTTAGCAAATCATTTCAGAATACTTTGCTTGTACATGTCTATAGTGCCATCAGTAGAGCATTACCTTTCTGTGATGTATTACAACTTAACAACAGTTGTTTTATCAGATTGGAAAACATATGGAGAGATGCGACAAATGGCAAAATTTAAGTTCAATTTATCAACCATACAAGACAACTTGCCTACGCAAACTCTAGAACAGGGTTTAGATGTTTTAGAAATTATGAGGAATATACACATTTTCGTTTCTAAATATCTGTACAACCTAAACAACCAAATATTCATTGAAAAAAGCAGCAACAACAAACATCTGAATTCAATAAATATAAGGCACATTGCCAACTCAATTAGAACTCATGGTACAGGAATAATGAACACAACAGTGAATTTCACTTACCAGTTTCTAAAAAAGAAGTTTTTTACTTTTTCACAATTCATGTACGATGAACATATAAAATCAAGATTGGTCAAAGACTTAAGGAATTTCAAGGAAAATGCTGTTATAAATGGTAATATGTATCCATACAAAAGTGCCGAAAAATTCAACAAGGGCATAAGGACCCTGGGCTTGAATGAAGATGCCCAAAGTTATTTAGATCTATTTCGAGATTTAATAAGTCAAATTGGAAATGCTATGGGATACGTCCGCATGGTTAGGTCGGGAGGGCGCCACTGCTGTTCCGACGCGACCACGTTTCTGCCTACCCTCGATAACCACGTATCATTCAAAGAATTGAGTGATGAATGCAACTTGGATTCAATAACTGTAAATTCAGCTGATAACTTAGATCAAAACATAAATGGACTGATTTCCAACTTTATCCAAGGCACAGAATATTTCATGCTTCTTGTTGATGTATTTGCGCCGGTGTTCCGTAATCCGAAGAATGTTCATCTCAAAAACTTTTATGTTATAGTCCCACCTCTAACATTGAACTTCATTGAGCACATGATATTAGCGAAAGATAAAATGTCGAAGAAAAATAAAGTAGGCGCTGCATTCACGGACGACGGCTTTGCCATGGGAATTGCCTATATATTGAGATTATTGGATCAGGTATGTTCATTATCCAGTTTCGTTTCATAGACAGATCATCAGCTCTCTGTTTTTTTTGTTTTTATGTATGTTTTACATTATAAAGTTTTACCTAGTTTTTAATACATACCTACCTAACCTACTGTCTCAGCTCAGTTTGTAGCGCCTTCTGAGCTGCAGGTGGTGGGTTCGATTCCCTCCCAGGATAAACATTTGTGTGATGAACATCGATTTTTGTTCTGTCTTTTGATTATATTCTATAGTACAAGCTATGCTTCTTTTGGTAAAGGTTTGGGACTAGATAGTGGTGTGTGTATTGTCAACCGATACTTATTTATATTTATTAATTACATATTATTTCATTCAGGACACACACTTTGAAGCATTACATTGGTTTGATTCTATTTGGAAACATATACGGGATGAAAGAGCTGCACTTCAAGAACAGAAAATGAAAGGATCTGCACAGCTACAACAAGCCTTGGCACTTACTGAGAAAAAGATAAAAATCTTAGAAGAAGAGTACAAACTTCTATACTACAGTCTGAGTAGTGCAAGAATATTTTTTAGATAGGTAGTTGAACTGGAGATATCACTGAACAGTTCAACTGTGTTGTGATAAGCAATCACAGCTAAGAATATAGCGAATTCCACCAAATCCAGCAAATAGACCGAACGCGATTGTGATAATACGATTAATTATGATAAGCTGGCTGTGTCCCACTGCTGGGCAAAGGCCTTCTCTTGATTGTGGTGAAAATATATTTAATAAAAGTAATATATATTTGTAGTAAGTTATAATGTAATGGAATTTAGTACATACCAAGTATAAATAAAAATGTAATGGATGTTTTTTTTTCTCATTTGCGTTGGTATTCTTGACGTTAAAAGTATTCTGTGGCATTGTATAAATCTTTGCTAAGTGCTGCTTTGTACGTGAAAATCTGTTTGAATGTACCTGCTATGCTCAAGTCTTGTCATTGTCAGTTTTGTCTGCATTTGCTGTCAATGCCATAAAATTGTTCTAGTTGTTTTTTTTTGTCGTAAATAAATAAATAAGGTGTTCCAGGGTAAGATCGAATAAATCGAATACCTCCCTAATGTAGGCTATTTTTTGATTGTTGTAAATATTGCCTGCAATGGCATTTTGTTGTGCCCATCCTATGAGTCGTTGCCAGTCGCTCGGACCGTCAGTCAGTACGTGTTCCGTTCACTTGGATATGAAAAGGTAGGTAAAATGAGATTTTTTATGGATCCGGACATACCCCCGGCAACTTTTAGTGTAAATTCTGGTGTAACGGCTGTGTTTTTTACGAGTTTTGTGGCTTATCATATCAATGTGACAATTTGTTGGCTGATTAGCGTGATCTAGACACGTTAAAACTGTATGTAGACTGAGATCCGGTCTTTCCCCATCTAAATTTGAAAGGGTAAAGTTCGGATGAATTCTGTCCGATCTTTCCCAACTGTAAAATATAACCAGTTTCTCAAAAATTAAAAAAATATATTTTAACTAATTTTTTTTTTTTTTTTTCAATTTTGTTAGCCGATTCGCCTGATAATAAAAGCTAAAAGCTGTAATTATATAATATATGTATGTATTATATATTATATACGAGGGTGGTCTAAAAAGTTACGACCTAACAAAGATACAAAAACTTTTTTCCGATTTTTTTTCAACATATGTCTCATTGTAACTCTACACACTTCTCCCAGCGATGCTCCCATCTCTGTAACCCGTCTAAATAGTACTCTTTTCTCTGCAAAACACTTGTTCACGAAGGTGATTGCCTCATCATTTGACGAAAATATTTGTCCTCCGAGTGCAATTTTTGAATGAGGGATTTTGTTCCCTTGAAGAAGTTGCTTGGGGCTAGATCTGGTGAGTAAGGCAAGCAGTTCAAAGCGTAATTCATGGATTTTCGCCATGACAACAGCTGAGGTGTGAGACGGTGCATTGATGTTGATGTGAGCAAACGCGGCACCAAACGCACGGACGGCTCTCTCATGTCTAAATGTTGATTTAATATGTGACAAACACGTTCTTTTGACATGTTCATAGCCTCTGTTATCTCTCACTTTAATTCGGCGGTCGTCTAGCTCCATTTGGTGAACTTTCCCGTCCCGAACGTTCATCGCCTCCCAAGCTCTTACTTTTTTTTTATTGAGTGATATGATAATTTATTTAATTTTGAAAATTTTATTTACTAAGTACCTACCTACTTAAGTACCTACTTATTGATTCTAATAAAAGTTTTATTTATTCAAAATTCGGTAAAAAATTATTTACTTATTCATTTTCGTCTAACATTAAGAACCTTAAATTTAACCTTATAGCCGAGAAAAATAAACAAAACAGGTCGGTAGGTACAGGGTCTAATTTGCTACAATGATAAGGCTGGTTAGTTAATAAAACAAACTATGAGGTGCTTGCTAAACCTTTGTATCTTCGTATTCCTACCTACGCGCCATGGTTAGGTTAGGTTTGTCAAAGTTTGAGAAACATAAAAACTTCATTTTTTCTGTACCGGGGTAACATCGGATTATCAGAATGATAAAAAAAATATTTTGCCTCTCATTTTTGTCGTTCAAACAGTATCCCGAAAGTCGATATAGATGTTTTATTGTTGGGTAAGACCGGATATTTTTATTATATGTAGCTTCTGTTTGGAGCCACAGAGGCGGTTTTAGAATGTAGTCCAATGTTAACCCGTCAAGGTCCGATCTTTCCCGTGGTTTTATAAAAAATACTATTACTTTAATCACCTCTAACTCAGCCACCGTTGTGTTTAGATGGTTATCTAAAATATCTATTTATAAACAATGATATTATAGGTATATAAACTGAGGTAGATATGTTCTACCGAGATCTGCGCGGCAAGACAAACACAAGCTAATTAGCTTGAGTGAACTCAGTCCGTCCTGCGTCTGGCCGCGACGCGCACGTACTACGTTGCGGGATTTTGGAGATAGAAAAAAACAAAATTGCCATGTTGTGTATTTCGAAAGTGCAATACTTATACTGGGACGGCTGTAAAAAGCAAGAAGGATTTATCTTTTCATTTGTAAGTACTGTTTAAACTATTTAAAATGGAAAATCATTAATTTAATTTTACTCAAAAATCATTGCCGCGACGGCGTTGCCGCTTTGCCACTTACACGAACGAGACAAGGACAGCGTTGTATTTAGTAGAGTGAAGAGTGACAGAGAGAGCGAAATAATGGCGTGCGGTGTTGTCGGTTCGAACGACGCTAGAGGAGGTTGGGGTAATTAGGGGGTGATCTATTACTCGAATATCACATCGGCTTTCCTAGCTTGCTGCAATAGGTATTTTTTTCACCACTGTTATCCAAGTATTAAATAAAGACCATAGTAGATAAAAAAGATAACATTTGACTTTCAACATTTACTTCTTTCTATTTTGTTTTAGATTTCCTAACGACGCATTAATAAAAGAGAAATGGGTACAAGTCGTTAGAACTCAAAGAAGAGAAGATGAATGGATGCCAACGACATACTTAACAATATGTTCCAAACACTTTATGGAAAGTCACAAGTACGTCACGAAAAAAAAAAGTACGCAAACTGATAAAGACAGCAGTGCCGATAAGTAAGGAAAAAAAAACACAGAAAACTACTTTTCATTTACCACTTTGAATTTCCCTTTAGGAAGAAAGAGCGTACACGAATCTCAGCTTAATTGGTAAATTAAATACCTATGTTTTTAAAATGCTTTTTCAAATGTTATTGTGAGATCGTGATATTATTATGATATGATGATATTATTATATTGTATTTGTACTTATTATATTAGTTAGTAGGTTATTAATAAATAAAGTAAAGTAAAAGTTTTTATTTCATTTGTGTGATAAACGACTTAAAATTAAATTAGTGTGATTACAAACGTAGGTAAGTAGGTAGGTACTTAATATAATAATTTGTCAATAAACTTTTCTTTTTAATTTACTGTTTATTTTATTAATGATGCCTGCTGTACCCATTTTTCCTAGTTCACCCTAGCTGCTAGCCAACACGACGTCATAGGCTGTCATTAGCCGTCAGCCGGCTGGCCGCTCATGCAAGGTGGGAAAAGTATGTTTATCTCTTTCTGACAACGGGGTCCTATATATCTCTGTGATCTTTTAACCTACTCAGCGATAGAAATAAAGTTCCATAGGTCCTATGTAGGTAGCTATAGTAAAATATCGTCATGTTTTTATTGCTTTTTAATGAGTACCTATAACGTCTCTATTAGTAAAACCTCATTGTTTATAAACCTATTTTATACAAAGCTCTAACAAAATTTTAAGTTTGCCAACAATTTAATGGTGGAGAAAAAAAATATTTTGCAACATGCGAATCCTAAAAAATCGTCCGATCTTAGGCTTCGTTCACACGGCATTGTCCTGCACGTTTTTTTGCAGTATACGTCTTAACGTATAGATAGTGACCATACAACTAGTAGTGTTCAAAGTTGCTACAAGGCAATAACATGCTTATGGCTATTTGCTTTTTTCCGTAAGCATGTTATTTTACTAGCTTTTTTCTAACATGCTTTTTTTTTACGGCAAAACAGCATAGAAATATTAGAATCACTGTTTACACTGAAAAACCACAAAGCAAAATAAGTAGGTTACCTACCTACTTATTTTGCTACCTATACCTACCTATAACGTGAGCAGGCCGAGATCGCGAATTTACCCATGGTGAATAAACACACAAAACAACAACACTATTTCTCAAGTCTCAATCAATTGTCCTTTAGTACACAATTATAGTCAATACTGCGTGTCCAATCACTGTTTACACCGAAAAACCACAAAGCAAAATAGGTAGGTAGGTATACCTACCTATTACGTGAGCCGGCCGAGATCGCGAATTTACCCATGGTGAATAAAACACACAAAACAAAAACACTATTTCTCAAGTCTCAATCAATCGTCCTTTATTACACAATTATAGTCAATACTTCTTGTCCAATCGCTGTTTACACTGAAAAACCACAAATCAAAATAGGTAGGTAGGTAAGTAGGTATACCTACCTATTTTTTACGTGAGCTGCTCGAGATCGCGAATCCGCCCGCGGAGCGATGACGCGCGCGACCGATCACAATCGTTAGCATGCGACGACTGAGATGAGACTGACTGACCGTGCTTTTTGCCTTTTGCTTTTATGAATGATGTGATGAATGAATGATGCTTTGCGTTTGCTTTTGCTTTGCGAGTTGCGACGGACAGATGGTAGAGAGAGAGAGTGTTAGTTATGCTATTGCTATTAGATAAGCAAAAGCATAACATAAGCAAAAGCAAATAGCAACAACTGAGCGCCACGATATCATTTGCTATTTGCTATCTACGATAAGCACGGCGCTTTTTGTTGCTATATGATATATTAACCACCACTACATACAACGTACATAGATCCATTCACACGTCGATTGTACTGCAAAAAAACGTGTACCGCTTATACGTTTAAACGCATACTCAACGGACTTGTCAAGCAAATCGAATGAACTTTGACGTATTCGGTTCGCAGTGGCATATGGTATAGCTTTGTCTCCTTCACACGACACGATGTCATACGATTTTTATCGAATAGCAACCGAACCGAAAGCGTAGTACCTGAGCGTCTTTTGGAAGGGTGGCACGTATTTTATGTTTGATTTGGTTTGATATTCAAAATGGTTGAGGAATCTTCTATAGATAACGAACTATTAATTTCATTACTGGAACAAAATCCCGTTTAATGGGATAAAACTTTGGAACTTTATAAAAATCGCGTCGCAACTCAAACGGCTTGGAAGGGAATCATGGTAATAATTGATCCTAATTTAGAAACAAAGGAAAAAAAAACAAGACAAGCCATAGGTATCTTTTATTATTAATAATAAAAATTGCGTTACAACATATTTTAACTTACTCTGCTTAGTTCTAAATATATTCGTTTTGCCATGGGACTAATCCTTCGTTTGATAAAAAATAGTGACTAAAAATGGACCTTACGCTGTTTGCTTGAACATTTCTAACTGATGTACTTTGAATATTTTCAAATAATGGATGATTTGCCACATCTTCAAAATTGTGTCCATCATTTTCACGAACGTAATTGTGTAATACAATGCATGCTTTTATAATTTCTGTCAATAAACTTGGTGAAACATCAATAGCCTTATGTAGAATTCTCCATTTTCCCGCTAAGATACCAAAAGCACACTCCACGAATCACCTTGCTCTGCTCAGGCGGTAATTAAAGATTTTTTTACGAAAATCTAAATGTGTTCCTCCAAAAGGGCGTAGTAAATTATTATGTAGAGCAAATTCCTCATCACCAATAAATACGTAAGGTGTACTTTCTCCACCTTCTAATAATGGCATTGGTTTGGGTATATTCAGCGAACCATCATTAACTTTTTTCGATAAGACGGAATTTTTCAAAATGTATGAGTCACAATCTTTTCCGTATGATCCTATGTCTACATATATAAATCTGTATTCCGAATTAACCACCGCAAGTAGCACAATTGAAAAATAATCTTTATAATTGAAGTACATGGATCCACTATGAGGAGGCTTTAAGATTTTTATGTGTTTCCCGTCAATTGCACCTAAACAATGAGGGAAATTAGTATTTCTTCAAAACCTTCCACTATTTTAAAATTATTTTAAAATAATTAAGACGATTCAGAGGATCATACAATATTGATAACATCGCAGCCAATGATCCATCATCTTGGCTAGAGGCCTTCTCGAATAAACTTGCACCGCCCTCTGTCACTTCTGTAAATTCCTTCCCCTCTCTTCCTTGTGTCCTTCCTTCTCATAATTGCTATGATGGCCCTTTTACATTTCATGAATTAACTCTTGTCCTTGATGGACTGACTGACTCAGCTTCCGGCATCGACGGAACACCTTATTCATTTATAACAAAGTCTTCTGAAAAAACCCATAAAATATATTTGGAACTCGTAAACTCATTTTTTGAAAAAGGGATTGTTCCCGATCAATGGAAAACTCAAATAATAATTCCAATCTTAAAGCCTGGTAAAGATCCCTCCGACCCTAATAGTCGTAGGCCAATAGCATTGTCATCTGTTATGGCTAAAATCATGGAACATCTTATCAAAAATCGGTTAGAGTGGTTAGTTGAGAGTGAAGTTATTCTTGCGAAATCCCAATTCGGGTTTAGGAAGCCCTTCCTAAACCCGAAATGAGTACTTCCGACAACCTCAGCCTCTTAATAACAGATATTCACATTTCATTTAAAGAGAAAAAATCCCTAGCGGGAGTTTTTCTCGACATAGCGTCGGCTTACGATAACGTGCAGCTCCCAATTCTCAAGGTTTTGTTTCTCAAGGTTTACCCCAGGGTATGTATACCTATGATCTTGAACTATCTGTGAATTCTTTCTGCGAGGTTTTGCAATATGCTGACGATTTAGCCCTCTATTTGCCGTTTGTGTCTTCAGAGGAGGCAAACAACCGTCTTAATTCTGCACTATCATACCTAGAAAACTGGATTCTTGAACACGGTATGTCCCTTTCAGCTTCCAAAAGCTCATTAGTAGTTTTTTCCAAAAAAAGATTCATTCCATCTATTCAATTATTTGTTGGCCAGGAAGTTATGTAAAATGTTAAGGCATTACCTTAGATTCTAGAATGTCAGGTGTAACGCACTTTGATCGGATAGCTCAAAAATGTGAAAAGAATATTAATATTCTTCGCTTTCTGGAGTTTGGTGGGGAGCTCATGGGTACTAGCGTAATATAGCGTATAATAGCGTTACCTAAAAGCTCTTATGTAACGCTATTATAAGGAGCCATCTTGATTCTGGAGCATTTCTTCTCAACCTTTCCAACAAATGTGGTTTGGATAAGTTAGATAAGATTCAATCAAAATGTTTACGCATAATTATTGGAGCTATGAAATCGTCCCCCATAAATGCTATGCAAGCAGAATGTAATGACCCTCCTTTAAATTTGCGTAGTCAATTTCTTTCTGATAGGTTCTTTTACAAATTAATTCAAAATTCAAACCACCCTCTTCTCCTAAAACTATATCGGCTACGTGACTTATTTTATTTCAGTAACCCATGTAGTATCCCTGTCTACTTCGCAGCTTCTTGAAATTTTCTTACCTCCCACACCCTGTTACTCAGTTTCCAATGAACTCTCTATATCTAACTGCCTATGAAGCTTTAGTTTTTAAACCGAATAATATGTTATCTTTTGGAATAGACAAGGAATGAGCCATGGCCGTGAGAAGTTTTACGAACAAGTTAACAACAAATTTAATGGATGGCACTCAATTTTTACCGATGCATCTAAACTTTCGTCTGATAGTATTGTTGGTGCTGCAGTATGGAGTCCTTTTTCCACCATAACCTTAAGTTTTAAATGCCCTTCTTCCACATTAGTGTTTACAGGTGAAGCTATAGCTCTTCTAGAAGCTATAAAATTTGTAAAATCCCATCATTTGAATAACCCTATCATTATTTCTGACTCTAAAAGCTGCCTCCAATCTATACTCTCCAATCCTTTTCGCTCTATCTCGCGCTTTCCTTCGATTCTTAAAATTAAGGAGCTGTTGTATGAATGTCATAATACTGGCATCAATATAATCTTCTCTTGGATACCGAGCCATTCTGGGATTCCCGGCAATGAAGCAGCAGATTGTTGTGCAAAGATTGCCGTTAGGCTCCCGAGAGCACATGAAAACTTATTCGCATGACCTTAGTTTGCTCCTTATATCAGACCTCCAAGAGTCTTGGACCAATATCTGGAACACCTCCAAAACCATTAAAGGCAAACATTATGCAGACATCCAACCGGATATACCCCGTGTCCCGTGGTTTTTTAAATTTCGTTATGCAAATAAACTCACCTCTTCAACTGTTTGTCGTCTTAGACTAGGACATGCATGCACTCCTGTCTTTTTAGCCAAACTAAGGATCAGGGATCACTCAATGTGTAAATGTGGTCTAGATGAAGGAAACGTGAACCACATATTCTTCGACTGCCCAAAGTTGCGACGTTCTTTATATTATCTTCTTGCTCCTGAAATCCCACGTCCTACTTCTTTGAAAAATGTATTATACTTTACCTTCTCCCCAAAAGTTATTTATAGTTTGTGTAAATTTATTACTGTAAATAAAATAAAATTGTAATTGTATATTCATAATTAGTTGTTCTTTAGTGTTTATCTTTTTATGTTTATTTAGCATAGTTGTATATGTAATGTTTATATTGTGCTGTAGGTACATAGTTTAGCTTTGTGTTTTAGAAAAATCAGTTTGGATACTAAAGTGTTTTGGTCGACTCTCCCCTGAAGGTTAACGACCATATTTTTCATTTGCGGGTTCGATTCCTGCCGCGGGACAAATGTTTGTATGATTGCAAATATTTGTCTCGGGTCTGGGTGTTTCTATGTATGTATTTACAAAAAAAAGTATATTAGTACAGTATCAGTCATGTTGCAGCGGGAATCGAACCCGCAACCTTTTGCGTCTCAGGCGGGTTCGCCTACTGCGCCACAGAGGTTGTCATTTAATGAGGTGTTGATTTAATCTGCGAAGAATCCTAGATGAATCTATTCAACAAAGGAATTAAATGTAAATTATACCTTATTTTAGAACAGTTATTTAAAATCGTTACTCTATTTGAAATTTTGGTAAGCAAAAAGAGGTCGTTGGTATTTAAGGAGATTTTGACTACAGATTCAGGGCAGTACAAGCTATGTATAGTTAGGGGCTAAATGGTGCTGTATGTACTGATTCGTCTTTCCTGCGGCTCCTGTCGGCAAGGTCGAGAGCTTACATTAAGGCTTACCTAAGTGCACGAAAGGAGCCTCTGAGGCGCACTTTAATCCTTTCACCACACTGGTTAGAAATAATTAGTGACACGATAAGAAGAAGATTTACCAACATCTCCATCCTTTTTTATGACACTAACATGACACGGACACTGGCAGAATTGTGACAATTAAAGTCGCAGACGCCAACTAAATAAGAAGAAGAAGAAAAAGAAGAAATAAATACACAGAAATAGTAAAATATTTGTCAACCAAACAATCGATCGCTTAAACATTCCTAAGTAATAGATAAAAGTAGGGACCCCTTCAAAATGTTGTGATGTATCGTGTCCATTGCACTAGCCGTGTGACAAATCTATATTTTATCTGATAAGATCCGGTCATGTAATGGGGTGCTTACACAGTAAAAAAGAGCCGTCGGATCTGCTACATCCCAATTCGTTTCGCGTCGTCAACATTGATGAGCACGGTGAAAACCTTTGTGAAGGCCAGCTCGAGATAAAAGATACCAACATTGTTTTGTATAGAGAAGGAAGAGAATCAACAGTGTGGCCTTTGCATTCACTCAGAAGATATGGATTTGAAGAAGAAGTGTTCAGTTTTGAATCAGGTAAGATAATATCTGTTTATCTATATTTTTCAGATTGTAGACACTATCAAAAAATTCATATTTTAGATTTTCTAGTTCCATTATAATATGGAAACATAAATAGACAAGATATGCTATGTAAATAGACTCCATCAGTTAATCTTTTGTATGTGAAAGGAAATGGTCACTTGTCAGATCACTGAGAAATCAGCTGATGGATCTGTTAGTAGCATAACAGATTGAATTATTTGATAGAAATCACTAGTCAATTTCGAACTGTATTATATGCATCATACAGACAGAATTCTCTTGGAATTGCACTTACTGTTCTTATTAACCTTTTTTTTATGTTTGTTACTCCATAACTCCATCATTTAAACAAATTTGAAACTTCTTTTGTGAAAGAGTATACTTTCCGACAGGTTTCATAGAAATTTGAAATTTGAAACTTCTTTTGTGAAAGAGTATACTTTCCGACAGGTTTCATAGAAATTTCATCAAAATTAGTTCAGTAGTTTGATTTTGAAATCAAAAAGCTGTAACAAGCTTATCATTCAAAGTAAACGGAATTTCATAATTTTCCATTTTACCATTGGAAGGTAAATATACTTGAATTTTATCAATGCAGTTGGTTTTCTTTTTAGTTTTTTAAACATAATTTTTAAATTACAGGTCGAAGATGTGAAACTGGTGAAGGAATATATGCATTTAAATGTAGAAAAGCTGCATTATTATTTCGGGCCTTACAAAATCAGATCCAGCTAAGAAATGTAACTCATGATTCCACACCATATCCAGTTTCTCATATGAATACATCTCCTCAGGGCAGACAAACATTGCTGGCTAATGTAGTTCATCGGTCTTCAATAGACAATGGTCAGCTGGAGAACCTAAGGGCTGTCACTAATGGCAATATTCCATCCAATGGATCCACACTAGGTGTTGAAAGGAATGTGAACCAGACATTACGATCACCATCTAGTGCTGATATTTTGGAGGTCATGCCTCTTTATCCTCATTCACAATCAAGCACCAACCACGCAAGCAACGTGTATCAGTTAAGAGATTTCAAAAGAGAACATAATAATAATCACAGTGACCCAGCCACTGACTCAGTGCATGTCTACTCAAATGATTTTAACCGAGATCTTGCCATGCTTCGGCATTCATTGCGTCAAGAGGCTACTATGTTCCAAATAAAAGATGATGAAGATGAAGCTTACTTGCAAGAAAGTAGATATGCCAATACTAATATTGCCAACAACACAGCTAAAAGTCCTTTGTCTCCAACACTAAGCTCAACCAGCGAGCACTATGCACAACTTAGCTTGGAGCAACAAGAATCAGCAAGGTATTACATAAATATTAACCTCACCGATAAAAACTTGCAAGAAATGAAACGGAATGAAATCATTCCTTCAACACCACCCACACCAGGTGGCAAACAAGTGGAGTACTGTAACTTATCTCTTGGCCCTAAACAAGATATCAATACATATGCTAATTTATCATTAGGTGAGCTAGGGGAAAGCTTTAAAACTGGGCTCGGCTTTTCTACTGATCATAAATACTTGGAGTTAGACACATTTACGTCAATGTCTCCCGTAGAGGAGGTAGAAGTTAACTATGCTGTGCTTGATATAGATTCAAACAAAGAGCATATGAAGAGTACCAGAGAAGTAGTATCACCTCCAAGCCAAGCCAATACATACAGCAGTCCAAATAATGGGAGCCTGCCTTCATGCTCATCCCAAAAACGTAGCTACCTTGTGTCTCAAAGCAGTGTCGATAATTCAACCACATTAAACGATAATGCACCTACAGCTAAAAGTGGATACACAACAATTGATTTTGACAAAACAGTTGCTTTGACATCAGTAGCTGCTGAAGCTGAAGTTGATTTTGATGGTCCTCGTAAAACGAGACATAATTCTTGTATTATAGTTTGTGGTAGTCCAAATAATGGGGAAAAATACAAAAACAATTATTAAAATAATATACTTACAGGTGTTATTGAATCGAATTGAATACTATTGAAATGTATGTAATTATGTAATCATAATAAGCTTAATACATTGGCTTAGCAGATAAATGTATCTATTTAAAGTTATGTGGTAGTTACATAAGACATGCTTGTGACAAACACTTAAATGCCAAATATTTTTTTTAGGTTGATAATTTTATCAAGAAGGAGCAGCTTCAATATCATATAGTGAATACCATAATACCAGTAATCAGTAATTCTGATGAGTCTTATTAGATTGTTGTTTATTATGTTAATGATACATTGATAGAAAGGCTTAAGATTCAGAGACAAAAACTTATGTTAAGCTCACGTTTTCGTATGTCAAAATGCACTGAATCAAGCTTAAGATCGTCTGACTTTTAGCCTTAGTACCTACTGCATAGAATAGCTAGACTAAAGACTGGTGACCCACCATACATGTGTGTAAAATAAGAGCAAAAAGTTAATCTTGTCCAATGTCGATGGGATTCAAGTTCATACAAACATATTTTAGTTTGTATGTACTTGATATTGTTTTAGTAATACCATAATCGCCAAAGATGTACATGTAAATTACGTACCACTGTACCAAATATGTAAATGAGAAGCTGCAATTACGGAAGCCATACATGCCTAAATGGTGTTTAGTACAATTACGGATCGTATGTATATTTTATAGTTTATTTTAATTAATAAGGGGTATTTTTTAAAATGTTATGTTATTGATAAGTAATATTAAACATTCGTTTTTTAAACGAGGAACTTCCTGCCAGGAGGCCTACTCATGAAAACGATAAACGTATATCGGGTCAATAATCGTGCAAAACTCTACTCTTAGCTACATAGTTTCGACTCGTTTTGCGATAGAACGATCGACAGTACTTTTGACAATCGATGTAATAATCCATAATACCAGTAATCAGTAATGGAGGACCATAACAGACGAAACGATAAATCGAATTTGAGATCGAAACAACTAATTCGGATGAATTCGACGTACACTTCGACGCTCAAGTTTGTCTTTGTCGCGAATGTTCTGGAAGAAGCATAGTCTAACAATGCTTTTTTTTTATGAAGGTGGCGAGAGCGCGACACAAACTCTCGAACAAAAATTAAAGAGGGAGAAACACCACGCCTAATACGCACGTACAACCCAATGTACATTACATAGGGACTGTTTTCGTACTGGAACGCTATGATGTTTTTGTAAAATAATGTCGTGATTATAAGTAGTTTATGTGTATCCAAATTTATGTACTCGTATGTACCTAAGGTATGGTGTATCTACATATAGTAGGTACTTACATGGCCAAATTATTTGTAACAATATTAGTCTGATTTTTAGATAGGTAGCTTATTTGCATGGGTTAAATGGGTTATTTTATATTAATTTATTTAAACGCAGAGCTGCACATAACATGCTCAAAAAATAAAGATATGAAATAGGTAGGTGCTTATTTACAAAAAGCTATGTTTCTACCATCAATAGATAATAAATTTATGCTTATGAATAAGTATTTAAAAAAATCTCGCATTTCTGTAAAGATGCATTACTAAATCGAAATAACACTAATGATCAAATAAAAATATCGAGTTGTGACCTAATAATACATAGCTTTATAATTAACTTTATATTCGTTTATGTATTTTCAAGTTGCATGTACCTGGATACTTTACCAAAGAATGTTGCATACCTACGTGTTGAAATAACACAAAACCAACTGATAACGTGTCGCATCTCTTACACAGGGTGTTCCGGAACTAGTATGTTATCCCGATGGGATGATTCCCGACACTTACGAGAACAACAAATGATCTACGACTTTTGTGAATTCGATGTTTTTCAAATATGCAGCAAACTTTGCTTTAAAACTGGTAGAAGTAGGTATCTATGCCTACCTATCTTATTATAGCAATCAATTTGCACTTGCGCTCGGGCAAGTTAGGTTAGGTGATTGGAAACATTGTCAAACTAGGATTGTCAATTTTAATTATTGGAATGAAATAAAATGTATTTGTATGTAAATTTGAAATAGGAATTCTCTGGAATTATACCACCATTTTCACGGTTGGAATCACCCCGTTCAGGCTTCAAATATTGGCTCTAGGACACCCGGTATGAAGTAAGAAACTCTTAATAATTAAATTACAAACTGAAATGCTTTCAGAAACCTTCGATCGTGTAGGTAATGTATCTTTTTTACAAACCTTACCCTCCACTGCATTTGCTTACGTACATATACCTATGTCAGATTTTAAATGATGTTATCATTGTCATACATTTAAATGATTGTATATAGTACATATATTATTACATAAGTTATGCAATTCTGTACGAAATTATACTCTTGCTATCTCGATGTCTTGCTGCGTTTGTCAGCAGTACCTAAGTATCTTTAATACCAAATTGTTATCATGAACATGATATCTTAAGTAGGTCTAAGACATAGTCAGATCATTAAAACCTATACGATGTTGTATGCAGCCAAAAATAAAATAAAACTGTGTTAAATTTACTTACAACCAATGAAATGATAGAAAATATATATGACGATTAAACCGTAGTTGCCATGTGATCTAACATTGTTTTAATCTTAGCATATTTATCAACTTTCGCATCACTGCATAGGCATCTTCCATTTATCATACCTCGAGAAGAAACTCGTTATTTCACGACTAGCATCCATCCATGAAAGCGTGCTGAGAGCGACCATCGCGGTAATGCATTTACCTATTTATGTAAAAATATAGATTTTCACCTTGAAATGGTTTCCGGCACTCTAATGGAACCTATCGCCAAAGGATTTTTGCTAATGACTAGTAAGTTAAAATGTGTTTTATTAATATGTTTGTTTATATACTAGTGGTAAATCTATTGTTTCGCTGGAACAGCTAATATTTCGTAAAATACGAACGATCATAAGTACCTATTTTAATTTGAGTAACAGTTTTATATGTGTTTTTTTAATTGATGTTTCTAGGATTTTCCGTAGTTTTACTCAACACTAAATTACATTACGTCTAATATGAGAACGTATCAATTTAGTAAATTTAAGAAGAGAAATATAAAAGTGCTAAGTACTCTAATTCAGAATCGTGCAAACAAAATAAGATCGTTCGTAATTTACGATAGTTTACTTAGTCAAGCGAAACATCAGAATCAAGACCTGCTAGCTACTCTTAAATTTGAAGCATCATGTGGCTTGCAGATATTCTGAGCACAGTTCGCATAGACAAACTCGTGGTGCCTGAAGTGGTTGCAAGCGACTGCAGCAGTGTGGCTTTGGAATGCGTTTACTCTGGAGCTGGCGATGACGTCACAGTGCGGTGGCTGCACAATGGAATCCAAGTGTACGAATGGAGAGAAGGAACAGAACCCAGAGCCAGCGGAGTGCTGGCAGGACGAATCGATCTATCACATAGGACGTCCAGTAAGTAACTTATCTACCCTTAATAATTAGACAACAGTTGTCAAGGATGTTGTGTGGAAGAAAGAGAGGAATGCCTTTATCCTATAGTAGGACTAAGCAGGACAAAAAAGGTCAACTTACCACACAGGAATAAATAACAAATAAACACAAACCCTAAAGCAAGTTGCTTGGATAAAGTGAGTATTGACAAAGATTATTTTTTAGTCTTGCATCCGGTGCAGCGGCAGGCTTTACGCCTGATCGAACTGGCTCCGGAAATGAGTGGCGACTACACATGCGTAGTTTATAGTCGGGGCCAAGAGACGCGGAAAACTAAAACCATGATTGTTTTCAGTAAGTACCTAATTTAATAAAGCTCTCTGAGAAGTAGGTACTCTTTTAGCAAACAGTGGTACCTAGTAGTGGTGTAATCATTTATGTTCTACTTCAGGAAATTCTTCGGTTTCTTAAGTGTCTCTATACCAATGATTAGGTATAATCTTTCATAACTTTGACGCATTGCTCGACAACTGGCTACGATGTAATAAATTGCTTTAAATAATTACGTTTTAAAAACTGAAAAGAGAACCGACGTCATTTATATAAAATACTAAATTTCGATTTACTTGGACAACATATTTTTTTCCGATTTCTAATTGTTTTTATGTGAAAGGATATGCTTTCCGATTGGTTCCATAAAAAAATAATAAAAATCGGTTTAGTACCTATCGGTTTTTAAGTCAAGATAGTAGTTGGAAAAAATATGTCATCCAAGTAAGTTTCGTCACAATTTCAACACTCGGTGACGTAGACAGATACATCAGCGAAGTTACCCATCTATCGATACTAATATTATAAGTTCAATAATGTCTCTGCATATTATCTTTTAATGTTAAAACGGATTTTGATAAAAAAATACACGGGAATTAATTGTATATTGGAGACGGACATTGGCTTATTTGTTATATAGGTACCAAAGGTACGCGAAGCCGCAGGCAACAGGTAGTAATCAATTAAATAATTATTTTCTTTTGATTATTTCAGGCCCCGAGCACGAGTTTGAGTTGACGTTGAGCCGGTCAACACCAGACGTTCTAAACATCAAATGCATCGCCAAACATCTATACCCACATCCTGATTTGATGATTGAATATAACAAGTAAGAAATCTGCCACCTGCGCAATTCATTCAGACTTGTAGGTAATTTAATAAATAAAATAAAATATCCATCTCTACTACATTATATTACTGTTCAGTAATAACATTTCTTACGGTAATCATATACTTGAAATTAAATAATTTCATGTAAATAATAAATATCATACTTAGGTATAAATGTTTAAATTGCAGTAGTCGCCTCTCTTGCGAAGGCCTCCCCCAACATCTTTCCATAGATCTCTATCTCCATAAATATCTCGTCCATAGACCTGTCTGTTCCACTTTTTCCCTGAATGGATATAATATATATATCCCATCATTTATTCGGACGTCCTCTATTTCTTTTCATATCTCGTGGTATCCTTTCCGTAACCTTTTTCGACTTGTAATTTACAAATAAATAAATCAAGAACTTAGACTTATTTGCCTGGGAATCTGGGTGTTCTGATCTTGTAGGTACCTACTGTACTACCATTACCATTACCATTACATACCGCCCATTGTACTACCGTATAGCTAAACACTGTTTCTTATAATAGTCTAATGTATTTTGTGGTGTGCAATAAAGTATTTTCTATCTATCTATCTACTGTAGAAAATATAATGTTCCTAAAGTCCGATATTTTTAGATATAAATGAAGCGACTGTTTCCCACGCTTTACTTCTTCATTAAATTCCACCTATTTTTGAACCAGTGTGGTGAGTGTGAAGGACCTTAAAGGCTGCATTCGCTGCGCTTGGCACATTATCTTCAAACTTTACTCAAACAAACATTTGCTCACGATTTTTAATCGACATCAAAAAAAATATGTTACCTCAACTCCGTCATCCATTAACCGATTTTTTTTTATTTCATCAAAATCGGTTTAGTATCGGTTTTTAAATCAAAATTGCTGGAAAAAATATGTCATCCAAGTAAACGAAATTTCGTATTATAAAAATGTTATGGGCTCGAATTTTATATCGGCTCAAATTGTTATGCAATGAAGTCTGTTTTTTTTATTTCCCGCACCGTTCTGTTATAGTACATAAATTATTCGAACTAAAAATCCATTGTGCATACTACTTATGATATTGGCCTATTTGTGGAGTCAAAGTGTCAAGTTCTGGGGTAACAGCTATGACTACAATATGAATAGAGCCTTCACAATTCAGAAACGTGCAATACGCATTATGGTACGCATACCACCATGGGAATCATCTAGAAATCATTTCATTGAACTCCATATTTTGACTCTACCTAGCCTATATATCCTTGTAGCTCTTATGGACATTATCAGAGCTATAAGACTAAATACAAAGAGAAAAGATCTTGAGGCCTCACTGTGTCCAAAGTTAAATATTGTTAGGCATGGTTGTAGATATCTGACCGTTATATTGGCCTTCCTGTGGCTATGAAAATCAGGAGGTCCCACTACATTAAAGTCTGCAATGTAGTTGATAAAGCTTTTGTTGGAGTGGTGCTTCTATATAATCGATGACTTTAAATTAAGAAAAATGAGATAAATTGTTATTGAATAAATTCTTCTCTTATCTTATTTCTATCAGGATGGCCATATCACAGCAGCAACAGCGAATTTGGCGGTACGGGTCGTTCTATGATGCCGAGTGTACCGCGGATCTACCAGCTCAATATTTTAGCAACGGAGAAGTTGCTTGCCGTTTGCACATTCCTCTGGTTGACTATACTGTTATTACAAAGAAGTTCATTAATATGGGTAAGGTATAATTCAAAAATCTACAATTATTTAGGAACAAGTAACATTTGCTTACAAAACAATTACAAAAACGATGGTCTCTGCATGCGTGTGTGTATAATGTGAGTTCCATGTTCTCTAAAGAGATTAAAGATTTAGGTTTTTGCTGCGGAAACTCGCATGAATGTAAGGTTTAGTATGAGTGGCGTGAAATTGTGAGTGTGGGATAGTTGTATCATTATTTATTATCGTTTGTGCATTCATGTGAGAGAAGAATTATAAGGAGAGTAAATGCTTCTGAAGTAGAAGGAGTCTGAAAATCTTAGTAGGTTCTCAATGTCATATGATAAGTGATAAGGTGTTAATTAATCTTAAATAAAAAAATAGTTATAAGCAATAAGTTTTTTAAATAAATCAAGCACAGGTTGACTTATTTACATTAAAAATATGCATATTTAAAATTCTCACATAAGATTAGGAGTGGTCGAAAAATCGCCAAACTTGCCTAACGTAATGAATGGATGCCCTCTGATATAAAATATATGTAAAACAGTCCAGCTATCTAAGGACCGTTTCAAACGATCTCAACATTAATATAAACAGCTCTATATATTATATATTAATATAGACAGCTCAACTAAACCAGGCCACTGCCAGAGGAGAGTGTTCCTAAGTCACTGGCGGCATTGAAACGTTGAATGACAATGCTAATACGCTGGGCCAGATAGAAGCCAGGTCTTAGGTCACGGGATTTATTAATTCTCAATTGCTTGATACATTTTTTATATATTTTTTCCAGGTAAAGCAAATAGTGGCACGCTTACATTATTTTCGAAGCTGACTACCCTTCAATCCATTATTGTGGTATATTGTGCTATTCATGTGTAGGTAAGTAGCTAATAATACCGCTTAATGGCAACTTTCAGCAGATAATTTTTGATGCTTAAAATCTTTCCTCTCACTCACCTGTAATCTATGGGAGTAATTTCATGAAAAGGGACTTAAATGTGTAACAGGAAGCCAGGCAAGCTCGCGCTATTTGATTTGATCAATGAGTGCGCGCTGTATTTGATTGGACCAATGAGCGCGCACGGTGGTAGTTGGACATCAGATGGTACCAACCCATTTTCCTAGATGTTGGTACTGTCAGCCGACAGTATGTGCGTGCGTGTGACGAGAAAAAGAAAGGGAAATAAAGATTTAGAACGCATCAGCTGTGCGCTTAACCTACAGTGTTGTGTATAGGTTGTTATATAAACTAATTAAGGATATACTGTTCATGTTGCTTATTACCAAGGTGTGATGTCAGATGTTACATATCACATGTGACTACTGTAGGCTCGCTCGTTTTTTTTATTCCTAATGTGTGTACAATACTGTAGTACATTATTTTGATCTATCTCGTAGGGTTCATACAGCGTTTTCAATGTCATTCCTATCTTGTTAGTCCACACATCTTTCCCAACATTTGCTTTCCGGTCGACTCTTCTCCCATTCTATTCATATTAGAAATATTTAGATCGAAATACCTAACCCAACGCTATAAATTTAACCATAGATGATGTTCTAAATGTTTAAATGAGTTCGGTCATTTAACTCTGATCGGAGTCACCACCCCTCTAACATCCCTTAGCAGGTTAACTTCAGCTAAAATTATTGTTAGGTTCATTCATAGCATTACCCAGTCTCAGTCTGACGTTGGTCGAAGCAACAAGTCTGCAGAGCAGATTGTTTTTTCGTCGGGGTGCGGAGTGAGTCAGGTGTTCCTGAGGATGCCTCGTGGAGGGGCGAAACCCGTGTCGAATTTCTTTTGGAGGTAACTCTTTAGGAATAGATTGGCGGAATTGTACTAAATATTTGTCCATCTGTTTAATGTTTTACATTACAATGTTACAGATCTATACCTAATGAATCCATATGCTCCCGAACTAGTAAAAACTGTGATTCAGGAGCCAGTGGCTTCTTCCATCAGTTATTATGTCTAACTAAATTAATAACAAGTAAAAATAAATATTTAATAAAATGCTCTCCGCATCATGATATTGTAATGTATATTATGTTAAGATTATTATTACGTATTTAAATATTTCGACACAATCATATTATAGTTTAAAATAAGTGTTTAGTGTAATATGTATTTAGTTTTTCTATAATACATATGTACTTATAAAATAAAAGTAAGTACATAAGTAGTATATCATTTGTACCATTTGGTTATGCAGAGCTTGTGTTATGGGTATAACACAAGCTCTGCTAATTTTGATGCCGTGTAAAATATCGTGCATTATATATTATTACTAAATTAAACGTAAATAAAAACTTTTTTAAATTATATTCCTAAAAACTAAATTCTTTGAGCGTATTCTTTATACCCTCATTATCAAAGTTTCTAAGGCAGTTGAGTATTATACTTTTATTTTAATTATTACCATACTTGAAAATAATCTTTATTTAACAAATTACTCATACATTTTTTTATAAAAACATTTATTCAATAATTACAGAATCAAAATCAACACTTAGATAATCATAATATTAATATCACATTGAATCAAAGTAGCGAGATAAAGCGAGCTATCACTGGCACGGCGAACAGAAGAAACCCAGACACCTGCAGTTGGCAGCCATGGTCACCTGAAATTATGACATAGGTATATTTTAGTTAAAACATAAGTAGGTAGATACTTCAAAAATGCATAAATGTTTTCTCTATATGCTGACGAAGTCGTACAAAGTCCTAAGAATTTACGACAGTTGAGGAAAGACCCGGTAACATTTTTGGGATAACATACAGTTCTTACAAGCTACACTCGTGAGGATTCATTTCCGTATCATAAAATCATATTCATCCAATATTTTATAGCCGAAATGGTGTGTGGATGCTAAGTTTGTAATAATTTGGCGTGATCGCTATCGAAATCGAAAACGACTAATGGTTAACATGATGGTTTTGATTTGCCTGCGATCTGGAATAGCATAAATGCTCTGCTACTTTTTATGTAGATGGCAAACAGCAAGTAAATAATAAAGTTATGACCCTTTATTATAATTGTAAGCTAGCACTGCTAGTTATAATATAATATTACTGAACCATCCACACAACACCATCCAGTCTCAAACTAAGGAACCGGATGGCTACGTATTCATTTTTAAATACATACTTATTCTTTATAACACCCAGACGCCGAACATTCATCATCACAGAAATAAAATATTAAAGTTTTAGCTGGAGCTATTACCATATTATTAACCGACCGAAATTTAAATATGTCATTTTTCAATCCTGCTAAAGGAGGAGATCCTATTTTATATGAACATTTGTTTTGTTTAAAAAAAATAATATATGTAAATAAAAATATTTGTCTTGGGAAACGAACACACAACCTACAGCGGAGAAGGCAGAGCAACTACCAACTAAGCTGACGGGTTAGTCAAAGAATTTGTGAGTGCAACCCGTGTTTTTCAAAATAATACCCTATTATTATTTATAATTATTTTAGTAGGGGTCTTTATAATACCGCATTAGCGGTAATATAAAAAAGTGTTATACAGGGTTCATGTTGTCGGAACTCTTGTAACTGTAACACGATGGCGACAGTCAAGTAGCAATACAGAGTTTGTTCCTGTTTACTCAAGAATTAAGAATAACTTATCAAATAAACAGAATACTAATTATAAATACTCACTATTTGTTTAGAAAGCAAAGCCTTGTTATCATTTAAAACACATGTCTGTAAATCATGATGATAAATTCAACTCATAAACATAACTATGTTAAAAATTATTAGTTCAAATAACTGAGCGTTAAGTACAAGCAGCACAGCACAGTGTTTTATGTTTTAACTTTTAAAGTCATTTATGTAAATCAAGAAAAAAGTGGGTCCTAAAATACTTCCTTGTGGAACACCAAAGGACGAATTTTTCTGATCAGCACTGAGTACATCATCAATCCTTACGCACTCGTACGCTTTGATCAATGTCAATTAAAATGCATAAATACTCGTATATGGTTATAAGTTTGTTTGTAATGGAATAATAATAATAGATAAACTCAAAAACTACTTAACCGTTTTGAAAAATTCTATCACCTTCTTTATAAAGTACATTATCCGCCATTAACACATATTTTTGAAAAAGTGAGAGATCATAACGAAAATTGCAATAGTGTAAAACCCAAGGTATCAAATATGTTCCTATAAAAGTCATTATTCGGGATGTGCGCTGCGAAAACTATTAATGACACATAAAATAACGTACCTACTACATGTTTATCACCCTGGCTACCCACCCTCCCCTCGGGGGTCTGCTAATTTAGGCTTAAATGTCTCGATTCAAAAAATTCGAGGCTAAACTAACTATATTAATTAAGTCAAAATAACTATAATATAATATATGTAGCTTTATGTCTAACTATAATAGTTAATCAATCAAAACAGGGGAGAAGTGCACCCGCTAGTAAACAATATTAATGAAACCTTCAATAATAATATTTTTAATAGGTATATTTATAGATTTCCGTTTCATGAATTGATTGAAAATGAGAAAGAATGTTGATTACTTACAATGCATATTATGTTATATTATATACTATGTTTGTGTATCCTTTGTTAATGATCCAATAAATTAATTCCCAGGTATACGCAACTTTGATTATGATAGGGTCGATAGTCATGTCAGTCGGTATTGTAGAAAGGAAGTGAGGTGTAGGCGCAGATGTTGATAGGGGGTCTAGTCACTTACTCTCATCTTGCAAAGAATCGGGCGTAGTGTCCACTTGGGTTGTGTCCTCTGGCGCCTCGGTGGTGTAACCCGCGTCTGCTCCGTACAACCGCTAAGTTAGTAACATACAGCGACACTCTACAAGCTAAGGCGAGTATGCACACGCTCAAGCCTACATAAAACCGCTTGAGATTGGAAACGATTACAAAAGACTTGGTTTTAAAAAAATCAGTAAGGGTGCTATGCAATCCATGACATCATGTCCTACGTGCATAATGAATGCGTCATCCATAGGTATATTGCTTTACGCGTTACTCATTTCTTTACACTACATTCAGTCGTTTCCGATCCATGCGATATGTCTCAAATTATATGCATAATTTAAAGTTACAACAATAGTATCTAAATACCAAGATTTCGAAGCCATTTTATGTTAATTTGGCTCCGGTATGCAAACTCACTTTAAACATACGTATACATGCGAAAACGAATCATTCCGCTTGCTTAGTGCATAGCGTCAGAAGTAGGACGTACGTAAAGACCGTCTAGCCTAAATATGAATGTCCTTCTACTAAACGTACCTAGTTGTTTCAATGTGTGAGTAGTTGTACTTATTGGAACATTTTACTTGTGTGCGTGCGGCGATTTTACAGTAAGCTTGGACTCACCCGAGCACGGTGAAGTCAACTAATCGTTCGATCAGCCCAGGTATCGACAGTGTATAAATACATAAATAAATAATGTCAGACATTTCACTCGGCATTATCCGGCCCTAAAGTAAGCAGAGCTTGTGGAATGCGTACCCCATGACTGATATACTACTCATATAGGTAAGTTTATATTTGAAACAACTACATATTATACATAGAAACACCCAGACCCGAAGAGTAAACACATTGGAGGGGCGTTCATTTTTAGGCTAGACGGTCTCTACGAGTATATACGAGTGCTACTCTTACACGTTCAACTTCATACATTACTCGTAATTTTATTCTGAGAATAATCATCGATTCCCTTGCCATCGATACTGCGAGCGTTTGATATTAAACTATCGGAGAGGTGTTATTCTGATTAAAAATAATATTCACAGACCATTCCAATGGTGTTATTTGTTCATGCTACCGACATACAAGAGAATCAATTATTTGAGAAACTGCTCAAATAATTGCAATAGTTTTTCATTTACTTTCCTTGGAGGTACTTATAGTGAAATAATTTGTTTCATTACATTTTAATAAACAGGTAATATGACTCGTGTTAAAAACACTACATATAGGCAATCTGCCTACATGAAACTGGGCCCTAGGCTCTAATCTCATTGACCTTTACTAACGCCATCAGCTTTGAACTTTTTATAATAATTCCGTTAATTCCGTATGTCGCTCTAAGTGCCTGCCAACTTACCAGTATAGACGTCAGTGTCTAAGTACTGCTGATGCGTGATGTTAGGATTGACATAGATGAGCTCGCAGCGGACGTCAGCACCGGCGGCGTCTTCCTTGCTGATGGTCGTGTTACCGAAGATATCATAAAAGCCTTTCTCGTCTGGACCCGATATAAACTGGGTGAAGTTTACTTCTATTCTGAAATGAGGCATATTTTTTTTAACCTTGATTTATCTGCTGGCTAAGGTCGATTCAAGTTACCAATCGAGAATTCTTTCTGGATTAACGATTTGTGACTTTGGATTTGAAGACACACACACATGAAGTATTTAGACAAAAAGTCTTCTGCAATTTTAAATGAAATAAATAGGCTTACCAAGTCACGCCACCACTCACGACTGGTCCCAGTCCCACTGTTTAATTGGTAGATCAATTTCCCCATAATAATGAAGAAGATTACACCCCATATATGCTTCACAAATATTTCAGGCGAATTCAGTCAGAGGCACGTCAATTTTTTTTTCACAACAATTAGTAATTCAATACGTAAGCATGAACAAACTGGAGTTCAAAGTCTACATATCAAGTGAGACAATCCTACACTATACTGGGCAACTAGTCATGCGCAGAGATCGTAAGGAATCTACATTCTTTAAAGAGCCTTGCACGAATGTAACCCACCCGTCGACAGTAACTATAAAGTCCGGAGCAGGAGCGACTCCACTCGCCTCGCACTCGATAAGGACGTCGTCTTCTTCCCCTTCGTCAGGTCCGTCGGCTACCGTTGTCAGGTTCAACTGGGGGCCGGTACCTTCCGCTGTTGAACAAATTAACATTATTGTTCGTTCAAGTGGCAGTTGGCAGGTGATCTAAACTGACGAACCGGATACCGTTGAGGTTAGTTTTATTGGAATGGAGACTTCATTAGGCAAGCAAGATTTTTTTTAGTTAATCTTTATTTTAATGTTTGTTATTAGGTATATTAATATGTGTACTGAAACTACCAGTTTTTCAGTTTATCTGCTTTAACGACCAGACCGTCGTTATATTAAAAAAAAACCCTGATTATAAAATGTAAATACATTATTGGCTGTATGTTATGTTATACCTAATTATTACATAATATAATATTTCTCATATTTAATAATGAGAGCTGTGAAATTTGTGTAATAAATAAATAAAATAAATAGTGTATGACGCACTCCGGCTAAATGGAGGGACTGCGATAAGTCGATATTGTTTGTTTCTGTCACCTACCTACCAAAACTCCAATGAAAGCCATTATCATCAGCGAAGACCAACAAAGGTTAAGCAGAGGCATCGCAAACCACAAAAATGGTGTTATCCCGTCGGCACCTTCGAAAGTCCGCTGCGACAAGGAGGGTTTTATTTTCGCAGAAATAATTAAGAGGAAACCCACTTGTCGTGCCCGTCTCAATTCTACCTGTCTCGGGTTCACTACGTCGTGAAGGCATATGGGATCGGAGAGTAGGTACCTACATGAAGCTGAAGATTCCAACTTAACGACTTTAATGGAGAGGCCGTTTCTATGAAAGTCGTGAAGTTAGAATCTTGTCGTAATGTGAATTTCAATATATTTCCTTTAGTGAGAGTACCAAAGGATCGTCTCTCCAGATTCATGGATATAGCGGGGTTCTGGCCGAAAGGTGTCGTGTTCAGCGAATGCCTGATACCGATACCGCGCGCACTTCATCAGTGTCATGTAATACTTACCATTAATATGTTTTATATTAGGTATATTTAATATGTTAGTCTAATAATATTATAAAGATATATATTTTTTTATAATAAATGATTTATTTATTACTAGCTGCTGCCCGCGGCTTCGCACGCATGATACCTACATAGAAAGTAGCCTAGTCCTTCTCCAAGGTCCCATCTACCTATATACCAAAATTCATCGAAATCGGTTTAGCGGCTTGACAGACAGAGTTACTTTCACATTTATAATATTATAGCAGGGATTATTATATATTTTTTATGCTCTTTACACTCGGTTAAACAGTTCTAACCGGGAAATAACTAACAAGCACGGGCCGAAGCCGAGTGTACTTCGGGACAGTCGGCACAGTCGGCACAGTCGGGAGTTTGGGGAATGGATTGAAACAAGTGTTTTAGAATTACACGTGCACTTTTGCTGCATCGTAATGGGTTTGCCATTGGCCTTTTTTGTCACCCGCTAGGTTATTTTATTTTACCTTTCACGTAGCTTGGTGGTCAGCGCGAAGGTAGGGTTTGGATTTGAGGGGTTAATTATTATTAATAGATTGAGAAAATATTTACATAAAGTACAGCAAAATATTGGCTAAGAACATGAGAAAATGAGGTCGATAGACTCACTAAATGTACTCACTAAACACTGTCAAAGTCTGGTGTCTCCTGATTTCGTTGACTTTCGTTAGGTTGACGTTAGACACCTCGCACTCGTAGATACCAGTGTCGGCTGGCGTTACATTCGACAGCACGATGGTGTCTTGGTCCCCTTTAGTTGGTACTGAAATAGAGTAATAGATAAGTCAAAGTCAAAGTAAAAGATACTTTATTCAATACAATCACAAGGATCACTTTAAAATATCCTTATTATATAACAAAAGTGTGGGTTCCCAGCCGGGTACCTTCCACGTTGAACATTAACGTTTTTCCAAGTTTCATGCTGAGGTACATTATATGTCTCATAACGGAATGGGGTGTTAAAATTTATTGGCCTTACAGTGAAGGCTTCCAAAGTCAGTAGGGATAAGAATGACAAATATTCGTCCAATTCAAAACCACCTAATTGACAAACTACAAGAATTAAGTTTGCAGCGTTAATTTTTTTTTAAGGTTTATGTACCTACTGAAAATTATATTTAATATTGTGTCCAACTACATATTTTGAAATATTAAATTTAAATAAATAAATAATATTATATTATATGAATAATAATAATAATAAATAAATACAAATCAAATAATATTACACGCAATGTTTTCCCAAAGAGTGGTTTAGCCAGGGAGGGGTTTTGCCAGGAGGGGAACACTGATCTCTATTTCTCTATCATAAATTACTACCTATTTTAAAGTTTAATATTTATCAAACGAATGCTTGTAATCTATTGAAACACTGTTCCAGAAACCTTGTATTATCTTTGACCTACCCAACTATACTGTTATTAGTAGAATAGGATAGGATAGGATAATCAATTCACTTTCAAAACTTTCGTAAGTTGTATTATACATTTTGATAAACACGGGTTTTACTTGCGAAACGTAAACTTGAGCGGTAACGAGCGGACCGCGGATCAAACTCACCCTGATGAAGATTCTCTAGATGAATTGAATCGTGAGTAAAAGCCGTGTTTATCAAAATGTAGGATAATCAGGCCAAAATATATTATTAACTACATAAGTACTTACAAACATTATGTCGTCCGACTCCGGGCAAAGGGGCTAACCGCTGGTAGATCACCGTCCTGTTGTCACCATGGAGTGGTATCAACCACCACTTGACTATAAGACCCAATTCCACCTCACCGGTCAAGTCATATTTGCATTTCAACTCCACATCTTCCCCAGATTCCACTGCTTGTGGAACCACAAAATCCGTTATCGATAACTGACGACTCGCTAGAAAATTAATTGCAGATTGATAACAGGTTGGTAACCTACATCAAAAATTTACGATTTTATCGTGTCACTACTTATTTCGAACCAGTGTGGTGAAAGGATTAAAGTACGACTCAGAGGCTCCTCTCGTACACTAAGCACATATTATTATCTATAAAAATAAGTAATAATAATAATAATGCCGGATTAGTTAAAGTGGGCCCCCATTAAATGATCGAATATTATAAGAAAACAGGTATTTTCAGAAGACGATCCTCGACACGTACATATCTAATTAACTAAACTAGTTCGTAGACGGTTGGTTAAAGGAAAATTATTAAGAAGGGTTGCTAGAAAAGTACCACTAATAACCTGGCAACATTGAGAAAATCGTCTAGCATTCGCTTGCGAATATGGCAGTTGGACTATTCATCAATGTAAAAAAGTTTTGTTTTCAGATGAAACTAAAATGAATTTGATTAATTCCGATGGAAAACGATTTGTACGACGACCAATAAACTTGACTTTGAATAAAAAGTACCAACACTAAAATGACAGTTATGCACGGTAGTGGAAATGTTATGGCGTGGGCATGTTTCTCAGGATACGGTATTGGTCTTGTGAGAAAGATTAAAGGGCAGATGGATCAATATCAGTACAAAAATATTTTAGGGACAATGATTCCATATTCCGAGGAAAATTTGCCAGTAATATGTATATTACTGGCAAATTTTCCTCAGCACGAATATAATCCAAAGCACACAGCACGCAGTCACATGTAGGTATATATCAGCACGAATATAATCCAAAGCACACAGCACGCAGTAACATGTATATATCAGCACGAATATAATCCAAAGCACACAGCACGCAGCGTTAAAGCGTTTCTCACAGAACAATCGGTGACAGTGTTAGAGTGGCCTGCCAATAGTCCGGATTTTAATCCAATAGAAAAGTTGTGGTACACTATTAAGGCCAAACTGTCGCATAAACGTGTTACCTATTAATATTCATGGACTTTACAGTGCATTTGTTGACCCTTGGAGCATTATTCGTTTAGAAACCTGTAATAAATGGGTCATCATCGCCAAGCGCCCTCACTTTGATGTGTTACTAGCAAAAGATCGAGCGAGCTTACCTTAGCGCTTGTTAGAGTAATATTAAGTAAATAAATAAATAATTCCGGACATTTCACTCAACATCATCTGGCCCCAAAGTAAGCAGAGTTTGTGTTATGGCTAATAAAATAACACAAGCTCTGTAATATTACCAATAACACAAGATCATTTAGTAGGTATGTTTGTACGTAGGCAAGCATACTTAGGCAGGTACATCTAATATGTAGGTATGTTTTTGCAAAAAAAAATAGAAACACCCAGACTCGAGACAAATACCTATATACATAGGTCGTCTATCTATTGGTATATAGATATAGGTGGAGAGGATATCTTCGAACTTTTTTGGTTCTACGACATGCTGGTTTTCTCACGATTTTTTCGGCACCGTTTGACAGTATTGGTATTAGATATTTCCCATACACAATAAACATTGTCTACTCATTGAGATATAAATTGGTGATGAGATGGGCATACTGCAGATTCCAGGCGATGCTGCAGCATCAAGTCATGGTTACAATGTTCTTGCAATATCATTGAAGTAACAGGTTACTTCAATCACTAGTCAGCAGCACAAACTCGTTAGTGGGCGAAGCTAAAATGCATGTTATTTCACCTAGCTAAGTCTGAGAAATGGATAGACGTGAACCAAGGATATAGATGAGCAGTAAGAAGATAGCGTGATTATAATTTCAAGTCATATGATCAGACTATGATTTCTAAATAAAACGATTGCGTAAAAATAATGAACAGACTTTTTGCTCAAGGGTTCTCATGAAAAAACTACTGAATGTATTTATTAAAAAAGTTATTTAAGCTCTTGAATAAATAATCTATGCTTGTATCGGCATCATTTTTGAGTTTGCGTACTTACTCCGTTTATTTATTCACACCTAAAGTTGCGCTGAAATCAGTAGTGAAAAACTATTTTATTGAGTGAAAGATACAATATTTCAAACCCATATTATTTTTACAATTCTGTATTGAAACAAGCATAGATTATGAAAAGACAATTTTATATCACTTTTAGTTTTGGTTGTTCATCATCAGACGGTTGCAGGGTGGTGTGATCACCCTTCGACGTTTGTATGGAAAGATAATCGACTAGTTCACTCTTAACTAGAAAATACCTGATGATGCAAGGGGCGTTCAATGTTCGAGGCTATTTAAAATGTGGGTAATTTTACTTTCGCATAAAATTAATACGTTAGCTGAGGGTAGAAATATAAAATTTCACAAAATTGTGATTATTAAATCGCTAGTTATCCTTAGTCATCCAAAACGTCTAATGCGACAATGTCGAAGGAAATCGAGCACCGTGATTAAATTCCTTACAAAGCAAGGAAAAAGTAAAAAAATCATACACGAAGAGATGGTGACTGTTTACGGAGATTCTGCGACTCATTATGTAATTCAATAGTGGTCAAGTGAATTCAAAAGGGGTAGAGAGAGAGCATCGATGACGACCCTTGCTCGGGCGGGCCGATTACCGCCGCTACAGAGGAAAATGTTTAAAAAGTTGAAAAACTTGTATTGGAATATGCCCGAATAAAGATTAAAACGATAGCAAGAATGGCTAACCTACTTACTCGTCGGCACCACACACACTATTCTTCATGACCTCCTGAACCTTTCAAAAGTCAGTGCAAGATGGGTGCCGCGAATGCTGACGGCGCCTCAGAAACAAGTGCGAGTTGAATGCAGTATGGAGTTGTTAGAACTCTGTGGTGAAGATCCATCAAGTTTTTTCAACAGACTTGTTACTGGCGTTGAAACCTGGGTTTACCATTATGATGCTTAAAGTCTGCAGGAATCTATGCAGTGGCACAAGAAGGGTGCAAACCACCCAAAGAAGGTCAAAGTCACTCCGTCTCTGCCAGAAAAGTCATGGCCACAGTCTTTTGGGACTCGAAAGGAATTTTGCTTATCGAATACATGAAAAAAGATGAAACAATAAACGCAGCATATTACGGAACCATGTTGCGTAATTTAAGAAAAGCCATTAATGAAAAAAGAGGAGGAAAACTGGCCGCCAGCGCCGGTGTGTTGCTTCTTCACGAAAATGCGCCAGTTCACACGGCACGGACTGCCAAGCCTGCTGTGCGAGATTTTGGATTAAAAAAATTAACCACCCACCATATAGCCCGGATCGAGCCCCTGGTGATTATTTTTCATTTCCTAATTTAAAAAAAGACCTTCGTGGAAAGCGATTTTCCAACAATGAGAGCTGAAGGCGGCCATAAATGCAAATTTTTCAGAAATGTATGAAAGTTATTTTATACAGTGCACAGAAAAAATATTTTCGAGATGTAACAAGCATATATTGAGGTTATGGGTGAATACATTGAAAAATATAGAATTGGTTTATTAGCGGTTTTTTTCATGCTTTTACCGAGAATACATTGAACGCCCCTCGTAGGTACCTACCTATTCAAATGACTGAACAGATTTTCTTGAATCATATTTCTCGAGCAGTTCTTAAAAAACAATATTTAAGTAATATTGTTTTAACGTGTTTATACTAAAGCCAAAAATATAAATTATAAATTATAAGTTTAAAAATTATAAATTAATTATAAGTTTTAAACATAAATGTAAATCCGTTTTTGGATTTAGGAAAAACGCGTTAGCTTAAGTAATATTGTTTTTAAAATTAGTAGGAAAAATCACTAATTTTTATTATTATCATCCCTTTTTTCAGCTAGATTCAGTTTAATCCATCCCAAGGTTGTCTGGCAGAAATCATAGCGATAAGACCACCCATTGTACTACCGACTAGCAAAACTTTTTTATTTTTTCTACTAGTCCAATAGAGTGTAATAAAATATTTTCTATCTTCTATCTAATATATAATAGAAAATACTAATTAGACATTTTAATTATGTGAGTGTATGAGAGATGTGTGACACTTACAAATACCTACAACTGATACAAACTTATACGTTCCAGAATTCTAACAAACGTATCATAATGAATTCTGTTAATTTCACGTTGCTGTTGTAGCAACAACAGAAAATACGAGTTTAAAATATGTTTTATACCTAGTGTTTTTTTTCGATAACAAGTTGGTTACAAACTAATTAACGCTGTCAAAAATTGTACTTAGGCCTCTTTAACTAAACCGTAAACTAATTAGTTTACCTACCTACCTAGGGACTAGCTGTAATTTTCACTCAAAACGGGATATTTAAACTATGATAGTTTAAGAAGTTATAGGGACTAGGTACTTTTTCTGTTCTGCAGGAAAGTATTACTTAATCGGCAATGAACAGTTGTTGTTGTTGTAATTTATGGTTTGTGCACTTCTGACTGTGTTTCTTTTTAGAAGTGTTTCAGTAGTTCGATTGTTTACAACCTGGCTACGGATCAAGAGTGCGAGCATTTCTGTGCACGTAATTAGTTAAAATAACCCTCACCTCTTATTACGTATCTCGCGACAACTAGCAATAGGTGCGATTTGCGTTATCACTCACTGATTTCAAATACAGTTTTGAAGTGGCTTTCAAATAAAGGAGGTTCTCAATTTGGCGGTTTTTTAATGTTTTTTTTGTATGTATGTTGCTAGATATCTTCCCAATTATTAGCCAATTTTTAAGATATTTTTATCATAAAGGGTATACCTCCAAGGCCCCATACACATTGAGTGAGTTTCTGTTGATGGGAAACATGATTAATATCCGAAACCCCTCAACGCATGATAACAAATGCATCGCATATTAGTAATTATTTTGGAAAATATAGTAATGGAATACTTAGTACCTACCTATTCAGGTATCTTTCAGTGGTTAACTGACTTGACAATGTACTTTGAATACAGCTTATAGCAAGGGCTATTGCACTATTTGTCAACGTATTTACCATTGAAATGGAAACCTTTTATCTTCGGTTCGGACAAATCCAAATCGTTCGTTTTACAGAGCTGCCAAAAAATACGCTATTTTAACAGCGTATTTTTATTGATTAGCGCGCTACGAAAAATGTGCTTACGTTATGTTAATGGTAGAAGTTTAGCTGCCCCCACAACTCTCCAACGACAAACATCTCATGTATTGAAATTAAAACATTGTATTTGGGGTCTCAGACAATAACTTTATGCATACTTGTCAGTTGATCAGACCATAGGCTTTGAAGGTACCCACGAAAACTGATCGATGACAAAAATATAATGTATCGCAATTAGAGTAGGTAAATATTAGTTTTAAGTTTTTGTCAAAATATATTATCGTACGGTTGTCTATATGTAGGTATAACTTCAGACGAAAATATTTAAAGCATATTTTCGTCTGAAGTTAAGAGAGCGGCGAGTATTAGCGGCTGTGACTGATTTCGCAATTGCTGTCGCGTTGCTATTGCTGTCGCTACTACTACTTTACGTAATAACCAAAAAGTTTGACATTTACATTACATTTACGAAATTTTCCACTATCTTTTCATTCACCATCTGATGATGTGAACAAACAATGACTGTCCGAGCTGAGTTTACCTCTACATTCTTGTTCGTAAGAATCAGTTTCATGAAAGAGTGGGTAAGCCACCCAAAGGCTTCCGTCATTGTCGACAAACCGACTGCTTAAGGCGACTCTCTGAGCAAATGATTTTGACGCGTATCTATTCACGGCGTGATCGTGATGTTTCAGAAAACAGAAATCAGAAAACATTCAAATAAACAGTTCTGAAAAAAGTTTAACGGGAAAAGATTTAATTAGCTTGCTTTCCACTTATTTGTGTAAGCTGCAAGTTAAAACGGTATCAACTTTAGATGATTATTGAATATTATAGACATAGAATTATATTGAATATATATTGAATAATTATATGAATATATATTGAATATATATATATTGAATTATATTGAATATTGAATATTATAGAACAGAATTGAGGCCGATGGCCTCAATTCTGTTGGCACCAACCTAACTAATTTTAGCTAAAATTAGGTTTTGAACTGTCAAATTAACCTTTGGTATTCTGCTGCTACCAATTTATCCTAAGTAAATTTTATCTAACTTAATTAAGCGTTCCTAATTTAGTTAGATGGTACCAACCGAATAGGTTTTACAAATGCTATGACTAACTAAATATATTTTAGACAATTCCTAATTTTAGAAATGAACCAACCGAATTGCCACCATTATTTTATAATTGTATTATAAAATTGACATACAAGTTCAAAGAGGAAGTAGAAAGCAAAATATAGAAAATACATACTCCAATTATTTTATAACTTTTATTACTTCAATTACGTGCAGATACCCACTAATAAGCGGTAAATATTTTCCCATACATAAGTTAGTTTGCTGTGGGCACCGTCTTAACGTGTCCGAACAGCTTCCGAAGAAGCGCTCAGATGAAGGACGCTCAGTGGCGCTCAGAGGCCACTGATCACACTCATCTACTGACCAGCACAACTTTGCTTAATTTTGATTATGTTATTTGGTAGGTACCTACTAATCAAATACGAGCTCATCCTGAAATAATATCAAAGTTAAAGTCAAAAATATTTTTATTCAATACAATTACTAGGATCATTTTGAAACCCATACTAGGTGAATGTTGGTGCCAATTCACCTTAACCCAAACCCGAAAAGAACTGGCAAGAAACTCGTCCTGGTCCTAGCGCTTTTTTGTATGATCCATTTTATAACGAGTTTAACTACGAAAAACGAATACAAGATTTACAGTAGTTTATACATTGCAAATCTGTCAGTTAACTGTCTAAGAGCAGAGCAACATGAGACCATGCATTCCTATCAATAGGGCCCTAGAACATGGGTTGGATGGTTGGAAAGTCCTTTGTAACAGAACAGTGTAATAAATCTGAATAACGACTACATTATGTATAAGAAGATGAATGACTAAGACGCTCGTGTACTCATTTTATGCTCTCCCACGAGCACCCACGTCTGTAATTTTTGTATTAAACCTTGGTACCCCCCACGTTACCAAACAGAATACAATTTGTATGTAGATAACCAAACGTATGCGCCTTAACACATTCACTGCCACTGACACGCCTCGCGTGTTCAGGCTAATCTAAGTCTCTACGCCAAGAACACGCCAGGCGTGTTTTGAATGTTTCGGTTATATTTCCAAAACTAGGCCAGATTTTCTGTTCAAATTTTTAGTGCATCATTTTTAAAGGATAGGCTATGGCATATTGAAGCGGTTCCCTAAAAAAACTAGTTAGATTGTTTTACGAAAAATAGGTATTTTGTAGTGCCGAGAACACGCTAGGTGTGTTCACTTACTGAAGCTACCCTTAGGTTCTTAAACTTTTTATTCTATTAAACGCTTCGCTAATTTCAGAGTTATAAGCTTGCGATATGAGATTTTTAACCAGTATTTGATGACAAAACGGAATGTCATAATTTATCGGACCGTTGTTTTACCGTATACAGTACTGTGTCATGTATGAATAAATAATAAATAAATAAATAATGCCGGACATTTCACACAGCACCATCTGGCCCCAAAGTAAGCAGAGCTTGTGTTATGGGTACCACATGACTGATATACTACTTATATGAAGTCGCTTATACAACTCCATACGCCATCAATGAAAAAAAAACGTACCTATCCGATGTATATCATTATATAATTATACATACACACACAGTGACATACACACGTAAAATTATCTCTATTATATAAAAATCAATTGCTGTTAGTTTGTCTCGCTAAAAATTTTGTCATCATTAATATCTTCCGTTTCCGGTACAAATTTGACTTTTCCTGAAAAAAAGATAAGAAATCAATTTATTTCATTTGAATATTTTGAATTTAATTAATACTTATGTAATTAGGTAAGGCCAATCAACCAACATTACGATAATACGAGATAAATAACGTAAACAAACTTTCTGCAGTTCAAAGCTTTTATCGGTTTAATAATTTAGATGAATTCACTTATATAAGACTGAAAATATGTTTAAATGTGATTGTCACTCAATATATTATTAAAACAAATGTACTTGCACTGTTAACAATGCCAATGTTACAGTTCACAATAAAACTTTATTCATTTATGCATGGGAATTTTAGTAAAAAAGTTTGAGAACATTAAATTACGTTATAATAAATTTACTTACTAAAATCTATTTTACCAAGCAATGCCGCGAGCACGCCTAGCGTGTCCGCGGTTTTATACGGCGGCATCTCGATAAACTTCAAGAAAATCGTGGTGGCAGTGAATGAGTTAACATTAGCCTTAACACAGTATTTATAAAATACTAACATCTAGGTATATTATTGATAGGAAAGGAATGCATGTCGCTCTGCCCTCAGACAGTTAATCGACACACTTGAAATGTATAAACTCTCTTGTATTAGTTTTTTGTAGTTAAGGTCGTACGAGTTTCTTGCCGGTTCTTCTCGAGCTTGGTTTAGGAGGAATTGGCACCTAAATTCACCTAGTATGTAAGACGTTTCAAAGTGATCCTTGTGATTGTATTGAATAAAGTATCTTTTGACTTGACTTGACTTGACTTTACATGGGCCCGCGGGTTCGCACGACAAAGGTGGTACCTACTTAAAGCCTATATTTTACTATATGTTACAGGTCGCGGGCTACATTTCTAGCAAGTTTCGTTCAAATTCGTTCAGCTGTTACGTTATTGAACGACAAACATACATAAACTTAAATTTTCTGATATTATTAGTGAACCACCCCGGCTTTGTCTACAATTTAGTGTTTTACTATATAAGTACATAATTTTCTTCTTCGTTAATGGCATGAGTCCTATGATGACAATTTTGCCAATGTCAAGTGTTCAGATTCATTATAGTAAGACGTCGCAAAGTCATATGTTGTCGTTCGTCGTTTGTTATTTTATAAAAATTGGTCTCCATATAAAATAATTATACGGATTATTTTTGCTCGAATCATAAAGAAATACAAAACTTTAATTCCAATTATTCACACCCAAGTATACCAACTCGAGTATACCAACCAATAAATCTAGCTTTATTTGAATAAAATCACTAAAATTACAACTAAAACCCGAAATAACCGGGGAAAATAAATAATATAATATGAGAGCACAATGTTAACTTCGCAAAACGGCCAAAAATAATTCAAGTACGTACATAAACCTTGTGAAACTATTTAGTCGGATATAGATTAATGTCATCATAATTTAATTGACTAAATTGAATAAAAAGGTTATTTGTGACTTAGCTAGTTAGACATAATAGCCTCGCGGACTTTTTTGTGGGTAGGTACTATAGACATTCTATATTATCAAAAGTTCTTGAAGCGCACGCCAAATAATGATTTTATAGGCAACTAGCTGTACCCCGCCACGCTTCGCTGTGGTACAAAAAAAATAAATAGATAAAAACAATCCTTGATGCGGATTATATATCATACTAAAATTTCAGCTCGATCGGTGCAGAACGAGTTTTTGAAGCGTACACAAACCAACATAAAATTTTTTTATATATAGATTTTTTGATATATGGGGTACATTATATTAATGCAATTTCCGTAAGGATTATTTTTTTAAATAACATATTCTTAGCTCTAGTTTTTCGCTCATAATTTAGCTTTATATTTATAAAATAAATTTAAAAAATCGGCTACCTATGTAGTTTTTGTGTTTTCTAATTACAAACAAACACAAAAATTGGGTCTTTTCATTTAATATTAGTTTAGATTAGGATTCAGGATTTACGTGCAGTGAAAACATACATCGTATTCTAAGAGTGTTTATAGAAAATTAGGTCATATTCCAATGAATAAGCGTGTCTTGGCTAACCTTGTGGCAGTCCGGGAATGTTAAAAATACCATCGCGGAGCGTTCGCCTGCCGTGTGGGTCGAACACTGGCCATTCGAACTATTCGATAAATGCCGTCCATTGAATACGGCCGGTCGGTTGCGAGATCCGCTGATGACTCGATGGCTCCATGAGGCAGGATGATAGATCTTAACTCTATTATTGTCCTTCCTTATTCATATCTTGTCCTAGCAAAATGTTTGAATGGTTTTACCGATCATTCGTGCCGAGCATCTGAAATAAACTTTCTCACGCACTGTACCTATGCTAATTCTTAGATTGCACTGGGCGAATCAAATTAGATGTCATCTCATTGTGACCTAATTCGTTTATTTTTAACCCCCGATCAAAAAGGGTGTGTCTGTCTGTGGCATCATAACTCCTGAACGGATGAAAAGATTATGATTTTTTCGTTGGATTTTTCGAAGGTGTCTTAATCGTGAGTTTTCTTAGCTATGTTTCAAAATATTCTGGTCAGCCATTTGAAGATCATCAGCTCTTTTCTAGTTGATGAAGGGTTCTGAGCAACTTCCACAGGTCTGATAGACTGGAAAATTGGTGTCCTGTTACATAATTCATATTGCAAGAACATGGTAACGTTGACCTGATGCGGCAGGACCTGGAATCTGCAGGATACCCAACTCCTCACCAATTTACGTGATTTTATACTTGTGGTATACGTGAGGTATCGTGTTTGGGCTCATTTTAATAATCTCAATGAAAATCTAGGAAAAAATCTTCTAGTTAAGAAGATTTTTTTTTTGTCAGCGGTTTTTGAATTTTAATTTATTCTCCTGTCAAACATATGTATGCCACTATATGGTCATCAACATGACGTAATAAAATTGTCTTATAGTAGATTGTTGCACCGAGCGCAAAGTGAGTTATTAATGCACGAGTGTTATGTTGGTGCCCGAGAGCAAGCGAGGGCACTGAATTAACACGAGTGCATTAATTACTCTCTTTAGCAAGGTGCGTAATTTACTTTTCTTTCAACTACCAATGTACCTACTGTGATAAAATATACCTACTTAAACTAAAAATATGAAGAATCAAAGTTTTACAATGGCGCGCCATTTTTTTTTTCACTAAGTCTGTTGTATTCAGCCGATTTTTATTGTCAGCCAGTATCTTTTTGATCGAATGCAAACATATTAGGTATATTAAACTTATTAAACCTCGGAGATATTAAACCTCTGTGGTAAATTTATATCTAAATAAAAAGTAAAAAACAGTGCAATAATGAAAAACAGTGCAATAATGAGATTTCATATAACATTACTGCACTGTTTTGGTTCTAAGCAAAAAATACGTTCTTTGTGATCGGTTTTGTAGTGATTAATGATAACATTACTACGTAGTTGAAAGAAAAAAATATATGGAAATTAAAAATATAAATACTCACTTATTTATAAAGTTTTATAACACCGAGACATTTAATTATATACATGTATTCCTATCAGTTATATCAGGTTTCCATAGTAAAAGCTATGCTTAGTTTGAGGCTTGAAGGTGTTCTCTCGATTGCCTATGTTTAATTAATCATCCTCTCATTATTTCACTAATTATTTCACTAAAAGGATCAGAGAATGCGTGCGCCTCAAAGATTTCTTATTTATTTATTTATAATAATACGTGGTGTTTATTCTTTTGTGTCTAGGTGGTACCCAGAAGGTATATGTATGTTTTTTAAAATATCTATTCTAAATAAAAGTGCCTATTCTATCAGTCAACTGGTCACCATAATACAAGCTATGCTTAGTTTGAGACTACATGGTGTTGTGTGCAATATGAACCAATATTTATTTATTTAATTACAAAGTGTCAATAGTATGTAGGTAAGTACATCATGCATAGGTACGAGTCTTTAAAAGCGTCACATCAAAAGTAAAAAGCTTTTGAAGCTTTTGAAAACTTCTTTTAGCGCGGTACGCATATTTTTAGATGAGGTAAAACCTCTGGATTCGTGACACCGTTACCGTCTGGGGCTAGACGCAGCCGGCTGCCGCGCTCGCCCCATTTGATTATAAACCTTAATTCACATGTTTACAGTCTACTTTTGTATGGAGAAGTTTACTGAGTTAGGTTCTTTGATATATTATCTACATTCTGAACAAAAAATATTGCATCATCTGTGTTCGTTCAGTATTTGATTGGCAGTCGCCATAATTACTGATTTTGAAGTGATTTATTACTAAACTCTAACGCGCCAAAATAAGTTTTCACTTCTGTCGGCACTCCCGGAGTGCAAGCTAGTATATAATAGTATATAGAAGCTTGTACCTATATAAAATGCAAGCTTCGCTTGCAGTTGGTTCCATATGTATGTAAAAATGTTGGTGTCGGTCCATCAACACCATCAGCATCATATCTTTTTGCATCTAAATAATCAGTTATTTTATTATGTTTTGTAAGACAGTTTCTGTTCTATTACTTTTTAAATTTGCCAATCGTCAAATCTGGCACGTCTTTTGGGACCTTGTTTTGTTATAGAAGCGTACCTACACATTGGTGGAATACTATCTTAGTCGTTTAGTTTAAAATATCTCTTTTTACTTTTTATATAAGGTAATTATGTTTTTTTTATTTTTTGTTTAAAAATGTCCACTAATTTCTTAATTAGGTACTAGGTTTATAAATTAGTGAAGACTTCGTTAGATCAAGGTATTGTCCTATAAGTAATTATTTATTCATATTATAATGTAGTTCAGTTTGTTCTCCCAAATAAATGAAATAAATTATTATTTAGGTTCCAGATGCTGTCCGGATGGTGCGTAGTTAAAATTTTGCCTATAATGTTAATCCAGGTCCTTATCTTTCGGTCCGTATCTTTATCTACTTTCATAACTATATTTCATCCAAATATATTCAGCCATTATTATATTATTGAATAATACACACTCACATCACAATGCCAAAGATTTAAACATCAACAAACATTCGCAATATAATATTAGTTTAGTTAGTATCCTAGGTACTAATATTATAAATCCGTGATACGGTAGAATATGATAGTTTGTGTGTTTTTATTTATAACAACAATGTAATAAAAACAACAACAGGCAATACTGCCTCAATTGAAGTAGTAAATGTTCAGTTTTGAAGTAGTTTTTTTTAGTCCCTTCTAATAATATATAATACTATTAACCTATTTGATGTATATCTCGTATCTATACCTAATTAAAGAGTTACGAGGCTGTACAAAAGTACCAATCTAATGTGTAACGTATGCACTTTTTAACTTTAAATACGAACATAAAAGATTTATGAACCAAATGACCTCTGCATATAAATAAACTTGATAAGTCAGAGGCCGCGTAGGGAAATGGCAAACAATCTGTGCAGCTCAAATCTGTCTCATCTACAGATAGCCTGTGTTTAAATATTAGGTAACAATGTATCCATGAACAACTCCGGAAACTCTTTCTAGTGGTAACATAGTTCACGAGTACGTTCAGAAATAATAAATGAACCGATGAAATTGCCGATAATAAAAGTTTATTTTTATTTCAATCTAAATACTGGGAACTTTAAAAACAAATATCTGACGTTCGGTTTGGAATTCTTAATTTAAATTAAATATAAAATATTTTGAATTAAATATAAATATAAAATACCCTGTTTTGAAATTATATAGTTCGATATTCATTTGCTTTTGCGCTATTTGATTTGGAATGCTATTGTTATCATTGTTCACGATTTTTTAAATACCACTATTTTTGAACATTAATTCCATCGTGGTACCAGAGCTGCAGACAGCTCGAAGAAACAATGACGTGTTCGGGCCACCCACCGCAAACGAACGCACGGTGCGATTTTGGTTCCGACGTTTCGGTTCTGGAAATTTTGATTTATGAGACGCCACTAGGCAATGAAGAATAAACGTACGTGAATCCATCTCAAACCACTTAGGACTTCGTGTCAGACTTTAGAGTAGGTGACAAAACAAAACAGTTTTAATTGATTTACGCCAAATTTGAAAAGTGAAAAAAGAAAAGTTGATACCGCGCGAATTAAAAATAAAAGAGCAATTTAATAACGACACTAGCACTTGATATTTTTATTATTATTAACACGAAAACCTTGAAATATTGGTTTTTGTTATGTACCTATTTGACGTTTATTGCTCACCTGCGACACAGCACAGGAACCAGAGCTTGGCGAGGAGAGTGCCGCGGGACATCGCGGTGGCGTGGCGCGGACGAAACGCGTGCGATGCTACGTTACAAACGACTGACTGGCCGGTTCCCGCCCGCCCTTTGAACTAAATTGGCCTTGATCGCGAGATAACCACACCAAATTATGCCAAACGACAGTGATTCAAACTTCACCAGGCTAAACCTAACAAACAACAGGTTGTGTTTACTAACTACGCCTTTGACGGATATGTTTTAGATATAGAAACTCGGCGCATGAGTAACTACCTACATTTACGTCAGTTATTAGACTAGGTATACCTACTCAGTTGGTAGTAGCTCTGCCTTCTGCGCTATGGGTAAGCTGAGGGTTCCAGACAAACATTTGTGTGAAAACATAGGTGTTTGTTCTGTGCCTGTTATAAAGTATCATCATAACAATATGCAAGTATTTATTAAAAAAAAATAAGTAAGTATAAGTACCTAGTCATCAGTAAGGCGATTATGGAACTTTTGACACAACCAATGTCTATCAGTTTCGATTACTATTACGTACGTTCGGTTTTCTATTAATATGACAGCATGCACCTATGACAATCAACATTAACCTTCCGTAATACCAATTCATCAATAGTATTTGAAACCGATTAGTATCAAAGTTTTGATAGTATCAGAATTCCATAATCGCCCCGCTGCTGGTCACCATAAGACAAGCTATATCTACGGTTAGATCAATATTTATAATTATTATAAGAAATAAATCTGCCTTGATCGCCGCGAGATAACCACTCCAAATTATAACAGAGAGAGCACATTCAAACTAATCAAAACATAACTGGTAGCACCTGGTTCTAGGTATTGTTTAAAACCGGGTATTTATCGCGTCACTCACTGTTGTTTGTTGCGACACACGAAAGCATCGAATTAAATGAACACGCAATAAATACCCGATAACTACTATTAATACCATTTTTTTTTGTTTTTATTGATTAGTGTTCACACCTTTGACGGCCATGTTTCCATCAGTGAAAACCTATGCCTGGTAAAATTTGGCTGTTTTATTTATTGCTGTTGGTTTTCCAAATACAAAAAAAAACTAAGTAGGTATTAAAACAATATTAAAATTCTGATCATGAATGTCTAAAAAAGGGTTCACTAACAACGTTTTTGAGAGATATACTGATTTATATAATTACCTACTTCTTGTTTTAGATAAAGAATCTCTGCTATACCGACAAACCTCTGGCGCAATGGGAGGACGCGATAAATACCCGCACGGTATTTATCCCGCACCTGAGACGCTAAGGTTGCGGGTTCGATTCCCGCCGCAGAACAAAGTTTGTATGATCTGCAAGTATTTGTCTTGGGTCTGTTCCTGTGTATAATATGTATGTATTTTAAAAACCTTAGCCCACTGTACCTCTGTACCTCTGTAGCAACAGAGGTCGTCAATGGGTACTAACCTTAGTGTGCCCGTAATTATAGATCACCACATTCTATTGACGGATATCGTTTATACAAATGACACAAATAAAAAAAGTATATATTTAAGTAGTATATCAGTCATGTCGTACCCATGTCGTACGTAACACAAGCTCTGCTGACTTTAAAGCCAGATGCAGTATGAAATGTCCGGGATTATTTATATTATCGATATCGTTTTTTTAGAAGCTGAACGCATGGGTATCTTCATCTTCACATTAGTAAATTACTAGACTAGTCTAGACTGTGCCAAGAGCGTATAACTTTTGTTGGAAGTCAGGTCTGTCGTAAAAAAAACAACGGGTAGAATAATCAATATATTTAACAGTGTAAATAAGTGTTCTTATAGTTAAAATAATATAATGTAAAACACTAAGTATATACAATTTTGAATAAGTAAAATATACTAACTGGAGAGTGTTACTGACGTTAGCATTATTATAGGAAGCGGTCAAAAGCTAATATTAGCGACTATAAGCTTCTAACCGCGACTTTGCACGTATGGTACATAGATACGGTAGCCTAGAAGATACAATCTATAGCACACATTTCAGCAAGATTCGTTCAGCCGTTTAGCCGTGAAAAGGTAACCAACAAACGGATGTACAGACTCTTGCGATTCTCTAATCTCTCTAGACGACCTCTGTGCAGTGGAGTGTAGGTCCGGCCGAGACCCAGAAGGTAGGTGTTCGATTCCCGCCGCGGGACAAATGTTTTGTTTTGTATGTATTTACAAAAAAAAGTAAGCAGGAGGTATATCAGTCACGTGGTACCCATAAGACAAGCTCTGCTTACGTTGGGGGCAGATGATGCTGTGTTAAATACACGCATTATGTATTTATTTATTATTTATCTAATATTAGTATAGATTTATTGGTTATTATAAAATATTCGGCATTGACTGTCTGACAGACAACGCAATGCACAGCCTGAACAGCTGCTAATACACAATAATAAATTAGATGACCCGTTGAACTTCATACCACCTTAAATTGATTTAATAGTGAACCACTCCAGTATTGAGACAAACAAAACAGAAAATAAGTTAGGTTTTCAAATCGATAATTAATTCAGACGTGACTTTGCGGAAATATATTACAAAACAATAAACAGATACTTAGACAAATATTTAGTACTATTCCGCCAATCTAACTTCGACAGGTGTTTCGCCCCTCCACGAGGCATTCTCAGAAACAACTGACTCAATAAACTGACTTAAAAAACTAATAGTAAAATTAGTGAGACTAGGAATCAGTATTTCACTTTCAAAACTTTCGTGAGTTGTACTATACATTTTGATAAACACAGGTTACTCACGTAATATTTTGTAGATGAAGGCACTAGTGCGATCAGTGAACGCGAGCAGCAACGAGTGGATTGCGGACCAAACTCATCCTGATGAAGATTCTCTAGATGAATCGGAACAGTGTCAGTGCCTCCATAGACAAAATAATGCGTGAGTAAAACCCGTGATTATCAAAATGTGGTACAACGCACGATAGATTTGAAAGTGAAATACTAATCCATATATAAATTTTTTTACTAACACTTTGTGGACTGTTGTCTGAATAAAAAACATTTATTATTATATAATGGGCGTGAACGCGAATAGGAAGTAGATCTTTTCTAGGCCAGCACTTGAGCACTTGAGAAACGAGACAGCTACAAGTTGAAGTGAGACAACAGACGGTCGCTGAAGGTGATGTGTTTGAATAGAGAAGGGTGTGAGGTGGGTCGTTGCTGCGGACGCGAGGCTAGCGCAATGGAGACTGTGTCCCGAAGACGCGACCGTGTTACATCTCCTCGTAGGCTCACCAGCCGCGCCAATTGCTCCTCCGTCATGTCAGGACACTTCGCGACCACCGAGTGCAAGTCTAGCGACAGCATCTCGATGTCTTGACAGCGCAGCACCTGCTTACCATAATATATATATTAGACTAGCTGACACTGCGTTGCTGTGTCTGAGTTCTGTTGAAGTTAACTGACACTGCCATCTGTTAGAGATTTATAGAACTTATTGGAAATCAATTATTTTGCAATAAAATAATATTAAGGTTAATAATCGAGACAAATACTATCCTATCTTTTAAGTTTAACCAAATTACACAAAGTAAGCCAAATTTCATAAAAAAAAATGGTCAGTAGTTTATCTCGGACAATAGCATAACAAGAGATTTTTATTATATAAAGATATAACTTTAAAAATTATATGATTTATGAGTTGTTTCCAATTCAAGTTATCATTCGTAATAAAAAAGTGCGAAAGAGGGTAGAACGATTTGTCTGCCAATAAACATTATTTTTACGATCTACTCGCAAAGACCCGCGACCATAGCGCATGCAACTGTGCCGCAATTTCGGAAAAAAATATAACTCATAAAATTCATAAAATATATTAAAATTATACTAGAGTCTGGCCACGCTAAGTCTGCAATAGAATAAATGCGCAACCCCTAAAATATATGTATATGATATCCTTTAACATCAGTCACTTTCGTTCAAAAGGTTTTTATTGGTTTTGAGGTTTCCCAAATATGCATTAGTTCACCACTATTCGTGCGTGCGATACGGTGGCTTACTGATGAAGCTACAGCTAGACTAGTTTATTTCAGTTACTTCCATAGTGTTATGTTATACGGCATCATTCTCTGGGGGAAAGCAGCTGATATTGGTAAAATATTTGTTATTCAAAAAAGGGTAATACGTGCCATTTATAAAATGAAACCACGAGAATCTTTGAGAGAAATATTCAAAGAAATTAATATTCTCACAATAGCTTCACAATATATCTATGAAAATTTGTTATATACACATAAAAATAGAGATGGGATTCAGCAAAATAGTGACCTTCATAAAATCAACACTAGGAATAAACATAAATTATACATCCCTAGGTTTCGACTAGAAAAAGTTAATAAGTCATTTATGGGGAACACGGTGCGCTTCTATAATAAGCTTCCTGAGAATGCTACTAAACTACCTATTAAGAAATTTAAAGCATACATTAAAGGTAGTCTTTTAAAGAAAGCTTATTATAATATAGATGACTATATTACACCACAGCAGAATGCCATAAGACATAATGCTATGAAAGTAGCTGAAGTAAACGAGTCTAGCGGTATCTACGTCGGTAAAATGACGGATCTTTTTAACAGCGTATGCCGCAGAGCTGAGTCTCTTCGACAATTTATCTATGTGCGGGCCCCATTGCAGCTTATTATCTAAAGTAATGCCTAAGAACACTGTGGTGTCGACGAGATCTATCTTTTCGTTTTTAATTTTTACATTAGCATTCACCTGTTTAACGTTGGGCAGTATAAAACGAATGCATTTCGTTTTTTTCTCGTTAAGTAATAAGTTGTTTACATTAAACCATGTTACAACTTTAGAGATTGCATTGTTTACATCGTCGCTTTAATTTAAATAAAAGTGACGTGTCATCAGCAAACAGTACAATCTCGTGATCATCCTTTACAAGTTTAGGTAGATCATTTATATAAATTAAAAACAAGAATGGCCCGAGTATTGATCCTTGTGGTACACCCATTTTTACCATTGACCCCGGAGAACGCTTTCCATTTACATCTACTCGTTGTGTTCTGTCAGTTAAGTAGGATGTGAGAAGCTTAAGTGAAATTCCCTTAACACCATAGTGGTGTAGTTTGCTGATTAGAGTTTCATGGTGAACGCAATCAAAAGCTTTCGACAGATCACAAAAAATACCTAAGGCATCGCGTGATTCCTCCCAGATATCAAAAATATGTGATATTAACTCAACAACGGCATCAGTCGTTGAGCGTCCCTTTGTAAATCCGAATTGTTCCGAATATAAGCAGAATAGGAAGTAGGATTAGAGAAATCAATGGTCCAGACTTTTATACTGATAGGATGAATTGAGGTGTATTTGAAGACATGGCGTGAGAAAGGTTCCCTTACCTCAGCTAACATGCTTATGACTTCAAAAGGGTAGTCAACATTGACGCCTTCAGCTGCTATCTTTCTAAAGAATGATCTGATCTGGTTAGCTTCCTTCACTATTTTGGTCGCCGCTTGTTGGGCCTCTTCCACTGTCTTAAACGTTATTTTCTTCGACAGCATAGCCGTTATATACTTCTTGTACACCAGATTCTGAGCTTCGTTTATGACGTATTCGAAATTTTTGTCCCGTAAATGATTGTAATCTTGGAAGTAATCATCGAGAGTGATACAGATGGTATCGACGGGGATGGTCGACGAGGTCCATTTAACCGTGAATAGATCGTCGAAGTGGACTCCGAGGTCTAAGAATGCTTCTTCGAGGAGGAATTGTGACGCTTCGTCTCTTAGGTTCTGTAAGGAAAAAAGATCTTGTCACTCATGCTTGTAAAACTGTGGTAAGTAATGCAGTTTAATTTCAGGGTTTTTAATGTGATTTTAACCCGTCGCGTTTGAACAAATTGTACGACAGGCGACAAAGAAGGTGACCGACCTTTTCTATCGAACAATTTGTAGCAAAAAATAACGGTGGCCTTATTATTAGTGAATAGATAGTATTATAAGAAATGCGACAACAGTAAATCATACAATAATTAAATGATGCTGGACATTTAACACAGCATCATCTAGCCCCAAAGTAATCAGAATTTGTGGGAACCACATGACTATATATTACTTATATACTTTTGTTAATACAAACATATTATGTATAAAAAAACATCCAGCCCCGAGACAAATATGTGCAGATTTTACAAACATTTGTCCAGCGGCAGGATACAAACCCTGAAAAACTTACTACGGTTTTAATAAGACCCTTCGGCAACGTTCGTGTTTCCGAATTAGTACGATTATGTAACCATTGTTCAGCGGCCGCGCGATCGTAACTGTCTCTTGTTGACTGAGGAGCCGCTGTTGTTCAGTATAGAGATCTGTAGTACCTGGAATGTGGTGAGGCACATCGCGCTATCGTGACGGCTTGTTGGTGACCGAGGAGCTGCTGTTGTTCAGTATAGAGATCTATAGTACCTGGAATGTGGTGAGGCACATCGCGCTATCGTGACGGCTTGTTGGTGACCGAGGAGCCGCTGTTGTTCAGTATAGAGATCTGTAGTACCTGGAATGTGGTGAGGCACATCGCGCTATTGTGACGGCTTGTTGGTGACCGAGTAGCCGCTGTTGTTCAGTATAGAGATCTGTAGTACCTGGAATGTGGTGAGGCACATCGCGCTATCGTGACGGCTTGTTAGTGACCGAGGAGCCGCTGTTGTTCAGTATAGAGATCTGTAGTACCTGGAATGTGGTGAGGCACATCGCGCTATTGTGACGGCTTGTTGGTGACCGAGGAGCCGCTGTTGTTCAGTATAGAGATCTGTAGTACCTGGAATGTGGTGAGGCATATCGCGCTATCGTGACGGCTTGTTGGTGACTGAGGAGCCGCTGTTGTTCAGTACAAAGATCTGTAGTACCTGGAATATGGTGAGGCACATCGCGCGATCGTAACGGTTTCTTGTTGACTGAGGAGCCGCTGTTGTTCAGTACAGAGATCTATAGTACCTGGAATGTGGTGAGGCACTTTTGGAACTTCTCCTCGGCGGGAGGGTCGTGTGTGGCGGACGGCCAGTGCCGCGCCTGTGTTTGCTGAGCCAGCCGCGCCATTTGCTCGCTGTTGTTCACTATCGTGATCATGTGGTGCGTGAAGTAAGCCACGCGTGACCGGTCTGCGAAATGACCGTTCTGTTGACAAGGTAGTTAAACTATTAAACTTGTTAAACTTGTAATAATAAATACTTCTAGACATTTCACACAGAATCATCTTAGCCAAGGTAAGCGCGTCATGGAAACCACATGACTGATAATACTACAAATACTTATTTTTTTGTTTTGTAAATATAAATAAATATAATGTTTTTAATCTATTTATTATTTATTTATTTACACGATTTGTATGATCTGCCAAATATTTGCATATCATACAAATAAATTAATAAATAATTTTGGTCCATTTACCTGAGTAATACTATACCAAGCCTTATCTTACTTATCTTACGATGAAACTAAGGAGTTAGTTGTAGTAAGGTCCGTAATTTTTAATACTTTCAACCTTTTGTGTTAAAAGTAGGTTTTCATTTTGTTTGTTTTCCATGTGTAACCGTTTAGGTATATTGTAATTCTGTCCACCAATATTTATTTCTGTATTTATAAACACTTAATTAGCGTATCGTTCAAGTACGGTCTGTTCTTGTCATTCAGACGACCTCTGTGGCGCAGTGGGCCACGGACCGGCTGAGACGCAGAAGGTTGCGGGTTCGATTCCCGCCGCGACATAAATGTTTGTATGATCTGCAAGTACCTATTTGTCTCGGGTCTGGGTGTTCCTATGTATAATAAGTATGTATTTAAATAAAAAATGTATATAAGTAGTAAATCAATCATGTGGTACCCATATTATTTATATGTATAATACATGCATAATATAGTAGAGAAACACTGATCATTTTAGAGGTTTCTAAAGTGATGTCGTAAATAAAGACATTTGAAGTATATTTAGTTATTTTTCCCGACGTTTCGACAGTTTTACACTCTGTCGTGGTCACGGGATGACTGGAGTACTGGAGCTACCGCCTCTGCGAAGCGGGGGCAGCATTTTTTGCAACTACCCTCACTTGTTTTTCCGAAATAGAAATGTCCATCTGCACACTCGGACGACACACAACACTAACCGTGTCCATGACGCATTGAGAAACCGGTCTACGCTGAGTACACTTAGCTATAACTTGATTCCATGAGGCAGAGAGTCTGAAACCGTCTTCACGATTGAAATTAGGATATTTCTTAATTTCAATCGCCTCCCGAATCATTCTCTTGTAGTAATGCCTTTCATTACATATAACTTGAGGTTTATGTAATTCAATCCAGTGATTGGGTCCTGAGTCCACTATGTGCTCTGCTATTGCAGACTTGTTTACTTGTCGATTTTTGACCGCCGCTATGTGTTCTTTAACACGTTCCGCGACCGTGCGTTTAGTCTGGCCTATGTAGGAACGCCCGCAGCTGCAATCTATTTTGTAAACCCCAGGAACTTGCAGAGGTACGACGTCTTTTGGTGTTCGTAGATACTTCGTCATCTTGGTGAGCGGAGTGTAGATCGACTTGATTGAAAATTTACTGAGCATGTTACTAATTTTGTCCGTAACTCCATTCACATAAGGCAAGAACGCAGGCTGTCTTTTCACATCAATGTGTTCCTGTTTGCGCCTCCAGTTAGAACGACATCCGATTCGAGTATTGTAGCCATTCCGTTTCAGAACCCCTTTAACATGATCTAGCTCACCCTGCAGATGTTCAGGATCGCAAAGGTCATGAGCTCTGTTTACTAGTGAGGAGACTACTGACTCCAGATGTCTTGGATGGTGGTGTGACGCTGCATTCAAGTATCTGTCCGTATGTGTAGGTTTTCTATACACTGTGTGTGCCAAGGTCCCGTCACATTTTACCATCACTTTAAGGTCGAGAAAAGCTAACATTCTGTTTTCCTCCAATTCATGTGTAAAGCGAATCTTAGGGTATATGGAGTTCAGATAATCAGTTAGCTGATCGACTTCCTGGTTATTCCAGTTAATTATACAGAACACATCATCGACGTACCTCTTCCAAAGTTTTATACCATGGGCTGCCAGGTCTATCATGGATTCAAAATGTTCCATCCAGATATTGGCTAGAACAGGTGCCACAGGGCTTCCCATTGCTACGCCGTCTATCTGGAGGTAATGTTGCCCTTGATACAAAAAGAAGTTTCCATCAAGACAGTTCTGAAGGAGTAAAATGTACTGATCAGGAAGTTCGTGATCACTCAATCTATGTCTGAAATTAAGAAATATCCTAATTTCAATCGTGAAGACTGTTTCAGACTCTCTGCCTCATGGAATCCAGTTATAGCTAAGTGTACTCAGCGTAGACCGGTTTCTCAATGCGTCATGGACACGGTTAGTGTTGTGTGTCGTCCGAGTGTGTAGATGGACATTTCTATTTCGGAAAAACAAGTGAGGGTAGCTGCAAAAAATGCTGCCCCCGCTTCGCAGAGGCGGTAGCTACAGTACTCCAGTCATCCCGTGACCACGACAGAGTGTGAAACTGCCGAAACGTCGGGAAAAATAAGTAAATAAACGCGATAAATACCCGTAAATATTTAACACGTTTCGTAAATTTGTATTTTGCACAACATGATATATCACAGACAACAAATACGACAAAGATCAGATATACCGTGACCTTGTATTAAATAATAAGAAAATTTCTGGCGCTGCGGCGGCCGCTGCCGCGGCACGCTTCGCTCGCCTTGCGCGTTTTTTTCTATACTCCAACATAACCTACCTAGTGATAGGTGATAAGTAACCATGTGAAGTGAAGATAAGCCAAAGTCGTCGAAAGAAGCCATAACAAAATCACTGACAGGATTTTTACGTTTCGTTCACATATATTTTGCACACAACATGTTAAACCATAGACAAGAAATACGACAAAGTTGATTATTATCTGTCAATCTTTACGTAGTTTTATCTGATTTATTTGATTTGAGGTTAAAAATGTTTTATTATTTTCTCGGAATAACCTAATGTTATTAGTGGTAAATATGTAATCAGAAAGCAAAACCCTACCAGATGTGAGTCTTTTCACCCTCCAATTCGTGCGACGCACTACTAAAGTCAAGCCCAGCTTTGCACCCGTGCGAAGCCGGGGCGGGTCGCTAGTGTGTTATATTTGTAGATTTGATTTACACTCATGATTTGTTAAACATAATGATGAAGATAATGATGGACTAAGCATGATGGATGGCCCTAAAGTAAGCAAAGCTTGATTTATACTTATATATATATTTGCAAATCCACTTATAATCTTCTATAACACCCAGACAGAGAACAAACACCTATGTTGATGAATGTTTGTCCTGGGTGGGAATTGAACCCACAACCTATACAACAACAAATACGCGGTAGATGAAGGTTATTGAAAAGCAGACCGTCAGAGCGCCGTTATCACAAACCTTTGCACAAGGAAGCCTAGGTACTCACTTTGAACTGAATAACTCCATCTCTGTACATATTTCCATAGCGCGTCACCTGATCAATGCTCAGCAACAACGCTTTGAAAGTTATTTCTTTGCTGATAGTTTCTGTAACCTGAAATTGAAATAATGGTTGAGTGAAGCGAGAAGAGGTCTCAGTATTTTTGATTTTTGTAATTACAAAAAAAGCATATTAATATATCATCATGTGGTTCCCATAACACAAGCTCTACTAACTTTGAGACGATGCTGTGTGAAATGAACGGCATTATTTATTAATTTATTTTTATGTTATCAGTTTAAGACCATGTTTGACCGGACGCAATTAACGTTCAAACCTAATATAAGCAGGTTCTAATCTGACCTGCCGATTCTACTTTGATCCAAAATGTTCTAGTGAGTGTGATACCGTCATTATTAAGTTGATTAACGGTAAGATCTAGTCCGATAACAGCAAGTTCTAGTCTAAAACCAAACTTTTATAGTTTGATACCGGCAAATGGTTATCTAGGCTGATACCAATAAATTCTAGTATGATACCGTCAGATTGTAACATGATATGGTTAGGTTACTGGATACGGCCAGGCTCTAGTATGATACGGCCAGGTTCTAGTATGATACGGCCAGGTTCTAGTATAACACGGCTAGGTTCTAGTATGATATCGTCAGGTTGTAGTGTGATACCTGCAGGTTCTGGTCGATCATCTGGAAGATGATGACGGGTGCGTGCGTGTGGAACGCGTTGGTGTGCGGCTCGACGTCGGGCGCGCGTTGCCCCGCCCACTCCGCGCGCTCAGACTCCAACGTCTTCTCCATCCACTCCATGTAGTTAGACTCCATTTTCTGTAAGTAAGCACGTTCTCAATGGACTGTAGTCACATAATTAAAAGTCCTCGTTATCTCTTCCATACTATCTATACTGACTATAACTGACAAACATAACTAACTCACAAATATCATAAATTCTTAAGTGACTCTGTTTGTTAACCTTCATGACAAAAACGGCTAAAATTTATTATTAAATTTGATAAGGAAGTAGGAGAGATATTGTATCTTGGGGACACACATAGGCTACTTTTTATGTAGCCACTACGCGTGCAAAGCCGCAAACAGCAGCTGAATATTAACTAGCTGCTGCCCGCGGCTTCGCACGCATGGTACCTACATAAAAAGTAGCCTATGCCCTTCTCCAAGGTCCCATCTATCTTTGGTCTTTGGCATAGCCAAAATTCATCAAAATCGGTTCAGCGGTTTAGACGTGAAAATGTAACAGACAGACAGACAGACAGACAGGCAGAGTTACTTTTACATTTATAATATTAGTAGGGATCAACAGCCTTAAATTTTATGCTTCTAGTTCTGAAAATGACAATACTTTCACACAACCTTTCATCCCCCTTTTCAACGCTTTACAACCCTTTTTTCCAATTAAAAATATGCTTTTTACGTCCTTTCTCAGGCTTTAGACTATCTGTGTACTAAATTTAATTGAAATCGGCTCAGTAGTTTTGGCGTGAAAGCGAGACAGACAGACAGACAGAGTTACTTTCGCATTTATAATATTAAGTAAAGAAGTAAGGATAATTAATAGTAGCTGATAAGTTAATCCTGATATTATTTATACATTTCTATAAATACCTAGTTTAATTCAAATCAGTTCAAGCATTCATACAACCTTTCATTGCGTGATAGAGTAACAAATAAATATCACATTCACATTTAACAGGAAATTTAGAACACGCTATCATTGCGTCGTGGAATTTCGATAAATATCTCACGATACTTATCCTGATATAGTACTAAAAAAGTACCACATGACTGATATACTACTTATAAATTATATAGTTTATTTTTTGTATATGCCTGTGAGGAATGACCTCTCTGACAGATTTGCTATAATAGCGTTCTTACACTTGCCGTCCTTGGACATAAATTAAAAGAATTGACTCCCGCCTCCAGATACATACCGGAGGCGCTGCAATATCCATCCAGACCCAAGAGTTGCTTAAAGATATTGTTATAGGCAACTCGAATGGTGTCATGCGCTTTCTTTGTAGTTCGTCGAGAGTTGGCAAGTGTAAAACGTCTGGCAACTGGTAATGGCACGAGCACTTTGTGATAATGATTTGAAGTCTGTATTGTTTTAGACCAAATTGACTCACCTGCAAATACTCATCTTGTAATTTCTTCATCATTTCATCATTAAGCAAGGGTGGTAGTGTGGAGACATCTATCTTAAGCTCTGAATTACCCATCAGTTCTTCGCCAGGATACGTATTCAATATCCATGACAGAAGTGTGACGTACTCATTGCCTTCTATTCCACTGAGAAAAACGTCTTGGAGCTGAAAGGAAATGTATAAGCTTTAGTTTGCTTGGTATCATTTTGATGGTCCTTATCATATTTTTGTGACAGTAGATATTTTAACTGGCCTGTCAGCTCAGTTGGTAGTAGCTCTACCTTCTGCGCTGTAGGTTGAGGGTTCGATTCCCTCCCGGGCTAATCATTTGTGTCGTGAACATAGGTGTGTGTTTGCTCTGTGTCTGGGTGTCTGTACATAGGTGTGTGTTTGTTCAGTATCTAAGTATGTATTTAAAAATACATACATAAGTATTCTATCAGTCATCTGGTCACCATAATACAAGCTATTCTTAGTTTGGGGCTAGATGGCATTGTGTGCATTGTCCGCCAATATTTATTTATTTATTTATTATTAGACGACCTCAGGGCGTAGTGGGCTAAGATCCGGCTGAGACGAAGAAGATAACGGGTTCGATTCCCGCCGCGGGACAAATGTTTGTATGATCTGCAAGTATTTGCCTCGGGTCTGGATATTTCTATGTCTAATATGTATTTAATTACAGAAATAAAAGTATTTTAAGTAGTATATCAGTCATGTGGTATCCATAACACAAGCTCTGCTTACTTTGGAGCCAGATGATACTGTGTGAAATGTCCGGGATTATTTATCTATGATTTATGCTGAGTCAGGTTCAATTTACTGCTATAGTAGTAATACACATTGTGCTTTGTTTTTTAATGTATTTCATATTTTGTGTGCTAAGAAGCATATAAATATATGTCTAGATAAACTCCCATAGTAAGATATTTACTCACGCTAGTAGAAAGACTTGTGTGGTACATATTTACGTATTTATCAACAATATCATAGTGCGGTGGGAAGCAGGGAACGCACAGGGTCTTCACGACTCTCAAATCTTCTAGAATCAGTTGTCTGGTCAGCTCCAAGTAACGGATTAACCATAGTTTGTTATCTTCTCGTTCATCGACGCGGGTTCCTTCGACTCGTTGCCCGACCGCGCATTCTAGGACCTCGAAGGCTTTATTTCGCCAGTTCTTAGGACGCCCTGGAGGCATGAATCCTGACTGGCTCTGCTGCTGCAATTAATCAATTCACATAAGTATCAATTTCGTTTGGCACATACAACATATTCTTTAACTAGAATGGAGCGCCAGTATAACGATCTGGCAGAGTAATACCGAACTTGATATATTTGTGAATATGCTAATAGCTTATCTACCATTACCTACCACTAACTCACTACATTAATAACATAATTTGATTTATTTTATATTTATCATTCTCATGTTTTCATATTTTTAAATAAAGGAGGTTCTTAATTTGGTAGTATTTCGGTTCGGTCGGACAAATGATGTAACTAAGACGACTTGGTTTTAGTTATATATATATATGTATAACTAAGCCTCTAACAGCTTTTTTAGATCTATTAATCATAAATAAACCAGCATGACTGCGCATCTTAATTAACGCTTACAAGCATTAAGCTGAGAAAGGTCTTATTTGGCTTAGAGGCAAGAGGACGCTTATAAGTAAGTTTTCTTACTTATAAGCGTCTCTTTTAACTTCTGTCAAAAGTTAATCACTGTTTAATATGCTGCCATCCCTTTATGTAAGATAGTGACAAATAGAGATAGGGCGAATGTTAAGATTTTAGTTTAAAATAAAACCTGTTATTTACCTGTAATGCCATTTGGTCTCTCTTTTCCTCTCTCTCAATAATTCTCAAGGCAGTAACGATAACAGTAGGCTCCTTCCGTACTGTATTCAACGTCCGTGCCAATATCAGTTTGATTTGTTTCTCGAGTAAATTGGAAACCATTTCCACATCTTCAAAGTATGCTTTCAACATGATCTTGTCATGTGAAGATTGGTTTGGTAGTCTATGCAGTTCATATAACAGATCATCTCTCGAATTTTCTAAATCATTGAGACACTGAAAGAAAAACAACTTCCTCAGTTTAACTTCTTCAGTTAAGAACTGTAAACAGCGGTGATGCTTATACATTTTGTGCGTAACTTTTCGAAGTTGAATGCAATACGTCCATATAGACTGGATAACAACCAAACATAGTAATCTAATGAAGTAATGCAGACACTAAATAACTAAAAGGATTTGTTATAATTACGATTTAGTTATTTAGTGTTTGCATTACTTCATTAGATTACTATGTTTGGTTGTTCTCTAGTCTATATGGACGTATTGCATTCAAGTTTGGGGATCCACATGCAACTCAAACATCCAAATAATGCAAAGAGCACAAAATAGTTATAAAACTCTCCAATGCTCTAAATTTAAATCCAATGCCTAAATTTGACGACCTCTATGGCGCAGTGGGCCATGGTTCGACTGAGACGCAAAAGGTTGCGAGTTCGATTCCCGCCGCTCTACAGATAAGTATTTATCTTGGGTCTGGGTGTTTCCAGTATTAGTTATAATTTTGAATATAAAAAAGTATATAAGTAGTATATCAGTCATGTGGTACCCATAACACAAGCTCTGCTGACTTTGCGGCATGCAGCTCAGATGATGGTTCCTTAAGACAATTGAGCTACATAAAGAACTACAAGTCACAAACACAAAAAATGCCTCAACGCACACCCAAACCAACTAGCTGCACAGCTGTCCACTATTAGCTATCCAAAAAGGTTGCGAAAAAAGAAAAATGAAAATGAAAAATTAAAAAAAGGTTTTTTCCAGTAAAAAACAGTAATCCGAAAATAGAGGAACTTAAAATTTTATAAAACTAGAGATAATCCTTAATAACTTAAAAAAAATAACCATTTAGTAGATGAGCTAGTTTGTAGAGCTGTTTTACTGGATCCTTTGTTATTTAGGCGGTTTAGAATGATACCCACACTAGATTAAATCTGTATCGTGGGTATCTGGACGAGTTACCAAAAGATTAAAAGCCTCGGGTCGCAGCTATTTTTGTCTACCTAATTCTTCACAAACTGTACTTGGGTGTAGAATTATAAAATACATATAAATAGGTATCAACTAAAAAAATAAATAAAAATTGGGTATTTTATTATACTATATATACATAAGTAAATATAAACAACATATCATGGAACTGGATGGAACATGATAAACAAATAAAAAGAGATATATGTTCGCTGGAGCAAACTTCTGTCTTCAGCTCATAGTCTGATGACTGATTGCAAATAAATGCATAACAAAAAATAAAAAGTAATGTTTTTAATAATAAAAAACATTACATTGCTTACCTGATGTGCATGTAGTAGTTTTCCTTCCCCTATCCACTGTTTAGTCTTAGCCACACTTTCTGGCACTGTGAAGATGTGCTTTAAGCTGTCCATAGCTGTTACGTATTGTGAATGCCGGGAGTCTTCTTCTCTCACATACTGGAGTGAGGCTACTAACGGCGGCACCCCTTTAAGTAAGTCTTCTAGTTCATCCATTCTGAGAAAATAAATCATTATGACAACCTCTATGACGCAGTAAGCCAAGTGTCGGCTGGGACGCAGAAAGTCGCGGGTTCGATTCCCACCACGAAATGTTTATTTGATCTGCAATTATTTGTCTTGGTTGGGATAGTACTGCGTATAAGTATGTATTTATAAAAAAAGTATATAAGTGGTGTATCAGTCATGTGGTCATATCACAAGCTCTGCTTACTTTTTGGGCCAGATGATACTGTGTGAAATGTTCAGAATAAAAAAAAGATTGCTATATAACTTATAATAAACTTAAGTAAGGATTTACTTGAATTAAGATTTGTGAAATCTTTGCTCCAAGACTAAGATTTTTCTACTAATACTTAAAATATTGCTAGACAATTAACACTTGTTGTGTTGAATTCAAAAGAGTTAGCATACAAAAGAGTGATATGATTGGTTACCTTATTACTTTACTCATACAGAAATAATAATGAACAAAGGTGAATATTAATTGTAAGATCGTTTTAAACAGTCCTTAGATAGCTCAACTGTTTCACATGTATTTTATGTAACTGTATAGGGTCAGTTTGCCTGTTAGCTGACCATGTCTCTTTCTCGACCTTTCGTCGCATTACTACTAAACAATTGCGAAAAATAGCTTAAATAACACACATACGCTGAGGGATATTATTATTATTTCTGTAAATAATTGTAAAATATTTATTTAACTTTAACTAGTTATAACATTTTGTAAAATGTATTGGTGCTTCATTTGACTCTAGACTAGCAATAGTCTCATCTTGTAATTACAGGCTATAAAACTAGCTAAAATGAAGTACATGTCATTCGGTACTTGAGCTTCGACCTGGCAATGTGCAAGATAAGTAATGTTTGAACAAAATAAATGTTGATTTAAATTAAATTGTTTATTCTTTGAGCTTTTAATAGTAATCAATTAGAGAACTCACTTTTGATCAATCTGTTGCACATCATCAAGACACTCTTGCAGCTGCTTGAGTCCTACAGTGACTCCATCCAGTTTTCCCTGAACTGCGGATTTGAGCTGTGCTTCTATTGATGCTTTCTTGTGTGTTATTCTCTTTTTATATTGTTCTACCTGTAAAATGTATAATGAATTACTTCTCTAGGTACTTTCATAAATAGAACAAGTAAAATATGCAGGAGAAATATTATTCAACAATCAGACTATTACTAACAGAGGGGGCGGCCCTCTGTTAGTAATTTCTAAGGATTGTAGAAGGCACAGTTTTTTTTTATCTCGTCACTAGTTATTTCTAAAACCAATATGGTGAAACGATTAAAGTGCGCCTCAGAGGGTCCAAGTGCACGTGAGGCGGAACAGTATTAATCATATTATTTTTTCATCTTTGTAGTAGATACTTTTTTTTTTATAGGCAGTAAGTAAGTACTTACTATATAAACTCGTATTTATAGTTTTTTTTGTTACAGGTCCAAGTTGGGAGTGCTACTTAAGTGCTGGTATATAGAGGAATAATTGGCTTACATACTTTTTCTAGCTGTCCAGGTCTCTGCATCATATTCATTACCATCTTTTCAGCTGCTGCCTTTGCTTCTTCTTCAATTTCATCCATGGTGCTCATTTCAATAAGTAAAATGCGATTTGCAAGTTAATTCCCAAAACTCACAGAGAGAACTTAAAAAAAATATTTTTGAAGAAACTTGTTTTGTTTATTTTCTTTTTTTTTACCCAAATCGAAATTGATGGGTTGAATAAAGTGGATATTTACACGACTTTTTTTTTTTAAACAATATTTAGTTGTGTAAAATCGGAAACATCAGTATACCCTGGCAGCACTAACATGCCACACGCACGTAGGATTTAACGCGAGGTATTGTCAGTACAGTAGACAATTACCTCGCGTTCTACAACGTAGTGTTGTGAACTTCTCGATGATGAATCTAGACTGAACTGTGCATCACAGACTTAACAGTGCAAAACAGACAGTGTGTGCAATCTATTCGTGAATATAACGACTACAACGTACCACAATCAAAATTGAGATTTCAAGTCTTTCTGATTCAGGAAGCTACGAACACCAATACTACTCCACTCGCAATCAGCACGCAGCATGCAATCAGCACACTACGACAGTAACAGTTCAAAACGTCGCGTACTGGTGACGTATTAATTCGACATTCATATTTAGAAATATTATCCTTGGTAGCCATCCGATAGTTTTTCCTATCGAAATAGTACTAAAGCATGGAAGTCTACCAGTGTCAATATATAGGTGATGTCGATATCGCTGAACTGGAACTGGCTCCTACCTGAGCTACTTGCAATACCTACTTGCGAGACGATCTCAGACGAACAACCAGCATAATATCAGATGAATTCAAAATATTCTTTATACAACTCGACTGGTAACAGAATGTAACAGAAATATGTATGTACATATAATTTTTATCATAAATCACTTAATATTATATTATTTTCATCACCCCATATTCAGCTAAATTGATTTCTATCCATCCTAAGGTTGTCTGGCAGAGAACACTACCTAGCGATAAGACCGCCCATTGTACTACCGTGTAGCTAAACACTGTTTTTTATAAAAGTCTAATGTATTTTGTGGTGTGCAATAAAGTATTTTCTATCTATCTTCTATCTATCTGTCTAACAGAATCACAATAACTATAAAACAAAAAAGAGGTAACACCAGAAGGGTTTCTTACCAGATTTTTCTTGAATTGGGGTAGGAGGAACCAGCACCTTGATTTACTAGCATGTAAGAAAACGATTCAAAAGGGTCCATGTGATTTTATTGAAATGGTATATTTTGATTAAATTTTTTTGCTCGTGAAATATATATAAATTAAATTTATATTTTTATACTGGTGTCAGTCTGTGGTTTGTATTGTGTTTTTTTGGCTTCTGAAAATTCTTAATCTAGGCAGGTACCATAGGCATTACTGGTAGCTCAGGCAGGACCCGATTTCAGTTAGTTATCGATATCGACACTTCGATCAATCAATCGATTAATAAATAATCGATTTTTGGTCAAAAAATAATCGATTTATTTATATTAATCGATTTTTCCCTAATGTGTTAATTAATTTCAATATAAACGCCATAAATATTATATTTATCATAGTTTCATTAATCAAATATAATATAACTGAAATGATAAGTTTTTAAATAATAAACATTATAATAGGTTCAAGTTAAAATTATTTATTTTTCAACAATAATTAACAAAATAAAACTATTCAAATAAAAACAATCTAGAAATCCGCAGGCAATGAGATCAGGACTAACAACTTAGGTAAGCGTTTTGATAATTTTCGGCTCCTGGTCTTTGATAATATGGCGTAAGCTGTTCATCAAAACATCTCTCTGCTGGAGCCGAAGAAGCCGGTACCTAAAGGTTATACGCCAACTGTGTCAGTTGGGGATAAGCTGCCTCATAGCTTCTCCTGGATTTTAAAGCGTCTTCTTTTAATCCTATTACAGGCGCTATGTACAAAGTTAAGATTAATTCAGATGTCTGACTGTGACTTTGACTGGTTCTCATATTCTCCACCAACAGCTTGTTGTGGGTTTCCCAAATGTCATAATTATCGACATCATCAGCGGTCGAAGTTATTGACTGTGGACAATGCTCTGGTTCTCGGTTTTCTTCAATGGATCGCTTAGTGTAGTTTATAGTTCTTGCCAAAGATGCTCCGTCTTTCATAAGCACAGAAGGGATGCCATCGTAGATGCACAGATGGCGTTAGTGTAATATTATGGAGATGGTATTCATTGGTAGTTCGCACTATAGCATGGCAGACCAGCTATAGCAGACCAGACTTAATGTCGAGGGGTAGCAGATGAAAAATCGATTATGATTGATTTTTGAATATAAAAAAAGTCGATTATTAATCGATTAATTGTAATAATAAAATCGCGAATAAAAATCGATTTTTACCTGAAAAAAATCGATTTTTTTCTATAATCGATTATTTTTTCACATCCCTAGTGTAGAGAGAGTTAACGGCGCTATGTCAGGCTGACATTACTTCCATCCATGCTTTAGTGTAATAGCCATAAAATACAATCTATGTTCGTTATTTTTTTTATATTAATTCCATAGACAATTTATACGTTTATTTATTAGTATGTACCTACAAATTCTGTAATTGTTTACCTATCTCTAGTCCACCTCATCCTCACCTCATAACATAAAGTCATATCCTATCATAACATAACCTCTCCCTGATGTTTGTTTTCTAAACAAAATAAATATTTTCCGAAATTCGAAGCCAAGATAAGATAAGATATGTCAAAGAACTAAGAATAAATGTACTACTGTATATTTTTGATTGTGTTTATTCAGGCGGTGTTAACGTGTCGCAAAAATGTGGTCAATAATCCTATTACTGGTCCTCTCTGCAATAGCATATTTTTTAACTGACGAGCTGATACCGAAACTCAAAGAATTATTCATAAAGGCCGGTCTTTTTGGCATTGACCTTTGTAAAAATAATAACAATAAAATGTAAGTTATCATGGATAATCATCTATCAAGAAACTAAAGTATAAAACTAAACATGTATTATTACAACATAAATTATGATTTGTTACAGACCAGAGGCTTTAGGAGTTGTGTCAGGATGTGTATTCCTTATAACCTGTTTCTTATTCATACCCATCAATTTTGGATATGGTTTGATGGACACTGAACATTTCCCGCATAATGAGGTGAAAGATAAGTTTGTGAATTAAGTATGATGTCGGAAATACTGGGGAACTTGACTAAATTCATATCTACAGTTTGCAGAGTTGCTTGCAGCCTTGCTGTCTATTTGTTGTATGCTGTTGCTGGGTTTCGCAGATGATGTTTTGGACCTGCGCTGGAGATACAAACTGCTACTCCCAACTGTAGCATCATTACCGCTGCTTGTTGTGTACTATGTTAACTTCAATTCAACAACCTTTGTTATTCCACTACCACTAAGGTACTGGCTGGGAGTCTCTGTAAACATTGGTGAGTTGATTTAATGTACTAAAATGTATTTAAAAAATTAGACTGGTTTCCCGTTTGTTCAAAATTTCAATTATTTTTAAATAAGGTACACTAAGCTTAGTGATATAACTTGACAGTTTCATTACATTTTATTATATATCATTTGTCACATTTCAGGCTTTCTCTACTATGTGTATATGGGAATGCTAGCAGTATTCTGCACAAATGCCATCAATATATTAGCAGGAATTAATGGATTGGAAGTTGGGCAGTCTGTGGTTATAGCTCTCTCCATCATAATCTTTGACATCTTAGAGCTGAGAGGAGACCAATATAAAGCTCACAGTTTCTCTTTGAACATCATGATACCATATCTCGCTACAACATTAGCTTTATTGAAACATAACTGGTAAGAACATGTTTCTATTACTACTCCTAAAAAAAGGACTGTTAAATGTTAGAAACCTATATCTGCAGAACTTAGTTAAATGGTGTTACTTTCTCTCATTTCAGGTATCCTTCTAAAGTATTTGTTGGAGACACATTCTGCTATGTTTCTGGGATGACGTTTGCTGTTGTGGGAATTCTGAGCCACTTTAGTAAAACAGTTTTATTATTCTTCTTGCCACAGATTATCAATTTCCTGTATTCAGTACCTCAGTTATTCCATTTCATTCCATGCCCAAGGCACCGCTTACCAAAGTATAGTGCTGAAACCAATATACTTCATGCCAGCAAAACAGTAATTGTAAAAAAAGAGATGAATGCTTTGACAAAACTATTTCTTTATATACTGACTTTGTTACGGCTGGTAGACCGAATCGATGATGATGAAAGCATAGTTATAAATAATTTAACATTAATAAATTTATTTTTGATAAAACTTGGACCAATTTCTGAAGTTAGGTTGACTAAAGTACTTATGTTGTTTCAAATACTTTGTAGTTGTGTTGCCTTTGTAGTAAGATATCCTATGGCTGCTTATTTTTATGAAACATAAACAGTCAAGTAAATGTTAATACATAGTTAAGTATATTTTGTTGGGCTATTTTTTTAGGGATAACCAAAGAGTAGGTAGAGTATATTGTAAATATTTTTTATGCAACATGAAACTCATGGTACCTACTTATATACATAGATAACTACAAATAAACATTGTAAAAGTCTAAGCCATCTGTTTATAACTTTACCTATGAACTTATTAAAGTAAGCTTTAAAATCATGATGAACAAGGTAAACCCAATCTATTCTTTGGTCTCATTTATTTTTATGTTTGAAGTGAATGGAACACTACAGAATTATAAAATAAAAAGGTATCACCTATTCTTACAACATTGTTTAATATATCTTACTAAAGTACAATAATTTCATAATTTTAATAATTTAATTTAGCCAAACGTCATATAAAATATTGTCCTCATTGTCAGATTCGTTTATCACTCTGAGAGTTTTAAGAGTTTGCAAATAAAATGTTAATTCTGATGTAACTACACCGTGCTGTGGACTACCATTTGCTACAATATTCATCTTTACTAATTGTTCTCTTAGCTTATCTTTGAAGTTATCATGTACTCTTTTATAGATAAACTGTATTTGTTCAGTCGGCAAAATATCAATTAGAGCTTCATGTAATTTTACTAAATGTTTCGAAATACTTCGGAATGTTTGAGATGGTACTGGAGGTTTAGCATCCCACCCTGTCAGCTGAGAACACAACATATTGCTAACTATAGTACTAATCTTATTTTCTATTTCTTTCTTATGACTAACAATATCACTTTCAATATTACCAAAGCCATTCAGTGTTAGTTCTTTAGAGTGATGCTTCTCAAGCAAACTCCTGATCATGGGAAGGAACCAAATGATCACCTGCAGTGACCTAGAAACTAATGCTAAATTAGAGGTTGTTATTGTTTTCAAGCCAGCACTCTGTATTGCACCTGCCCCAAGAACCAGTTGGCAACATCTTGAATTGAACAGTCTAATAAGCTCCAGCATACAATGTAATAAGTATTGAACTATGACAGGAGACTGTTTGGTAGCATCACAATATTCCAGTAAGATTTTTATCAGGAGCTGAACTGTACCCACCACTGCATAATTTTCTTTATTGATCATCAAAAATTTACCATCTGGTTTTCCTGTTTCATAGACTATTTTATTGGGTATCTCACCTCCGTCACAAATTTTATTGACAGCACTTTGTAACTCGTATGGAACCTGTGCTGCTTTCCACCGCTCCATATTTAGTGTTGTTGTAAGTTGGAACCTGCGCTCTGAGTGCAAAGTCTGGATATATTTCATTGCAAAGCTCCTCAAAGCTAAGTTCATTGCATTACTGTGGTGACCGGTTATTTTTTCACACTCCTCACAGAAATTTTCTATTAACTTGGAAAGTTTTGAAAGATGGCTCAGATCAGAGAATACATAATCTTTATCAGTTTTAGTTACTATAAGATTGGCACATCTCTCATTGCAGTAGTCGGAAAGTGAAACAATCATTTTCTTTAACTTCTCTTCAGCTGAGGACAGTTCCTCATGTGTCCATGCTTCTTCACTTTCATTTCCAGTCACATCTTCCATTTGACACACTTCTATAATAAGATTTGTCAAAAATGAAATCCTTCTAAACAGATTCATCAAACATGGTGTAACCTTTTGAAGAAATGTAATTCCTTCATTGCATAAAAGCCACATGCTATCAGCATTGGATCCCCTCAAGACAATCTCTGAGCTTCCATCTCTCTCTGAAATTATTTCTATAACACTTTGTTTGATGGTTGCTTGAACTGAAGTCATAGCTTCTGATTTAAAAGTATCTATAAAGTCAAACTCTTTTAGGCGCAGAATTCCTGATACAATTGAAACTATGTTATCCCTATCTGTTGTTTCTGAAGAATCTTTATGTGGCCTATTCAAGTCTGAAATTATAAACCTTTGGAATTCATTACTAAGCATTTTATGAATGAGGCGTTTCATTTCTGTGAGTTGAGGTGATAGATGTCTAAAAGCTTGTATGCCTGATAGGCGTGTCAATAGTACTTTTTGGGTTGAACTTATCAAATCAAGAGCAGCAACATAGTCTGATGTACTCAGAAGTAGCTGTATCATAGGCTGTGTTTGTTGGACAGTGGCTATTAGTTTTAGAAGTTCATGCACATTTCCTAGGTTTTGATTGATTCTAGTTAGACTAACTAACTTCAATGGACATTCTGTTAAATTTCCTTTCACTTGCTTGATATTTTGCCTGGTCTGTCTAACAGTACTGACTGCTTTAGCCATCTGCTCCATTATTGTGTCATGAGACAACATTGCATGGAAGAATGCATCTGACTTCAGAGCTACTTGCTTGGATATTTTCATTTCCACAACATCAAGGTAAGTGCTTAGGGTTTCTTGAAGGGATCTTATTGCAACATTAGAATCTTCAGAATCACATAGACTAGGAAACACTTTACTAAAAACTGTGTCATCATTCAGTGGCAATGACTGCTCATAAAATATTTCAGGAACTTCACAAACATTTTCAGTCACAGTCTGTATTTTAGCCTTAACAGGGACATTCTCCTTGAGCCTGCAATGTTTACGGTATTTTCGTGCTAGCCTTTTGCAGTATGATTCAAAGTGGGCAAGTGTGATGTCAGGTAGATATGGACTAGGAAATATTTCTACTTTGTCAATAAAACTATCTCCCCATGTTTTAGTAAGGAAATTACTTTGTTTGCCTTTGTTGGGGTCATTTAATACTGCAGGGAGGTTTTGTGATGAAGAGTAAAATGTCCAATCACTGTTTTCATCAGTTGAATACAAGTGATATTCTCTCACGTGATACTTGAAGCCTGCTTTTCGTAAATCTCCAAATTGTAATGCAGAACACATTCCATTTTGTCCATATTGGCAAAGAATGATTGAACCTTCTTTGATACTGTGTTTGTCTTGTATGTGTCTGCAAAAAAAATAGGCATATTCTTACACATCATACTTAGAGGTAGGTATGTAAGTAGCGTACGATTTTTATTTTCTTATCATGATACAGAAGCATACCTTTCAAACTCGGCTGCGGTAGAAAACAAGAGCCTTGGACAGTGGACACAGTTTTGCCAGATAGGCTTCCTAAGAGGCACTGCTTCGTCCTCCATAACATCTTCGTGCACGTTATAGTTTACGTCAATACCATTATCATTAGGTAAATTTTAAAGCTATTTTATTATCGTCAGAAGTCAAAATAACATTAGGAATTCTAGAAAGAGTACACGGGTATTCTCATTCCCGAAATGTTTCAAGAAATCGAAAACCCAGCTAAGCAAGCAGGCAGACAGCTCCACGCACGTCTGCCACTAAACGATGCCTGACATGTCTGACATTGACAGTTACAAACCATTAAGTTTTAATTTGACAGTGATTGCTATCACCACTGATGGCATTACCAAAAGATGATGTATTTATTTATATATTTCATCAGCACGGTTAAGCACCAGTTACACTAATTAATAATAACAATTAACAACAAAATATTAAAATATGAAATAGCAAAAAGTAAATATTATTATTATTATAATGTCTAAATAGTAATTAATCATTGAATACAATTGCATGTTCATGCATCAGTCTCACAAAATCTCAGGCATACCAACATAATCTTCTTCCACTCATCGGTAAAGATATCACAGTCCGAGTTTTGGGCAAGTAGTCTATTGAGCGCGGTAAGGGTGCGAGGGAGAGGAGAATTGGCGCGAGCAACTGTTCGACTAAAATGCACAGAGAAAAGTTTATGACTTCTAATTCGAGTGTAACTGTTAGGAAAATGGAGTCGAACGAGGTTGTTGTGCAAGTCAGGAGCGTCAATCGTACCACGGAGCACCTTGCATGCCGTTGCAATCTGATCATACGCTCTTCTGGTTTGTAAAGAGTTGTAGCCACATACATAAATGGATAATATCCAAACGCTCTTTTGTAAAGAAACCTGAGAAATGCCTTTTGTACCTTCTCCAGTAACAAAGCGTACGTACTTTCATAGGGACTCCAGATGCAGCTACTTGCCTCAAGCTTGCTACGCACCAGAGCTCCATACAAAAGCCGCACAACCCCGTCACAGCGAAAGTCTCGGGAGTTTCTCAGAACAAAGCCAAGTCGCTGAAAGGACTCCCTGACGACCGTAGATATGTGATCGTGAAACGTGAGCCTTCGGTCAAAAGTAACTCCTAAATCCTTAACTACCGTGACTCTGGGGATCTTGTTACCATTGATTGTGTAATCAAAGGATACCGGCTGCTTCTTTCGACCGAAAGTCATTACGGAGCATTTGGAGGGATTAAACTCTATTTTATTATCGAGGCTCCAACGACAAACCGCATCACACTCCCCCTGAAGCAACTTACAATCCGCTACGGAGTGTATGACCCTGTAGAGCTTCAGGTCATCCGCATACAACAAACACTCCGCATGCATTACAACTTCCGGCAGATCATTAACCATCAAAATGAAAAGTAAAGGCCCTAGGATAGAGCCTTGGCTCACTCCCGACCGCGTATGATAAGGTGCCGACTCATAGATCCCGAGTCTGACATACTGTTGGCGATCTCGCAGATAGTCCACGAGTAACCGAAGAAGATTTGGCGCAAAGCCTAAGGCGCTTAGTTTCACCAGCAGTATATCATTATTGACCCTGTCAAACGCTTTTCGAAAATCAAAGTAGAGCACATCCACTTGATAGCCAAGGTCTAATTTTGTAGAGATGTAATCCACAAGAGTCAAAAGGTTTGAGTTGACCGATCTTTTAACTCTGAAACCATGCTGAGCGTTGCTTAAAAATGTCTTGACTTGTGCGTAAATGATTTTTTGCAGGACATTTTCAAATACATCAATACAATACAATATTAACATACAATACAATAATCGCCGCCTGCATGCGGAAAAAGGCAGCCTCTCTGCTGCGCAGAGTTCGCGGGAGTACCAACACTATCCTGATGGCAATAGCGAACAAGTTCGATGGTCCTTTATTCAGGCGCTGTATTGGAGTACCTACTGATTAATGAATAATGTATAATGTCTAAGATAAGTATATAAATATAATTATCTATATTATATATTAAGTGAATATGACTGTTGACTAACTTAGCCCTAAGATTTTACTAACCCATTATGGATCTAGCTATCTGAATGAATAAATGAATTATTATTATTATTATTATTATTAAATACCTTAGCAGGTGAGGACAGTATGGCTATAGGGCGATGTTCCTCGACAACTAATTTGTTTGAGGTTTTTGGGATCGGTGTTACTCTTGATATCTTCCACTTCGCAGGGTAGATGCCTGTCTTTAAGGCCAAATTAAATATGTGATACAGTGGTGGAACAAAGCATTTATATACTGATTTTAGAACAGCCGGTAGTATACCATCTGGACCTATAGAACCTTTAGGTTTTAATTTTTTGATTCCTTCCAGAACATCGTTGCGCGTGAAATTAAAGACATTGACATAGTTACTACTGCAGTTTTTATCACAGCGATTAGTATTGTCAACATTAAGCGTTGGAATATCAGGCAGAAACATATTTTCAAAAAAGTTGGATAAAGATTCAGCCGCTGCAACACCTGAATACGATTCGCCCTTAAAAATAACCACACCACACCAGGTGAAGCTTGTCCACAGGTCTTCGCCGACGTCGGTCTCGAGGTCCTGCCGCCTACGCAAAGTGATGGGCAAACGCGCGTCGAGCAGGACTCCGCCACATGGTGTGTGTGGGGTCCAACATTGAACCCCAGTCAACTTTCAGCTAGTAAAATAATTCATGCATAAAATGTCAACAGTTGCCGATACCGCTTTATACCGCTAGATGCAAACCCGCCCACTTTGACGCACTGGTCTGGCATTGGCTGACTGCTGCATCCCGCGCGCGCTGCGCACCCGCCGGGACCTGACGAGCGCCCCCGCGCCCTTGCTTCACCCTGCTGCTGCCGTCTGCCACTCGGTTGACCGCACCACTTCGAGACACTCGCGCTTAGCTTTGCTTAGCCTCGCTTACTAGCTTTTCATACTTACTTCCTTTGTAATCATTTAGTTATATGTTTCGTAATAAACGTAGTCCGTATTGTAAAAAGTACTTATCTGCTTGTTCTATTTTTATCCGCGCCCCGTCGCGCTGCCATAGTACCTACATATAAATCCTAGGCCTAAAGTGTGCCCCTGTCCCGGCGTTGAATGCTCCAATCCCCGCCCATTAGCTCGGAATCCTCCACAGAATCGTCTAAAAATGTTTCAGTCACAGCCACTAGGTTATGTTCCAATAATGTAAGGCTGTTACGCCATACGGGAAGTTTTGTTTTGAGTCCCCGCACATTCTGGTAAAACACTCGAAGGCAGGTAATTTCATTGCAAGCTTGACCGGTCACGAAAGGGCTGCTGTGGCTGATGTAGCAGAATTAGGGCTAGACTCTTCATTAGCTCTTTTCAGACTTGTTGGCTTCCTGTGGTATATCCATGGTTTTATTCTGGCATTAACTGGCCATACATCAACACAGTAGCACCTGTTATAGTGGACTTCAGGGACGCCTATCTTATAGGACTTATAATTTCCTTTAGACGTTAACTCATCTACAGTGCAAGATCCTGTTGGGCATAGCTGCTTTATATAGTTGAGAACTTCGCTCGCTTCAGATGCCATGTTCCATAGATGGAGATATTTTACCGGATCCACCGCTTTCAAAGTAGTTATCGCTAGCCCGGCTGTTCCGTAAAGTGATATTGGCCCTTTACTTCTTCGTTTCTTGACCTCTGTCCATTGTTGGTCTGTTTCATGACCATGAACGACTAGATCAGTTTTGGATAGAGTACAATCATTGCTAGTTCCTCCACTATCTTTTTCTTTTTCTGAAGCGGGAGTAGGCTCGGGCAACTGTGATTCTACGGGCAACAGAACGGTACAACGTTGTTTTGAGACCTTTTTGATGTGTTTAGGCTTCTGCATACTCTTATGTTCAGGAAGAGGAGTAGACGGCGGCTCCTGGTATTCCCGAGAAACTCTATTTTCATATCCTTCTAACTTAGCGGTTGGAGTGACCACCTGCTGACCGTTAACCGTAGCTTTATCTCGTAGGATGCGATTAATGTTATAGCTTTGGTGAGCTGATCTTTGATGGTGATCATCTCATATCTTAGGTTTTTTATTTCAGTAGGTAGGTCTATAGGATCATCGCATCTTGAAGGTGAGTTCCTTTGGGGGGGAGACGAGATCTTCTTTCTGTAGGTTACGTTTGGGTCCCGAAGCCTCTTAGACATACCTACAGGCGTAGAGCTATTATCACCTCCCTTTTTGGCAGCGCAGCTGCATTCAGGACACACCCAGGTATCCTTTACGTCGTTGGTAGGGCAATTCCCACCTGCATATAAAAGATGATAGGACTTGTTGCAGTCTCCTACCACACACCGAAGGTATTCTTCCTTGCCTAGGATGGTACAGTTGCAGGCTGACCAACTCATACTGGGACTATGATAAAAACGGCAGGCGCTTGCTAATGCACCGGCAGGGAGCCGTTAAAATGAGTGGTCAGTGCAACGCTACGATGAGTCACCGCAATGCAAGCGGGTTGCGCCCGAGTTGACGTAGGTTAGTTATCAACGGTTAGCAAAATATTTCAAAATGATTTTGCTTGTAACTTTGGAACCACTGTGTCAAATTTAAAGAAGCAATAGTCACCAGAAAGGTCCTTCCACCGGTCACAAAATAATTATAGTCACTGTATAGTTATTTCACTTTTCACCACTTTTTCATACAAAAAAACAAGGAGCAAACAATCTATGATGCTGCTTCAATGAGAGTGTAACTGTATGTAATATATAGGGCCACGTTAATAGGTCACATTTGACACTTCATCTGAATTCAACAACATAACTTTATATTATAACGGAGGTCACACAATATTTTCAAAGTTTCAACTGCACAATTGATAAACTTTTTTTCAAATAACATACATATTTATTGTAATAATGATAAAATAAGGCAATTTTAGGACTTACTTTGACTAATAAACAATTCTAAACATAATAAAATATTTTTGATTTATAAAACTGAACGCCGTTACAAGGTTACGTTGTTGAACTTATTAACTTTTTAAACACTAGGGACGTTCCACAAAAAATCAAAAGATTTATGATAGATAATTTAAATTACTTGTGAAGGAATGTTTTACCCTAAAGGAGACCGCAGCTTTTGGCCCTCGTGAACAAAGTGGACACCTACCGTAAAAGAAACAGTATATTTTTCTGTGTTTTTAAAGATTTCAATTTAAACATACAGTAGATCTATTAGATTTTAAAAAGGGGGGTCTAGTTTGAAATATTTTCTACCAAAGCCACCATCTTCATTTTGTTGGCGATCTCCAGCTTTTCCTAAGAAGGCGGGTGCTAGGTTTTCCTAGGAGACATAGTATGAAAACTCTTTGCTTTCATTTGTATTTTTTCTATGTCAGTCAGTTAGTCAACAACAACCAGTGACAGTTACATGGCGCATTATTTTGTCGTTGTGCGAAGTAACTGTGCGTTTTTGGTGTGTTCTCTGATAATTTCTTCTGAACCAGCTTATCTTATTGGACTGATCTTACTCTGATGTTTACCTGGCTGTAATTTGGATTCCGATTCCTTAAACTAAAACAAATGTTTTACTGGCATTCATGAAGTCCACATCTTTGGCTCTCTTCATCTAGGGTGTTCATCATGTATTCAAGATCATTGTAATTCTTTGAAATCAAAACGATATCGTCTGCGAATCCTAGGTGATTTAGATATGCACCGTTAATGTTTATACCTATATTAGACAATCTTAAGTTTTTAAAAAGTGTTCCAATAGAGCTGTAAATAGGTTTGGAGATATTCGATCGCCTTGCCGAACTCCTTTTTTGATAGGAAAGGGTTTTCCATTACGCTCTAGTTTTACGACTCCTTTACAGTTTTTATAGAGTTATTTTAAAAGATCTATGTAGTTTTCTTGAATTCTATGTTCATTAAGAGGTTTCCACCAATCAGACCAATAGTTTTAGAGGTATTATAATTTAAATTCATGTGCGACATCTTGCGAAAATTTGCAAGATGATCTACAAGGGATGCAAGCGCTAGTTCGGTAAGATACGTGAGAGGATAAAAAAAGTAAATAGGTAGTACTTAAATGCCATGTGGTACCCATAACACAAGTTCTGCTTATTTTGGGACCGATGATGCTGTGTCATATGCTATTTGTTTATAATTATAATAAGTTAGTAACGCTCGACGAGGCCTGTACCTACCTGGATCTGAATACCTAAAAACCTGAAGCCTATCACAAAATCCCGTGGGAGCAGGTACCTTCTAAGTTCGAGCGGCCAACGCATTGCTTCGTATTATAGGTAGCTTATATATAGGTTGGGGAAAAAGTCTCTTCGCATTTTTTAAGAAAATTCAAAACATTTTTTTATATAGTTTATTTACATTTAACTAAAGTATGTAGGTACCATTTTGTTCGATAACTTTTTGCCATCTTGTAGGTAGGGACATGATCCCATTGCTATAGAAATTTTGGGACTTCTGATCAAAATACCGCGATAAGTGGTTTTGGCAGTCCTCTCGTGATGTTAACCTGACACTGCCTAAAGAATTCTGAAGAGACCGAAACAGGTGGAAATCTGAAGGTGCAAGGTCAGGACTATACGGCGGATGCATTAACACCTCCCAGCCAAACTCTCTTAATTTTTCCTGAGTGGCTAAAGATGTGTGAGGTCTAGCGTTATCATGAGGAAAAACCACACCCCTTCTGTTGATTAATTCCGGCCGCTTTCTCTCAACTTCTTGCTTTAAATCTAGAGTTCGAATCGATGGTCCTGCCTGGTGGTAACAGCTCATAATGAATAATGCCCTTCCAATCCCACCACACACACAGCATCACCTTGTTGCGAGTTAACCCGGGTTTCGCCACTGTCTGTGAAGCCTGACCGGCCTTTGACCACGACCTTTTTCGCACGTTCATGTACGTGATCCAGTTGTCATCATTAGTTATCAGCTTCTTCAAAAATGGTTCGGTTTCATTACGTCGTAATAAGGAATCACATATGAGTACACGGTTCATTAGGTTTCTTTCAGTAAGATCGTGAGGTACCCATACATCGAGCTTTTTTGTGTACCTACCCAGTTTTTTTCAAATGCGCCAAAACTGTTTTGTGGTCAATTCCCAGTTCTTCAGCTACGTCGTAACTACTGATATGCCGATCTTGCTCCACTTTTTCAAAAATGGCATCCATTTTATACGTAATAGGGCGACCAGAGCGAAACCAAAATTGTGCTACTCTCACAGACACTGCACTAGATCCATAAACATCGCAATTTTTTTTCGAGGCTTGCGTTGCATTTTTATCTTGTTTGTAGTAAAATTTTAAAATGTATCGAATTTCTGCATTAGATTCACTCATCTTGACAGTACGAAAAACAAATAAAAATCACACATTTTCCTAATTTGAATTTGGAATTATGTTCTCTAAAATTTAAACTTTTAATGATACCAAAACCAGCCAGATACAAATAGTACTTATAGCCAAAGAGATTTTATTACAAGTTCATACATACTATAATGCGACGACTTTTTCCCCAACCTAATATGATAAAAAAAATATAGGTAGGTAGATAATAAAATTAATGATAAAATAATTTTTATTTTGACACCACATGTAATACATTACATCTTCAATTATAGGAAACAAAGTAATAACTCAGAAGAGGTGGGTGGTAGGCGACCCTAAGTTCCAGATCACCGATTTCAATAAGTTCGAGTACTTTTTTAACTAAGATAAAATTATTACAATAAGTGGATAGGCAATTACCACTTATGCCGAATAGACTAAAAGTAAGTAGGTATATTTATAACTAGTTAAGCACATGTTAAGGTAGGTAAGTACTAGTAAATAGGCACACGTAGAAAAATAATTTTACAAGTTACACTCTACATAATACTTACAAAAGGGGTATGTATGTACTTAAGTAAGTTTTCACTTACTCTATGTATATTTTTTTACATTGACTTATATTAATTTTCATGACTTTATTCTTTTTGGCAATGGTAGCAAGCACACGATATTGCGGATTTAAAAATAAGGTTTCTTTCGCCATCCAGACATAAAACTTTTACTGGTACCTGAAACAATAAGAAATAAATTAAAGTAAAGTAATTCAATACCTTAACTAACCTGTCATACTTGTACAAAAATAACATTTTGTGGTTTTAGAAAGGCATAATGAAGATTGGGATGAAAAGATAATGGACCTATCTAAGTACTTTATCTGGGTATTAAAATACGAGTAGGTACAAGTAGTAGAACGCCCCTTGAATTCATTTGCGTACAAAATTTGTCGTCCCATTTCATTTTCATAAAAAAAAGATAAGGGAATGAAATGAGACTTGAACAAAATCAAGTCGCAAGGCGTTCCAATTGAACAAAAAAAAATTTACGAGTTTATAGCAATTACGTTACTGTTTAAAGGGCTGATTAAGTTTTTGTCAGTTTATGAATCGAGTTGAAAACTTCTATTGATCGCGGTGCTCGCTCAAAAAATCTACTGATTTTGCATAGCATTTCTATGTAGGTACAGCATGTAATTTAAATTTATTAAATCGCTAGGGGCGCTTGTCGAAATGGGTATGAATAACACGATAAGTGCCTCTAGCGATTCATCATGTGAACTTAAATTTCGTGTCTCATGCTTGCATGTAGGTCGCATGCATAACTGATCAGCTGATTTACCTAGATCGATCGAAGTGTTCACCTAGATTGAAAAACTGTGAAAAAACTCGTAATCAGCACTCAGAGTAACTAAGACTACCTAATATTAAGTGCTTAAGTTAGGTACTGTTCAGTTATGACCGGAATAAGGTGAACAGTCAAACTCACGTCTTCAGATTCCATAATATTGCAGCACTGACCCAGTGAGGTGACAGGATGACGTTTGAAGCCCAGCATGATGCTTGGTAGAGACCACGACTCGCAGTAGCCGCGGCAAGCGTTGGTTGTGATTTTGAATTCCACGCAGTCTGGTATGCTGATATTCCTGGTATGCCCTAGAAATATTATTCAGATACTAAGTCAAACTTTAAACGTTACCAAGACACATGGCAATGCCGCCTGTGTCATAGGGACACTGTCCTCTGGCAGTGATCTGGATCATTTGAGGTATCTATAGGTCGTTTTAAACGGTGCTTATAGAGTTGAACTGTCTTACATGTATTTTATATTTAATATGTACATACTACTATAATTTAATATGCACATTTCTGTAATTATTTTATAAGCAGAAAAACAACTGACGAGTAAAAACATTAAATTGTATATTCCGTCCTGGACGCACCGATTCTATGACACCCAGGTTTCCTCCATGACTCTGAAGCAAGTATTTGACTAATGGATAAAATCAACACGATATATCTCAGAAGCATGTTGATCTGTACTGGATTGTATTCCAGTTGCGAATGAAAATATTAAAATCCTGTCCTGCTTTTTATTCCGGGAGCAACTTCGGTTCAGGGAAAGTCAACCTTTTTCAGATTTTGCTAGATTGTACGTCCGAGTATGTTTATAAAGAGTACATAACAATTATTGTATATGACAATAAAGCGCACGTAGCATAGCTACTCGTAACATACCTAGTCTTTTTTATCATCGATAACACTTTGGTGGTTGCTATGGATGTTAAAAACTGGCTTATTGAGAAATCCAATCCTTTTGTAGGATTGGCATTTATTTTTAACATTATCAAAAAGTTATCTATAAAAAAATGGAATCAGAGTCTGAATCGGATGGGTGCCAACAAAGGCATTTTTATCTGAGCGCTTCTATACTTCGGGTACATTAAGCTGTCGAGGCATAACTGCAGCCTATAAAAGTGTTGGCCACTGGCTCACACTCGAGTAGTAGTGGTAACTGTGTAAATAAAGTCATTATTGGTACCTACTTAGTAAGCATAAATACTAAATCAATTCAACATCATCTAGTTAATTTTCTTTGAACAACCTATCCAACGATTTACACAAGATGGGGAGTAAAATATACAAAAAACAACATTTCTTTACATGAGAAAGTATCCCTAAAAACCATTTTTTCGAAGTTTTTATTTCATAACTTTAAAGGGCCTACCAATTATAAGTATCAATTTTATCACGATAAAACTAATAGTCTGTGAGAAAAAGTTTTGATTAGGGACCGACAGACAGGCAGACAAAAATATAGACATCAGACAGACGAACATAGAGAAACTATAAGGGTTCATTAAGGACTTAAAAACCTAAAAAGTATAATTCATATACCGATCAAGCAAATATGTAGGTAGAGTACCTACCGAACAAACGCGTCATATCGGTCGATAAAGTGAAGGTTGAAATGTTCACGATATCTGCAAGAATTTTCTCACAAATAGAGAGTTTTCATTTTCAACTCATTGCGCTGACGTAGCATAAAACAATAAAACGTTATGGAGCAAAAGGCCGGCAGGAGTAGCGAACCGAAAATAATTATCTGAGTGTGTACCTACCTACCTATACCTACGATAGAGCTACTTGATTATGATGTTTAGAATAAGTACCTACATGGCTATAATTTACTAGTAATTCGCCCCAACTAAAATCTCGGAAACGTCGACATAGTGTCATCGTTTGAAAAAAATAGTAAGTACATACCTTACCTACCTACATACCTACCTATAAGATAACCCTTTGGGTCCATCTTATCACAATAAGTAATAATGCTAAACGTTTCACAAGCATCATCAAACCCGATTACCTGGGATCAATAAATATCTTATCTTATCATCTAGCCCCAAAGTAAGCATAGCTTGTGTTATGGGAACCATGACTGATATACTATTTATTTACCCTTTTTTTAAATATATACTACTTACCTACTAACTATACCTACATAAAACGCCTAGACCAGAGATAAATATTAGTTACGCAACAGGAATCGAACCCGCAACCTGTGTCTCAGGCGCAACAGAGGTCGTCAATTTTATCATTAGCTAATGTGTGCTGAATAAAAACATTAATTTAGCTCGCCCACAAAACAAAAGAGAACATAAAAAGACGGAAAAAAGACTAAAAAAAATAGATCCCAAGGGGAAATGTATACAAACACAAAAAATAAAACATGCAGCATGCATTTGTATCCAGATCGGATCAACGGTTTTAATGTTTCGACGAAGAAACAAACTTATAAAGCCAAATAGCCCAAGTTGCCACTGAGATCGAGAGCCCGCTTCGCTCGCTCTAACAACTATTACTTATGTTACTATTCTGATGTTGGGTTCTAAGTTGCTTAGCAACAACCTTGCCCCATTAAGTACTGTAGATATCTAATAGACAGAACATATAAAAGAATCTCAAAAATGGAAATTGATTACAAAATATTGAACCTATACAAAACAAAACAATACGACGAATGCCTCAAGTTATGCGCCATTGCACTTGAAGAGAAAGATGATCGCATGGTAGAGTTTATCAGAATGCGAGCTATGACGATCCAGGCGAAAATTGCAGGCAATGGGTATGAAGAAGTGGATTACTTCCCTCAGCAAGATAGCTTGACAACTACTGGTGTGGCTAAAACACCGAGACCAGGCACATCTTTTCAGCGGCAAGGTAGTAAAACTGCACAAACTTTGGATGTTGCGAAGGTAAGTTGAATACACTAAGTAAGTACTAATACCTTTTGACCATACATTTTGATAAACACGGGCTTTACTCACGTATTATCTTGTCGATGGAGGCACCGACAAAATAATACGTGAGTAAAGCCCGTGTTCAAAATGCATAATAGTACAACCTTTTGACCAATCAATACTTCCATGCTAATATTTTAAAATCGACAGAATAATATGTCTGTCGACAGAATAATTGCGGAAGGAACTTGATTAGAATTTTCATACTGCAAAAAAAACCGCTCCATTTTGCTTATGAAAACATAGAATCGTGTAGGCTAAAGTTTAAGTACCAATTACTTAAACTTTATAAATAATAGTAGGAGAATACATTTTTAACAATCTGATGTCTGTCAAGCTACACCCTCATAAATTTAAACTAAACTGTGACATTTATAATAATAATAGGTACAAGAAATATATATAAAAAATGGTCTTACTAAGCATAGACTAGCCAGAGTTGGTGATAGTTTCTTATAGCATAATAAAGCATTATAAATTGTACAATAAATTGACGCCTGAATTTCAGAACTCTGATCCTGAATGTTATAGTATCTATAAAGATAAGAAATAGGTATATTACAAGAGTATTACAAGAGAGAATACTACCTAAACTTTATGTATGTTCCAGAGATATACTGCAACAGCAACGACTCGCTCTCGTGGTGGCACCAACTCCGCTTACGTAAAGCGCAGCGCCAGGACGGCGCTAAACACAGCTTCGAGAGTATCCAGAGCAGCCACAGCTCTCTCTAGTGGAGGAGCATTTAACCCTGGCGTGCCAGTATCTTTGAGATTTCTGAGCAAAGAGGATAAATTGTTCTATCCAGCCTCTAAAACTCTATTTGAGTATGTTTATTATTGTGAAGGTGATGTTAGAAAGGTAGGTAATCTAACCCATTTAAAACTCTCGTGAACTAGGTATGCATTTTGATAAACACGGCGCGAACCAGGCAACCAAACAACGCGAGCGGCAACGAGCGGGCCCTGATGTCCTGGCCCTGGTTCTCTAGATGAATCGAAACGGTTGAAACGGTGAATAATCGTTGGAGTGTTGTTGTCTCCAACGATTATTATTTACTCGCGTCATAACAACGTATTATTATGACGCGAGTAAAACCCGTGTTTATCTAAATGTAAATCTTAAGATTTTTACTTAGAGTATGTATGCACCTAGGTATAACTTATAAAGCTAGCATGGTTATCCACATAATTTTCACCAAAATAGGGATATTTACCATGATTTGTGAGCTTTTTTTGTTGTAGATGACAATGAAGCCAGTGGTAGTATCCTTCGTAGTAAAAGAGTGCGAAAGAGGGTAGATCGATTTGTCTGCCAATCTATACCTATAAAAGAGCTTAACCTGACTGACTGATTCATCATCGCCGAGCCTGAACCACTGAAGCTAGAAAGATGAAAGGAAGGTAGCTTCCTTTTATAGCAAAACCACCTACTAAGGCGGGATTTTTTTAAATTCAACTCCTAAGAGGGTGGTAAAGGGTGAAAACTAATGTATGAAACTATTTAATGCGTGGTGCGATTTGCTTGAAATTTTGCATTGCATTGCATAATTGGTCACGTGTTTCAGGATTTTCCAAAATAACCCTCATAAAGGAGTAAAATGGGGTGTGAATGTTTGTATGGAAACTACTTTATGGTTGGTGGGTGTGATTGTGTCATATTATATTAAAAGCAAAGTCAAGCCAAGTGTTATAATGTGATATAGATTTAAACGCGCGGACGATGTCGCAAACGGGACAGCTAGTAAACAATATTTTAACTATCTATACTTCAGTTTCTCCCGTGATCATGGCGCATGCAACTGTGCCGAAATAATAATAATAATAATAATCCAGGACATTTCACACAGCATCAGCATGTGACAGCATCACAGCACAGCACACAGAACAAGAAAACCTCGCAAATCATGGGAAATTTCCCGTTTTTAATGCAACTTAGATTTAGATTTACTTAGAGATTATGTGTTTAATGTGTAATTTGCTGTTGAACAGGCCATGGAAGTCGCGTTTCAAGCCCAGAAGTTAAGCAACACGGCAGACTGGTGGTGGAATTTTTCATTAGCAAGGTGTTATTACGCTCTTGGTATGTTTCGAAATACCGAGGAATGCCTGCGACAAGCACTCAAACAGCATAAACACATTTCCATTTATCTTCGTTTAGTGGCAATGTATGTGGGGCTGAATCAACCTCTATCTGCTTTAGAGGTGTGTAAGCAGGGGTTGTCAGTATTTCACGAGTACACCCCACTATTACTGGAACAAGCCCGGATACATGATCAAATGGGAAACTCAGCACTTGCCGTCAAGGAGTACCGCACGGTTGCCCTTGAGGATCCTTCAAATATAGAAGCCATAGCAAATATAGCTCTGTACAACTTTTATAATGATCAACCTGAAATTGCTTTGCGTTACTACAGGTAAGAAACACTCTTTTAGTGTAACATTGCAGTGGGACAGACAGCTGATTAAATTTTCATACAAAAAACCATAGCACGAGGTGACTCAACTCTATTGAGAAACTGCCTAAAATCTCTCTGATTAAAAGTCGGCATACGCAAAGTTTAGAATTAGATAGAACTACGTATACTAACTACCAAGGTCTAACGATCTAAATACGTAGGTAGGTTGTAATATTATAATATTATAAAAAAATATTATAACATATGTAATATTACAAACAACTACCAATATTATACCTTTCGTCGTATAAAACGCATCAAGGTCTTCAGAAGCTTTGAGCGCTGCTTGCAACTGACAGTAGGTCGGCTAGCTTATTAAAAATAAGTTTCCTCTATTAGGTAGGTACCTAACCTACCTATTATTGTAATTCGTCCTTTAGACCATAATTAGGTTCACCTATAATGACTTCTTGTTATTAGGCGATTGCTGGCTACCAATCCCCCTGGTGCTGAAATTTATAACAACATGGGTCTGTGCTGCTTATACTGCAATCAATGGGACCTCATTTTGCCCTGTTTCCGACAAGCCTTATACTTCTCAACTGACCCGGAAATCCGGTCGAACATTTGGTTTAATCTTGCTCATGTAGCGCTCGTAAGTAACTTAATTATGTACTTATTACCTTTATAAGTGGATTAATATAGCTCTACTAAATATTTATTTTTGTATTTAGTCAACAGGTGACATGACCCTTGCCCGGCGTTGTTTCCAAGTGAGCATGGCTACTAATTCGGAGAATCACGGAACAACAGACGCTATACGAGCATTGAACGCACGACTGCTTGCTCGAAAAAAAGGAACCACTCCAGCTACATCATTTGATAATCAAAAGAATTAGTAAAACTTATTATAGGTACTTAGGTAGGTACTTATTAGAAGCTGGTTGGCTGCCCGCCTGGGGGACATCTCGATGCCTTAGATTATAGAGTGGTGGGATACTGCTAAAGACGTGGAAAAGTGTGCAATTATGCAAGTGTAGTGTCAACATTAGCTGTAACTAAGAGCAATTATATTATTTGTTTATGGTTATTGTTTATTTATGTTCTTAGACGTATAAATAACATACTAGATACCTACTATTTTATGTTTAATATATAATTTTCTGTTCCCAGTTTTCTGATGTTCTTTTATTTAGTGACACTAGTCAGATAATCGTCTATTGATATATCCAACGATTCCATATCCCGCAACTCCTCATACTTCAGCTGCGCTACTTTGTCTAGAGTTGGTTCTGGATGGGCCTGCGCAGCTAGCTGAGAGCCAACAATGGTGATGGGTTCTGAAACAGGTTCCGGCGGAATGTGCGAGAAATGTCTGATTTTGACCTGAAAATAGTATTATTACATCAGACAAATTATTTTCTGAAATATAAATTATCCCAGCAAAACAATTTGTGCTAGTCTGCTATTCGCCAGTAGATGGCGCTGTTAGAAAATCAAAGATGGAAAAGGGGCAGTAAAGGGCTGTGGTTAGGTAACCTAACCACAGCCTGATAAAGAAATTATGCTCAATAGGGCCAGCATTGATACCTACTTACCGGCTTCTTCTTCCTCTCGTGCACACTAGTTCTTTCGAACTGGTGTGGTGAAAGGATTAAAGTGCACTCAGAGGCTCCATTCGAGCGTTTACTTACTCATATGATGTTAAGTACTTGGTTCAAGCATGTTAGAAGGAAAGAACGTTTTTTTTAACATAGGTACCTACTTGTTCGATTGAAGGCACTGCTATACCTAAACTCTCCCATGAATCCGAGCCAAATGGAATGAGCAACGGTTTAGTAAAGTTTGAATTCTTCTCCTTGTAAACTATGCCGTTCCCAAAAGCAGAGTTTTGCAAGATCTCCTTTGCACGCCTGACTAGTAAAGCCTCCTTGGACGAATAGAACAGAATGTGAGCTTTGTATATCATAGCCATACTTCTGATGGTTGAGCACAAGGTTTTCTTGATTTCGCTATCTGAAAATAACAATATACCTAATAAGAATTATGTAAAAATGTACCATGAGAGCGATACGAACGATACGACTCAAATGACGTAAACAAAGTCGCGCAAATTGTGTAAGTAGGTAGGCACCTACTTACTATTACACACATAATAAAAAAAAACAGTTTTTATCAGACAACATAAAAATTATTAAATTTTAGGTCCATAGTAGGCATGTTAGTATTTGTCTTACTCTACGTTAGTACAAGAAAATAATATTTTTTCATTACAAAAAAAAGGAAAATAACTAATAAAAATAAGTTTTTTTTTAAATAAAGTTCCATTAGAAACTTTATTTTTAAAATTACTCTTTTCCTTCCCTTTTTTTTGTAATTAAAAAATATTATCATTATTTTCTTGTACTAACGTAGAGTAAGACCAATACTAACATACTATGGACCTAAAATTCCTTTGGAAATTAAGCATGTGCTTATATTAGCAATAAGGCAACAGTGCTGCATAAAAGTCCTCTAGATATAGATACCTATTTACCATAGTTTTTGAAGATGTCATACTTTCCACCTACTAAGACAACTTCGGGTTTTTTCTCAGAATCCGAGTATGTTTCTTGCATCGCCTTTAAGCATGTCTCAATTGTATCCCACACTCGCTTCGGTTTACTCAAATCCACTATGACGAAGAAGTAATAATTTCCTTTTATTGGAATAGAAGTTAAAACATCTTTCAACGCTTCCAACCTGCCGCCATATTCCCAAATGTGGCAAATCGTCTTCTCAATGCTCTGTTTCTGATTAGATCGTCTGCCAAAAGAGTATTCTAGAACCAAAGTCTCTCGAGGAGTTTCAGTTTTATCCAAAAATGTCGATAGAAGCGTCGATTTACCCTGTATGTAACATATTTAGTTATTTATTTAATACAGTTATGATATAAGCTTATAGTTAAAACTAAAGTGCTATCTATCTTAAATTAAAACTTAAATATATTCTCAAGGAGTTGAAAATATCGGAGAGACTGTCAATAAAAATAGCTATATGTTGCATCTCGTGTACATATGCATTAGTAAGATAAGCGCCCTTAGGGTTGGTGCGTTGTTCGCGTGATGGGTAGGTACGCGGTGTGTGGCATGCAAACAGAGGATGGCGACGTCTGCCACAACGCACGTAGTTGTCAGGAGCATAAAGTGGCATCATGCTCAGTATAGTCGGATTATTGACTTTGCCACGGAGAATCAGGCAGTAGTGATAAGCTAATTGTAACTGATATATTATGACTGTGATAGATGTGATTGATGATAGGAGTACGAGTCTATAGAATATAACCTTCACGTATGTTAATTAAACATTGCTGGACATTTTACCCATCATCATCTAGCCCCAAAGTAAGCAGAGCTTGTGTTATGGGAACCACATGCATGATTTATATACTTTATTTTTGTAAATACATAGAAAAACACCAAGATCCGAAACAAATATTTGCAGATCATACAAACATTTGAAGACCTGTTCCAAGTGCCAAGTGCACGAAAGGAGCCTCTGAAGCGCACTTTAATCGTACACTGGTTTAAAATAAGTGAAGAGAAGAGAGTTATACCTACCCACATGTTCACACAAACAAAATTACGTAAGTATTTGTAGGTCAACGTCAATATCAACCAGGACACGCCCTGCCATTGCCTGTATGGAAGTCTCTTAATCGACTTCGCACTCAGGTTGGCCGCTGTAGATTTAACATGTGCGAATGGGGATTGGGACCCCAGCTTGGCTCATTGCGACTGTGTTGCTCCAACACAATCTATACCTAGCGCATCTACTCCTGTGCCCTCTCTGTCCAAATACTTGCACAAGGTTAGACCTTATCGCGGCCACAATAAGTGCGTTTGAAATCGCACTCTAAAACCATTATAACGACTTAAGCATCGACAGGAAAAGAAGAAGAAGACGTCATACGCATGTTAGAAGATGTTTTTATTTAAAAAAAAGCTACTACGCCGTCGTCCAAACTAAACAGGGTGTTAAATGAGCTCTTCTATTCTTATTTATCTCTATGCGAGAAAATTTTTTTGTATGATCTGCAAGTGTTTGTCTCGGGGCTAGGGTTTTCTATGTACAATATGTATGTACTTAGGTAACTACTAATTACATATTTAAAAAAAAGTACTTATATCAGTAGTATTTCAGTCATGTGGTAGGTAGAGGTACCCATAACACAAGCTCTGCTTACTTTGGGGCCAGATGATGCTGTGTAAATTGTCCGGCATTATTTATTATTATCATGTCATAGGTAGATAGGTACTCACCACACCTTTGCTTCCAGCTAAAACTAAAGTGCGAGCATTTTCTCTATCACTTTGTTGGGTTGTGTCAATTAACTTTGTTGCTATTTCTGGCAGCGATAACATTATTATATGTCTTCAAATGATTAGGTACTTACCTAAAAATTATGAAAGGCTATGAGGTTATTCATTAAAGGTAGGTACGCGTAGAATACAATTTAACACAAACGACGTTTGTGATTATGTCCTAATCCTAAGAAATGTAATAAGCAATATAATGGAGAATTAAAGTAATTGTACCTGACAAGCTGACGAACACAGATATAGGTAGGTATTATCATAAAATCTGAATAACTCAACTTAAAGGTTCCCTCGTGTTGTATTTCTCTATGAATACCTATACCTAGGTAACTTTAGGGAATCACTATTGTTTTAATACTATCAAAATATATTTTATTAGGTCTAAACATGGTCTGAACAACAATATGTCTGACTGTCAATCTGTCACCACAACAAACAGCTGTAGTGTAGCACTCTTTGGTTGTGGAGTCCGTGGTGGTAACTAAGCAACAGTCGAAAATAACCTTGTACCTACCTTTGACGACCTCTGTGGCGCAGAAGGTTGCGGGTTCGATTCCCACCGCGCCCGCGGGGAAAATAATTGTATGATCTGCAAGTATTTGTCTCGGGTCTGGGTATTTCTATGCACCTACCTATATTATGTGAGTATGTATTTACATAATAAAAAATACATAAGTTGTCTATCAGTCAAGTCATGAGGTTTCACACAAGTTCTGCTTATTTTGTGGCTAGACAATGTTGTGTGAAATGTCTGGCATTATTTATTTATCATAGTGACAAAATGGTTGAACACAGATTTAAGATACTTCCCCTACACCTAGGGGGGAATAGAGCTGTGGGAATTAATAAAGCTGTGTTTTTACTGGGTACCTAGTACCTATTTTGTCCATCCAGTAAATAAATCCTATCGCCATCTACCATTTTATATAAACCTCTAATTAAATGTATTTATTCGGTCTGTACATTTATTATCAAGGCGATGACATTTCATGTCCAGCTGGGGTGTCTTTGTGTGTATAATTGGTATAATGAAGGTTGCGGTTTCGATTCCCGCCGCAAGATAAGTTTTGTATGATCTGCAAGTATTTGTCTCGGGTCTGGGTATTTCTATGCACCTACCTATATTATGTGAGTATGTATTTACAGAATAAAAAATACATAAGTTGTCTATCAGTCAAGTCATGAGGTTTCACACAAGTTCTGCTTATTTTGTGGCTAGACAATGTTGTGTGAAATGTCTGGCATTATTTATTTATCATAGTGACAAAATGGTTGAACACAGATTTAAGATACTTCCCCTACACCTAGGGGGGAATAGAGCTGTGGGAATTAATAAAGCTGTGTTTTTACTGGGTACCTAGTACCTATTTTGTCCATCCAGTAAATAAATCTTATCGCCATCTACCATTTTATATAAACCTCTAATTAAATGTATTTATTCGGTCTGCACATTTATTATCAAGGCGATGACATTTCATGTCCAGCTGGGGTGTCTTTGTGTGTATAATTGGTATAATGAAGGTTGCGGTTTCGATTCCCGCCGCAGGATAAGTTTTGTATGATCTGCGAGTATTTATCACAAACAAGATAAAAGATGTTTCCATGTACATGTATTTACAAAAAAAGATTATATAAGTAGTTTAGCAGTAATATGGTACCCATTCTCTGTATGTAAAGCCCAGCTTAATTTGGGGCCAGATGAATCTGTATGATGTGTGGCATTATTTCTTTATTACAAGTAAAAAACGTTGGTAGTAGATATTTATTTTGGTAACTTTCTATATTAGGAGAGTACATAACGTTTTGGCACAAAATAAATTAAATGCTGTTATAAGCCATAATGTTGGGACAAACTTACTTGGGGAAAACAGATAATGGCCTCAATTCTGTTGGCACCAACCTAACTAATTTTAGCTAAAATTAGGTTTAGAACTGTCAAATGACACTTTGGTATTCTGCTGTTACCAACTTATCCTAATTTAATTTTATATAATTTAATTAAGCGTTCCTAATTTAGTTAGATGGTACCAACCAAATAGGTTTTACAAATGCTATGACTAACTAAAATATATTTTGGACAATTCCTTAGTTTAGAAATGAACCAACCGAATTGCCACCATTACTAATTTATTCTTGAATAATGCACCTAATCATAATGTACCCTTTATGATTACACTGCTTCATGTTTTTACTTATAAATTGAATCAATACATAAGTTTACATTAGAAATACACACAATTCTAGTAAATAAAATACACAATTCATCAAATAAAACAGATAAACTTGAATTGTAATAAATGCTTCACTAGGCCTAGCCTAGTTACTAATCTTAAATTAACATCTAACGCATGCATAAGCTGACAGCAGTGATTATAATTAATTGATGCCACTACAAATTGTATTATTGTGAATTCTATTGTAGTAATCTAATCTTGATGTCAGTAAGTTAATTTTCACTTAAAAGACATAAGTCTCTGGTATTCAATTTCTTTGAATGCAATATCCTTATTAATTGTTTGCAATATTTCTTGGAACCTCTGCCGCAGGGTCATATTCTCCAGCCCAAATATTTCTTGCTGAGTTTTTTGCTTCCTCTGTTTCAGTTCTTCAAGATCTAAAGCAAGTTGTTGTAACTTGAATTCAATATCACCACCACCAGAATAATCACCGAAAATAAAAGGGTCAGCTGAAGATGTTGATGGCCTGGGTTGCTTCTTTTTTCCCTTTGAAGGGCCGGCTTCTGGAGTTTTAGCAAGATTTGGATGTGGATAATAGAACATGTCAGAGCTGAATTCTGTAGCCATTGATTTCTTACTGAAGTCTGATGCTTGCATAGAAGTCTCGGAATATGTATCTTCATATGTAGACAACCGACTATCTTCAATGTCAACATTTACATTTTCATCTTCTAAATCACTGTCGCTCAAGGTGCCACCAAATATGTCCTCTACTTTTGATGATGATTGTTTAGAACCCTCGGCTTTGAGATGTTCTTTCTTGGTCTTGACTTTTTCTGGTTTTACAGATGTACTATGTTCAGGTTTGTTGCTGGGTTCTTCATCCTTGACAGCTTCTTCAATGATCTCCCATGTAATGCTGACAGCTTCATTGTCTGCTCTCAAAAGTCTCTTTACTTCTTTCTCAATTTCTGGGGCTTCAACACTTTTCTTTTTTAGAGTTTTCCTAAAACGCCTTTTCCTTACATTTTTTGTGGGTGGGGTCAGACCATGAGGAAATAAAAACTTTTTGTCTACTTTAAATGGATCTTTTTTCTTATTTTTCACTGGTGATTCTTCTTCAGTGGAAGCAGGATCCATTTCATCTTTACAGATCATCATCTGACAAATATCAGCAGATTTGTAAACACTCTTTCTATCAACTGTTTTTAGTGATTCAACAACAGTTGGTAGGTCTACTACTTTAGCATGTAGTAGCCAGTCATCAAAGCGTACTTCTCCATGGCGCATGTCATTTTCCATTTGTATAGTAAGTCTATTTTTAAAGTTCTCCCCTAATCTCAGAACTTCTCTCAGGCTTTTTGCTGGTTCTTCTGGCAATCTTAAAATGAATTGAGTCTCTAACTCAACAGGATATTCGAGGTCTTTTTTATCCCTTGGTGGCATGTTCATTTTCTTGTGGGGTTCCATCCTACAAATAAATAATTTAGGATCAGGCTTGACTAAGGTATCTTTAACTTTAAATTGGTTCTGTAGGTATTTAGGTGCTTGCAAGTGACTTACAGTGGTGCTGGTTGAAGCTATTAAATAAAAATAATGCACTTGTCCAGTCAGCTTCCACCGGCTTCTTTGTTTTGTATATAGATAGAACTTACGTTTTTGGAGATGTCAAAATATATGATGTCTTGCTTGACTCGAATGTTGAAACTAAGTAATGTTATTAAATGTAGTAACTGGATTCTCTCACAATGCAAAATGGATGGGAGGAAATGAATGAAATGGCCGAACCGAACTAAAATATCGATCGTTTAAGATTTTTTTTCTCTGTCATGCGTTAGCTATCTTAGCATCTCAGTAGTTTGTTTTGTGGGTGGGTTGGGTACGGTCGGTCGGTAGGGTAGGGAGGGACGGGGAGGGACGGGTCCAATGCAAGGATCCACAGACTAGAAGTATCTGTTATTTCTTTGTACAAAATGGCAATCCCAGTTCGATATACATGGTTAATAGATACATAGAGTACATCATACTTTGAAAGTTAAAAGTAAAGTACTGCACGGCCTGCTTGCTTGGTCTGCAAGCACCCACCCACCACACGAGCACTTCAGATCAACTGACAGATTAACTGTTTGACATCTACTAACCATGTTTAGTCATCTAGATGACAAAGTAGGTAGAAATCTAGGATGATAAAGTAGGTAGGAACCATGCCAAGACATACTATGTAGTACTATATATGTAGGTACTCAGTATTCAAGAAACAACAAGATAGGTAGGTACCTAGATATGTCGGACAGTAGGATGTTTTAAACTCTGGCGTCTGAGCTCTGTCTCTTGCGCTGTAGGTTGTGGTTTCGATTCTCTCCCAGAACCAATATTTGTGCAATGAACATAGGTGTTTGCTCTATTCCAATGTTTTAATATATATAAATTACAAAAGAGACGTCGTTTCTGCCGGATGAGGTAATTGATGATACAAATTCCTCAATTTGACATCTTTGTCTACCGACCATGTTCAGTCATTCAGATGGCATGGTAGGCAGAAAAGTAGCTAGGCCATACTGGATGATCTAGGCTGATCAAGGAGGTAGGAACATAGCCAGGACATACGCTGTAGGTATATTCATGAAACAACTAAATACGTAAGTCATGTAGTAGGTAGCAGTAAGTAGGTATCTACCGTTTTAGATAAAATGTATAACAAACTCAGGCCTCTCAGCTCAGTTGGTAGCTCTGTCTTTTGTGCTGTAAGTTGTGGGTTCGTTTACCTCCCAGGACAAATATATGTATATGTAATGCAATGAACATAGATGTTTGCTCTGTGTCTGGGTGTTATTACTAAAAAGTATCATATGTAGGTACCCTAATTTAATTTACTTATATTAGTATTATGTAAAGATTTGCATAAATGTCCATAAATGCACTTACTTATCGTTGAGCACGCGGCTGTCGACGCAGTATATACATAAAACACTCATTGCTACTCATAATGCTTGTCCTTTAACTTCCGCACGAAAGACAGCTAATTTGGGAACGACCTGTCTGACGAGCGGCATGACATGAGAAGTGACACGTTTACATACTGTACTACCTATTTCTCTGCCCATTTTCCTGTTTACTGCGGCATAGTATAAACGGGGTAGTACGGGTACGGAAATGTATGGACGTAAGGTCCGGAACGATAGTTTAGTACGCTAGATTGAACGTGTGGTGGGCACCATCGATTGATTTGACTGATATTTTTTTCATGGTTTTGTTTGTTTGTTTGTGACAAGGAAAGGAAGACGGAAAGAAAGAGGATATTCAGTGTAGGATTCATTCTTTCTTTTCTTTGATCTTTGATTGACTTACAGAATTACTCTGCTTTCTATTGAAAATCGTTGTGTAATTGCGTTTCAACATTAGTCCGAGTGTTTGTTACCATTTTATTTCGATCAATATAGTGTTTTGTGAACTGTGTCGATGATTTAACTGTGGTAGTGCTAAGTGGTAAGTTTTATTGTCACCTGCAGTCTGCACACTTGCCCTAAAACCTCCAGTAATTATTTGTTGTTTACCATCTACCTACAATAATTTAATGGAATTGACTTGATGGATATGCGGATATGTTTATAATTATGTGGTTATGTTTATGTATCAAAGCTATATAATACAAGTGCTCCACTTTCCAAATAAGAGAAAGGTACACAGTTATTGTTCGGTGTTTGTGTAGATACTAGATACCTACATTGTTGTTTATTGGTACATAAGAATGAACTGGAACCTTAGCCTACTTTTTGTATATGTTGTAAATTTTTAGGATGTAACTAATTTTAAAGTTACTCCTGCACAATGATGTTCCTAAAAATCGAATTATGAGCTATTATTTATAAATATATTTTCCAGGTCAGTTGCACCACACATCCCAAAAAGGTAAACAATGATTTGTGCTACTTAGAAACTGAAATCACCTCTAAACTGAATAATTCAGGTTTGTGAAATGTTGGTTTTCTGTATCATCAGATGGCAGAAGTGGATCCAGAAACTCTGCTGGAATGGCTATTAACAGGGCAGGGTGATGAGCGCGACATGCAGCTCATTGCCCTCGAACAACTGTGTATGCTGCTTCTTATGTCTGACAATGTGGATAGGTGTTTTGAAAGGTAACTCATTATTCACATCATTTTCATGTACAACAATGGTGGGAATCCTTACTAATATTATAAATTCCAAAATGTTTGGATTTTTGTTAACTTTTTATGGCCAAACAGTTGAATGTAATGAAAATAAAGAATTAGAATGATTCTTGGATAATTTTTGTACACATGCAATGTGATTATTATTAGCAAACAGCGGCTAGTAAAATATTATAACATAATAGGTAGTTAGGTACTTGGTTTAGTGCTTTTTTTTTATAATTCTGTACATTGACAACCTCTGTGGTGCAGTGGACCAAGGCCTGCCTGAAATGCAGCATGTTGCGGGTTTGATTCCCACTGACACACACATCCCTCAAATGGTCCCCTTTGCTTTGGTGGCACATGTAGGTACTTAACTAAATTACTCGACTTTAGGTTTTTCCTATATAATTTATTTGTTTATGAACAGAGATGTACATATGACAATATTGTTTATTGCTAGAAATATTTATAATGAATATAGAAGTAAGTAAAATTTGAATATATATCCTTAATGGAAAGAAAAACAATAATATATTAAAAATTACGAATGAACATGATCTTTTTTCAGCTGTCCTCCTAGAACGTTTTTACCGGCTCTGTGCAAGATATTCCTGGATGAGTATGCTCCAGACAATGTTTTAGAGGTGACTGCAAGAGCCATCACATACTATTTAGATGTTTCTGGTTTGTATTTTTTTTTTAATAACTAAATAATAGTTAATTGGCTGGCCTGTCAGCTCTGTTGAGTTGAGGTTGAGGGCTGATTCCCTGCTAGTACAAACAGTATTATAAAATATTTAAGTATTCCATCAGTCACCTGGTCACTATAATACAAGCTTTGCTTAGGTTGAGGCTTGATGATTTTATATACATTATCTACCAATAGTTATTTATTTATCTATCTATATATCCATGTATATAAAAGGCAATGTGTGTATGTTTGTTCCCTATAGACTCTTAAATGGCTGGAACAATTTTGTTGAAATTTTAAGGAAATCTTCAGATTATAGAGGGTGATTCTGTGAGGTTTGGTAGCGTGATCTGCTACCTTGAACTGACAATATTTTTTTTACATCAATCAAATTTGGTATGGATATAGATTGTATCGTATCTTAGGACATACGCTACTTTTTATGTATGTACAATGCGTGCGAAGCCGCGGGAAGAAGCTAGTTATATCTAAAAAAGTAACCAAATTACCAGTTTTCATCATTATTACGATCTAAACATAGCTCAACTAAACTAGATCATGGCCAAAGAACAGTTACTGTTTCACATATATTTTATTTTTATATAATTCTATACATGTCTGCAACTAAAATGTACATTATTATGGTAATTCACAGCTGAATGCACCAGGAGAATAGTGGCTATTGAGGGAGCAGTTAAAGCGATTTGCAGTCGACTGTTTACTGTAGATCCCAATAACCGCACAAGCAAGGACTTAGCAGAACAATGCATCAAAGTGAGTACCTAGTCTAAGAAATTCAATATTTCGCCTTGTACTTGCAGAATGTTTTTTGCAATTTTTTACTGTCTTGTTATGCAAGATTATGCAAAATAGACAGTTGACCTTGAACTGTAAACTACAGTAACTAACGGCTACAATTGAATGTTTAATAAATTTTTGTACAATAACTACAAGGAAAATCTTCTACTTAGGTATTGGAGTTGGTTTGTACAAGGGAGGCTGGTGCTGTGTGGGAAGGCGGTGGTCTTCCATCGGTTTTACATTTCATCACTCATCATGGCACCTCAGTGCACAAGGACACTCTCCATTCTGCCATGGCTGTGGTCTCTAGGTAAATACTGGTTTTCAAGACTTGTTTTGACTGTCGGTTGCAGAAATTTCACGCTCATGCTCATACTATGTGTCAATTCTTGCACCACATCTTGCAAAAGTATGACTAAGCTTGCTCTTGCTCATTAGTGTGCTATCAACCTAAACTAGAGTCATTAAAATAATCTCTGATTGAAAGTAAATTTGCAATGTCAGAACACCACTTTCATGGACTCTAATAAAATTCAATGCATTTTCCAGGTTAATGCTTCATATAGTTATTACGATTCCTGCAGAATAAAAGTTTGCAATATTTTTTTATATTATCACCATTGTAGCCTAGGACTGGAAACAAAAAAGATGTTTATTCAGTAGGAAAATTGGTCCAGTTCTTATAGTCAAAGTCGCAGGCTGTAGATTGTTATGTACTCAATGGTTATGTTGATGAATGGTACAAATTAAGGGAGACATATACGGGCCTATCATTGGCTGTGTGTCATGTGCATTAAGTATGTGGCCCCAGAGTATGTGTGTACCGAATCATCATTATCTCCTTGCTCTTATCTCTCTTCATGTTATTGTGCAGACCCTGCACAATATGTTCTTCTCTTTCACTCTCTTCTATGAGCTTCTCTATGTTTCAGTATTTACTCCTTTCTTACACATGTCATACATTATTTTTTATATCAATGGTGTACAGTAGATATTAATGACATGCAATGTCTGTTTTCCTGTAGGGTTTGCGGGAAGATGGAGCCTGGCGATGCCCGTGTAGGGGACGCGGTGTCTTCTCTGTCTGCGTTGCTAAGGCATAGTGACGCGCGCGTCGCTGATGCCGCCTTACGTTGCTTCGCCTCGCTGGCTGATAGATTCGCTCGGGCCCACGCCGATCCGGCGCCTCTTGCTGAGCATGGTATGAGAAATCCTACTAGCCACGACCAGGTCATTTAGATACACCGCTAAAAGTACATCGGTGAACCAACTTTCGTGGTTTTTTTTTCTTTCTTTCTAAAAGTATTATAATTTTAGGTAGGTACTAAGTACATGTGCGATCTAAATTGCACTATGTTGCGTCGTAGAAAAAATCGCTATTTATATATTTTTTTTCGTGGAGCATTCTGTACTTGTACTAATAAGTATTCTGTCAAATGTTGTTAGCAAAAGTAGGTGTACCTACACTGTGCAACATTTGCCCCTCTTAGATTCCTCGCTGAGAATTTAAGACCAAGCAAGTTGCAGTTTGCAGCGGTCAATCATTGTAATATTAGTTAAAGATACTTAACAGAATAAAAAGATTAAATTTATACATAATGAGTATATAACTGAATTTAATTTTATTCCCAGGTTTAATAGAAGAGTTAATCCGCCGTTTAGGCAGCACTGAGAGCAGCGAAGACAAATGTTTAGCACCCTCTGTTTCTACCACTGTCAGCCTCCTTTCAACTCTTTGTCGCGGATCAGCGCAAATTACTCACGTGAGTTACCACACATATATGTATGTATATATCAATTATTCTATGGCTGATCGTCTTAAGAGAATACATTTTTATTATGTTTAAAGAGTTATTCGAGAGAGTGTCATATCTTTGCGTATTCACGTGGCGTTATGAGTATTGGTCTATTCATCTGATATTGACTGGCTTCTCAGCTCAGTTTGAAGTGAATCCCCTCAGCTCAATCCCTCCCACAACGAAAGTTTTTGTGATAAACATAGATGTTTGTGTGTTTTAAACACAGAACATAAAGAACAATAGAAATAGCATGATGACTTTTTATAAGGAGAACCAGTGTAGCTAAACTCATACATGAAGAAACAAACACACTTAGAAATAAAAGTTATAATTGGCTGAAAAAGAACGTTAAAAAGGACCAAACCATAAAACAAATGTTATTGATATAAAATCTTAGCACCATCAGTACAAGGTTCGAAACGCAATATATTAAACAGTACTAAATTGTAAGTCTACTTACCAAGAGATGACGCTTTTGCGAAAGATTTTTGTTTTAGTCTCTAACAACAAGAAATATAATTGATAATGCAATGGCTGTTATTTGATTGCCCACTAAACATAGCTACTTCCTTAGTGATGTGCCAAAGGATACAAGACGAATGTATCGATATCGATTATTATACCTACCTACTGATGGATATCAAAATACGAATACGATGTGTATGTCAGGTTATATTTGTGGTGGGCCAAATAAACAGCTTTTCTATATTTTAACACAATCACACGCTTGTGTTTCTTTGGCGTTGAGGAAGGTTCTGCTGATTAATTTTGTGTCTGTAAATTTTAATACGTTTCATTAGATTTCGATGTTACGTAATCATAATATAAATGAATTTAATTATTTATAATAAAACGTCATGAATATAAACAATATAATAACCTGATAAAACAACATTTTTACAGTCTGTATAGCTGTGTCAACCATGTATTTGTTTCCACTTTTTTAATTACAAAATCTTGGTCCTTAAAGTGGTCTGAGCAAATTGTGCTTGTTTTAGTAGAAACCAATTTTGTTTCCGAGTTGCATCAATCCATTTTTTTTAATGTTTGGTGCTTATGGAAAAATGAATCCAGAAGTTTATTCCAACAAAATACTTCTGTTATTTTCATCTTAACTAACCACTGGACACCATATGGTTTAAATACATTTAGAATAAAGTCATATTTAAATCAAAAAAACAATGACCTAGAATATTTAAACCTTTTAATAGGGGTAACTATTTACATGATGAAGTTTTCGATAACACATTCTACAGTTTTTTAGGGTTACATCCCTAATTCAATAGCGAAAGATGAGGTTTAAGAGAAACGTGACCTTAAACGGCATGATTCATAGTCTGTTTTTGTTTGACGGTTTTGCATTTTAAACAAAACTTAAATAAAACCGTTTAAAACAATAAATGAATACTTACCGGGGATATGATATGCCCCCTTTTGTTAAATTTTTGTTTGGCTATCATTTTTGCACTCCAGAACAGCACAATACAGCATTTTATATTTTTTAATGATTTTTTGAGTTACGTTAACCCTGAGAAACTTCAAACACGATGGAAGTGAGCGAAGCTTGTAGTGCGCGGTATTCCGCATACTAGGTGTTACGCGGGTCCCGCCTACTTACTACTTCTATCGTTTTTTCTGTTCTGTGGTTTTAAAGTACTTATCATAAGTACCAATGTATTTACAAGTGTATAAGGGCCGCTTGCGTATGGATCCCTAAACATGTTTACCGACCCCATAAATACATTTATGCAACTAAACACAATTAGCATCTTACACAACAAAAATTAAGCCTTTAAACATAGTTACGGAACTGTCAAAATTAAACGCCCAAAAATGGGCATTTAGCGAAACTTAAGTGTGTTTAGCCCCATTTTTATTGACCATCTTTTCTTGTATTCAGTCAGTTGTAGTTGCTATTGTAGAGCTTTTTTTATTTATTTAGTTTATGCATTTCTGCGTGGTTTTTAAATTATATTGGATTTATGGGACTTCTCAGACGATGATGAAGAGATTATTGAGTATATAGCCGACCCATTACAGCAAGATAACTTTCTCCAAGAATTACATTATTTGGTCAGTTTCTTGGTTTAATTAATTTTTGTGTAACTTTCTCAAATAGCCCAAATAGCCCAATATAATAAGGTTTTATCTACTTTTGTGAAGTTAGGGGCTCTTGTTCTAGCACTCTCTTTTTTGGTGCGACATTTCTTTTGCAATGTAGATTTTACAAAACCACGAAAAAAACAAACAAACCACCTCAAAACATAAATCAATCCAATAATTCGATAATGCCCTTCGCGGTAAAATACTAAACAAAAATCACACGTGACTGCCAAATTCCGAAAGGTAATGATAGTTTTGACTGATACTACTTAAAGATATTTTTCCATTTCACGCAAAAGACCGATCCCGATTGATGAAAGTTTGACCATAATTTTACGTAATAAACGTGAAATGGAACGGATGAAACTGTGTTACCAACGCGCTAAATGTTTAGTTAAATGGCCCTGGAAACCCATCTTGTGCAAGACAATCATAATCACGTTTAGGCTAATTGTGTTTAACCCGGTAAACGTGTTTAACTAAATAAAATTTAAGAAGTTCGTTACGCAAGCCGCCCTAAGTATTTTATAAATAATTATAAATATTGTTGATTCACACAACATCATCTAGACCCAAACTAAGCATAGCATGTATTATGGTGACCAGATGACTGATACAATACTATATATTTGAATACTTATGATACTTTATATAACCAAGACACAGAACAAACACCTATGGTTATCACTTATCACACAAATGATTTGTTCTGGGAGAGAATGAAACCTTCAATCTACAGCGCAGAAGGCAAAGCTACTACCAACTGAGCTGACAGGACAGTTAGCCTATTTTATCTCTTAGTACAAATTATGCTTAGTTTTAGGCTAAATAGTGATATGTGAATTATACACCAATATTTATCTATTTCTTTATTATAGTTTCGTGATTGGTGGTTTTTATAAAAGTGAATAACATGTGTAGGATCTAGTCCGTGCCGAGTTGTGTTCGGCTGTGGAGGCGGCGGTGCAGGCCGACGAGCGCTGGTGCCTCGAGTGTATGCGGCTTGTGGATTTGCTGCTTGTTCTCCTGTGCGAGGGACGACACGCCATACAGACGTAAGTTTATTTATAATTTTATTAACATAATAGATGCCTATTTCGCGGTTACGACATACCCTATAGCGATCAGGGATAATGTAGCTATCCCTCAGTGAAATATTTTTTAGAATCGGTTCAGTTCCAAAGATAACCCCGACAACCAAACAAAAATTATTTTTAAAACTCACGGTTTTGAACATAATTTTCACTCAAAACCCACGATATGCGAGTTTACCATGATATGCGATTTTTTCTGTTTTCCGAGATTTCGGCACAATTGCATGCGCCATGATCACGAGATAAACTGAAATATCGGGAAGCCGAAAAACTCGCATATCATGGTAAATAACTCGATTTGAGTGAAAATTATAAACAAAAAGCAGTCGCAAACTCTTTACTAGTATAATATTTGAATAAATTATCTATGAGTAAGAGTTTACACCATAACTAGATTAGATGCATAATATGTAATTTAAAATTTATTCGTTAAAAATAGTATCTGCGGCGGTCTTCTGGTTACATAAACAAGCTTATTTTTATATCCTGTTACGATCAACCGCTCGCTTTAAATAATAATTGGTTGTAGTTCTTGGCATAAAACCAAATAATTAAATTTATTTTTAAATTAGTATGCAAAATCGATGCGTCGATATGGCATCGACGAGGTATTCACTAAACTATGATCAAACTTATTAAAACTAAAAAAGATGTCTGGCAGCGGTGGGATTCGAACCCACGCCTCCGAAGAGACTGGTGCCTTAAACCAGCGCCTTAGACCGCTCGGCCACGCTACCCTTGTAACGGGCTCCCGAAATATTACAACACAAGGAACAATAAATGAGATTTATAACACTGCTGTTATAATAATCAATTGCATTGTTTTTTAATATTGCTGAAGTGAATTAATAAGAATTCTTATCTCAAAATATGTTTGAACTTGTTTCGTTGAACGTCTAATAATAATAGTGATACCAGTTGGTAAAGTTGCAGTTTCAGCCACACTAACATTAAGGTACGCCCAAATCTGCAATTTCTGAGAAATAACTCGGCAACTAGATTTTTATTTTGCTTCGTATCGCGAGGTGTAGTGTGACGGTATATCTTCCCAATTCCTACATATTTCTAATGTTGTAAACTGCTTGATGTGGTCGTCATAATTAGCAAGTAAAATGCTACCCACGACATATTTTTGTCGTCTCATTATATCGTGTTTTTGCAGCAGAGGACGATATTGTCGTCAAATTATATAGCGAGTGGCTTGTTAGTCCGGCAGACAAACACATGGCAATTATGACGTTAATTATTACGAAAACATCACAGCATGTTAGCCGATTGAGCAATTTCAATACTCAAACAAATATTATAAACATACTTATGTTTATTATATTTGTTTACTCAAGGCAAGATACTCGTGTGGTGACACAGTTTATGTAAGTGTAGGCGAGCTAGAACCAGCTGGTGGCCGCGACTTCGTCTGCGCAGGATTAGTACTTCGTGTAATTCTAACGGTTTTTGCAGAACACGCCAGAATAGCTCGCAGATGGCAGAATTTTTTCCTACTTGACACTTATCGTTATATTTTGGACAATTCACACAACATCTTTATAAATTATAGCCTATGTGTTATTCTGATGTATAAGCTATATTATTGTAAAGTTTCATTAAAATCCATTCAGTAGTTTTTGCGTGAAAGAGTAACAAACATACAAACAAACTTTCGCGTTTATAATATTAATAAGGATTCAGTACATCAATCACACTCCAGACCCACCCCCGGAAACACGTGCCTAAAGGCCGTATGTGATACGTACATTCACTGTAGAAACTATATTGTAATTTGTACCTCTTTTTATCAATACAAGTAATTAAAGTAATTGGTTGCTTATCTTAATATCGCATCCTACTTAGACATCACCTTAAAGCAGTTAAAGATTCTTCAGCAACAAAGTACATAGGTACAACACTCGTGTCGTGTATATAAAACGGACATCGCGAGATCACAGTTCGGGGTGAACTACTATTAATAATAATTAAAAAAATCGGGTTAGGGCGAGCGCGGCAGCCGGCTGCGTCTATATCAAAGAACCTAACTCAGTAAACTTCTCCATACAAAAGTGGACTGTAAACATGTGAATTAAGGTTTATAATCAAATGGGGCGAGCGCGGCAGCCGGCTGCGTCTCGCCCCAGACGGTAACGGTGTCTCGAATCCAGAGGTTTTACCTCATCTTAAAATATGCGTACCGCGCTAAAAGAAGTTTTCACTTCAATAATAATATTTTACCCGACATCATCCAGCAAGCTCCAAAGGCTGACTTTACTTATATACTTTTTAAAAATACATACACATTATAGATCGATATAGCTACACCCATCTAGTCGATTATAAAACAGTGATACTATCAAAACATTGATACTAATAGCTTTCAGTTACTATTGACAAATTGGTATTACGGAAGGTTGATATTGATTGTCAGACATGCTGTCATATGTTATAGAAATAAATATAAAGAAGCACCGCGATCAACCAAAGTTAAGCCTCAAAACCGTTTTCCTCTGTATAAACACACGCACCCACGCCTACACATTCACCCAAATCATGCTCCTTGTAGGTACATGACACCTCGTCGTTTAGTAAAAATTTTACAAATGGTTTATTTTAAGTGTAAAGAATTACGTGATACTTTTTAAGTCACGGAATCACCATGAAACATGAGAAAACGATTGTTTTTTTGTACAATGTTTACTGGACGACGACATGCCATTGTACCACATGTAATACTTATTAGTACATATATGTATGCGGGTGTATGAGTGCGCGGGGTTGCATGTATTTTCACAGAAAAGCACGGTTTTGAGGCTACTTTGGTTGTTCGCGGCACCCAGTCTCTATATTTATTTGCTCTTAAATAGACACTGAACGGACGTAATAGTAATCCATCTTGTCAAAATTATGCAATCAATAGTAGATATTTATGATATTTATTGTATCAAAAGTTCCATAATCGCCATGCAGATCTGAGTAAAATATTTGCAGATCATACAAACATCGTCTCAGCAACTGCGTCTTAGAGGTCCTTAAAAGAGAGAGAGAGAGAGAGAGAGAGAGAGACAGAGAAGAAATTAAATTGGCCATGTTAGCTTATTTAGAGTAACTTGTGTGTTTCAGTGGCGCGTCTCGTAATGGCACTCCGGCTGCGAGCTCCAGTAGTGGCGCCAGCGGTGAAGGCTCCAGCGCCGCCGCTCCCGGCCCGCGAGGCGATAAGTCTCATAGGCAGTTAATAGGTACTAATCAAAAAATAAATAATGCCGGACATTTCACACAGCATCATCTTGGCCCCAAAGTAAGCAGAGCTTGTGTTATGGGTACCACATATAGTAGGTAAGTACTGACATACTACTTACTATACACTTTTTTGTTATTCATATTATACATAGAAACACAGACCCGAGACGCATACTTGCAGATATAAATATTTGTCCCTCGACGGGAATCAAACCTTCTGCGTCTCAGGCGTGCCTTCGCCCACTTCGTCATAGGGTGTTCTCGACTGTAATCCCCAGAATTTGTCTGAGAGAATCAGAGGCATGTCCAAAAATTTTCCAGTCCATCGCTACTTGTAGAAATACTAACCGATTTCAGTTTTAGAAAGAAAGAAAAGTTTATTTCGTGTCAAATAGTGGTATCTATTTACTAAAGTTTTATTTAAATTTTATTTTATTGACGTCCTCCGTGGCGCAGTGAGCTAAGGTCCGACTGAGACGCAGAAGGTTGCGGGTTCGATTCCCACCGCGGGACAAATTTTTGTATGATCTGCAAGTATTTGTCTAGGGTCTGGGTGTTTCTATGTATAATAATGTATGTATTTACAAAAAAAACCTATTTAAGTAGTATATCAGTCATGTGGTACCCATAATACAAGCTTGCTTACTTTGGGGCATCAGATGATGTGAAATGTGAAATGTCCGGCATTATTATTATTAAGGAATCATATAATTTCTATAGTTTTAGATTCTACGGTTTCCTTTTAAGACTGAAAAATAATTGTTACACTGGGAAACAATACTAACTAGGTATGTTCAGTGACGGAATTAATAGGCAACTCAAGGGACTCTAACATGGCCTGACAGCTTTTGAAAAGCTGGGATCGAAAGCTTAATAATTCTCCGAAGCGTTCAGATGAACTGGGTGTATGTGTGTGCGATAAATAATAAACACGGTATTGTTTTGCAGATTGTATTCGAGGAAAAGACACAGAAGCACTTCTAGCAGCAGTGTCCAGTGGCGCCGTCGACGTAAATTTCACTGATGACGTCGGACAGACGTTACTAAACTGGGCCGCTGCGTTTGGCACAAAGGAAATGGTCGAGTTTCTCTGCGAAAAAGGTACGTGGTTTGCGTTATCTAAAATGGTATGAGATAACCCAGCGTGGGTGCAGTTAGGTCAGACATTTAAATCAACTTAGCCAGTAACACTTTTTATCATATTTTGTGTATATTATTAGTTTATAATAAAACCGGCAAATATTGCCGGAGTATGGCTAACTCAAGATAAAATTTGCAATAATAAATAAATAAATAAATGTCTGTGGACAATGCACACAACACCATCTAGCCCCAAACTAAGCGTAGCTTATATTAATCACACAAATGTTTATCCTGGGTGAGAATCGAACCCTAAACCTACAGCGCAGAAGGCAGAGCTAATACCAACTGAGCTGACAGGTCAGTCAAACGTATAAAAATTCTGTAGTCTGTAATTTTTCTAATATCTGGCCGTCAAATTGTAAACGAAACGTAAAGTGCAGAGCGCATTTAACGTTTCGTTTACAATCAGATTTTGGTTGGTTGGCAAAATTACAATTTGGTTGGTTGAATAACTCACGTATATCAAACCTCGCTATAAAAATGCTTTGACATTATTTTCTTAGGAGCTGATGTAAACCGCGGACAGCGCAGTTCGTCGCTCCACTACGCGGCGTGCTTCGGCCGGCCGGCGATCGCTAAGGTGCTCCTGCGCTATGGCGCCAACGCAGATTTGCGTGACGAGGATGGAAAGACTCCTCTCGATAAAGCTAGAGAACGACATGATCAAGGTAAAATGTGTTTCAAATCATCGTCACACAAGTCTTTGACAAGATTGAAAGTGATTCTTGTGATTGTATTGAATAAATTTACACTTTGAAAAGGGATAGATAAGTAGGTAAAAATGCTAGCTGCTTTCAATTGGGATGTTTTATTGCTTAAGATGGGATGGGATGTTTTTTCACTTAATTTTCACTTAAAATGGGATATTTTTTATGATATACTTCTTCCCGATATCACGAGCCGCGGGCTAAAATTAAAGATAAATTAGTTTATCTCGTGATCATGGCGCATGCAACAGTGCCGAAATATCAGCTAGAAGTAAAACTCATATATCATGGTAAATATCCCGTTTTGAGTGAAAATTGTGTTCAAAATAATGATTTCGGAAAGATATATTAAGAAACAAAAATGTTACTATCATATCCGGTTTATTGTTATAACAAGTATTTTGAAATAAATGAATTTTGATGGAGAATTCACACAGCCCCATTTAGCCTCAAACTAAGTGAAGCTTGTGGTATGGGAACCGAATGACAGATAGAATATTGTATACCTAAAAGTAAACAGACCAATATTTATCAATTCAAATTGTTTGTTATAATATTAGTTTCATAATTGGTAAAGTATTTACAGGTCACAGGGAAGTGGCAGCAATCCTACAATGTCCCGGAGAATGGTTAGTGGTGGGCAATCACGATTCCCCCTCATCAGGGAACGAAGACGATTTCCCCGAAACAGGTGACAAGGAAATGGCTGCGGTTTACCTTGAGTAAGTATGATTCATCATCTTCCCAACTTTATTACAGATATGGGATACACATCTGTATGCCGTTTTATGTTATGGCTAAAATGATATGTCATGATATTGTTATGGCTGGAATCATTAAAAGACCTGTCCAAGGATATGCCACACGATGGGGTACTCAAATAAAAAAAACAACCCCGCTTTACATCTAAAGGAGGTATCCATAATAGCATAATACTATTTTAGTATTATATACTATTTTTATCTGTGGCGAAACTAAAAATTTAATCTAGCATGGATTGCCAAAAGTTTATCTATGCATACCTGTGAAATATTGCTGGACTTATTTATTATTCAAGCATCCGTCGTTGATTATTTTAATGGTGCTACTAAGGACTGTGTTGGCTATATTAGCTGATGTTTTTTATTTAAATGGATATGGATAATGGAATGGATTTAAATACACAGCATAATCTAGCATCAAACAGACATAGAATATTCATAAAACTCATATCCTGTAAATACATAATAATATTTTATTAGCGACCCGCCCCGGCTTCGCACGGGTGCAATGCTTATACTAAATATACTACAGAATGTCTTCATATACAACGTTATCTAAGAGAATAACATAGACTAAGAGATAGACATATACGATTGTGGACTGTTGTGTGTAGACCTTTTTAAGGTGTACAATACTGTAGTACATTATTTTGATCTATCTCGTAGGGTTCAGCCAGCGTTTGCAATGTAAGCGCAAATAAATCGTAATCGTAAATGTTTATTTACGACACCATATTAGAAACCTCTAAAATTATCAGTGTTTCTCTACTATATTATGCATTTTTTATACATATAAACCTTCCTCTTGAATTACTCCATCTATTAAAACCGCATCAAAAACCGAATCAAAATCCGTTGCATAGTTTTAAAGATCTAAGCATACATCGGGACAGACAGACATCGGGAGGCGACTTTGTTTTATACTATGTAATGATTACGCGGGCTTATGTTTTGATGCGAGGGCTACATCCTGTTTCGTTTACTCAATTTAATAGTTTAATACATTGACTCCTTTTTAGTCGATGTACTCGTAGTATTATAAAAAAAAGAACATTTGTGAGATAAACATAGGTGTTTGTTCTGTAACTGGGTGTTATAAAGTATCATAAGTCATTTACGAGTATTTAGTACTCTATCTGTCATCTAGTATCCATATTATAAGCATTGCTTAGTTTCCAATGTTTATTGATTTCTTGTACAAGAGAACATATCCCCCAAACGACGTGTAGTACTGTTCTTAAAATAGTTCTAATATTTTAAGCTAAGTTTAAGTTTAGAAGTTTTTCTCAGAGAACTATGTAAAGTCGGGTGTATCCCACTATTTCTATGTAAATACAAAATATAAAAAGTGGGACTTGCGTTTTTTCCAAATTATATCCCATTATTTCTATTGCGGCAAAAAAACGAGTTGGTTAGGTTATGTTAGAGTATATAAAACAACGCGCAAGGCGAACGAGCAAAGCGAGCGTGCCGCGGCAACGGCCGCCGAAGCGCCAGAATAATATAGTTGCTATTTTCCATGGTTCGGTTGACCGGACAGCAGATTTTTTTTTTCTTGGAGCGTTCAACTGTAACACGGAAATGTGCACGCCGTCATAAGAGGTGATGCAGTGTATTTTTTTCGCCGCCGCCAGCAATGGAAACAGTGGGATACACCCGTAACGTCAAGGAGGTGGCGTTGAGAGTTGAGACTGCTCCATAGTTTTTAAACTTTTGCAGTTCTTATCGTTCTTTTGGTAACTTGTCCTGTGTATTTTGTTCTCAATAAGTAATTTTGAAATTTGAATTTGAATATAAGGTTAAAAATGTGATAGATTTATTTCATGACGTAGCTATGCAAGTGAGGTAACGTGTGTGTTGTTTTCAGACGTCTAGTGCCAGCGTTTTGCGTGCGTTACCTTGGCGCGGGAGCGGCGGGCGTTCGTCGCGCTTGCCTCTCGCTCGTACGTAAGATGGTGCACTACGCGCCGGCTCGCCTGCTTCAAGAGATGTCACGAGCTCGTCCTCGTCCTCCGCATACCGCGGCTCTCCTCACACAACTCGTCGCCGCTGTGCTTGACAACGTGGTATGTTATCCACCCGCCTACACTTTATTACTCGATATCTACTCGATACTAGATGGCGCTGATTATTTATTACGTCCGCCTGCCAACAAATGGAGCTATGTAGTGGGCGCAACAATAGTGTATAGTGGGTGCATCCGCGTTTACACTTACCCTCTATAAATATTGTTGGACACTACACACAACATAGCTTGTACTTTAACAGATGATTGATAGAATATATTTTTATATACATACTTATTATACTTTATAAAACCTACCCACTGCCTAGTAGCTGCATCCCATCCGCGCTTTTACATTTAATCCTGCCGATGATGCTTGCCCTGCTTTATAGGTTTTTTCTTATAGTTTTCTGACAGCGCTGACGACAGTTTACACTCTACTTTGCCGTCTATCTTATAATCACACTAGTTGTAGCATGCATTATACCTACATAAAAAGTAGCTCAAGATACCAAATACTTGATACCAATTTGTATCAAGATATCTGCTGTTTAGCCAGCCGGAAATGTAACACACAAGATAGAGATATTCGAATTTATAATGAGTGTGGATAATTAGCCAGCTTTGTGTTTATGTATAGTCTGTTCTTGTCTTTCTAATGTCAATGAATAAAGATGGCAATAGATTTAAATAACACATTAGCTTGCATCTGATTTGACCTCTATCTTCTGCCGATAATCCTTGCCTTGCTCTATCTCTTTCCTAAATAGCTTTGTAACAGCGCTGAGGATAGTTTGCATTCTGATTTGCAATATTTTTGTACCTATTTGTACGCATTTTTCCAAAGCCGTTGCCAGATTGATGATGTGTAAGGCGATATGAATGAAAAAGGCGTGAGTTCTGAGATGGCTTATCAGTCATCTATCCATCTACTCTATAGAGGGAAAAGGAAAAGATACCCTTGTTATGTTGTCCCGACTCGTTAGAGCGGAATAAGTGCACGAAGATTTTATCCGTGCTCATGCGCAACTGATGTTTTCCAAGCTTCTCCCCAAAGCAACCTTATCCAAACTTTTATATGATAATGTTAGTAAGATTACTTGAAATTAATCAATCAGGGCGAGGTGACAGTACGAAGGACGCAGACGCGCTTCCTACGCAGCCGCTATATCCGCCCGCCAGCGGTAAAGTTACGATGGTGTGATGCAATTTGTGCACTAATAATTACTACAGTTTTTTGATGCTGGCTCTGAAACTATTGATAAGACGCCTTCTATCGTTAAACGTTGTCAATAAGTAAAAGTTGTTCGCAAAATACACATCTCTTTAGTCTCACTCTAGTGTCGGAAAAATAGATGGAATTTGCTTTATTTGCGTTGAATCGATAAGCATTGGGCGTTATTTCAATAATTTGGAGCCGCAATGTGATGTTTGCTTAAAATACCATACAACCAATATGGGTTGTCGCATCTCTATATAATTTTTAATAAATCGATGATTCATTATGATGACGACGTTCAGCTTTGTATGATGATTAAAAGTACATTTACTTTATGTAGCCATGAAACCATTATTTGCAAATACTAATGACCGAGCTGTTACATAGACTTCACAGTTCATAACTTGCGTTGTCTAAATGCATTCACATTGTAAAAACATCACACCATCGAAACTTACTTGCATTAGAAATGTTTTGAGTTTTGTATATGTTTGTGTTTTTGTTTTTTCTTTTTCTTTTTATTACCTTCGTTAATATTCATATTTTATTTACTATGTACGTATAACTAAATATAACCCTTCATGTATTAAGCAAATAGGAAATTGTTATGATAATAGATAAGAGTGAACCAACCTTAAAATTATCAATGAAATAAATACCTCTACCAATGGTTCGCCTGATTGACAGACTCATACATCTCATACTCAACTCAAACATAAACCACACCCCACACAAATCCAAACCCACATACACATCCGCACCTAGACACACCCACCTGCACCCATACACACCGACCCGCACAGACACCCACCCACACACCCACCCACACAATTATATTTCTACAACACAGTGATATTATTTATACAGGATGATGATGACGGTCATCTAGTCGTGCTTGGAATCGCCGAGGAACTGATGTTAAAGGCTTCAGATATATATTTAGAGCAGTTCGCACGACTCGGTGTCTTCAGCAAAGTCGAGTCACTTGCCTCTTCTGCAGTGCCAGTTACAGATTCTTCCACTTCTACAGCAGGTGAATATATTTTTTGCAGTATTTAGAGCTATTACAACTATTGGAGCTATTATTGTACAGGTTTCTACACTTAATATATGAAACGAAATAAATGCCTCCAAAACACCCCATTGTTTTCAGCATCAGGTAATCATTCGGGTTTGGAGTGTAGAATCTTTAAGACTTCAATATCACATATCACAATTTCTGACAGATGTGTAATAGCAATAACAAGCTATCTCATTTGTTATCTAGGTCTACTTTAGTTGGGCGATGTCTAATACTTACATTTTCCACCTATATTTATTAAAAAAGTAAAAGTATGTAAGTAGTATAATCCGTCATGTGGTACTTATAACACAAGCTCTGCTTACTTTGGGGCCAGGGTGATTGTGTGAAATGTCTGGCATTTTTTTATATTTATTTTTTTGCATAGATGCAGTTTAGTTTAGAAAGCATCAAACTCAGTATAGCTCTATGGACAAGCAGATGACTGATAGAATACATAACTTTATAACAACCAGACACAGTGCAAACATCTATGTCATCACACAAATGTTTTGTAGATGGGGGATCGAACCCTCAACCTACAGCATAGAAGGCAGAGTGACTACCAACTGAGCTGTGCGGTCTGTCGAACTGCAGTCGAAACTATATGTATGTTCTCCCCAGGTGCAACCGCTAGTGCGTCAAGCGTGGCTGTTAGCAGCAGCGAAGACGCATCCTGCCTATCCAACGGCGTGGTATACTCGTGGCGAGAGTGGGCGTTGTGTCGCGGTCGAGATGCACTCTACCTGTGGAGTGACGTGGCTGCTCTGGAGTTAAGCACTGGCAGCAATGGCTGGTTCCGTTATCTACTCGATGGCAAGCTTGCGACCATGTATTCGAGCGGCAGCCCTGAGCATCAGACTGATAACACGGGTATGCCTTTACTTATCCTCAGTTGTTTTGATGACTTTTGTAGCGCAGTGGGCCAAGGGCCGCCTGGGACGCAGAAGGTTGCGGGTTCGGTTCCGAGGGACAAATGTTTGTATGATGTGCAAGTATTTATCTTAGGGCTGGGTATTTCTATTTATAATATGTATGTATGTATAAAAAAGGATATAAGTAGTATATCAGTCATGTTGCACCCATAACACAAGCTCTGCTTACTTTGGGGCCAGATGATGCTGAGTGAAATGGCTGGCATTATTTTTTTATTTTTACATGTATGGAAATAACAGCAGAAGTTATGCTTTAGTCACATTACTTATCACGAGCTAGTGTCATTTCTATTTTTTCTTTCCGCAGGCGAGTACGTCAACAGAAAGTGAATCTTGTCTAGGTCTTCCGGTTGTGCACCAATAGATATTTCCTTTCAAAAACTTAATCTGCACAATGCCAGTAAAGGAAAACAACTTGAGGAATTTGGCAAATCCTAAAACCTGATTTGATTCACTGATTCGTACAAGTAGTATGGTATGTGCTTGTCATTGTCAGTACAAGCAGACATACCGCTCAGTAACATCCATACCTTGTCAGTCTACCACCCTTAAGAACAAAGCGCCTTGCTTTCAGATATATAATGCGTACAGCGAAGGATTGGAATACTTTGCCGTCGTCTGTATTTCTTGAAAATTACAATCTGGCTCTCTTCAAGTCAGGAATAAATAGGTGTCTTCTATACCTGCGTGCCCCATTGTCCCCCATTGTTCCCCCATTGTTGATAAAAAATCATTAATTTATATATTTTGCAGAAAACCGGGGTGAATTTATTGATAAGCTGCAAAGGGCGAGAGCTTCTGTCAAGAACAGCGTGCCCCAGCCCATCTTCTCGAAACCCGGCCCTAACAAACTCATTATTGGCAACTGGGCACTGACATGCAAGAAGTAAGCACTCTTATATTAACCCGTAAACAGTACGTTATCTAATACGATGCATTTACTTATTTCCGTCTTATTTACAGAGAAAAAGAACTCCATATCCACAATACGGATGGACAACAGCAGTCTACGATACTGAGAGAAGAATTGGCCGGTTTTATATTCGAATCCAACAGGGGGACTAGACACGCGTTTACTGCCGAGACCTTCCTTGGTATGTGCATTGATTTTATTTACTAATTAAAATAATATAGTTGTTATTTATTTGCCTGTTTCAGTCAAAACACTGATATTGTAGTTTCAGAACTGGGAAGTGGATGGAATGATCGTAAAACGGCTTCAACTGCTGCTACTGCATCTAACCCAAATAGATCTCGTGCTGCTACTAAAACTGAAACTGTGAAAGCACAGGTGAGTGTATGTATACTGAATTATTAAGGTAAATAAAAACATCTAGGGTCGCCGTCATTTTACTGTACTTATCTGTATTCATAGCACGAAGATTCTTATTCGTATTTATTATTGTAAAGTAATATAATGACGACGACGACGACCTCTGGCGCAGTGGGTCAAGGCCCGGCTGTGACGCAGAAGATTACTGGTACGATTCCCACCGCGGGATAAATGTTTGTATGATCTGTAAGGGTGCCTCTATGAAAAAAAAAGAGTATATAAGTAGTATATCAGTTATGTGGTACCCATAACACAAGCTCTGCTTATTTTGGGGCCTAGTGACGCCGGATGTGAAATCCGGCACATTTTTACAAAAACTACTCAGATTGTCAGACAACTAGTAAATTCATGTTAAGATAATAAATTCGCGAATGTTTGTGTATGTACTTGATTGTTATTAGGAGTATTGTACACACATAAGAGTACATAAAATCACGCCTGTTTCCTGATAAAGCAGGCAGTCTACGGGTTTCCACTAGGTACGAACCTGACATACTTCTTTTGCTTCATTTACTCTCATCACATTCCTTGTACATTTAGGTTAAGGGTACTCTTGATCTGGCCTTTCTCTAACACATCTCCAATTCGGTCTAATTTCACAGAGGTCTTCCTCTTCCAGCTTCCTCATTCACTCTGGTCTTATGCACATTATGGGAGTATTCTACCTGTTTATTTATTAACCCCGAAGCAAATAGAGCAGTCTTATAAGTTTAAAGTGTGTATGTGTGTGTCTGTCCATGTAATCATAGTTCCCAACCGGATGAACCGGATTGATTGAGAGTGTTTTTAGCTAGATTCAGCAGTTCAGCCATTGAAGATCTCTAGCTCTTTTGATGAAGGGTTGTGAGCATCGAGCATCTGCAACCTGATGATGCAGCATCACCTCAAATTTGCAGGATACCAAACTCCTCACAAACTTACAGCAGAGGGCTTATTGAAATGACCTAAATGATTAGGTTATAGATAGATGCTTTACTTGAGTTTTTTAATTTTGAATTTATACTTGTTTGTTCCCAGGTTTGTGAGCGAGCCCGCAATCTATACTCGCGACATCTGGCCAGTGCGGCAACGAGACAGCCGCGACCGCCGGTCGCACGTTTGCGGGCGCTATTGGCGCGCTTGCAACGAATCGCCACTCAACCTACTGGTTAGTCTAATAACGAATACTGTACAATGTTCCATCCTATAAAGTTTCGCCCATACAACAGAGGATTCTTCTCTTGACTTTCGACCGAGCCAGCTAAATTCAGCATAGTAGTGACCGTCTATTTTGAAAATGAACGCTCCACTCCCTAAATTATTCTGTTTAATTCAGGTTTAGTTTAGACGGGTTCCATTTTATTCTTTCTTAGTAGGTCAATGGCATATTCTTTTGACGTAGTTGATAGGTCACCCAAAGGCTTCTGCCGTGACCTAAAACTTTAAAAACCCGAACTGAAAGCTTAACGTATCCACGAAGCACAGAAACCCTCGGATGGATATGCCTATTTTCGGTCAGCTATCTGAGGACTAACTTCGCTATAGTTTATTTAACTTTGATGACTTGTTAGGAGATGTTTTGATGATAAATGACTACTAGTTACGTAATTATTGTTTTATTAATTACTATTACTTTTAATGTAATTCCCGACTTATCGGCTGTGAAGTTACAAAATTTACAAAATTTAGAGTTACACTCTATATGCTAGGGCAGTTTTGAGAACTACCCTCACTTTGGCCTGCAGATTACGAAATGTCCGCGTTTAAATTACAAGATAGAGTGTTAACTAAACGTATACACATGTATATGATGTACTGAAACCGAAACGTCGGGAATAAAATTAAAAGGAAATTTGTACATAAATATAAATATCGATGAACTACTTCAGTTAATTCTGATTGCGAAAATTTACTAATTTACATATAACTAAAATTATTTATATTGTAACAGGGGATTGGCAAGAAGAGCTGATTGAATCGCTAGATCAACTCGCGAAGCTTCTTTGCGGCGACGAGCATCTATCGGCCTATGAACTTCAGTCTTCGGGATTGGCACCCGCTTTACTACAAGTCCTTTCGCCTCAAACTAATGGTATGTGTACAGATAACATAATACTTTACTTTATACTATAATATAAATTTCAGTTTTATGAGATAACAGAACGAGGGTTTAGAAAGATCCGCTATTCTAGTTTATCCTGCCTTAGGATTTTCTTTCGTGGCACCTACTTATATAAAAAGTAGCCAGCCATATTCCAGGTCCATACTTATCAAATTATTCAAATTTTCATGTAAACACCGTTTCCAGCCCTACAGCCGTGTGAGCGTGATTTAATAAATCAACAAACACTATTAATGTGATCCTTGGTCTATGCAAAATTAATATTGGTTTGAGCAAATGGTACCATTTATGCCGCATATTTAGACACAGCCAGTAAAACAAACCTGTGGGGTAATTTCGACCTAGATTTTTTGTCCAATAATAATGAAATTTGCTAAGAAGCAAGGGCCTTATAGCACAAGTAAAAGAAAAAATCCAAATACCATTCAATTTATTAGTAAATAAATTTTGTAATCTGAATACATTGTTCTGAATAAATATTTTTTCGCTGACTGACGAGCTTCGACCAACGTTCCGGATGCATTCGAGTCAAATGACCTGCCCAGTCTTATTTCAAACGTGCAGTCGTTTCAAACGTTTTTTTACAGGCTCAAGTTTATTCAATGGAGTTTGTTTTCTTTTTAGTTTTTTAAACAATGTTTTTGAATAGTTGTGCAATGTGTTGTACAGACGGTCCCGGCCAGTGCGTGGAACGAGCTCGCGCTGTGGGCGCGTGGGCGGCTTGCAGCGGCGGCGCGGTGGCGGCGCGCCTGGTCGCCGTGCTGGAGAGTGTGGAGCGGCTGCCGGTCCTCAGTCCCGCGGGCGACGCGCCGCCTCCCGCACCCGCCGCCTCGCTGCATCTACTCACCAAACGTATCAGGTATACAATACTCATACTGGATCATTCCCCTCTGAAGTTAGGTACAACAAACGATTGCGCATGTACTGTTGTGCAGATAAATTTTCGCTACGGATGTTTGAAACCCGATACAGACAACAAAGGATAGTTTAACAAGTTTAACAACTTTTTGACCTTCCTTTGTACTTTTATATAAACTACTCAAAAATAATTTATTATACTCTAATTTTATAAATGCCGGTTTTATTAAGTCATTAAACGCAAAAACAGATAACAACTATAAAAAATAATAACAAAAACTCAACAAAAACGCTTAAAAATTTATAAATATTAGGTACAACCAAATACTTGAACAAGGCTCGAAATTGCGACTTGCGTTATTATTTCGAGCAACTTGCAATATTATATAAATATTATATATTCACATAATATTGGTAGGTAAACACCAAAAACAAACATTCTCAGATATTTCTAACATCTAGTTTCTACATTTTTTAGAATACGCGTGGAGCGTGCTAACGACGATTCAGTGGAAGATCCGAACGCGAATCCAGTTGGCAACAACAACGGACGCAATCTCAAAGTGGAAGCGCTCACTACAGTTCGCCAACTCGAACGCTTCTTAGCAAAGTCAGTCGCCAGACAGTGGTACGATATGGAACGCACCACCTTCCATTTCATGCAGAAACTTAAGACGGATGGACCCATCACATTTAACTACGACGTAAGTAATACGATTTTACTGTAGTATTGTAGTTTTTAGTTGAGAATGCAGATTTATAGAGCTGAGAAATCCTTAACATACAATGCAGAAATTTTTATTCTACGACAAAAATCGACGAAGTTATGACGAAATTACTAGCTAAGTTCACTGAGTGGCTGTCGCGGTAGCTGTGACGTCACAGGGACATATCATCATATCAGTCTTTAAGAAGTCCACTGCTGAACATAGGCCTCCCGAATAGATTTCCAGGAAAAACGATTTTGAGTCCTCTCCATCCACCGACTTCCTGCTATCTTTACAATGTCGTCAGTCCATCGGGAGGGGGGTCGTCTTACGCTTCGTTTTCCAATCCTTGGTCCTTTCGAGAACTTTTATTCCCCAACGGTTATCAGATCTGCGTGCTATATGGCCTGCCCATTGCCACTTCAACTTGCAAATTTTTTGTGCTATGTCCTTGAGAATAAAGTATCTTTTGACTTTGACTTTGAAAAAAATCTGTTGCAAGGCAGAATGTTCTACTTTCCGATTTATTAAAATTTATATTACTACTAGCTTTTGCCCGTGGCTTCGAACGCGTGCTATTAACATTAAAGAAACCTATATCCTTTCTCAAGATAAATTCACCCTCACCAAATTCATAAAGATCCTCTCAGACGTTTAGCCGTTAAAACGTAACAAAGAAACTGATGAAAAGTCTGGCGATTATAGAATTCTGATACTATCAAAACCTTGATACTAACAGCTATCAGTTACTATATATGAATTGGAATTACGGAAGACTGATGTTGATTGTAAGACATGCTACCATATATGACTAGATACTGAGATAGAAATCTAACGTTACATACGTTCGCTTTCTCAATTTTTCATCATTCTCCAGCTTTCACCAATCAATGAAATAATGTCTCTTGCTTATAGAAACTGATAGACATTGATTGTATCAAGAGTTCCATAATCGCCATCCAGATAAAGATAGTCTTTCTAAGACATGTTCTAATGTTAAAATGCTGCGTATCTGAAAAAAAATACAGTATAATATTACTATAGATAGATATGATGGATAGATTGATGATATACTATCATTAATTCATCAACCTATCAGAACTGTTGAAGAACCTATAATTTATTGCGTCTTCTGCTAATTAATTATTCTTTTACAGCATGATTTCGACGAGAACGGCGTGCTATTCTTCATCGGCACCAACGCTGGAACTTGCGAGTGGGTGAACCCGGGCGCTCACGGGCTAGTGTGCGTTTGGTCTTCCGATGGTCGTCAACTACCGTACGGACGTGCCGAAGACGCGCTGTCACGTTCACCCGAACCTCTGAATGTTCATACGAATGACGATAGACGGGCTTTCATAGCCGTGGATCTAGGCCTGCATATAGTACCATCTGCGTATACATTGCGTCATGCAAGAGGATACGGGAGGTCAGCGTTGAGGAATTGGCTGTTCCAAGTGAGTGTACAACAATGTTTTTATTGGACGTAGAAAAATTGTGTGTATTGATCTAGTTGTGTGTAGAGAAGACAATGAAACTGTAGTAGTATCATTGGTAATAACAGAGAGCGAAAGAGGGAAGAATCTACCCCATTAAACAATATTTTTTCAATCTACTCGCAGAAACTTGAGTTTCTTCCGTGATCATGGTGCATGCAACTGTGCCGAAATATCGGGAAATAGAAAAACTAGTAAAAACACTAGCTATGCTTGAATATAAAAAGTTGCATATGTCCGTCCCCAAGATATTCAAGATACAAGATCTGCCTTGTTACCAAATTACATCAAGATCTGTTTAAATTATAATATTCATAATAAAGAATTAATAATATTTGTATGGATGTCTGCTACGTGAATGAAAGAGTGAATTATTTTAGATTGCTTCGTTGTACTACTAACTCCCAAATTCTATAAAGTTTGTAACACAGTTCATCCCCATGCTTAAAGAGTACTTACATTCTTTATGAATCATACTTAATAATTAATCAATTATCCTAGATGTCAATGGACGGTGTAGCGTGGACTACGTTGCTCTCCCATAGCGACGAGCAAGCTCTTCAAGAACCCGGTAGTACAGCGACTTGGCGGGTTCGATGTGATGCGCCTTACCGGTACATACGCATTCAGCAAAACGGCAAGAACGCTAGCGGGCAGAGCCATTACCTCTCACTATCGGGAATGGAAATATACGGCAAGGTAAGAGATACCTTGATTTGTTGAAGTTGATTCATCATATCAATGGGCTTATAATATTTTTTAAATTTATGTTTACTGATTACCTTCTCAAAGACGCCTAAACCGACTTGGAAAAATATTTTTTTGTTTCAAAGTTTTTTTACTTCACATGATTTCGCTAAACTTAATGGGTGGTCCACCCATTAAGTTTAGCGAAATCGGGCGATAAAATTCTTTCAAAGTTACCACACACAGAACTTAATCCACTGATTCTACTAGTAAACTTCCCAATAGAACACAATAAAAGTCTCAACACTACAACACAATTGATAACACTTCTAAACAATCGCACTTGTATCACTTGTTTAACCGAGAATAGACTGAATGTAATCCACACATTACCGTCGCCTTTATATCCTTTATGCACAGATCAAACAATTGGCTTGGCGTACAAGAAAGCTAATATATATCTTTAAGCAGCTGAGACATGTCTTACCACTAAAATCACTACATAATGTCTACCAATATCTCGTACAATCTATCCTAGCTTACTGTAACACGGCTTGGGGAACTGCAGCCAAGACCCACCTTATTAAGCTCTAAAGAGCACAGAGAGCGCTCTTAAAAGTCATGACATTTAAAACCAGGCTGTACTCCACTGATCAACTGTATATGGATTGTTCGGTACTTAATGTGAGACAGCTTGTTATTAAAGCAATAATAACAAAACAGCATTCCCTAATAAATGTAAATATTCTTGACAAACGAAAAACACAGCGGAGGCAAGACCAAATTTTTAAAACAGTGCACAAACTTTGGAAGGAAGTCACTTACTATCATGGGACCTAGACTATATAACCGCATCAGTGGAACCATTGAGATTTTTACCCTAAATTGCAACCATTTAAAGAAAGCTATCCTCAACTATCTACTTTATTTAACTTACAGAGAAGCGGAAAATCTTCTAGACACTGTTGAATGATTCTATTAGTAATATTCATTGAAACCCACACACACATAATAGTAGCACACACAAAAACTCACGCACACACATCCGTGCGTGTGAGTGACGCACGGATACCTTACATACGCACACACATACAAATACTCAAGCCCAAATCCACCTACAAACTCACACTTTCATCACATGCAAACATCCAACTATCTACACACTTGGCAACGTTTTATTTGTTTTATCTTTCTCATGTACCAACATTATTTGTTTTGTTTCCATTTTATTTTTTAATATAATTTTTTTTGAGTTTTTCTTTATTTCTTATGACACACTCATTGTACAAGTATTAAATCTAAACGAGTCCGTAGCGAGTCCCTGTGACCCCACTATACAGGCTTTTTAGTCCTAGTGTGGGGAATAGAGTCACTTAGCGGTACTACTTTTATACTTATATAGAGGAAAATTATTATAAGAACATAAATGTGTACCAGCTAAATAAATTAATTATTTATTATTTATTTATTATATGCGCGGCGGGTGCGTCGCGTATAACCTAGGCGCTACTCGAACGTTCGAAAACGAATCGGAACGCGCTAATATATTCGCTTGTAAGAGAGAGATATATCCATCTAATTCGCTCTTATGCATTACTAGCTGTCCCGTCCAATTATCTTGAACACACACAAAAATATCATCATAATCGGTCCAGCCGTTTACGAGGAGTTTCATCAGTTCATCATCATCATCATCATCACAGTTTCTATGAAGTCTACTGCTGGACATAGGCCTCCCCAATAGATTTCCAGGAAGAACGATTTTGAGCCCTCTCCATCCACCGATACTAGACGGCGCTGTGCTGATTATTTTGATGCGTCCGCACGCCAACGAATGGAGCTATGTAGCGGGCGCGACAATATACATAATGTTTTATTTGATTGAACCAGGTGGTAGGTGTGATAGACGCTGCGCCTCGGCAATGCGGCGGCGGCGCGACGTCCGCGGCCGCGGCGGCCGTCGGCGGCGGCGGCGCGCGCGCTCGGCGCTGGTCGCGTGGCACGCGCGCCGTCTGCGCGGGCGCGAGAGTGCTCCGCGGCGCCGACTGGAAGTGGCGCGACCAGGACGGCCCGTACCCCGCATTGGGATCCGTCACTTCAGACTTACACAATGGATGGGTTGATGTCAGGTATATTTCTATTTTTAACAGACTTAGGATGGAGCTTCTTAATTCGTTGGATTTTTTTTTTATGTATGTTCATCGATTACTCAAAGACGTTGAACCGATTTGGATAATATTTTTTTTGTTTCAAAGGGTTCAGGTGGTCCCATTCTATTTCCCGTGGTCACAGCATCACCCGTCAACGGCTAGATTTCGTTAATTATTTTTTTTGTTGTATTTGTTAATGTCAGGAGAAGGTTCGTAAGAAAGAAAACATTAAGAAAGTTACGTGGAAAATTAGGAATTTTAAAAAAAGCTTAAATTTTCTAATTTTAATTAAATTAAGACAGGACGACATCTGTCGGGTCAGCTAGTATCCAATAAATATAACTATCTGTGGACAAATATTTGTGGGATAAACTTAAAATGTTCTGTGTCTGAGTGTTATAAAGTGTCATACATTATATTATTATAAATTCAAAAGTATCTCTGTCCGTTTGTTCGTCTGTCTGTCTGCTTGTTTGTTTGCTACTTTTTACAAATATTGTCAACTCAGAGTTGAACGAATATTATAATATATAGTAAGGAGTCTATGTATAATTTTTAGGTTGCACATTCTATATAAGTAAATGTAGGTTAAAATATAGAGTTTCTTGTCTTTTGGGATGTATTACACATATAGCTGACTGTTGTCTGCAGGTGGGATCATGGTGGACGTAATTCATATAGAATGGGTGCTGAGGGCAAGTATGATCTGAAAGTAGTGGGCACAATCTCGACAGAGGGAGCTAAACCAGGCCGGAAGAGCCATTCCACTCCCAGTCTGCCTGATGCTACGGGAGCTGAAAACCAGGTAACAAAACAACTTTATATTCTATATCTAGATATACATTGGCCCTCATTCTGTAGTTTCACCGGACTAACTAAAAGTTACTAAAACATGATCTTATTTTGTTTGCATTAAAGTATGAATTAGAGTAATATTTTGAAATAACACTTCTTAAATTTACTTAATTTACGATTGACTGACTTATTTAACATTTAAAACCATTATTCTAATTTGCACTTTGACGCAAGCAGAATACCGTCGTTCGTATTTTAGGTTTGTAATTTTAGCTAGTTAGGCGAAAGTACATAATCATGTCATAAATCTTATTGTTATCGAGTTGTGTTTTTTAAATTAGTAAATGAAAGGATTAAAGTGTGCCTCAGAGGCTCCTTTCGTGCACTTGGCTCCTCCTTGTGCCGTGTTCCTCATTGCTGAGGGTCGTGACCTCCGCGAATCATTCTTTCGACGATCGCTTTCCACTTGCTTCGGTCTTCGGCAGTGTGTAGGCTTTCGTGGACGTTCTTGTTGGTGGTAATCGGGTCGTCCAACGTATCAGCTTCCAAAAGTGTACGATTCATAGAGGTTTTCATGGGAGATATCTCGTGGTGGGTTCCCACGTCCTTCCACGGCAGTCTTTCCGAGGTGATTTAGTCCCTCGAGGCTACTGAGGCCTAAATTTGGTCGAGTTACTTTACCGCCGCCCGATGTTCGGCGTTGTCTTTTTACGGTTGGGTAGACGACTTCCATCCAACCCTCCTCTTTTTTCATCCGGGCTTGGGACCGGCAATGGCAGAGTTACACTTGGCACATGTCTTCAAATTCTCAAGGTTCTACGAATGCGGATATGATTGGATTCTCACTGTTTATTTGTTGTGTAGGTGTCGGTAGCAACGACGGAACAGGCCTCGTCTGCAGATAATATATCCGGGGAGGAGATGGCAAGTAACATGTCGCGTCCTCGCACACATGCTACGGACCTCTCAGCGATCAACAACTCTACGCATCATATTAACACAGGTTAGCTATTTAACTATTGGCTTTATAAACCCCGAAGAGAACAGGAGGGGTGTTACAAGTATTACGTGTGTATGTCTGTCTGAGCCTCCAAACGGATGGGTTGATATAGATCAGCCAATAAAAGATCATCAGCTCTTTTCTAGTTAATAGGAAGTGAGCAACTTCCATAGGTATTATCAGTTTAATTTGCCCTTTCAAAACTTTCGTGAGTTGTATTGTACTATACATTTTGATAAACACGGCTTTTACTCACGTATAACTTTGATTTTAAATTTGATTTTCTGTTACATTAATCATATGGCAAGAACATGGTAACCTTAACCTGCTGCTGCAGCATCACCTGAAATATGCAGGATACTCAACTCCTCACTAAATTACAACAGAGATATCGTGTTTAGGCTCTTTCAAATGGTCTCAATGAACAATAGACCAAAGTTTTTGTTTTATGTCGGGGTTTCTAAAATTATATTTGTTAAAGGGTCTGCTCTGAGGCTGAGCAAGCTTGGTCTTTAAAAAATGTGATATTATCAAACGTTTTGTCCACAGATCTCGCCACAATAGTGGAATCATTGACCCTCGGCGCTGAAAGCAACAATTGCATGGCCGATTTGGGCAACACTTCGTTCACAAACATGGAAATGGGACCTACTAGCATCACGGACATCACCAAGCCTTACCCGGCCAAAGAACCACTACCTGAAACGAATATTCAAGAGGTTAGTTACCTTTATTTTGACGAGTTCAGTTTTAAAATACTAGAATTCGCTGAGAAGTATACGTTTTTTGTGTGTTTATCTTGTAGTTCTTCTTGTATCACTACTTTTTTTGAACCAGTGTGTTTATACTATTTACTGTCTGTGTGTGCGTTATGCTTATAAATCTACAATATTATATTTTCAGTAATTATAATAGGTTGGGGAAAAAGTTTTTCGCATTTTTTAAGAAAATTCAAAACATTTTTTAGTATAGTTTATTTACATTTAACTAAAGTATGTAGGTACCATTTTGTTCGATAACTTTTTGCCATCTTGTAGGTAGGGACATGATCCCATTGCTATAGAAATTTTGGGACTTCTGATCAAAATACCGCGACAAGTGGTTTTGGCAGTCCTCTCGTGATGTTAACCTGACACTGCCTAAAGAATTCTGAAGAGACCGAAACAGGTGGAAATCTGAAGGTGCAAGGTCAGGATTATACGGCGGATGCATTAACACCTCCCAGCCAAACTCTCTTAAGTGAGTGGCTAAAGATGTGTGAGGTCTAGCGTTATCATGATGAAAAACCACACCCCTTCTGTTGATTAATTCCGGCCGCTTTCTCTCAACTTCTTGCTTTAATCTCATCAGTTGTTCGCAGTAGAGTTCAGAATCGATGGTCCTGCCTGGTGGTAACAGCTCATAATGAATAATGCCCTTCCAATCCGACCACACACACAGCATCACCTTGTTGCGAGTTAAGCCGGGTTTCGCCACAGTCTGTGAAGCCTGACCGGCCTAGCCAGCTTTTTTCAAATGCGCCAAAACTGTTTTGTGGTCAATTCCCAGTTCTTCAGCTACGTCGTAAATACTGATATGCCGATCTTGTTCCACTTTTTCAAAAATGGCATCCATCTTTGACATCAAAATTTCCGGATTTAAAACGCTTAAACCAAATTTGTGCTACTCTCACAGACACTGCACTAGGTCCATAAACATCGCAAATTTTTTTCGAGGCTTGCGTTGCATTTTTACCTTTTTTGTAGTAAAATTTTAATGTATCGTATTTCTTCATTAGATTTACTCATCTTGACACTACGAAAAACAATATAAAAATCATACATTTTCCTAATTTGAATTTGGATTATGTTCTTTAAAATTTAAACTTTAATGATACCAAAACCAGCCAGATACAAAATAGTATAGCCAAAGAGATTTTATAACAAGTTCATACATACTATAATGCGAAAAGACTTTTTCCCCAACCTAATATATTAGTATTATTAGGCACACGTCACAAGGTTTTAGATAGTTCTTCACGATGCGATGTTGCCTCGCACATACACTATATATTAGAGACTGGCTTTGCAAGTGTTTTCGTGTGGCTTGACACAGTTATGTAATACAGGACGGCGAGGCTCGGAACAACGAAAACGAAGCTGTCCGCAACAGCGCGAATTCGCTCAGCGAACTACTTGCCCTTCCCGCCTCGCTATTGCACACGCTAAGAAACAATGCCAATCGAATACAGATACAGGTAAGATACATTACACTTGTGGGTGTCACACGGATTCATTAACACTATACATACTTCAAGCCTGTGGCTTCGTGCTCTGTCTATCATACAATATGATATAGTGTAAGTGTGTGATGTGTGTCATTTATACTACTCATGTACAGATGTCGATAAGTTTTTTTTGTCAACAGTGCATTGAGAGAGACGATCGAGCTGAAGCCCAATACAGCAATCACAATAAGGACAATAACTCCGGCGGTGGATCTGGAAATATGAGTGCTAGTGAACCGGATTTGACGAACCAGGTAATACATTTGGTCAGTAAAATAAAGACAGCCAGACACTAGTCACTATCTACAAGTATTTCTGATCTATGGTCATCAAATGTGTTTAAGCTGTTACAATATATAGCTTTTAAGACGCTATGAGCTAGCCAGAGCAAGAGCCCTCGCTTCTACTTACAAGCCTGTACTTAAAGCGAGGAACTGGAAACATTGTTTCAGCTTTAAATTTATGTAAATAAACCTTATTTTCCTCTAGCAATAAAGACTTGCTCTTGTGCGGGACCACCATTTATTTTCGTAAGCATTATTTTTCTTGGTAAATAAATTAACCATGAACACAACTTGAAACTGTTATAACAAAATTGCAGGCTAGGCACCTCGATACAGATAATATATTCCGTTTCCTAGCGCACCAATATTGTAGCATCTTACGATATGTTTCTTGTAACTTGCTGCCTGTTTAAGTTTAATAAACATTATATTTTATTTGATTTAAGTGCTTTTTACTAAATTGAATGTTCTAATACAGGGTGCATCGCGTCTGTTAGAGTCTTTCGGTATAGGGCGGGGTTCGGTCGCCGGACGGGGAATCAATCAGCAGCGCGCAAACCGCACCAACAATGCAGCCGGCTTATTCCCAAGGTAACCACAACGCCTTTATACAAAAAACACCCTTTTCTCATCATAATGTATCTAACACTAGGTGCTGTCTCCTGGTATGTAGATAATAAGTAGCCTTATGTTAATCGGAGAAACAGTCGTATCAGTACTGGCAGAAGTTCGAATAATAGTTTTCTGGTAGGGTTTCTGACTAGACATCAATGGACGGTATTGTGGTGCAGAAAGCAAAGGTAAACAACTGCTAATGCTAATAATGCTACATTAGTTACGTCAACAAGTGCAATATCTAAATTTAATGATGTTGATAAAATATCAACATAATTAAATTTTACGACGACCTCGGTGGCGCAGTGGTCTAAGGTCCGGCTGAGACGCAGAAGGTTGCGGGTACGATTTCCTCCGCGGGATCTATGTTTGTATGATCTGCAAGTATTTGTCTCGGTTTTGGGTGTTTCTATGTTTATTATGTATGTATTTACAAAATATGTATAGAAGTAGTATTATCAGTTATGTGGTACTCATACCACAAGATCTCTGCTTACTTTGGAGACAGACAGATGATGCTGTGTGAAATGTCCGGGATTTTTTTTAACCCTTATCGTTATAGTCCAGGTTCCCTGGTCCATTTTTGCTTTTGATTACTATCAAGCTAATTTTCCGTGAGTAGCTTCATTTTGATGAGACGCCCAACAATTTCCTGTACGAAACTCTCTATCGTGGTAGCTAATAGAGGAAGCAAGGATAATATATGTAGATTTTATGATTTTCAAATATTTATTACTAACTGATTTTTTTTGGTTAAATCTCAAGATAATTATCTAAATTATTCGAAAAATATTTGTCCTACAAAATCTATGGTTTGATCAAAGAGTCGCCTCCTTCCAAAATGTGTCGATAACGAGGTCATCATAAATGATTACTAACCAGCTGATTATTTTATTTTTACTTAGTTAATATTTATATAATTGAACAGTCATATTGTCCTACAAATTGCGTGGTACGTTATCCCGGTCCTACGCTCAAAAGCTACGCTTACGTGATTGAGTTACAAACATCAATTTCCTTTTCACAAGCAGACATACCGCTCAGTACCATCAATACCATGTCAGTCTACCACTCTTTCGAACAAAGCGCTTTGCTTGCACAATTATAATGCGTACAGCCAAGGATTGGCCGTCGTCTGTTTTTCTTGAAAAATACAATCTGAGTCTCTAGTCTGGGTTGAAGTCAAGAGTAAATAGGTGTCTGTTTTTCCTGAAAAATACAATCTGGGTCTCTAGTCTGAGTTGAAGTCAAGAGTAAATAGGTGTCTGTTTTTCCTGAAAAATACAATCTGGGTCTCTAGTCTGGGTTGAAGTCAAGAGTAAATAGGTGTCTTCTAGACCTGCGTGCCCCATCGTTGGCTTCATCGTCGTTTACCACCAGGCGAGATCGTGGTCAAACGTAGAGCTATCAATGATAAGAAAAAAACGTCCAATCATCCTCGCTCGCTAATACTACTTATGCCTATCCTTATAACTAACTACAATTCAAATGTTTTTCATATTATTTTGTGTTATTGTCTGTGACGCATTACTCGTACTTTTGATGCAAATATTTATTTCGAGACATTCTATTTAAAACATTACTAATGAACCTCTGTATGTTTGTATATTGGTAAATAAATAAATCAATCCACACATCTACCCAAACTTACACATTTATAATATTGATAGGTAGGATTGGAATATAATATATAAATAAAATTTGATGTTGTAAATACATACATATTATACGTAAAAAAAGACCCAGACTCGAGACAAATACCTGCAGATCGTACAAAAATTTGTCCTGTGGCGTGAATCGAACTCACAACTTTCTGCGTCTAGCACGAAACTGGCACGAAATACGTGTCTTATTGGTTTTTAAAAATATGTTTCATCATAATAAAGAAAGGGTTTTTGTTTCAGCCTTGTACGGTTAGCGTTGTCGAGTAACTTCCCAGGCGGATTATTATCCGCTGCGCAGAGCTATCCCTCACTCGCGCCTAATGCCCAAAATGCTTTGACGCTATCCCTGACATCTACATCCAGCGAAAGTGAACAGGTATGTTTATTTCAAGGCACACATTTCACATTTAGATGGAATAAAGTCAAAGTCAAAGGCAAAAGATGTTTTAATCAATACAATCACAAGGATCACTTTGAAACGTCTTACATACTAGGTGAATTTAGATGCTAATTCCTTCTAACCCAGGTCCGAGAAGAACTGGCAACTCCTCCTGAAATTGCAAGGTTGTTGGAAAACTTATTATTTTATTGACGTGTTATAATTTTAACGTGTGTATTTGATGCGGATGAACCGATTTTGATTTCGTATTGTTGTTTGAACAGTAATTTGATCGAGAGTGTTCGTAGGTATTTAAGAAAATCTGTTCAGCTATTTGAAGATCATCAGCTATTTTAAGGGATGTGAGCAACTTCCACAGGTCTGATCTTTTCGGAATTTAGTATTCAGCTATTTCAATGATACTGCAAGAACATGGTAACCTTAACCTGATGCTGCAGCATCATCTGGAATATTCAGGATACCCCACTCCTCACTAACATAAAATAAAAAGCTTGGGATGTATCAGCTCCAACTCGACTCGGCGTCCGTAACAAAATTGGCAAGGATCATACAAAAAAGTGTTAGGACCAGACAAGTTTCTTATCGGATTCTTCTTGAACTGAGGTTAGGAGGAACCGGCACCTAGATTCACTAGCATGTAATAAGACGATTCAAAGTGGTCCTTGTGATTTTATTGAATTATTATTGAAGCTATTTCCATGACCTAAGAATTCTAACGATTCCAAGCCTATACATATTAGTGGTTCTCATGGATATAGTTCGGCATCCGAGCAAGTACGAAACGCCAGAGCAAAGAATCACACGCTTAGGCACTAGGAGAATGGACCTTGAGGCTCCAATAAGTCCAAGGCTGGATGTGGCAAGGCATGGCTGTCGGTTTCAGGGTCTTCCCACTGATATGAAAAATATTATCAGTCCTATCATATTTAAACGCAAATTAAAAAACTTTCTGTTGGAGAAGTGTTTCTACTCTGTTGATGAATTTATGACATAAAACAGGACCTGACATCAAAAATTATCAAATATTATGACGTTATTAGTGTTATTATTATTTCTTGCTTTGTTTTGTTGATTTATATATGTTTTTTTTAATAGTAATTCTTAATTGATTATATTGTGTATTTTAATTGTAATTAATTCATAGTATGTACATTCAAATACGATTTGTAAAATAATTGTTACTGAATAAATGAAATGAAATAAATAAAGAATGTTTTGTATTTGTATTAGCATGCGGTATATGATCGTGTTTCTCATTGAAATAGTCTCAATAAATAGGTAATAGATAAAACAATATACGAGTAAATCACGTATTACTTTGTCGATGGAAGCACCGACATTGTTACCATTCATATAGATCATCTTTTTTAGAGTGAGTTTGATCTGCGGTCCGCTCGTTGTCAAAGTCAAAAGATATTTTATTCAATACAATCACAAGGATCACTTTGAAAAACGTCTTACATACTACGTGAATTTAATTTTAATTCCTCCTAACCCAAGCCCGAGACTGGCAAGAACTGGCAAGAAACTCGTCCTGGTTCTAGCGCTTTTGTGCTTGATCCATCTTATAACTACTTTATATACGAAAAACTAATACAAGAGAGGTTATACATTTCAAATGTGTCAGTTACAGTATGTAACAAAAGAGCGCCACCGGCATAAATTGTAAAAAAAAAGTAAGTCAAGCGTCTGAAAAAAATAAAACACGGAGTTAATCATATGTACTTAGATGCTTTATTATTAATAAGGTGTCCAGTCTCCTCCGTTGTCCATAATGGCCTTGCATCTTCGTGGCATACTTTCGACTAAATTTTCTGCGTATTCACGGGATAATGACTTCCATATGGCCTTTAAATTGCGAGTAAGCTCGGCGGCAGTTAGGTTTTTTTTTTCCTCGAAGTTTGAGTTTCATCAACGCCCAAACGTTTTCAATTGGGTTTGCGTCAGGAGATTGTGAGGGCCAATCCAAAACCTCGATGCCATTATCTAGTTTCCAGGCGGTGCATAGGCGACTTCGGTGTTTGGGGTCATTGTCTTCTTGTAATAACCACGATTCACTTGGGCTTGGGAACAGCCTTCGGGCAGATGGTAATAATGCTTTCTGGTATATTTGGTTCATCTTTACAGCATTTAGAGAACCGGTAAACAAGTTCAAATTGCCAAAACCACGTTTTGAGAAGCATCCCCAAACATGCACCTTTACCGGTTGTTCAACAGTTCGTTCGACAAGTCTGTTATCGGCAGTGGACCAAGCACGAGATGTGATACTAGTTGTCCAAAACGAAGCTTCGTCTGAAAAGATTATCTTGTCCCAGTCGCGGTCTTTGTTATCTTGTGCCCAGGCCATTCTTTTTTCAACGTGTTTTTGTGAAAGAAGGGGTTTCTTCAATGTGCTTCGGTATTTAAACTTTAATTGTAGCTAGAGATATATTTAGCCCTTGTTTCAACAGTTTTTCTTGTGCGGATCCTCGACGGACGACGTCTTTCTTGTTGTACCACGTTCCGGTAGGTCATCGACGTGTTTTGGTACTGAATATCGGTTTACCCACTTGGTCACGAACGCCTTTGACTTTTTCATATACTTTGCTCTCTGAACACGTGACATTTTGGGTCCTTTCGGATGCGAACAAAGGAACACTGCCTCATAGCAGGAAGCATAAGCGGCACTCATCTCGGGAAGCCTGCGCTCTGTGCGAAGTGAACGCAAGAACTGGTAAATTTTTTTGATGCGTCATCGGCAAAACGTAGGGCTACCTGCTCGTATTTTTTGTTTTAAAAAAAAAAAAAGCCTCGAATACATTTTTTTATAGTGGTCACGTTCTTGTCAAACACACTGTAACTGTCTGAGGGCAGAACAACATGAGGCCATGAATTCTTATTCTTATCGTTGCCGCTCATTTTCACCGTTCGCACTGGTCCACACGATTAAAACTTCCCTAATGAAAATTATCTAGATGAATCGAAACAGTGTCGGTGCTTACATCGACCAAAATGTAATAGATATTGATAGTTAGATAGTTTTTTTTATTATAAATTTATTTTGTAGGTATCTTTAGAAGATTTCCTGGAGTCATGCCGAGCGCCTGCTATGTTCACCGAGCTGGAAGATGACGACGACGTTGACACACTCGACAGCGATAAGGAAAACGAACCGTCTTATCAAGATGTGGTTAGTACTGTATGTAGAAGAATGAGTATTTTTTATATTGTTTATTGTTGCTATTATCTATGGTGAAGTATATGTCGTGTTCTCGTGTATTGAAGGTCAAGTTAACCCTTTTAAAATGGTTTAAACTCGTGCTCAACTCTAAAAACTTAAAAAAAAAAAAAAAAAAAAAATTGCATATTATGTATTTACAAAAAAAAAAAAATAAGTTATTTGGTTCCCATAACACAAGCTCTGCTTACTTTGGGGCTAGATGATGCTGTGTGAAATGTCTGGCATTATTATTATTAATTTAGCCACTCAAAGTCCAATAAAATGAGTGTTACAACATCCTACACTATTTTTTTTATACTACTAATATAAAGAAAATACAAAATTTTTATTTATCGAAAATTTATATTTTACTAATCGAACCCAACGGTCTGATACGTGATGATGGTAAGAGGCCTGATGGTATGACTCTTGTCCGTTGGAAGATGGGTAGGCCATTATTAGTGTGGGATGCTACTTGCGTAGACACCCTGGCCGCATCCCATCTGTCGGGGACTTCCGTTAGGGCCGGTGCGGCGGCTGAATGTGCCGAGGACCTCAAAAACAGCAAATATGCTGGTTTGGATAAGGCCTACCTGTTTGAGCCTTTTGGAGTCGAGACCCTGGGCCTGTGGGGAACAGGAGCCCACCGTGTTTTCAAAATTATTTCACGGCGTCTGGTAGATACATTGCGTGACCCAAGAGCTGGCTCCTACCTGGCCCAGCGTATGAGCATTGCCATTCAACGTGGTAATGCCGCCAGTATCTTGGGAACGCTGCCCTGTTGCAGTGATCTGGATCAGTTAGCTATCTATAGATCGTTTTAAACGGTCTTTAGATAGCTGAACCGTTTCACGTGTATTTTATTTTATTGTATATTATTTTGTACATTTTGTAATTATTTTATTAAACTACTAATATTATAAATATCAATGTTTGTGTGGATGTTTGAACTTTAATCAATCACGCAATAATGGCTGAATCAGTTTGGATGAAACTTTGTATATAAATAAATAGATGTGAATCTGGAATTACATATTGGCTTCTTTTTATCGTCGAACCAAGCAGTTACCGCGGACAGCAGCTATTAATACCATAAATGTACTTTCAAAACGTTCATGAGTTGTGCAGGGTGGGCCTTAACTGAGTGTGTAATTTTACAGGGTGAGTTCGGATCGCTGTTTGCTTGCTCTCGAGAAGATTTTCTAACTAGATAAATAGAAACAATGTCGGTGCCTTCATTGACAAAATAATAATAAAAAAAAACATCCATCGGCCTTATCCATCGGATATTAAGTTACTTAAATCTTTGAGCATATCTAACCAGGGTAGACAGAGGCACGTCCAAACATTATATATGGCACATACGCTCTACGGAGTTGTAGTAGTATGCCGTATGTGACGGGCAACCACATCACTGCTTATAACGCCAGAAAATAGTGTTGATAAAAATTCCGTGTTTCTAAAAGTATTATAAATAATGACATAAATTTATAACAGAAATGTATAAAATAATTTGGAAACTGTTAAGTTATGGGCTTGTTTAAAACAATCTATAAATTCGCGCAATAAAAGCGGCCACATGATACTGGCGGCAATGCCAAGTTAAATGGTAATTTTAATACTCGGGGAGATAGGAGCCAGCCACAGTGCTTGGCCAGACTGCAAAAGCGGGACGCGGGACAGCTCCTCTATTTCCCTTTCTCATTCTCGTCACACACACGCACGGGCTTGTTTAAAACAATCTATAAATTCGCGCAATAAAAGCGGCCACATGATACTGGCGGCAATGCCAAGTTAAATGGTAATTTTAATACTCGCGGAGATAGGAGCCAGCCACAGTGCTTGGCCAGACTGCAAAAGCGGGACGCGGGACAGCTCCTCTATTTCCCTTTCTCATTCTCGTCACACACACGCACACACTTTTGGTTGACAGTACCAACCTCTTTGAAAATTTGTTAGTACCATCTGACGGCCAGATGGTATGGCAGTGACGTACAACACTATGGTTGATCTTCCGTAAATGATTCGTGTATTATTCAGGTATCTCGAAACCTGCTATCTCTGATGGAAGAGGAAGCTCTAGAAGCAGTCCGCGGCGGGCTGGGCGGAGCGGCGCGCGCCCGTCGACCTTGGGACGATGACTTCGTGCTGAAGAGGCAGTTCTCAGCGCTCATCCCGGCCTTCGATCCTCGACCCGGCCGTACGAATCTCAACCAAACTGTCGGTGAGTCTTGAATCAGCGAAATAAACTGCCAGGAAGCCATCCAGGGCGTTAGAACTAACCTGTAGTCTACCTACAAACGAACATACGCTTATATCAGAGCTTAGCATACAAAAAATGTGTTATGTTGTATACAAACTTATCTTGAGTAATGTATCGTGTAGGCCAGTTTCAAATTGCACTGCGCGCACACGCACTTTTGGCTTGATTTCCGAGAGAATTGATACTCCGTGATGGTTTAGGCTTACGAGGTAGAACGAACCGATTTTTTTTGGTCGTTGTAAAAGTTGTGTGCACGCGTAGCTGAGATATTTTCGTTCCGCGAGAGAGTCGGCTACTGGAGAACGCTAGGTGCTATTTGTGTCAGCCGACATTGTCTTCGCTACCGCAGGTCGGTTAATCGTCGCGAAATTCAAATTTAAAGAGGCGTTAACAACGTTTATTACTAATTGTCGCGAGTTACGTAATAAGAGAACTGTTTTGCCTGGGTCTCTGACGATACTATAACAAAGTTTAATAAGTTTTGTAATTGATTTCCGCAAAGTCACGCTTGAATCAATTATCTAAGAATGATACTTTTAGTTTCAAGTTCCTTTAAAGTAGAGTATAATTTCAATGTACACATTTCAGATCTCGAAATACCGCTGGACGAGTCAGCAGAAGAGGACGGAGACACAGACGCGGAGGAAGATACAGCGGCTGCCAGCAACGAAGCAGGAGATGAGAACAATGCTGTGTGCAGTGCGACGGGTGCGGCGGCTGCGGCGGCTGCGGCGAGTGCGGCGGCGGCTGCCAATGCGGCCAGTGCGCGCCTGCCTTCCCTGCGGCTCGTCCTCAGCGGCGGCGGCGCCTCACTTACACTAGAGAGGCCTAGCTGGACTGTGTACCGCGCTATTCTAGCCCTCAACGCAAGAATGCCTCCTCATGATATGCACCGTGATGCTACCTATACGTAAGTATAGTTTACTAGGTATCTACGCAAACATATTTCGATATATCGCAACGATAACGTTAAAATGGTCTTTACATACTTTTATCGCGTATTACATTTTAACTCTTTAAAAAGCAATAAATTACGATTACGATTAGCCCATTGTGACCCACAGCTGGGCAAAGGCCTCCCCTTGATCTCTCCAGTCTACTCGGTTTTGAGCTGTTTGGACCCAAGCTCTGTCAAAGGTGTCGAGATCATCTAGCCATCTCTTTTTGGGTCTACCACGGCGCCGTCTTATTAATTAAGGCAGTTGATTTTCTATTGTTCTTGACACGATATCGCGACTAAGATATTTGAGGGGTACATTTATTCTCGACGTTTCGGTTATGTTATAATAATCATTGTTGCGTGCTGACTGGAAGCCTAAGGAATTGACGACGAGTAGCAAAGGAAATTACCCTAGCTTTGTCTACAGGTTCCGAAATCAAGTATCGACCGTGTGTCGACGAGTTACACAAGTGTGACTATTACACCTCTACTTTGAAATTGAAAAATGACTATCTATAAAGTCCCACTCATTCCATAATAAACATATTTATTCTAGGTTAACTTACAAAGAAATTGACGGAATGGAAACGTTTGCATCATCAAGCGACAGCGAAGACGATGAGCCCAACGATCCAGGTGCGAATCTTAAATAATGCTAATCATAAGGTGAAATCCTTACTAATATTATAAACGCGAAAGTTTGTATGTATGTTTGTTACTCTTTCACGCAAAAACTAATGAATAGATTTTAATGAAACTTTGCAATAATATAGCTTATACATCAGAATAACACATAGGCTATAATTTATAAAGATAATGTGTAAATTGTCCAAAATATAATGATAAGAGCTATTCTGGCGTGCACTACATTACTACACAAAACCGTTAGAATTACACGAACTACTAATCCTGCGCAGACGAAGTTGCAGGCACCAGCTAGTTATAAATAAAATAAAATAATGGCAAGGAGATGATGCAAAAACAGTGTCGCCTATGTGACCATTATGATCACACAGGCGACACTGTTTTTGTAACTTCCGCGGATAGTATCGGTCTCTAAATGTTTTTCTATCATATATTTTTTCTAAAATAAATACAATGCCTAGTCATATTCATAATAGTGCTGTAAGCCGTATGTAATCGGCGCATTTTAATACTTCTAACCACAATAGTTCGACATAAATAGCGTTAAATGTTTTAATTTATTTTTTTGTCTAATGAACATTCTGAGACTTACGCACGCCTAGCGCCGCTGTCACGAGCAGTTACGAGGAGGTAGCGGCGGGGGTGATGAGGTGCGGGGAGCGCACTAATATTTCCTGCTATATCTTAACAAAATTGGCGTGTTGTCTGAAAACCAGCGCTGCTTTCTTAACATGTTTGGGAACAGCAATAAGTTGAGACTGGATCTGTTTGACCGCACTCTTAGGGAAGGACTGATAATACTAACTGTAGTACTAATCGCTTTTGATGCGCTATTTTATTTTTGTATGTATGTATGAATAGAATAAAATATAATAGCGTAGCTCGGTGTTGCGAATCCTATCTATTCGCTTTACTCCGAGGATGCAGAGCACCATCGAACGTTGGCTAACTTTGAGGTTATACTTTTGAATGTAGGTTAAATACCAGATCTGCGCAATATGTGAGAACGGGAGTTGTTATATAATATGTTTTTTTCTTTCTTTGTTTTGACAGAGCGTGGGATAGCCGGTGCGAGTGGTGGCGAGGGCGCGACGGCAACATGCTGCGTGCGAGTGCTTCGACGACTTCGCGCGGCCGCGCCCGCTCTGCCGCCCGACGCCTTCCTCTCCACCAAACTAACCAACAAGCTTCATCAGCAGCTACAGGAGCCGCTCACACTAGCCGCCAGCGCCACGCCCCCTTGGTATGTATCCCGCTGTATACAGTCTAGGCACGAGCTGTACAACGCAAGGCACGACGCACGTTACATCTAGGCCGAGAACAGCCGGGCGATTATGTAATTCTGATACTATCAAAACATTATACAAAACCAGCTTTAGTTACTATGAAAAAACTTGCTGTCATATGAATTAAAACTGAGATAGAAACCGAACTTACGTAATCCGATCTAGAAATAATGTCTGTCGAAATTGCTTATAAACGCCGCGTCACGGAATACCAGAGTTATAAGAGCGTTTTAAACGCTATCGTTATAACTTACGCTGAGTAACTACCGATTTTCCTGCCAATTTACTTAATTACTTGTTAGTTCATACGTACTTATATGATATCACAATATGACACAAAATAAGCTTTGTTTTCTTTCTTTCTAATCGAAACGGACGAGACATTGATTGTATCAAGAGTTCCATAATCGCCATGCAGGGAGTGTAAGGGAGCTATGTTCACTATCTCGGGCGATGTTTGTGCAAAGACGTAAAGCTCAACCAAGGCGAATAAGTCATCGATGATCCTTCAAGACCTCTTAGGGTGACAACGACAACTTCCTAAAATGACAACTCTCGAAAACGACAACTTTTAGAATGTCAACTACCTAATCGTATATGCGCCCCTTTTGCCACGCGCCACACTTGTACAGCGTTAGATGTATCTGCGGAGACGGTTTGGCCCACGTTCGTAACTAAGATCTAACTAATTAGTAACCAGCTACGTAAAAACAATTTCCTTTACTGTTTTGTAATCAGTTACTAATAAACGCTTATTTTCACTGTTTCATAACCAAGAACCTCTTGTCGTATGGTCTCCTGGTAGTTTTTCGTAATAATTAATATTGTGAAATGATTATTTCTTGCGATAATGCGTAGTGGCACTTCTGGCGCTTCGGCGGCCGCTGCCGCGGCACGCTCGCTTTGCTCTCTCGCCTTGCGCGTTGTTTTCTATACTCTAACATAACCTAACCAACTGCATTTGTCCGGAGTATCAGGAGAGCATATATAAATAAGAGGTTCTCATTATAAAAACTGGTTATAAAATATAACGAAAACGGAAAATAAGTGTTTATTAGTAACTGATTACAAAACAGTGAAGGAAATGGTTTTTACGTAGCTGGTTACGAATCAGTTAGTTACCAAAATTCCTGAAGCTCATCAATAGTACAAGTAATACTACTGTGTCCTTAGTCCCATTAAAATAGATACTAGTTTAAAGTAAAACATTCTTACAAAAAAATAACACCGGTAATCTAATTTTTCCATTGCCTTATTTCTGACCTAACTACCTAACGTATCTCTGTCCCCTACACTAGGTCTCTAATGAGCCTATATTGTAGGGTCACAGTGCCCGTCTCGGACACTCGTCCTAACAGAACAAAATAAAAATAAAAAACATAAGTTACGGACAAGTTAAATATAGGTATATTAAATGTCCTAAATGTATTGAGCAAGTGTTTTGTAAAAGTGATATATGATACTATTTCTCCAGTCATTCATCATAGCATTCCCGAGCAGCAACACGGGTTCTTTAGGGGTCGCTCAACAACAAACAATTTATCGTTGTTTATCAGCGACGTGCTTGGTGGAATGGAGTCACGTGCACAGGTTGACGTGGTCTTCACTGATTTTGAAAAAGCATTCGATCGTGTAGATCATGTCATCAATAACATGATTTTGCTAAAAAAAAATGTTTCCTTATGTTCTATTTTTGTTTTTTGCAATTATTGTAGTACTTAGTTTTAATTGGTTTTTCTTTTGTTTTTTAATTTACCTATTCATACATATACTATCCATGAGTTATAAGCGAGTTAAATACAAAATGTGGATTCAAAATAAAGTTTGGCATATCTACACTTTATTATATTAAACTAAATTAATAACTGTGAATCCTAGATTACGATAAATAAATATATAAATAAATAAGTTAACAACTTAGAATAAATGTTCTCGGCAATAGTCGTTTGGAAGTTGTCATTTTAGAAATTTGTCGTTGTCACCCTGAGGGTTCAAGACCGGCGTATGGAAGACGTGTCTATGATATACTGATATGATACCGGTTTATAGTTACCTTGATTATACGATATTACCCAAGTTACGAATTTTCCGATTGCGGTAGACAGCTTTAGTGCCCATAACACTAGAATTCAAATTCAAATATTTTTATTTAATACAATCACAAATATCATTTTGAAACGTCTTACATACTAGGTGAATTTAGGTGACAATTCCTCCTAACCTAAGTCCGAGAAAAGCTGGTAAGAAACTCGTCCTGGTCCTAGCGCTTTTTTGTATTCTGCATTTTTGTCTTACAAGCAAATATGCCCAATTGTCTGGGCATTCCAGTGCGCTAACATCTGCCGAACCGGCACCGCCTCACCAACCATAACATTTTATACCACTTAAATTATTACCAATTAGTCTTTAGTACCAATTTATTTTACTAACCATTCCGTGTATCTGTGTAAAGTTCAATAAATACACTGCTATATACAGTGAATTTTGGAGTTCTCATTTCCTCATTGTACCAAATACCAACCACCAATAGCTAAGAGGCTTAGGATTCCCACCAAACAGAGTCCTTGTCTTTTTACAGTATGATCCATCTTATAACTAGCTTAACTACAAAAATCTAATACAAGATTACAGTAGTATATACATTGTAAATATGTCAGTTAACTGTCTGAGGGCAGAGCAACAAGAGGCCATGCATTTTTATCAATAATATAGTCATTTATATTATAATACGCTTTATTTAAGCTTTTCATTTCTTAATAGGTAGTTTAGTTGCATTTTCAGAAAGCTTATTATAGAAACGTACCGTGTGCCCCAAGGACTTAATACTGTTTCTAGTCGAAACCTAAGAATGTATAATTTGTATCGGTTCCTAGTATTGATTTTATGAAGATCACTATTTTGCTGAAACCAATCTTTTTTATGAATGTATAATACATTTTCATATACATATATATTAAGAAGCTAGAAATTCGTTAATTGGCGTTGCTCTCTTTTGGTTGTTTCTTTTAATAACGTGGTGTTTTCCACAGGTGTCAGCAGCTCAACGACTGGTGTCCATTCCTGTTCCCGCTGGAGACGCGGCAGATGTTCTTCGCGTGTACCGCGTTTGGAACCTCGAGGACCATAGTCTGGTTACAGGCGCAAAGAGACCGCGCTCTCGATAGACAAAGGTATGTACGAATTCGGCTGTTTCAATTAAGCTGGCTAAGTCATTTACACTTCCAAAATAGCGGACTCCAATTTTTTTTCATATAAATAAATAAATATTGGTGGACAATGCACACAACACCTATTAGCTCCAAACTAAGCATAGCTTGTGTTATGGTGACTAGATGACTGTAGGAATACTTATTTTTAAATACATACTTGTGATACTTTATAACACCCAGAAACAGAACAAACACCTGTGTTTATCACACAAATGTTTATCCTGGGAGGAAATCGAATCCTCAACTTATAGCGCAGAAGGCAGAGCTACTACACACTAAGCTGACGGGCCAGTCAAATAGCAACTCTTGCTACAACACAACAAAGTACAATACAGGTTGCATAAGCTTTTAGTGTCTAATATTATATTTACCTAAATAGTGTCTTTCTTTCTATCGCGTAACTCTATCTCGTCTTACGCGGCACTTCTCTACGAATTTCGCCCAATTTCGCATCTGAAGTATCAAACATCTGGTTCCGAGAGTACGAGCTATGTTAGTTTGGGGCCGGATAGAGTTGTTTTTCCACTAATATTTATTATTATTATTTCAGGGCTGGAAATACAGTGTCCCCGCGTCGGGCTGACTTAGAGGCTACAGAGTTCCGGATGGGACGTCTGCGTCACGAGCGTGTGCGGATTCCGAGAGATCCTGATTTACTGCGATCTGCCATGCAGGTTAGATATACCTCTTCACCAAGTAAATAGACATATAAATATTGGTGGATATTTCACTGCCGATTTATAGATACTGTAAATCTGAGAGTTTATAAATTTGGATGTTAGTTTGTAACTCAAATCAAGCAATAATTACTGAACCATTTTAGACTTAGAATATATTTTAATATGTTAAATTTTAGGTACGTACAACGCTGCCAAAGCTATATGCAGCAGTTAGTTATACATCCGATTCATCCTACCGCCTGCGCCATTTAAAGTGCGCATTATTAGGCGCAGTCGGTTGGATAACCTACCTATTTTATCATCACGTTTATTTAACCTGGTTTTCTTCATAGGTAATGCGAGTCCACGCGGGTCGCAAATCCGTACTCGAAGTAGAGTTCGCAGGCGAAGAGGGAACTGGCCTAGGGCCAACACTGGAGTTCTACGCGTTAGTTGCCGCTGAGTTGCAACGTGCTGACTTGGATATGTGGCTACACGAGCCAACGCATCGCGACGAGGATGACGCGCCCAACCATCTCGTCACACCTGACGGTAGCTACTCACATTATACACTGGCTTAAATATTTTGTACAATGCAGTATTTTTGCCGCTATCTTGTCTAAGGCGCTCGTGCTGTCAATTTTTTGATGAAATTCTGAATTCGATACTGAGAAGTTAACAACAGGACAATCAGACGTACCTCAGTACCATCCATACCTTCTCAGTCAACCAACCTTAATAACAAAGAGCTTTGCTTCCACATTTATAAAGCGTACAGCTAAGGATTGAAATACTTTGCCGTCGTCCTGAAAAATACAATCGGGGTTTCTTTAAGTCAAGAGTCAATAGCTGTCTTCTAAACCTGCGTGCGCCTTAGTCGGCCGCATTGTCGCTTACCACCAGGCGAGATCGTAGTCAAATGCAGGTCTACCTATGCTTAAAAAAAATATTGTTGCTAAGGATGCCTCGTGGAGGCGTGTTGGATTCCTTTTGGGTGTAACTTAAAAGAATATATTTTCGGGAAAGTACTAGATACTATACTCCAGCCATATTCGAGCTATAATGTTTAATAACAAAGCGTTGCTAGGCAACCATGCGACGGCATGGGTAAAAAAACATTTTTATCAATGCTCATTTTGGTAAATGCAAAAGTGTGATTAAAGTGTATGATAATAGGTAATACGCATGTATTATATTAGTGGTTCAAATTTACTTGACTTTTCCCCCTTTTTTGTTCTGATTTTGTATATAAACCATTATTTTCTGATTTAGTTTGTTTATAATTGCATAAAATGTGAAAATAAGCGCGCGAAATTGAAGTTTGCGAATAGCGGCGTTTTAGCACACCAAATTTAAGCGATGTTTTAAATATTTGTAACTGAATTCAAAACAAAAAAAATACATGGATATTCCCTATTGATAATGCTTATCAGTAAATAATTGAGTTTTTAACCAATAAAACTGTACGAAAAGATAAAATAATAAAAACGGTAGCTGATTTATTTACATTTGAGGAGCTCCGGAACAAAAACCGATAAATGCGTTTTTGATCAAACAACTTTTTTTTTATTTTTCGTCTCTCATAGTACTCTTACATGCCATACTTCAATTAGACGCATCAAAACCCGTTAAAAACGTACTAAATGACACTACAGTTGGGCAGCCGGAACAAAATCCGACAATTACATAATTTTTTATCAATTCGTAACAGAGTTTTTAGTTTTCGTACCAGTAACCGATAAATCCTATGCAAATTGTTGAAGGCTGATTTCCGTTCGGATCATTTGCCGATAAATGTATTTTTTTGGTAGAGTGAAAAAAGATTTAAGAAAAAAACCAGTGATTATTTACAAATAAGAGTATTACGAAATTTATCAAAACTATGGAGAAATAAAAAAACTAGGTGAAGGATGGAAAACACTAGATATTAAATCCTTAGAAGAACATTATAATTTATAAGAAATTGGATGGAATGAGATACATAAAGAGAGTAGTTTTGGAGAAACATTTAGTGACTAAAAAGATTGGCAGAAGAGTAGAAACAACAATTAAAAATTTGGTAGGTATAGGTATTGACCTATAGAAACTTAAGAAATTAATCTGATGAAGAGCGCAGACCACTATGTCTGTTAAAGAGGGGCAAACGTCACCCAACAGAACATTAACAAACAATTTACTGTAAGGGTTTGAGTTTTGCTAAAAAACGAGATGTTGATAATTTGATGAAAAAAAACAGTTTGGCGATGACTGGAGGATTAATGAGGAATTTAGATGGTACAAGAACTTACTGGAGAACGAAAACCTTAATCAGCATGAAGATGATGAAGGAAATACTTGCGATTGTATCGAAGAAGAAAATAATATTTTAATATAGAAGGTAGATAATGATAATAAAAGATTAGTCCATTACTCGTGTTTTTTTTAATAAAACTGTCCCTAAAATAGAGGTTTATATAACGATAGTTACAGGGGCGCCGGAACACACACCGATATATACAATTAAGCCGCTAATAAGCCGATAATTACGTAATGGTCGGACCAAAACCCGATAATTTCATATTTTAAATTAAAATGCTTAGGACACTATTCATGCTAGATTTTTTTTTAGTGACTATATTAAAGCCCTTCCTACTACATTTTTATCATATTTTAGTTGATCGAAAAGCATTACGATTTTTAAATAAATCAATTTTTATATTTTCTCAAAAATTATGTAAAGTGGTTTTATCGGTTTTTGTTCCGGAGCTCCTCATTTACTATATTTTTATTTCATTTTTTACTTCGCACTGATGTGGGGCTCACCAACTAAATGACATAATACAAAAATGCAAAAATGTTCACGATTTCTTCCAAAGAAGCAAGAAAGCATTAAAAAAGAAAAATAATTCCACTTACATGTGATTTGAAATGTTTATTAATCAATTTTTATCTTTTACATGACTTTACTTATCTTTTATATGATTGATATTATGAATAGTTTGATCGATTTTTAGAGTAAAACGATTGAAAGTATTAAATTGTGAAATATTCTGAAGTGAAAACCCTAAAAATCGGCTGTTGTCGTTTGTTTACAAATATTATGTCTCGAATATGGCTGGAGTATAGTCTATTCAATGACTAATTGTATCTGTTTCTCTAATTATAGGTAAAAAAAAAAAGTTTTATTTATTATGTAAATGTTGTATTATGTTTAGTTAGCTTTATCCCCTTTTCTACTAATGTATAAACAACTAGCGGCTGCCATAGCTCGCATCGCACACATGGTATCTAGTGTGTGTCAAATGTAATTTAAAAGTGTAACTCTAACTTGAACTATTCTATGAGAGTTGACCCTAAATTTCTATTATGTTGTTATCAGAGAAGCCCCCGGGATACTACGTGACGCGGTCAGGTGGCCTGTTCCCAGCGCCGCTGCCTCAAGACTCACCAATCTGTGATAAAGTTTGCAAATACTTCTGGTTCCTGGGAGTATTTTTAGCTAAGGTAACATTAATTCGCTTTTTATGAGTAGCAACAAGAGCTTTTCCTGAACTAAAGCCGACATTTACCAACATTTTGGGATTTACCGATATTTCCCACGTATTATTATGTCGATGAAAGTACTGACAGACACTGTTTAAGGGTGAATCGCGAACGCGAGCAAACGAACCGCAGAACAAACTCACACTAATGAAGATTCTCTAGAAACAGTGCCGGTGCCTTCAACGACAAAATAGTACGTGAGTAAATACCAGTATTTCTCAAAATTACAGTTCACGAATATTTTGAAAGTTAAATAAAACTAGCCGATTTGGAAAACCGAACCGTAGCACGTGAACGTTAAATACCATTCTAAGGAATGAATTAATGAAAACTCTTTATTGTACATCCTAATACTAGCGAAAAAAACTATTTGACAACTAATAATACCTAAAAATATATTTACAATGGGCGGTCTTATCGATCGGAGCGATTTCTTCCTGGCAACCTATGGATGGAGAGGAGCCTAACTGGAATTTAAGATTAGTTGGGGTGCCCTAAATTATATATACATAATTTGATACTTACAAAGTACACTGTTCAATGTTTTCGCAGGTTCTTCAAGACGGACGGTTAGTTGACCTCCCATTATCGGAGCCGTTCCTACGCATTATGTGCGGTGAGGAGCTAACCACTGAAATTTTGGAAGAAATTGATCCCATTCGACACAGGTAATTTATATTAGCTCAATTTATTTACTAGTTGCTGTCCGCGGCATCGCACGTGTTGTAATAATATATAAAAAACGAGCCTTACAGTAGTCACATTATGTGTAAGACTTAGCTGACAGTACCAACCTCTCGAAAAATATGTTGGTACTATCTGCCGGCCAATTCTATAATCTAGCGCGCGCTTCCCCGGCTTCCTGCTACACATTTTCGTTACTTTCGTTCCGTCAGTAAATCACTAAATCATATTTACCATGGAAAGATCCTGTAAATGATGCATTAAAAAGTATCCCATGTCCTTCCCAAAAATACAATCTATCTCCTTACCAAATTTAATCAAGATCCGTTCAGATGTTTAACTGTGAAAACCTTACAAATAAACAGACAGACTTTTTAGAATTTATAATATTACTATGGATTTATCGTCAGCTTGTTTTAGTAGGTAGTTAAAGGATATCTATCGCGTGTCACCTTTTAATTTGTTCCCAACGTTTCGGTTGTGTAGCAACAACTTTGGTCACGGACTGACACGAAGCATTGGGAGTTACCGCCGAGTAGCAACGGTATACCCTTTAACAACTAAAACATTGAACTCTGATCACAATAGTTAAAAAAAATATGATCGACAGGTTCCTATCGAGCCTGTTAGCTGCAGCGGCCGAATACGACGTCATTATGAAAGACGTACTTGAGGCCGAGGAGAGAGAAGAGAAGGTTCGAGCACTGACGGTAGAGGGTGCCACATTCGACGCTCTCGCTCTCACCATGACACACGTCGCGGCCAACGCTAACCCGGCCGTGTCTATACAACCGCTCTGCGACAGTGGCGAGAATATAGAGGTTTGTATGCAAAACGAACTGGAAAAAATGGTTGTGTTTAGTGGTAATGGTTGTGGGTTCGATTCCCGCCTAGAATAAACTTTTGTGCGATGAACATAGTTGTTTGTTCTGTGTCTGGGTACTATAAAGTACCATAAGTATGTATTTTAAAGTATATTAGTATTCTATCAGTCATCTGGCTACCGTAGTACAAGCTATGCTTAGTTTGGGGCTAGATGGTGTTGTGTGCATTTATATCAGAAAAATAAATCATAATAAAAAATTTGCTTGACTTTGCTTCTTTATGATACAATTGTTCATGCGCGCACAATGGCAACTGTCATAACCTAACAAACCGAACAAAATTCAACAAATGAAAAATCTGTTCCGGTTAGCCGTTCTCTAGTTATAAATAGTGTAACTAACACTACTTTGTTTTATGTATACGCTGTGCAAAAGCGTTTATAAATAAATAAAACTCATTTATTTCGGACCCATAGTACATAGATTACGATTACTACGTTTGACGAGTGTTTTGTTATATACAAGGTTGGAGCTGAGAACGCACGTGCGTATGCAGAATGCAGCGCTCGTTGGATGGTCCGCGAGGGGATCCGGCGGCAGACGGCTGCCTTCCGCGGCGGGTTCGGCGCCGTGTTCCCCGCGCGTCGTCTCCGCGCCTTCAGCCCGCCCGAACTCAGGCTACTCGTGTGCGGAGAACGCGGACCCGTCTGGACGAGAGACCATCTGCTGCAGTATACGGAGCCCAAGCTGGGATACACCAGGGAAAGGTATGTATCACATGATACCTTTGGTACTATCATCGGATACACTGCGAGCGTGGTGGTATCTGGGCGAGAGAGCATCTGCTGCATTATGCGGAACCCAAGCTAGGATACACAAGGGAAAGGTATATGTTACATGAGCAGATCATTGGTACTGTCTTGGGACACACATCGTGCATGGAGATGTCTGGACGAGGGACTATCTGATTGCTGCAGTATAGGGAGCCAAAGCTGGGATACACCTGAGAAAGGTGAACGTTATTCCAGCAGACATCTTATGGTAGCCCACTGGAGTGCCCTTTTTGCATGACGGGTTGAGGTTGTTATTCCAGCCACCGAAAGCCAAGTCGCTGAAACTAGCGCAGGCCTCTCTGTGTGTTCTAAAATGATATGTTCGTTGGGATGCAACGCTACTGCGCTCTATGCACACTATGAAATTGCTTCACTTAGACAATACTTGTCAATTATGATTAATTTACATCAATGTGACATTGATGTAAATTAAGTAATTTACTGCAATGGCAAAGTGTAGCAATTTATTTTATTGTCTTCTTCTTATGGTGTCACTAGTTATTTCTAAACCAGTGTGGTGAAAGGATTAAAGTGCGCCTCAGAGGCTCTGTTTTTGCTATATTTTTGTATAAACAGTTTACAAACTAACTTAAACTAACATTATTATTCTATAAATAATAATAATGTAAATAATAAAATTGACGACCTCTGTAGCGCAGTGGGCTTAGGTCCGGCTGAGACGCAGAAGGTTGCGGGTTCGATTCCCGCCGCGGGACAAATGTTTGTATGATCTGCAAGTATTTGTCTCGGGTCTGGGTGTTTCTATGTATAATATGTATGTATTCAAAAAAAAAAAAAGCATATAAGTACCCATAACACAAGCTCTGCTTACTTTGGGGCTAGATGATGCTGTGTGAAATGTCCCAGATAAATAAAAAATAACTAAATTAACTTTTTTCTTACAGCCCCGGTTTCTTGCGCCTAGTAGACGTGCTCGTCGAAATGACGATGCGCGAGCGCAAGGCTTTCCTGCAGTTCGCTACCGGCTGCAGCAGTCTCCCCCCGGGTGGACTGGCCAACTTACATCCCAGGCTGACTGTCGTTCGAAAGGTATCCTTCTGTTAAATATAATACCAAACACATCATACAATCTCTACTCATAATCATCATCTCCCAGCCCTTATACTACACTAAGTGGGATCGGCGCAACATGTTTTGTTTATCCATTTCCCACTCAGATTCAGACTTAGATATTTATTTCACCATAATCGTTACATTGCATAACATTGGCACGTCAAAATAAAAAAATAACTATGTCACATAAATAAAAACACAATTAATAACAATAATCTAAGCGTAAAGCTAGGTGCATATAGGTATAGGTAGTTGGTTTTTTATATTTTACAGGCCATTGGTAGTAGGCACAGTAGGTATGAATGCAAATCAGAAAATAAAAAGCTCATGAATTCGCAGATGTGGTAAAATAGCTGCCTCTCAAAAAATATTTTTAATATTATTTTCCTTTTAAAGTCAAGTCAATTCAATTCAATTCAATTCAATAACTCTTTATTCAATAAAATAACTAGGACCACTTTGAATCGTCTTCTTACATGCTAGTGAATCTAGGTGCCGGTTCCTCCTAACCCCAGTTCAAGAAGAATCCGGCAAGAAACTTGTCTGGTCTTAGCGCTTTTTTGTATGATCCTTGACAATTTTGTTACGGATGCCGAGTCGAGTTGGAGCTGATTCATCCCAAGCTTTTTTGTCATCTAAATAATCAGATATTTTATAATATGATTTAATAGACAGTTTCTGTTAATTACGTTTTTAAATTTGCCATTTTAAATGATAAATAAATTTGAAAATGATTAATTATTAGTACCTAAATAAAAAATAGCCTTCTCCAAGGTCCCATCTATCTCTATACCAAAATTCATCAAAATCGGTTAAGCGGTTTAGGCGTGAAAACGTAACAGACGTGACGCAGTGGGCTAAAGGCCGACTGAGACGCAAAAGGTTGCGGGTTCGATTGAGACAAATGTTTGTATGATCTGCAAGTATTTGTCTCCGGTCTGGGTGTTTCTATGTATAATATGTATGTATTTACAAAAAAAAAAGTATATAAGTAGTATATCAGTCATGTGGTACCCATAACACAAGCTTTGCTTACTTTGGGGCCAGATGATGTTGTGTGAAATGTCCGGCATTATTATTATTATTATTATTTTTGTGTTATACTTTACGTACTAAGTTTTACGATTAAACCGGGTGTTAACCGAGATGCACGGGCCTAAGCCAAGTGCACATCTGTGCCTATTAAGGTTGGGATTTCCTTCATCCTGCAAGTCAGTCTGCAGGAATTTCCTAACTATTCTGCAGGTGTTTAATATAACAGCCTTCTGGAGAAGAGCATTTGTATGTTTTGGGAGGTTTAACCGGTCAAGGGATTGAAATAGTTGTTTTGGGATTACACCTGTAGAAGACAAGACTATCGGGACTATAGAGACATTCTGGGGACGCCACATGCGGGTGATTTCATTTTTTAAATCAACATATTTAGCTAGTTTTTCGGCAATGGTATTCTGCAGGTTGTGGGTGTTGGGGATAGCAATGTCAATTAGGCTGTGTTGTTACTTTTATCCAAGAGAGTTAAGTCGGGTCTATTATAATGTGTTGTCTTGTCGGTCAGGATAGCTCTGTCGAAATAGAGTTTATGAGTGGTATTCTCTAGCACCGTTTCAGGAATGTATTTGTAATACGGGGTTGGTTTTACAGATGCGTTAATTAAGTTATACATAGCAGCTATTCTTTGGTGGATTATGTTTGCCACCTGGTCGTGTCGAAATTTGTAGTCTGTTTGTGCTAGTGCTTTACATGCCCCCGTTATGTTCTGGATGGTTTCAGAGGAACTATTACATCGTCGACACGAGTCTGTTGGTAAGTTATGTATCTTCATAATATATTTCTGGTAGTTCCGAGTTTCAATCACTTGGTCCTGGATAGCTATCATGAACCCTTCAGTCTCGGGAAAGAGTTCACTTCGGTTGAGCCATTCGTTCGACGCCTTTTTGTCGACGGTGGGTTGGCTCAAGTCATGGTGGTGCCTTCCGTGGAGAGACTTACGAGACCATTCTGGGATTAATGTCTGTATGTCTGTCAGTACTTCATTATCTTGTTTTTCGTGGTTTTGTAAGTTAAGTGGAGTGTGCTTAGAATCTAATAATGCTGCTGCCCTGTGGAGTATAGAGGTTTGGGATTTAGAATAAAAGTATGACCTGAGTGTGGATATTTGCCTGTTGTGTAGGTTTTGTACATTAATAATACCCCTGCCTCCTTCTATTCGAGGTAGCACCTGCCTCTGTACGCAAGCTCTAGGATGATGTTTTCTTTATTTTGTCATTGTTACATTTATGAGCCGCTGTAGATCTTTAAGTTCTGTTTTAGTCCAATTTATAACACCAAATGAGTATGTTAGTATCGGGATTGCAAAAGTATTTATAGCTTTAATAATATTTTTGGAGTATAGTTGTGTTTTAAGAATGGAGTATAATCTGTGTTTAAAATTCTGTATTAGTTTATTTTTTATTTCTTTATCTTGTATCTGTTTTGATTGGTTGTATCCTAAGTATTTGTACGTTTCATTTTCACTGAGAGACTCTATTGTCTCACCAGTTTGCATGTCATACGCATGTTGATAGTTCAGACCGGCTCTGATGGAGTTAATTTTACATTTGTCAATACCGAATTTCATAGAAATATCCAGAGAAAATTGTTCAGTAATTTGTATGAGGTGTTCTAAATCTTCCTGTGTGTTAGCGTACATCTTAATATCATCCATATAGAGAAGATGGTTTATTCTGCATTCTATAAAGTTTGTCAGTCTGTCGCGTATATTGTCGAGTAAATAGCCGAAGTGTGTTGAATTAAGACTGTTTGAGAGCGGATTCAGAGCAAGGCAAAACCAGAGCGGACTAAATGCGTCCCCTTGGAATATTCCCCTCTTGATCCTGATAGGTGCTGATTCTACGGTTCTACTGGTATTTTGTGCTTGCACTCTAGTCGTCCATCTAGCCATAGATTCACCTAAAAACTTGACAATTTGTAGGTGTATTTTATAAATATTTAGGATTTTTATGAGCCACGAGTGTGGGACAGAATCATATGCTTTTTTATAATCGATGTAAACAAAGTACAGGTCTTCCTTGTTTTTTTATGCCTGTTTTAAAATTATAGAGTCAAGTATGAGTTGTTCTTTGCAACCCTGGCTGAACTTTTTGTATCCTTTCTGTTGTTCTGCTAGTAACTGATTTGTGTTTATATGGCTAAAAATCAATTGTGAAATACAAGCTGTAATAATTTTATATATTGTTTGAAGACATGTGATCGGTCTATATTTAGCAGGATTTGTCAAGTCATTTGTGTCCTTGGGTATCATATATGTAATAGCAGTAGTGATGTAAGTTGGCATAGTGTGGGGGTTTTGTATGAAATTGTTTATGTGTTTGTAAAGAAAGGGATGTATACGATTGAACTTTTTGTACCAGTAACTATGCATATGATCAGATCCTGGAGCTTTCCAATTGTGTATTCCTTTTAAGACGTTTTGAAACACATCAATAGGTATGTCTAGATATTCCATGGGCTCTAAGGGCGAGCAGCTCGTTTGCTCCTCCTTTATCCATTCTGCATCTTCATTGTAGCCCACAGGGTTTTCCCAGATATCTGCCCAAAATCGTCTGAGTTCTGTAGGATCTAGCGTGTTTATGTTGGGATCAATTGCAAATTTGTGCGACCTGGGCTCCGTTCCTCAATAGAGGCCAGTCGCGTTGCTTCCATGTCAACTGCACTCGTGCTGCTGACACCTTCTGTGCCGGTTCGAAATGTGTTCCGGCTTCTACATAGTGATCGTAGGTTATACCTTCTGTTGGGCTAACATTGTTCGGGTTCCCCGGCAGAGGGCCGCCCATTACCCTCGCCACCGATAGCTTGCATGCTGTGACGTCCAGCATCGGCTCCAGACGTGCCCCGGCGATCACCCCCGGGAAACGACCATATACTTACTTTCTTAATTGGCTCCATCATGATGGGTTTGCCATTGCCCTTTTTAGTCACCCGCTAGGTTATTTTATTGCGGGTGTCCGCCTCTCACGTGGCATAGATGGTCAGCGCGGACGTAGGGTTGGGCTTTGAGAGGCTTATTATTATTATTATTATTATTATTATTACCTCTTCACGAATGAGCGGAGCTTGATGATATTAGATAAGGAAATATATTTTGTACATAAGCTACTTTTTATGTAGGTACCACGTTTGCAAAGCCGCGGGCAGCAGTTAGTAATAAATAATGAAATCATGAATGAAAACACATTGTTGTATGAAACACATTATTGTATTTTATTGTATATACATGGGCGGTCTTGTGGCTATGAGAGCGATTTCTTCCAGACAACCTTTCAATAAACTCAACCTTTTGCTAAAGTTTCCTAACTTATGGTCATCATAGCACACCGTTTACTTTACCTGGACTTATCATAAAAATATGTCCAGTATGAAATAATTAATGTATTGTACTGCTGATCGCGGCTTTGCCCGCGTGATAAGTTGATAAAAAGTAGGCAATGGTGGCAATTCGATTGGTTCATTTCTAAAATTAGGAATTGTCTAAAATATATTTAGTTAGTCATAGCATTTGTTAAACCTATTCGGTTGGTACCATCTCACTAAATTAGGAACGCTTAATTAAGTTAGATAAAATTAAATTAGGCTATGTTGGTAGCAGCTGAATACCAAAGGTTAATTTGACAGTTCAAAACCAAATTTTAGCTAAAATTAGTTAGGTTGGTGCCAACAGAATTGAGGTCAATATGTTAATCCAGATTCAATTTTATATCTATACCCATTGCGTACGATTATTGCCTGACAAACATACATCCAAACATAGTAGGATATTAAAGTAATGCCTATTTGTTTCAGGTGGATGCCGGCGATGGTTCATACCCCTCTGTGAACACGTGCGTGCATTACTTGAAGCTTCCTGAATATTCATGCAAAGAGGTGCTCCGCGAACGGTTACTTGCGGCGACAAACGAACGCGGTTTCCATCTCAACTAGCGACTTATTAACTAGTATTGTCGGTATTCTTCATTACTCTTACTTACAAATCGGTTGATTTATTTTCCATATGAATGAAGGTGACCAAAGATAAGATAGAAAGTATCGTGTTATTCAGTTATTTTGTACCGCAATAGATCAGCCGAGCGTCATTTCTATGAATTATAACGAACAATAAATTCGTCTGGCTTCGTTCGTTGTAACACTGTTGTCACGATATATGATAATAAAGATTTATATTAAAACGCATTCTATATAATACGCATGAATTATAAAACTTACTGTTTATGCAATTTTCTATCTATTTCAATGTGTTTCGTTGAAAACTTGCCGATGACGCGGGCTATGAATGTATTGCGGTTGCAAAGTTCTGATTCTAATTCGGTTTACGAGGTGTTGGAATGTGTATTAAAATAAGTGTGGATCTAATTTTCAATTGCTTTAAAAAAATATTTTTCAGAAAACACCAATGTAATAAAATATTGTCTCGAAGATAATCATATTATGGCTTACACGTACTATATGCGTCTGTTGATTGATACTGGTTATGTATACAGTATGGTGTTATGAGAAGCTAGGTTAGTATGTGCCCATTAGGTATTTTATCTAAAGTATACTACATGGACGTGTCATTTATTTTATAATTTGAGTTTAATATTGCTATTCCACGAGTATTCAAGTTGCAAAATGTATTTTTGGATATCATTATAGGATCTGTGGGCAATTTTCGCTTTTTTAATAATAAAACGAGTTTGACTTCAATAAAAGTTTACATTTGGTTACCTAACTTGTTCACACCTTGGTAGAAGCAGCTTAGTGGTTATTGAGTTAAATTATTAAAATGTGTGTTGCTTAAAACTGCTGCCTATTTGCTTGCTTTGATTTTAAATAGGAGCAAACGCGTACATTATAAAATTGTTTAATTGGTTTCAAGTGTAAAGCAGCTAAATCTAGATGCTGTTTTGCTTTTTTAGGACTGATATTTAGTAAAAACATAGTTCAGGGTGTGAAACACTAATATGCGTTTCCAAAATAATTATTTTTAGCTATGTTCCTTTATTATTTGAATAATTTTGTCAACTTAAAGTTGGTAAATTGTGATTTATTATAAAAATAAATAACCTTACGAATATATTATTATTAGTTTAAATTCGTTAGATATGTAGATTTAAATAATTCTCATCTTGTAGTTTCATGTAACTCGTTGTTGATGAATATTATACTTATCAATAAATTAAGAAAAATATGAATACTTTTTTTTTACGTTCCTGATAAACACTATTAATAGTAATTAGGTATATTAATTTCACACAAAACTTCACATTTTTCTACATGAATGGAACTACAGTATACATACTAGTGTTTGAGTCCATTCTCTGTTTTAGTGATGCTTACTTTAAAAAGTATCAAATAAAACAAAGTTTTCACAGCCAAATATATGCACGAATCGAACCAAAAGACCTCTCCTCGATAGCGTATCCCACGCCGCGTGTCTTCATTATCATTTTGAATTTTATTGACACTGAATCTTGAATCCCAAATATCTGTTACATTTTATCATTGTCACTGCACTTTACTGGATTTCTTATTGAGACACCGCTCGGGTTCCGCAATGAACTTCCAACACCAGTATCAAGTGCAAGTGTAACCTTGAGGCTTTACACAATTTTCATAGAATACGAACTAGACTATCTGTATAAAACCTTGTCACCTACCGGCAAAGTCATCAGTCGACTTCGATCACTGCGATCTCTTAGAAGCATGAGGGTGTATCTAGTGTGCTGCCTTGTATTGGCGGCGCTGGCGGCCGTCAGCTGTCGCTCGACCCGGGAGAAGCGAGATGCCGACTTGGAAGTAGCGGCGACTCACAAAGGCGGGAAATGGGACAAAGGCGGTGGTCACGAACACCACGGCCATCATCACCACGAACATGGGGAGAAAGGACATAAGGGGTACAAGGGTCACCACCACGACGAGCACGGCAAGAAAGGTCATCACCACCACGAAGGGCACAAAGGCCATCACGACGAGCACGGCGGACACAAAAAGCACCATCACCACGACGATGGACACCACCACGAGCACCATCATGGCGAAAAAGGACACAAAGGACACGGACATCACGAAGAAGGACACTACCACAAGGGACATTCTACTAAGGGTCATCATGGCGTTCATAAGCATGATGAGTTTAAGAAGGAGAAGCACTTCCACGACAAGCATCACGAAGGTGGACATCACGAGCATCACGGAGGGCATCACGGCGAACACGGACACAAGAAGGGTGGGGAGTTCCATAAGGGTCACAAACACGGAGGGCATCATGAGCACCATCACGGCAAGAAGGGTCATCACGAGAAGGGCGGCCACCATCACGACCACAAGGGACACCACGAAGATGGCGGCCATCACGAACATCACCATCATCACCACGATCATGGTGAAAAGGGAGGCCACGAACACCATAAGAGCTGGGGCCATAAGAAGGGACACTAAATGCGACATCGTGATCTTACTTCCCTTTAAAATTTTGTAGGTTAATAATCTTAAGCTAAACTTATTGTTTTGTTATGTTGTTGACTATGATTTTTGTTAAATATAAAATTTGTTACCAAAATTCCTGCATTTACTTTAATATAAAATAATGTAAATACTTTATACCTCGATTAAGTTATCCTTTGAAATATGTTTACTCGTATTATCAGATCGTTATAAAAAAAGGTATATTTTCCAAGCTTAAACACAAAGCAGTTTTGTGTTCACGTTAGTCTGCCAGCACATGGTTTGGACATTATCTCTCACGAGCGAACTGCAGATGAAAAATACTCGCTAACAATTAAAACCAAGTCCAAAACAAACTTATCAATTTCACCAGCGCGTTTCGACAACAAAGTTACATAAAATAGTTGGCGGTGGACCGTTGGCAACGGCTCCCGGCCAGATAAGTAACTCCGCGTTGAGAAACTAGAGCGCTGCCCGAGATTGGCCTACATAGTGGTCAACGAATTAGTCGTGGATGCAATCAACCGTTTACTTAGGAAATGTTTGTCATTGAAACTGATAATATTTCTCAATTGTTTGATTGTACTGTAAATTTTATATTCTAACTGCTTTTATGATTTCCACATTTTAATAAATAAATGTTGCTGAACAATTCACACAATACAATCTCGTCCCAATCTAAGCAAAAAAGCTCATAGAATACTTAGGCAATTTATAACACCCAGACACAGAATAAACACCTATATGTTCACCTTACACATGTCGGGAATCGAACGCACATCCTATACCGCACAAGGCAGAGTTAGTACCAACAGATCGGCGAGGCCAATCAATAGCATCTGAAGATCTCAAAAACAAGAACTGAACTGCGGAGCCTTTGACTACTTCTATAGCGCAGTTGACCAACGCCCGCCTGACGCAGGTTGCGTGTTCGATCCCGCCACCGACCGACCAGACTAACTTTTGTATGATCTGCAAGTATTTGTCTCGGGTATTTTCTATGTATAATAATATGTATGTATTTACAAAAAGGAATATAGTATATTAGTAGTATACCTATCAGTTATGTGTTCCCATAACACAAGCTCTGCTTACTTTGGGGCTAGATGATGCTGTGTGAAATGTCCGGCATTATTTACTTATTATTTGCATTTCCGTTACGCGTAACGGGCATTCGTTTCACATTATTTGTCATCATTCAATAATATTGTGTTTCTGAAATCAGTTCCGAAAGGCTTACGAAACACAGCGAAACAAATAAGTTAGTATGGATCTTCGACTATCTATTGAAACGGTATGTCGTCGTCGTTTGTGACAAGAACTTGTAATACTCGTAGGTAGTTTGCGCAGCTGGCTCCGTGCCATATGGACAAGCTCCTAATGATAGGGTTTAGTTTTAGTCCAGCTCTAGTTCAGTCAGTCCGAACGAGTGTTTAATTGATCTTCCTAATTTATCATTAATAATAGTGTGTACTCGTATGTGTACCTAACTATGCCAAGTGACCCAAATGTGGTTTTAGTGGCGTTCTCGCGCAACAAGTGGATGAGTCTTGAGGCATGTGGTAAACCTCACGATCCCGTGATAAGGCATATAAGTATACTAGGATAAATTTAGGCATAGAACATATTCGTTTTATTTGACTCTTGCCGATTGAACTAAATAATTGGCACCTGACTATTCCTTTGAATAGACTCATCCACCCTTGAAGCTTTGTCATTGTCAAAGAATGAATAATAGGTCTTTTAAAGTCAATTGGAGGCGATTAGCATCTCTATCGATGTAAAGGTAAACGATTGAGTCATTAATTGATAAAATAGTACTCTAACGTTGATTGTAGAAGCACTTTCGTGTTCAATTAATTCCACGTTGATAAGTTTTTTATTACTACATTGGTTATCATTTATTATCAAACTGAATCTGTAGGTACTTCTAGATTAAATAAAACATGCTCAACATAACTTTATAGCAATTATAAGCAGGTAAGTATAAGTATAACTAGTTTTCAGTTCTGGCTTTCAGATGAATAAGAGAAGGGCTGACGTATTTTGCCTGCTGCGCTAGTTGTATCGAGACGCGACGGATTACCACACCTTACACAACTATTTATATAAAACCTGCTGTACCATCAATGATGCTGCCAATTCTGGGACAAGAGAGCACTGCGCACTGTGATATTGACCTCGTAACATGAGGGTTACGTTTGCTTTGAGTATTCTAGCATTATTTGTAGTGGTACAAGGCCGACGCATCCCTCCTACTCAGCAGCATGAAAAAGGAACCCTAGACTTGGTCGATCAGGATCATGCTGCGACCGGCCATAAGAAAGAAGAACACCACAACCATCAACACAAAAAAGGCGGTGGAAAGGAACATCACGCACATCATGATAATGTACACGACGAGAAGGGTCACAAGGGCTACAAAGGTCATCATCACCATGAGAAAGGTAAAAAGGGGCACCACGATGAAGAAAAGCATAAAGGCGAATATGATGACCACGGTGGTCACAAAAAAGATCATCATCATGAGGACGGCCACTACGACGAGCATCATAAAGGTGAGAAAGGGGAGAAGGGGCATAAATACGCAGAAAAAGGGCATTACAATAAAGGACATTCCACTAAAGGCCACCACGAAATTCACAAACTCGATGAGTTCAAAAAGGATAAAAAGTTCTTTGACGAGGAGGGTGACTCCGGACACGAGGAAAAACATGGAGGCTTCCATGAGGAGCATGGACATAAAAAGGGTGGAAAATATCATAAGGGGCATCACCACGGGGACCACCACGAGCATGAACATGGTGAAAAAGGGCATCACGAGAAAGGCGGCCATCACCACGAGCATAAGGGACACAAGAGCTCTGGAGGTCATGACTCTCATCACAAGCATCATCATGATCACGGCAAGAAAGGCGAGCACTCGCACCACAAAAAATACGGATACAAAAAGGGGCATTAATTATTGCTTGTTTGGTTTGTATCCGCTTATTTTAATCCTATTATGCTAGGGATCAAGCCATGAATGGATGTTTGTTAGCAATTTATTTATTTCTGGAAATACGTCCGACATTTGTCTGATATCGTGGTTAGAACGATTTAAATTATTAAAAATGTTTAATTTGATGGATTTTTATATTGTAAACCTCAATACCACTCTGATAAAGGCTTTATGCATCATAAAGCCATCGCTTCATTGTTTATTCATCATCTAATTCTAATTCCAATCGAATAGTCAGAGGGCCAAAAATAATTTCAGTGTAGATTTGTATTGAGTTTATTTATAAACCTTCGTAATAGGTAACATATTTATTTCCCAAAGGAACATTAGCGGCCTTACTTATAAACGCCTCTCAATTTGAACACTGCCTGAACACTGGTTAAGATTCGCCCTGTCACTGTTTGTCACTATCATACAAGCTTATCTAATCTACCTTACAACTTTTGACAGAAGTTGAGAGACATTTTTAATTAAGCCCCTCTACTCTCGATTGATTATTTTTGGCGGTCTTTCGAAGCAAACATTGCGATCTTAAATTATTATTTTTTCTCTAGTTTTTCCCGGTTTTATTAGTAATTTTGGTGTTTTTATTCAAATAATCCCATAGTTATTGACTCAGGCGTGAATAATTGGCACAAAAGCTTTGTGTTTCTTTGTGATTCGAGCAAAAATAATCTGTTTAATTATTTTATATGAAAGCCACCATTTTATATAAAATATTAAATGACGAACGACTAGATATGATTTTGTGATATACCATAAACAATATAAACACTTGACACTGGCAAAATTGACATTATTATGACACATGCCATTAACGAAAAAGAAGAAGAAGAGGGGAAGGTGTGTTAGTATACTTTATATTAATCACCACATTTGTACGTACGTATGTATGCATAATTGTACTCCAGCAAAGCAATGAAGCAAAATACAGGTGAGTAGAAAGGCTGTGGTAGAGATAGTAGAGAATCCTTTTGAAATCCTGTAACCACTATTATTGTGTTCGCTGTATCGAACACGATGTTGTGGCGGGGGCGGTCGGAGGTATCTATACTCGTAAATCTATCTGCCCTATATTGGTGTTGTATTCCACATGTGTTGCCATACCATAGAATACTAAAATAGGCCGCGTGACATCAGTTTCGGGTCAGTTATTGTTATAGCAGGACCTCAATAGACGAAGGTTATTCCGACGTAGATAATGAAACTACGATGAATGAAATTTCCTCGCCTCGATGGGTGTAATGAGCGTCTTTTTGTATAGAGCTTTCTAATCATAAGTACAAACCAGGTCGTAAAAATTAAATTTGTTATTTCGAAAAATCATAATTAGTTTTTAACAAGTATGTACCTGATGTGTTTTGAAACGATGAAGGAAATTCGGGATTTATAAGATAGCTGGCACGTAGCTACTATGGACTATGGCCATGTGGATAAGGAATGGTACATGGGCCGAGAGAATGGCTAAGCATAGGTACCTGCTAGGCATTAGACATACACACTTCATTTATAATAATAATAATAAATAATGCTGGACATTTCCCATAGCATCATCATCTAGCCGAGCCCCAAAGTAAGCAGAGCTTGTATTCTGGGTACCACATGACTAATTATACCTACATAGAAATATATCCAGGCCCGAGACCAATATTTGCCGATCATACTAACATTTGTCCCGTTAGTAGATTTGTGATGTTAGTATAGTCCCGGCGGGAATCAACCCGCAACCTTCTGCGTCTTAGGCAGGCCTTCGCACACTGCGCTGCAGAGGTCGTCGTATAGATCATATATGTATTTATAGACAGAGAACACATCTCCGGTGCTAGAGCATCCTGTGAGTGAGTAAAAAGTAAGACCAGCCAGACATCTTAAATACCAAAGTACGAAATGTTACCTTTGAGGTAGAATACATCATAAATTCGCAAAACCAACTTAGTATCGTAAATAGGTTGGTTTTGAGGTTTTAGACGAGAACTTTGAGCCCTTAATTACGAGTAGGTAACATTGTGGTGGTCGCTTAATAAAACAGTTCACGATTATTGCAAAATATAATCTGCTAATATTACGTACTTGGGGAACGCTGAAAATATTAATGAACCTACCTAAATATTGAAAAAAAAAAAAAAAAACTGTCCATAGTTAATAATAATAATAAGCACACAACACCATGTAGCCCCGAACTAAGCGTAGCCTGTGTCATGGTTACCTGATGACTGATTCTCCTACGAGTACTTATGATACTTTATAATACCCAGAGCAATCACCTTCATTACACAAATGATTGTTCTGGGAAGGAATCGAACCCAACCTACAGCGCAGAAGATAAAGTTACTACCAACTGAGCTGACAGTTATTTCGAGGCAGTGTGTTGAAAGGATCAATGACCCGTTTTATTTTTCTTTCGTATTATTTCGCGCTCAAGCGTCACGTTGTCTAACTAGCATCGATCGAGGAGCGTTGTTTCTATAACAATGGCACCGAATAAAAAGCGCATGCAACTGGTTGAAACCACAAACCTGATGCTAATTTATTCATGGAATCAAAGTTTGTTTGCACAACCTTTTATTTTAACGATAAAAAATATTTCTCGTGAAACGCCTAACTTGAACTAAAAGCACGCGACCATGCGACCAAACTGTAAAATATGGCTAGGCATTTTTTTTGTATTCTATGTACCCGTAGATGACTAGATGTACTCGTACCTAGTAAACAACGACGAAATTAACCAACGGGTATCCTCTAAGCGAAAAGCAATTTTCTAGCTCTTAGTAAGATTACAAAAACTTGGCACTCTCAGGGTTTTCCCAGTCTAATTTACCTACTTACTTACCTACTTTAAAAAAATAAGCTAGGAACTTTTAGTTGGGAACTGAATTTGTAATGAACTCAGTTTTATAATGAGCCTTATTGTGAGCACCTACATTTCTAAAAGTATTTGAATAAAAGATCCTAAAGTCATACACTATCTAGGTACCTAATTATAGAACTATTAGATACTATTGTTGTCGCCATCAACAGCGGTATGATTATGCATAGGTAACAAAAACAAAACCTAGGTTTTTGAGATAGGTATCCGAGTACCTTTAATAAATAATAATGTACTTTGAAGGGTGGACTGAATTCATGTTTGAATGAATGAATGAATGAATTAATGTCTGTATTCTATCTATCTTTTATCTTTATCGTGCTTCCATTGGAATGGCTTACCTATTTTTAAATGGAAGCACAATAAAAGGTAACTTACCAACATGATAAAACTCTTCCAAGTTATAAAATCCCAAGAAAAGCGTAGGTTTACTTGAATAACTTATTTTAGAAAAAAATTGTAAGGATTGGAAACCATACAGGATTGTTCAAATTAGTTTCCGGGTGAAATCAATTTATTGTGTTAATTTACAATATTATTTATTTACAAATCCACATAAAAACTCTTACGTATGTAATAACAAATAATTATTCTAATAAGTGTTTAGTGGTTTAGTGTCCTTTCTTGTGGCCCCAGTGCTTGTGGTCTTCATGACCACCCTTCTTTCCGTGTCCGGAGTGGTGATGATGGTGCTCGTGATGGCCTCCTTCATCATGGTGGCCCTTGTGGTCGTGATGGTGACTTCCCTTCTCGTGGTGGCCCTTCTTGCCGTGGTGGTGTTCATGATGCCCTCCTTCCTTGTGGCCCTTGTGGAAGTGTCCACCCTTCTTGTGCCCGTGTTCGTGATGGTGCCCTCCGTGACCCTCTTCGAAGCCAGATTCTCCATGCTTGTCATGGAAATGCTTGTTCTTTTTGAATTCATCTACTTTGTGAATTCCATGGTGACCCTTCGTTGAATGTCCTTTGTGGTAATGTCCCTTCTCTTCGAAGCCGTGGCCCTTTTCGCCTTTCTCACCGTGATGGTGCTCGTGATGGTGTCCGTCGTCGTGGTGATGATGTTTCTTGTGTCCACCGTGCTCGCTGTGGTGTCCTTTATGGCCCTCATGATGGTGGTGTCCTTTCTTACCGTGATCATGGTGGTGATGGCCCTTGTAACCCTTGTGTCCTTTACCACCGTGTTCGCTGTGATGATCAGCATGGTGTTCCTTGCCACCTCCCTTGTCCCATCCGTGATGAGTCGCAGCGGTCTCGAGGTCCGCCTCGCGTTTCTCTCGCAAATCTCTTGCCTGTACCAACGCCACGAAGGCCACCACACTCAGAACTAGAGCCACCTTCATTGTTTCTATCGGCTTTGGGACAACTATTGGTTTCTGTGAGTTGTTTTGTTATGATAATAATTATGTCCGGAGCAAGGTTTTATAGACAGTGGCTCTGATTTTCTCGGCACCGGTGTTGGGCAATCGTTTCGCTTCCATGCTGGACCTACGAGTAGGTACTTACATACACGGTCAAGGTTACATGGCCTAGTCTGAACCGTTACCGTTCGTTTTTATTTAAAATGGTGATCTTAGATAAAAATTATATACTGCGGATACTAAAAATTAAAATGTAATGAAATAAGTTTATTTTGACACACACACAGATAAAAATAACGTAAAAGCATTACTACTTTTACTTATAAAATACTAGCTGACCCGGCAAACGTTGTTTTGCCATATAAATATCTTTCGTAAAATATATAATTTTGTTTTCATAAAAAGTATCTATGTTAAGTATCCTATGTTACTTCTAATACCTCCAAGAATATGTGTACAAAGTTTAATGATGATCGGTTTAGTAGTTTTCGCGTGAAAGCTTAACAAACAAACTTACATTCACATTTATAATATTAAGTAGGACTGTCACAATTTTTTGCAGTTTTTTTTGTTTTCTTTAAGACAATACCAACCAACAGAATTTAAATGAATTAAATATGCTTGCTTAAATAAAATAATACGTAATATTTTTCTCATATTTCTAACAACCGAAAGTTTATGAACAAAAATATTGGATATGTATTAGATCCAAGGAGTGTCTTAATGAGTTACCTAGATACTAGTCTAGTTATGTGTAGGTAACATAACCAGACTAGTATCTAGGTAACTCATATCATCTAAGCGTAAGGGTATCACGTAATAGTTATATTGTAGGTAGGAAACATCCAATAAGTTTGGAATATTTATGTAGATCGGTCGAGTACCTACCTATTGTAAAAATAAACGCCTAGATAACTATAAATATAACAATGCGTGTACCAGTATGTTCACGTAGAGTACAGAATTGTTTTCCTGGAAAACTACGAATGGGCTGGATATATACGGTTGCCTCGAGTTGGATGAACTGTAGCCATATTATAGCTACATAAGCCATGTCCTACTTAGGTAGGCGATTAAAACGCAACGGGAAATGAAGCGAAATTTAATTTTGTAGCATTGTAGAGGGGTACCTGCGTTTGGTACCTACGTAGGCTTTCAAATAACAAAAGGTTTCACGTGTCATATTTGGTCACGTATTCGGTTCGCTGAAATCACCCTTTAGCAGCGGCACAAACTACTCATTTTCTTACTACTACTACCGAAACCAACAACTTAATGTGCCTTCCGAAACATGAAAGTGCTCAAATGAATATGCCTTAGGACACAAATAATAATAATAATATGCCACAAGCGTTTCACTTATTCTGTCAAACTCAAACTCAATAATGTTTTTATACAATACAATCACAAGGATCACTTTAAAACTTCTTACATACTAGGTGAATTTAGGCGCCAATGCCTCCTAACAGTCCTATCGCTCTTTTGTATATACGAAGAACATTGAAAATCTGTCAATTAACTGTCAGATGGTAAAGGAACATCTGGCCATGCATTCTTATCAATAATAAAGTCATTTTTATATTTTTATTTTTATAATACGCTTTCTTCGCAAGAATACCTTTAATGGCTTACATTAAAGGTATTTTTGCGAAGAAAGCGTAGTTAAGTTTTCTAATAGGTAGTTAAGTATTTTTTTCACTGTTTTCTCTAACGCTCTCTAGGACTGTAGTATAGCCGGGGTAGCCACAGAGCGCGAATCTCAATAAACAGTCGTGGGGCGTGACACTGTGACAGCCAGTAGCAGGACAAAACCAAATTACTTTATGTGGTTTCCGATTTGTACAATTTCCGATTAGTTCTCTATACACGCAATTTAGTTTTCATGATTTTAGCGTTAGCATAGATTTGCTACGATACCGTTATAATAATTACGAGAGCTAATAAGCTCTCAAGGTCTAGGCGTATTAAACCGCGATGTTTTGAAATCTATTCTGAAGTACGTCTAATTCCATGTTCCACAGAAAAGCACGAAGAAATACGCCGCGGATTTATCCGCAATGCGCTCTAGGCTTAAGATGAAGCGGTTCGCTAATAACTAGACTGTAGGTCCGTAGGTAGGTAGGTCGATAATCACATTATGTTATCTGAAATTCAGCATTCATCCTATATAGCACAGATACTTAGCGATTTTGGGCGCTTATCATTAAATAATTATGTAGGTGTTAGCATTGAAGCCTTGTAATTACAATGGATGTGTGCTGAACCGCCAACATGAATCTCGGCACTTATCTATACTTACCTCAAGTAGATTGTAAGTCGACTTTCCCGTTAAAATTATTCCAGTCTATGAGGGTTCCAAGTTCTATAATAATCTCTAAAGTCCTTTGTCTTAGAAAGTTTTCACTAAGGATTCATTGCCTACTCGTAGGTATTAACTACTGTTCTGGGGGCCTATACTTGAAATCGATGAACGATATATCGGGTCAATAATCGTACAAAATCCTACTCTTAGCTACATCGCTTCGACTCATTTTGAGCGATGGCACGACCGATATTACTTTTGACAATCGATGTCGTCGTCCTCCATAACAGAAGATACAATAATTAGAATTTGATAACGAAACATCTGGCAATTCGTCGGAGTGCGACGTACATTTCAACGATTTTATCGTTTCGATATTCGAAATAGGTTCGCAAAAGTAGACGCCCTAAATAGTGGGTGGAATAGATTACTCACTTAGATTAAAAAAAAATCTTTATCTCCTCTGTATGATGTTCTTTGTACCTTTCAAAGATTCTGAAAGACTCATTCACACTTTGAATGTCTCTTCTAGAATGACTAGTATCAACATTTATGAGGCCGTTGGTATCGTACTATATACTCGTAAATGTGAAAGTAATTGTGGATGATAAGATGTTTGTATATATTTATATGTTATATGTAAAGGCTGAATATCTGAAATAGATGAAATTTAGTAATATGTAGACTTTGATCTGGTATAACATATCTATATAGAATAGGATATGTAGTATATATAACACTTATTATATAGATACCATGCGGGCAAAGCCTCGGGCAGAACCTGATCGAAATAAAAAGTGAAAAATATTTTTCTATACTTTATTCTTTAACTTAAAAAACATAACAAAAACACTTGTTTCTAAAAACATAACAATTACGAAATTCAGTTCATCGTGCAATATGTTAGTGACCCTTGTGTCCCCAGGACTTGTGATCCTCGTGACCTCCTTTCTTGCCGTGCTCGTGGTGATGATCATAGTGCTCATGATGACCCCCTCCGCCGTGATGTCCCTTGTGATGATGGTGATGACCACCGTCTTCATGGTGCCCTTTCTTGCCGTGGTGGTGCTCATGGTGACCGCCGTGTTTGTGGCCTTTATGGAAATGACCACCCTTCTTGTGCCCGCCTTCGTGATGATGACCACCATGATGCTCCTTGTGGCCCTTCTCACCGTGCTTATCGTGGAAGTGCTTGTCCTTCTTGAACTCGTCGTGTTTCTCGATGCCATGGTGTCCCTTCGTGTCGTGACCCTTGTGCCAATGGCCGTGTTCTTCGTGTCCATGCCCGTGCTCACCCTTCTCGCCATGGTGGTGATGATGGTGGTAGCCGTCGTCATGGTGATGATGTTTCTTGTGGCCGCCATGTTCGCCATGGTGGCCTTTATGCCCTTCGTGATGGCTGTGTCCGTGTTTGCCGTGGTGATGTTCGTGATGACCCTTATGTCCCTTGTGGCCGTGATCGCCATGCTCGTGATGATGATGTGCGTGATGCTCGTGGCCACCGCCCTTGTCCCAATGGTGTCCGGACGCGGCGACTTCGAGATCAGCCTCCCTCTTCTCCCTGATCTCCCGACAGGAGACAGTGGCTGCGAGAGCCAGCAGCCCGAATGCAACAAGCAGACTCCTTCTCATGGCTGGTTGGTTGTTGCAGTTGTGAATGATAGCTGCATCGCTGCCAATTATTTTATATACCAACAATAAGTGCCGGTGAGGTAAGTTTGTTCTTTGTAGTGTCAAGGTTCAATAAGACAACGAGACAGATTTTACATTTTATTTTATTTTCAACTTAAACTAATGAAGTATCGTGTAGCTTTCTAAATAAATTAAAAAAAAAAACGGATCTTACTTAAAAAAAACAATAAACTAAAGTACGAATACATTTACGATTAAGAAATCTGTGTACAAAACCTCTTAAGTTGATACTCAGTCTTGATTGACGGTATTAAATGATCAAAATTCAAAATGAATAGTCACGTCGTATTGAATCAAGATATGTTAGTACTCCGACAGAAGGTAATGGTCCCCACACGTACGCGACCAGACAGTGCTATCAATCTAGCTCCGGCGCTGCTACGCCGTAGAACCTAGTAGGTACGCGTAGCAGCTACGATATCCTATTCAAAAAACAACGGCTTAGATTACGTCATTGTGAATTACATTTAACCATCCATCTCATATAAATGTGTTATTTTTTATTACAAGGAGAGATTATATTTTATTGCCACATTAGCTATGTGATTATGTAATAGGGGGAAAAGTCTATGTTGCCGAGGTCTTGAAATACTCCGGGTTCTTCAAGAGGGCTTTTGACGATAGTGTAATGTCATTTGCCTGTCAGTCTGTGACCTACAGACTGACAGGTAACTGACAGTATATTATCGTTTCAATTTATGAACAATTGTGCCCTACGAGATGAATTGTTTAAAATGTGTGGGGCTTTTTTGTAGATCTGTATAGTGGATCAGATTTTACTGTTTCGCGCACAAAATAAAATTTCATAACCAACGATTTTATTGTGATTTAGCAAAATCTGAATTCGTGCAACATTTTTGAATTAAACTTCTTAAATTTACTGATTTGACGCGTGATTGAAGAGTTAGTCATTTTAAGAAATCTCATTTTAGTCGTCATGTAAATTGGTGCTGAATAAAACAGCGGAAAATCCTAGGAAAGTAAATTCAATCAAGGAATAAATGTAAATTGTAATTTATTTGAATACTGTTATTTCAATTTGTTACCCTAATTTTGACTTTGGTATTGAACGACGAAATTTTAGTTAGAAACAACAGAATCTGGAGAAACAACAAATCTGGAGAAACAACAGAATCACTACCAGTGACTACTATGTTTGGCTATATAATATTGTGTTCACTACCATGCCTCGCGGTTTTTGCCTTCTTTTTATTTTCTGAGTATTCTGAGTATAAAAACTTTTCTAGTAAACCATGGTAAAAAAAAAACTTTATTTATAAAAGGTGTTTTTAGTCCACAAACTTTTTAATGGTTGTTTTGCCTTGTTTATTTTCAAGTATCAACAATGAAAGGGATTTATATTTCAGTTCGTATTTTCAGAAGTTCAAATGTAAATAATATAACGGATTTTAAATGTTTTTTTTTATAATTTACCTATTATACCTACGTATGTAATTTGAATGAATGCTTTTTATTTTTTTTATTTTATGAAACGACCTGGCGCGTTGCTGTGGCTCAGTAGTTCAAATACGTTGAGCCGATACACGTTTACCAAACCTAAATAGCAAACGATTTTGAAGTTGACTTACACTGCCACCTGTTAGAACCGCATGGAACTTATTTGCAAAAAAACATTTATTTGCAAAAAAAAAATAAAAGCTAAAAAAATAAAAATTATCCATTCATTTAAATTTCGCTAAATTACATACAGTAAGGTAAGTTCCTGAAATTTATCCCGGACAAGCATCATGACGCGAGATTTTTGTATATGAATAAATAATAAATAAATAAATAACCCCAGACATTTTACACAGCATCATCTGGCCCCAAAGTAAGCAGAGCTTGTGTTATGGGTACCACATGACTAATAAATATATTAGTCATGTGTTACCCATAACAGTAATAAGTAATAACTTATATACTGTTTTTTTTTTAAATACATACATATCATACATAGAAACACCCAGACCTAACCAAACAACCCGCAACCTTCTGCGTCTCAGCCGGACCTTAGCCCACTGCGCCACAGAGGTCGTCAATAAATCAGAACTTTACCGAAAAATGGTTGCAAAAGTATATTTTATTCAAGTACATAACAGTACCTACTAAAGATCTACCTACGGAGGAAATAAGTAATAGTGAACGAACATTAGTGAAAGTGATTCTTTTCTATTACCGTAAGCAGTGCCGTTCATAGCCAGATAGCCTCCTTCATGTACGAGAAAATACGAAAGATAAATGAGCCTCATTATTATCACGATTACTCTCCAACACCAACAATACGTTTTATGTCGTTTCTCGTACCTGCAGCTTTGAACATGGTTTTAAGGCGAAATAAAATATAGAGGGATTTATTTTATACAAGACTGGAACGGTGTTTTTATGAAACGCTTTAACGAATATTAGTTACTAGTCCATGCTATGAGGTAGTATTTTACCGCTAAGATGTTTTTAATTACATATTCTATTTTTTAGTACTTACTCTAAGGAAACATCTTTATTTATTTATTTCTTTAATACAGTTATGATATAAAGCTTCAGTAAAAACCAAAGTGCTATTTATCTTAAATTAAAACATAAATACATTGTCAAAGAATTAAAAATAGCGGAAACACTGTAAAAAAAAAAATCTACATGTTGAACCTCGTGTACATGTTCTGAATCTGAATCATATGAATTAAGTAAGATTAGCGCCCTCAGGGTAAGTGCGTTGTTCGTGAACTTTATAGAACATTACTTAGACTTATTGCTAACTGACATAATTGTGTGGTCAATTAAATAAATCAAATCAAATCAAAAATTATTTATTTAGACCACAATTTGGTTCATCCATGATACATAAGTTAGAATAAAATAAACTAAAATATTGGATATGTACAAAAATCCACTAATTTATTTTCAGTGAGAACCGTGAACGCGAGCGGCAACGAGCAGACCGCGGATCAAACGTACCCTGATGTAGATTCTCTAGACGAATCGAAACAGTGTCAGTGCCTTCATCGACAAAATAATACGTGAATTAAACCTGTGTTTATCAAAATGCACTCATAATAAAATATAATACACATTTAATTAATATAATAGATTTGTTTAGCGAATGGATTCATAAGAGGCGACATCTAGTACCTTTGAAGGCTTCTATCATGCCAAGGCCCTAAGTAGACTGTCTGAGGGCTGCCTAGTACTCTGCCTTAAATAGATGTTTATTTTATTACGTTACAGTATAGAAGTCTTTGATTTGCGCGTCGGCAAACATGCCATAAAGAAATCATTTGGATTGGTGGCCACTAAGGGCATTTATATCTGAGCGATTCCTTACTTCAGAGGGCATGTAAAACTGTGAGTTGCGGCTAATAGATAAGTGCAATTTTTGGGTTTAGTAAGAAATAGAAATAGAAATAATTTTTTTGCAAGAAATATGGTAGGTAACAGATATTGAGTCATACAGTAAGTTCACATTTTTCACCAAAGAACATTGGCATGCAAATTTTTATGTTTTTGAAAACATCAAATTAAACTATATAACATTACATTAAATTAAAGTATTATATTTTAGCATTAATCAATTATATTAATTAGTTTCCAAGAAATTCGTAAACAGTGTAAAAAGTTCTGTCAAAAGCCACAACTTTTTTTTTACAAAAGCCACCACTACCTGGTAGTCGGTCTAGAGGAAGTGGCCACGCCATCCGGTCGTAGGTTCGATTTTTCTGTTAGTAAAATGTATGTGCTATACTCTCAAACGGTGAATAAAAACAAAGTGAGGAAACCGGTTCGTCGTAGAACGTAAAAGGTTCTAAGACATTTGTATAGTATATGATAGAAGCCTCTAGTGAGGCGAAAAGATGAAGTAGAACAAGGGACAAGAGACCTTTGCATCTACCAAGTCGGCCTTGATGTTTAGAAATAAAATTCCAGTTGCGAATGACTCTACAGTCTAAATAATTGGAACTAATAAATCAGGTTTTTAAAACATTCTTGGTATATCAATGTGTATTCTTAAATGAAAAATGCAATGTTTATAGGTAACATTTAATACCGTATCACAATTCAACAATAACAATAACTCGAGCATGTTAATAAAATTAAAAATGCGGTATTAGTGTCCCTTCCAGCCCCAGTCCTTGTGATCATCATGGTCGTTTTCACTGCCGTATTCAGCGAGGTGATCCCAGTGTTCGCCAAGTCCACCTTCGTCGTGGAAGCCTTTGTCGTCATGGTGATAGCCACCCTCTTCGTTGTGCCCCTTCTCACCATTCTCGTGTTCAAGGAACCCACTCTCCTTATGCCCCTTGTCAAAATGACCACCCTTCTCGTAACCGCCTTCGTGGTGGTGACCACCGTACCCTTCCTCGAATCCAGATTCTCCGTGTTTGTCATGGAAATGCTTGTCCTTTTTGAATTCGTCTATCTTATGAATACCATGGTGACCTTTTGTGGAGTGACCCTTATGAAAGTGTCCCTTCTCCTCGAAGCCGTGTCCTTTTTCACCTTTCTCGCCATTATGGTGTTCGTTATAGTAACCGTCGTCGTGGTTGTGGCCTTTTTTGTGGCCTCCATGCTCGTCGTAGTGTTCTTTGTGACCTTCGTGTTCGGAGTGGCCCTTCTTGCCCTGATCGTGCTCATGGTAACCCTTGTAGCCCTTCTCACCGTGTCCGCCATGCTCGTGGTGATGATTCCCATGATGTTCGCCACCCTCTCCATTCTCCCAGTGCTGGGATGCAGCTCCTAAGAGGTCTCGCCTCTGACGCACGTCTCGAGCGCATGCCACCGCTATCACCGCTGCTAAGCTGACCAACACAATTTTCCCCATTGCTCAGCTCTCCTGGTTCTGTTAGGTAACGATTACCAAATGATGCCTGTTTCAGTTTTCTCTCAGCTTTTATAGTATTGCTAATAATACACTGTCTTTGTTATTGTTGTATATAATGTCAGGGTGAAAATGTGGCGGTCACAGGCTGCGCTGACCCGAATTAAGGTCATTGATTCGCAACGGGAAAAACAACGTACGGGACGGGGACATTTACGGGCTAATTTCATAGGAGGGTACAATGCCCGGTTTTCCGAGAACTAACGGGATGTGGTTGCTCCGTAAGAAAGTATTCTATGCACGTCACGTCCTCATTCCTTCCCGTTGCGTGTTCAATTAGTTTTAAAGGACGTCAGCTATTTTCTGATTCGTTTTCATCAATCTTCGCATGCGATAACATTGCTCATTCCGTTTGTTTTATAAAAGCAGGTGAATTCTTTTTATAAAGCACGTCTGCAAAATCTTTGTTTTTACAAGTCAAGAATCAGCTGATGAGAGGTGGCGACCGTTTTCACCGAAGTCAAGGGCGTCCGATGTCAAGGTGGCGTTGCAAAGCCGTCGCCCTCATTTTTTCAATAGCGTTTTGTATAATAAACTCGCGGTGATCGATTTCTTTCGTCACTGGTTCCAGATGAGTGCCGCTGACATACTGTGCGAATACGATATGCACTTGAACAGTCTATATACATAGTTAGTACGATCAATAAAACTTTAACATGTAATTAATACCTATACATCTTGATAAACACGAGTTTTAATGTACCTATAGTAAAACTCACGAAAGTTAATAATTAATACCCAATTAATAAATAAATTTATAATATTCTGGCTTGTCAGCTCAGTTGGTAGTATCTCTCGCTTATTGCGCTGAAGGTTGGCGGTTCGATTCCCTTCCAGGCCAAACATTTGTGTGATGAACATAAAGTGTATATTCTGTATCTCGGTGTTATAAAATGTATATTTAAGTTATTGTATTTTAAATAATAGGAATAGGCGTAAACTATGTGATTAAACGGAATGCCTGTCTGTCTTATTTAAAAACATCGTGATTTAATTCGAGTATTTAAAATAACGCTATCAGTATAGTTTAATAAATGTACTTATTTTCCTTGTTACCTAGTTTGACTATGTAATGTTAGTTTTATTAATTGAGGTGTATGTTTATAGAGACAAGAATATAATTAACTATATATTTGTTCGTAGCACGTAACATACAAATTAATTACATTATAGGCTTGTAAGCCGCCACGCTAAACCAAACCAAAGTATTAATCCGCACAGCTAGGATAGATTCGTCTAAAATCCGCGCCTCTAAGCAACAGGCCCGGATTGGGCTGCTACATAAGAGATTACAAAAACTTTAGAAATATTAGCCTCCATAAAGAAGACGATATTCTAAAATTATCTAGAATAGACCTGAAAAACATTGTCTTTTTTTCTTGGCAGTCCGTTGACAAATTATATAGGTCTGGTAATTATACACCGATACTACGGTCGATCCTATATTTTTTGTAGGTTAAGCTCCTAAACTATTCAAGTATCTTCCATAGGCAATGGCCTCAATTTTGAGGTTAGACTGTCAAATGAATCTTTGGTATTCTGCTGTTACCAACTTATACTAATTTAATTTTATCTAATTTAATTAAGCGTTCCTTATTTAGTTAGATGGTACCAACCGAATAGGTTTTACAAATGCTATGACTAACTAAAATATATTTTAGACAATTCCTAATTTTAGAAATAACCAAGCGAATTGCCACCAGTATCGCATCAGGCCCGATCACCTGCTATAAAATAAAATCATGTCTGGATGTTTAAAGTCCGTGTAATGCTGTCATTGTTGTCAAATAACCTAACATAACAACATAACCTAACATTTTGCAGTCTGAAAAATAATATGCTAATCCGTCATTTGGGTTCTTTATGAAAATCAATATAGACTGTTACTTTACTAATACAACATTTACGAATTGAGGCTTCTAACGTATGTTTGCAGAGATAATATCCGTCATTCAGAATTTTTTATAAAATCCTGCTAGAACCTATTCTATGCGGAATCCAAACCCTAAAACATTTTCAGTAGGCAAGCCCGCGGCTGTCTCTGCTAATTAAACAATACATGGTGATGTTCGAGTGTCCTACTCAATCACGTTATAAATGTCGCAACCACAATCACAAACAAACAATGGCCAAAATGGCACCGTTCCATAATTATTATTTTATTTTCAGGACAAACGACAGCCTTAATCACTGTGATATAAAATGTCATATCATTTAAAGAGTCTATTCCCACTAGCTCAGTTTTCTAGTTCAGTTGACTTAACTAGTGAGATTTCTTTTCTCGTTTGTTCGATTTCTTTTATTAATAATAATAAATGTAACAAGGTGCAAAAGTTAGTCTTACTTTCAATTGAACAAACGAGAAAAGAAATCTCACTAGTTCAGTCAACTGAACTAGTGGGAATAGACGATTTAAAGAGGTATTTATCGCATTTGTCTATATATTTATTCCGCAACCTTCTGCGACTCAGACGGGCCTTCACCCACTGCTCCAAGGTGGTCGTCAAATAATAAAACCAATAAATAAATAAATAATGACGGACATTACACACAGCGTTATCTGGCCCCAAAGTAAGCCAAGCTTGTGTTATGGGAACCACATGACTGATATACTACTTATATATTTTTTTATAAATACATACATAATTAGAAAATACACCTACAATCGAGACAAATATTTGAAGATCATAAAAACGTTTGTGTCGGCATAGATACCTACTAACATACAGCGTGAGTGTTATTGTACAGCTAAACCTTACGATATTGTAGGTATTTGTAATCAGTAGTAACTCCGATGAGTTGATCAGCAACCGCAGTATCTCATAAGCGGCCGCACGCTATCCTGCCTATGTACACTCCTATGTGTGGACATTGACACTGCCTGCTAGTAGGTTACCTACTCAACGAGTGAATGCGCAATATCACATACCCTGTTAATGTTGTTATTTGGACAATATATTTTGAAGTGATACTTAAAACATAGGAGAGTATACTCTACGTCCTTTATCAGAATCAGAACTGACAGTTGGATGTTTATATTTATACTTACTTAGCTACTATAATCTTTTTAAACTCACAAAACGGAGTCTGCAGTAGCCGCCTACATGTTATTTTTAATTCATTAATAGACAACCTCTGTGGTGCATTGGGCTAAGGTCCGGCTGAGACGCAGAAGGTTGCGGGTTCGATTCTCGCCGTGGGACAAATGTTTGTAAGATTTGTAAGTATTTGTCTGGGGTCTGGGTGTTTCTATGTATAATATGTATGTATGTATTTACAAAAAAAAGTAAATATGTAGTATAATATCAATCATGTGGTACCTACCCATAACACAAGCTCTGTTTACTTTGGGGCCAGATAATGCTGTGTGAAATGTCCAGAATTATTATATTTATTATTATTTTATTTATTGTAGAACATAGGTGAAATACGGGTACTGCTCCACTCTCTTAAATAATCCACCGTCTCAAATAATCTCAGTAGTCATTTCTTTCTTACAGATCATCTTTCACACAGTCAATAACAATAATAAAACAATGATATAAAGCACATGTGAAGCAGTTGAGCCATCTATGGACCGTTTAAAACGATTATTTTTAGATCCCTGCTCCGGCTCTTGTGATTTATAAATGTTAGTCTCATTCAGACTTTTAATTTAAAAAAAGTACAGAATAATATAAAATATATATGAAACACAATCTAAGGGCTGATATACTATCTAAGGACTGCTTAAAACAACACATGTATAGCTCAACTGATCCAGATCACTTTCAGAGAGCAACGTCACCAAGACACTGGCGGCATTGCCACGTTGAATGGTAATGCTTATACTCTGGGCCTGAAACCAGGTCTTATTTCAATATAAATCGTTATTAATTAGGTTAGTATACTCAAATCTACTCTTAATTAATCAAATAGGTACCACTGATATCGAATCAGTCCCGTTATTTAATCACGGAACATGTACGAGGGATTAGTTATACAAATTAATTCAAGGACCGGAATAAGTAACTCCCAGCTATAGATACATTATGATGATCCGATATTCAAATCCATCCGCATAATCTTAGTTCCACATAGCACATGTGAACTTATGAGGTACTAGTTGTTATTACTAGTCATGCCATAACACGCTCGAGGCGATAATGGAAATTCAAAGCCATTTCTGCTTCGCTCCAGATTTGTATTGCGGCAATATGAAAATTTGGTACGAGTTCACAGCGGGAACGAATATTGATTTGTTAATGGGTAAATTGCTTTCCTGAAGTCACTGTTTTATTTCAGCTTCCAAAAAGTGTGCGGACGAAGAGCGTGTTTTTATTAAACAACGTTAAACTCCCCGTATAACATGACCTTTGTCCCAGATTATAACGAATATGGAACGCGATGAAATGTTATCGTATCTCTGAAGCTGTGTGACGGTATCAGCGATGCCGCAAACAGATTGGCGGGCTGGATCCGCTGGAGCCGACGCGACGGAAACCATTAATGAAATTGGAATTGTCGCCGGAGCCGGTGCTCATCGTTCCCTCCAATTGATTTTCATAGACAAGAATTGTCATTCCGCTGGAGAGCCGACTCCTCGGGGTCGGCAATTGTCGTGATATGAAAAGCAGGTGGATCGAGGCTCCGTGACTGGAATACTAAACGCCTTGTTATCATCTCATTCTATGTGCCGACGGGGGTTAAAATATCTCCTTATCTCCGTTTGATATTTTAACTTTTTTATTAATTTACGCCGGAGTCTTTGGGGATATAAATTTTACATTTTAGAGTTCGCATAAATTACTCTTACTCAGCGTCTGTTTTTACTTTGATAAATTTATTAAGTATTGACACGAGCAAAGGTTATTACCGAATAAATTTTCAAATATATTAGCCTTAATTTTTCAGTTTGCTGCTCCATACTTACTCGAATATAGTTTCACTATAGATCTAGCAGGAGGTCAGCGGCTTACTACTCTTCTTCTCTTGCTACCAACTTGATTGAATGCAAGACTTTATACAAGTTTTGAACTTCCTCTATGGGTGCAGTAGTGAATTAAGATTAGATACGTCCCTATACTAACCAATGCGGACTGATTTCCTTAGGGAAAACTGCTAAGTACAATACCACCATGGTAAGGTATATTTATTAGTTCTTAATCAGAATCTAAAGGTTTCTGTTAAAAATTCTTTGAAGAAATATATTTTTTAATAATGACGATTTATTAATCTATTTATCAAAACTGTGAGTTAATAAAAAGCCCAAGCAAATGGTCTCTCATGTACAAATTTATATATGCGTGTTTATTTGACCGTCTAAAAATCTTTCAAATTAAAATATTGGTCCGGAAAAAAATATTGTCTTCCTAACTCCATGTTCGCGAGCCTCGGAGTCCGACGCGAACACACCCATGCATTTCTCAGCTCGCTGACTCGGAATGTATATTTAATTGATTTCGGTATTGCGGCTGGTACACACTGAATTTGAAAGTAAACTTGTTTTGAGAGTTCCGTACCTAAAAAAGAAAAAGAAACCCTTCGTTTCAATAGGATCAGTCCGTCCGTCCGTCTGTCTGTCTGTCTGTATCTCTAAACCTTTTTCTCAGGAACGCGTGGAGGTATCACGCTGAAATGAATATCAAATACTTCCCAAGAAAAAGAAAGCATTCTAACTTAACGGAATCAAAAAATACGGTATAAATTTAATTATTTATGCCGCATATTTCGAACTTGCCAGTAAATTAAAACCTATGACCTAGAGGTCAATGGGAATTACCCCAACTGCTTCTTATAAAATTTCAAGAATCAAGAAATTTGATAAGGATCAAAGTCTCACAACCAAGTAAATGAAAAAAAAATAAAAACGTTAATTTATTGTTATTATTATTATTATTAAGAGCCCGTGACGTCCCACTGCAGGGCAAAGGCCTCCCTTCCTTTTCTCCAATCGTCCCTGTCTAAAGCCACTGTGGGCCAATCCTTAAGATGGGTGTCTAACTCGTCCCTCCATCTTCGCCGCGGTCTGCCGCGAGGTCGTTTTCCGTTCAGGGGTGACCACTCTGTGGTGGCTTTAGCCCAGAACGCACCTGACATGTGGCAAACGTGGCCTGCCCAGTCCCACTTCAATTTCTCTACTTGCTGTCCGACATCCGCGATTTGAGTTTTGGAACGCAGTGTACGATTTCGGACGTGGTCTGTGAGCTTGACTCCTAGAATACTGGCCATCCATGGCTCGCTGGCAAATTATTCTTATATCATAGAAAATATTTTTTGTGATTAATACTTTCATAGTTTATGAGGGTATAATTGGACTAATAATTGTGAACCACCCTCTCAGGAGCGACTTTCGCACTTGCCCGATTTATTTTTTAATAGATATATTAAATAGCTAAATGTTTTTCAAATAATATTTGAGATCTGCATAATTGTAAAACATTTAAACTAAAATACTTAATACCTAAAAAAAATAATTCAAAATAATTTCTAGGCAAGATATAATCAAATGTTCAAATTATTACAAAGTTTTGGTTCTAGTTATAATAAAAACTTGTGCTGCCTGGTTTCATTAATCTATGTAAATGGAGGTGGAAACTAGATTTAGGTTAGGTATTATTACTTTAATATTTTCGATATTTATTTAGATTTTTTCTTAATCAAATATACTAATCAGCTGCATACTCCGTAGAGCTTCGTAGCACATCTACGAAAATCCGCCCTCTGAAGAAGTGTTTTGTAGAGGTGCTACGTTCCATGGAGAGTGTAGCTGATATTAATTAATTATCAGAACGTTTACAAAACCTAACTTACGGACTTGCCTCGCTTATGTTATAGGCACCTACTGTCTTTAGTATTGTAAGTGAGAACAAAGCATCGTTTTTATTGACCATCGATTATTATGATATTCTCGAACATTTGCTTTCACTGGCTCGAACAGAAAGTAACAGACACTAAATCACTATTATTATACAAGTGCCCGAACCGTTATTGGAATGTTCATAAAATGTAAAAAGAGTCACGCGCACCGGGTAGGTATTAATGGTGGCTTAAATGGAGGTGAAACTTTAGCCAAGTCCCGTTACCACGGCAATTTGTCAAACAAAAAATATGAGTGAACTTTCAGTTCGGAGGCGCTGTCAGACATGACTTATATAAATAACCTGTACCCGGTGCCCGACCACTGGCTCAACTTTATTTTAACAAACATTTCTGATATCAGTTGAACAGTTGTTATGAACAGATGTGTAAGAAAACTGTCGCTTTAGTAAGTTTAATAATCTATATATTAATACGTGAAACAAAAACATTGTACCCTTTATACGAAAATCGCGAGAACGGAGGAGTATGAAACTTCGCATACTTATAGTTTATATAGAGAAGGAGTGCAGAATGCTAATATTTTTTTTTAATTATGAATAAAAAATACATTAATTATGGTCGAATTTCGACCAGAGGGCAACTACTAGTTTTTATTAATTGATCTTTGTACGAGTATAATCCACGGGTCTGTATAGACAGACAAAGTCGCGAAGATAAACATAGTAAGCTCTTCTAAGCTAAGCTAAGCTAAGGACGCACTCACATGTCATATATATTATGTTGATTTTATCTGCAATTTGAAATATAGAGTCCAAAATTACAATACTTCCAGATACAGGGTTTGTATTTGGTAAGGTGATATATATGTATGTAAGTACTATATTAGATACCTTTATAGATACAATAATATACATAAATAAGAAAACACATGTGAATAGTTAAGCTATCTACGGACCGTGTGAAACGATTTATGGATAGCTCAACTGATCCAAATCAAGACACAGGTGGCACTGCCGGGAATGCTAATAAGTACGAGTACTATAATTAGTAATTAAATTCATTATGTTGGACATTTCACACAGCAGAGCTTGTGTATGGCAATCTCATGAGTGATAACCTTACTTAATATGTAAGTATTTTTTTGTATATACGCACATAAATACTATATATTTACTTAATATCCTGTCTGAAAACAGCGTTGATATATTTCACCAAAACCTGCCGAAAATCATGGAACAGCTTGTGATAGAAATGAAATGTTTTTAGATAAATAATTTATAACTTGTATTTACATTATAAAACTTAAGTACCTATATTTGTAGATCTAGCATAGCCTTAGGGTTAAAAAAAAAACCTGTTATGATGTTATGATTAATAGATAAATAAATAAATAAATAAATAATAATAATAAAGGACTAGCATTTGCAGATCATACAAACATTTGTACGCGGCGGAAATCGAATCGGCAACCTTCTGCGTCTCAGGCGGGCATTGACCAACTGCGCCACAGAGGTCAGCTAGTAGCATCGTAGGTACCGATAATCGCATAAGTAGGTACCAAATAAAGAAAATCTGCCTCTCTTATCAGACGATTCTCATTCGCAGTTTGGTTGAAGATTGGTGGCAAGAACTCCTAATGAAACATTGCTCGTCATTGTTATCGTCCAGCCGCACACACTGAACTACTCGGAGCTCAGAACAAGCATCTATCGCACAAACACTTAACGAATTACTGAGGATTACCAACTTATTTCATTAGGAACTTTCCACGCCCGAAATGTCGGATTGGATAAATCTCGTGAGTTATCCAGACGGCTGCAGCCGCAATCTCTCGATCGTGATGTGTGGGTGGGTTGATGCTGGTGTAATAGATTTCGCTTACAAAAATATGTACTAAATACAAATAAGTAAAAACCGATTCACTGTTACAACTGAATAGGCTGGCTAAACATTATAGTCAATGATAGGTGACATGACGATCAAATAGAGGCAAGTTGCTTTGTATAACAAAATTGTTGGTAGAGTAAGACTTTGCATTCAGTTTTCGGCAGTTGTTTTTCACATCATATTTTTTTTCACTGCTGGGCAAAGGTCTCCCCTCCTTACCTTCCACTTTTTGCGCTCCAAGGCCACAGTTTGCTAATTTGGCTCGAATGCATCTAGATCATCTCGCCATCTTTTCCTGGGTCTGCCGCGTCGTTTCCAACTATCGGGCACCCACTGAGTGATCACATAATATAGAAGAAATATATTCATACACACTCATTCATGTTAGCAATATGAAGTGTGGTCGCTAACCTGTCAACAAACGGATTGATGGTAGTTAACCACGTGTTGAATGGTGGCACGGTAGCATGCCCTACTACCTACGAGTACGTGTCACTCATTGTGCCCGTCACCTGAAATTAAGAGCATGAAACCGAAACACAGCAATGCTATAATTTATCTGATGTATCCCCCAGACGATGTTCGGATTTCTGCTACTAGCATAATAAAATAATAAGTACCTAAATGCCGTGCTACTTCCTCCGAAACTGGAATACGGAATAAAATATACAGGATAGTGTCCGTGAATTGCAGTGCCCAGTGTGTAACTCGATAAACTCAGTTGAGAGGTGCTTTTAAGCTTACGTAAGTGAACTTCGGAATGCACAGATAATCTGATTTAGTTGTCGTAAATATTTAGCTTTTGTATATGCTAGTTATTGTATTAGAACTTGATAAAGATGTTTTTCTAAGCTTACATCGGGTGTATAAAAGAGAGGAAAACTCCTAACACCGGCGACATAATAAAGACGTATGTTTCTTCTCAACGATTCTAGCGCAGTAATTCTTCAGGTATCTTGCGACCGTCCTTTTGTCCCTTGTCTTTGATCGAAAGCCCCTCCGATTGATGGGTCCTATTTGCGCGGAATGCGATCAGTCCCCCAATGAGTTTTAGTCTGGCTTCAGACATAGTCAGTAATTTGAATATAAAGTAGATGTATAATAGTAGTCGCTTTATTCAAAACATTTGAGTGATTCTTAAAGTGGAAACCGAGGTGGCAGTATCCGATATTTCATTAAAATCAACTTTCCAGTTTCCAAAGAGAAACCGTAAAATAGCATTTGAATTTAAGTCGCATTAAAAGTTTGCGTGAGCGGAGTTCGTAGCACAATGGGGCCGTAGGAAAAATTCTAATTACTTTAGTGAGTTGGTTTGGAATTTAAAAAAGTTACTCTCGCCATACCTCGTACCGTTTTAATACACAAACGAATTTGTAGGTATTTAAAGCGTTATTCATTATTATCAATATGCTAAAATCATGAGTATCTACAAAAGGTATTTTTTTTAAGTACTGTAGTATCTAGAGTATTATATACTATAGACATGATTTTAATCGATGTTATAGAATATACTAGTTAGGTACCGACTCGTGATTATTGGGGTGTTGCACTATATAAATAAAAACTTCTCAAAGTAGATTCTTGGACTACGTACTAACAATGAAAATAAGAGGATCGCACGTTCACACCGAAGCGCGATACCCTAATAAAAATATAACATCACAAATCCATTTGACTGGGTTTATTGGCAGTTTTTATACACCTTCCCGAGATCTCGGATCGATGCAATGTTACAAATAATGAACTAGACTGAACTCCAGTAAACGCTCACAGCTGAAGTGTTGGCAATTTAGAACAGCCGGCGCCGCTTGTTGCCGTCGTTTTTCTTGCCGCTTTGTTCAATAAATGTGCGCCTAGAGTACCTTTCTCACAATGTAAGGTCCATATTACACAATCATAATTGCAAATTAAGAACGTTTTATAGTTTATAAAGTGAAGTTTTGCTTGTGCAGAGATGGTACGTAAGTAGCTATTAAGGTTGCCACTTTACCTCCGTCTCATTCTCTGACGTGCACGTCGTCGTGCAGACGCTCAAGCCAATTAGGCTAATGGCAGTCTTCATCCAAATTCATCGCGCAGAGCGCACATGCACCGTTGGCATTTACTCCTTAATACTCCAGTAATTATTCACTTGATCGCAGAAATAAGGAAAAGCTTGTGTAACTATTACTAATAATTAATTATGTATGCCTTGTTTGTTTTGTACCAATATTTAATATAATATTTATTAGATATAAGTATACCGCATTTGGTCAGTTTGAAGTTGGGTATAAACGCACCTACACTTAGTAAACTTTGTGACGATAATTTGAAAATTATCGCAATAGTTGCAGGCGATCGTCATTTGCCTATTCTTAACGTTATCGCAGAATGAGCGTATAGAACTTTCTAGAATTCCTCGTCGTACAAATCACAAGGCAACGTAAAACACATATAACTCAATTATTGTCTACACTTCTAATATGTCACAATTTATTGATCAGAATTCCTCTAAAGATTACCAAATACCTATGACATGAAATGACACAAGATAAACTAATTCATTTATAAGAGTAATGTTATATCATAACATAGTATTTTTAAACTATCGCGATCAGAATTCATATTGTTTTAGTAGAGTCAGCCCGCGACCACGGTTATTGCAACATTGTCGAAACATTGGAAATAAATTAAATGTTATAAATATTAATTGAATACTAAAACTTTATAAAATGAGAAACGAAGAATCAAATAATCTATTTTAAGTATTTCAATGGCTCTCGAGTCTCACACATTCTCATCATCACATGTCACGTTGGGAGAGTTTATGCGTTTACAGCACAGCCTACTATTAATATTATAAATGTGAATATAAGAAAACTACTTAACCGATTATCATGAAACTTTGTACCCATATTCTTGGAGGTATTAAAAGTAACATAGGATATTTTTATGAAAAAAAAAATTTTTTTTACGAAAGGTATTTATATGGCAAAACAACGTTTGCCGGGTCAGCTAGTGCGTCATAAACTAGTCGGGTGGGTGGATGGTGCTGCGGCCAGTGTAGCTACGAGTACATTTATATGTCGGTGGTGCCTGAAAGCCGCACTGAACGCAAACGCTACGCATACGCACGCACTTATTACGGTTCTTGTGTGACTACGCTCGTACGTGGATACCTACGCAATAGTTTAAATATTAATTTCGAAAATAATATATAAGTATGTAAGTAAATAATATATAAAATACTAGCGAACCGCCCCGGCTTCGCACGGGTGCAATGCTGATACTAAATATACTACAGAATGACTAATGTGATTTGATACCACTAAAATTATCAGTGTTTCTCTACTATATTATGCATGGATTATACAAATAAACCTTCCTCTTGAATCACTATATCTATTAAAAAAGCCGCATCAAAATCCGTTGCGTAGTTTTAAAGACCTAAGCATACATAGGGACAGACAGACAGCGGGAAACGACTTTGTTTTATACCATGTAGTGATAAGTAATGAAATAAATATTTCAAGACACAATTAGCGGCCTTACTTATACACGCCTCTCTACTTGAACACTACTTAAACACTGTTTAAAATTTGCATTGTCACTATCTTAAAAATGGGATGGCACTATTTTAATCAGTATTTACTTTTGACAGAAGTTGTGAGATGTTTATTAATAAGGCCGTAGATTATTATAAAATATATTAGACATTTCGTAGTTACGCATTCAAATAATATTTTTGCTGACACTTTGGTCTCACACCTTTATTTCTGTGTTTCTTTTTCGATATGTTCTTCTGACACTGAGTATGCTCCTCTCCATTGCATGCCGGCAGACTAAAAATTAGTGTAGTTGCGTGCTTGGTAGGCTCCAATTTCAGCAGCCGTATGTTATTACGACCTCTGTGGCGCAGTGGGCTAAGTTCCGGCCGAGACGCAGAAGGTTGCGGGTTCGATGTTAATGTCGATGATGTGTTCGATGCGGGACAAGTGTTTGTATGATCTGCAAGTATATGTTTCGGGTCTGGGTGTTTCTATGTATAATATGTATGTATTTCCAAAAAATATCTAAGTAGTATATCAGTCATGTGGTACCCATAACACAAGCTCTGCTTACTTTGGGGCCAGATGCTGCTGTGTGAAATGTCCGGAATTATTTATTATTATTATTATTATTACAGGCAATATGCATGATTCGTAAAGCTTAAGTTTTATCTCAATACTGCTATATTATCTTTTGCTTCAATATTTTAATAATAACTAAACGAGTAGAAATTACGCTATGCTATCATTAAATATTTTACACCTAATTCATGAAATAATGAACAAGATTCCTATGTATTAACACGCGAAGTACACAAAGAAAAACAGTATGTACAAGTGTGTTAAACAAAAGCTTTTCGTGCCTCATGCGAATTAAAATGGCAACAATACCTCCGGGCAGGTGTTTACGTGTGTTGTGTTTTATGCCTATTATCCTGCAACATCCCTCGGTGCCTACTTTCAGACCGTTTCATCTTACGCCCAAACGGGTCAGCGTAATTTATTACCTATTGTGCGGATATTTCATTTATCACGGTGAATTCAATTTACAGAACAATTAATCATTCCACAATACTTACTTGCCGACAGCGGACTGGTTGTCGGCCACCGTAGAAGCGCCCGGGAATGTTGAAAACATTTTTATCCTAAAAATAGCTATCTACATATCTTTTAAGTGTCTATTTGTGTGACGAAGATACTTAAATTCGAAAGTATTTTTAGCTAGAATTACTAATTAATAGGCACTTGGCTCATTTTTAGAAGAACCAAGCTATCTAAGTCATCCAATTTGGTTTTTCTTCCATCTGCGTATAAGAGTAAGTCAAGCCAATTCTGGTAATGGAGTTCATAAACCAAGCAAATGCCTCTGTTTTGAAATGGCTGCTGCTAAAGTTTGAGCCTACCAAGCAAGCAACTACACTAACTTTTAGTCTGCCAGCATGCATTGGAGAGGAGCATTCTGGGTGTCGTGATCAACTGCCCGAAGCAAGGAAGAGTTGGCAATTGATTCATAATGACCTTATTTTATTTTATATAAACTTTCTCGGAAGATACGTAAGGTAGGTTTTTAATAATAATAAATATATTTAATTTATATAAACATTAATATTTGTGGGTAATGCACTTAACACCATCTAGCCCCAAACTAAGCATAGTAGGCATATCATTGTACATTTTGTAAGCGCGCGTTTTACTCACGTATCATTTTGTCGATGGAGCCACGGCTCGCATTGCATTGCAGTGCGAACGAGCAGACGCGGATCAAACTCACCGTGATGAAGATTCTCTGGGTCAATCGAAACATCGGTGCCTCTATCGACAAAATAATACGTGAGTAAAACCCGTGTTCATCAAAATGTATAGCACAACTCAGGAAAGCTTTAAAAGTGAAACACTATAATGGTGACCACATGACTTATAGAATACCTACTTATATATTTTAAAATACACATATCTGTTTATGATATTTTATAACACCCAGACACAGAACAAACAGCTCTGTTTATAAGAAGAGACGGGACACCATAGATCAAAATAGACTAACCCTTACGTCAATGTCAAAAATTAGCTAACTTATATAGCCAACCAAACATAAACGAAATAGGGCTGTTCAGCAATAACATTTAAAATTTATCGATATCGATGAATGACGTACCTAACCTACCCACGGTTGGAATTCCTAGGTGGTATTGATTTAACTATGGTTTTGTGGTGGTAAATGAAACTCCAGAAGTTTCATTTAACACCACAACAAGGTGCTAGGCTCAGAATAGATTTGGGTTCAATAATAAAACGCCATTAAAATAATCAAACAAATTTATTTAAAAAATAACTTTTTAAAAGTACGTCCGCATCCTGATTATCATATTAATACCTGAAATAAAAAACGATCAGATAAGAAATTACATTATTACTTTATAAAATTGACCCATTTGCTTGCGGCTTTTCAAACCTTTGATGCTCCTTTTTACCCCGGCTAGGCTGTTTAACTGCGTTCTTTTTATACGCTTTATATTAGCTTCACTTGTATGTATGTTTGTATGTTAGAATGTTTGTATGTAACCGACTCCTCCTCTCCTTAAAGTGGGTCAAAATCGCGTCCTACGCGATTTTGACCCACTTTAAACGGCCAGATTTCATTCAAATTTTACACACCTGTCAAAGACTGATGACAATGCAATAATTCGAAAAAGAAAATAAAATAAATAAGAAATAAAAAAACCGATTAACCTAAAACTAAAAAGTAGAAAATAAATAATAGTTAAAAAAACTAAAAAACACGCTTTATATAGAAATCAAACTAATAAAAAAGAAAATAATTTCAATAAATGTAGGTAAGAAAAAAATGTTTTATTAAAAAAAAAGCGTGGGGTGCTTTTTAAGATATTATCGAAATGATAATCCTTCTTCTCATATCTGTCAATGAAATATTTATAACTATTGACACCATGCACCCCACGCTTTTTTTAAATAAAACATTTTTCTTACCTACATTTATTAAAATTATTTTCTATTTTTTTAGTTTGGTTTTCTATATAAAGCGTGTTTTTTAGTTTTTTTAAACTATTATTTATTTTTGGAAGGCTTTATCATCAAAATCCTTTCTGCAAACAAATTTTAATTCATGAAGTTTTTCAATTGATAAGTCCTCATTGTCTGCCATCTTTCCTGAAAACTACAATCTAGGTCTCTTCAAGTCTCGAGTAAATAGCTGTCTTCTAGAACTGCGTGCCCCATCGTCGGCCACATCATCGCTTAACATCGGACGAGATCGTGATCAAACGTAGGTTTATCGTTGATAAAAAAAAAAATCTTCACCTATTTTATTTATACACTAAAAATTATGGCATCGAAAAAATATCGATGTTTGTAAAATGTTTCGATGCACCCCTCTATTACCGAGATTACTGTTATTATAACAATATTTTGTTCCAAAATGATGTAGGTACTACTAGGTGCCTATAAATTGATATATTAGTTTATGTTCTACTCACCGCCCCTCATCTAGGGGTAATCTGGCCATAAAAAACCGTTTACTACCATATTTTCTTTGTGAACGAAATCCACATACCTCGTATTACACGCCATACACCTCTAAATTTTCATGGAAAACAGGAATTTAGAAGAAACGCACTCATGTTTATTATGCTAGCAGCCTTTTAAACCTTATTTATTACAATTTAAAACGATTATTGAGTTCGTAAACAATGCAAAATGTGACAACTGAGGCTGAACTGACTGACTGACTGACCAATTTATGTCAGTGCTGGAGAGAGGGAGAAGCTAATATCTTCCATTTCATCAAGTTTAGCCTTGTATCATAGTTGGTTTTCTTTTTTCAAGTCGCAGCAGACTGGTTTGCCCTGGGAGAGAATTAAACCCTCAACCTAGCATATGACATACAATCCTTCTTCTTCTTCTTCTTCTTTGTTAATGGCCTGTAAATACTAATGTCAATTTTGCCAGTGTCTTGGTCTTGTCGTGTTTATGGTTTATATTCAGTTTGTTTGTTATTAGTCTTAGTCGATGGTCAATTGTCAATTCTAGACGTGACGCGGAAAGGCGTCTAGAATTTTCTTGGGATTCCTCGTCGTTCAAATCACATTGCACCACAATACACATATAATAAAATTATCCATACCCGTCCTGTAGTCACAATTTATTCATTAACATTCCGCCAAGATTACAGAATAAAACATGCAATAAAACGGGTAAAAAATATTAAATTAGCAGAGCTATGTTACTCCATGAAATGACAGACGAAGAATCCGACATACAATCCAAAAACCCCCAACCTATAGGATGGGACGTACAATCCAAGAAGGATATTTCTCATGAAAAAATAATTATACTTTGATATTAATTTTGATTATCTATCGGCACTCTGTGCTTGATAATAAAAATATCGCTTCCTTCACGAAAATAAAATTATCGTGCATCACAATAAGCTCTAATTTCACACGATTCAATATATTTGGACTAAAAGAGTTTTTATTATTAATCATAAAGTTATAAAGACCATCATTGTTTTATTTGACAAAACCATTGAAATACAAACGAGCCGGCAGTAAGAAGTGGCTGGCTTCGTCAACCAGAAGTGTCGTTAAGTGCTGGGACCCGCCGCCGTCACAATTACCGCTAGGAGCCTGTAATGACCCAGAGAGACCCTTATTAAAACTTGCCTCGCCCTGCCCTAGTCCGCTCCACTCTCACTAACTGAACTTCAAAGTAACAATGCATAAGTATTAATTGTAACATCGATCAGGTAATTTGTGTTCAAAAGCGAGAGGAAACTACCATTAGGATGTCCCCGCTAGTTCTGATTGTACTCGCGTCGCATTTGTACTTAAGATATTTTATAACAGTCGAACACAGATAAAAAACAATTTGTGTTTATTACACAAATGTTTGTTGTCGGAGGGAATCGAACCCTCAACCTACAACGCAAAAGGCAGAGCTACTACTAACTGAGCTGACATGCTAGTCAGTCGGCTAATAAGCCGCTGAACTTGATAAGTAATGTAAATAACTTTGGAAGGGTATAAAATAAAGCAAATTATTTTATGAAACTATAATTCATATTTTAATTTTTATATTTTTTCGTGTCAAAACAGGAACTGAGGACTGCTGTAGGTAGCATGAACCCTGTAGAGACAATGATTTCAGATTCTAAGCTGTCATGATTTTTCTGATAATTTAACTATAATTTATATTAGGTTGGGGAAAAAGTCTTTTCGCATTATAGTATGTATGAACTTGTAATAATATCTCTTTGGCTATACTTTTTGTATCTGGCTGGTTTTGGTATCATTAAAAGTTTAAATTTTAAAGAACATGCAAATTTAAATTCAAATTAGGAAACTGTGTGATTTTTATTTGTTTTTCGTACTGTCAAGATGAGTGAATCTTATGAAGAAATTCGATACATTTTAAAATTTTACTACAAAAAAGTTAAAAATGCAACGCAAGCCTCGAAAAAAATTTGCGATTTTTATGGATCTAGTGCAGTGTCTGTGAGAGTAGCACAAATTTGGTTTAAGCGTTTTCATACCGGAAATTTTGATGTCAAAGATGCACGTCGCTCTGGTCGCCCTATTACGGATAAAATGGATGCCATTTTTGAAAAAGTGGAGCAAGATCGGCATATCAGTAATTACTACGTAGCTCAAGAACTGGGAATTGACCACAAAACAGTTTTGGCGCATTTGAAAAAAACTGGGTACACAAAAAAGCTCGATATTTGGGTACCTCACGAGCTCACTGAAAGAAACCTAATGAACCGCGTACTAATTTGTGATTCTTTATTACGACGTAATGAAACCGAACCATTTTTGAAGAAGCTGATAACTGGTGATGAAAAGTGGATCACGTACGACAAGAATGTGCGAAAAAGATCGCGGTCAAAGGCCGGTCAGGCTTCACAGACTGTGGCGAAACCCGGGTTAACTCGCAACAAGGTGATGCTGTGTGTGTGGTGGGATTGGAAGGGCATTATTCATTATGAGCTGTTACCACCAGGCAGGACCATCGATTCTGAACTCTACTGCGAACAACTGATGTGATTAAAGCAAGAAGTTGAGAGAAAGCGGCCGGAATTAATCAACAAAAGGGGTGTGGTTTTTCATGATAACGCTAGACCTCACACATCTTTAGCCACTCAGCAAAAATTAAGAGAGTTTGGCTGGGAGGTGTTAATGCATCCGGCGTTTAGTCCTGACCTTGCACCTTCAGATTTCCACCTGTTTCGGTCTCTTCAGAATTCTTTGGGCAGTGTCAGGTTAACATCACGAGAGGACTGCCAAAACCACTTGTCGCGGTATTTTGATCAGAAGTCCCAAAATTTCTATAGCAATGGGATCATGTCCCTACCTACAAGATGGCAAAAAGTTATCGAACAAAATGGTACCTACATACTTTAGTTAAATGTAAATAAACTATATTAAAAAATGTTTTGAATTTTCTTAAAAAATGCGAAGACACTTTTTCCCTAACCTATTACTACTTTTATACAATACGCCTTAGAGGCTCCTCCTTACAATAGTTATAGTAGTAGTACTATAACTATTGTAAGGAGGAGCCTCTGAGGCGCACTTTAATTTTTTCACCACGCTGGTTGGTAATAACAGTGACACGACAAGAAGAAGAAGAAGACGATTACTATTATAATATACTACAATTATTTATCTAAACGGTTTAGCCAGAAAGGGCTTGGGGACTCGAACATATAATACTATTTCAAAGCATAATATATATTTACCGATGACTGTGTCGACAAACGGTTCATGAAACCTTGTAAAATCCTTTAAACACCTACGCATCGATATGCCACATGATGAGGTAGAAACAAACTTACATAATGGGAGGCACAACGTACATTTATATTACAGGTACAAATAGAAAGATTTTTTTCATGTATTTTATTTTTTAACATTAGAGGCCACCAATATTGCCGTGCAAAATGTCAACACGAGACTGCGAGCAAGGAATCTTAAGAGGCCAGCGGAGGACGAATTGGCCCTACAAACGTAATACCAAAATGATTTGTAACTCAAGCATATTTCCACTATATTGTTGTATTATCCGTATTAAAATAGTATTTATCTAGGTTCCTGGACAGTTTTTATTTCGAATTACTGATCAAAAATCAAATAAGAGCTAATCGCATTTTCAAAATTATTTTGCTAAAATTGACAAGTTTTCTTCCTATATGTTTCGAATTAAGAACTGCAATATCTTACATGTTGTTTGTCAAGAACCATAGCTTATATTGTCTAGTTACAGAATAACATTACCATGTGAAGAATACTAAATGTTTTCAGTCATAACTTTTGGTATTAAGGAACACAACCAAATTCATACCACTTTTGAACGGCTAATATTGCTATCGCGCACGCACAGGGCGGGGCCGGGGGATGAGGATACTTCGGTTGTGTGATAGCTTGGACAGCTACGCACGCACACACTAATGCAATGTTTATTTACACGGTACGTGTGTTCTATTGACCTGTGCCACTGACTTGGATTGAGATTTGCATTGTTGTTTGAAAACAATAACCTACTTTTTTAAATACTACTACGACTTTGCCTTTGTTTACGGAAATTTTTCACATGACCTCTGTGGCGCAGTGGGCTTAGGTCCGGCTGGGACGCAAAAGGTTGCGAGTTCAATGCCCGCCGCGGGACAAATGTTTGCTGCAAGTATTAACAAAAAAGTCATCATCATCATTATCATCATCATCATCATCATCATCACCATCATCATCATCATCATCATCATCATCATCATCATCATCATCATCATCATCATCATCATCATCATCATCATCATCATCAGAATTGAAAAGACCATGTGTGCAATTCACACGTGGTAGAAGTGAACTCAGTCACAAAGTTGCCAAAAAAAATGTTATCAAACATTATATTCTCAAGCGTGGTTATATTTTTTGAAGTGAAAACTTCTTTAGTATCGTTTTGATTTGAAAGTCGATGAAACGAAAAAGCGACAGAAAAAGGAGAAATTGAGATAGGAAGCATTATACAGTGTTTCTTATATTCGTGGTTCAAACATTCTTTAAGGTTTGAATTGCACACATGTTTTTTTGTAAATACATACATGTAATACATAAAAACACCCAGGCCCTAGACAAATAATTACAGATCATAGAAACATTTGTCCCGAAGCGAGAATTGAACCCGCAACCTTCTACGTCTCACACGGCCCTGGGCCCACTGCGCCACAGAGGTCGTCCCCTCGTTCGAAACTTTGCATAGATGTAGGAAGATTAAAATACCTATGTATATTATATGTTACCTACTTTTATCTCAGAAAATGGCGTGAAACCGCAGACAGAAGCTTGTATTTAATTTACCTACCGCCTTCGAATAGTCACTACGGTTGTATTTATTTAGGTATTGTAGTACTGCGTCCCGCGCCTATCGCACGCCCCGCGCGCGCGTACTTCATTTAAACAGAGATAGAGATATTCGGAGCGATTTTTGCACGCGCTTCGAATTGAAGTTGCGAGCGAGCTTCACCGGCTTCTTAATAAAGGTTGGAAAGACAATCAGACAGTCAGACGGGCATAACAAAACTATAAAGGTTCCTTGTTAAACGAACCCTAAGTGACGCGTTGAAAAACTCAACCATTTATTACGAAAGAAGTTGCTTCTTTCTTGAAAGCTTGATAATCGCCATGCAACGGGTGCTACACTAAAAGGAAAATCCAAAATGTATCCCGCTCACAATAAAATGTAAAGAGGTTGCAGTTTAAAGTTTGTGAGAAAATAGCATTAAGTTGGTACGTGAACGATGTTTGCGGGTAGTGCGGAATTGCCTGTGTACCTTAATTATATTATTATTTTAATTATAATGGTGGGATTTAAATTATCTTAGTATTTATTTATTTATATAGAGTTAAGTTATTTACGTAAATAATTTCAGATGTAAGTACACAAATACATTACCTCTAAAGGTAACAATTAAACATTATAGTATATCTACTTATCTGTGATTTTTATACGCGCAGCAATTGGAATTTCCCCCGCAAGCAAACTAAAACTTTTTGCAATAGAAAAACTATTAGGTAAGAACGGTGCTTACGTACGATTTGATATGTGAGGCACTAACCAATAAAGACGAGAACAGCCTTTACGAATAAGAAAAGGTCTCACGAAAAATACTTACTTATGTGAAACATGCCGCGCCCAACATTAACACGATTTTTACGAAAATATGGGTAAGGTTAGTGTAGGTATTGGCCTAGAAGGCTAATCCCGAGGCTTATCATTATCATTATAGGTAAAAAAATATATTACCTTTTTTTAACATTACTATCTGCAAGTATTTGTCTCGGATCTGGGTGTTTCTATATATAATATGTATGTAATTTTCACTCAAAACGGGATATTTACCATGATATATGAGTTTTTCTGCTTCTCGATATTTCGGCACAGTTGCATGCGCCATGATCACGAGATAAACTGAAAAAAGTAAAAAAAGTAATATGTATGTATTTAAAAAAAACGTGTGCGTCGGGACGCCCGACAGAAGTGATAACATAAACTAATCTAAATAGCGCTGTGGGTTAGAGTGAGAGAGGAGGAGCGTGCCTACCGCTGCCGTAACGCGTTACATAACGAAGCGGTTTACCCTCCCATAAGAAATTATCACTTTAAAAAAAGTATATAAGTAGTATATCAGTTACGTGGTACCACCACATGCTTTGCGTACGAGGCTCAGATGATCCTGTGCGAAATGTCCGGCACTATTTATGTATTGGATTTATTTTTTATATTTTATTTTTAAAGGTAAGATTTAAATTCAGAATGCTATATAATACGCATACTGTAGTTATAATTCACGTCGCTAGTAGATTTTGTTTCACTTAAAATATACAAAATAATAAATTGTATTCAGCTGGCAATAAAATAAAAGCAGTTCTTAGGTACATAAATTGCGAGTGTCACATAAAAAACGTGAATAGGTGATGCAGCACAATTTTATTGGTGTCATCGAGTTGTGTGGTCGTAAGCGCCGTATTTTATTGCACCAGTGCTTATTATTATCATCCCGTTTTACTGCCTCGTACATGATATAGCTTCGAGTACTACTGACCAGATTACAAATTGGCTGATAGATAGATAGATAGATAGAATAAACATTTATTTGATAAACGTAGTAACAATCAATGGTATGAATGAATTAATGATTGAAAATACTCTAAAACTAGCACATAAACAATTTGACAACTAAAAATACCTAAATATATTTATAGGGTGCGATTTCTTCCAGACAACCTTTGGATGGAGAGGAGAATACCTTGAATCGAAGATTGGTCAGGGTGCACTAAATTATGAGCTGTGATTTCAATATTTTTGTATTCAATAAACACAATAAACTTACACAACATTATTGATACTTATATATATTTACATAGACGATATACACAAATACAGATAATGCATAGTCAATGTACCTAAAAAAATAATTAAGAATCAAATTAAGTAAAAAAAATAATATGAATATTATATATACAAACAGATTAATGAATTATTCATGATGTAGCAAGATTTGAGATTAGCAAGAAACAGTTCTTTAACCCTAATATTGAACAGGCTAGTGAAGAGGATTGCCTTATGGAGACCGGCAATAGATTCCATAGGTGTACTTGGACCGAAGAGGAATTAGCATAGAAGCTGGTGTTATGAACTGCGGTTTTAAGGAGGAAGCTTTCAGAAGACCGAAGATTTCGAGTATTCTCACAATGGAAAAACTCGAAACGTTACTTCTAGTAATAGTGAGTGGATAGATTGTGTAGGATGTTGAGGGGGGAAAAAATGTGAATATTGCGGCGAAGGCAGATAGGGAGTCAATAATAATTAATAATAATAATACATAATGGTACTAATAGTAATAATAGAACATAATAGTAACAATATAAAACTTTAAATATGACACTAGATAATTAAAACTAAAAGTGCATGTGTGTCGCAGAATTTCAATAGAGCTTGCTTCTCAAGCTCACATTGCTTGAGAAGCAAACACTGATTTTAAGCTATTATTCTCGAGGTAACGAGCCGAAATCGAGAGGAATACAATATTGTGTGTATCACTGAGTGAGTTATATTCGTGTCGTGTGGTGTGGTCTGCTCTGATAGCAGCAGTCTCTTAAGAGTCTGGGTAACAAAAGAGGCCCACCTACATGTGGAGTGTAAGGGCGAGCGTAGCAGGTGGTGTGTGAGTTGTCGCAATATAACATAGACGGTAGATTACCTATAGTCAGCGAGTGAAGTGTTTTGGAATGTCTTGTGTTTTGAACTCAAATACTGACATTTAGCAAAGTTAAGAACGACTGACGAGTAATTTTTACATTTCTGTAAACTCTTCACTAAAGTTATACTGTTTTTCACTGTACTTACTGTTAATACACGGTGCGCCTACTCTTATGAATACCTGCTGTTCCCCATTCACAGAGACCACAATCGTTTTGAATGTGAAAATGGAACTGAACACATTATTAAATTCGATGGAAAATGTATTAGATAAATCACTAGCGACCCGCCCCGGCTTCGCACGGGTGCAATGCTGATACTAATTATACTACAGAATGGTTATCCCTAAGAGAAAGCCATATACCATCGCAGATTTTTTTGTAGACCTTTTGAGGGTGTACAATACTGTAGTACATTATTTTGATCTATCTCGTGGGGTTCAGCCAGCGTTTGCAATGTAAGCGCAAAAAAATGTGTTTATTTACCACCACATAAGAAACCTCTAAAATTGTCAGTGTTTCTCTACTATATTATGCATGTTTTATACATATAAACCTTCCTCTTGAATTACTCTATGTATTAAAAAAAACAGCATTAAAATCCGTTGTATAGTTTTAAAGATAGACAGCGGGAGGCGACTTTGTTTTATACTATGTAACTAGCGACCCGCCCCGGCTTCGCACGGGTGCGATGCTGATACTAATTATACTACAGAATGGGTATCCCTAAGAGATAGCCATATACCATCGCTTTTTTGTAGACCTTTTGAGGGTGTACAATAACTGTAGTACATTATTTTGATCTATCTCGTAGAGTTCAGCAAGTGAGCGTTTGCAATGTAAGCGCAAAAAAATGTGTTTATTTACGACACCACATAAGAAACCTTTAAAATTTTCAGTGTTTCTCTACTATATTATGCATGTTTTATACATATAAACCTTCCTCTTGAATTACTCTATGTATTAAAAAAAACCGCATCAAAATCTGTTGCATAGTTTTAAAGATCTAAGCATACATCAGAACAGACAGACAGCGGGAGGCGACTTTGTTTTATACTATGTAATGATGATGATTTGGATTGTCATCATTATACAACAAAAGAGGCAAGTTGGTATTCAGGTTTAATCTAACTTTGAATCTAACTATCAAATGAGGCGGTCGGTGGGCTTTTAAGTGGCTATAGTTAAGGCCCTTCCGTTTCTAAGGTCGTGGTCGGTCGTGCAAATGGTTTTTTCTGTTCGAAAAACGCATTTGCGCTATATCAGTACTCTCAAACGGTCAAAGTAAACGTCGTGAAGAAACCAGCATGTTGTAGAACTTAAAAAGTAATCCTTTCACCACACTTGTTCGAAATAACTAGTGACACGATAAGAAGAAGAGTGCTTATAACAAGGAACAGCTCCAATTCTATACACGCTATCTCGATGTGTCTCTCTAGAGAGTTGGCTCTTGGCGCTCTTTGAGTGTGATTTGTTTATTTATTCGTTTTAATGACCCGCCTTTTAGAAAATGTACTCTGCAGAAAGAACTACCATCTAATTATATTTTTTTGTTGCAAAATCCTTCAATATTTTGATGCACCAAAATGCTAAGAACTATAATAATAAGTTTTTAGCATTTTTGTTTGATTTACTTTTTATTATCTAATACCCTTAAACGAGCAATTCTTGTATATATATATATCTACATATGATATATATATAATCTGAATCACGGAAACGGCTCCAACGATTTTCATGAAATTTAGTATGCAGGGGGTTTCGGGGCGATAAATCGATCTAGCTAGAAAACGATGTTTTATCCGTGTTTTAAACCGAACAAAGCTCGGTCATCCTCGGTCTCGGTCAGGTTGGTACTATATATTATTTGACTTCATAGTTGTAGAAACTTCCTCTATTGTCTTTTTACCTTATTTAAATGTCTAGGAAAAAACCACAGTCTGATTTAGAATGTCAAGACTATGCTCAATATAAGCATTGTGTGTAGCCATTTTTTTGGCTGATGTACTAAAATTTTAAAATAGCGAAACAGCTACCTTTCGTTTGTAATAATTAGGAAGGTAATCTTTAGTTCCTTTTATCAAATCATATTTCTTACTAACTATGTTGTTAGTGTCAATTACGTGTATTAAATTATAATTGCATGGCAAAGCCTGATTTAAATTATATATAAGTTTATTTGCTGCCTGTCGCTGAAGGGAAATGTAATTATTACATTTTTGTTTACACAAAGTGTTTCAAAATATTTTATCAATTCAGCTTTGTTTACATTTCCAAACGAAATTACCGAATTAGAGTTCATAATATTATACTTTGTTGTTAACTTGCATTATGTCATGCAGGTTGCAGTTTGCTAAGCAATTATTCGGTACTGTATGCCGCATTCTCTTGTTTAATAATTGATTAAAATGTTTTTTAAAACAATGTTCAAGTTACCAGATGTCCGGCCAGTAGGTAACTCGCTCTACTCATCACCCTCTTACCTACCTAAAGATAGTACGTAACGTACATAGGCCTGAAGACATGGTGAGATTTTAACACGATTAAGTTGATACTACCTAAGTTAATAATTATTAATTACACTTCCCTCCACAGCATCATACGGCTCGGCACGACGTGACAGCCGGCGTGACATCAACCTAAGTGAGTGAGAGGCTGGGTCAAAGTGCCCCATGCCACCGCCATCGTCGCATCGTAGTACCCGAATGCCTTGATTATAACGTAATTGACTACATCCCTTTTCGTAGAAAGCCTCTTCTCAGTATTTCAAATTACACTACCAGAGACAATGATCTCGGAAGCTTTTACTAATTAAGTACTTTATTATAAATCAGAACGAAAGTTAAACAAGAGCAGCTACGAGTAAGTAATCAGCTCAACCGCACGCCCGGGGATAGTGGATCCAAAGTCTCTAGGTAGCGTGGTTATAGCTAGCTTAGATATAAGTACCTACGATAGATCCCTAACGTAACAAGAGAACAGGGCGAGCGACGAATAATGTTCATAATTTTTACACAGAGGAGGGTATCGTGAGAGAATCCAAGATTAACAATTGCCCTAAGCCGGGAAACGAGAAAATTAACTTTTAAATGTAAATTTTACGAGGAAGTCATAACGTGAAAGCTGCCGCGGTTACTCTGATTTATTGCACTTAGAATTGAAAGTGTTAAAGGAGTTGCAATCTGAAAAAAGTTTTAATAGGTACCTCTTTAAAGAAATGTAAATCATGATTGTAGAGCGAATTAAACTTTTGCAAAGTTTCAGACTCATCTTCTCAAGTGGCCGTTTAATGATGACGATTATTACGCTAATCACAAACGTATTATTTCTCTGCCAAGTACTATGTAGGTCAGGTATTTATAACAATAAAATAATGGATATTTAATACCTTTGATCATTAATCATCGAAGTGGCATTGGCAGCTTTCATTTAATTAATAATGTTTATTTATTTACAAAACTAATTACAGAAATATACAGAATAATCCTTACTAATATTATAAATGCGAAAGTAACTGTGTCTGTCTGTCTGTCTGTCTCGCTTTCACGACAAAACTACTGAGCCGCTTTAAATAAAATTTGGTACACAGATAGTCTAAATCCTGAGAAAGGACATAGGCTACTTTTTAATTGGAAAAACGTTTTGTAAAGGGTTAAAAAGGGGGATGAAAGATTGTATGAAAGTATTGTCATTTTCAGAATTAGAAGCATAACATGTTTGGCTGTTGATCCTTACTAATATTATAAATGTGAAAGTAGCTCTGTCTGTCTGTCTACTACGTTTTCACGTCTAAGCCGCTGAACCGATTTTGATGAATTTTGGTATAGAGATAGATTCGACCTTGGAGAAGGACATAAGTAGCATACAATAATATAAAATACATGTGAAACATGTATTTTATACCTGAACTGATCCAGATCACTGCCTGAGGGCAGCGTTGCTAAAACACTGGCGGCGTTGCCACGTTGAATGGCAATGCTAATACGTTGAGCCAGATAGGAGCCAGCTCTTGGGTCACGCAATGTATCTACCAGACGCCGTGAGACAATTTTGAAAACGCGGTGGAGTCCTGTTCCCCACGGGCCCAGGGTCTCAACTCCAAAAGGCTCAAATATGTAGGCCTTATCAAGACCGGCATATTTGCCGATAATTTTAAACTAGTGGAACTCCCCGCGACATTGTATGCGAAGTGTTACTTTGATACCTCAGAGCAAATAATCATATGTACTCGGTCAAAGTTTTATACAATCTTTGACATTTTGGTGCATCATTATTGAAGATATTTTTTTTATAAATTTTGTGAATGGTAGTAGAATATGTATTAGGTACCTACATTTAAGTCAAAGTCAAAGTCAAAAGATTCTTTATTCAATACAATCACAAGGATCACTTTGAAACGTCTTACATACTAGGTTAATTTAAGTGCCAATTCAGCCTAACCCAAGCTCGAGAAGAATTGGCAAGAAACTCGTCTTGGTCCTTTTTGAAACGAAACGCTGAAACGCTTTTTTATATGATCCAACTTATAACTACCTTAACTACGAAATACTAATATAAGAGAGTTTATACATTTCAAGTGTGTCGGTTAACTGTCTGACGGCAGAGCGACATGCATTCTTATCAATAATATAGTCATTTATATTATAATAAGCTTTCTTCAAAAGACTAGAAGACTTAAATGTATGCTTTAAATTTCTTAATAGGTAGTTTAGTAGCATTTTCAGGAAGCTTATTAGAGAAACGCACCGTGTTCCCCATAAAGGGATTTATGGGGAACACGACTTATTAACTTTTTCTAGTCGAAACCTAGGGATGTATAATTTATGTCTATTCCTAGTGTTGATTCTATGAAGGTCACTATTTTGCTGAATCCCATCTTATATTATATTATATTGATGATGTATCATACGTTTGTATTATATTCTCTGTCCCAGTTTTTAGGAGGGTAAGTGCTTCTAATTAGTTACGCCGGAATAACTAATGTTAATATATTACGAACGATCCTATTCTGTTGACACCAAAGTCTGAATTAGAGGAACATTTTTAAATTACTCTTCTTAAATTCACTAAATTGTCGTGTGACTGACGTGTTTTAGCTTATTTAAGTCACCAAGTTAAATTCTAGTTATCTTTTGAAACTTAATTCAATAAACGAACTAAAATACGTTTTAAAAACTAAAAGAAAATCAACTTCATCGGATATAAGAAAAAAAAACAGAATCACTTTCCTTGGAAGACATATTTTTTACTGCTATTTTGATTTCAAAACTAAACCACGAAACCTATTTTGATGAATAAAAACCAGCCAAGTGCGAGTCGGACTCGCGCACCGAGGGTTCCGTACAAACCTGTAGGTATATAAGTAAAAGTTCACCCGTCACGACAATCGAGTCATAGTTATGGTATTTTTATTGCAAAAAAATATTCTTCTAGATTTCAAGAAAGGGGTAGGTATAGGTATAGAGTAGGGGTAGGTGTCTTGACAAACGGACAGACGGACAACAAAGTGATCCTATAAGGATTCCGTTTTTTCCTTTCGAGGTACCCTAAAAATACAATCAAATTGAGAACCTCCTTCTTGTATGAAGTCGGTTAAAAACGTAAATTTTAACATATTTTAAACAGTAATTTTAAAATGTTCCTCTAACTTGGACTTAGGTGTAGTCAAAATATAATCGTTTATATTTTAGAAAATTTAGAATTGTCCGGTAAAAAACAAAATAATTACTACTAGTCTTCTTGACACTGCTGAAATACATGAAACAATTGGTACCCACCTACTTACGTACAAGATCAAACACTCCATTGATAAATAATCTATACTTAGCAGTTACCTAGGCAACGGTTGTGTGGTTGTAATGATTACAAATTCAATTTGGCTACTCTTACCGAAATTGAATTGAGCCGTTTCAAGTTTCAACTCTTTGAGCCACAAAGTTGGGTGGAATAAAACTCTTAACGTTGACGAATGGTAGAAGGTAACGAATGTGTACAATCAAAACTTGGGAGAGATTCATTGCCACAAATTTAGCAAAAATATGATCCAGCTCGAGTCAAAGAATTTGAGAACGGATATTTCTCAGCGCGGGTAACTTCCTAAACTTTTTCATTTCCTCTCTTAAAATATATAAAACGCGTATAAAAGCCAGCGAAAACTATTTAGCTTAGGAATACTTTTTGCTACAATTTATTATTATACCAACGAGTACAGCAAATAATTTCTAGTTTCTAGTAAAAGCTAGTGAAGCTCAAGGCTGGCGTATTCAATTTCATTTCAACTCATAACACAAGTAGGCAATACGTGTTTCTCAGAAAACGTTACGAAACTTATTGCCTCTGCCGTAGGGCTACGCAGCTGAGCTGAAGGCAATTATGAAATGGCTCTAAGGGTTTTATTCAACTATAGTGTTTATTGCTCTTTCGGTTGTCATTCTAGTGGCATACGCGGCGGGGGAAGACTTCGGTTGTATTACACTTAACAAACAGGTAACCTAGGTTACCTACAGAGTAGATACTCTGCTAAACGATAAACGATATATCGGAACAATAATCGTGCAAAAACCTACTCTAAGTTACATCGTATCGACTCGTTTTGAACGATGGTACGACCTACATTATTTTTGACAATCGATCTCACAAATCCCTAAAGTCTGTGATTCGATTTGAATTTAACAACAAAGCAACTGTCAATTCTGCTGTGTTCGACGAACATTTTGACGATGGTATCGTTCCGATATATCGAAATCGGTTCTCGGCAGTAATCTCAAAACAATAATCGTGCAAAAACATACTTTTAATTACATCAGTTCGACACGTTTTGAACGATTAAACCAACATTCCTTTAGACAATTGATGTCGCAATCCTCTATCGTTCCGATATATCGAAATCACTTTGTCGAGTAGATCGATCGTTCCATCGCCCAAAACTAGTCGAAACGATGTAACTAATGAGTAGGGCTTTGCTCGAATATTGACCCGATATATCGTTTATCGATTTCAAGACTAGGCCCCCTGAATACTATCGAAGTCGACTTTCGATCAGTATACGAATCGATTGAATGTCTAACTTACGCTCGAGGGCGAAGCATATTATCAGATTCATACGTGAGAAAGTACTGTCGACAACAGTTTATAATTAGTAACACGGGTGCATACCGATGTCGGCAGGTACCAGCTAGGTACAGCTTCCTACGTGAATGTGGTCTTGAGCGTGGCGGCAGCGGCATCGGCAGTGTTTGGCGACCGAGTGTGCAAACTCCGCATTTGCAATTCGTTTGTGGACTACGAAATACTCTGCAGCCGACCAAGTCTTTTGTGTAACCGGATTTCTCGGCTAACGACCTAGATTCTGAATATTTATGTAGTTTGGTCACACAATTTTTCGTGCTGCTAAACCTCTGTGGTTGAATGTTTGACATTCGCTTAAGATCTTCTTTGCAGTAACCATGCTACTTCTTAAAACTCAACTTGGATTATCTTTGCTCTACTTTTATGTTCATTATTAAAATGCACCAGGGAAATGATTTTCAATTGAGTGGAATTTAAAAGGCTGTTTTGTGTCTTCGTGTTTAAGAGATGGCTTAATCATTTAAAACCAATTGACTTCCTATTGTTTTGTAGGTACAGATTGACAGAACATAAAAATCGCATCGGCACAGAATAAATATGACTACTACATCATTAACATCAACAAACACAGACACCTTGGAATTTGTAATATTAGTATCTAACAGCAAGCATGGATTTGACCTCACTGATGTCTTAGATAATAACAACAGTTTGCAAATCTTTGGTTGCAAATCTTATATCAGATCTTTCATCCTTCTGGTTTTAGAGAGAATAAAAGCAGAGAGAAAATGTTTAAGATTCAAAAGCAGGATATAGTTTTACACGGGATATCAAACGCGTCTAAATTATAATATCCTTCCAAACTAAATAACTAATGATAGTCTCGTTTTTACATTTTAAAGTTTTGATCTTTTAGATAAATATTCCAAACTAATTACTATTCCAAACAAACCTCACTACATAGTATAAAACAAAGTCGCTTCTCGCTGTCTGTCTGTTCCTATGTATGCTTGGTCTTTAAAACTACGCAACGGATTTTGATGCAGTTTTTTTAGTACATAGAGTGATTCAAGAGGAAGGTTTATATGCATAATACATGCATAATATAGTAGAGAAAGACTGATAATTTTTGAGGTTTCTAATCACATTAGACATTCTGTAGTAAGTATATTTAGTATCAGCATTGCATCCGTGCGAAACCGGGGCGGGTCGTTAGTATTTAATAATTAACTTTCTTCATATATCTGAGATGTCAAATAATTTAACAGAAAAGTGATTGTGTATCTTACGTTTATCTGTGGTATTGCTCGTTGTGTCAAGTTGTGTGCATGGATGGATTACGTAAATCCGACCTTGATGTGTACTATTTATGTGGTATCGTATAAGTATGTCGTATGTCGTATGTCAGTATATTATACGAAAATACCTTTAGTTTTATTTTAAATCGACCGACTTGTATTATTGGTTCCTAACCTTTTAAATATAAAGAATCTCTGTATGGCAATCAAGCAACGTCAAGCAAGAGCGAGGATTTCCGGGTTCCCCCACTTAATGTTTTACTGCCCCCATCGTTTTGACAGAGAAGAATGTATAAATTTTATGTACCCGCGTAATATTATTTTTGTATGTACTTACAAATATTATTCGATTATTACAGCAGCACTTCATTTGAAGTATAAATAAGCTATTAGAAGACTTTCGCTAATTAAAAACATAAATACTTGTAGAATTTTTGAACATTAATAATCTATCGAATATCATTATCATATAATAATTAATTGTGTCAAAATTACTCCGTCTCCGACATATTACATCGTGTCAATGCCAAAAACGAAGTTCCGATTAACAAATTAGCTGAGATAGACGTCGACTTGCCTCAATTTAATTAGTTTGTGCAATAGTCAAAGGACTTATTATTTACTTTGTGAATATTTTGTAAATAATAAAACAACATTTCAATTTTAATCCAATTTTATTACAATTCAAAACAAAAATGACGATAAACGTGGTAAAGTTTTCGAAGGAGTAATTTATTTTACATTTATATAGACATTTATTTTCTGAGGGCCTGAATTCAACCCTAGTTGTGTGTGAGTGATTAAGACACAAAGTCAAACGTCAGTAAAAAAGTAAAACAAGAGTTAGTTCGTTTACAAAAATAATAATTATATATTCTATCTTCTACATTTTCCATGCATCAAGGTTCACTAGAACGATTGAGAGAGTATCCACCATGGCATATCTACTGGTGAGGCCCTAATTTTCAATCTACGTTTGTCATTTCATGAAGTAACATAGCACTTCTGATTTAATTATTTTTTCTCATGCTGTTGCTTGTTTTATTCAGTAATGTTAGCGGAATTTTAATAAATAAATTGTGACTGCATAGCACAATTGAATTGAACAATTGACAATTGATTATAAGTGTATTATAGTGCAATGTGATTTGAACGACAAGGAATCCCTAGAAAATTCTAAATGGACATTCCGCGATGACGTTTCGAATAGACAAATGACGATCGACATTCGAGTAAGACTTTATAATGAAACAATCACTTGACACTGGTAAAATTGACATCATTATGCAACATGCCATTAACGAAGAAGATGAAGACGCCCTAATACATTAACGTGTAGGACCCGATGCCTCTAGGACTAATGAATAACAGGATGGCCGCATCATCATAAATACGAGGACAAATTATTATATACCTAGGTATCCTTAGCTGGTGTATTATATACTTAGAAATTGCAAATGGGTAAAAAGGGGTGTCAAAGTTTGTACGGGAACTTTTTAACGGGTGGTGTGATTTTTTTGAAACTTGGTTTGGATACTTAAAATGCCATATAAATGGACACGTGTTTCAGGATTTTTCAAAATAACAACCATAAAGGCGTAAAATGAGGTGTGAATATTTGCATGGAAACTTTTTAATGGGTGGTCAGGTGATTGGTTTGAAACTTATCAATAAAATATGGCTACAATTCCTTTCAAAAAAAAAACGGACGAAGTCGAGAGCAACAACTAGTTAGTAATATATAAGAACAATTTAAAATGAATTGTTAAATTATAGAAATGTTTGACCACACTATTGAATTAGGTTAATCCTGTAAAAAAAGAACTGATTATTGTATAATAGTGTACCTAATAAATTATGTTTGCCTAGTATAGTATCCTACTGGCAAGATAGAACTGGCAAGAAGGAGGCCTATACACACATGATGAATAAACAGATAGGAAATTATCGGATAAGCATGTACCTACTGTTTTATATGTTTATTTACTATACAATCTGTTTTTGCTGAAGAACTAGCATCAGTCTGAGACATCAACCTCTCTTCGGCTGCACCCTGGGTCTGACCAACATTCTTGGTGCTCAGTGATTCTTCGTTTAATATGCATTGTGGGTGTGTAAAGCAGAATTTACAATTTAGGTATATTTATTTACTTGTTAATTAGTACGAACATGTCAATAACACTAAATAAAAAAAGAACAATAATAGAAACCTAAATAAAAACAAATAAAAGTATTAACTGGTAGTTAAGAAATCTACCTACACACTCAAACAGACTTCTCACAGAACCTCAGACATTCAGATAGAATCACCTTCCATCCGTCTGCAAACACATCACATTCAGGGTTCTCATTCAAGAGGGAATTTAGCGCAGAAAGAGTACGTGCAATGGGAGACTGTGCGTACGCAACCATGCGAGAAAAAGGTTCCTGGAACAGCCGGTGCTTTTTGATACTGCAATAGTTTTTGGGGACGTAGAGCCTCGCCAAGTCATCATATCAACATCACTCTTCACTATCCTAGAAAAATCAAGAAATATATAAAAAAATCCCTTCATATCTAAGAGTTTAATTTACCTACCTACTTAAAATAGATAGACAAATATTTAGTACTATTCCGCCAATCTATTACCAATGAGTTAGACACGATGCAGACGCATGTGTTAGATTCTTATTAATACCTGCTCTAATTACAATAATATATTACACCTAATATCAAGATTTAGAAGTTTATAATGAAAGTTAGTAAAATTACTGAAGTTAAATACCTACTTCTCACATGAGAAATTAAAGCTAAATGTAAGCAAGGATAAATTCAATAAGAAGAGAGAATAACAAATTTACCATAGTATATTCCATTTTCTTTATTCAATAAAATTACAAGGACCACTTAGAATCGTCTTCTTACATGCTAGTGAATCTAGGTGCCGGTTCCTCCTAACCCAAGAAACAAGAAACTTGTCTGGTCCTAACACTTTTTTGTATGATCCTTTACAATTTTACACAACACAAGTACCCTCCTACAAAATAAACACCATAAGGAATATAAGGAAACAATGACAGAATAATTAACTGACACAAATGTATGTAGTTCACAAAGATAATATAGTTTTAAAGTTACCAAATAACCAAACAGAGAATAACACAAAAAGTTAACGGTACACATATTAAATACACACAAATATATTTTAGTACAATATTATTGCAAGGCACTTATCTTTCTAGTTCGGTGGTCACTCCCAATCTACCCGTCTTAGGCTTTAACCTCGCCTTTTATACATTTTTGAAATATATACAAAATATCACACCATATTCATTATTCAACCAATCACAGAAACCTATTAAGAATCTAAGTATAATAATGAAAGTTATTTACTTAATAACAATAAAAAGATGTTAAAATATAATTCATGAAACAATGGATTCATAGTTTTGCTATATATATATGTCTTAATAAAAGAATTATAACGAATTTACCGATTTAGTAAACAATCAAATGAAGGACTTGTAAATATCAGAATAATGAGAACAGAAAATAATAAAGTGAAACATTAACTGAAAAATAGTAAGAAAGTATGTATCGAACAATTAAATTTACAATATATAACAATCATTGGATACTTTCGTTCTGAAATCCTAATTTCGTTCTTAAATGTGTGTGATGGTATAATCATTTTTATTACAATAATATTTATTAAAGCATATGTTAATTTAAACCAACTATAAAATAATAATATAAGTATAAAACTGTTTAACTGTTTATCAAAACACCATCTGTGTTTTTAGCTGTGAACTAATTGAATGACAGGTGGATTTTTATTGAATTCTTACGAGTATAATTTCAATTATTCTGTCACATGCAATAAAATTGTAAATTTGTAAAAGGTTAAGCGCAGACAATTTTACTAACGCTTTGCATGGCATTTCAATTGCCATCTATCTAATTGTTCATCTATTTAATGTTTTGTAATGGATTTCCGCAAGGTCACCCCTGAATCAATTATCTACCTTCCTACTAATAAGCTAGGTAGGTAGGTACGAGTATCTACGGATATTGCGGAAAAGGTTCGCAGTACTTTCAATTGGCTTTTAGATTTAGAGACTGCCACAAAGAATCACTATGTATGTATGCGTACCTACTCCAGATTATTAGGGATAGAGAGATAAAGGTTAGGTAATTAGGTAATGTTGTTTTAGAACATGTTTTCTTACCTTCTTCAGGCACAGTATTTTTTTTTGTTTTTTACCCTATAACTCCGTCATTTATGAACCGATTTAATAAAAGATTTTTTCATATGAAAGGATATTCTTTTCGGTTGGTCCTATAGAATTTCAACAAACTCAGTTAAGTTGATTGGTTTTTTAATCAAAATCATTTTTTTTTTAATCATCAATAAACTAACGTTTGACCACGATCTCGCCTGATGTTAAGCGACGATGTGGCCGACGATGGGGCACGCAGGTCTAGAAGACACCTATTTACTCGAGACTTGAAGAGAGATTTTGTAGTTTTCAGGAAAGACAGACGACGGCAAAGCATTCCAATCCTTGGCTGTACGCATTATAAATGTGGAAGCAAAGCGCTTTGTTCGTAAGGGTGGTAGGATGACAATGTATGACATCGATGTAAATTAAATTTCATATTTTGCTTTCCTGTGACTTTCCAGTGGTGTTAACGAATTTGGGAATATGATAAAGTAGAGTAAAATTAAAAAAAAAAATTAACCGGCTTCAAAAAAAGGAGGAGGTTCTAAGTCGGTTTTCTTTTTTGTTTTTAAAACGTAATTAATTTTTGTAGCATTATTAATAATAATAATAATGCCGGACATTACACACAGCATCATCTGGACCCAAAGAAAGCAGAGCTTGTGTTATGGGTACCACATGACATGACCACAAGTACTTAAATACTTTTTTTTTAAAATACATACATATTATAGATATAAACATTGCATACAAACAAAGCATTGTCTGAGAGATATGTCAAGTTCTTCGTTTAATTTGAATTCCTCTAAAGCATTGATTAGAAATTGGAACTTACAAAACAGTCTCATATATTAGAATCCGTCTTTACATCATAATAATGTTAAGCTGTATACACGAGGTTTTGCAAGAGAGCGGCCAGAGTAAGGGCGGTATTGTGCCTGTCACCATAACCGGAAACCGCCTCTCCGAGAGTAATTACTCTCAACTTCATTTAACTTCCTCAGCTCAAGCCAAATACAAGTGCCACTAAGCACTGTACTGTAGGTACTCTATTTAGCTTCTAACAAAACGATGCAATTATAAGTAGGTACTTAACGGGTTGTGACAGTCCGACGGGATAAGTCGAAAGCTCATATACAATACATAGCTCCATGTGATGACAAAAAATGGTTGTCTCTGAAGTTGTTTTACGGATGATAATTTTACGTGATAACGTCATAAGAAAACATTGATGAAAAATTGTATACTATTAACCTATTAAAATGCGTCACAAGCCGAACGCTTAGGCCGAACGTGCCTCTCTATCGCTTGTACCGCGCTCTCGCTTGCACGCTCGGCTCTGGCGGAACGTGACAATTTTTCGATTTATGAGACGTTATCACGTCAAAAATAAACTTTTACATTCTGTTGAAATTACTGCACTGTAAAACCGTTCTTTTAGATATGCGAGGAAAAACGTATAGATGGAGTTATAATCCAAGTTTTTTCGAACGAAATGTATTTGTTGTTTTTCATACCGTATCGATCGGCTTATTTAAGCGTACTCGTAAGTGTTCGTGAGGCTCTGGTCTTTTTAGTATTTTCTATTGAATTCTATTAAAAAAATAAAAATATATTGAACTCTCAGAAAGCATTGCACATAGGTAGTCGTTCTGTACCTTTACTGCTTCACAGAGCGACTTCTATTATTTGGTTGGAAAACATATAAGTATAATTTCCATTTTGTTTCCATAAAAACATATTTTGATTTCGATCTATCAAAAAAATGGCGGACTTATTTTTTATTTCTGGATATCTATTTTATAACCCAATCGACAGACAGTTATGTACCTACATAGGTATACCGACTTACTGTATAATAATAAATAATATAGCACTGCTGGTCTAGTGGTAGTGGCCCTGCCTTCCGATCCTAAGGTCGTGGGTTCGAATCTAGTCGCGTACCATGGGATTTTTCTGATCGAAAAATGTGTGCTATATTTATACACATGTACTCACAAAAGGTGAAAGAAAACATCCTGAAGAAACCGGCATGTCGTACAACATAACACAACATATTATTCATTTATGTCTTTGAACTTTTCGAAGACATAAATAAATAAATAATGCCGGATATTTCACACAGCATCATCTAGCCCCAAAGTAAGCAGAGCTTGTTTTATGGGTACCACATGACTGATATACTACTTAAATACGGTTTTTTATAAATACATACATATTATATATAGAAACACCCAGACCCGAGTCAAATACTTGCAGATCATACAAACACTTAACCTGCGGTAGGAGTCGAACCGCAACCTTCTGCGTCTCAGCCGGACCTTGACCCACTTCGCCACTGAGGTCATCATGTAGTATATAGTTTGACTGGTCTGTCAGCTCAGTTGGTAGTAGCTTTGCCTTCTGCGGTTGAGGGTTCAACTCCCTCCTATGGACATTTGTTACAAATGTTTCCTCATAGGGAAACGCGTGTTTGTGTGTGTCTGGTGTGATAAGGTATCATAAAACTGTATAAAAAAATATTCAAGTATTCTATCAGTCATCTGGTCACCACAATACAAGCTATGCTTAGTTTGGGACCAGATAGTGTTGTGTGCACTGTCTACCAATTATTATTTATTTATAATGCCAAGTGCTCGAAAGTAATCTAGGCGCACTTCAATCCTTTCACAAACAAAGTAAATAAATAGTTTTATTATAATTATGAACATAATAAACTAGTGATGCGCCTCGAAAGAAATCTCGCGATATCCGTATCGTATTGATCGGATATGTAAGTAAAAGAAAATGGCAAAAAAAATAATATTATTGAATGCTTTCACTATGGGCGAGCTGATTCAAATGATGCGGCTCTGATTTGAACCAGTTCGCTCATAAGTGTTTTTTACCAACATTACGAAGTTTGATATAGCAGAGGGGCGATTATGCAATTCTAATACTATCAAAACTTTGATACTAATTGCTGTTAGTTACTATTGATGAATTGGTATTACGGAAGGTTGAAGTTGATTGTCATACATGCTGTCATATGAATAAAATCCTCAGATCAAATAGATATGAAGACGGAGTGCCGCAATCAACCAAAATAAAGTCTTAAAACCGTGCTCCTGTGCGTATATACCTGCACTTACGCACACACATAGGTACAACGTAATCGTGCTCCTTGCTCTTAGTACATGTCACGTCGTCTTCAATCGTTCAAAACATTTGCGATTTAGGTCAATTGCGTTCGATGTCGTTTTACAAAATAACCTAAAAACTTTAATATTAAATAAATGGTGTTATTTCAAGTAAAACGTGTTTCTGTGACACATATTTGCCACCGAATATGTAAATGTATTTTTTTGTAATATGTTTTATAGACGACGACATGCCAGAATACTTATAGTACAAGTGTGTATGCTAAGATCAACGAGCACGGTTTGGGTAGATGTGTGTGCGTGAGTGCGTGTAGTTACACAGAGGAGCATGGTTTTGAAGCTTTACTTTAGATATTCACGGCCATTTGATTATTCACGTCTGTATATTTATTTGGTCTGAGATAGAAACCGAGCGTACGTAATAGTAATCCATCTTGTCAAAATTAGTTCCAATTACAATCAAACTAATGATTGAAATTATGCCGATTGCTAATCGAAACTAATAGACATCGGTTGTGTCAAAAGTTCCATAATCGCCATACAGGTTCTGACTCCATTAGCAGATCAGCTCGCTTTGTATGACACTATCATTCTTGACAAGTATGCCAAGTTTAGCTTAGTCGGTTTATTTGATGAGGAGTTCTGTTGAACAGCGCTGTCAGTTCGCTGATTATGAAAACATTTAAGAAATTTAAAAAACTTATTTTTTTATTTGTTTTTTATCATCGATATACCTACGTTTGACCACGATCTCGCCTGATCTTAAGCGGCGATGTGGTCGACGATGGAGCATGCAGGTTTAGAAGACACCTATTTACTCGAGACGTGAAGAGACCCAGATTGTACTCGTAGTTTTCAGACAAGACAGACGACGGCAAAGCATTCCAATCCTTGGCTGTACGCATTATTAATGTGCAAAGCGCTTTGTTCGTAAGGGTAATATTTCAAATTAAATCAAAAATTAACCAGTCGCGATATATGTTCAGATCAGAACTATGAAGTCAAAAAAACTAGCAAATGGTAGCTCAAGTTCAAATGGTTTCTTTTACGTTGTATCTTAAAAACAAAATTATGCTCAAAAAAAATAAAACACATTTTGGAATTTACAGTGTATTTTCAAATTGAGTCGTTCAACGTATCGCGTGCACATATTACTTACCTTTTGGAACTTTGTTACAGAATAATAGAGTTAGAGAAAATAATATTTATCTGTTCGTAATAAAGTTCAAATTCAGATCTATGTTGTTTGTCAATATTTCTTGTCAACAAATTTAAGCATAATTGCTTCTTGCACTACTAGTGCAAGCGAAAACCGACTCTAAGGTGACGAACCAACAAAGCAGTTTTCATATGACACTTGATAAATTTGTATGACATTTTTTCCCTCTCGTTTGTAACCCTATATCTTATCAACCCCTTGTCCAATTTGATTCAATAAATTACGACCTACCAAATTACATGCAGATTGAAACAAGGTTTCGAAAATTATCGTAGAGCATACAAACATACAAACAAATCGCGCAAGTTGCCATTGAGACCTTCGCTCACTTCGCTCACTCGATCACTAGTCAAGAAACTCTATTTAATGCGTTGTCCAACACGCACTTGCCGTTCGTTTATTTCAGGATTTACGATTATCTATTCGATACTGTTCGGCCAGTAAATAATACTACGCTTTTATGGAGGGGTTTATGGAAGGTAAGATAATGCAAACACAATATGCGTGAGTCGATCTGAACTTTCAGCGAACACCTACCTGATACTGAATAAATAATGCGAACCTTGACTATAAAGTTCGTCCTCCGATTAGCGACCGTTTAATTAGGACACATTTGACAGACACATCTAATTGAAACTTTCGTTACTCTCGATAGAAGTTATACTTAATTCTGCTAAGTATTTACTATTGGGATCACAGGGATCATTATGAAAATAATAAGACTACGACAAGAAAAATGGCTCACGTGTCCCTATCTACCACGTAAACTAGTTTCACTTGGAGTTCTCACATCGAGCGCCAACGAGCAAATGACCCCGTCGCCCGCTTGCGCTTGCTTTTATAGGCGTGCTATTCTCTATTATTTATAGTTGGAGGACTCGGCTCACAATATATGTATATATATAACACAAAATTTATTTATTATACAGTGTTGAAGGCAGATATACTACCGACTGAGTCAATAATTATACTTACATTGAAGTAAGTCAACAGCAATCGATCTGCCGTTGCTATTAGTCTTGAATCAAAAGCAGAGTCTGACAGTATTCACACTTGAGGTCAGAACAGAACATATATATACGTGTCTAGTATATACTTACTTACTACGAGTTCAATATCAAGTCACTTCATTCCGTCGAGTCAGAGCCTTAATGAATTACCTTGTAGGTAACTTCAAGGTACCGCTACGATACTTACGATTATATCTACCAGGGAGGTAATTCTGTTAATTTACAATGTTCCATTCCAATCCATCTACGTTTCGGCTCCAATTATGGTTCGATAATTACCCAAAAACCTATTCTGTTATCTCTATGACTCTCTATGATCTTGGAGTTCATCACGACTCCAAATTACTTTTTGATACTCATTTCGGCAAAATTGTATAGCTCCAAAGTCCTTAGGATTTGATATGCGGCTGTCTAAAAATTTCAATGATCCTAAAATTTCAAAATATTATATTGCTCGTTTGTAAGAAACCATCTGGAATATGCATCTCAGGTTTGGAACCCTATGGCACTTACTTAGATCGTATTGAAGCCATTCAAAAACGATTTTAAGATACCTATGCTACAGAGTTCATACCCCTTCCGACTATAGTAACTATATTAACCTCTACAAACACCCTCTTTATGTAACTGGAGCTTCTACTAATTACAGACAATTTTTTTTTATAATACGAGCGAGTTCAACCGTCAACAGTTTTAGTAAGTTATTAGAAATTGATCCATTCAATATTAGTGTTGAAAAGGCACGGCGTTGAATTGCTCTGAATTTTTTTTGCACCTAGGCCACCCAGGTGTTACAAAGATACTTTTTGATGTTTTTGTTTTTGTTTTATATTCTTTTATTTTTATTGAGTAAGAAACTCTGATGATTGTAACTATTATATCTGGTTAGCGAGCATGTGCCTCTTTTTATGTAGGTACGATAAAATAATGTTCTCATCTTTGACTACAATGTTTCCATCAGAGAAAACCTGTAATTGGCTCTCTGTTTCTTTTTATTATGTTTCTCGGTATTAAGTTGTTTTTTTTGCTGTTGGTTTTCTAAATATAAATAAATAAATAAAAGACCAAACAAAAGAAATCATTCGATCGATCGTTGACGACTCAGTAAACGAAGCGTAAGCTGAGTCGTTCATTTGCAAAATACGAAAACTGTCACAAAAAAGCTGAACGATGAAAAGATACGAAAGTTGTCGCTTTTGACGTGTTTAGTTGCGGTTCGATTCCAAACGAGCTAACAGAAAATAGTAGAATTACACCCCAGGTGGAAAATCTATTTGAATTTTTTTTAGTTCTAAAATTGACGTAAAATTTTGTTAGTTCTAGTATACCTACTAAACTTCAAAAATGCAAACAACAGCAAGCTATATAAATATGTTAGATATCGTGAAATGAATTGTTCTTATCAATACAGTTCAGCGAAATCCTTAAATTCAATACACGATGAATGACTTACGAAAGTCATTAAATTTTGCAATTTCCACTTCAGGAAATTACCTACACATACTCGTAAGAGCTGGAACTCGTGTCGCGGCCCTTAACTGAAAGGATATCGATAAATCGTTACATAAATAAATCTAAATTGGTCTTTGCGTCGTTATGTTAGAGGTGGGCGTGGTTTTTGAGAGCTCCAAAGTCCACAAAGAATCCTAACCAACAAACCAACAAATTAAAAGGAAAACTATCACAGCTAGTAAGACTTTACTAAATTATAAGTAACTAGCTTCTGCCCGCGACTTCGCACGCACAGTACATACAAAAAAAGTAGCCTATGTCCGTTCTTAAAATACAATACCAAATTTGATTAATTCAAAAAAATAAAACCTGTTCATCCGATCGCTATCAAACTTTACAGGAGGTCCAAGGTCCATCTAAAGATTTCCTAAAAATTTCATCGAAATCAGTCCAGTCGTTTCGGAGTCTATAGGGAACTATATATCATTAAAACACGTTGCTTCTATATGACACAAGGGCTCATGCACGCAAATGACAACTGTCATTACTTAACAAACCGAACGTCGTCAATGATTATATCAAACTGAACTCACCACTCAATATTTTTTATTATTGACCGTGCGAAGTGAGTGTCTCCGTTTCAGCTTAGGCGAAAATGCTTACGTATGTCTGTCTGTCCAGATGATCTCCTCTACAGGCCGTAAAGAAGTCGAAAGTCAAAAGGGGTAAAAAATCATGAAAATTGGTCTTGCCGTTCAAGAGTTATAAATGGTGGAACTAACACGACTCCGTTTTATATTTATGGATTGTTTTAAGTTTTATACTAAATTGTTGTAAATGTTGTTAAATTCGTTTGGAACCTGATAACTAGTCATTCTTATCCTTACTCACTGACGTCTTCCCTGTGCGTGCATCATCACATCACATCAGTCACGCACGGCCAATTTATATTAGAGTTGTGTTTTCGAATAACAGGTACTTACTTACCTATTTAATTTAGGTATGTGTTGCTCTATCAACATCTGTCTGTCTATCTGTCTCTATCTTATCTGTCGGCAAGGTCGAGAGAGAGAGGTAGTGTGGGTACGTGGGAAGGCTTGCGCTATCAAACAGAATCCAAGGCAGAGTGGCGTCAGTGGAGAGGAAACTTCACCCACCTCAGCTTGCTGGAGTTGATCCATGAACAAACTAAATCATCTTCAACAGATAAACTAAGGCCAATGATGATGATGTTCTATCATTATCAAGTTCAAGTTCAAGTTTATTTATTTAGATAGTAACATTACAGAAATATCCAAAGCATTACATCTATGTTTCATTAAACAATAAATTATGAAGGTGTTTGTGATTAGACTCCACAGTATTATTTAACTAGTTATTACAATTATACCTACATATCAGTACCACTTAGTAGCTAGATTGTGAGACCGGTGGTTAAGTGGTTAAGTGGTAGTAGCCCCCGCCTTCCGAACCTAAGGTCAGATCCGGTCATGTACCTATGGATTTTTATGTTCAAAAAATGTTTGTGCGCTAAACTCTCAAACGGTGTAGGAATACATCGAGGGGAAACCGGCATGTCGTACAACATAAAAAGTTCTAAGACCTTTGCCAATGGCAGGAAAGGAGCCTTAGAGGTACACTTTATTCCTTTCATCACACTGGTTTGAAATAACTAGTGACACGATAAGAAGACGAATAAGTAAATAAATATTGGTCGTCAAAGCACACAACACCACCTAGCCCCAAAGTAAGCATAGCTTGTAATATGGTGACAGATGACTGATAGAATACTTATATATTTTTAAAAACATACATAAGATATAACACCTAGTCACAGAACAAACATCTATCGTCTATCTATTCGTCACACAAATGTGTGTCCTGGGAGGGAATCGAACCCTCAACCTACATCGCAGAAGGCAAAGCAACTACCAACAGAGCTGACAGGCTTGTCATGTATTTTTTCATAATACGAGTAATATTACGCGATTATTGAGAGAGGGTTATCATGTTATCACGTTTTGTATACTGGGCTCTCAGCATAATTGGTAGTACCCTCCCTCTTTCCCGCCCTGGACACATATTTGTAGATATTTATTGTGTCTGGGTTATAAAGAATCATAAGAATCTATTTATAAAATTGTATAAGTTTTCTATCAGTCTTCTTGTTTCTATAGCACATGCTGTGTTTGGGGCTAAATACTAATACTCATAAACGTATTTTGGTATCTGTTAATTTAAAATAATCAAAACAACATTAATGTTGAAACACAAGCCTGTCAGCTCCTTTGACATTAGCTCTCCTTTCTACGATGTAGGTTGAGGGTTCGATTCCCTCCCAGGACACACATTTGTGTGACGAACATATGTGTTGGTTCTGTATCTGGGTGTTATAAAGTATCTAAGTATTTACTTAAAAAGATTATAAGTATTCTATCAGTCATCTGGTCACCATAATACAAGCTATGCTTAGTTTGGCGCTCGATGGTGTTGTGTGCATTGCCTACCAATATTTATTATTTATTTATTTATATTTATTGTATACTAGGGGTATACAATATACACGGGGTACCTTCTTAAATAAAGAGTAGCCTAGTTGTTCCTGGTCCACACCTTACGTCTGCAAGTATACCATGTTTCATTGAAATCCGTTCATTGAAGCATGAAGAAGTAACAGGTGAAACTAACACACACACACACAAACTTTTGCGTTTAAATATTAGTGTGATTTAATTGGTAGGGCCGTGCTACTAATAGACAAGGCGGATATAACAGAGCAATATTGATTGGGGTGTAGACCCCATGTGTGCTATGCGCACATTCAACAGGTAATAAGACATAAATTGCAGGTGTATGACGACAGGTATCCCATTATCGCCCTCTAACCAAAATCCCGAAAACTGCTCGGTTGTATAAACGGTCTCCCGGCCTAATTTATTACAGAAATATCCATGACAGCGGCCGCCTACAGATAATTAGGCGCACGTACCCACATTAATTACCTAGTCGTATTAATATGTCTCTTTTGTGTACTCTCAAATTAATGTGGCGGGAAATGTAGCTCTACGCTGGGACTTATTTTCAATTTTGTCATATAGCTTTTCAGTCTAAACGAGGAAATTCATAGGGGATTTTATTCATCAGTTAAGTACATCACAACATTTTAATGTAAATTAGGGATCAACCATTGTGACGACCTCTGTGGCACCGTGGGCCAAGGCCGCGCGGCACAAATGTTTGTATGAACTGCAAATATTTGTCTCGGGTCTAAGTGTTACTATGTATACTTTGTATGTGTTTACAAAAAAAGTATATCAGTCATGTGGTACCCATAATACAAGCGCTGCTTACTTTGCGGACAGGTGATGCTGAAATGTCCGGCATTATTTATGATTATTGTAGAGAAACCTAAGTACTTGATAAGTAAATAAATGAATATATATTAGAGGACATTGCACACAACACCATCTAGCCCCAAACTAAGCATAGCTTGTATTTTGGTGACTAGATGACTGATAGAATACTTATATATTTTAAATATATACTTACAATATTTTATAACACCCAGACACAGAACAAATACCTGTGTTCATCACATAAATGTTTATACTGGGAGGGAATCGAACCCTCAAACTACTCAAGTAATAAGTATATCTTACTGTATAACTTGTAGGTATTTACTAAGTTTAAGATAATCTGTAACAGCATTAACCAAGTAATTTCCAAACCTAACACATAATTTGGAAACTTGTTAATGATTAAACCGCCAAATTCACAGTGTGTGTTAATCAATTACAGTTGCGTGGTATATAGAGTAAGTAAACAGTGGAGTATGAGACAATAGCTGTGAGTCAGTCATAAATAATTTTCCTCGACCGCCACTTGACATGCTATACGAAGGTTTCCTGTTGTTTTGGTCACTTGATCGCTGGATGACATCACGGAACGTGTGTTCGACGATTTCCTCCTATTTGTCGTGACCAGGGACTCTATTGTTGCAGTTTGTGCCGGCCGTGTGACTGAGAATGAGGAAAATCTAGATACTAATTCTAACAAAACCTCCTAACTGCGCGATAAGTAAATTGAATAAAACAGTAGATAAAAAAAATAAACAATATACTCGCCATTTTTACATAGCATCACCTATCCCCAAAGTAAGCTGGGCTTGTGTTATTGGTACCACATGACTGTTAAACAACTTATATGCTTTTTAATATTATACATAGAATAAAACCCGAGCCTGAGACATATATTTGCAGATCACACAAACATTAATTAGTCCCGCAGCGGGAATCTATCGCGTGCCCTTTTGCGTTTCTGGCGGACCTTCGCCCACTGCACCACAGTCGTCAAAATACTTCTTAGAGATAAAGTTTAAGATTAGCAAATATGTTCCTTATCGTAAACTGCATGCTAATCAGAATATTAGTCCCGCAGCGGGAATCTATCGCGTGCCCTTTTGCGTTTCTGGCGGACCTTCGCCCACTGCACCACAGTCGTCAAAATACTTCTTAGAGATAAAGTTTAAGATTAGCAAATATGTTCCTTATCGTAAACTGCATGCTAATCAGAATATCATAATTTGATTATGATTACAATTGCAACACCCGACACGCGGCACTTGCGTTGCCATACCATCCCAAGAATATATGAAATCTAAGATAGGTAATACTAATAAAAATGCCGGACATTTCACACAGCCTAATCTAGGCCCGAAGTAAGCAGAACTTGTGTTATGGATATCACACGACTGATGTCCATAACACAAGTACTTGTATACTTTTTTTGTAAATAAATATATATGATACATAGAAATACTAGACAAATACTTGCAGATCATACAAACATTTGTCCTGCAGCCGGAATCGAAACCGCAAACATCTGCATCTCAGCTGGACCTTGGCCTTCTGCGTCACAGAGGTCGTCAGAGGTACTTACTAATTATTATTTTATATCTTGATAAGACCTACATATTTGAGCATTTTGGAGTTGAGACCCTGGGCCCGTGGGGAACAGCAGCCCACCGCGTTTTCAAAATTGTCTCACGGCTACTGGTAGATACATTGTGTGACCCAAGAGCTGGCTCCTATCTGGTTAAACGTATTAGCATTGCAATTTAATGTGGCAACCCCGGCAGTGTCTTCGGAACGCTGCCCTCTCTCTGACAGTGATCTGGATCAGTTGAGCTATCAATAGATCGTTTTAAACGGTCCTGAGATACCTCAACTGTTTCACATGTATTTTATATTATTGTATTCTATACATTTCTGTAATTATTATTATTTTGAGTTTGAAGTAAGCTGAAGGTAGTTATCTACCTTAAAAAATCAAAGTTAATTTCCGGGGGCAAAATGACACGAACATTGTTCATGTAAATCGAAGAGGTTGAACAAGCCTCGGCAATACAAATGGCACTAAAGTACTTACCTAAGTATTTTATTAAGTAATTTAATTAGGTTTGCAAAATTAAAAATATGACCTTGATGATAAGATAGCCAAAAACAATTCTCGGCTCACGTATCCTGACCTTTAAGGTTTACGATGCGTGAGTCGAGAATTGTACATATATATTTTTTAGCAACTGAGTTACTGATCAGGCAAACAAGATCGCCCACGGCCCGTATATATCCACAAATGTTTTCGAATTTGCCTGTTGTTATTGGATTAATACGATTGCAAAACTAGGTTGAAATAAATTATATTATCATAAATTATTCATATATTATCATAAATACTTAGTTATATATAGGCAATTGTAGAAAACAGAAAAATGTAAATGTTATTCCATTGTGGCCTCGTAATAGATCACCTTGCTCTGGCATAATTTATACGTAGACTTCAATTTGGTAGTTGAGTCCATAGCCTCTGTCACTTTTGAGCCTCATATTAGCGTAAGAAAATCCTACTCCTCCGGCGGTGATGCTGGCTATAGCATCTGTGTGGTCTAAGTCACGAGCTATCACACCCTGAAAGAGACAAATACATTTTATTTACTAACTAACAAGTTTCAATAAGTTTCAAGTTACAGTTTTATCTCGTGATCATGCATGCAACTGTGTCGAAATATCGGGAAGCAGAATAACTCACTCGTATATCGTGGTAAATATCCCGTTTTGAGTGAAAGTTTCAGCCAGCGGATTCGCATACGTAGTACCAACATAATAAGTAACATTATGTCCTTCCCTGAGATACAATCTATCTCATTACCAAATTACGTCAAGATGCGATTAGCCGTGAAAATATAACAAACAGACAGATAGTCAGACGAAGGTACAGATACATTTCTGAATTTATAATATTACTAGCTTCTGCCCGCGGCCTCGCACGCTTATTACATACATAAATAGTAGCCTATGTCCGTCCCTAAGATACAATGTATATCCATACCAAATTTGATTGATGCAAAAAAAAAAAGTTCTGTTGATCCGATCGCTACCAAACTTTACAGGATCACCCGCTAGGCCAATCTGGAGGTTTCTAAAAAAAAATCATTGAAATCGGTCAAGCCGTTTCGGAGTCTATAGGGAACATACATACATAAACACATCGCCTTTTATGGATATACATTAATATGGATACTATTTATTTGCAAACGGCAAACATAAATAATAATAATTTAATATATAATTATAGTATGACTTGTCCTCGGCATTCTAGAGTCAATGAATAGAGATTAAAACAGATTTTAACAAAACATTAGCTAATGTCTGATTATAGGATAGACCCAACGTATTTTTAAGCTCACCTAGGTACAACATTGCTATTAGGACTGATATATAGGTACGCCAATTATGGGCAAACAAAAAACAGTTTAAGCAACGTGAAATTTATATTAAACTTAAGATGGTAATGTATGTCCTACTGGTAAAAGGTTTTCCAATAAGGAAGGGTAGATTTTGACAGTCCATGGCGGCCATTTATATTTTTTTATCATGTACAAAAGATAAATCATCATGGCATGTTACCGCGTCGAGTAACACGTGCAAATAATAAAACTGTATTATTAAAATGGGTGTTATCATGTGGGGCTTGGGTTAGGAGGAATTGGCACCTAAATTTACCTAGTATGTAAGTCGTTTCAAAGTGATCCTTGTAGGTATTGAATAAAATATCTTTTGACTTTGAATTTTGACTTTTGGAAGATACCGCGTGTTTAAGCAAAACAATCTTAGGCGACGAAGCCTATTTTTGGAGGAACATGTATGTTAACAAGCAAAATTGCCAGATTTAGGACGACAACAAAATAGACAAGGTCTACCAAGTCGCAATTCGAATGTCACTGTTGTTTGCCATCGTGCCATCTAACCCCGTTTTAGACTTTATCTTGTAGGGTTTGAGTCGCCTCAGCCAGCCGCCTTGAGTCGCAGGTTATAAACGCCAATAAGTTGCAAAAGACTGGTCCCCTTAAAGTAAATATTATCCGTGCCATCGCTTAAATTCAGCACAAGCTATCCACCAGTCGTTGAAAATTAGACCTCTCGAATGCACGACACCCAGCAAAGCCGCGGCGTTGTTTGGACAATTTGAACAATGGGTTTACATAATTATTATCATTGATTGATTATTTGATTGAATTATTTTTTATTTCATTTGAAAGGCCTATCAAATAAAATAAAATAAAAAATGCTAGCAATTCACATATACTTATTTTAAATTATTATATTATTAATGTTGAATTCTAACATTACCCGTCCTTATTGGAAAACTTTTAATGTAACTACGGACAACGTGTTACAAGTGTCTTTATGGCTTTTTAGAACAACTTGTACCTATACAAACATAAACATGTAGATAAGTAGCATAGTTTATTTTAGTATGCACTTTAGTATGATTCTGTTTTAGGTTTATAAACAATAAAATTTGAATTGCAATTTGATGAACATCGAAGTTATAAATAAATACCTTAAAATATGTATTTATTAATAATTCATGGATATTTTTTTACGGATTATTTTTCCAAAACATTTACGATACACTTACATAACAATACCATAAGCATCTAGTATGTTTGAGTAACAGCTCCTCTACTTTAGGTTAAAAACTGCGCAGTTAATGTTACCTTTATGATTTGCTGTCCTGGATCAGAAAAGAAAACTTCCTTCACCCTCTTCTTAAGCGGAATCGCGTTGTATTCCGCCTTCTCCTGCCAGGCCAGTCTATTGTTGAAGCTAGTGCCTACTATGAGGTCTTTACAATAGCTGACACACACACATGAGAGTAGCACAATGATTAAAACGGGCGAGACCTTCATATTGTTGGGTATATGTAAGGTGATGCGACTTGGTCAGTGGGTGCCGATAGACTGGTCAATCAGAGAAGCCCGCGTTGACTCAACTCGTTAGCCTTTAACTCGAATAACCGGAAAAAATAGGTTAAAGTATGACTACGTGTGTACATAATGCATTCGTCTTGTGGACATTAATATGACCACTAATGGTTTTTGCAATAAATATTTACTTAGGTCAGCGTTGACCGTTAGTTAGGTACATATGTACTTCCTTTGTTTGTTGATGTTTGTATAAGTACGTTGATATTGTGGCTATCTATCTATCTATCTATCCTACAGAGTTTATTTTTTTTGTGGTGGTTATCTTCACCAAGCACAGCCAACTACTTAAAGGCTTTATATATATTATACCAGGGGTCCGGGTAAAAGAACACGATCATGAACATGAACTTTTCGTGCGAAATCATCACACGAAAATGTTTATGTTCATGATTTCGATTTGCAATGTGGTCTAAAAAAGGATGAGACCTTTGATCGTTGTTAAATGGCATTTTTAAATGAAGGCCCTTCTAAAGCAGCATCAACCGTTGGATAGAATTTAAGCGCGATCGTCCTTCGACGGTTGTTACTGGGAAAGCGTGCTAGCTGTGAATAATTTTATATAAGAAAAAAGACGAATTACGTACGAAGCGATTCAGCATATATTGCAGATTGGATCGAAAAGCGTTCACAAGATTCTAAACTAGCACCTTCGCGTGAGAAGGATAGTATCACGCTGGGTGCCGCACAACCTCACTGAAGCTCAGAAGCAGGCCCGTGTGGAATGGAATGGTGCCGTGACATGATTAATCAATTTGAAACAGGCTCGTCTCGGCGCCTTTACAACATTGTGACAGGTGACGAATTCTGGATTTATCAATACGATCAAGAAACAAAGCGTCTGACGACTGTTTGGCTGTTTCAAAACCAAAGTAAAGCGATCGAGAAGCGCAGGTAAAATTTTGATTGCTAGTTTTTTCACTTTGACGGGGTAACTGATGTCAATTCCATTATAAAATCAAAGCAGCATCAATACCGAATGTTATACTACTTAATGCCTCCCAGATGTTTTCACAGAAATGAGCAATAAGCGCAATACCGAACTCCGCGGTCTATAGCTTTACCACGACAACGTGCCTACGCGCTCAAAACTCAAAACAAGGGACTTCCTGTACACCACACTGGTCAAAGTCTTCTTGAAGTCCTAATCTGGCACCGTGTGACTTTTTTTTATTCCCTTAAATAGAAAATCTATTGCAAGGGATATAGTTTTCATCGCCGGAAAATGAGCTTTCTAGAGCACTAGAGCGTTCTAGAAGGTCGTAGAAGAGGTTTCCGCGGCAGACTGGAAAAAGTGATTCGAAAATTGGTTCGGACCCATGTAACTTTGTATAGAGGCTGGTGGAGAGTTCTTTGAAAAGATTTAATAAAAATATTTTATCCATGTACGTAGGTTTTTCAGTTTCTCAAAACTTTCCCACGTACTAGTATGTGAAGTGGTAATATAATTTCACTAAGGACCTACATCCATGTAGAATTTCATTAAATACGAATCTACAGCAATGTTAATGAATGAAACATACTCGGTTTGTTTATTTTGGACCCTTGATTTTATGATCTGCTCCAGTTTCTGTAAACCGGGTTAAAAAGTACAGTCAGTATGCCAGTCATCGTTTTACTTAATGTTTTCTGATATACATATACGGAAATAATTACAGAATAATATAAAACACATGTGACGCAGTTGAGCTATCTAAGGACTGTTTAAAACGATTTATAGATAGCTCAACTGATCTAGATCACTGCCAGAGGGCAGCGTCCCCGTGACATGCCACGTTGAATGGCTATGCTATTACGCTGGGTCAGATAGGAGCCAACTCTTGAATCACGATTTCGTTGGATTGTAATGAGTGTAAAACGATAAAATAAAATAAAAATATATTTAAAAAAATCCTTAATAAAACTAATCTAAACAATGTTTTAAATGTGTAAGCAATCTTTTAGTTCAATTTCATTTCTTCGAATTTGTTATGAGCATTCATTGACATGGAGCGATACACGCGATAGTGATAACCTCGATTTATTTAAATTAAATACCTATATAAAGGTTACTGTAGCTTGTTTTGTCAGTAATTATTTTTTATCAAGTTTATTTGTTTTGTAGTTTCACGATCACATCATTTGTGCGAATATAAAATAAGCTAGTAAAACAAATGAGACTTTGTTCATCGTGAAATCATATTCACGATGAACAAAATCGCATTTGTTTTATATCTTGTTGAAGCACATTTTTAAACTTTATCTTATCTTTAACTTTATCTTAATGCATTTTTTTTTCTTTGAGTTCCGAAGTCCAAAAGAAAGACGAATATAGCGAAACTAATGGTTTCGCTATATCGCTATTCGTCTGTCTGTTTGTCTGCTCCTAATCAGAGCTTTTGCTCGCAGCAGTCGCAGCAAAACGATAAAAAATGCACTGCAATACGTATTAGGCCCAACAAATTGAGTAATCAAAATTTTGAAAAAAATATTTTTTGTGGTACCTCCACTACATGTTTTTTTTTGTGGCATATCCTTGGTTAGGTCTTTCGAAGATAATACCAAGTTTCTTAAACAGATTCTCGATACTACCATTTATGTAAGCTTTACATTTATATCTAGGTAGTTTAGTTGCATTTTCAGGAACCTTATCATAGACATATAACTTTTAAAACTATCATGGTTTTGCACATAATTTTCACTCAAAACGAGAATATCGAGAAGCAGAAAAACTCATATATCATGGTAAATATCCCCTTTTGAGTATATGTCTATAATGTCTATAATATATATGATAATATATAATATATATGATGTCTATAATGTACTTATTATACTTATTGTACTTATTATTATAATGTACTTATTATAGACATATCCTACGACAGGTCTAATAATAATAAGAATATCAACGAACTTTTGACCTGTGACCTGTCGCCATTACATCCCTTCATTTTTTTTAACTTTTTTCGTCCCTCTCCCATATTACGTAACTTTCGATAGTAGTAGTTTCGATAATATGCGTAAATTACGCGATCATTGCTGTCAAACAGACTTTTTGAACGCTAATAACTCTGCAATCAGCGTAGTTTTCTCTAAGTGGGCGACAGGCAGAGTAATAGGCAGCGGCTGGCTTCCTTATTAAGAGCTTTTTTACGACCTGAGACTGATTTCACTGATATTGCTGTCGCGTTGCTGTAACTGTCGTACTGCTACTTTTACGTAATAACCCTGCGGTCTATCTAAGCGTCGTTCTGTATGAGTGAAACTTGAAAATCCAAATACATACCTAATAAAATCCTTCCTTGGGGCGATGATATTCGTAAGGCAGCGTGCAGGGATTAAGGGAAGAGGAGAGCTGAAGATCGCGTTTAGTGGCGTGCCATGGGAGAGACCTATGTCCAGTAGTGGACTAACACGGGCTGATAATGATGAAAATGTAGCAGGTTGCCTGTATTTGTTACTTTTGCATTTCAAATTCTAAAATGTTTTTAATCATCAAAATCACAGGGATCACTTTTACATGTCTTACAAACTAGGTGAATTTAGGTAGGAGGAATTTGCCCTCCTAACCCTAGCTCGAGAATAGTTGACAAGAAACTAGTCCTTATCCTAGCGCTTTTTTGAATGGTCCTTCTTATAACTAGCTTAACTACGAAAAACGAATAAAAGGTAACAGTATATACATTGCAATCTTTCTTAACTGTCTGATGGAGCAACATGAGGCCATCTATGTTTATCAACAATATAGTCATTTATATTATAATACGCTCTCTTCAAAAGACTACCCTTTAAGCAAGCTTTACATTTTATTTACCCACCACAAGCTAAACTACTGTTCAGGGGAAAATAAAATGTTTTCAGACGAGTCGGATGTACTGGTAAAATTACAATAATATTACTTGACAAGATTTTGAGTAATGAGACTAATATGGAAACTTTAATTTTTTTTTATTGTTTTTCTTAATAGATGAATTAAGTAATGTATATAGATCTAAGTTGTCTGAAATAAAAAGTTTGTAATTTGAATTTGAATTTAATAAATAAAATAAATAAATAATCAATGGATACCACATGACTGATATATTAATTATTTACTTTTTTTTGTAAATACATACATATTATACATAGAAACACCCAGGCCCTAGACAAATACTTGCAGATCATACAAACTTTTGTCCCGCATCGAACCCGCAACCTTCTGCGTCTCAGCCGGCCCTTAGCCCACTGCGCCACTGCGTGTTCTGTGTCTGGGTGTTATAATTATAAACAAAGAATATACGTATTCTGCCAGTCGTCTGGTCACCATAATACTAAGTAAGCTATGCTAAGTTGGGACTAAATTATGTTGTGTGAATTCACTACCAATACATATTTATATACACTTCCCCAATTTATTAGATATGGTTTACATAAAGTTATTAGCCATGATGAATTTGAAAGTTGTAATATTATTAGAGCTTATAAAGCATAATATTTAGTAACAAATTGAAGATATTCCTGCAAGAGCGCTTTCAAAATGTTTCCTTGTTCATCTCTCGCAAGTTTAGCAGTAAAAACGCGTGTGATCGCATTCGCCAGTTTGATAATAAAAAGCGAATGTGAAAACTCATGTATCTTATCTGTTTGCGAATTTTCTGAAACCCCGCCAGCAGTTTTGAGCATAATTTATTTCTTGCAAAGAAGCCGAGTAGGTCTGCCTCAAAAGCCAAGAGCGTTTGTACACATTAACGCGGTACACCTCATGAAAAATCGCTTAGCACTGCTGCTGGAGCAAGCATCACTAAATCAAAATCACTAAATATAACATAATCTAGTAAAGTGTCCACTAAGTAAAACTTAAAATTTACAAAGATATTGTGGACATTCTGAACAAGAAAATAGTTTTTTTTTAACAAAATAAAAAAAGAACAGACACACATTTGACTAGTTATTTAAAGATGTTGTTCGCTGATAGCTTGTTTAAATTGGGAAACGGAGAGGTCAAATATATCTAAAATAAAAAACAAATCATTATTAAAGTTCATAAAACGATTAATAAAATGATTGAGGCCTTATTTATACAAATTATACTATTTTTATATGAGACATTTTGATTACAACTATTGTTTAGCCGTAGGTATAGTTAAATCAAGAATTACAATACCAGCAGTACTATAGCTGCGGGGAATACCTGAAAATATCCATATCCATTACTTCAATATGCTCGAAGGTGTCTGTTTCTTTGTCTGTTGTAACTTTTCACGGTTAAACAGCTTATGAAATGAATTACAGAACTGTACAAAATAATAAACAATCTATATATTAATACGTGAAGCAAAAACTTTGTACCCCTTTTTACGAAAATTGCGCGGACGGAGGAGTATGTAATTTCGAACATTTTTAGTTTATATAGAGTGCACAATGCAATTTTTTTTATATTATATTATATTATATTATATTATATTATATTATATTATATTATATTATATTATATTATATTATATTATATTATATTATATTATATTATATTATATTATATTATATTATATTATATTATATTATATTATATTATATTATATTATATTATATTATATTATATTATATTATATTATATTATATTATATTATATTATATTATATTATATTATATTATATTATATTATATTATATTATATTATATGTAAAGTAATTATTATAACAATTCTGTCTGTCTGTCACGTTTTCGCGACAAAACCGCTGAACCGGTTTTGATGAATTTTGGTATAGAGATAGATGGGACCTTGGAGAAGGACATAGGCTACTTTTTTTGTAGGTACCACGCGTGCGAAGTCGCGGGCAGCAGCTAGTAGTACTCATCATCATCTTCCTGCCCTTTTCCCACATTATGTGGGGTCAGCACACATACACAACACATATTGTATGTGTTCTTCTTCCATTCTCCTCTATCAGCCGTCATCTCAACACTCACTCTTTTCTTACTCATGTCATCCTTCACACAATCAATCCATCTTTTCTTTGGCCTACCTCTACTCGTAGCTAGTATTATATTAAATATATATATAACGTTGAGATATCTAAATAACGTTTAAAACTATTTATAAATAGCCAACTAATCCAGATCTGCCGGAGGGCACCCACGACGCTGGCGACATTGCCACATTGAATGCCACGTAGCTCTAGATAGAGCTAGAACTGATGGAAAATTGATTGTATCACAGAAACAGATATAGGCTACTTTTTATGTCGGTACCACGAATGCGAAACCGCGGGCAGCACCTAGTTATTAATATTTGATTTTGTCGATATTATGTAATGGAGAGACTTAGTAATATATGGGTTTGAATCTAGTTCGTGGACCAATCGATGTTTTAATATAAAAATCAACCAGATTGTGTGCCTTAGATTTTTCGTTATTCGACATTTAATGCATTTAAATCTACAGAACAGATTTATATATTAGAAAAGTTATTTAAGGAGAGCACTTGTACTGTGATAGCGTGTTTAAATTTGTGTTTAAAACGGAGAGGTCAAATATATCTAACATAGAAAACAAATCATTATTAAATTCGCCACTCAAGGGGTTAAAGTTCATGGAACGATTAATATAAGTGTTTGAGGCTTTTTATACGAATTACTAGGTTTCTATTACTAGGTTGGAATGTGTGGTTCTTTCTAGAATTAAGTCTGGGACATCGAAAGCTTAAATTATCTAATAAACTAATGGCTCTGTGAGCTGTAGACCTCGTGAATACTTTTCGAAATGACTGAAATATAACTTTGTTTACGTTTTAACCGCCATATCTCCGCCATTTTGAAAATTTTACAAAAACTGAATTGATAAAAAAAATCTTTGTAATTATAGAACCCGTTCGCAAAATTTCACGAGATTCGGTGGAGAAATGCGACCTGTAGAGGAGAACATCCGGACAGACGCCGGCCGGACGCCGTTTAGACGCCGCCGTTCGGACAGACATACGAAAGCATTTTTGCCTAAGCTGAAACGGAAACACTTGCTCGTGCTTCGCACTCGCTCGTTAAGGGTTGTATTAAAAACGCGAAAGTTTGTTTGTATGGATGTATAGAATTTGTTACTCTTTTACGCAAAGAACTTTTGAATGAATATTAATGAAACTTTACGATAATATAGCTTATACATCAGAATAACACATAGGCTATAATTTATAAAGATATTGTGAGAATTGTCCAAAATATAACGATAAGTGTCAAGCAATAAGGAAAAAATCTGCCATCTACGAGCTATTCTGGCGTGCGCTGCAAAAATCATCAATGTGAGCATTAAAAATTTTATACAAAAACAGTCGACCACGTTCAACCCTCCTACTCTTTAGAGAGTTAAAGAACTCTGGTGGTAGTGACCCTCACCCTCTTCCGTTTCTAAGGTCGTGGGTTCGAACTCGGTCATGTACTAATGGTTTATGTATTTTTACGGAAAATGTATGTGAGCTATATAGCAGCACTCTCAAGCGGTGAAGTAAAACATTGTAAAAAAACCGGCACGTTATAGAACCTAAAAAAATTGAATATAATGTGCTAAGTGCACGAAAGAAGCCACTGGGGCAAACTTTAATCCTTTCATCACAGTGATTCAAAATAACTAGTGACGCAATAAGAAGAAGAAGAAGAAGTAGTTAATGTGGCGCGGTGGGCCAAGGCCTGTCTGAGACGCTAAACGTTGCAGGTTCGATGCAGCGAGTCAAATTTTTGTATGATCTGCAAGTATTTGTCTCGGATCTGAGTGTTTCTATGTATAATATTTATGTATTTATAAAAAAAGTATATTATGTAGTACATCAGTCATATGGTATCCATAACACAAGCTCTGCTTACATTAGGGCCTGATGATGCTGTGTGAAATGTCCGGGATTATTTATTTATTTATTTGTTTAATGGTTCAGGCGTTAAACTTTGTAGTGATCACCTGTAAACTACGTTTTTAAAAAACTGTCTCTGTTTTTTCTCAATTTGGTTAATATAGAGAAAGAGAATATAGAAAATATAAAGACATATAGAGAAGAGCCCACGATGGCCAGACCTTCGTTATTTTATAAAAGCTGAAAGTTTGTCTGTGCTTGTCCCCTATACAGGTAAGAACGACCAGCGATTATAGAGTTGGGTTATGGTTACTTTGGCAGGTAACAGGTAATAAAGGTGTATAAAATAGTACCTTAAATTCGTTTAGGTATAAAGCTCAATTTTTTATATTTTCTTCGGGATAACTTTAGAAATCTCGTCATCCATTGCCGGACACTTATGACACATCTAGACATTAATAAATTATGATTATTATTTCGTTACAGTATAAAAGCTAAATTTTAAATATGTTACTTGGAGACCCATAAAAAAATGTTACCTCAATAGCTGGACAGTTTTAATGGATTTTACATCTTGGGCTTATTCATTGCGTTCAATGTGAAATTTAAATAAAAAACAGAGTAAAATGACATTCAATTCACTATTAAGTAATATGTACATTTGTAACCCAGATTTAACCTAAATTTGCATAATGCTTTAACTTGTCACATAACAGCGCAGGAACAGTGGCTATACAGAGTTTAAATTGCATTTCGGTAGTTTCGGAATGTTGTGGTTACATATGCGTAGCTGCATTTTGGCACCAAAATATACCTAACCAACATTTTGCCTTGTACAGCTGTAGGAGATTTTTGTCTTGTCCATGTATCCTTAATATTATAAACGCGAAAGTTTGTTTGTATGGATGTATAGAATTTGTTACTCTTTCACGCAAAAACTACTGAATGGATTTTAATGAAACTTTACAATAATATAGCTTATACATCAGAATAACACATAGGCTATAATTTATAAAGATATTGTGTGAATTGTCCAAAATATAACGATAAGTGTCAAGTAATTAGGAAAAAATCAGGCATCTGCGAGCTATTCTGGCGTGCGCTTTAAAAACCGTTAGAATTACACGCATATGATAATGATAATGTTTGTCTAAAATAGTCCTACAAAAAAACTCGCAGAACCAATTTTGAATTGAATTTCGGTATAAAGATAGATAGGAGCTCGGAGAAGAAAATAAGCTACTCGAAGTACTAATCCTGCGCAGACGAAGTCGCAGGCTAGTAAAATATAAAGTTAGAAGGTTAAATATCAAGACACAAAAGGACATAAAATACAGATTTTTACTCAATGTCAAGTAATCAGGTGGTAGGCCACTTACACGGTAGATCTCGGTGCCACTGAGACGCAGAAGGTTGCGAGTTCGATTCCCGCCTAGGGACAAATGTTGTATGATCTGCAAATATTTGTCTCGGGTGTTTTTCTATGTAAAAGTACTAGGTACTGCTATAGTCATAAGGATTTACTCTGTTTTTGCTGAAAAAAAAAATTTATATATTTATATATATTTTTTTAAATATTTTTAATTAAAAAGAAAACGTATATAAGTGGTATATCAGTCATGTGGTTCCCATAACAAGCTCTGCTTACCTTGGGGCTAGATGATGTTACGTGAAAAATAAAAAATAATGCTAGCGACATTATTTTTTATTTATTTAAAAAATCCTTTTTATATTTGACAACGCGGCTGTTGAGCTTGTTCGCACAACAATTTTACTCAGATTATATTTAATACATATTTTTTACAGTCGTAACAAAACGCATGAACCCATTGTGAAATGGTCCAGGTTTCGTTCAAAACCGTTTTACATTATTTTAGAGCTAATGCAAATTAAACGCCTTTTTCAGCGGTTGGCCGGACCCGGTCACGATGATATATGACGACATTTTCTTCGAGTTAGAGCTATTTACTCGGCAAATTTGTATAATTTAGCAAGTTAAACGATTCCCGTATATCCCTGAGTCCACGTTAGTTAATCATTAGTTTAGTATGAATCTATTGCTTTATCATTAGAGCTGATAATTATACTTAACTAGGTATTCTGACTGGCCTGTCAGCTCAGGTGGTAGCTCTGCCTTTTGCGCTGTATGTTGAGGGTTCGATTCCCTCCCAGGACACATATTTGTGTGACGAACATAGATGTTTGTTCTGTGTCTGGGCGTTATAAAGTATATTATGTACCTGTGTATTTAAAAATATTTAGGTATTCTATCAGCCATCTGGTCACCATAATACAAGCTTTGCTTTGTTTGGGGCTAGACGGTGTTGTGTGCATTGTCCACCAATATTATTTATTTATTGGACAATTGACTTAATTGTTGTTAGGTGTATCAGAGGGTAATTCCAATCCATCTACGTTTCGGCTCCAATTACGGTTCAATAATTACCTTAAAACTGTTATCTCTATGACCAAACAAAAGAAAATATTCGATCGATCGTTGGCGCCGTCGTAAACGTAGCGTAAGTTGAGCCATTATTTATTAGCAGAATAAAAAACACGTCAAAAGCTGTCATTTGGCTGCGGTTAAATTCCAATCGAGCTTACGGAAATAAACAGAATAACTGTACATTATTATAAAACAAAGTCTACTGCGTCTGTTTGTCTGAACGCGACAGTTTTCACCAGACGGAGTAATTGATGAAAAAGGTTTAGTTGTAATTCACCCATGCGAAACCGGGGTGGGTTGATAGTAATGTATGATTTAAAAATACTCTAAAGAAAGAAGCTCTACAAAAATGTAACAATCGTTTTTAACGAAGTACCTAGTTACTGATTACGTAAAATAAAACGTGCTGATCAAAAACCGTCTTGCTCGTGCTCGATTATTATTCGGTTGGAATTGCGCCGTCACTCAGCGGATAATCAGATTTGGTGCGCGCGCTCGAGTTGACTCCTTGGAGAGATTATTAGGACGAAACTCGCCATCCACTTCGTATTGCCAGACATTAAATGCGATATAGTCAGTAAAAATGTTCATGACTATTGAATAGCCCGCAAATATATCTACTATATGATGATTTTTGGTTTTACTTTCAAGACCTGTTTATTTATAAACTGTAAATACCACTCTACAATGCAATATAATGATCAGTCGGACACATTTGTAGCAGTACACTTGGACGCTTGCGAGACACTCAATCATTAATTTAGTTTTATATAAATTGTCTTTTCCGTTTGTTGTTTTTTATTTTTAGTGTACCTTCATATTGCTTTTTCTCTTTATGTTGATACAAATAAATGTATTTTCTTTCTTGTTTTCCTCCAGTAAGAACCGTGGACTTATTATTTATTTTACGTTTCACAGTGCTGATATCTGGTGTAGCCTGAGATAGATAAAACTTCGTAAAGCAAATATAAAAAAAAAAACAAATTTTACATAGCAATGAGAGATCTAAGTCACGATACGAAATCCTCAAGGCACAATATATAATAGCAGCCAGAATTACACTGAGATTTGTTTCAAACTAGATACTTTAGTTTGATAGGCTAGGGTAAATCCAGTGTTACCATCCTTGTTCCTAAACTTACTAACTTTTCGTATCATAACTTACTAATAGGTATGGTAAATAAATACCTTTAAAAATATTACTGTTGTAAAATAATATTAAATACATGTGAAACAGTTGTATAAGTTAATAACAAGTAATTTGTAACACAGCTTTTTTCCAAGACTTACTACCCATTTATTGTTACAACATACGTAATAATTATGATCGGACGAACTAGCACGGCTTAAAATATTGTATTTATTTCTATTAAAACTAATGTTTGTAATAATAATTTCAATTAATAATAAAAGCGAATAAGAATAGTTAATAACCTTGAAAATGGGGTTAAGTTGAGAGCTGGAAGGTCAAAATCTAAGCGAATCCCGCCGGGATTAGCGTCAAACGAAGAAAAAGAGACGCGGGAAATAAGCCGTAATCCATGAGACGTGACCTAAATTTTTCCCTAAACATCGACAATTTGATATCTTCGTGAAAACAATTTGATTTTTTCTTTTCTTTTCCTAACCGAGTTTCTTGACTTTAAATGGGATGGATTGTGCATGGGTAATGGAACATCTTGCAACTTCGTTTGCCTACATTACGTTATTTTCTTTCCATACGGAATGTATTGTGAGCTATTGGTATAGCTAGTGATTTACAGCTCAGTTGGTAGTACCTAGCTCTACTTTCTGCGTTATAGTATGTTGGTTTGATTGGTTGGACAATTATTTGTGCAATTCGCACATGCGTCTGTTTTGTGTCTTGGTGTTGTTATATGAATTCTATAAGTCATTTGGTTCTCATAATACAAACTATTCATAGTTTAAAGCTAGGTGTTGTGTGGATTGTTTACAAATATTTTTATCTAAGTTATTAATAAATTGTTCACTTTTTAAACTCCTAGCGCTAACAAAGAGTAGTAGAATATACACCCTATACCGGAAAGGAATCAAATCAAAGTAATTTATTGCGTAATGTGGGTTTGTAGCAGCTATTTTCTGATACATTTTAGAACAGCCATAATCAGCGTGGTTGGCATGCAATATTGTATGATACATTATTATTCAAATTAAGTAGGTAGCTAGGTAGGTAATACATAGTTTATAAACTTAGGCAGAACATCATATTATACGTCTTTGAGCTAAAACTTTGGATACTACCTCCCACTTCAAGCTCAAATGTCAATGGTGTACATAGATATGATATTATTTCCAGCATTTTTTTTAATAATCTGTAATCACTCCTAGTCGAGTAACAATTAATTTTAGAAATCAGTTTTCAATATATATAGCTTCTGTTAAGTTTTAAAGAAGTTTATGGCTTTACCCAGGTCACTGGATTTTAAATATTTCTTAAACAAAACGCAGGCGGGATTAAGCCGCATGATGTAATCGAGCTAAATGTTAAAGGAACACCATTTACATCAACCGCTTTTGTTTAACAAATGAAAAGTGCGCTCAAGGGCAGCGTTGCTCGAAATTATTTTTTTAACTGATTATCTGCGTACCTTTACTTCTTTACGCAAATCCGGGCTCAAGTCTCGTTTGCTTGTTTAAATTTTTTATTTATGTTTGAGTAAAATGTTTTTTCTCTACTAGAAATTATTGAGCGAGTTGTTACTTAGTAATAAGTAGGTACTTACTGATGTCGACCCAGTTTTTAAATCTTTTCCGGTTTTATCAAACCTACCGATAAAATACAGCTTAAATATAAAAGCCGTAGATATTTTCTGAGATGTAATAGATATATGTTGTCTCCTTGCAAATCAGGGTAGATTTCAATCCCAGAGACTTCTCAACCCTGTCTGCAATTATTGGAAAAAGTCTCAAAAGATTAGAAAGATTATAGGATTAAATGTGCGCAGGCCGGAGTAATTCGTCGACACCCGCAATGTTTCAATATCCCATATCTTGGATTAAAGGGTTTTGGTTTGCGCATAATCCCTTCTTATTCCCCCGTAAATGGATATTGAAAAAATTTGATAGGCCTTTTTTATCGGAAACTCTTTCAGAAGTGCTCTATTTTGCCTCTTGGAATGACGTCGATTTAAGGTGAATGAACGAGCGAAATCCCTCTTACATGGAAGAGGCGGCGCTGAGAAGGTGATGAGTTTATACAGTATCATTTAGTCGACGGCGCACCTTCGAACCGATAAATTGGCGTCAAGAATAAGCTTACTGCTCGTTTGACTTTCAGCAATCCTTTCGATTCGTTTCCTTCGATTTTCAATTTATGTGCCTACAATATGGTTTAACTGACTGTCAAGGATGCTCTGCTACTTTATTTGTGCACAGTTTTCTTTCTTTTTGTCGAGCCAGAGTTGTTGGTCTCATACAATCGAAAAGAAATTTACATGAGACGTGAGACTTCTTCCGGTAAGCGAGGCTTCTTGTCTTCGGGACAAATGTATGCATACATTTCGAAAAATGCTTAATAAATCGACTTTCTTATTATCTGATACCCTACCCACGACATAGGGATTTGAGATCTAATATAGCTGATGTTGTTGTTGTTGAGGTATCAATTAAGGAGCCTCTAAAATCATTATCATGAAAATGTATCTTGTACGTTTTTAAACGAAGAAAAATTTACAAAAGGATGGAATAAAACAAACTTTACTCGCAATGGTTAGCTCGGCGGTTAACATAAAGAAGTCGCCGAGTTTGCGTATCGATTTTAGTTCCATAGAGCAAGTTCCACTTACCTCGCGCTGATTGTATGTGTTATTTATAAGTTAATTTAGCAAATCCGTGTACCATTACCGGAGTGTCCGGCTACTATGTCTAGAATTCCATTTAACGGTCCCAGCTCGACAATAACCGCCCGTGGAATTTAATGGTTCGTAAAGCGGTCTCGATTAAAACTGCCGTCTATATGGATAAGGCCAGTCGTTTTAATACCTATATGGAGGCAACTTAATGAGTTTATGAGTGCGTTCAGCAATGTATGTACCCTGTTAGCTAGGTTCCGGCATGTTTGATGAACTTAATCCCTAAAGTCAAATATAACGTCATTAGACCCACCAAAACGAAACGGACAAAGCATTCATTCGGGTCGGATGATAATTGTTTTGGTGCTCGTGTTCGTTTATTTGGAATACCAACGAGTGCCGGGAGGCTCGAAATATGAAATAGTTTGTGATAGAACTATAGCTGGGCAATTCCTGTCAGAGACCATACCTAACTACAATGACTAAACCACGATGACTCATATTCTCTAAATCACTTTGAATCGTCTTATAAACTACTCGTATCTCTGCGGCTTGTGACAGTAGCATATAATATGCTAAATACAGGCATCAAGAAACCACTGTTCGGTTTACTAGACTGGGTACCATCTTTTTCTAAAGAATGCAACACAGGTAGATATATGACATGACGGCCTTCTCTTTAATGAGCCAGATTAAAAATATTCTAGACAGTAAAGTTTTTTGACTTTGTGTTCATCTGATTATATTATACCTCTTTATATAACAAATATCATATAATGTATTTAAGCAGAAGCCAAGTAAGGCTGCGCACACGAAATGTGCTACACATATTGAAAACAATTTCAAGTTTCGTCTTTTGTTGCTATTTATTTAACGTGTCATGTACAAATGTTGCAGGAACAAGGTGCAGAAAGTTGGACAGCTAAAAGGATATAAATCAGGGCGTGGAGTGCGGCAGATGGCAGCTCCTGAATAGTTCTGTCGGGTACCGACCGCGTATGACATTCGATTACCCTCGCCAGAGCGCCCCGTAGACGCCGCGCTAGCCGCTCCCACCCGCTGTTCGCCGCGCTCGATACCGCTCGCGACCCACAAAACTTCCCTAGACGTAACACCACACTAATATAAGAAAACACAAAAACAACAGTGTACAAATAATAAGTACTTACGTAGCTTATTCTAGATTAAAATCATAAGTATATAAAACTGTCAGCTGAGCATAAGCACAAAATATATGTTTCATACTTATGCTCGATACAGGCTTAGCCTAGTAAGGAAGTCAACAGCAACTCCTTCTAAATTGTCCGTTCTCAGCATTACAACAATATGGTATCCAATAGAAAACGCTTGAGAAAGTATATTATTGTTTTCTATTATTTTTGAAACCGATACTTGTTTTTTGCTGTGATAAATAACTTTGGTCTTAAAACAGATTTCAAAAAGGAGGAGGGTCTCAATTCGACAGTTTATTTTATTTATTTTTTTATGTCTGTTACCTCATAACTCCGGCATTTATGAACCGATTTGAAAAAATCTGTCATGTGAAAGGATATACTTCCTGATTGGTCCCATATTAATTTCATAAGAATCGGTTCAGTAGTGAGGTATTAAAATCAAAAAAACTAAAAAAAAATATGTCATGCACTTGGATGAAACGAAATTTTGATATTTTGCTTTCCTGTTACTTTCCGGTGGTGTTTACAAATTTCGAAAAATGATAAAATACTAAAATATAAAAAAGCTTTTTTAACCGACTTAAAAAAAATAGGAGGTTCTCAATTCGGTTGTATTTTTATCAAATTTCATTCAATGAAGTCGGTTTTCTTTTTAGTTTTTAAAACGTAATTATTTATCTTTTATCTAATCTTCAATAACCGGATAATTTAATTAAAAAATACATAAATAGTCCAGTCTGTCTTAACAGTGAGACAATGCGTGAACAGAACACTGGCAGCATTGCCACGTTATATATGGTGCTAAACATTACAATAATACGCAGTAAATATTTTTTTAAAACAAATGTTATCTATTTTTAACCGTCTTTATGAAAAAGGAAGAGGTTCTCAATGCGTCGGAATCTTTTTTTTTTTTTTAATGTAATATGTTTTTTTATTACTCGAAAACGGCTGAACCGATTTGGATAATTATTTTTTTGTTTGAAAGAGTATACTTCACGGGTGGTCCCATATAAATTTATCAAAATCGGACGAGCTGAAAAATAAACCAAAATCTAAAAATTGTATACATCGACGATGTTTTCATGTACTTTCATACCTCGCTGTCTCATTGGAGCGTTGCGTTTATTTGGCCTACCCATATAATATATATACAAAATACATCTAATTTCCACTAAAAATGTATTATAGGCTCAAATTTCATTCAATGAAGTCGGTTTCTTTTTAGTTTTTAAAACGTAATTATTTACATGTCATAACTTTTAAGGCTCCTACGAATTCACAATAATTACAAATGCCCGATCAAATCCGTGTATTGCCTAATTGCCTAACGCATAATGCAGAGTTCAGTAACGAAAAATTACATTACGCGATGAGCGATTAGAGCGGTTCTCTCTTTGTGTAGAAACCTTATAATTATCCTCGATGATCTATCCACAAAGTATTTACATACCTCAATCAAGAACGAATATGAATCTACATGTGCCTTCCACTCGAATATGGAATGAATCCAATGTCACTTACAAAACTTAGATGGAAACATCTAGGTATATAAGGGTTTCTTGCGTGTCTTTAAAAATAAATTATCTCAACCCCATTTACAATACTATAATTATATATAATAATAATAATGCCAGACATTTCACACAGCATCATCTGGCACCAAAGTAAGCAGAGCTTGTGGTACCACATGACTGATATATACTACTTATACATTTTTTTTTTGTTGTAAATATATACATATTATAAATAAAAAATACATGTATGTAGTTTAGATACTTATTCATCAAATCCTTAGGTTTAGTATTGGTTATTCATAGAGTTCATTATGATGCTCCACTTGGCACACCGTAATTGTCATGTACCTATATCAGAAAGTATCGTTCTGTCAATAATAATATCTATATAATATCTATAATAATATCTAATAATAATAATGATAATAACTAAATAAATAAAAACACAAATCAAAAACTTTGAAACAGTTTTTCATTCCGCACATTGATTTATGTACTTACTGACTTAAAAGTTAGGTTCCGCAAGACAAAAGTACAAATTATGGAACAGAGTAAGCTTTTATAAACCCTAGTTGTTTTGATAAAGTTCCGAATTCAATTTAATGAATAAATAAATTTAGACAAACATAAAGTTGAAAGAGGAACGGACGAATATAAACAATATAACAGCCGAAAACAAACATCTCTGCCTCGTTGATATTTTAAGCCAAGTTTGCTTTTCAGTGTAAGTGGGTAAGAAAGTGAGTTATTTTCTTGGAGTTCAATAAAGAACGCGATTTACCATCCGAACGATTCACTGAGTCGACCGACTTAGACTAGGATTTATTAAAAAAAACTGAGAACGTTTCTCTGGCTTAGGAACTTCAATCCAAGTTTTTTTGACCATTTGTACAGATAAGTACATTATCTATTTAACAGATTTTATAAACAAAATAATTCCAGCAGTGTTTGCATAAAATGTAATGGCAGATTGCGGCCGTGCTGGGAAGTACTACCAGCGATTCGCATTGTGCCATCTGCTCACATTTAGATCCCTTATAAAATGTTACTGCGCATTATCACACGTGGATATGGCCCCAGTCTCGCGGTTATTTCGAAATGCTACCTTTTCATGACACTAATGGAACATATTGTTTAGCTTCACACCAAGGCTATATTTATTTCACGCACTCGACTCTGTGACTAACTGGAGACCCAAGTTCACAAGTTCAAATGACACAACAAACCATTAACTTGTATGCTTATTTTTCATAATATCGAATATTTACCGGTTATATTTTTGTTACTACTCATACCGATATATATAATGATAATGATATAATGATTAATTAGCTAGAGCTTATAATGCTCGAAAGGAGGCGCACTTATTCCTTTCACCACACTAGTTAGAAATAACTAGTGACACGATAAGAAGAAGAAGAAGAAGAAGCTAGAACCTATGAGAGCAGTGAACGAAAAATCACAGACTTGAATTTTCGAAGAAATTAAGTAAGAAAATAAATGGGCCACGCGTGTTATATTATACTGACACACGAAATGTTACTCACATGCCCTTATAAATCATACTGAGTGACGTTAAATTGACATATCGAGGTCATAAATCAAAAGGGAATACCGTAAGAGAAGAAGTTTTGACAAGGCACTTAACTTCGGTTGGGACAAAGTGTTTACTGAAAGTTGTCTTCAATCGCTTCGCTTACAACTTGCATTGCATTTTGATACAAGCACAAAACTTATTTTCACTGGGATGTACCAAAACTATTGTAGGTACATGAAAATATCCAATCCCATATTTCAAAATTGAACTCTAACTCAGATCAATAGCTCATCTAAAAAATCTATCAATTAATGAAATGCTTTAAAAAAAAATATGCCTGGTTTTTGATCGAAGTTAAGTTTTGTTTTCATTTTTTTATAAAGTTGTTAGCTAGAAGTGGGCTACGGCAAATATTCGTAGACCCCCCTACGAAGTTTATTAGTTCTATATTTTGTGTAGTTAAGAAATTAAATAATTCATCAGCTAGGTACCTGCTAGCTAGGTACTTATACTAGTTTTAGATGTGAGCTGCTTTATATTAGACTAAACAAGCCGTTGAAGTGTCATAATCAGTGTAAAATTTTAACATCTATACCTATAAAAGAGCTTAACCTGACTGACTGACTGACTGATTCATCATCCCCGAGCCGAAACCGCTGAAGATAGAAAGCTGAAATTTGGAAGTCCTTTTACAGCAAAACCACCCACTAAGAGGGGTTTTTTTGAAATTTATCTCCTAAGAGGGTGAAAAGGGGTGAAAACTAATGTATGAAACTTTTTAACGCGTGGTGTGATTTGCTTGAAACTTGATTTGAATAATAAAAATGCTAAATAAATGGACACGTGTTTCAGGATTTTTCAAAATAACTCTTACATAGGGGTAAAACGGGGTGTCAAAGTTTGTATGTAATCTTTTTAACGGTAGGTGTGATTTCTTAGAAACTAGGTTTGGATACTTAAAATGCAAAATAAATGCAAACGTGTTTCAGGATTTTTCAAAATCATAAAGAGGGTAAAAAGAGGATGAAATAGAATGTATTGTGTGTATTGTGTTTCTGTGTATTAGGTACTGTTTACATTTTGGCGATTACACATGGCGATTTTTATTATAACGCTGACAATTTATGGAGGTCGTTGTTATTTACTATGGCACCACTTATCAATAGTCTCTTAAAATAGTCCGGGTTATATTAGATTATGGGTTTTTGATATATTTCTTAAACTAGTCGCTTGTTATTGCTGAAAATTTCAGCGCAGTGAGATGGCTCGACGCACTAATTTTTGGCCAATTTCTAACTTTGTCACATGTCTAAAGCTCGTGTAAACCGACATTAAAGTTTCACCATAGTCAGCAAAAACATGAATATCTCGTAAGTCCTTGGATACACAAATTTGATTTTTTGTGCACGATCGTGCACAATTATAAGCCTTCCAATCCATTTATTATTTTTAAGATACGTGCATTATTTCAAAAAAATCTTGCTGGAGTAACGTTGCAAACGTTCTCCTAGCAAAATCTGTTTTTTGTCCATAACTTTTTTCCTGTTGACGCACCTCCTCCTGTTGTAGGAGATGGGAGATGGGAGATGGGAGATGGGTTGTGGAAGGTTTATTGGTAAATATCGCACTCGCATCAACTCGCACGGTTTGAGAAAAAACCACACATAGGTGGAATATTTGTATCTGACTGATTCATAAGACATGTCCCATTCTTGCTTTTTCATTTCGTTAATTGACCATTTACAAGTTACCTTTGTACATAGGTAAATATATGGCATTTATATAATATGAGTAGCTTACCATACCAGTGAAAGCAAATGAAAATGTAGTAGTAGGTACCTAATTCATTTTGATAAGCACCTCGTGAACTTTAAAAATATTTGTTATTAATAAACCTCTCAACATAAGACCAGTCGTGAACTTTGTATAAACAAAATGGATTAAGGCATGGATGTCTTCGCTAAATTTGACTTTTTATAGCAGATAAAGCTTTAACGTAATTTTCACAAGAATAAAAGTTGAAAGTAAAGAGAACCCTTAGGTAATGAATATGAAATTACTTCGTTGTAACATTTTTATGCTTTGATCCGGGTGCTGTTAAAAGTAATCTTAACAGTTGCATATTTCCAACTAGGTAATAAGTAAGTGCCTAGTCGAATCGACGGGCACTTATTCGTTGTAGATTGCGGGTTCGATTTCCTTCAAATACGTATATATTTTTAAATACATACATATGATACTTTTTAACACCCAGACACAGAACAAACATCTATGTTTGTTACACAAATGTGTGTCCTGGGTGGAAATCGAACCCTCAACTTACAACGCAGAAGGCAGAGCAACTACCAACTGAGGTAGTTCGGAACAGGCTAGTCAATGTGCGAAATTAGTGCCCCAAAATGTGAACATGTAATGTACGGCATGTACACGATGTACGTACTGTAGTAACATGTACTATATTGTAGTAACATGTACTATATTGTAGTAACATGTACTATATTGTAGTAACATGTACTAAATTAATTGCCTACTATCGGTGGTACTATCTATTTATCGGTTTTATTATGAGGAATTATGAACAATATGGCAAATATAATAATTTACAAACATAAGTAGGTATAAAATAAAATTATATCAAACTCTTCATTGTAACGAGTATATTCAGACAGGAAAATTTAACTCTTGATTTGTTTGTCGCTGGGATATAAGGGTCCGTAGCTACATTTTTGTGAGTTTTATTTATTACACTTTTTGATTTAGCGTTTAATACAATAAGTTCTTATTTAAAACTTTTTTGTGACAAGCCGGAATGCCGTCGACTTTGTTTCCGCTTCTGTACAAGTATAAACCAAAATTTTTTTTTATACTGTAAATCAGAGCCTATTGTATAGCCTATTGAGCCTAGTGTATGATATTATCAGAGCCTGATACTATCATACACTATCACCCTATTGATATTCGTTGAGTTCTGTTGACCTTAATATGAATTTTTCATTGGATAATAATAATAATAATAATATTTATTTAGCATCCAGCAAAGAAAAGACAGTGAAAAATGTAAACTAACTAAATATGTAAGTATGTATTAGTTAGAAAATACAATGGATGTACTTAAATCTAATTATAACTAGTTACACAAGTTCATTAGCAGCTGTGCTAGGTAAACCTGTGTTCCAGCTGTTATACTTCATTTACAGTTTAAAGACCACTAAACTGGATACATAGACTTTAGATCCTATTAATTATTGTTCATTAGATCATTAGATCATCATGGTTCAACAACATTCAACATTTAACAAAGACACATTCACCTAAATTTTCCATCAAATCTATCATATTTAGTTCATCCGTATCGTCCGTAGCTCTGCCTTCTGCGCTGTAGGTCGAGGGTTCGATTCCTTCTCAGGATAAATACATAGGTGAACATAGGTGTTTGTTCTGAGTGTTATCTTTATATAAGTATATAAATCTTCTGTGCGTGTGTTTGTAGTCAAACTCCTAATAAACGGCTGGACCGATTTTGATGAAATGTTTTGTGTGTGTTCAAGTGGATTCGAGAATGGCTTAGATTTAAAATTAGATATTTTTTTTACGTGCGACCGGGACCACTAGTAAAGTATCATAAGTTTGTATTTACAAAATATATAAGTATTCTATCAGTCTTCTGGTCACCATAGTAAAAGCTATGCTTAGTTTGGGGCTAGATAGTGTAGTGTGCATTTTCCACCAATATTTATTATTATTATTATTGTAACCTGCACCTGCCATTTGTACTTGGTACACGGGCAAGTCCCTCTATTTATAAATAATATTCATACAAGTGTCAAGCAAATCGTTCCTCGCCTTAGTTCCTATACAAACTTTAACTCCCCCAGGACCCCGTTTTAGTTTAGGTTAGTTTTGAAAATATTTTATTATTAATGGATTTTTACTAAATATATTGATATAACGTGTTCATCCTGTTAATCCTAAAAAATTTAACTTTAAAAATCCCTTAGTACCCACCTCTACTTACCAAGACAGACCATAATTCATAATTTAATTCATAATTTGTCAATTCTAAACGTCATCGCGGAATTGTCCCGTGAAATCCCGTGAAATTTAGAACTTTCACGGGATTCCTCGCCGTTCTTATAAAAATGCACCATAATAAACTTATAATTCAATTGTATAAACTTGTCTTATGTATTCACATAAAAGGTATTCTTTTGAAGAAAGCTTATTATAATATAAATGACTATATTATTGATAAAAATGCATGGCCTCATGTCGCTCAGACAGTTAACCGACACACTTGAAATGTATAAACTCTCTTGTATTAGTATTTCGTAGTTAAGGTAGTTATAAGATGGATCATATAAAAAAGCTCTAGAACCAAGTCGAGTTTCTTGCCAATTCTTCTCGGGCTTGGGTTAGGATTGGCACCTAAATTCACCTAGTATGTAAGACGTTTCAAAACGATCCTTGTGATTGTATTGAATAAAGCATCTTTTGACTTTGACTTTCATAATTTATTTGTAAAAATTCCTAAATAAAACACGCAATAAAACGAGTAAAAAATATTAATTTAGAAGTGCTATGTTACTTCGTGAGGTTTAGGGTATGCGTTGTAGGTCCTAAATACTCGTATGTCAGTCAGGTAATTTTATTGATATCGATTTCCAATTTTTACGATATACTCGCAAAGCTTCGGCTATATGGCCTAAGTTTCTCCTGTGAATCATGTACAAGAACTATATAACGAGCACGCAAACCTATCCAACAATTTGACTAGATTGCTGAAATAAGTTGTGAGGTTCCGAAGAAGGAAATACGGATGAGAATTCGATGGCAAGGTATTGTTAAAATCTAATTTAAACTTGTATCCGTCGTCGCGTCTATCCTCACGAGGTGTTTATAACTTTTTCTTGATCCGTTTGGATACTGCATGTCTTACACAGTTGTTACTAATGTGCCTGACCCCCGTCAGGCTTGACGAAGGTGAAGGCACCAGGTGTATCCTTCTGGATAAACAGTATCGGCACCCTTGTAACGAATTCAACCAAAATAAATTTTAAATCAATGTTGTAATACGAATATTATTTGAATTAATTTACAACTTCGTTGTTTTCGATCTTCTATCGTTCATGTTTTGGAATCGGACACAAATTGAAGGGTTGGGGTTTTAATTATGTACGTAGTTATTTTAATAAATAATAATAATGCCGGACATTTCACACAGCGTCATCTGGCCCCAATGAGCTTGTGTTATGGGTACCATGACTGATATACTATTTATATTCATTTTTTTAAATACATACTTATTATACATTTTGATAAACACGGGGTAGAGAGAGCTGCAGCTTACCTACCGTTTGTGAATGGGGTGACGGATAAAATTGGACACTTGTTGCGAAGGAAATATGGCATCAAGACAATATTGGAACGGATTATAGTAACGATGTGGAGCCGGTTAGTGATAGTGTCAGTGCTGTATGTTTGACAGTTCCCAATGTTGTGGGCACGAGTGGTGAAGTCGAAGAGCCAGTACTAGCACCAAATTTGTTACCGCCTGCCGTGACAACGTTTCCCCCTCTACCCGCACGCACGACTCGCGCGGATACCTCATCCGCAGTGCGAACCGTGAACTCGAGCGGCAACGAGCGGACCGCGGATCAAACTCACCCTGATGAAGATTCTCTATATGAATCGAAACAATGTCGGTGCCTCCATCGACAAAATAATACGTGAGTAAAGCCCGTGTTTATCAAAATGTATAGTACAACTCACGAAAGTTTTGGAAGTGAAACATACTTATTATATTTAGAAACCTGCCTGCCGTGGTGGTTCCAGCATAGAATAGGACCCCTCCATCTCCTCCCGTGGATGTCGTAAAAGGCGACTAAGGGAACACACACCGGGGGATTGGGCAGCAGCACCCCTCGAGCACAAAATACTGAATCTGCGGTCACCAATCCGTCTGCCAAGCGTGGTGACTATGGCAAAACCCCCATATGATGAACACAACTAGAAGACGGCCCCCAGTTCCCGGCAGTTCCGCTATTCCTGGCATAGGTGGCGGCCACGGTAATGGCAGAACAGGGGGTGCGAAGAATCTCCAGCAGAGGTCCAGCTACCAATCCCAACGACCCCTGGCCCTGGCAACATACAACGCACTGAGGACCGACGAGAAGTTGATAGAGCTGGAAGAAGTAGTAAATAAGTTGCACTGGGATATTATGGGGTTATCAGAAGTCCGAAGAGAGGGAGAGGACACGATAATCCTAAATTCTGGCAACTTATTCTACTACCGGGAGGGCGATCAACTTTCTCAGCACGTATTTCTCGTCCACAAATCCCTCGTTAACAACATAGTAAAGATCGAAAGCGTGTCGAGCAGGGTGGTATACCTTATACTCAGAATAACCAAACGGTATTCGCTTAAGGTCATACAGGTGTACGCACCTCACTCAAAACGTCCCGACGATGAAGTGGAGGCTATGTATGATGACATTTAAATGCCATGCAAGCCTCGAAAACACACTTTACGGTTGTGATGGAGGATTTCAACGCGCGGCTAGGTGTGAGGAATGGCGATGAACTGAGAGTGGGGCAATTTGGATTTGGACAGCGGAACCAACGGGGTCAGCGATTGGCCGACTTCATGGAAAAGGAGGGACTCTTTATGATGAACTCCTTTTTTAAGAAGCGGTCGTCCAGGAAATGGACGTGGTTTCACCCCGGTGGACACAAACGCGAGATAGATTTCACCATGACTACAAAAAAGCAAATATTTAATGATGTCTCAGTGATCAACAGGGTCTAAACCGGCAGTGATCACCGAATGGTTAGAGGCTCATTAAATCTTAACGTAAAGCTAGCAAGGTCCCGTCTGATGAAATCTACTCTTCGCCCAAGTCCTGTCCAAATCCAAAACCCCGAGAGCTTTCAGTTGGAACTCCAAAATCGCTTCCAATGCCTCGCCGAATGCGGATCCGTGGACGAAATAAATGACGGTCTGGTGGAGCTTGTCCATGCCGTCGGGTCAAAGTTCTGTAAAACCCAGCGCAAAGGTAGAACCCAATTACTCTCTGAGCACACTCTTAAACTCATGGCAGAACGTAGCGAAATGAAACTGCAGTCTTCAGTGGACATGTCGAAATACAGCTCGCTCAACAGCGACGCGATTTGCGTCTCTTTAATACATGTAGTATTAAGAACGCAATAGAGCGCAACCAAGGTTCCAAAGTGTTCGCGAGAGATCTGTATATTGGGCAAAGTCTGTTGACGAAGCTGAAGACCGACAGTGGCAGTGTCGTTTCCTCGAAGCCAGAAATTTTACGAGAGCTCGAGAAGTTCTATGGACAACTATACACCTCATCGCAAAGTCTTACTACAAGCACGACTAGCGATGCAAGAGCCTGCCTTACCCGACACTACACTGAAGGCATTCAAGACGTCAGCCTATACGAGATTCGAACGGCTCTCAAGCAGCTTAAGAACAACAAAGCACCGGGGGAAGATGGAATAACGACAGAGCTTCTGAGAGCGGGTGGAACACCGGTACTTAAGGTTGTCCAGAAGCTGTTCAACTCCGTCATCCTCGAAGGAACTACGCCAGAGGCGTGGAACAGGAGCGTGGTGGTACTGTTCTTTAAGAAAGGGGATAATATCCTCTTAAAGAATTACAGGCCCATCTCGCTGTTGAGCCATGTCTATAAGCTGTTTTGGAGAGTAGTTACTTATCGTCTCGCTCGTAGGTTTGACGACTTCGACGACCAGCCTCCCGAACAGCCGGGTTCCGAAAAGGCTTTAACACCATAGACCACATCCATACGCTCCGGCAGGTTATACAGAAGATCGAAGAGTATAACCGGCCACTTTGTTTAGCGTTTGTGGACTATGAGAAAGCCTTTGATTCTGTCGAAACCTGAGCAGTGTTGCGGTCACTCCAGCGGTGCCAAATCGACTATCGGTATATCAAAGTGTTGAATTGTCGGTACAGTAACGCCACCATGTCTATCCGACTCCAGGACCAGAGCACGAATCCAATCCCATTGCATAAAGGGGTGAGACAGGGAGATGATATTTCTCCGAAACTGTTCACCTCTGCATTCGAGGATATTATCAAGCACTTGTACTGGCATATACATGGTATCAACATCAATGGCGAACACATCACTCACCTTCGATTTGCTGACGATATAGTCCTCATGGCAGAATCTCTGGAAGACCTTGGCACAATGTTCAGCGTACCTTAATATCGTATCCCAACTGGTGGGTCTTAAAATGAACATGAGCAAGACAAAAATCAAATCAAATCAAAAAAAAAAAAAAGTCAAATGCTCATGTTGCACCCGTACCGGTACATATTGGGAGCTATATAATTGAAGTTGTAGACCATTATGTCTATTTGGGTCAAACGATTCAACTAGGCTAGTCCAACTTCGACAAAGAGGTCAGCCGACGAATCCAACTCGGATGGGCAGCGTTCGGGAAATTACGGCACATCTTCTCGTCACAGATACCGCAGAACCTCAAAACTAAAGTCTATAATCAGTGCGTGTTGCCAGTGATGACATATGAAACTGAGACTTGGTCGCTAACTATTGATAACTATATGATAAAATCCGCAACGAGGAAATCCGTAGAAGAACCAAAGTCACCGACATAGCACTCAAAATTTGCAAGTTGAAGTGGCAATGGGCAGGCAATATATCGCAGAACTGATAACCGTTGGGGAATAAAAGTTCTCGAATGGCGACCAAGGACAGGAAAACGAAGCGTAGGACGACCCCCTACCCGATGGACTGACGACATTGTGAAGATCGCAGGAAGTCGGTGGATGGAGAGGGCTCAAAATCGTTCTTCCTGGAAATCTATTGGAGAGGCCTATGTTCATCAGTGGACTTTATAAAGGCTGTAATGATGATGATGATATTTAGAAATACACCCAGACTCGAGAGAAATACAAATATTTGTCCCGCGGTTGGAATCGAACCCGCATGTTTTTGCGTCTCAGGCAGGTCTTAACCCACTGCGCCACTCATCTAAATAGAGTAACATATAGTTTTTTTGTGATATATCGAATATATTGCGAAATAATACAACGGATAAGTGCGTAAGTCGCGCCTGAGAGGTTACCTTACACGTAGCTTCCTTTTCCATCGCAATTCAGTGTCAACTATACCGTCATAAACAATGAAAGCATCAAACATTGCTCTATCTAAAAGGTAAGGCGGATTGAAGGACAAACCTAACTATGTACCTAGTTAAAAACCTTTATACAGCGATATACGTTACGGTCATGTATGTTTGTAAAAGCAATTTTGTGTTTTGATGTGAATAATTACAAATTAACGATGTTCTGGTTGTTTGCTTAACTTGTGCTATGATACAAGTGCTGTAGGTACACAAGTACACAAGTTTTTGTGCTGTAACTTGTGTGAATTTAATGATTTTAGGCCATTTGGAAGTACTCATAGGTTTTGATTTAATGACGAGTGTCTAAATATTAGACATAAATGCCGTAATTTTTGATTGCGTTGACTAAAAAAATTTATTTTTTAATAGCTCCTTTAACATACAGACAGGCGAACAACGAAGTAAACCTAAGGGTTCCTTATTTCATTTAAAGGTACCCTAAAACTCAAATAACCTCAGTAACTCAGTTGAACAAAATAACAAAAATTTCACGAATTCTTCTGCTCGAATCTATTCTATTTTGGAAAAGATTACCATAGACCTTAGCACGTCATTTTCGGAGATAATCGTTGATGAGGTAACGAAGCTAACTGTAGTAGAAAACAAGTGTGAGAGCCAGTTCGTGCAAATTAGAGAGATGCCTCAATTGGAAGTTCCCATCGCACTGAGAATTAATTAAATATAATCATCACAGTTTATTGTCCTGTGCGAGCGAGACGGGCGTTCAACCGACAAGAAAGCGCCGCAAGACTCATTTACAATTCCAATTAAGGGCTATTCTCATTTACCTACTTACTTTTGTTTTGTGGAACATAAAAATCCTGGCGTCGCGTCGTTCGTACTCCACCCGTACCGCGGCCCAAAGCATTGCAATCGCTTCCACTCCGTCTGAACATAATGAAAATCGATAATTTAATAATTATACGGTCACCGATTGGTACACCTACTTTCACTGATATTATAATAGACCCAATTTATACGAGCAATATTGGGGGCGTTTAATTAGATGGTGACAATCTATTACACATCAAAATGGTTCCACTTATTGAGCATCTTGTGTTAGAAGTTGTCATACAGCGAGAATTGTTTGTATGCTTGTATGATATGCAAGTATTTGTCTCGGATCTGGGTGTTTCTATGTATAATACGCATGTTTTCACAAAACAAAAATAAAAAAGTATATTAGTAGTATATCAGTCATGTCAGTCACCCATAACACCCATAGTCACCCATAACACAAGCTCTACTTACTTAGGGACCAGATGACGCTGTGTGAAATGTCCGGCATTATTTATTTATTGCTATGTGTACTATGTACAAATAAAGAACTTAATTATTTTTAAAAATCCTAATAATTTGTGAATGAGTTCTGCTGTGCAACGCCTGTCTAAAAATATACCTGTATATATGTTTTTTTTTTTTTTAGAAATACATAAATATTTTTATTTTTAATAGCTTAAACAACCTACTTTACTTTATTATTCTAAATAGAGAGCCAATTTCAAGTTATAAAGATGTTAAAAACCTATCAGCAAATTAATTCACCCCACTGGTTATTTCTATCAACAGCCGCGCATTTTTATTCAATGCTACTAAAAAAGCGTATTTTCTTTAATAGAAAGCAACAACAAAGGCTCAAACAAAAGCCCATTACAGTTCATAACAGTATTGTTGAGCCTGCGTCAGATACATGCATAGCAATCACAAATATCTGTTGGTGTGCAGTAAGTTAAATTGAATGTCTTAGCTCGCAATCGGGATTCAGCAAATACCAGTATCCATTGGAACGACTGGGAGTCTTTTGGGATCGACTGGAAGACTTAAGGAAATCCCAAAGCTTCACTCGTCTGCTTCGATTCTACATTCTCACCATAGATCGATTTATTACTACAACGTACTTTCATCGGTTTATTATGAAAATCCTTACATAATACGCACCAAGCTGTCTCCATTACATCATTATGCTTATATGGCCTGTGGGAAGTTCGTTGAGTAGGTAATTACAACAGTAGACAGTTGTAGGTAGAGATTTGATATATAGATACATTGCGGATTCGATTCCCACCGCGGGACAAATGTTTGTATGATCTGCAAACATTTGTCTCGGGTGTTTCTATGTATATGTACTTATGTATTTACAAAAAAAGTATATAAGTAGTACTTATATCAGTCATGTGGTACCCATAACACAAGCTCTGCTTACTTTGGGGCTAGATGATAATGTGTGAAATGTCCGGGATTATTTATTTATTGCGTCTGGTAGATTATTTTTATTATTAATTCATCTAGATTAATTCATTGCGTGACCCAAGAGCTGGCTCCTACCTGGCTCGGCGTATTAGTATTGGCATTCAACTGGGTCAGTTGAGCTATCTATAGATCGATTTAAACTTTAGATAGCTCAAATGTTTCACATGTGTTTTATATTTTTCTGTACATATCTGTAGTTAAGATTTTATTTACGTTACTTATAGGTAACTGAAATCTTTTAGTAAACTTCTGTATGGCTCAACCTAAAATATGATAGTTAAAAGCGATAAAAGAGAAAGGTGTGTAGGTTTTAGGAAAAACAGTTCCAAATAAAAAATAAATACTAAGCTCTTTATCAAGCAGTCCATAAAATTATAATTGACGTTGTAGAAACGCCTAATAGATACAAAATGTGAAGTTTTGGCGAACTAGCGGCTTAGCAAATGACGGCGCAGAACATTTGCGGCCACCCTTCGAAGGGTCTTAATCGGTCTATAAATTTCTTTTATGTGTTTTGTATTAGAGTGGAAGGATTGAAGACTGCCTAGCGATAGGGTTGCCAAGCCAGCAGTGCTGTAGAACTTTGTCCGGACAATTTTTAAATTAAAAATTCAGTCTATTTGCTTATCACCTAGCTACCATAATTACTTACTTATTTACTGTAGAGGATGTAGAATAGTATTAATTGTGTACGCTAAAAGTACTGGCCATTTAAAATGTTTTATTTCTTGGATCGGCTAAAAGCTTAAAGTTTTGTTGCAGTGCGGCGCGAACGTCACGAAACATCAAGGACGTACACGGAGAGAATACTACAAACGAATGCATGGTCGATTATTGGTTTGAACGCTTCTGGAAATTTTGATCATAAACATATACCACTTAACACCTTAAAACTGTTGTCGACAACGACAAATTAGAGGAGATCCTAAAATCGAATGTTACTCAATCTACGACTGAGTAAGCAGCAGCTTTCAACCTTAGCACAAAAACAATATTGGTTCATTTGCGTCATATTGGCAAGGTAAAAAGCCTGATAAATGATTCAGGAAACGCCATCATAACTTCTAAGCAATGTTCTTAATTTAAAGAAGCGTATGTTTCGCGAAGTAGAAGAAGAAGGATATGATTAAGAACTTAAAATACAATTTTTTAAATAATTGCTGTGTTTTATTGTACTTACAAGCGTCTGTCCGCGACTTTTCTTACGTGGTACCCGGATAAAAAGTAGCCTATATGTTGTAGTGGGTCACTAACTATGTATATTCTAAGTTTCATGAAAATTGGTTCAACCGTTCAACCGTCAACCGTCTAAACAGACGTGAAAAGGTAACAAACATCCTCACAATCTTTATTTATAACATTAGTAGGATAGTTATACAACAGTTTTAACCCGTTATTATGTATAACTCGTTGAAGAAAAATTGTAGGCTATTAATATAAATTAATATTTATACTTCTTAACATACTCGTTATAGAGAGCTTTAACAGTTTAAGCAATTTACTTCTTAGGTATTATAAGTTTGGCGAAAATCTTTTTAGCCTTTGACAGTTAAGGCATCACACGTGTTAAACCTTTTATATTTTAGGCTCAATGGAACTTTAGTCATTTTTCTGTTTAGGTTTTCTGGAAAATAGTCATTTTACATTTTAAGCATTTTACTTCCTAGGCATTTTGGAAATTAGACTTTCTGATCAGGAAGCATTTTTCTGACATTATTGCGAAAAAAATATTAAATACGTAAAAATGGCGTTAATTAGGAAATATACTATAGAAATTGAAGAAATAATATAGATTTTCTATAATTGAAACATAAAAATATTTTCTAAACTCGTATGTTAGAAACTTAAAACCTACGCAATTTTTTTTATCATACTCTGCAATGCAAACTATGAGCCATAAATTTAAACAAATTAGTTAGTTATTTATACGCGTTGCTAACATAAAATATTACCTTATTTATAAGTGCACTTAAAATAAATAATGATATTCATGTTCAAGTGTTCCGAGAGCACTGACTACATTCCCTCGCTGAATGGCCAAAGAAATTCTATGAGCAATAAATGAGCCAGCTTTCTGCCACCAGTGGTGGCGTTCTGTTCTTAAAATTATTATGAAGTACTGAGCTCCCATGGTCCCCTAGTCTCTACACCAAGCGATGCAAAACTGTCCCACTGAGATTAGAGTTAACATACATGTTACAAGGTGCTAACGTGTTAACATATGTGGCAGGCATCACTTAACAAGAGCACGTCTCCATTACCAGATAATCAAAGTCATGCCATAGTCTTTTTACTATCATCGTGTGCTAAACCCACATGCCCATCACATTAGACACGTTGATAGTGGAAGACCCCGCTTCACAATGAGCTCTTTGCCAGGAGGGAAGTGCCGTATTTGTTACCGCCACTGTCCCAAGAATAGCGATGAGGCTCACAAATAGCAACACCTAGTTACCTTACGCTACTCTAAAAGTTCTCTAAAAGGCAATGTTCCACTTTTATTTTGAAGCAAATATTTGAAACTAAAAGTTGAAATGTGCTAAAGGAAAGTTCCACTGTTTTTGGTCGTTTTCTTCCTGTGGGATGTTGTCATCAGGACATAGAGACTTTCAGCCCGACACTACCTCCGTAGGATTGTAAAGTAAAGTAAATGTAAAAAGGTTTTTATTTAGATTACAAGTATGATGTATACATTAGGGATGGGATCTCTGCTGTTAAGTAGCAGTATTGTATGGCTCATGTGAATACGTTTTTTTAATTACCAGAGTTTCTACCGCACTGTGTACAAAGGACAGAAAAGCTAGTAAATCTACTAAATCGAATAAGTAAACATACATGTGTCTAGGGAGTGTTTTCTAGAGATAGAAAAACTCTTACTAGCGTGCTCTAAGCACAGCAAGCGTAATTTGGACGAACGTGGCGCTGTTATTGGCCGTTGCGAATTAGCGTGCACGAAACATGAGGGCGGCTGACCTGAACAGAGTTGTACTAGTTTGAACTACGTTTGGAAGTTTATAAATTAGGTTTAATAAAAAAATTTCACCGAAACAAGTAATTTCATAAAAAGAAATATGACCCTGCAACACTTATCATTAAATAGAAATGTAACTCATGTGACATTTAATAGAATAATCGATTCTATTATGCGTTAATATTGATATTTTAATCAAAGATCGAAAACCTGATATGATTCAATTCCAATTATCGGATTTTTGGTCCGATGTTCTCGTTTTTCGCTCTACTTAGGTCCTCAGCACTATCAGCCGCCGCAGCAGCTCTAACGGAAGTCCCCGTCCCGTATACCATTTCCCAAAGGACAAGAGCCATCAGACCTCTTACCATCATTCCTTATCAGACTTGTCAAGCGCTGTTATTAACCTAACCCAAACACAAACAAATTGCAATTCGATATGTTGAAGGATCTAATAAGGTGCCAATGTTAAACGAGGTAGTATGGTAGTGGAACCAATGTCCTGACTCATCGCGACACGGCTAGGAGACGGGCGCGATCTACAGAGTTTGAGCATGTTTGTAACAGATGATTCCATGTAAACTTAGATAGAAGCCCGTGCAATTGCCGTTGGGCCCGAAGGTTCTTTAGGGGGAACAGAATTAGGGAAGCACTGTTCCAAGTGTTTACATATGAAACTTTATGAATAATGTCAAAACTAGCCAGAAAAGTCCGTTTTTTTTCAACCAAGTTACTAGTGCTGTTGACTTTTTGTCGAATATCTAAATAATTATATGCTGTTCTTTTTACCTTATTGTATTTGCCCGTGCATTTTACTCTTACAGAATATTTTTTAAACAATTTATGAAATTGAAAATGTTAAAGTCGTTGTAGCAAAGCGATCACAGGTGTGGGTGTCACTTCAACTTTTACGAAATATTTTTCTCCATGGATTCATACTTTTAGAAAGAAGTTGCGATATTTATAATATCTTTGTTGGTAAGGAATACAGAAGTTCTGACTGAAAATTTAATAAATCATTTTACATCCATCCCTACTAATACATAATAAATTCGAAAGACTCTTAGTCTGTTTCATTGTTTGTAACCTTTTATCGGCTAATGAGCTGAACGGATCTAGAGGAAATTTTGTAATATTTGGTGAAAGATAGATCTTGAAGATGGACATACACATATTATGTAGAACGCGTGCGAAGCCGCAATCAGCAACTAATTATTTATAAACGATATATACCATTTGATCGCATGAGTCTGGAAACTTGTACATAAAATTTAAAATAAAAAAAAATATATATACACAGTGAAGGTTTTCGAAGTTAGTATGGATAAGCATGGCCATTCAGCCATTCAACAAGATCTTGTGAGCATAAAAAAATGATATTCAGCTACAATGTTTTTTTACAAGTTAAAGTTCAAACAAATAAGACTGATACTCAAATTCCAGTAAAACCTTATTATTGGTAGTAATTTTCCTTTAATTATTTATCATAAAATAATCATCATACCTACTATTGTATTTTCGGAGGTGGGCATAAGAAAAACATTCCAAATGTTATTCTTGATATTCATTTCATTAACTTACAATAACATGTTTACAATTCAATACTATATAATACAATAATTTATTCGCGAAAACGCATGTGACCACGCACAGTGAAGCCATGTAAAGTCAGTAAAGTTAAGAATTACTGATGGTCAGATCCTAAACCAATACAACACCATCTAATAAGCATAGTAAAAAAATATATGGGCGTTTTGAACAAAAGGCCTCGTGGTGCCTGGCGGTAGAACCAACATGACTGACAAGTTGCCTCTGATGCACACCATATACACGCTCAACATAGGCACCATACACACGCTCAACACAGGCGCCATACACACGCTCAACATAGGCACCATACACACGCTCAACACAGGCACCATACACAGATAGTTGCGGAAATTGTAGAAGTATTTCATGTTTCTCTGAAAGAAATCACAAAAGCTACATTGTTTGTATTGTGTTATTGTAGTAAATTCTAGGAATTTTTACATAACAGAAATCTTGACAATAAATAAATAAATAAAACATGCTGGTACTCAAAATCTGGTAAAGCATTACTATAAATATTTACGGGTATTTACCGCGTTTATTTACCTATTTTTCCCGACGTTTCGACAGGTTTACACTCTGTCGTGGTCACGGGATGACTGATAAATACCGGTAAATATTTATAATAATGTGTTCTGATCGCGTAAGTTTAAAAAACTTTAAAGCATTACTAGTACTACCTAAATGCATATATAAATATTCCGATTGATCCATTCTCTGAAAGACTTATAAACTTATTTAAATGTTTCAATTTAAGTCCTCTTTTTGATGAACTGACAAGAGTGACACTAACAACATCCATTTGTCTAGATAACATTTATTGCTGTTGCACACCAGTTTATAAGTGTGTACTAAAACATTTTAGTTCTGACCATTCCGGTCACTGCGCCACCTTTTCTTGTGATGTGATATAGTTGAAGCTCAGAACTTTACTTATCGACCTATCACAGAGAGCCGCATCAAAAAATTTCAAAGTAGAATTGAACACAATGTTTCCCTCGTACCATGCATCGATGATCCAGATGATCTTTTCATCACATTGTCTTACTTAATAATTAAAGAACACGCTGACATATTTAGAGTAAAAACATGCAAAGCAAACAATTTTACTAGATTTGCGGACTGGGCTACACCAGGTATCTATAGAAGTAGGAATACGTTGTACAAATTATATGCTTCCAGAGAGACAATGTTAGATGATCTAGTTTTTATTTCACATGTTAAGAACTACTCAAAAGTATTCAATGCCGCATGAAAAGTTTGTCATGCGGCTAAATCACTGTTTTTGAGAATAAAAAATCGGGTTGCACTTCTGTCCGTGCCGACAGAAGTGAAAACTAATTTTGGCGCGTTAGAGTTTAGTAATAAATCACTTCAAAATCAGTAATTATAACGACTGCCAATCAAATACTGAACGAACACAGATGATGCAATATTGTTTGTTCAGAATGTAGATAATATATCAAAGAACCTAACTCAGTAAACTTTTCCATAAATTCAAAATTCAAAATTCAAAATAACTTTATTCATTACAATCACAAGGACCACTTTGAATCGTCTTCTTACATGCTAGTGAATCTAGGTGCCGGTTCCTCCTAACCCCAGTTCAAGAAGAATCCGGCAAGAAACTTGTCTGGTCTTAACACTTTTTTGTATGATCCTTGACAATTTTGTTACGGATGCCGAGTCGAGTTGGAGCAGATTCATCCCAAGCTTTACATACAAAAGTAGACTGTAAACATGTGAATTAAGGTTTATAATCAAATGGGGCGAGGGCGGCAGCCCTGCGTCTAGCCCCAAACGGTAAGGGTGTCGCGAATCCAGAGGTTTTACCTCATCTAAAAATATGCGTACCGCGCTAAAAGAAGTTTTCACTTCAAAAAATAGAAAATTCAACAAATAAAATAAAAGCTACTTGGAAATTAATACATAATGAAACAGGTAAATCAATGGCCCGAAATAGAAAAATGAAATTAAATATAAATGGTACAATTTTGACAAAGAAACAGGAGGTTGCGAATGCATTTGATAGTTTTTTCTCAGATATAACTAAAATTGTGACCAAATCGTTAAACTCTTCAGCCTCCAGAGCTTTCGTTCTATTAGAATCTAGTGTTGCTAAAAGTAAGAATGAGTTTAGTTTTAGCTATATTAACGAGGCCAGTATTGTGAATGCATTCTAGTTAATTAATATGAAAAATACAGAAGATCTTTGGGGAATGTCTACAAAAGTGCTGGGTGTCATTATCTTAGATATTGCACCATGTTTAGCTTATATATTTTAATAGATGTATCGACGAGGGAGTTTTTCCCGATCTTATAAAACACAGTAAACTCATTCCTATGTTTAAGTCTGGAAGTGAAAGTGATCGCGCTAGTTATAGACCGATATCGATATTACCTGAGTTAAGTAAAATTTATTAAAAAATCATTTTGAATCCGTTATTATATCACTTTAACGTTAACGGCCTGCTACATATTAACCAATACAGCTTTACTAAAGGTCATTCAACAGCTGATGTAGGTATAGCGCTCTTAAAGCATATATTTGACGCCTGGGAGAAGTCACAAGATGCAGTTGGGGTATTCTGTGATCTATCTAAGGCCTTTGACTGTGTGAGTCATGCCACCCTAATTACAATGTTAAAATACTAGGGCATTAAAAAACGGGCGATTGACCTCATACAGTCTTATCTATCCAATAGAGTTCAGAAAGTAGACGTGGGTAGTGAGAGGTCTTCAGGATTAATTATTGACATAGGGGTACCTCAGGGTTCGATACTATGCCTTTTTTATTCCTAGCGTACGTTAACGATTTACCTTTTTTTTGTAAAAAATATTTGTGATTTAGTTTTATTTGCAGGCGATACGTCTTTAATTTTGAAAGTTGATAGAGGTAAAACCAGTATTTGTGATAACGTAAATGAATCCTTATCGTTAGTTCTTAACTGGTTCACTGTAAATAACCATTTGCTTAATTAAAAAAAAGTAAATGTATCAAATTCAATTTGCCAAATGTTATGCATAGCCCGACCAAAATTGAAATGAATGGAGAGGCAATGAATCTTGTAGATTCCACGATCTTCCTAGGTCTTAATATTGATGCTAAACTACAGTGGGGACCACTGTATTTAGACACTTGCTGGTAGGCTTAGTTCCGCTGCATATGCAGTTCGTGCGATACGGTGGCTTACTGATGAAGCTACAACTAGACTAGTTTATTTCAGTTGCTATCATAGTGTTATGTCAAACGGCATCATTATCTGGGGAAAGCAGCTGATATTGGTAAATTATTTGTTATTCAAAAAAGGGCAATACGTGCCAATTATAAAATGAAACCACGAGAATCTTTGAGAGAAATATTCAAAGAAATTATTCTCACAATAGCTTCACAATATATATATATATATGAAAATTAGTCATACACACATAAAAATAGAGATGGGTTTCAGCAAAATAGTGACCTTCATAGAATCAATACAAGGAAAAGACACAAATTGTACATCCCTAGGTTTCGACTAAATATAGTAAATTATGGGGAACACGGTGCGCTTCTATAAAAAGCCTCCTGAAAATGCTTCTAAACTATTTATTAAGAAATTTAAAGCATACATAAAAGGTAGTCTTGTGAAGAAAGCTTATTATAATATAAATGACTATATTATTGATAAGAATGCATGGTCATGTCGCTCTGCCCTCAGACAGTTAACCGACACTTGAAATGTATAAACTCGTAGTATTTCGTAGTTAAGATGAATAGTTACAAGATGGTAGTTATAAGATGGATCATTTAAAAAAGTGCTAGGACCAAGACGAGTTTCTTGCCAGTTCTTCTCAGGCTTGGGTTAGGATGAATTGGCACCTAAATTCACCTAGTATGTAAGGCGTTTCAAAGTGATCCTTGTGATTGTATTGAATAAAGTGTCTTTTCACTTTAACTTTGACTTTATCAGTGATAATTTGCCTTGTAAATCCAACTATGTATTTCGTAAAACATTTCTGGGGTGGAAGACGACGACGAGGACAATTACCTTTATCAAAAACAGCCACGACAAAGCTTATTCATTTATCAAACTAATATCTATATGGAAAAACTGTTTAAGAAACCTCTTCACCTTTGCATCTTTGAAAGACCTATCCAATGATATGACACACGATGTAGTAGGCAGTAAAATATTTAAAAATCGACCCCGCTTTACATGTAGCGAGGTATCCCCAAAAACGTTATTTTTAAGTATTTTATAACTTTGTAGGGGTCACCGATAGGGGTTACCGTGCAAGATTCCAACACGATAAAACAAATGGTCTGCGAGCAAAATCAAGATTAAGTGCGGACAGACAGACAGACGGATGGACATAGCAAAACTTCCGTGTGGACCTCGGAATTCTAAACAACGGTGATATAAACAGCAAGTACAACCATGTTTTGCTTCACAGGAGTGTTCCGAGGAGTTGCTTGATATGATGGCCACAGCTACCTTTTACCATCGCACTGCTCGCCATTGGCGGGATGTTCATCCGCACACACTGGAACCCAAATGGTCGTGCACAGTGCGGTTTCAAAGGAATTTCCTCCCGCGAACGCTCCGGATGTGGAATGAGCTCCCTGCCGAGATTTTCCCGGGGGAATACAGTACCTATGGGGTACTTCAAGAGGGAAGTTAATAGGTTTCTCAAAGGTCGGTATCACGCATGTGATGCTCCTGGTATTGCAGGCGTCAGTAGGCGTCGGCGAACGCTTATCATCAGGCGGGCCGTAAGCTTGTTTGCCACCATTGTGCTATAAAAAAAAAACATTGGTGGTGTACTGAAGAGCCCCAAATGTACTCGTATTTTTATAAATAATATTGGGTACCTATACCTACAACAGCCACATTGGAGCACATCATAGGGCAAAACAACGAATCCCTCATCGCATATAGAGTTAAATATGCCTGTCCATTATTTAGTCGCTGTAGCCGAAATAGGCTAGCACTACATCCATCACTTTCTTTTTGGAAATAAATACATATCATAGAAAAATACCCAGTCCCGACAAAAATATTTACGGATCATAGAAACATTAGGCCCGCGGCGGGTATCGACACCGTAAATTAATTCGTCTTAGGCGGACCTTGGCCAATTGCGCCACAGAAATCGTTAATTATTAGGTTTTACAAGGAGTTAAGTAAGTTATTAGAGATGTGAGGTGTAACACAAAAGTCACTCTTGCTGATCTGATCATAGCGGTTTTACTTGGTAGACAACACAATGTTTTATTGATTTCCTTTCAGTTATTCCGAAAAAGCAGTTTAGCAGTTTAGTGTGGACATTAACTCAAAGTGAACACGTTAAAACTTAATATTTATCAAATATCTGTCCTTTAAGCTGTTCATGAAACCTTTTAATATCTTCCGAAGACCCAACGATAAGAAACATAATATTTAGTAAGCAGGTTGATTGTATCTTGCGAGCGGTCATAGGTATGTAGGTACCACGCGTGGCGTCTTGACTGACACGCGTACTACCTACATGCAGCTAGTACAAATTAATACATTAGCCAAGCGCGTGTTAAAGCACAAATCCGAACTTCTTAGGGATATGAATGATAAGTGGTCCAGGACCCTTACCAATTCAACAACAACCAGCTGACAAAACAAATAAATTGAATATGGAGCTTTTATGGGTTTTTAACCGGTTTCCGGACGGAGGTTCTAAATTGGGCTGTATATATTTTTAATATGTATATTTTGTATGTATGTCATCTGATATCTCCGCTAATTGTTAGTCTATTTTTATGATTCTTTTTTTAAATGATATGGTGTGTTTCCGAAGTGGTTCCATATAAGTTGGTGATAATCTAATGATGGAACCATGATAAAAATCCAAAACTCTTCAACGCATGAAAACAAATGCATCGCAAATTAGACGTTTGGAATATAAAGTAAGATAATAACTATTTGGGTACCGTTTAGTGATCAACTGACTTAACAATGGACTTTGAAGTGATCCTACATATCTCGTCAAGGACAAACAGCTTATGCGTTGCAATTTAAGCACTGTATTGGGAATATCATAGCAATTACTTCATTCATACTTGTCAGTTGATCAGACCATGGGCTTTGAAGAAACACTGCGGTGTTACACTGGTGAAGAACACTCTTCAACGACAAGCTGCTCGGGCATTGCATTGGTGATCACAGGCAATAGCTATACAGGAACTTGTCAGTTGGTTAGACCATGAACTTTTGAAGGTATGCCACTTCTTCTTGAATTTTCTTCCTATAATAGCGCATTTCTTTTTTATAATTTTATCAAGTGATTGTTTGATAATAAACTCTTAGTTGATGGTTATTTGTCAATTCTAAACGTCATCGCGGAATGGCCGCCTAAAACTTTCTCGGGATTCCTTGTCGTTCAAATCACATTGCACCATAATACATTTATTAAAATTCCGCTAAGATTACTGAATAAGACATGCAATAAAACGAGAAACATTATTTATTAGAAGTGCTATATTACGTCATGAAAATGACAAACGAAGATTCCGAAGATACCCTACGGAACCCAACGATGACAAAACAGTCACAATTATTTAAAATACGAACTACCGCTACTGATTTTGTTAGCACTAAAGTCCTATTTGGAGAAACACTTCTAAATGACACATCTAACATTGAAGTGTAAATGTGATTGACGTGTTTTCTCGCAGTTTAATTATCTTGTAAAGAAGTGTTGATTAACACTATTGAAAATACTAGGAAAATTAATTCAATAAAGGAATGACCCAAGAGCTGGCTCCTATCTGGCCTATCAGCGTAGCTAACTGGATCAGTTGAGCTATCTATAGATTGTTTTAATCGGTCTTTAGATCAACTGTTTTAGGCGTATTTGATATTGTATAAAAAAGCTGCTGCCCGCGGCTCCACACGCCGACATAAAAAGTAACCTATGTTCTTCTTCAAGGTCCCGTCTATCTCGATACCAAAATTCATCAAAATCGGTTTAGCGGTTTAGGTGTGAAAACGTAACAGACAGACAGACAAACAAACAAGGTTACTTTCACATTTATAATATTAGTATAGGGTATAGATCAACAGCCTAAAATTTTATGCTTATAGTTCTGAAAATGACAATACTTTCATACAACCTTTCATCCCCCTTTTCAACCCTTTATAACACTTTTTTCCAATTAAAAAGTAGCCTATGTAAAGGACATAGGACTCAGGCTTTAGACTATCTGTGTACCAAATTTCATTTAAATCGGATCAGTAGTTTTGGCGTGAAAGCGAGACAGACAGACAGACAGACAGACAGACAGACAGGGTCACATTCGCATTTTTTATATTATATATATAATATAAGTATAATAATATAGTAAGGATTATTCTGTAAATTTCTGTAATTAATATATCTGTAAATAAATACTTCTTATTATAAAAAAATTATATGTCAATTTTAACATATTTCAGAGCTGTAATTTAAAAATGTTACTCTAATTTGGACTATGGATTATCAAAATAAGGTCGTTTTAGCTAGCCTGGCGAAACTATAGAATTAGGGCCAATGTATCGCCTACTCAATACCTACTCTAATTAGAGTAGGTATTGTATTGGTTATTTGATATCACAAATTTAGATATTCAGGGTTAAAAAGTCAGGTTAGGATTAGGGTTGGCAAGACAGATAGACAGGCAAACTTGACGTAACTATGTCTTTCAAACTATTGGACTTTATCTGATTATAAAAATATCATACATTTGAGTAAGCAACTGTAAACGTAGGCTCATACTAGCAATTTAATTCTCTGATATTTTATAGATAAGGCCTACATATATGAGCCTTTTGGAGTTGAGGCCCTGGGCCCGTGGGGAACAGGAGCCCAGCGCGTTTTCAAAATTACGTTTTCAAAAACACGGCGTCTGGTAGATACATTGCGTGACCCAAGAGCTGGCTCCTATCTGGCTCAACGTATTAGCATTGCCATTCAACGTGGCAATGCTGCCAGTGTCTTGGGAACGCTGCCCTCTGGCAGTGATCTGATCAGTTGAGCTATCTATATATCGTTTTAAACGGTCCTTAGGTAGTTCAACTGTTTTACATGTATTTTATATTAGTTTGGACATTTCTGTAATTATTATGTATAAAACCTTAACACCCCGTCACAGAACAAACACCCTCGTGTATCACATAAATGTTTATCCTGAAAGGGAATCGAACCCTTAACCTACAGCGCAGAAGGCAGCGCTTCTACCAACTGAGCTGACAGGCCAGTAATAAAACATTAAACAGATGGACAAATATTCAGTACAATTCCGCCAATCTATTCCTAAAGAGTTACCTCCAAAAGAAATTCGTTTTCTTTAGGAGGTAACTCTTTAGGAATAGATTGGCGGAATTGTACTGAATATTTGTCCATCTGTTTAATGTTTTGTAATGGATTTCCGCAGGGTCACGCCTGAGTCAATTATCTATCTTAGGCCAGTAATACTCTATGCCAAGGCTTAAAATAATGAGATACGTTGCTGAAAACGTAGCACCGGCTAACAAGGCGGCCATTATTACAGTACTTATGACATTTATGATAGAATTATTACCAGCTTTTGACAAAAAGTAATAAAACAATACCCACGTTCAACAGGTAATAAGATACGATGAAAAGGATCGCGTTATCGCACAAAGGCGAAATCCCGAAAGTGAGCTGATTTATTGCTCTAAATATCCTTGACGCAGTTTTGCTCCAAGGAATTATATTTTACTTATCTGCCTATGAAACCTTCTCATATTATACCCAGCTAAAATTAGTAGGTACTTGTTTGTAAGTATGTAAGCCATACAATCCCATACAATCATACCACAATCATACCATACAATCATACAATCGAAGTTCCCGGTCCAAAGTTCGACTGTCCGGGTATAGTACATAGTACATACATAAAAAGTAGCCTATGTCCGTTCCTAAGATACAATCTATATCCATACCTTCCATAACTTGATTGATGCAAAAAAAAAGCTCTGTTGATCCGATCGCTACTAAATTTCACAGGATCACTAGTGGGTACTAGGCCAACATGCAGATTTCCTAAAAAAAACACAAATGTTTGTACGCTCTGCAAGTATTTGTCTCGGGTCTGGGTGTTTCTATATACATTATGTATGTAAATTTATTTATAAATTTAAATAAATTTACATACATAATGTATATAGAATCACCAAAAAAACACAAAAAACAAGTAGTTGTATATCAGTCTTGTAGTATCTATAACACAAGCTCTGCTTACTTTGGGGCCAGATGATGTTGTGTCTAATGTCCGGGATTATTTATTTATTTATTGTATATTAACTTTTTACTACATTTCTGTAAATAAATATACTATGTGTATAATATAAAATACATAAGAAACAGCTGAGCTATCTAAAGTCCGTTTAAAAAATATCTATTTTAAGATCTTAAAGAGAGCTTAAACTGATACAGATCACTGCCTGAGGGCGCAGCTTCCCTAAAACACTGGAACTGGCATTGTCACTTTGCAATAGCAATGCTAATACGCGTGGTCAGCAAAGGTTGCCTGGAAGAGATCGCTTTAGCGATAAGGCCGCCCATTTTACAACTGTATTGCTAATCATTATTTTGTGTTTTCTCTTTGTGTAAGTATTTAACTATCTATCTTTTATGTCACACGATGTTCAATTATTGTATATCCAAGTTTGCGTCTTTTCCCATCTTACATATCCTACGCTTTCATATATTCAGTATGTATCTTTTATTAAAATCTTTAGTACAACAGTCTCTAAAAACATTTTTTTAAAACAAGCGTTCAATAACGACTGTATTTTTATGCAAATATCCTGAGCTTAGATTGCAGGCGGAACTCATGAGGAACGAGCGCAAAGGGCTTATTCTATCTTATCGCGGGCGCACTAAACTTGCTCTGAAAACTCCGGTGGGAATACACTTGTTTGAGAGCGATCGTCGAAGACAAATGGAAACGTCATTCCACGACACAACACTCATAAGTAGGAGAAATACTTTGATAATACATTTCTATGTCATTTTATTAAAAATTGGTATTTTCTAGAGATTATTCGGTGCATTGGTAAGAGGATCATCAAAAATGGCTCAGCACCCGCATTTGACTGTAAAATCGGGTTGGTATTTTTTGCTGAACTGAATAACACTTCGAGTGAGGATTCCTACGTGGAACTGATCCCAGATGATGCTTGGAGACTGATGATGGAGACGACTGCGATAGTCTTAACATTTTTGGGAGTTAGTCCCCCTGCTGAAAAACAGAAAAGCTAGCAGCAGAGATGGAAAACTTGAAACAAACCCGGCTCGGTGCCAGCCGTTATGCAACCGAACCGACACCGCACGTCGGTGAGGTCGAGAGGTAAGAGTGGGCACCTGGGAAGGCCTGCGTTATTAAAGAGAATCCCAGGCAGAGTGGCGTCAGTGGAGAGGAAACTTCCCCCCCCCCCCTCAGCTTGCTGGAGTGTATCTATGAACGAAAGCTTTCAATTACAAATAACTGCTCCGTAACTTGACTGACGTCATCTTCAACAGATGAACTAAGGTTATCGTATCACTAGTGCCTACTTTCAAAACAGTGTGGTGAAAGGGTTAAGGTGCGCCTCAGATTCTCGTTTCGTACATTTGGCACATGTATTCGGACTTTTTAAGTTCTACGACATGCCAGTTTTCTCACGATGTTTTCCTTTTGGTACTGTAAGAGAGTACTGGTACAACGCTCATAAATTTCTTGATCAGAAAAAATTACTGGTGCACGACTGAATTCAAACCCACCACGAAGGTGGGGCCCCTACCGCTAAACCACTGGTGCCTAGAACAGATGAAACCACTTATCTCTCTTAAAAGGTATGATTATACCTAGTATGTAAGACTTTATTTCACGTAGTACCTAAATTCACCTAGTCTGTAAGACGTTTCAAAGTGATCCACCTGATTGTATTAAAAAAAAAATTTTTGACTTTGACTTTGATTTTCTATAATATACTAGCTGTCCTGTTCGCGACATCGTACGCGCGTTTTGAAAAAAAAAGTTATTTAATTGTAAATCTGAACCATTCTTGAACACACACAAAAAAAACATTCAAATCGGTAAAGCCGTTTATATTTACGTATTTTTCCCAACGTTTCGACAGGTTTACACTCTGTCGTGGTCACGTGGATGACTGGCAATGGAAAAAATAGGTACCTAAATAAACGCGATAAATACCCGTAAGTATTTATAATAATGTGTTCTGATCGCGTAAGTTTAAAAAAAATACTCAAGTACAGCATAATAATATATATATATAAAGATTTTAAGCTTCCATCATTTTTGACTTTTCTTGCTTTGTGCACAGTCGTGCAGTCGTGGTTCGAATCCAGTCGCAATCGAACCCACGACAACCTTAGGAAGGTCGGAGATCGGAAGGTGCATTTGTATAATACAACAATAATATATTAATATAGTTACAATAAATATGCAAAGGTATATTTAGAGGTTACAGTAAAGTACCTAATCTGGATGTATTTTCAGTTTTGTCGATGCTTACAAAAAACAATATAGATTCCACTGCCTCAGTTATTGCTAAGTATATCACATTATCAGAAACACATAATACAACCCCGCAAACGATATTATATTATATTCTACGTGTATACCCGTTTCTTGCAATCTCGTGGTTTAGCTCTCGTAACTTGTGAGCGTGACTGGACTCTGGAACGTAAAATGTTGAAAGTTCAACTTTTACGTCCGAGTCCGCGCACGCATAAAAACCCTGCGCTCACCGTGCACTGCGTATTTCAGTAAATTGATCGCTGTTTGTTGAAATAACCGTACGTACACATTTCTAGCAGGGAAACAGAATTTTTTGAGCTAGATTTTTATTAAAAGGTAGAGATTTACCCTACATTTTATAATCAGATGATTATCTGGCGTTTGGAAATTGTATTGAAATTTGTTGCCATATTTAAATCAAATCTAATCAAAACAAAAAAAAAAATTCAGTACAAGCACAAGGATCACATAGAAATGTCTTACGTACTAGGTGAATTTAGGGGCCAATTACTCATAATCCAAGCCCGAGTAGAGTTGAATTGAATTAAATTGAAGAATTTAAAAAACACATTAGTTAATAATAATAATGTCAGACATTTCACACAGCATCATCTGTCCTCAAAGTAAGCAGAGCTTGTTATATGGGTACCATATAGCCTATATACTACTTATATACTTTTTTTTTGTAAATACATACATATTATACATAGAAACACCCAGACCTGAGACAAATACTTGCAGACTATAAAAACATTTGTCCCATGGCAGGAATCGAGCCCGCGACCTTATGCGTCTGAGCTGGGCCTTGACCTCTGCGTCACAGACGTCGTCAAATTGATTAAGCTTTTGAATTTTTGGAAAATCGTTCATTATTTTTATTCTCCAATGAATTCTTAGGTACAGTTACGCGTACCTACATGAGCAGTTCTGAAAGTCAATTATAAGTTTTCACAAATAGTTAAAACGGTTTTGTACAACGTGTGTTTATTCCTACCTACCTATGAAGATAATCTAAAATACTTGCACACAACAAATACGAGCCATATAGTAAATAAAACTCGTAAATAATACTTTGTGTCAGTTAATAGCTACGTAAATAGGTAGTTTAATCCCTAATTACCTATCTGTGAAAAATGAGTTAATAATTTTAATGTAATCAGGCTTAATTAAAACCATTAAAATCAATTTCGTTGGTGCATTACATGGCCTATAATCTGTATAAATAATAATGGAGCCTAATTGACTTCGTAGTAAAAGGTTAACAATCGTTTTTATTAGCGATGTAGTGACGTAGGCAGTAACGCTTCGAACGAAAAAAAACTTGTATTGCATAATAAAACGCAACATCTTCAAAATTTGTTCCAAAGACCATCTTTTGTGTAAGGTTGTTTATATACATATAAAGCAAGACGAACGCCACATAAATCAGCTATGGAATGGAACTTTGAAACTATGGAACTATGGAACTATGGAACTATGGAACTATGGAACTATGGAACTATGGAACTATGGAACTATGGAACTATGGAACTATGGAACTATGGAACTATGGAACTATGGAACTATGGAACTATGGAACTATGGAACTATGGAACTATGGAACTATGGAACTATGGAACTATGGAACTATGGAACTATGGAACTATGGAACTATGGAACTATGGAACTATGGAACTATGGAACTATGGAACTATGGAACTATGGAACTATGGAACTATGGAACTATGGAACTATGGAACTATGGAACTATGGAACTATGGAACTATGGAACTATGGAACTATGGAACTATGGAACTATGGAACTATGGAACTATGGTACTATGGAACTATGGAACTATGGAACTATGGAACTATGGAACTATGGAACTATGGAACTATGGAACTATGGAACTATGGAACTATGGAACTATGGAACTATGGAACTATTGAACTATGGAACTATGGAACTATGGAACTATGGAACTATGGAACTATGGAACTATGGAACTATGGAACTATGGAACTATGGAACTATGGAACTATGGAACTTTGGAACTATGGAACTATGGAACTATGGAACTATGGAACTATGGAACTATGGAACTATGGAACTATGGAACTATGGAACTATGGAACTATGGAACTATGGAACTATGGAACTATGGAACTATGGAACTATGGAACTATGGAACTATGGAACTATGGAACTATGGAACTATGGAACTATGAAACTATGGAACTATGGAACTATGGAACTATCGAACTATCGAACTATCGAACTATCGAACTATCGAACTATCGAACTATCGAACTATCGAACTATCGAACTATCGAACTATCGAACTATCGAACTATGGAGCTATGGAACTATTAAACTATGGAACTATTCTTCTTTTTAGATACATATTGATCGTGTAAAGAATTCCATAATCGCCATGCTGAGCCTAGTGAACTGACATGGTAGTAATTACCCAAAAAACAAAACATTATAATTTTACAACCACAAAAATCGTAGATTACGGTGTGTTCATGTTCATTAGGCTATGTGTTCGAGGTTCTGTAACGCACCTGGCATTCGGCCAATGAGGGCTAGGCAGGAAAATGTAAGATTTCAACCGACACTAGATTCCAAATTTAACAATAAATTGGTCAAAGGAGTGTTTAACCATGCACAGTGGCTTCCGAAGACAACGCTAAATTATATAACTGTGACTAATTTACCACGATATCTAATAACTATATTATGAAGACTAGGTACAAGCTGGTTGACTTATTTAAGTATCTACTTAAGTATTTAAGGTAACAACCTAATTGTAGCAGCTGCATCAAAAATAAACGTTATTTCTTCAAAATGCGGTGCAATTATGTCCGATAATAATTCCTTGATTGAAGTTTAAAGATGTCAAAAAATAAGAGCATAGAAGCAGTAATGATCACCCTAGGTTGACAACGGCAAATGTAAATACATGGTCCCGAGTTCGAACCTTACGTCCTGTCTTTCTGTGCTTTTTAACTGACTTCAAAAAAAAGGGGGGTTTTCAATTCGTCCGAATGTTTTTTTTTAATGTATGTTCACCGATTATTCAAAGCCGCCTGAAACAATTTGAAAAATTATTTTTTTGTTTCAAAGGGTGTATTTCCCACTTGGTCCCATTTAAATTTTATCAAAATCGGTAGAGCAGTTTATAAAAAATCAACAAAAATCAAACAATTGTACAGTTGCATCGATGATATTTTTTATATACAAGAAGTCGGTTGTCTTTTTAGTTTTTAAAACGTATTAAGATTTCTTTATTTTATTTATATATTTGGTACCACTTCTGGGCAAAGGTCTAACTGTTTTTACCCTACGAAATCTCCCACCACACCAACCTTTCTCAAAGATGTCGAGGTCATCCTTCCAAAGCTTTCTTGGCCAACCGCGATGCCGCTTCCTTTAGGTAGTACCATAGTGTCTCATCTGTCTGAGCGTATGTGTCATGCCCAGTCCCACTTGAGCGTTCCTGTTATTCTCCCTGCAGCAATTCCATTAATGGACCGAAGCATGCTGTTCCGTACTCGGCCAGTGCATTTGAATCCGAAAATGATGCACTCCATTACTCGTAAGCAAATCCTTAGTTTGGATGTCAGCAACTCGGTCAGCGACTTGGTCTAAGCACCGTAGGTTTGGTGTGTCAATGAGTTTGCGCTCAAGTCAGAGGAAGGTTTCCCTCTCCGGAAGGTCGATGCGGCAACTTCCTTGTGCTGCCTTTTTTCAAAGCTTACTAACTGGCCCCAGTGTGAATAATTAATATTTTTGCTTGAAAATAATTAACTTTATTGTATACTAGCTGGAATACCCGCGCCTTCGTCCGCACGTTTTTGCATAAGTCTGTACTTAACTTTAATAGTAGTTCATAGTCATTTATTCATAACAGTAAAGTTACAGGTCAAACAAATCTAAACAAATCGAGACAATACGTAATTATATAATATAATAATTAATAACATTTTAAAATTATGATTGTAGTCAATTATATGGGAAAATTATTGTAATATATATAATAAACAATATATAATTTATTAGGTACTTTTACATTTTGCATCAATAAAATCATTATATTCATAAATTGTTTGATGGATTAGCCACTTCCTAAGTCGGTACTTAAAAGATAGCGTCGAGGGAGCGTTAGTCGGAATACGGTTGTATACTTCTGGTCCTATTACATGTATCAACTTCGACGTTTTGGCGAGTCGTCGTGGAAGCGTTCTTAACCTGTTCGCATGCCTTGTATCATACCTGTTACCGTCGCAGTTTTTTGCGTATTTATCTAAGTTATTTCTTACATATATCGCAGCCTGAAGTATGACAAGGGAAGGTACGGTCAAAATACCTAACGATTTAAAGAACGGCCGCGCGGCCATATCCTGTGGAATTCGTACAATGGCCCGTATTGCTCTCTTTTGAAGCCTGAAAACGCGCTCCCAATCGGCGGCGTCCCCAGACGTCCACTCCGTATTGAATTAACGAGTGGACCGAGGCAAAGTAAAATCTTCTCACCATATCTCATATTGTCTCAGAGTGTCTGAAAGGCGCCATAAGGCCCCCCTTATGGCGCCTTTCAGACACTCTACACGCGGACTTCTTTATGGGTAGTAATGAGTACTTATATTATGTGTTATAATGTCTTAAACCAACTTCAATAAAGAAGGTTCTCAATTTGGCTGTAATTTTTTTATATTTTTTACCTCATAACTCCGTCATTTATAAAAAAAATGTCAGGTGAAAGGTACACTTCCCGATTGGTCCCTTGAAATCCCTTGAAATATCATAGAAATTGGTTCAGTGGTTTGGTTTTTAAATCAAAATAGCTGGAAAAAATATGTCATCCAAGTAAACGAAATTTCGATATTGTTTTCTTGTGAATTTCCAGTCTAACCGACTTTTAAAAAATAGGAGCAGGTTCTCAATTCGGTGGAATTTTTATAAGCTCAAATTTTATATGATTTTAGAATAGAATAGAATAGAATAGAATAATGCTTTATTTGATACACAACACGAAAAAGGTTACAGACATAGACAAATAAACAGAAAGAAAAAGATTAGAGTAGGTAGGCCAAATTACACATGATGAGAGAGTAGGTACATTTTTCGCTTGTGGTGCCAAATAGTTCCAGTCTCAGCTTTAATGCCACTCCTATTTTCAACATCGTGTCTACCGGGTGTCCCATAACACCTCTCATCTTAATATTTTTGGATGTCTCTGTTTCTACCACCCTGAGGACAGACTAGATAGACAGACTAGAGATATTGCAAATGAATGTTTCCAAGTTCACAAACAAGAATTCACGAGTAGCTTGCCGTATTTCAGAACAAAAATCTGAGCATAAATTTTCCGACAATTCTGAATGAAAAACAGTCTACAGTCAACAGATAAGCATATTTTTAATATGCTTATCTCACGATCTGAGTTTGGATTCTGTCCTAAAATACGGGCCATAAACAAAAACAGCTCAGTTATATTTATCTCTAGGTATAAGTTGATTTGATCCTCTTGTGAGCATTGAACGCTCTTGACGCGTGTGACCACGGGCTACACTCATGTAGGGATTTAATTGAAATGGACGCAGTTCGAATCGAATGGACAATTTTGACATGGGTAGGTATAGCATACAACACGATATAATATATGAATCAGTATCATCAATTATCTAGTGCTTATAATTAAAATGTATATTATATCCACAGTCCTACTAAAATTGCTATTTAATTAGAAATAGTTTGCTATCTATAACTCGTATAATTAACTGTAACGGAGTGAAATCTGTACATGGAATATATTCAAAAATAATAATTGGGGGAATCATGATATCTAGCGACCCGCCCGGGCTTCGCACGGGTGCACGGGTTACAGTTTTGCAGTTTACGTTTACCTATTTCGTCCCACTGCTGGGCAATGGTCTCCCCAAAATCCGTCCAACAAGCTCTTCTTTCGAGATCGCCTACCATCCTCTCTCAAAGTTGTCTAGATCGTCCAACCTCCAACGCATTTTCGGCCGACCGCGACGCCGCTGTTTGTCAGGTTGCTAAGGTGTTTACAATGGCATTTCTGTCTGAATGCATGCGACTCATTAGTACCTAAGTGTATTAAATCATTTTGATGTAAATTAAATAAATCAAGAACAATATGAGGTACCTTTACAGAACTGTCAAGCATTGCAGTATGTTTCACTTTCGTGAGTTGTACCTACTATATTTTGATAAACCCGGGTTAATTTCATCCACAAAAATAATACGTGAGTAAAAACCGTGTTTATCAAATTGCAGTGTGTTGTTTTATTTTTTACCGACTTCAAAAAGGAGAAGGTTCTAAAATCGGTTGTAGGTTTTTTAATGTTTGTTTCCTCATAACACCGTCATTTATGAACCGATTGCGAAAAAAATGTGATATGTGAAAGGATGTACTTTCCGATTGGTCCCATAGAAGTTTCATCAAAATCGGTTTAGTAATTTGGTTTTTAATTCAAAATAGCTGGTAAAAGTATGTCATCCAAGTAAACGAAACTTCGTTTTTTGCTTTCCAGTGACTTTCCAGTGGTGTTTACGGATTTCTTTATATAATGATAAAGTACTCAAAAGCGTAAAAAAACGGTCGGTCATTCGGTCGGTTTTCTTTTTAGTCTTTATAACGTAATTATTGTTTTCCTACTGTTTTTACATGATACTGTGAGGAGCTGCAGTAATTACCGACATCATGGTCTCACACGCCGGTCAGCAGGACTAGGAGTGACGTCTAGTGGTCGACTCGACTGAGTGCGGACGCGATATTGACCCATCACGCAGCACTCGTAAACTCTCTAAAGCATGTTTTGACTACGAACCTACAGGCTAGCAACTACCTACTATTTTTGTGTACTTGAAAAGCGTTTAGGCAAGTACTCGTGTAGAACCTGATTTGGCGTGAATACTATTTAATTCTGTCAATACTTTTTTTTTAAGTTATAACTTCTTATGGGAGGGTAAACCGCTTCGTTACGTAACGCGTTACGGCGCCAGTCTGTCTGGCTTCCATTTCTCTCACGCATACGGCAGCGGTAGGCAGGCTCCTCCTCTCTCACTCAATCTAACCCACAGCGCTAGTTAGATTAGTTATAATTTCTGTCGAGCGTCCCGAAGCGCACATTTTTTTTATCAGATTATTTATTCACAAAAATAATTACAGAAATGTACAGAATAATATACAATAATATAAAATACATGTGAAACAGGAGAGCTATCTAAGTATCGTTTCAAACGATCTATAGATAGCGCAACTGATCCAGATCACTGCCAGAGGGCAGCGTTCCCAAGACACTGGCGGCGATACTTGAATGCTTTGGAATAGATAGATATTCATAATTTATTAATTAACGATCATTATAATCCTGGTTGCATATAAAAATATACATCAAAATTGTATATAAAATGACTAGCTGGACCCTCTGCGACTTTACTCGTGAGTTTGTACGTGAAACGATCGATTTTATATTATAGTATTATTAATATAAAATTTCAAGCAAATCACTCCAAGCGTTAATAAGATTCATACATTATTCACCCCTTTATCACCCTCTTAGAAGTTGAATTTCAAAAATCCAGCCTTAGTGGGTGGTTTTCATATAAAAGGAACCTTCCAAGGCTACCTTCCAAGTTTCAGCTTTCTAGCTTCAGCGGTTTAGGCTCCGCGATAATGAATCAGTCAGTCAGTCAGTCAGGTTAAGCTTTTTTATAGGTATAGATAATACTTAAAAATAGTTCTTCACAAAATAATAATAATATGTCACACACAATTCAAATCAGGAATCAGGAAACACTTCATGAGCATTTTAAAGAGGTTATTATGGGTAACGTAAATATAGGTCAGAGGAGTAACACCCTATTAACAAAAAAGCTTTTTCAATTTGATATTGAATAAATTTAGACAATACTAGCTGACGCGACCACGCCTTACTTTGCCTCAGTAATTCCATTGAAGTTAACTTACACTGCCATCTGTTAGAAACTTACAGAACTTATTATAGGAAAATATTTAATTTGCAATAAAATATATAGAGTTCAATAATCGCGATAAAAACCATCATATCTTTAAAGTTTGAACAAATTACACGCAGCCAAATTTCATAAAAATCGATTAAGTGGTTCCGGAGTTTATACTGTACAGACATCGTGACGCCATTGACATTCAATGTGACGACAGTATTTTGGGGACGCAGCCCTCAGTGATCTGGATCAGTTGAGCTATCCATAAATCGTTTTAAGCGGTCCTTAGATAATTATCATTGTATATTATTCTGTTCTGTGCAAATATATTTTTATCAAACTCAAGGTCAAGTCAATCTTAATCAATTTAATGATGATGAACCTCATTATCGTTCAAATGTTTTAGTTATATTAGCTATATTCTCCATGTTCTGGATAGTACATTAAAAATCCTAACAGTCTGTTAACGACAGCACTGTTTAGCGACATTGAAAGACACAAGGGAATTTCGATATCTTTTTTACGTAATCAATATTTATTTATTTTACATCTCTGATCTGCTACTGGACAAAGTATTTCTCATATAGTTATTTTCTACTATTTATCGACTTAAAGTAAATCAAAAATAAAAATAAAAAAGCCTTATTATTTCCAGTAAATTTACATTTCTTAAAATCTATCAGATTATTGTAATTGTTATTGTTATTGTTATGATTGTAATTGTTAGTTTTATTTAGTTTATTCTATGTTATTTATTTTTCTCCTATTTAATATAATGTTATGTGTATCCTATGTATTACATCATAGTATTTATAGTTACTTAATTTTATTTAATCTACCGGAACCCTAGAATGGGTGAAGGCCTCCTCTAATAATGGCCATTTGGCTGTCTTCAGCTACTTATCTCCAGTTTGGACCAGCTATTGCTTTAATATCATCTTCCCATCTTGTAATAGGTCTAACTCTTGTTCTTTACTTAAAGTATGGAACAATAATTATTTGACTGTATAGGTGCGCACATATAATGCAGATAAACCCACAAAGAATGGGAGAGCTGGGGTTTGGGGTAGGGGGACTGCTCAAGCCTAATGGCCCTGTCGCAAGTCAACAAGCCGACGTGCTCGGCGTCCCCAATTAACACGTACCATCCGAAGAAAATAAACACGAACGATCGACTTTTCCAATATTTAAATTTTCCATTCGTCGCAGACTCAGTCGGACGCCGTCTCTGATAAATATGCAGATTGCAATATTTTAACCTTTGAAATGTCAATCAATTCGACCCTTGGAGAGATTTCATTACATACATTATATAAATCTATTATTTAAGTAGGTACCAAAAATACAAAATATACAAAACCGTAAAAACTTAGAATATGATTTAAAAATAATTTCACAGTGACTGATAGAAACATCACGTAGCCCAAAAGCTAGCTCCTATGTAACCCAGCCAATTAGAACTCTTATATAACCAGTGTTTTGGCTCTGGCGATGATCTGGATAAGTTGAGCTATCTATAGATCGTTTAAAACGATCTATATATAGCTCAACTGATCCAGGTGTATACACATTTCAAAACATTGACCTATATAAGGATTAATTAAAGATACCTAAGGGGATTTTGATAAAAGAGTGTTCGTTAACACTAGCCGGGCATCGATGCAGATGGAAATGCAGGCCATTTCCCGGCGCCAACTGAATACATCACACACCCATTAACTCCATTGTTCAATTCATTTATTTTGTAGGCAAATGATGATTTTATTTCATTCAGCTCGCGACATGTCGTTTTGAAAACATCACGCAACATCCTGGGTGTTGACTATGCTATCCAATTGCTGAAGAAGTTTAATGGAATGAAAAAGTACCTACGTAATTATTACTTACAAGAAATCAATGGAAATATTCCTCACAATTAGGTAGAAGATAATTATAAAAAAAAAAGTACGCTTCTTTTTTTGGCATTGTTTCTATATTATTGTCGATATGAGGCGAGATGAAGCAAACTCTGTAACCATATTATTAGTACATACGAAATCAGGTAAGCAGGCATGAGTTATTTTCTAAGCTAGCTTTTGAAAGACAGATTTGTTTATCTACGACCGACATGGGACGTCGTCGTCGCTTTGCCTGGGATAATATGTTTACGTACAGAAGCGTAAATTGGCTGTATAAGATTTTGTACAGTGAGCCGTAGATACGAGTTGACATAGTATTTAAAAACTCATGAACTGGCCTGAATGGACGAGACTAGCTGGCAAGCTGACGCTGGACTTTTTGTTACAAAACAATTTGCTTTTATGTGCACTTCTTACTAGCCAAAGGCGTGTCGTAAAACAAGTTTTCACTTGCACACTTCTTTGGTGAAGTTAGTAGAAATTTTCAGTAAGTCTTTTCTTTTGTTATCTGAAACGAACAAGTCACACTCCTTGCGAGTAGAGTAAAGCTTTGAGCTACCGCACGTGGTGGTGTTGGTTGATAATAGATACTTACCTCTACCATTTTGTTCTGAGCTTAATCGAACTTCATTTTATACTGAACTGAGAAAAACAACTGAGTTTTGTGCTTAAACTTAAGATAATTAAACATTTCAAAGAAGTATTTGTTGGTGAATAAATACCAAAGAAAATAAGGGTTTTAGTTTTGATGGAACCAGATAAATCGATTCGTTCGATTATAAATAAATATTTAATAAATCTTGTTGGACAATTCCCAACCACCTGGTCCTAAACTAATCACAGCTTGTATTGAAGGAGCCAGATAACTGATAGAATACTTATATATTCGTAAATACATTTTGGATACTTTATAATACCGAGACACAAACAAACATCTCAAACAAACATTAAAAAAACATCTACAGCCATCATTACCACACAAATGTTAGGCCTGGGAATCGAACCCATAACCAACAGCGCAGAAGGCAGAGTTAGTACCATAACCAACTTAACTGCGAGGCCAGACCGATTCTAGATCGACTGCAATTATAACCTAGACCGTACAAATTGAACGTGTGATCGTCGAGGTTCACAAGCCGTTATACCCGGGATACACGAGGCTAGTACTTCAAGCTTAGATAGAAAGCTAATACCTCTTGTTTCGTATATACAGAACTACGTTCATTTCTAACCAAGCACGCTAGTGAAAAAGCTCTTGTGAAAAAGGCGATGCTCTCCGCAAATAAACTTTTGTATGAAAAATTTGTTTACTGCTATTTGAGGGTATCTACTCGTTAGCTGAAGGAATAATAGTTCTAAAGATGATAGTATATATATTCAATATGTTGCCTACTACTTTCTCGATTCAAATTTAAACGATAACGATTCAAATTAGTATTTATATTATGATAAAATAATGTTAAAATAATCATCTTCTAAAGTTGAGTTTGTATTAACTTGCAGCCTTACACTAATAGGCGGAAAGTAGCCTTAATCTAGCGTATGTCATTTGTCATGAAGGTGCTGATAGTATTTTAACAGTCTTACCAAATATGTCAGCTGGTTTTACCTAACCTGAGGGTCCAGACAAATATCTCACGCTTGGTTTTCCTTCACGCTACTTTTGCAGAGATATAAAATTATATGTAAATGACAGCTGTAGTCAGGCTTCAGTTACGTGACTTATCACAAGCAAGCATAATTTCCATACAATTTGATTTTAGCGCAGGCGTGAGTCTAGCTAGAGGTCATAAGCTTTCGACATTAAAACTTGCAGTCACGTGTCTGTATCTCAAATCACACTAAAATATGACAAAAGAAAGCGTAAGTTCATCTTAGTTTTATCGCTGAGCCTTAAACAATCTAACTAACGGTAATTTGAGGACAGTCCAAACGCCACAATGCTGTTATATAAACTCGTATATATTGGAGGAAAATGCACACGACACTATCTAGCCTCAAACTAAACATAGCATAGGTGACGAGATGACTGATAGAATACTTGTACATTTTTAAATACATACATGTGATACTTTATAACACCTAGACACAGAACAAACACATATGTTCATCACACAAATGTTTATCCATGGAGGGAAACGAACCTACAGCGCAGAAGGTAGAGCTACTACCAACTGAGCTAACAGGTCGGTCAGTGTTAGTTTGTAGGGTTGTAAAGTCCAGCAAGGGAATTATAGTTTCTTTCTTTCTTATAGCTATATCCTGCCATTTATGAGCAGCCAGAATTTTAAAATATCATAAAAGTTTCATAGCTCTTCTTTTTTAATTTATTGCATAAGTATTTTTATAGATTGATGCATAGTATCAGCTGTAAAATAAAGAGATAAGATAAGTATCTAACATACTCGTACATAGTATAAACTCTACTCTGTTAAAATTTTCATTTTACCTACCCTCTAAGTAGGTAGGTAATTTTCTATAAACAAACAGGATTCCCGAGCCCTCATAAATTATACAATAAAAACTTAATTTAGCATGGTCTAAATGCAATTTTTATTCTCCAATCGTCCGCCTTAAACTTTCCAGTGAGAGCCGTTTCTTACGAGTTATGAGAGCAACGAGGGAAATATTGGAATTTATTTTTATGAAGCCGGATCCCCGACCGAGTTAATCTGTTAATATTGAACATTTCTCCCGCAAGAGTAAACCATCCCTCGCTTCGGGACACAAAATAAAGATATTACCTAATATTCGTTTTCTGATACCTTTAAATATTCAAAGTGAGATGTGCGCTTATTGCGCTTTAGCGTGCACTCATGGCGGGGGGAAATTAGCAGCTGCAGCTTTGCATAAATGTTATATCCAATCTCAAAAAGTAATTGCGAAGCTTGGTTAATACGCACTAAAGGTATTAAAAACTTTTCCAACTCATATTATGTCATCCCCTAATTTTAATTGGGGTTTGAAATTGATAATCAACAGCTCTGTTAAAATTGATCCGTACATGGGCTGGTTTTAATTTGTTGACATTTGTATTTACACGGCTAATGACTGAAAGCCCTTATAAGCCTGCCTACACACATTCCCGTAGGTCACGCGATGTTCGTACTTTGGCTCCGATTTGTAAATTACATGGCGCATCATTAATGTAATTTCTCGTTACTGGTTTCATCATCATCATCATTCAGTCCAATTACACCCACTGTATAGGCCTACTCTTTATTACGCTATTTTCCATCTCCCGTTATCCATTCTTGCCAAGTGTCCCGCCCATATACACTTAAACTTGGCGATCTGCATACCCATGTCCACGACTGGTGGTGGTTTACTGGTGTAAAATCTAATAATTGTTTGTTGAGAATCATACAATACAATACAACATTGCAATAACATAGCAATGATTTTGCAATCATTACATGAAGCTTTTGCGACATAAAATTATAAATATTTTGACTAGAAGAATATTACAATCACTATGTAAGTGTTATAACTTGGAGAGTATATTAAATCTTGAAATCTAAATATTATACATTTCGTTTAGGTTTTTCACAGTGAAATTACTACGAATGAACAGACAAAATAACTATGTATATGGTCAGAAATCTCTATGGGTGTTGTACCTCTTGACATACTTTTTGTAAGCGTTCCTAGATTACGGTAACACTTATATCTTACCTTGCAGTATCATGTTTGCTTGTACAAGCTTGTTTGCTTGTTCGGTACAAGCAAACAAGCTTGTACACGGTTTGCATTTTACTAAATCTTTCCGTACATATGGAATCGCGTCAATAAGAATTTGGTAGATGGAAAGTTTCCTGATTCCCTTAAAATAGTCAAAGCCACGTCGATTTATTAGTTTTTTTCTAAAAAAAGATCCCATTTACTATCGTCCTATATTTCCAAATATTTGGGAAACTGCAAGCAATACCGATGTATTGCCCGCAGTTTCCCAAATATTTGCAAAGGTTATATATTCACGATTCGCTGAAAACTTAAATTCCAACATTCTATTAGAAAGGCAATATGTATCTAGATCACAGTCATTTTACTCCTTAATTAGGGTTATTTTAAAAAATTATGAAACACGTGTCCATTTATTTTGCATTTTAAGTATCCAAACCAAGTTTCTAAGAAATTACACCACACCCGTTAAATAGTTCCCATACAATCTTTGACACCCCATTTTACCCCTTTGTTAAGGTTATTTTGAAAAATCTTGAAACAAGTGTACATTTATTTTGCATCTTATTTATTCGTATCAGGTTTCAAGCAAATCGCACCACGCGTTAAAAAGTTTCATACATTCGTTTTCACCCCTTTTCACACTCTTAGGGATTGAATTTCAAAAGAATTACCGCCATAGTGGGTCCTTTTGCTATAAAAAGAAGCTACCTTCCAAATTTCAGCTTTCTAGCTTCAGCGGTTTCGGCTCGGCGATGATGAATCAGTCAGTCAGGATAAGGTCTTTTATAGGTATAAATGAATACACACAAATACGACATTGTGTACATATATTAAAGTACACTAGGTACATACTCAGAATAGTCTTAGAAAAGACCATTATTGTGCCTCCAAGAGTATATACTTGCAAAGCTCTTGTTGCTAGAACAATAAGTTTTGAAGGTGCACCAATCCATAACTGCATACGGAGGTGAAGAATGCAAATTAATTAAACATCTTTAAAAATAATTTAAACAAACTGCACTGCATGATCAAACACAATAATATAAACTAATTTACCTATCTGCGTAAGCGTATCTGCTTATTGTCATGTGAGAATCTGAAAGCTGCTATTTTTACAATTTGCGGTTAGTTAACATTTTATTGTGCGTTTTTTGATGGGTCCCACTTGTATATGGACTTGTTTACTAGAATACTCCTAAGTTTAATAATATGTTATTATTGCCGAAGCACGTTACAAAGTGTATGATTATTTCTCATGTAAGTTCAGAAGTTTCATAATATTTTTTTGAGAATATAAACACCTACTTGAACAGGAAGTACCTACATCATAATTTTACGCACGAAAAACCCTCATGAAAGGACTTCAGGGTGGTACCTACTTAATTTGTTTTGATAGAAAAAGAGACATTGCAGTGGTCAGATAAAGGAAAAACAGATTGCTAGACCTCTGAGTTTAATTTTATTACAGAAAGCGATGTACACATTTGCATTTTTGTTTGACGACTCCCTATGCTATTTAATGTTCAGTGCTTCATCCTATTTGGTGCCAGTGGTGATTCTAAATACAGTTACAATAAACTACGAATATTATAATTGTGTCAATGTTTATAACAAAATTTTCAAAAGAGCACAAAGAAAAAGAGCAGCTATATTAGTAATATATTATTATTTCTAATTGCAAAACTAACCTATTAGTGGTTAGTTTTGCAATTAAAAATATTTCACTCAGTTCCCATTTCTGCACCGTAGCTTAGAAAAATGTTTCGGAGCTTTATATTTATAAAATAATATATCTTTATTGTACACCTTATATAATAAAACACAATATTAGAATTAATTAAAGTAAAAGTAGTTAAGTGGTACAATGGGCGACCATATCGCTTGAGAGCTATCTCTTCCTGACAACCTTTGGATGGAAAGAATCGTATTAAGTTGAGTGGACGGCGCGGCTAATTATAATTAAGCTAATTATAAATTATATAAATAAATATTTAACTAAATACTACATACATACACATAAATACAAATAAATACAAATAAATAAATACATAAAAAAACGTACAAACTATAGTGATATCTATGAGACTGATGTGAGATAATGATGGTTTACCACGTTTTTGAAGATAGGTAAGGATTTAGCATACCGGATGGAGACAGGGAGTTCATTCCAAAGCTTCACAGCCTGCAGGGTAAAAGAGCTCCCATAGTAACAAGATGTATGAGTAGGAGTTTTATGCTGCAGGGTTTCAGAAGAACGTAAGGATCGAGAATAGCTTGTCTGACAGGCCAGGTAACCTTTGCGCAATACGGGCCCGTATTGCGTATAGACAGGTTAAATTCCTAGTTTAAATTACTAATCCTTATGAAAATAACTTCACAATACAATTAGGTACCTATCAGATTCATTTTCTTTTAATAAAAATCACGCATAGCAATTTTTGCCCACGAAACATTATTTTCCTTTTATTTAAGTACATTATTTTCCTTTGTCTGATGTACACTCGTTACAACTGTCCCCCAGTATAACATACACGCAGCTGATTCAAGACAAACTGACATTGGCGTTAGCGATTTTGAGAGTTCTGAGAGTGTACCATACTAACTGGGTCAAACTTGGTCTAGGAACGTTTTTTAGGTAAATTAAACAACTATACCAACTAAATTTCAAATAACTCAGGATTTGTTTGTTGTTTGAAAATAAAAACAGGAATTTGGATTCTATGGAGAGCTTTAGACATCATATTCTGTCCTACCGTGTGGCATATCGTTGAATAGTTATATTTACAGCTATTCGGTTGATATTTATTCAGATTTGAAGTGGCCATTGTTGTAGACGTCAGTGTACTCCTGTTTTTTTCAAATTAGTGGGATATACGATGAAACTACAAAGAAAATTATCTCGACTAGTATTTTTCATACTTTTTGTTTTGTTTTGCTAAATAGTCATTCTTGTTCTAACTGACATAGGAAGCCTTTAGTGTGCGTGGTCACATGCGCTTGGCTAATTTATTTTTAATTATTGAAGTTGGTTTTGCAATAAACCTTATTTCATGGAAACAATTTGAAATTAGAAATACGTTATCAAAGGTTATCATGTGAGCTATTTGAATACTAAAAAAATTGCAAGAGCGCGAAGCGCAAGCGATTGTCTCCGTTACAGCTTAGGCGAAAATGCTTTCATATGTCCGGCCGGCGTCTGTCCGGATGTTCTCCTCTACAGGTCGCATTTCTCAACCGATTCTCGTTCTTTTGTGAGCAGGTTCTATAACTATAATATAATTTTTTGGTCGATTCAGTTTTTGTATATTTTTCAAAATGGCGTAGTGGTGGTGGTAAATGGTGGTTGAAAACGTAAAAAAAGTTATATATTACATTTTGAAAAATGTTTGCGAGGTCTACAGCTCACAGAGCCACAAGTAGTGTTATTCTTTAGTTAGTATTGTTTATACAGACGTACGGCCAATTCGTAAATCGTCGATATAATACAGTTACTGAATAAACGTACAAGGTAAGAATATACTAACTGGAATTTTTAGTTTGCCATGTTAGAATCGATATGGTTAAAAAAATTACATAAATAAATAATGCTCGATATTTTGATCATCATCTACCCTTAAGGTAAGCAGAGCTTGCGTTATGGAGACCACATGGTCCACATGACCACATGACCACTGATATACTTTTTTATAGTTATTGGTCTAAATGAAATGTTTAATGTGAGTCCGGTGTTCTGATGTGAGCTGGGGATGTAGCGTCAGCAGCGCAGGCGGATGTTGGCGGAGGCCCGCGTCCGCTGGCGGCGGACAGTGGCTAAGTGGTCTGTCGGGGCTCGCTTACGCGTGATGGATTGCACAACCGTTTCTATAACGCTGTCCTATTTAGTCTTAACCTTAATGATGTACCCTCAAGTTCTTGGACATATTAACGACCGCGTTTGTTGGTTGTGTTCGCACTTTAGGGTTGTATGTGGCTGGTATTTTGATCAAATACCAAATGACCAAAGCAACCATGGTTTACATGGGCTTCATCAACAAATTATAAACAAATTATACATCCCTATGTTACGGCTACAAAATGTAAATAGGTCCTGTATGTGGAATGCTTTTATAATAAGAAATTTAAAGCTTATATAAAAGATAGTCTTGTGAAGAAAGCGTATAAATGACTATGTATGACTATAGAATATAAATGACTATGTCGTTGATAAGAATCATGTTGATTTGCCTTCTGACAGTTCATTGACAGATTTGCAATGTTTATCTTGCTGTTACCTTGTATTCATTTATAGTTAGTTCTAAGAAGGATTATACAAAAAAGCTCTAAGACCAGGAAGATATTTTTGACAACTTTTTTCGGACTTGATATAGGAGGAATTGGCACCTGAATTTACCTAGTACACATGTAAGTCGTTTCAATATGTACCGTGTGATAGTATTTAATAAAAATATTTTTGCTTTTGACTTTGAACCAACAACGACTAAATTAGAGCGACATTTTGATTATTGTTTGTACTACAGCTCCGAAAACCTGCAACTTCAATCACTTGAGAAACGTTTTTCACTTCATTGATTTATTAAGTGTATGTGAGGTACCAATAAGAGAACAGTTGCGACCGGGCACCCGAAAATATCGCAAAACACTTTTCTTGGAAATGTTTTTTGCTCGTAACTTTGTGAGATTTTCCTCTAACTTCAAAGACCCTTTGCTCCAAATTACAATTACAAATTACGGCTCTTGAAAATGTTTAAAAAGCGTTCCGAAATTAACAGCGTAGTTCAATTTAGAACTTTTGTTTCTACTGAAGGTAGGTCCACTTAGGATCAAATTCAAAAATTCTTACATACCTACTTTGTCTTTGTTTATAAAGTGATAACTTCTTATGGGAGGGTAAACAGCTTCGTTACGTAATGCGTTATGGCGCCAGTCTGTCTGGCCTCCCGTTCTCTCACGCATACTGCAGCGGTAGGCAGGCTCCTCCTCTCTCATTCTAACCCACAGCGCTAGTTAGATTAGTTCGATTAGCTAGTAAGTTATTACTTCTGTCGGGCGTCCCGAGACGCACACATTTTTTTTTCAATGTATTTCTAGAATCATAGGTACTCTAGTCTAGAGTTTCTCGAGGATTTGTAGCTGAATCCTAAGACTTAGATGGTTTAAAAACAAATAAGAACGCATCTCAGTAAAGCATTTTAATTACTTACACAGTCAAGACTTTCGTGAGTTGTACTATACATTTTGATAAACACGGGCTTTACTCATGTATTATTTTGTCCGTTAGAACCGTGAACTCGAGCGGCAACGAGCGGACCGCGGATCAAACTCACCCTGATGAAGAGTCTCTAGATGAATCGAAACAGTGTCAGTGCCTCCATCGACAAATAATACGTGAGTAAAGCCCGTGTTTATCAAAATGTATACTTACACAGTCTTAAATTTTGGGTAGGTAATTGTTTCTAGAAATTTTTCAAATGTCGTTTCAGATTGTTCTTATCTTGGTGGTTCTTGGCCTGCTACGTAGGAAATATGTGCGCTAGGGTGCGTCCACTCTTGTGAAAAATAGGTACCTATGGATTTTATTATACTGGACCCTAAAAGCCTCTATATTGTGCGCTGATCACCCTAAATTGCACAGTGCGATCTAAATCACACACTACGCTTTCTGTCACATCGTAATGTTATGCAGTTGGTCATTATTCAGTTGGTTGATTTTATTTCAAAGAATTATAAAAAACAACAGTCTAAGTAACATAAGCATGAAAATTGAAAAGTTGAATTGTTTATGAAGAGGACGTCATTGTAATGCAGCAGAACAGGATCCGTTCAAAGATTTTTCTTTATCAATTATATAAGAGCTCACGAAACGTGGTGTTTTGGAGTTGCTTTATGGTACCTACTATTGGTGTACAATTGTACTTTATTATTTTATTGAATTTTTGTGCGCGGTGTTTTCTTTCATTTTTCTGTTTTTTTGTTTTTTACTTACCCTCTTACCTCATTGTTCTTACATACTTTCCTAACTGCCTGTTTCTACGGCATTTTCAATTTTTGTGTGTGTATATGTACTAAATAAATATTTATTCTTTTCTATTCTTTATTCCTTATTATTCTGAAATTATACCAGCATAACAGCCGAAAACAATCCGAGTTTCATTGTTTTATTTTCTTAGTATAAGTTTATTAAGCTTCATGGCAGAAGCAAGAATATTATTGTTTGCTTGCGTAAACCGTTCGATGTTTTTAAAAACGTTCCTTTGCAATTTTAATGAAGTGAAGTAATCTCTAATTTTAGCGTTTCAAAATCTCTATCAAGAAGTCTGATGCTGAAATGCTACCCTTGCCTTTCGACCATAAGTCGTGGTTTTGAACCTGGCCGGACACCAATGGACTTTTCTTTTCGAAATATTTAAGTACGCTATGCCACTGCTCTCAAACGATGAATGCAAATATCGTGGGGAAACCAGCAAGAATCTAAAACCTAAAAACATGTAAGGTGTGTGTTGTTTGTAGTATTCATAAGCGGCGAAGGGCGAAGTGGCGATGCAACTTGTCAAATATGGAATAGTAAAACTACCTGAAAAACGTCGTAACGTTTTGTAATATTATAAAACGTGTCCTAAAACATAAAAGTATCTATTCATTCGAAGAGAGGGATGATAATCTGCATGACCCTCATTAGGATTTCCTGTTTGCAGGAAACTACAGGGTCCTACAACTAAAGTAACTACTACTGGTATTTTTTTGCAGATTATTCAAATTCAAATTGAATTCTGGAGGAAAGTTGCTTTGGTACTTACTATTGTCCGTAAAATAAGGGAGTTAGTATAGACATGAAATGTCAAAAACAAGTGGATCCATGAAGGCAAGCCCTGGGGAGCCGCTACGTGCTTCGGGTACGGCGGACATCATAACCAAACCAGTTTAAGTACTTTCGAGGCACATTCAGAATTGCAATTAGCTAAAACCCGAACCCCAAAAACGTCTAAACTAAACCAACACTTTCAATTAGACATTAATTTGGTGGAGTAATTCAATGTTCAAGTAATTCAAAAATCTCGTCGCTTTGAGGACGATCAATAACGATTTCACGTCAGTTAAATACCTTCCGGTTATTATGAAACTGATGAACGTTTTCAGTAGTACTGGACACGCTCAGTATATTTTTTTACGGAAAATCGTAAAAATGTCGCGAGCATTATTTTAATATTCAATAATGAAGTAATAATTAACATTCGATGGTAGAGTAAGAAGCAGTTACACACGTAATCCTTAAAGTCCCTTAATAGCCATTTTGAGCGGTGGTGAGCCCGAGCCAGGATTATGGAATGATGGATGCACTGTGGATTACCAACGTCCGACGACCCGATGCGCCTAGTTAGTTAGTTGCCTACATTTATATTATGTAGGTAAACAATCTTTGAAGCTGAAAACAATGAAATAATTAGCTTTACCGTATTTTTTTTGACAAGTTCGGCTTGCAAAATATACGTAGATAAAGTCGTATTTAGTAAGGGAGATTCTTTTGACAGATAGTAGGTATATAAATGGAAAGGAATAGAAAAGGGATATAAATATGCCTTTTTATACTCTGTGGAGTATAAAAACCCTTATTTAAATAAATATAGAATAGGTATCAATTTTATAAAAAGGATATAAATATTAACTGTACTTTTTATTATCAGTAACAAGCCCTAATTACCTAGAAAACTATTTTATTTCTTTCCGAACATCCATAGAGCCTCGTGTTTCTTTAGGGTTTATTGCTGCGCCTGGGTATGCCTATGGCTGTGCACGCAAACAAGTGTATACTAGTAAATGCACGCAACTTCAGAGGCACACCTATGACCGATTTTGATGAAACTAATTATACACATAGATATAATACATATACATTAGGATCTGGATCTTAAGCTACTTTTTATCTATCTATAACGCGGACAAAGCCGCGTGCAGCCACGCTAGTTTTTTAATCGTTCAGTATTATATAATAATAAAGGACAACTCCAGCTTGATATTTGATTATACGAGTACAATAGGAGGACAAAATGTATATTTTCTCAAATAAGTAAATCATACACGGGATATGATGTGCTAATACTCAAGGACATAACGTTACTAATAGCTCAGGATAACCGAGGGAGCGATCATAATTTTCGGGAACAATACGCTACCGTGAACGAGGTATTTTGAGTTTCTAGGGAACAATGAGTTAATGATTCGTGGGCTCGTAAAGCCTGCACTTGTGCTATAGAGTTGTCAAAGTTCGTCAGATGCGGATAAGCAAGGGTTTGATGAGGGGCTGATCTCCAGCGTGGGATGTGACCGGTCCACTTCCATACCGCAAAAACAATGATTATCAGATTTCATGTGGTTATAAATGCCAGACACTTTATTTTACTCGCTATGCATTGTCGCTATTTTATGTGATTTTTCTATTGTTTCAGCCGCTTTTCGAAAAACGTGTTATACTTGGTTGTGTTAAATAAATAAATAAATAAAATAATGCCGGACATTTCCCACAGAATCATCTGGCCCCAAAGTAAGCAGAGCTAGTGTTATGGGTACCACATGACTGATATACTACTTATATACTTTTTTTTTTTTTTTTTTTTTTATATTAAACATAGAAACACCCAGACCCGAGACAAATAGTTGCAAATCATACAAACATTGGCCCGTTGCGGGAATCGATTCCGCAACCCTCTGTGTCTCAGGCAGGCCTTCACCCACTGCGCCACAGAGGTCGTCTAATACTTGTTATACGTGTATATTGACTCAGCGTCCCACAATCGTCTCAAATTTTTGTTTAGACACTGCGGCTTTATTTAAAAACGGATAGACAGTCTCGCCCAGGCTACGAACTTGTGGAGACACGGAATAGCTATTTTTCTGCTATGATGCCGTTTAAACTAAATAGTTCTTGTTTAAAAAAAACTTTATTACTTTTGACTCAAATTTTATGAAAGTAGCGTAGCTGAGTGTGCATCGTGGAATGTAGCTAGAAATTTGAAGACGTATAAATTTCCGGATGTCAAGTAAAGCTCTTGTTAAAAGAAAGAAGGTGGCAGCTGGACAAACAGATTGCTGGAGGCGCCGGGCTCAGCCCTCGCGCCTCGACGCGCCTTGACAAACGAGCTTCAGCTCAGACGCGGGGCGAAATATGTTTTTTTCCAAAAACGTTCTTCCCTATGGAGTACTTGTGGTCAGTGCATATATATTTATAATTATGATGTTAACGCAGAGGTATACGTTAACAGCTTTAATTTTTGGTTTTCAGTGAATTCCTATTTCTATAATGAGGGCATTATGAATGTATAAAACATGAATAAGTTGCTTCATAAATATATAAATAATGGCGGACATTTCACACAGCATCATCTGGCCCCATAGTAAGCAGTGCTTGTGTTATGGATACCACATCACTGATATACTACTTATATACCTTTTTTTTGTTAATACATACATATTATACATAGAAACACCCGGGACAAATACTTGCAGATCATACAAACATTTGTCCCGCAGCGGAAATCGAACTCGCAACCTTCTGCATCTCAGCCAGGCCTTGCCCCACTGCGCCACGTCGTCAAACAATGGTCCACAATTTGTACAATTTTAATACTTTCATTTGTGCTAATCTGACCTATATCCGGATCTTATTTGTATCGATTTCTTTGGCATTGCTACAGAGACTGGCATTGATAAACTGCTAGTGCTGATAAACTAGACAGCGGCTATTTTTTATCACTATCAAGTTAACGAGTATAAATATTACAATAATAATGCTGCCAGTGAGTGGTACGAAACGCTAAATTCGTAGAAGGTCTACGCCGTAGCATGGATTTCAATTTTAGTAGCTTAATTTTCAATTTAGCAACCTACTCTATATATAGCTTGAGGATAAAGAGGGATAAAGAAAATACAAAAAAGTATTTTGATGTTGACGCTTTAACAATTACTTTTATTCAGAACTCAAAAGGAATTTTGAAGATGAAGGAGGTTGCAAAGCATTTTTCCGTCACGAGGCACGCGCGCTAGCGTCAGCTGGTGGCGATCGCTAAGCCTTAATATTTCTCATATGAGCTACCTTCCCCACCCCTTATAAAAATGTCAAGGTTGAATAATATTTAGGTCCCGAACGTTTCGTATAAGTAAAAAAATACTGAAGTTACCATTAAAAATGCAAGCGTGTCGTTGGAGGAGGCGCACGCTAGAGCCGGAACTAAAAAATAGCAACAATAAATTATAAAGACGTACTCGTACATATAGAAAATCACGCATATTCTCGACGTTGTAGCGGTATACATCGAATAACATGGTACCTACCTACTTTTTTGCTTCATACACTCTCAATATATGAAACCCATTCAACAAATTAATAATATCTTAACTATCTTCAGTCACTATAGTTATGTCTTATCAGGACTGTTACACTGGCTCCGTTATCCTATTGCTGAACAAAAGTCTACAAACCCTTCCATTTTTCCCTGATCTTTAGATTGTACTTATCTAATCAAAACAATATGTAATAGCGGCCGGAGAAAGAACCCAAATTATTTGACGGGTATAAAAATAACATAGCTACATATTTGCTTTTATTTTGAAAAGCAAAACGACGAGACGTTTCCGAGAAAATACATACTAGGCACTGATGAAATAATTGTAGGTACTTTTATAAAAAACCTACAGTTTTTTGCTCATTTCGCTTAGTGACCTTATCAACATCCTTACTAATATTATAAATTCGAAAGTATATCTGTATGTCTTAGTCTTTTTGTTTGATTGTTACCTTTTCTCGATAAAATTTCTGAACGGATTTTGATTAAATTTGGTAATATATCTCAGATAGTGTCTTAGGGACGGATATCGGCTATTTTATGTAATCCATGCATAAGAAGCCGCCGGCCGAAGCTAGAACGAAATAATAAGATTTGTAATTTATACTTTATGCATGATTCATCGACAAGAGTACATCAAACTCTTAATATGAAAGCAAGGCTTTTTTTTAATTTGAAGCAGGGCAGATATAATTATATATATCTGTATTACAGGCATATTTTGGCAGCAACAGAAGAACATAGCAAGTACCTACGCTTACGTTCTTTCAAGCATTAGCCACATTTCCGCCCGAATGAGCGTACAAAGGAGATTGACTCAAAGAATATGGTACATTTATGCGACAAATATAATAATAAATCATTTCATAAGATGCTTTTAGGTCGTAGCTGTTTGTTTTTAAGGTCGTAAGTAGCTATGTCAAGCTATGAAAAATAAGTTAAGTATGTTACGCAAGCTTATGGCATATTTCAGAATTACCACAGTTTTTGTACTTACCTACTACAGTTATTAAAATCAATCACCGTGTCGATTTCAGCTTTTAAATCCGTTTGCTCGTCTTTAACAGAAAGTACGTAGCCAAATTACACATTCAATCAGAGGTCCGTTAACCATGGTATTCAGTTACCAAAGCTATTGCTGCGATAGATGGAAAACCCGTGATTGTGATAAAAATATTGGTTGGTAAAATCTGTATAAGTGTCTAATAGATGCCAAAAACTTACATAACTCTCTATTTTTGTAGGGTTCACTACCATAATAAACGAATCATTGTCACTTTAAAGCCCTTTGTTAAAACGTTACATGGGTACGTTCTTTGTGCAGTAGGTAAGTGTCAAAGGTGCCACAAGCCCTGATGGTGAAAAAGGTAAAAAACAGCAGATTTTCACGCCCAAGCGTTTTCTCTGAAACAATTTTGCGATGCTGAAGTAGATAGGTAGGTGTTCAAAATGTTATATAAAACTTGTAAGTACCATAAACCACAAGTCAGCGGAGTTGAAAAGTTTCCCTGTGAATTCGTAGTGCAGAATACCAACACCTCAAAACAAGTTTTAAAATGGTTTTTTCACGAGAACATTTCTATATTATGTAATTAGATACAGTGAGTGCCTGTTTACTAACTTTGCTATCATGGTTTTAGTAAGTTTAATAGCGACGTCTCCACGTAGGGTCGTACCAAATAATTTATGGTAAAAAAAAAATTTGATTCTAGTCTACAGTCTCAGAATGGCCACAAAGAATGTAAGAAATAGTTTTTTTTACTAAAATTCCATTTTGATAATAATTTTACAATTCTTTATAAGTCATAAAGAATTGTAAAATTATTATCAAAATGGAATTTTAGTAAAAAAAACTATTCACGTAGGGACGGCGGGATTGCTAATACAATGACTTAGATATATAATTGAAATTTCGTTTATTTAGCTCAAACACTTGCTTGTGCTAAGTATACGTCACTAATATACTACCTTGCCCACACCTTGCCCTAGTACCTTGTCTTTGTGCGCTAGCACAAAGGCGAAATAAGGTGGGAAATAATTAATTTACTTAAAGTTTTATTAAAAGTTGTAAATACATACGGTTAATAGTAAATCCTTAGCTATCAACTCCATAAATGTTGTAGTAATTATAATTTAATTTGTCTATTTTGTTCAAGCATTTGAAATCCATTTGAAATAAAATTAAGCCGATATTACAAGGAGGTCGACTAAGGCGAGTTAGTATAGTGTTGTAGTATATTTGAGGACATCAAAAAGCGCAAATATGGAGCTACCTTTTTGGAGTTGGACTCTGGGCCCGTAGGGAACAGAAGCGTCTGGCGTCTGGCATCTGGTAGAAACATTGCGTGACCCAAGAGCTGGTTCCTATCTGACCCAGCATATTAGCATTGCCATTGAACGTGGCAATGCCACCAGTGTCTTGGGGATACTGCCCTCTGGCAGTCTGGATCAGTTGAGCTATCTTTAGTTCGTTCTAAACGGTCCTTAGAGACCTCAACTGTTTCACGTGTATTTTATATTATTGTATTTTGAACATTTTTGTAATTCTTCTTCTTATCATGAAATTAGTTATTTTGAACCAGTTTCGTGTACCTAAAAGGAGTGAGCCTCAGAGGCTCCTTTCAAAACATTTCTGTAATTTATTTCTGTAAATAAACTCACCAAATTAAATGATTACTAGTTGTACCTTTGGTAGTCAGTATAAATAAATAATGCCGGACATTTCACATAGCATCATCTGGCTCCAAAGTAAGAAGATCTTGTGTTATGGGTACCACATGACTGATATGCTACTACTTCTTTTGTAATTATATACATTATAGCTGTTTGCCGCGGCTTTGCCCGCTTGGTAGATAAAAAGTAACAAGATAATTATTGAATGAATAAATGTTTTGGAAAAATTACAAAGCATAAATAAAATAAAATAAAATAAAAATAATCGTATTTTTTTTAAAACCATTCTTAGCGAGCACCTACGGCCTTAAAGGAAGCTGCATACCAAATTTCATTCCAATCCGTTCGGTGGTTTCTGAGATGGCGTGATGAATGAGTAAGTGGTATTTGACAAATAAATAGTAGGCAGATATTTTATGACTACGTTACACATATATCCTGTGCTATATATCCATATATCTATCCGCGCATCTTTATCCTTCTCCTTGTGGAGAAGTAAAACTTCGTGAGAAAATAATGTCATTAGTTTGTATTCCTATAAGCGGCGATGGGCTTGCCACCTGTCACGTACGGAATAACAATTATTGTGTAAATCGTGGGCATGTGTCAAACATCATTAAAAATACATAGGTAACCATAACAACTCAGGAGGAATCTACCAAGCCTGAGGATTTAAGTCGTATGTTTATTTTATGATTAAATTGATTTATATACTTACTCAAAACATCATCAAGGGATGTTTTGCGCATTAGATTTTTCGAAAAACAACTTGTAGAGTTAAAAATAATTATAATTAATTGACATGGCACTTCACGATAATTTTCTAAAAGTTTGTGGCACTTTTGCTCCGAAAACATGACGAAGAAAGTTAAGCTGAGTTCCTACCAAAATTGAAGTCCGGTCTAATTAAGACTAGACTTAAATTTTGATTAATATTTTACTAAGATATGATCAAAAATGCTACTATTCGCTCCAAAACAAAGGTCCTCGACGTGGCTGAAAAAGCTGCGAAACTGAAGTGGTACTGGGCAGGGCACGTCTGCCGCATGCCGGACGAACTGTGGGCCAAAGCTACCACTGAGTGGAGCCCTGAGACAGTGAGAAATCTCGAGGGGAGGCCTTTACCCAGCAGTGGGACAGTACGGGCTAAAAACAACAAACAACAACAACATTTTCTTAGGTATCTACACTAAGAGTGAGTACTTACAGTCTGCAATTTTTAAAAGACAGATAAACTCTACCTAAGTACTCATACCTACACTAAGAACTTACAGTCTGCAATTTTTAAAAGATAGATAAACTATACCAAACTTCTCATAAAGTATGTTCAAAATGGTTATCAAATGGGTACGATAGCGATCTTATTTGCAATATTAATAAAATTTATCACCGATAAAACAAACATTCGGGCGCGTGCCCACTAAAACAAAAACATCGCCATAAAGTTCGACAAGCTATCTCTAGGTACGAACTAACGGTACGTGAATCTCTCCTGGCGGGCAGCAGGGTCAGGTATTGTGAAAAAACCGACGATATCACAACAAACCTCTGGGCGCTCGGCTCGTTCCCGTTGTTACTTGAACGTGACCCGAATAGGGTACGCCCAAATGTTCAGGGATACTTCAGAAATGTTTCCGTTACGATACGCGATCTTTTGCTCCGCAGAAAGTGTAGTCTACGCGTAAATAGCTATACGATCGCGTTAACTTCACCGTTTAAATGTATTTATAGAGCCTGACAATCTTGGATAACTACCCACTCGATTTTATGTGGTGGTTTGATTGCATTTTCGTTGATGCTGTTCTTGCAGATAGATTTCACTATAAAATGTAAGTATCACAGTGATAATACACAATTCTAAGCTTAGAATAGAGCTTTGACAGGGGTCCTAACCTAACCTAAAAACTGATACTCATTAGTTCTACTAAATCAGGATTTGGTTGATATTATTGGTGTGTGAGCAAAGATAAATATAGATAAATATCTCTATAAATATGAAGCTTTCTCGGTATACAAAATGATATTAATATTATAGAATATTAAGTTACGAACTGCATAATGCATCACATTTAAGAACTTAATTATTATTATATTAACACGTGAAGCAAAAACTTTGTACCCCTTGTTACGAAAATTGCGCGGACGGAGGAGTGTGAAATTTTGCACACTTAGTTTATATATCTTGTCTAGAAGGAGTGCAGAATGCTAATTTTTTATTTTAATTATGCATAAAAAAACTTTTTTAACTTTTTTTAAAAAATTTTTCGTAAATACATACATATTTTACATATAAACACCCGAGACAAATACTTGCAGATCATACCAACAGTTATCCCGCGGCGGGAATCGAACCCGCAACACTCTGCGTCTCAGACGAGCCGTGGCCCACTGCGCCACAGAGGTCGTCATTAGCTGAGCTCAAAAAAAAAAGGAACTTCTTTATGTTAATAAAACTTCGCAAGTTACTTACTATATACAAGTAGGTACCTACAATAGTTCTGTAATAGGTTTGGACCGAAAGACGGACGAACTTATAGGGAAACTAGAAGGTTCCATGTTGAACTATGGACCCCTAAAACACCGATACCAGAGGTTTTAAAATAAAAATTTCATTATTTTTTACAACAGCAGATATTGGTCTGGTTGAGCTAAGATATTGCCTGTAGCTGTCACCGCCAGTAGTTCCAACTGGCTTATACACTTGTGTCGTCTCGCCACATTGTACTCCACGGACCCAACGCTGAAATGTGTTGCTTCTGCAATATTATTATTTTATTCCTAGCAGCCAGATACGTGAAGATACAATTTGTATTCTGCTGCTTTTATTTCTTTATCTTTCGTTGGGTATTCGTTGCAAATGACAGTTTAGATCCAACTGTAGGCACAATAGATAATAGGTACACATCGTGTACAAGTTATAAGTTTATTTTCCACTCAAACATTGTGGCGGGATATTTATTTCAGTTAGCGCTATAAACGGTTGACGTTTTTATATACCACTGGGTATATAAAAACTAACACGAGCCCGATTTCCCGTTTTCCGCTAAAAGTGACAGAGCAACATGCAAGTTCGGGAATATAAAGAGTTATTTTCACAAATTCTCCAAACTAGTGATAGGCCACCGCGCGACGTGTCCAGTGAATCAACGAGTACCGCTTCGCTCGGTCGGGCAAAAACGGAAAACCATTTTACGGTCCATTGTGAAAGAGGATTGGCAATTTCGTTCCGAGCTTACTCGACCATCGGCCGGGCAAGTTTTACAACGTCTCTGATGTAACGCGAATGCTGTGATGAAACCCTCTAATACAATGTGCACACACTCATTTGCTGACTCATCATCGCCTCCATTTTATTTTTGCGATCCAGTTTTATAGTTTGTGCGGACAGGTTTTAAGGAAATAGGCTGCAATGGCATAATTGACCGAGCGAGCGCGAAGCGTAAGCGAGTGTCTCCGTTTCTGCTTAGGCGACAATGCTTTCGTATGTCTGTCCGGCCGGCGTCAGTCCGGATGTTCTCCTCTACAGGTTGCATTTCTCAACCGATTCTCGTGAAATTTTGTGTGCAGGTTCTATAACTATAAATATTTCTTTTGTCGATTCAGTTTTTGGGAATTGTTTACAGCTCACAGAGCCACTAGTTTCTATTTATGTAGGAACATACATATGTGCTTACTCTACTTGAGATAAAGAATAAAGGTGTTACGCCGTTTGCTTGCGAGAGCTGTTTGAATTGCCTTTGGCAGCCGCGCTGTTGCATCGCGCTGTTTCAAGCGGAACCACGCTAGGTGTGTGAATACTCTAACAATAAGAACCTATAATTATATAAGGTAGTATTGGCTCGCCTAAAGCTAGTATAGAGCAATGGTGTATGCACGTTACACAAAATCTATTAACCTTTATCGTTTTAAATTAAAACGTTGTCTAAAGGTATTCCATATGTTTAGGCCCCTGATGGTAATTTAACAAAACCCGTATCAATTACCTAATCCGAGAGAATTATAATGCGAGCATGTTGGCGTGAACCGCGAACAGTTCTCGTCTGGATAAACGGAGGCCTATTTGAAATTCCAATTAGAAAGTTTTCTCATTTACTTGATTCAGGGCGTGGAGTGGCGGAAGGGCAACAATCCGCGCTGATTAGTCCTGGTCTCCGTGCACCAGATTTAAAGGGTATGGGCTCACCGCATAAACTAATCCTACATTGGGGACTTCTCCATTTGAATTATTTTTAGGTCGGCTTTAACGACGACGGCCCTTGATATCCTCCGACGTAGCGCTTTGATTTGCGTATTTGAATACCTAATTGGCTGTTGGAAATTTAAAGTTCTTTTGACTGTTATTTCGAATAGGAAAATGAATTCTCGTGACTTGTTAAAACAGTAGACTTTTGTTTGATTCTGTTGTATTTTTCTGTCCATTATTTCAGATCCTTGAGAATGGTTTCTAAACTTATATTTCCAGAACTGAAAATTACTTAGATAACTTAGATAATTAATTAGATCATTTGATTCCGCGATACTTATATATGCATATGTCTAAGTATATGCAAATGTTATTTATTAATTTAATTTTCTACCCAAACATCAGGTACTACCTACATTGCTTTATAAAAATATCCTTAGATAAGTTTTAATATAGATCCGGCGTGAGGTCAATTTATTCAAAAAGTATCAAGCGTGAGCCGCCCAGACACGAAAGCAAACCCAGTAGAGAATTGAATTTATCAAACTTTTCCGGGACAAACAGATACTTTATAGACTGTGAAATGCAATTTACTTTCAATTGCTAACCAATCGACCGAACTAAACTTTTTGCTGATATACTCGTAGCAGAATGAAAACGAAAACCATGAGCATAAGCCTAGAAAGGCTGGGCAGACATCGTGAAGAGCACTTAAAGTGGGTTTGAACCTGCACTCGTGGTGTATGATGGCAATTAACTATGCTATTATGATCATAAACATCAGCTTCAGTATTAGGGATCTGAAGTCCAATAAGAAACTCTTAGTTTATGAAAATAGTTTTAATAATTATTGTTTGTCTGTCTGTAAGTTCGCCCCTAATCAGAGCTTTAACTCGTATTATCTGTAAACATAATATTTGCACTGTAATACGTAGTGACCTATTTACTCGTAGCGTTTTGAAATAAAAACTTGTTTTTTTTGTGGTACACGTAAGTTAGCCATGCCTATCCGTATGTTTTATATAAATATTACAAGTTTATTCTGAATACTAGTTTTATTCAGAATAATATTAACATTATCAAAAAAACAATAATTACCTGTTATACTAGTTACCAGTTCAGTCTAAAGTTCTTGGCCAGACTGGCAGCGTGGTGCGGGAAGCGGCGCGGGTGCGGCAACGCGCGCGTTTGTGCCTGTCCGCAGTTGGAGCGTGGCTATGTTCCAAGTGTTGTCGTGGCCGGTGTTTGTAAAATATAATATGGAACAAGAAAACTTAGTTTTAGTGGAAAATTCTTACATTCTTCGTCTAATATTGCCATTTAATGAAAAATTGCGAGAGCAACCTCTAAAGTTTTATGGTGTTATTTTAATCTACAATCTTAAATTAACTTTTATGTTTTTGTATTGACGTTGTTTAGAAATCCACAGTGCAGGGCGTGCTTGAATAGCACTTATTACGTAATTTGTAAAGACGCCGTCACAAGAACGCGCGCGGTTAGCTCGAACCAGTTTGAGATCTCCGCTCCCGCCCGGTTTGTCGCTTGACGCCCCTCACTGCGGCCACTTGTATGAACGAGCTATGGCGTGAATTGCCCGCACGCTCCCCACGCTAAGTAACCCGCGCCGCTTCCCGCGTCCGCCCCGCACCCGCGTCTCTACTACGGACACTCAAATGAAGTTCTTATGTTTGAGTTTGACGCGCCGCACCCGCCCCGCACCCTCGTTTGCAGTCTGGCCAAGCACTAATCAATTCAAGACAAACAATCACAGTAGTACAATTAATTCCATTACTATTACTTACTTGAAGTACTGACTGCTTGGATAAAACTCCACTCTATCTTTACACTGTACATTTATATTCTACAAGTCCTAATGCCAGTAGGGACTTAAGGAGTACAGCTGTGTGGCTGTACCAAAAAGAGCAATATCCTCATTATCCAAGGATTCCTAAACAAAGCGCTAGCGAAAATAGTGGTACATACGAAATGATCTCCATCTAGACTCAACCCACGAACTCAATTGAGTTAGTTGATAAAATAATTCATAAATTTGCAGAAGCTCACGAGCAGAGGCTTCATCACCATGTAAAAATCTAGGCAATGAAGCTCCTTCATCTCACGGACATTGTAAGACTTAGACGGATTAAGCCGTTTGCGTAAGTGTAACAAGAGTGAAGTGATAATTGACTATAATTATGAAGAACACAAGAAACAAATAGTCTGTAAGGATAGTGCTATTGATAACATTATGTAATATTATGTATTTACAAACCAAAAGTATAAAAGTAGATGGTATAGCAATCATAACACAAGCTCTGCTTACTTTGGGGTCAGATGATGATTTGTGAAAATGTCTGGCATTATTACTATCGACGACCTCTGTGGCGCAGTGAGCTAAGGCTAAGACGCAGAAGGTTGCGGGTTCGATTCCCGCCGCTTCACAAATGTTTGTGTAATCTGTAAGTATTTGTCTCAGGTCTGGGTGTTTCTATGTATAATATGTATGTATTTACAAAAAAAAAACATATATATATACAAAAGTAGTATATCAGTCATGTGTATCCATAACACAAGCTCTGCTTACTTTGGGGCCAAATGATGCTGTGTGAAATGTCCGGTATTATTATTATTATTATTCTTAGAAAACTTTGAATAACTCATAAAACTTTGTCAAATTAAAAGTATTTATTTATATTATTTGGCTTGATTGTAATATAATCTAGCGTATGATTATAATGTGCACTGAAAAAAACAATAAAAACTGAAACTATTAAGACAAAACAATTAAGAACTAACGCTCTACAGTTTGAATGGGAATTCATAAAAGAAAATCCGAATATCAAATCCAAGGAAAATGATTTGTACTAGAATGTAAACAGATAATGGAACATGACACTGGGCGATACATATTTCCTTGAGCTTGGAAATCGTAAATCAACTGCCTGTCAGAATAAAAAGGCACAGGAATTCTCGGCAAATACTTATTCGAATTCCGATGTAGGTGTCTATGTTTTATTCGCCCAGTATGTCAGTACCACAAACCAAACTGTCTCTCTTTTCTTTCTATATCGGTCTTGTTGACAATTTTGCCAATGATTGTTTGGTTATAAAGTCGATCGTCATTTGTCTATTCTAAACTTCACTGCAGAAATAGCCTTCTTGAAATTTCTCGGGATTCCTCATCGTTCAAATCACATTACAACATAATACACTTATGATTCAATTGTCCATAGGTATAAATTCACGATTTATTGATTAACATTCCGCTAAGATTACTGAATAAAACATGCGATATCACAAGAAAAAATAATTAATTTAGAAGTGCTATGTTTCCTCATGAAATGACGAAGAAGACGAACCAAACTCTTCTGGGTTATTAGTAAGGGCGCAATTGTCTATTGACACTCAATAGTGTTGACATTTTCGACAATGTCATTCAAGTTTTCCTAATTTTTATTTTTTTTACTTCTTCTTATGCTGCAATATATCGCATTGCAGCAGTATGTATATGTTGTTTATTGATGTAAATAACTTGATGTTTTCGTGACGTCATAATTGCCAAGTATCTATTAATTGTTCAAGATTGAGTAATTTCAATTGAGTTAACACATATCACTGTACCCCTTGCACACACATACCTATTACTAACTCATTTACTATTGCTATACAACTTTAAACTCACCCTCACTTTACATGCACACACACACACACACACACACACGCACAAACACACACACCCTCTAAAATAATATATGAGTTCGATTAGTTCGTCTATGTTCGTCTATGTATCCTGTAAACAGTTCTAGAAAAAAAATCTTTCACTATTTATAAAAGTAAAATCCCACCACAAAAGGATAGCCGAAATTGCCTACAAAATGTTTGGTTTTACGACCGAGCAAAGCAACAAGCTTTACCTAGGCGCCAACTTATTTTGACATTATATATTATTAGCTTCTTCTTCTTGAACTGGGGTTAGGAGGAACCGGCACCTAGATTCACTAGCATGTAAGAAGACGATTCAAAGTGGTCCTTGTGATTGTATTGAATAGTGATATTGAATTTTTGAATTTTGAACTTCTTTTATTTGTTACGTAGGTATTTTCTAGGTAAGAGCTGAATAAATTAGGTATAGATGGTTATATTGATATAATATGAACACACGTTCAACTTTTAGCTTTAACTTATTATAGGCGGGCGATTGTTTAGAGTGATAAAAGATTTAGATATGGTTTCAGGATTATCGATTTTAAACCATAATCAATGTGTGTTCATGTCCACATAGTTACTTACGAATGAAGGTCGTAAGTAATTATGTGGACATGAACACACTTAGCAGATAGAAGATAAATTATATAAGTAAGAAGATAAATCTTTTATTATATAGATTAGTAAGAAGATTTTTTCGTTGTGTAGCTAATTAGGTCGCAACTAAGTATTTTTGCAAGAAACCATGAAAGCCAAGCTAAATGAGGATCTTAAAACAATGCATTTTATCATGAAAAGAGAAAGCCGATGGAAGTTTGATTATCATTGAAACGCCAAGAGATTACCAGACGAGCCGAGTGAATGCTGGCTGAAAGGAATATAAAATAAAGGAATAAATGTCTTTGTGGCAGCTAAATTAATCAAAGGTGCCTACTTTCTCACTTTGTCAATGTGAAACAGTAGCGTCGTCGTTATATTTGTGAGGAAATAATTGTAGAGTTGAATTTTGGGTATGCAGCTACAGTGATTCGGTCATCCGAATCACGGGCAAAAAGTTGAGTTTAGTAATTTACAAATTCAAGAATTTGTGCTCTCCTTGTAGTAATAGTGCATCATGATTTCTTGAGAGGCAGGTGATACACTGGTTCTAGGTATAACTAAATGACCAAAGTTTCTAAGCGCGCAATTTCATCCGCATAGAATATCTAAATCCGTTTTGTGGTCAGGCACATATAATATTATACGGGGTGATGGTGTAAAAAGCAGAGTTAGACACAAACATTGTTATATATATTTGTAGGCTAAAGATAGAATAGGACACAAGCACCAAAACAGGAAGGTAATCCAATAAAATCAAACGCGATAAAATGTCAAATATGAACAAAGACTCCACACAAGAGAATCTATGTAGGGCGCACAATATAAGGAAGCGTGAAGATAAGGAACTATGTAATAAAAGGTTTCATTATAATCAAGGGCCTGGGGTAGAGGCCAGGGTTGCATTTAGAGATAAAGAAACTTTGGGGCTCTGGTCAGAAGCCAATTGGAGAGCGCTGCTTCAGTATGGACTCCTCATCCTCATGAAGCTAAATATAGTCTTATGATGGAGCGCATAAAGAATAAGTTAGCGTGGCTTTAAGCCATGTCCTGTCCTTGTCATTCTAATATCTATAATAAAGATAGCAACAGGTTTAACTAACTTATCGTCTAAAGCTTGATTATAAGATAGACCCATGGTGTATATCTTTCTATCCTTTGATGTATCCAACCTTGTTCATTCTGAGCATGGTTGGGTACAAAAAGTTTGAAAATTAGGAGGGATGATACGGTGTATCTGGTTAATGTGTTCTGGGGAATCACAACAAACCCGACCATCTTAGAGATGATAAGACTGAGCGTACCTGAAGAGTCTGTAGTACGATGCGGCTGCTTCTGCTCGAGATGCCATGTGGAAGGACTAACCTTAACAAAACCTCAATCGCGCAGCATCCTAATGCTCATTCTTGCGTCGGACACATTGCCATTTTCAACTGTTAACAGAGCGAGTTTGTAAGAGTTTATATATAGATTATGTTATCGTAAATAATTATAAAAATAGTAATCTATGTTATTTAAGATATATTGTTTGTTTTTTTTTTATTTTTCTTTCTGTTTTTGATTTGTCTATCATTTTATGTTGTAACTGATTTTACGATGATATTTATTTTTATAATTGTGGCTAAGTAAACAATTGTTCTTTCTGTTTTTGATTTGTCTATCATTTTATGTTGTAACTGACTTTACGATGATATTTATTTTTATAATTGTGGCTAACTAAACAATTGCATTTATGTGTTTCCTAATAAATAAAATATAAATTTTTGTGTTGTCTGTAAGACTAATGAATCGTACAAGTAGTTTCTTAGCCATTTTGATATTGCAGATTTGATTTATACTCATAGATTAGGTACCGGTGTTGGGCGAAAAGTAATTATAAAGTACATGTGAATCAGTAATGCTATCTATGTACCGATTCAAATTACATGTTATTATATTTAAAAGTTAATAACTGCGCCTAACACTGGTACCTTAATATGAATAGAGATTTCTAGTATTTGCCCCTGGGACTCTCTGAATCCTACACAACACTGAGCCTTCGGTAACTATCTGGGAGACTCGAGCTAATCACGGCGGCACTTAAAGCCTTTCCCCGCCCAAACCGATGCAAACGAGGAAACTTCGCGATCACAAACGGTCTCAGCTCAGCCCTTTACTTTGATCGACACTTCAAAGTTAAAAGTCAATTTACTACACCATATGCGAGATACATATGTATACTTTAGAGTGTCTATGCATGAATCTTGAATATTTATTGATGTGGATTATTTTTAACCGACTTTATCAAAAAGGAGGAGGTTCTAAATAAATCAGTTTTTTTTTATGTATGTTAACTGATTACTTGAAAACGGCTAAACCGATTTGGAAAATTCTTTTTTTGTTTGAAAGGGTATACTTCATAGGTGGTCCCAAAGAAATTTTATCAAAATCGGTCGAGCTGAAAAATCAATGAAAATCTAAAAATTGTACATCGATGATGTTTTCATGTACGATACCTCGCTGTCTCATTGGAGCGGTGCGTTTATTTGGCCTTCCCATATTATATATGTACAAAATACATCTACTTTCCACTAAAAAAGTATTATTATAGGCTCAAATTTCATGCAATGAAGTCGGTTTCTTTAGTTTTTAAAACGTAATTATTTAAACAATAGTCAATTTAACTTCTAAAACTATCATGGTTTTGAACATAATTTTCATTCAAAACGGGATATTAATACTAGGTATTTATTTCAAATTTTATATGTACCTATATTAATTATTTACGTTGTGTTTCGCTCCCGTGAAGTCACGGCGCCGGTTAAGGTCTAGTCTGAAAACCAGCGCTAATTTTTTTAGGAGAGTAGCATCAACGCTGAGACTGGACCTGTTTGGACATACCACACACAGGGAAAGTACTAAATGTTTTCAAACCACAGTTAGTATAGGTACCTACTATTGGTGTAGGTACAATTGTACCTTATTTTTTATTGAATTTTTGTACTCTGTATTTTCCTTATATTTTGTTTTTTTTTGTTTTTTTTTTAGTTACCTTCTTACCTCATTGTTCATAGATACTTTCCTAACTGCCTGTTTCTATTGTATTTTCAATTTCCGTGTGTGTATATGTACCAAATAAATATTTATTCTATTCTATTCTATATTTACCATGATATTTGAGTTTGTGAGTTTTCTGCTTCCGATATTTCGGCACAGTTTCATGCGCTATGATCACGAGATAAACTCAGTTTACCGAAATATTGGGAAGCAGAAAAACTCATTATATCATGGTAAAACTCATTATATCATGGTAAATATCCGCGTTTTGAGTGAAAATTATGTAGTCAATTTATTGATCTCTTGTTGTGACTGAAGAGTGCACGCACTTCCACTGCGACAGTCTATGACAGTCAACGTTTCGAAAAAGTCGTGGTTCTATAGGACTATTTCACTAGATTAAAGTCAGGCTCTTTGGAACTCAGACGGAAATTAAGCTTCCTTAAACGAAGCTTATTGCAGTTTTTGTTAACTTGTTTCCTAATTAATTTTCAGCAACAAGTGCCTAGCCAGAATTATATAGGAGAGAGAGGCTTTATATACATTGTTAAGTACCTATGAGGTACAAGGATTATACGACAGACTAGAGAGTAATAATTTAATAGACATAAACATAAACATTTGTTTATTTACTGGATAAGCACACATCAATAATAAAAAGAGACTGAACAATATTAGGTAAAAAGTAAGTAACAGATATTAAATAGTAAAAACAGAAAAGACTTTTAAAAAGCTTATAATTATTCTGCGTACTTACCTACCTAACAATGCTGAGTGCTACAGCAGCAACAAGATCTCGACTCGGCGTTATGCTTCCCTGTCAGTAGGGCGATTATGGAACTCTAATTACAATCAATGTCTATCAGTTTCCGGCGTAATTTCATTCATTACTGACAGACATTGGTTGTAATTAGAGTTCCATAATCGCCCTACAGATGACAAGTCGATGCTGTTATTCTGCCGAGACCTTCGATCTAGTGTCTGAACCTTACGAAACGCAATAATAAAATAAAAGAAATAAATAAACAAATAAATGTAAGTAGGTAGAAGAGTAGGGTACATCTTGGAATCGCTAGTCTTACATTATAGTAGATTGTTGCACCGAGCGCAAAGTGAGTTATTAATGCACGAGTGTTATGTTGGTGCCCGAGCGCAAGCGAGGGCACTGAATTAACACGAGTGCATTAATTACTCTCTTTATCAAGGTGCGTAATTTACTTTTCTTTCAACTACCAATCTACCTACTGTGATAAAATATACCTTTTTAAACTAAAAATATGATCCAAGTGTTATGTTATTATCAGCCAGTATCTTTTTGATCGAATGCATACATTTTATATTAAACTTAATGAGAGATAATAGACCTCTGTGGTAAATTTATATCTAAAAAAAAAGTAAAAATCAGTGCAATAACAAGATTTCATATAACATTACTGCATGTTTTGGTTCTAAGCAAAAAATACGTCATTTGTGATCGGTTTTGTAGTGATTAATGATAACATTACTACGTAGTTGAAAGGAAAGTTTATTAAACTCGTATTCTCAATAACTTGAAGCCATCGTTTCGTCATCGTCTGCGTCGCGTCTTCGATCGTCTCGTCGCGCCAATATTTGCGACGAACAAGCAGCAATCTAAAGTAATCTAAATCGACTATTACTGGTGCTCTCTTTATGTAGGTATAGGACACGTACACACCAGAGTATATTACATTTTGATTTCTCGTTTATTTAGTCATTTGTGCTGCAGATAAGGTAACGTCTAGGTCATTTTCAAACATTGCGGGGTCTTTACCAACCAGGAGAAACATTTTCTTACCAAAGTTTCAGATAATGAGATGGTTACCATACCTACGAATTACCTACACACATAATTATTAAAATTTGTACATAGAATATAAATAAACTGTAATAAATATGCTCCAAATTGGCGATCATTCCCACTTGTCCCATTTCCAGTACCATTGGTGGTACAAATGAGAAAAAAAAAATGTTTGCATTGACTGGTATTGGTGTAATAATTTAAATATAAACGAACATGCTCGTGATTGGCTTTGATTTCCACTAGTCTCGTTTCCAGTTTCATTGATGGAACAAATGAGATTGAAATAGTCTCATTTGTCCTATTACAAACTTAAGTATGCTTTTGTTTATATAGCAATATGTACTAGGTATGTAGAACCGCTAAGAGGTCACCTTGATACCACTTTTATTTTTGGTTGTTTCTCATCAAGCGATGATCATTCTTTGACGTTTGAATGGAAAGCTAATCAACTAGTTCACTCTTAAGCTATTTTACATAATAATTGACATAATACCCCAAAATCGGTTAATTTTAACCCTGAAAATAGTTAACCGCGGCTCTGGTTAAGGCAGTACACGTACAAAAGACTGGAGATACTGAAATCCCAGGACCATCAACTGTGTAAGTATATCCGAGCGGCTTTAGCAAAATCATCGATTTGAGTGATATCAAAGGAGCGGATTGCGATGTCGACGGCGGGCGGATCAAATATTTGCTGAACAACAAAGAACTTGCTTCGCGTATCGGTTGAGCCATTAATCACACCATTATTGTGTTTTGCGGCATCAAGCGCAATATTGCCCCTCGATCGACTCGTAAACACACTGGCGGCCGTAATGACCTATTTGAGAAGAGTTAAATGAAAATCGATAGCTACTGAGTAGTTTTAAAACCTACAAGAAGTGAAGCTCAGTTAAGGTTAAATACTCAACCAACACGTCAGAACATATATAAGTATTTGCAGTGTAATTGTAAACTTTGAATGGCCAATTTGTGAGTATATGTTTCGATTCCTCATTGTAATGCAATACTATGTTTTAGTTCTGATTTTGCAACTAGATGTCACCCTTAAATCTGTTCGCTCGCTGGATCGTGCAATCGTTGCGTTTTAGACTTACTATGTGAGTGTGAGTTATATCAGTAATATTGAATTTTGTGTATCTTATTACATAACAAGGTGTGTTTTGTTACACAAAAAATTGCTTACGTTCTAATTTATAAATTCTAAACTTAATATACACAGGGATTTCATATTCAAATATTTGTAGTACCTTACCCGCCGTTACCCCAATTTCTTTCTCTTTGTCTAGACACAAACCTTCACTTAGAAAATCGAGTGATTTGAAATTTTGTCGGTAAGGACATAATCAGCGATTAAGAGATTATGTCCATGTAAAATGCTGCGAATTGTAATTAGGTGTAAATGAATACAACAAAAAATTAAAATTATTTATCATTTATTATATAAAAACACAGCATTTTAGTTTCGATTTTTTTAAATTTACTATACATAAAGTTCTTCCTAAACAATCTTGGGTGTTCTGGCCTTGAGTACGTAAGTACGTAACTACACATACTTAAAAGTAAGTAGGTACTCCATGATGAAAATAATCTCATAAATAGGTTAACAAGTATATAAGCACATCCAAGATCCAACTTCTTATTAAGTTATTAATTTTCGACAAGGTTTACGAATTGTTATCAAAAACTCGTAAACGAGTTGAGTGCCTAACATCAAAAGAATAGCAAGAGGCATTTCAGCTCAGCCGTTATTGCTTTTTAAAAGAGTTAGACGTCGACTAATCTTATTCAACAAAAACATGCAAATTTGTAACATACCTACTATTCAATCAACCACAAATAAAACTAGACTCAATATTGTTTTTATAAAAGTTTGACACTGCTCTGCCAATGCCGCTCGCCGAAATAAAGTCAGTGGTAACCGATGCACTCAAGCACCCTGTGTGTAGATTTGAAGGGCACTGGAATATATGTATGTATCTACTATGTTCCAGTTTGATAAGCTAAGCAGCTTTGATACAGCAAGTGCAGCTATTTTATATATATTTGAATATGGAGCCAATTTGGCGCACCCGCGTCACGTCATAGCCTGACTCTGAAGGTTTCGGAATTTATCATCTCTCTCTGAAAATATAAAACGAGTTTCCATTATAATTTTAGACTACTTACGCTTCGCTAAAACCGTAATGAAAGTTGGCTCGCTCTCGTTTCCCGACGACCCTTGAAAAGGTCTTTATCGGTCCATAAAACTTCTTTTATGTCACGCGAAGTTTCTGTAGCGAACGGTAAGTTGTTTGATGGTCACCCTCGAAAATAATTTTCCAAGCCCTCTTCCAACGTCACCGATCGAATCAGAAGTTACTGCCGATAAAATAAATTCTATATTAAAATAAATTTTCTTATGATCCTTTTTTAGGGTTTCGTAATTGAAACGAAACATTCAAAACCGCATTGCTAAAGCAATCCTAGCGTCTGCAAGTTTATAGCTCAGTGAACTTTTTTCAGAAGTTCATTGTTGTCGCTTTGTAAACTGAAAAAGTTTTCAAAATCCATTGATTAAAATGTTTGATTACATAAAGTAAGTTACTCGTGCTTATTTAAATCGATGAAAAAAACACATTTCTAATATTTGGTCGCTAACATTGGCTCTGATTTTGTAGTTTCGCCAAACTAGCAAAACTTTTCTAAAATACGACTGACAACTTGCTCTCACTAAAGTTCAAATTAGAGTACACTTTTATGGCAGTTCTATAATAAGTATGTTAAAATTGACATTTAGTTCAAAGATTTTCCGCGAAATTATTTTTGCACGTTTAGCGGCATTTAAACATTGTGCTCTTATGCGAGTATTATTTATTTTTCTCGAGTTATTTCGGGTTTTATATGTAATTTTGGTGATTTTATTCAAATAAAGCTAATAATTGGAATAATTTAAGCTAATAATGTGAATAATTGGAATGAAAGTTTTGTGTTTCTTTGTGATTCGAGCAAAAATAATCCGTATAATTATTTTATAGAGACACCAATTTTTATAAAATAACAAACGATGAACGACACCATACTAATTTGAGACGTCTTACTATAAACTCATGCCATTAACGAAGAAGAAGAAGAAAGATTTTCCGCAGGTTCAATCAACACCTCTTTAGATGATTACACGTCAAATAAGTAAATTTAGGAAATTACTCTAATTTGGACTTTGCTGCAAGCATTATATGCTCGATTGTGTTTTAGCAAATTATAGTTTATTTAATGTACGTAAGTACACTTTTATACAAATGATTATATAACTACTCTAAATTAAAAGTACCTACTCGTATTTATCTATCGTTAGATCTAAGGAAAGCTAGATTTTAGTTAAACCCCCATAATACCTAGTAAATCCTAGTAAATACATATCTACTGCAAAATATTGGATTAAATTTATTCCACAGCAGCTAATGTACAAAAAAATCTACATTGTACAGACACCGAAACATCGTTGTGGCTTTCTTTGTACCTTCGATATAAAGAAACCCTAAACATGTAAAAGTATCGATGACATACAAAATATATGAACAACCACCATAATTTATTGTAGATTAGCTGCTGCCCGCGGCTTCGCACGCGTTGTACCTACATAAAAAGTAACCTATGTTCTTCTCCAAAGTCCCATCTATCTCTATACCAAAATTTATAAAAATCTGTTGAGCGGTTTAGGGGTGAAAACATAACAAACAAATAGACAGAGTTACTTTCACATTTATAATAACTATATTTAGCGGACGGAGGAGTATAAAATATCGTACACTTATAGTTTATGGAGCGCAGAATGCAAATATTTTTTTTTAATTATGCATAAAAAATACATTATTTATTAATTAATTATGGTCGAATTTCGATCAGTGGGCAACCACTAGTTATTATAGATACGTATGTAGGTTCTTGCCTAATAATTGTATCTTTATTGAACGAAACCCTGCCAAGTCTCACAACGCGCACTTTGCAAACTTGTTTCTTTTTTAGCAGAAGGAATGTTCTTGAAAAGAGTATTATTTATTAGGGTGATCCGAAAATTCATGTTTCCAATAAGTTATCCGTTTTAGACTGAGCCTAATTTTTGCTCTTGAAAAATGAAAAGAAATTTAGAATCTTCTAAAAATATATAGAGCGTTATATATACTTAACTAGATGCTACTACGGCTTAGGACGCGTGGTACCTAAGAACAAAAAAAATGCGGGGAAGTCTTTGGGGACTGCCGATAGAAGTGAGAACTAAGTAACTTGTGAATTAGATTAGATTAATAATCTAATAGATTATTAATCTAATCTAATTCATCTAATAGATTATATAATAGATTAATCTAATATATTATTAATCTAATCTAATTCACAAGTTACTTAGTTTTCACTTCTATCTGAATTATTTTTGGTTTGTAAAAAAGTGTTAATGATCTTTTTAAACTTGAATCCTTGATCATTAACACATCTTTATAAACCAATGATATTTCGAAAATAATAATCTAATATTGTTATATTGTAGCTCATGGGAAGCGTGCGGTGACGATGACGCGAGTTTCACGCTTTTTAGTTAACCCAAAAAGTACACTTACTCGTATATACACAGTATACATATAGCTCATGGAAAGCGTTCGGTGACGATGACGCGAGTTTCACGCTTTTTAGTTAACCCAAAAAGTACACTTACTCGTATATACACAGTATACATATAGCTAATGGAAAGCGTTTGGTAATGATGATGTGAGTTTCAAGATTTTTGTTTAAAAATGGACCATATCCATCCCCAAGATACAATGCACTTGTGGTCATGTGGTAGTGACCCCGCCTTCAGATCCTAAGGTTCAAATTCAGTCGTGCACCAATTGGTGAAAGAAAACATCATGAGGAAACCGACATGAAAAACCTAAAAAGTTGGATGACACGTGTGAAGTGCACGAAAGGAGCCTCTGAGGCGCACTTGAAACCTTTCTAAAGTTCCTTTCGTGCACAACACTGGTTCGAAATAACTAGTGATACGATAAGAAGATTACCAAATGTCATCAAGATCCGTTCAGTTTAGTTGATGATTAGTGTAGATGTAAATAATCTATATAATAAAAATCAATTGCTGTTCGTTAGTCTCGCTAAAACTCGAGAACGGCTTGACTGATTTAGCTGATTTTGGTGTTGAAATGTTTGTCGTAGTCCAGGGAAGGTTTAAAATATGAGTAAATATGAAAAAAATGATTGCTTTTTTATTTATTGATTCTGAGGCGGTACGAAGTTTGCAGGGTCAGCTAGTTAGATAATAATAATGCCGCAGATTTCACGCAGCAACATCTTACCCCAAAATAAGCAGAGCTTGTTACGGGTACCATAACACTGGTATATTTTGAAAATACATACATATTATATATAAAAACACCCAGACCCTAGACAATTACTTGCAGAACATACAAACATTTGTCCCGCGGTAAACCTGCCTGCTTGTTGCAGAATTATAATAGTTGCTCTTCCTAGTGGTATTTTGCTTCACATCGGTACTTACCGAATTTTCCCTTGGACCTACGAGGTTTCGTTTTCGATCGATCTAAAGGATCTAGATTCCGTTCGATTTTTGTTTGTTGATGGTAAACATTAACTTTATTTCACAGCCGGTGAGTTTTAGTGAATGATTTTTGGTTGTTGGGAGTTAGGCGAACGCGGTGCGCGGCTGGAACCGATTTCGTGGTCGGCTGGTCGCCACACACCGCTGCCCAGCAACAATGGAGCCGGCCACTGCCCTCGTGTCTCGAACAGGCCGCACCAACATCTCATTGTTTTTGATAATTCGGCCAGAGCAGTTTACTCGTTACACCGAAGATAAATCGATGCTATCTTGTTTCCGACCTTTAAATATAGGTACACCAAAGTCTAAGGTAGGTATATAAAGTGTCATGATCATAGACTAAATTGAAGGTTTTGCGCGTAGATCGAAAAAAAAATCTAAACAAGAGTACTATGCGGCCGACGATAGAGCACGAAGGTTTAGAAGATTATTCACTCTTGACTTTTAGAGAATCTGGGTTGAAGATTGTAATTTTCAGGAAAGACAGACGACGGCAAAGTATTCTAATCCTTGAATGTACGCATTAAAAATGTGGAAGCAAAGCGCTTTGTTCGTAAGGGTGTTAGACTTACAAGGTATGGATGGTACTGAGCGGTACGTCTGCTTGTCCTGTTGTGAAAAGATGTATATAAGAATATTTGTCCTGACTGACATATAAAGATAACACACAACCTAAACCACTGGTCAGTTTAGGGATAAATTAAACATTATATCTGTCTGGGTTATATCTGTCTTAGTACAAAGAGATGTACTAAGGTTTTTGCAAAATTCAGCCTCTATGGTGAACAGGGGTGAAGAAGTTTGTACAAAATACCGTATGACTTGTATTTACAAGCTTGAAACTTGGCATAATTTTTTTTCAATACATTTGGTAAAAATCTATAACAAAATATATTCAAAACTACCCTTGCTTGCTACCCTTGCTTGAAACTTAATAAAAATATTCTTTCTAATAGAGGGACATGGCCGTCTTCTTCTCTCACCATTCCAGGATATCTCCTTCTTCTAACAGGTTTTATGATGTTTGATGAGGGAGTAAGTATAATGTGATGGCTAGTGGCACTTTTCGGTAAATTTGTCTTCGCAAAATGGTGAATGAATCATAACGATATCGATCCGATGATGTAGTCATATTGCGGTCAACAACGAATATCACGAAGTAACAGAGTAACAGTTTTAATATGAAAAAATGATATATGTATATGTAGGTATATACTCGTACAGAATTGCGAACGAAGCCGAGGACATTTTGGCTAGTTACAAAAAAAATTTGGTAAGAAATTATATTATTGAACGTGAAATAATTTCCACAAGTGCGTGATAAATAATACTCACAAAAATGTAGCCCCGGGCCCTTATATTCCAGCGTCGAACAAATCAAATGAATTAAATTTTCCTGTCTGAATACACTCGTTACCAAACAATGAACAGTTATCTATAATTTTCTTTTTATTTTAAATATACTTTTGTTCATAAATTAAGCTTTTATATGCAATATTGTACACAATTCCTTTTCATATAAAATACCAATGAAGTAGGTAATAAATAACACGATTTAATACATGTAACTATAGTAGTTTCTTGTACCTATAATGACAGGAAATAAACGAGAAAATATGAGAATAATAAATCATTTTCAGGGCTAATATTCAGATCCCCGACGTTGTTGTCTATTATCCGGGGCTTCAGAAACATTGCTTTCTCAGCTAACTTGAAACGTCTGACTACTAGGCAAAATTAAGCGATGAACGGCATTAAATTGCCATTAGAAAGGCATAGCGGATGACTCATTAACTACGCTTCTAATGAGTGATTTACGTTAACTGGAGTGTGCTGTGCTGTGTCACATTCGCTAGGTAAGGTGATGTATTCGCGTCGCGAGCGACGATTAATGCCTCTCCGCTTCAGAACCAAGCAACCTGTAATAAGAGAGCTTTCAGCCGTGAACCGCTGCGCGCTCTACGCGGCACAAAAACTCTCTCAATCCATTTTGCTTTCCTGTTTGTAAGCAAAGAAACGGCAAAGTGTTTTAGCAAGCACATAAGTACCTATAAATCCCCATTTGTGACGATCGTGAATCTCGAAACAACTTCCTGTTTTCGGAATTCCACTGTTGTGCGCGATCAGTGTCTGATTACGGACGCTACCTCCTAAGGAGCGTGTTATTCGAAGCTTATGTAAAAAGCAACAGTAAATTCTATTCCATTGAAATATAAACATTATCGAATCATACGCAATGGGATTTCGATCGTGAATCACGAGTCGTCAAGGCAAATTCAATTGTAATGTAGGCACGGTTCAGCGCGTCCGTCGCGTCGCCGCCGCGCCGCCCGCCTTCGCCGATAATGAGCGACGATACGGCTAAATCACACGACACGCCGCTTTTCCGAATAATCCACCGTAAACTTGGAAAAAAATATGTGAACGAAAATCCTTATTCTTATGATTCAGCAGTAAGTTGATGGTCTACGTCTGGTTCAAATTACCAAGCCTTATCGTGTATCTAGAGTTGTGTGATGACCTTTTAAACAAAACTTCAATGATCTCTGCTGTCTGGTAGTCTTTGACTATATGTCAAACTTTCGACTCTATTGTCCAGTGGCACATCAATGTCAGTGTGAGACCGTTATGGTAACCACGCTTGATCGTGTGAAGAAATACTGGGCGTAATTCTGTTAATTTCCCTTAGCTCGATTAGAATCGAAACGCAGCCGAATGACATATTTTGACGTCTTTTCGTATTCTGCTAATGAACAACGGCTCAGCTTACACTACGTTTACGAAATTACCGATGATCGATCGAACGTTTTCTTTTGTTTGGTCATAGAGATAACAGAATGTTTTTAGGTAATTATTAAACCGTAATTAGAGGCAAAACGTTGTTGATGGATTGATTGGAATATGGATTGGAATAGGCCGGTAATCTTTGTAAAGTAACAAAATTGAGGCCCTGGACGTGTGCCCCATCATAACTCAATATACAATATCATTCGTCAGGCTTTTGTCAGGCGTTATTGTAGCCGCTGTTCTCGAACCAAATGGTTTGATGCGTGATGATGGCTAAAGATCCGATGGATTGGATGGCATGACATAATATCTCCTTGCATTTTTAAACCGTTTGGGGTGGAGACTGGGGTGCTACACAAAATATTTTAAGGACCTAGCGGAGGGACTGGTGGAGACCATTATGAGACCGGAAGGAATGCTGGCCTCTATACTGGCCTCTACACCTACTATACTCTATACTGGCCTCTATACTGGCCTATATACTCTATACTCTACTCTTGTATGCATACAATGTGGCAATGCTGCCAGTATTTGGGGCACGCCAGTATGGTGACGACCGGGACCGAATGATTTTTTATTACGTTTTATTTATAAATTATCCAGTTAGTTGTATATGAAAGTATATACGGGAATTAGACAAAACAACAATTGTCATATAAATAAATAAATAATTATTTGTAGACAATACACACAACACCATCTAGCCCCAAACTTAGCTTAGCTTGTATTACGTTGATCAGATATACGATAGTTATACTTATATATTTTTAAATACATACTTAGGGTACTTAATAACGGCCAGACACAGAACAAACACACATGTTCATTACACAAATATTTGTCCTGGGAAGGAATCGAACTCCCAGAACCTACAAGGCAGAGCTACTGATCTGACAGGTCATATCCTTGTTTTTGTGAAATTCTACATATAATAAGTACATTTTTGATTTTGTATTATAATTATCGAATACACTGCAAATTCAATTCTTAAAGCATACAGACTTGAAATATTTTTCATTGGCTTCCTGGTCACGATTAGGGCTACAATAATAAAACTAAGTGTTGATTTCTGAGAACATTTCTCTCTATTAAAGGGTAGTTTGGAAGCTGCGCCTGTCTTGTGTCTAGTGATCTATTTATCTAACTACCCTCTTTATGGTTTTTCGGAGCGCGGTGGGTAACATGCGCGGTCGTATTATTATCCAAATATCTAGACGTGCGCGATAAGCGGACTAAGGGCGCCCGGGGGAATTCATTTATTGTAGGTATGTAGTTAAATCTGTTTTTAGTCTAGTTTTCTTGTTATCGTGTTGTTTTTTCGACCCAGAGACGACAAAACTTCAGTCTAGTCTAGAACATGTACGTAAAAGTACATGTTCGCTTTAGCTTCTGAAAAACGATACATAAAATTACGTTTTAACAACTAAAAAGAACACCTACTTCATTGAATGAAATTTGAGCCAGTAAATGTGTAATAAATAAATAAATAAAAATACAACCGAATTGAGAACCTTCTACTTTTTTTAAGCCGGTTAAAAAGTTTTTATTTTACGCTTTTCAGTACTTTATCATTTTTCGAAATTCGTAAACACCTCTGAAAAGTCAGGAAAGTAATATATGAAAATTTCGTTTCGTCCTAGTGGATGGCATATTTTTTTCAGTTTTTTTTCATTTAAAATCCACTGAACCGATTTTAATGAAATTGTTATCGGGTAATATATATCCGGGACGGGAAGTACAAGTGTATATCCTTTCACATGAAATCAGATTTTTTCAAATCGGTTCATAACGGACTGTTTTTTTTTTGTTACTTTCGGTATAAAGTATTAAAAAAAATACAGTCGAATTGAGAACCTCCTTCTTTTAGAAGTCACAAGTTTGTTTTCCTTTTTCGATGATTTGATGCGACAACTGGCCACAATAAAATATATAATTTTATTGCAAAATTCTGTTTGGCTGTCAACGCGTCTGTTAGTCCCAGTGAAAGCAAATATACGTTTTATTTGTGTTCACTGGTTACTAGAACTAATTGAGTTTACGTCCGACGCTCTAAAAATAGTAGATAACTACGTAAAGCCCAAACCTGGCTTTACGTAGTTATCTACTATTTTTAGAGCTGTTACATTTTTAACTACAGAATTTTTTATTTTATTTTGGCACAGCCATACCACCTATGGTCATATTTAAGGGAAAACGTTTGAAACCAGAATTGTACGATAATTTGCCTCAAGGATCTTTAGTAGAAAAATCAGCAAAATCAGCAAAAATTACCAATGAACTTTTCAAAATATTTTTAAAACACTTGTCTAGATACAAAAGCCAGGGACCATGCCTTTTGATATTTGACGGAGCAGCATGTCATTTAGATCTTTCCATAGCCGATTCACTTGGCATTAATTTGTACTGCCTACCTTCAAACACAACCCATGAATTACAGCCCCTCGACAAAGCCGTATATGGATCATTCGAGCACCACTGGGATGCTGAATTGTTATCATTTTTGGACCAAAACAGAGACAAAAACTCACTAAAGCACGCTTTAATATTATTCTTTCAAGCGTTTGGTCTAAATGTATGACATACAGCAATATCTCGAGTGACTTCAAAGCGACTGGCTTGTATCCCTTCAACCCACAGGCCATACCAGAAACAGCTTTTGCCCCTTCCATTTTAACGGAAGCTCCTGCACCAGATGGTGCACAAGAAAACGCACCAGCTCTCGAACATCCTCATGAACAAGCTTCAGAATCCGGAGATACAACACCGTCTATTTTATCGGAAGCCTCAACGCTTGATCGTGATCAAGAAAATATACCACCTATTAAGAGTGAACAACAGAAGAGTTCAGAATCTGCTACTAGTTCACCATCAATTTTGACACCGATTCCAATACCCGATGTCTCGCTTGGAAATATTTCACCTGTTGATTGTCTTAGACCAGCGACTCCAAAACAAACTAAGCAATCACCAGCTATAGCATCAACATCCACAGGTCAGGTCTCAAGAGAATCAATCGTGCAACGCAGCTATTATCGCACAGTTTATGGAACAAGCTCTAGTTCAGATGAATCTGATGATTTACCACCCAGTCGGTTGAAAAGAAATGATTTTTATGATCTTCTGCCTACGCCTGTTAAAGTTCAAACATGCACACCGACTGTAAGACAAAAAGCCATTAATTATCGAGGTACTCCAGTCACACAAGATCTATTTGATAAATATAATCAAGAGAAAATAAATAGTAAAGAAGTGAAAGGTAACAAAAGAAAGAAAAATAAACAAGACGAAAACTTTACTGGTGTTAAAACAGATAGAAAAGAAAAAATGAAGTTTAAAAAGACTTTAAATCCTAAGAAAGCTAGGAAAGCTATAATCGTATCTGCAAAAAAGTCTACTACCGTCAAAGGTAAATCACAAAAACAAGTGAGTTGGTACTGTCATGACTGCAAAGAAGATAGAACGGACGATGCAATGAGGCAATGCTCTCGATGCTCCAAGTGGTACCACGAAGAGTGTGTCGGTTTGACTGCAGAAGATACTGATGACTTTCAATGTCCTGATGGATACAAATAATACAGATACAAAATATTTATTTCTTAAAACTTAATATATGATACATTTCATGGGTGTGGGATCCTCTTTTAAGTATATTATATACCTGTGTTAGAGGGTCTCGCTCTTCCGTAGTACAGTTATATACATTAAATTAAGTTAAGCAAATAAATAAGATAAAACAAAATGTAGGTTAAATTAAATTAATGTTAGGTAATCAGTGGTACTTTAGATATTATATAAAGTAAGTTAAGTTATGTATGTACATACATTTACATTGGTTGTGTGTACATACATATGTGTGTAGTGTTTAGGCGCTCCTGAGCACCGGTCTGCCACGAGCATGGGTATAATGTCCTGATGGATGCGAATAAAGGCAATTTATTTAATTTTCTAAGACCACTATGCTTCCTATTGCTTTATGTTAATGATTATTGATCTCAAGAATACCAATTTACGTAGTATAAGTTGATTTTTGGATAGTTTAAAGTATAGGCCGTTTTACCCTACCCTAGTATAATAAGGCCTACAGACTGCGTTTTAAAAAAAGTTATATGTTGTTTTGGTTTTAAGCTAGAGAAGTTATTTTTTGTTTAAACTATGTAGTAGTTTAAGTACATGACTGATTAATAATAAAACTTGTTGATTATGTTGGATATTTTTCATTTTATAACAAACCCCCAGATACCTTACTACTTTTAATGTAGGTACCACGCGTGCGAAGCCGAGGGCAGCTAGTGTTTATATAATTTGCAAATATTTATCGGACACAGACACAAGTGTGTTTTTATTCATTCATTTAATTTATCAAAAAGTCATTAATTTCAGAAAATCTATGCTAAGTTTTTTATCTAAGTTTGAGTTTTGATTCAGAAATACAGGCACATTAAATAGAAATACAGTTGTTTAATTCGCACTAGCGAAGTAAGATTATGTCATTTATAATGCGATTTTTTCTACAAGTGCTTACGTCTGATTACATGTTTTACAGAATAGCGCAAAAGAAATTGGCCGAGAATTAATCTGCACTGGACAAAATAAAATAGAAAAGTATTTATTGTGTCTAAAGTAAATCTTAAGGGCTAAACTTTATTATTACAGTACCAGGCCACTCAGAAAATAATGCGAAATAAGTTTTTATGTACGAACACTGGCTGATTAAAATTATAAAAAAAAGATTAATTACAAGTAAAAATACCATCGTTCGAATTTTATATTTCCCTTCACATTTTTTTGAGAGCTAAATTGAATTGTCGTGTTTCATTGAAAAATGCATCTACGTCGAGAACATTTTAGTGCGATGATTTTTTACAAATATGGCTTAAAATCCGGATGAGTCGTTTGATTTTTTTCAAATGACATTTATAGATGAAGGCCTTTTTAAAGTAACCATCTCTTAACTGAAAGGGATACGAGACAGTCATCGCCGGAAGATGCGTTAACAGCGTTCCAGAAGGCCGTAGAAGAAAGGCAGTCCGCGGCGGACTGGGTAAAGTATTTCCAAAATTGGTTCAGATGCATGAAACTTTGTATAAAGGCTGGTGGAGAGTTGTTTGAAAAGATTTAATAAAAATAACTTATCCATATATTTTTCAGTTATTTTCAGTTTCTCAAAAAAATCTGAGTTTGCTACGTATATGGTTAAAAACTGATTCAGACACAAAATCGGACATCACTTGCTTGCTTGGTGCCTAAGTATAGGTACATTTTACCAAGTCCTGTTTCTAGTCAAAATGGTCATAATCCGGTGGTCAAAGCACGATTCTGATAAGTTGGCAAGTAGCGAGTAGCGTTTTCGACGCAGTTCATTCTTCAGTTCAATCGAGCAATTTCTGAAAAAAAAACAAACAAAGAGATAAACTTATATTGAACAACCCGGATACAGCCAAAGTCAAAGTCAAAAGATACTTTATTCGGCTCTTTAGTCAACTCAGGCCGCTTCAAACTTAGCCCGCGGGATGAGTTGACCAATTAATAAATTTTATTATTTTTGCTTAGTCAACTCATCCCGCTGTCAAAAAAAGTTAAGCTAGTTAAGACGCTCTTAGAGAAGAATCGCAAAGCACATCGCTATATCATAATAGAGAAAGAATAGGAATTGGCTTCGGTAAAAAGAGCGCTAAACAAACTTAACAAAACTAAGAAATGGATAACGACTTTAAATGAAAATAATTCAAAAGAGACTAATAGGAAAGAGATCATTAATATAGCATCAATATTGTACCAGAAACTATATGAAAATATAAAAAATACAAAAACTAATATTAAACTAATATTCAAATAAACTAACTAATATGAATTGATGAAGTTAAAAATGAAGTTTTTTTTTTGAGGTTTTAATTGATATTGTAAATATTTTAATTGTTTAAATGGGAATAAATGGCTTTATAAATATAAATAAATATTTGGTATTCAAATTTTATACAGTTAGCTACTTGGTTAAATGAAAATACCTCTGCAATACTTATGATGTCCTGGTACTTCAAACATTATTTTTTATCTATTGGTCATGAAGGATGAATTAATTAGGTCTTCTAAATATTTTTTGCAAAACTATTTTCTCACGGTAGAGTTGAAAAAACCTTTCAAGCGATTTTCGAACTTATGAACATTTCAAAATTTAAGTTTTTTTCGTAGTTTTTTTAACATGTGTAACCATAGGAAATTGGTTGTGCAACATTATATCGAAAACAAGATTGGTCCTTCATGAAGACAGCGGATAAAATGTTTTGAAGTACCAGGACATCAAAAGTATCGCAGAAGTATTTTGATTCAAGCATGTAAAAAAAAACCTGCAACGTTTCTGATGTCCTGGTCTCTTAAGTTAGATCCAAAATACAATTCACACATAGTGCATAATTGCTATTGCCAAAAAGATATAGGTACTATGTATGTATGTCAAACACTTTTTTTCGTGTCTATACAATTCATAATATGTATGAATGGGATCAGTTGACCGATTCAAATATTAATTAGGTCAACTCAGCCCGCGGGATGAGTTTGAGCGGCCTCAGTTGACTAAAGAGCCCTTTATTCAATACAATCACAAGGATCACTTTGAAACGTCCTAAACTAGGTGAATTTGAGTGCCAATTCCTCCTAACCCAAGCTAGAGAAGAACCGGACGAAGAAGAACTACTTTAAATACGAAAAACTAATACAAGAGAGTTTACACATTTCAAATGTGTCGGTCAACTGTCTGGGGGCAGAGGCCATGAAATTTTACCAATAATATAGTAATTTATATATAATACACTTTCTTGAAAAGACCCTTTATGATATGACTATAATTATCAGTGTTGAAATAGTCTTTGTTTATTGGTTAATCTTTTAATGATATGACTATAATTATCAATGTTGAAATAGTTTTTGTTTATTGGTTAATCTTTTAATGATATGACTATAATTATCAGTGTTGAAATAGTCTTTGTTTATTGGTTAATCTTTTAATTATATGACTATAATTATCAATGTTGAAATAGTTTTTGTTTATTGGTTAATCTTTTAATGATATGACTATAATTATCAGTGTTGAAATAGTCTTTGTTTATTGGTTAATCTTTTAATGATATGACTATAATTATCAATGTTGAAATAGTTTTTGTTTATTGGTTAATCTTTTTGAGCACTGATATGTTAGTTCGTAGCCAGTTGTTGAGCTGGTTTATAAACGCATTGCCAGAGATAACAGTAACAACGTCTTACTACTGGATATTTTTCCAAAATTCCTTGGCATGTATTGTTGCATAATTTAAGTACATACCGATAGACATATTGGGAGATATATCAAGAAATTTATTTTAGTTTTAATAAGTACCGACAAAATACTTGCATAGTTACGACTATATATTTTTTTAATTATGGTTGGCAATTCATACAAAATCATTTAGCCCTAAACTTAGTATAGCCTGTATTTTGTACATATATACATATTTTTTAAATAAATAATTATGATACTTTTATAAAACCTAGACCGAGAACAATCACCTATGTTTCACACAAATGTTTGTCCTGGGAGGGAATCAAACCCTCAGCGCAGAAGGCAGGGATACTATCAACTGAGCTGACAGGCCAGTTAAATAAGTAATAAGTATAATAAATAATAAATAAATAATGCCGGACATTTCACACAGCATCATCTGGCCCCAAATTAAGCAGAGCTTGTGTTATGGGTACTACATGACTGATATACTACTTATATACTTTTTTTTTTGTAAATACTAACATATTATACATAGAAACACCCAGACCCGAGACAAATACTTGCAAATCATAGAAACATTTGTCCCGCTGCAGGAATCGAACCCGCAACCTTCTGCGTCTCAGCCTGACCTTAGCCCACAGCACCACTGAGGTCGTCGGTAGAGGTATCCTTAATTGTATTTACCACGTATTTACAAGAAATTCCCTTAAGAATTTCGACGTCAGCATGTTAAAGATCCTCTTGTATCTTGATGACTACTAAAGCTAGATCCTAACATTATATGTTTATGGGCGTAAGCTGGTTAAATACATAATATCATACAAACTATATGAACTATGTTATATAATCATAACATTTTTTAGTTACATTATAAATGCTAGTCAGCGTCAAATTTTAAAAATAGCTTATTTGTAATAGTGCGTATAACAAATCGCCTGCTATACTTAATTATCGTCCAAGTGAGAAAATATCAAATAACCTATTACAATATAATTTCATAATGCTAAACTAGGACACCGAATAAATAAAAATAACTAAGTTCCCATTTGACTGGCCGTAAAAGCTAATGACTGATATCAATGACCAATGACTATGGCATCAGTCATTATCAATAAGCGAATTGCGTTTCTGGTTATTTAGTGCCATTCCACTGTTACTGTATTAACCCAGGAAATCCAATTTCCGTATTCCATAGTGTATAGGACAATTACATTTAAAGGCCACGGGGTAGTGGTGTTATAACAACACTTCTTTTCCTCCTATAATGGCACCTGTCTTGTCGACGTAAACGTCTAAACGTCATCGCGGAATGGCCGTCTTTATCTTTCTCGGGATTCCTCGTCGTTCAAATCACATTCCACCATAATACACTTATAATTCAATGGCCCATACATCTCCTATGTAGTTACAATTTATTAATTAAAGTTCCGCTAAGATTACTGAAAGAAAAGGTGAAATAAAACAAGAAAATAATATTAATTTAGAAGTGCTATATTACTTCATGAAATGACCACGTTTCCAAAATCTTGCACTGGCTTGTCAGCTCAGTTGGTAGTAGCTCTGTCTTTTGCGCTGTAGGTTGAGGATTTGACTTCGGATTTCATTTTTTGCCATCTTGCGAAGCAAACATTGTGCATTATTATTTATATTTCTCGAGTTATTTCTGGTTTTATTAGTTTTTATTTAAATAGAGCTAGAGTTATTGACTCGGGTGTGAATAATTGAAATAAAAGCTTTGTGTTCCTTTGTGATAAAAAAAAGTAATTCGACGTTATTTTATTATGTCAGTATATATACGAAAATTTAATGTATGCGCACAAAAATGTTCATTTATTAAAAAAAAATGCGATATTCATAGTATTAACACTAGAAATAAAGATAAACTCGCTGTTCCCACTGTTAGGCTCGCTAAATTTAATAAGTCTTTTATAGGGCAATGTGTACGCTTCTATAACAAGGTCCCATGCGACGTGTTAGATTTATCGATTGGCAAATTTAAAAACGTAATTAAACAGAAACTGGTGGCAATTCGGTTGGCACCAACCTAAGTAATTTTATTAAACATTGTTATTCTGCTGTTACCAACTTATCCTAATTTAATTTTATCTAATTTAATTAAGTGTTCCTTATTTAGTTAGATGGTACCAACCGAATAGGTTTTAGGTGATTCCGAGGATAAACATTTGTGTGATGAACAAATATGTTTGTTCTGTGTCTGGGTGGTATAAAGTATATAAAGTAAGTATGTATTTAAAAATATCTAAGTATTCTATCAGTCATCTGATTACCATAGTACGTAGTAATTAATTAATAATGAATGTATTTTTTATGCATAATTAAAAAAAATGGCATTCTCCACTGCTCTATATAAACTATAAGTGTGCGAAATTTCTTACTCCTCCGTCCGCGCAATTTTTGTAAAAAGGGGTACAAAGTTTTTCCTTCACGTATTAATATATAGATTATTATTATACATAATAATACATATAGATATACAAGAATTTGGTGCTAACAACCTTGTGTGTAATGTAGAGTTTAAAATATTAACGTATGCGTGTGCTTTTAATAATTAATTAATATTATGAGGTAACGTGGATAAGCTGGCTCTAATCAATATGCTCTCGCACCTTCAAATTCACTTTAAACACTCATCAAGTTTTCACCGCTACAACTTCAACATCCTACAGTGATCTCTCACGAGACAGGGTGAGTACCACCGCATCATAGTGCTATCTACTGAAAACTAATCGTCAAGCCCCATTTATTTATACAAATAAAATAATATAATACTAATAACAGTTTATTTCAGAACATTGATCCATATACAATGGTGGCAATTCGGTTGATTCATTTCTAAAATTAGGAATTGTCTAAAATATATTTAGTTAGTCATAGCATTTGTAAAACCTATTCGGTTGGTACCATCTAACTAAATTAGGAACGCTTAATTAGGTTAAATAAAATAAAATTAGGGTAAGTTGGTAGCAGCAGAATACCAAAGGTTAATTTGACAGTTCAAAACCTAATTTTAGCTAAAATTAGGTAGGTCGGTGCCAACAGAATTCAGGCCAATGTAAGTAAAAATTTAATAACATATAATATTTATGTTAGTTTAAAAAAATATTAACAATTAAAACCTAATTATAATTATATTATTATTGAATAATTGAGACACTAGTGGAGTGCGAGGCCTGAGTACAGCCAACCAGTGTCTCATGTAGCCTAAGCAGAGGCTAACGAACGTGGTGTCTCCACGTATGCGACAGATCAGGGATGCAGTTTTTTTCGCATAATTGCAACGAAGTCATCAGTATGCGCTTCTGCAAACATCCCTGAAGTGCTACAAAACCGTGGCAGCCTGAACAGCATTCTGAAACCGTTGTTATATTGGATCCTTAGGGCATTGTAGGATTTCTGTGTATACTTAGCCCACACACACGGCACAGACAGAATGCACGTGTAGAAAGATGTACAATAGGCTTTAAAAAGAGTTACCTAACTGGCGCGGTACACCGTGCAAATCTACGAGCAAGCATGTTGCACCTCACTGACAGAGCCCTACATTCCCTCCCTATGTCCAGCTCGTCTGACATATCTTCGGTGACTCAGTAGCTCAGGGATCCAGGTACTTGAATTGTTTCACCCAGTTAAGTGGAGCTCCTTCCAGCTTTACCGACGGTACAGAGTAGCTTTTGTTACCAGCCATAATAAGCATTAGCTCACTTTTTTTGGTATGAAACCTGAGTCCATGGGCCACCGCCCATGTCCATGTCCATGGACATATAATAATGCGATAATGCGTGACATTTCACACAATATCATCTGACCCCAAAGTAAGCTGAGCTTGTGTTATGGGTACTACATGACTGATATAGGTACTAATTATACTTATAGTTATTTTTTGTAAATACATACATAGCATAGAAGCATCTGGGTGTTTTATGACCTGCAAATATTTGTCTAAGTCTGTCACCTAAATATTTGCAGATCACACAAACATTTGACCCGCAGTGGGAATCGAACCCGCAACCTTCGGCGTATCAGCCAGGCCTTGGCCCACTGCGCCACAGAGGTCGTCATTTATATCTTAATTCTATAAATAAATACTGATGGACAATCCACACAACATCAACATAATCTTATATTTTTACAAACTTATGATATTTTATAAACCTCAGACACAAAACAAATATCTGTTCATCACACAATTGTTTGTGAGGGAATCGAACCCACAACCTTCACCACAGAAGGCAGATCTACTAGCAGGTAAAGACAAATAGAATCGCACAACTTACGAAATAAAGCACAAAATAACAATTTAAATATCGTAAATGTACTATAGGCGGCCAAATTGCTTGAGAGCTATCTCTTCCTGGCAACCTTTGGATGGAAAGGATTGTATGAACTAGAGTGAAGTGAACAAATAAAACTAGACTTAACTAATAATGCAATTACATAACTTAAGGATACACGAGTCAGCGGCACAAACTAGTTAGTGAGCGCAGCTAAAATGCATGCTATTTCACCTAGCTTTGTGTGAGAAAAGGATAGACGTGAACCAAGGATAGAGATGAGCAGTAAGGAGATAGCGTGATTATATATAATTTCGAGTCATTAGATCAGATTAATCTATGATTTCTAAATAAAACGATTGCGTAAAAATAATGAATAGACCTTTGGCTCAAGGGGTCTCATGAAAAAACTACTGAATGTATTTAATAAACAAAAAGTTATTTGAGCTCTTGAATAAATAATCTATACTTGTATAGGAATAACTTTTTAGTTTGCGTACTCCGTTTGTTATTTATTCACACCTAAAGTTGCGCTAAAATCAGTGATGAAAAACGTTTATTTTGAGTCTTGTATCTTTCAAACCCATATTATTTTTACAATTCTGTATTCATACAAACATAGATTATGACAAGACAAATTTATATCACTTTTAGTTTTGGTTGTTCATCATCAGACGTTGCCGGTGGTGTGATCACCCTTCGACGTTTGTATGGAAAGATAATTGACTTGTTCACTCTTAAGGTAACTCCGTGATCAAATGATTATGACGAGTATTCACGACTCAACTAGCGATTTTTCTATCAGAAAATATTCAAATATAAAACTCTGATAAAAGTTTAACGGATAATGTTTTAATCAGCTTTCTTTCCGCCTTTTAGTGTAAGCTGCAAACTAAAACTATGTCAATTTTAGGAGAAGATGTTGATTATTGATTTTTTTAGACCTTATTTGATATCTAGTCCGCGTGAATATTAGTTATCGCGGTTGGATAAAAATTATTACTATGTCCTTCCTTGAAGTTTAAGTTTACTTTATACCATATTTCGTCAAAGTCGATTCAGTAGTTTAGCCGTGAAGTCGTTACAAATAGATAGGCAGGCAGAGTAACTGCGCGCGTGAACCCGAACATAACTATTTTGTTGTGGAGTTATTTTAAAATATGATATCTCCTAAGATGTTGGTTGAAATCAAGTGATGTCAAGGACAATTTTGTTCACAATGAAATGCTTGTGATTAATAACATTTATTTGTTTATTACATTTATTTATTTAATTAATAATATTTATTTGGATAAGGATTAATATAATGTTGATAAAACTCCTTCGCAAATAATGCATTAATTTAGAACAAATTTAATTACCATAAAAAAAGGTTATAGTGATCCGATCTTAAATAATTACGTTTTAAAAACAAAAAGACAACCGACTTCATGTATATACGCAAGGTAGCTACTGTAAAACGATGAGGAGTTCCCTTGACTGTTCTTCGTCTTCATCATCAGACCCCTAATGACAGTCACAACCTATCTAGGTGTACAGTTCTCATCAATACAAATGAATCAAGCCCAAACACCAGGTAAATGCGGTAAATGGTTGAGGAGTTCCCTCCACTGTCTTTCGGCTCCATCATCAGATTGACTCCAGACCTTCATTAAATAGTAGTGCTTTAAAATACTTTTATAAAAAATAAACAAACGCACTAGTCGCCACTACGATTTTCGAAAGTTCCTCTCGATTTCTCTAAGATGCCATCATCAGATCCTGGTTTCCTTATCATGGTACCATGCTTGGGATAATTCCTTTCCAACAAAAAAATAATCATCAAAATCGTTTCATAAACAATGAAGTTACCCGCGAACACACATAAAAAAAAAATATACGAATCGAATTGAGTAACCTCGTTTATTTGAAGTCGGTTAAAAATAGACATATGCTATCGCTGACTTTTTTTTAGAACTTTTAAAGAGGAACAATTCCATCATACATAATTTTTGCGTAACTTAAACCGTTTACGCAGCGCACGCAACGAAAGCTCTCAAAAAGGATTTGTTTTTCTCGTTTTTGCAACATTTTCCGTTGATGCTTCGCTCCTATTGTTATAAAGCCTTCCTCGACAAATGAACTATCCATGTATGTTTTAGATTATATAATGTATTAGAAAATATTCTGCTTTTTGGGGCGAAAATAAATCCAACAAAACAAAAATCATAAAAATCGGTCCAACTGTTCTCGAGTTAAGAATACGACTTTGTTTTATATATTTATAAATATATATACCTAGATTATAAAACTAACAATTTATTTCAAAACAAAGGACGTAGAAGGCAAAATATTGAAAATACCTACATAAATATTACAAAAATATATATATTTTCCATACAAAAATAAATTAACTGAGGACACCGTCTTATAAATAAAACAAATACTTAAATAAAAATGAATAAATACATACAAACTACAGCTGGAAATTAAACACGAAATTATGCCACATTTTATGCAAAAAGACCATGGTAAATTTCGACAAAAGAGTGCGTATGTGCCGCAAAGTTGTGGAGGTAATTTGCCCGATGTTTTATTCCATAAATAACCCTATCATAATATGTACTTCATGATTAAATAAAAAATAACAATGTAAAGATTTAACACTGTGTTTTCTATTTAATCCAAATTTTGCGGTAATTTTGGGACATCCTTTATTTACTATAAGTGATTTAAGATAGTTAAGTTATGATATACTAGGCTTTGGAAAATTGATGAGGATTTAGAGTACCGGATGAATATAGAGAAATTTTTCCAAAGTCCAGTTTTTAAGCTGCAGGGTTTCAGAAGAACGTACAAATTGGATAAATATAGGAACGCAAAACGTTCCCTAAAGTAGACTAGAGTGGAAGAAAAATCATTAGCATTCGTGCTAGTGTCTTCGGGACGCTTTGGTAGAGATGTGGATCAGTTGAGCTATCTATAGATAATTTTAAGCGGTCCTTAGATAGCTCAACCATTTCATATATAACTTCTAAAATTATCATGGTTTTATATAATGTATTAATTTTCACTCAAAACGGGATATTTACCATGATTTCATAGTTATCATGGTAAATATCGCGTTTTGAGTGAAAATTATGATTCAAGTATTTCATATGATTGTATATTATTCTGTACATTTATGTAATTATATTTTTTTATACCTATAAATAAAAGAGCTTAACCTGACTGACTGACTGATTCATCATCGCCGAGCCGAAACCGCTGAAACTAGAATGATGAAATTTGGAAGGAAGTTTCCTTTTACAGCAAAACCACCCACTAAGGCTTGATTTTTAGAAATTCAAACCTTAAGAGGGTGAAAATGAATGTATGAAACTTTTTAATGCTTGGTGCGATTTGCTTGAAACTTGATATGAATAAATAAAAAGCAAAATAAATGGATCATGTTTTAGGATTTTTCATAATAACTCTAACAAAGGCGTATAATGAGGTCTCAAAGTTTGTATGGAACTTTTTAACGGAGGGGTGTGATTTTTTAGAATCTTGGTTTGGATACTTAAAATGCATAATAAATGGACATGTGTTTCAGGATTTTTCAAAATAACCCTCATAAAGGAGTAAAATGAGTGTGAATGAGTGTGAATGTTTGTATGGAAACTTTTTAATGGGCGGTCAGGTGATTGGTTTGAAACTTATCAATAAAATTTAGAAAGGAGATAAATTGCATCCTGGGGAAGGATTTAAGCTACAATTCCTTTCAAAAAAAAAATGCCGACGAAGTCGCGAGCAACAGCTAGTTTTAAATATATGTCAAAGAAGAAAAATAATGCAGTAAAGAACTAAGGAGCAAATAGTTAAAATATAGTTTCTCAATCGGGGTGAGTCACTTCGGTAACTTGGATCTCTGATCAAAACGGTTGTTCAGTCAACTGTGGATACAAAACATCAGAGTACAGAGTGAGATACACTTTAGAAATGAATCGAGAAGCCCAAGCTGGGGTCGGTTGCTGCAGCAATAAATACTAAAGCTGGTCGAACCCGCCGTAGTATTTGCTCTTAAAGTTCATCTACCTATTTGCGATGCGAGATTTATCTCCCAAAATAAACTGAGCGGCACAGCTAGTATTCAAGTTTGCATGGATGGTGTGATATTTCCGTAGTAGATTGTGCTTTTTAAATGCATCTTTATTTTTAGACTAGTCTAATACCACATTCATTATTATATTTACTCGTAGATAGATTAGATTGGTATCTAAAGATAGACTGTGTGAAAAGTTTCGGAGTCGTTGGAAGTTGGTTGAGGTGTCTCGACATGTCCTGACTAAAATGCTTTTTTAATGAATTCAGCCATCAGTGAAGCATGTGTATTTTCTGGCTCCTCTCGCTCCAAAGGTTGTCTCCAAAATCGCTCCTTTAGCGATAAGACCGAACACTGTACATTTATTTTTAGGTATTCTTAGTTGTTAAATTGTTTATGTATTGTTAAGGTGTAGAATAAACTGTTTTTGAAGTGCAAAAAAGCGATCACTACATAGTATAAAACAAAGTCGCTTCCCGCTGTCTGTCTGTCCCTATGTATGCTTAGATCTTAAAAAATACGCAACGGATTTTGATGCGGTTTTTTTTAATAGATAGAGTGATTCAAGAGGGTTTATACGTATAATGCATGCATAATATAGTAGAGAAACACTGTCAATTTTAGAGCGTTCATTGCAAAAGATGGCTGAACCCTACGAGATAGATCAAAATAATGTACTACAGTATTGTACACCTTATAAAGGTCTACAAAAATGTCTGCAACGGTATATGTCTATCTCTTAGGGATAACTCACAATAGTATCAGCATTGCACCCGTGCGAAGCCGGGGCAGGTCACTAGTAATTTATAAAATAGATAGATTACTAAGGTTTAGCACGCACTAATAAACGAATCCGCGCGGGTTTTATCACGCTATTCTGAAGTAAGTAATTTCCAACGTTTTTTGCGCCAACGTCTGATTCTATGTTCCACAGAATAGATCAAATAAAATCACCGTGACGCAAAGGACGCTTACACTATTAGAATACATCTAAACACTTTCACGACATATATTGAGGATCAGCAGCAAAGCAGCTGGTGCTTTGAGGTTTTGTCCGCGTGGTACGTAAATAAAAAGTAGCCTATATGTTATTATAGGTTCAAGTCTCGTTCAAGGGTCAAGGGTATATCTTATTAACACTAGCTAAAATGTTGTTTAAATATGTTGCCATCTCTATTCTTTGACATTAGACTGATAAGGACAAATCCGCCACGCTTTCTAATTATGTGATAACACATGTGATGAAACTTTGTATAGTTATAATTATAAGACTTCAGTAGTGCCTTTAGTATACCGTTATTGCGTAAATAAAATAAATTGACACAAATTGATTGACAATCTAACATCCAAACCTCCTTAAAATCAGACATCCAAACAATTCCACATCTACTTTATAAGTACGACGATACGACACGATTCATAAACAAAGCTTTTTTGCAATAGGTACGTTACAGTTGTCAGATCGATAAAAATTACTTATGTATGGTATTCGGTCGAGCTCATAGCCGGCTGCAGTGACGGATTGAATTTTAGATTATTTCGATTATTGCTTAAGATGGGTAATGCCATAGATACATAAATATAACAGTACCTACTTATTCAACTACGGCTTGAATTACACTACCAAAATCATTTTAAGCGCAGAGCGTTTACTTCTCAAAGATATGAATTAATAAATTTTTATTGTTTATATTTCTTACATTAATTTTACTAATGCCTATTTCAAAAGAGAATTGACAGAAATGTGTCATATTCTATTTTATTGAAGTTATATACTACAGCCAACTATCGACTTTTCCATGAATCTCGTATACATTTTATATGCAAACAAAAATTGTTTTTTAAAACGGTTCTTGGATAGGTCAACATTAATGTATACTTAAAATTTTAATCGAATTATTAATATATATCAGTACATTTCTGTAATCAATTTCATTATTCGATTCAGAATGTTAAAATCAAAATTCTCTAGGGCATAATAATACTGGAAATGTTTTTAAATATGTATTAAAGATACTCTAAAACTTACCCACCTTCTTGATAAGAAAGTATACCTACCTAGTATTCAAACTATGATAAAACTAGCCCGTATATAGTAAGTAACATGAAAGAGCATAATTTTCACAGCGCTCAAACCCTACGGAAGCTCACTTACGAGCGTCATAGAATAGTATAAAATCTCAACAGCATCGTTTATACGAAAGCGTTCTTGAATCGCCGCTGGAGCCATTCGCCTGCCGAAAGGTTTACCGAGAGCCAAATGTCACCGTCGATTTGGTACAAAAGTTGTAAGTGTAGGAATCGTTCGTAGGCCGATATCTGGAACGTCGGCCCACCACTCGCGAGCAATCTGTTTACGTAACAGCCCCGTTATGTTCCGAGAGGGTTCCCGTAGTAGACGTTAAACATATTGCCTCATAAATCGTGAGAATCCCGGCAAACTCTGCGTACCGGTGTCGATTTGACTACGTTTCCTTTACGATTTCACAATATTGATCGAGCTCGTTCTATCTTTAAGACTTTGTAACTCCAAATCATAATAGTTATCTACATATATGTTAATACGTGTAGCACAAACTTTGTAACCCTTTTTACGAAAATTACGCGGACGGAGGAGTATGCAATTTCGCACACTTGTAGTTTATATAGAGAATGCTAATATTTTTTTTAAATAATTTTTTTAAAAAAATACATTTATCATCAATTATATATGGTCGAATTTCGACAAGTGAGCGACCATTAGTTCTTATAAAAACATACAAAACCTACTTTAGCAAATCGAAACGGTGTGATTTGAAACTGACTTCATGTTTTGTTGGAAATTTACATTAAGTCATAATAACGTATATTCCTGTTGTCCTGGCCACAACAGCCAGATGAATGATTACAGGAAGATATTAGAATAATTATTTCCAACTGTATTTACAACACGGGATTCGTCCAAGGATTGATTTATTCATAATCAGAAGTTGTCCCGACACAGCCCATCTGCGTCCGCCTACATTACCTAAAGGTAGATTGATTGCCTGCGTGAGTTAGCCTAATGGCTTCAAATTGCACCCATACTTAAAGGTATATCAATTTTGATGTTATCTTGAAGACATTTTAATTACAATCGGCTATTACAGTGAATCGCACAATTTTGAAACTCAGCTATTTCTGTATCACCCACCTACTCAGAGAAAGGGTTAATTAGAACCACCTTAGCATTTTAATCAAGACTTGAGCTAGGAGCAAGATGTACCTTGAGATTTTTTACTCAAGAAGGCACCAAAAAAAATGGAAAACGCGAAGAAGTTACATATTTTTTATTCTAAAACCAGTCCTCGTATTTCTTGTTTAAAAAAGTATATTTTCTGCGTATAATTATAATGGTCCAAATATTTTTACCCCAAACACAAACCCTCGTACCTTCCACTTACTTTTAACAAGATTCCAAAATTCTGGGACTACAGTCTTACCTACTTGGTGAGATAATCAAAAGTGAATGGTTTAGGTATGTTTCTTATGGCACGTTTGCCTTCAGCCTTTACTCATTGCCGTCCGCTAAGACAATTTAGTTATGCTGGGGTTTGTTACTTCTAGTCAAATCAACAAATACTCAAAGTTTCAGCGTTACAAGTATGACATTGATTAATGAGTTTTTATCAATAGTTACTTTGCTACGTGTCAAAATAGCATCCATGCTCAGTAAACATTAATTTTAGCTGACAACAACAATAATTTTTCGACTCCAGTAGTCAAAGATATGAATATCCAGTGGGAATACATAACAATTTATTTAGACAGACTACCATCATCGCTCATTCTATGCTGTGGGCCTAACGTGGTGAATTTATTAAAGTAAATATTGATAGACTATTTTACACAGCACCAACTACCATTAGTATTCTTCATTCTTGTAGAGTAGGTACTGTAGTTATTATCGAACATTAATATTCTAATTCAAATTCTGTTTATTTACACCTTATTTTAACATTACAGGTACTATCTAATGCGTAAAAATAAGAAAAACAGAACAGCAAGAGAAAAAAATTAAGGTTAGGTAAAGTTCTTACAGAGAAAAATAAAAGTAGGTAAATAGATAGATAGAACTCTTTATTGACTACCACATGGAATATTACAATAAGAATAAAAACAATAATAAAAGGAACTACACCTACACTAAATAATATCATGTGTATAGCTATATTTATACAAAAACGTTCTCACAGTAGGTAAGGCACAGTCTCTCGATCGTCTTCCAGTCATCTGCAAACAGATCCGTCTGAAGATGTCCAGTGAGAAGTATATTTAAAGTTCTGTACGCGGCAGATAGGCAAATATATTATACTACCCATGTTATTGTTTCCATTTTTTTAAATTGGTATTCTGAACCATAATGCATTAGTTTAGCCGAGAGGACTTTTGAATCGAGTCATCTTGACCGATCGATGTATGACTTGAATCGAGTCACCTGAGCAGTTACTAAAACAAATCAAAAATATATTTATTCAATAAAATCACAAGGAACACTTTGAATCGTCTTCTTACATGCTGGTGAATTTTTGTGCCGGAAACCCAGTTCAAATAGGATCCGGCAAGAAACTCGTCTGATCTTAACACTTTTTTGTATGATCCTTGCAAATTTTGTTACGGACGCCGAGTCGAGTTGAAAAAGATTCATCCCAAGCTTTTTTGTCGTCTAAATAATCTGTTATTTTATAATAAGCTTTATGAGACAGTTTCTTTATATTACAATTTAAAATTTTCTTAGAGACAAATCTAGCACAGTGCTTGGGATTTTATTATAGAATCGTCACAAAAAAGTAATCTAGAAAAAGCAACAGCGAATATTCAGTTTTATTTTAATCGAAGTGATTCGATCAAAATGTTGTTAGAAAACTCCTGTAAAGTAGATAATATAAATACGAGAGTATTTGCTCTAAACTTTGTGAATCACGAGCTACGTGTACACACAGTATTATTTTTTGTAGTTGATTGTAGTCGGTTACAGCAAACATAAAAGTCGCTATAAAAAGTAAAAGATTTTAAGAAGATTTTATAGCTTGATATTACGAATCTGACGTAGGTAGGTAGTTAGGTAGTTTATAAACAAGTCGAGAATACAGAGTTTTGCAAGTGAAATGTGCGATGGAGAGTATCATTACCATTGATTTCCATATTTCTTTATTAGATTCTGTCTTCACTCCTGACAAATTAACATAACAGAAGTCCGAAGTGTAATGTAGGTAGACTTATTTTTTCCCCATCGTGTACCATAATGTTTTTCAAAGATTTAGAAGGTTTTATTAACAACATTAACCTTTAGACCTAGAGACCTTCAGTTAGTAACAGAGTAATTGTTTTTTAACGTGTGGAATGTTTGATGGAGCTTTAACCATTGTAACAAGAATTCTTTCAGTCATCTTGTTACCATACTCGTAATACAAGCATTGTAATACAAGTGCATTGTCCGCCAAACATTTATATATTTACTTGTTGTTACCCGCGACTTCATCCGCAAAGATGCATCAATATAACACGTAAATTTTGAAATCATCCCTTAATGGGAAATTTGTGTAAAAAGACGTTTCCGACTTTACTAAACCTGGTATAATTACGAGTTCCCCAAACTTTAATATTTATTTTTGTATAAATAGGATTTTTGTTTTTGTCTATCCTGCCCTTCCTAAAGTTGCCTAGAACAGATCGCTTTTAGTGATAAGGCCGCCCATTGTACATCTTCATTACTAATTTAAATTTAAATATAAATGATTATATTACTGATAAAAATGCATGGCCTCATGTTGCTTTGCCCTCAGACAGTTAGGGCTTGGGTTAGGAGGAATCGGCACCGAAATTCACCTCGTATATAAGACGTTTCAAAGTGATCCTTGTAATTGTTTTGAATAAATTGTCTTTTGACTTTGACTTTGACTTTGATTGTTTTTTGTATGTTCTCTCTGTGTACAATATAGCGTTACAATATATATTTATATATAGGTATTGGCCTTGACCTTGTAGTTTCACCGGACTTTTTTATATTATTTTGTAAAACGGGAACGTTCTTATTTTGTTTATATCAAAGTCTGAATTAGAGACACAATTTTAAATGAACATACTTAAATTCACGAAATCGACATGTTGTTGACGTGATTTAGCCATTTTAGTCATCATGTAAAGATCAGTGTTCATTAACACTGCGGAAAACCCTAGGCAGCTAAATTCAATATAGTAACAAAATGTCACTTTAAACATATTTTAAAACCGTAATTTTTTTTTGTGTAGACAAAATACATATGTATACTTTATATATAAAATTTTGTCTACACACAAAAATCATAATTACGGTTTTAAAATAAGTTTAAAGTGACATTTTGTTACTATATTGAATTTTTATGTGGTTTTCCGCAGTGTTAATAAACATTTATTATTGTATATATATATTTATATATATATATATATAATAAATCTTCTGTGCGTGTGTTCGTAATTAAACTTCTCCTAAACGTTTGGACCGATTTTGATGATTTTTTTGTGTGTGTTCAAGTGGATAATAGCTTTTATTTTTTAAAACGCGCAGATAAAGTCGCGAACGGGACAGCTAGTAAAGAATAATAATAAAAAATTGTTTGTGTTTTACGAAATGTTAGTCAGGCAAAACGACTAAATCACCAGAATTGTCTAATTTGTATCCGTCGAAAACGTCATCACATTCGAACTAACCTTCTAAATAAATAAAAACTGAAAATTTCTATGGACTACATAAATAACCCACGAACATGTAAATTTTTGATGTATTGAAAGGTTAAGCTATTCTAAGTACATTCTGACGTATGTGATATTCAACGTGGTTTTTTCCGCTAGTGCGTGCGCCTACCTCTGATTGATCTACAGAATAGGAAGAAAAAATCGACGCGGAATAATTCGCAGTCCGCTGCGAAAGTTTGTGAGTGAAAGTATGTATGTTAGGGCACATCTCTGTAATGGAAGAATGTATTTCGGTGAAATTTGGATTGCACATAGCTTATAACCTGGAATATAGAGCCATATGGAGCGCTTTAAAACAAGCAAATGTGAACGAAAATTATATATTATTATTAATAGTCCGTGACGTCCAACTGCAGGGCAAAGGCCTCCCTTCCTTTTCTCCAATCGTCCCTGTCTAAAGCCACTGTGGGCCAATCCATAAGATGGGCGTCTAAATCGTCCTTCCATCTTCGCCGCGGTCTGCCACGAGGTCGTTTTTCGTTCAGGGGTGTCCACTCTGTGGTGGCTTTAGCCCAGAACGCATCCGACATGCGGCAAACGTGTCCTGCCCAGTCCCACTTCAATTTCCCTAGATATAATTAAAAATATATACGACAATTGTAAGAGTAGAGTAAAGCTCGAATCGACAGGGAAATTTATTAAAATTGCAAGAGGAGTAAGACAGGACAACTCTCTTTATAACAGTAATCCACTCAATTATAACAGAGCCCTCCTGGAAAAACGAATGAATTTACATAAACGAGAGAAACCTTACATACCTGGCCTTTGCAGACGACATAGTTTCATTCGCGGAAGATGAACTATACCTTCAATATATGTTAACTACTCTACATAATGCTAGCAAGGAAAGAGGACTGGAAATAAATTTACACAAAACTCAAGCAATGACAAACAGAAGTCTACAGTCTACAGAAGTCTACATAGAAGACTTTACTTATAGACGATACAAAACTGGAATAAGTACAAGAATACATATATTTAGGCAAATAGGTTTCATTCAAATCCACCAACAATACTGAAGAAATAGAAAGGAGGATTGCAAAAGCTTGGAAGAAATTCTGGAGCATGAAATAAATTCTAAAAGGTACATTGCCTATACGGTTAAAGAAAATAATAGTAGACACTTGCCTACTCTCCACACTCACCTACGGCTGACTTGGTCATACACAACAGAAGCTAAAAATAATTAGCAAAATGTCAAAGAGCCCATAGAAAGAAACGTTAATGAAAATAAGACTTATCGATAAAATCCGCCACAAAGAAATAAGATCCAAAACCAAATTCATTGACGTTCTAGAGCAGGCGCTAAAAATTAAGTGGCAATGGGCGGGTCACGTAGCCAGAATGCACAAGGAAAGATGGGCTACCACAGTCACAGCCTGGAAAGATCCAAAAGGAAAAAGAAGAGTTGGCAGGCCACTAACTAGATGGACCGATGAAATAAAGAGAGTCCTGAGGGAAACAGACTGGTCTGAAACGGCAATAGATCGCGACAGATGGAAGGAACTGGAGGAGGCCTTTACCCGAGAGGGGTCCTAACTGAATATCTACAAGAAAACACAAATACAATTTATTCTAAATTATTTTAAGTACTAAATTCAAATAAGAATGTTTATCATATTTAAATTTAAAATGTATGTATTTATTTAACTCAATTCAATAAAATAAATCTTTATTCAATAAAATCACAAGGACCACTTTGAATCGTCTTCTGACATGCTAGTGAATCTAGGTGCTGGTTCCTCCTAACCCCAATTCAAGAAGAATCCAGCAAGAAAATCGTCTGGTCTTAACTTTATTGTATGATCCTTGACAATTTTGTTACGGATGCCGAGTCGAGTTGGAGCAGATTCATCCCAAGCTTTTTTGTCATCTAAATAATCAGATATTTTATAATATGTAAAGCATATTATAAAATATCTGTATGGTATATCTAGTAGTATATCAAGTATATCTGTATAAAATATAGACAGTTTCTGTTTAATTACGTAACGCCTAAGTTACGGAATAAACAGGCTCTTTTATTTTTTTATTTATTTATAACCTGAAATACTAATTTTTATCCGGGTAAGTACCACTTGAGCGAAACCGCGGGCCAATGCTAGTAATATTATAAATGCGAAAGTTTGTGAGTGATTGAGTTAGTGAACATGATTTAATTTAACAAGAAAACAATAGTCAAATTACAATGACGTACAAAAGAGACGATAATTCATTCCAGCATCCAGACTCCCCATACATATTTTCATCCCTTAGATAACCATGACTGTTTTTGAAAAAAAAGGTTCACCTATGGTTTGTCTCTAGGATGCAATCTATATTCATGCCAAATTTTACCGAAATCTATTCTGCGGCTTAGACGTGAAAAGGTGACATACTGACAGACAGAGAGTGAACAAAACAACACAGAACAATCACCTACGATCATCACACAAATATTTGGCCTGGGAGGGAATCGAACCCTCAACCAACAGCGCAGAAGGTGAGCTACTAACAACTGAACTAAGAGGCCAGTCAGTTTCATTCACATTTATAATATTAGTATAGAAGTGTAGATTTTTTATTGCTGTTGGCGTGTTTTAGCTTAGGTCTTATATACTACATAGGTATATAATTGTTTATGTATTTCAATAGTCGTGGGTTTTTCCATTCACATTGAGCCTTTTTGTAAAAGATAAATTAGACGTACTAGTACCAGTACTCAGCACCATCGATATGTTGTCAGTCTACTAACAAAGCGCTTTGTTTCTACATTTATAATGCGTACAAGGATTGGAATACTTTGCCGTCGTCTGTCATTCCTGAAAACTACAATATGGTTATTTTAAAGTCAAGAGTAAATAGGTGTCTTTTAGACTTTCATGCCCTATCGTCGGCAGGTATCGTCGTCGCTTACCTCCAGGCTAGATCATGGCCATACGTAGGTCTATCTATGATTAAATTAATTAAACAATGTAAAAAAAATAAACCCCATAACATTAAAATAAGTAAAATGCGTGAGTGTTGTGGAACACTGGGTTAGAACGAAGCTCCTATCGTAGTAGGTATATTATTATTAATAAACGTATTATTTTATTGATTAACAAATACTTACAAATGAATGAATTACTAGCGTCTGAGAGCAATTAAATTAATCGCAGAAATAACTAATTAATTAGATGAATTGAATGATGAAAAATTAAATGTTTACTTTCACAACCGAAAAAATATATTAATAACGAAATTACCTAATCTTACACAAAATACAAAATTTGTCCGACAAAATATAAATTTTGTCGGGGATATTTTGTCCTGGGATGAAGAATAGTGGCACTATTTGGATAACCGTCTACATTAAAGATAGGGTCGGAAATATCTTACACTTTTTTTCACCTAGTCTAAAAAAATCCGCCAAGTCCGTACCATGCAATAAGGAAATTCGTTCCAAAAAAAAACTCTACCTTATTTCAGACAGTTTTATAATATAAAGTTGTTTGAATTTCGTTCTTCGAACCTACCTACTCAACATCAACACATTTTATTAGAACGTAGGATTGTGTATTGATGTTGGAAACCTTTCATATGGAAGTTTGCCCCTCGTCGATGTTACCACAATAACGAAAACGGTGGGTGTATGTAAATATGTATGTAGGTAGGCCCGTTGAGAAGGTTCCCTGGCACTCAGGAACATCAAAACCGCTTTTGAATATCACTTTCTCACACCTAAGCAAGGTGGTTCGAACACTTCATTTTTATTTTATACCCATTCATTGCTCTCAACCCTGTGCCTCATCTGCGAATATGCTTACCTTTTGTTGAGCCTTTTTCTTATGCTGTGGTATAATCTTAAAACAAGTAAATAATCGTCTTTATTAGGTGCCACAATTTCTCGTAAGTAGGTAGGTACTTCATGGTACAAAGGTTGTCTGGAACACACAAACATTTTGTTTTAGATGTCAAATTGTTTATGTGCTAGTTTTAAGGTGTACAATAAAGTAAGAAAAATGTTTTATTAGGTAATTATTAGGCTTTTTTTCTTTTTGTATTAAAAGTAAATAACTACGTGACTTAATTTTACATGTACATGATTGAAATGGTAAGCGTTGTGTCCCACAGTTGCTGCCGCCACAAACTCAGGCGTCACGGAAGTTCAGCATCGCAATGGCGTATACGCCACTGTGAAATTTTGCTGAGTGGTGTCCTTTTTTGCTGTCGCTTAATAATAATTATTTTGTAACCTAAGTTTAACTTTATGTGGCGCAAAATAAATGTTTTATTATTATTATTATTATTATTAAGTGTTTTCATTCATTTATTCATTAACCTTTCGAGTTACAAAATAGAAATAAATTAAAATTTTTAATTGAACTAAGTTCAAATAAATCTAAATCCAAATAGGTAAAGTAGGGAGCTACCTACTTGGTTAAGAAAATAAAACCTATCTTAGTCGTACGAGTATTAAACTCATAAATTTATGCATACGTTTGCTTGGATGTTTGGATATTTATTATGTTGTTTAAAGTTCAATCATTCCGTAACGACTAACGACTGATTTGGTTGGAACTTGTATTTTGTTTGTCACATGGAATAGCGTATCGTCTACTTTTATATAGATAGGTAATACGCGTGCGAAGCTATGAGAAGAGTAATAAGTATACAAAATAATAAAATAGGAGCGTGCCCTACAGTAGTCGCATATGATGTGTAACATCTGACATCTCAACTTGGTAATAAGCAACATTAACATTATATATGTACGAACTTACAAAAAAAAGTATGTAATTAGTATATCAGTCATGTGGTACCCATATCACAAGCTCTGCTACTTTGGGGCCAGATGATGCTGTGTGAAATATCCGGCATTATTTAATAAGTTTATATAATTATCACACTTTATATACAATACTGTAGGTTAAGCGCACAGGTAATACGTTCTCCTTCTCTATTTCGCTGAGAAAGAGAAATAGAACTCTCGTCACACACACGCACACACTGTTGACTGACAATACCAACCTCTCGAAAAATGGGTTGGTACCATCTGACAACCAACTAACACCGCGCGCATTTGTCAAATCAAATAGCGCGCGCTTCCCCAGCATCATGTTACACACTTCCGTCCCTTTTCACGAAATCACTCCCACAGATTGCAGAAAAACGAGATGATGATACACATCAAACATCTTATTGAGTACAGGTTAATTTAATACAGTCCGTTCACAGTAATTTTACCTGTAGCTACAGAGCTGGCCGGCTTTATCTACCTTTATGAATTACCAGCTGGACCGCCCGTGACATCTGCGGGTTTGTACTTAAGTCTGTACTTAACTATACTAGTTAGACATTAGCCCTCTATCCTATAATCAGACAATTAGTTAGCGTGGCGCTTAAGTATGGGCTTGTCGTTGTCATTCTAGTGTCAATAAATAAAGATAGTATATTTCAAAAACACCTTAGCTAGTGCGTCATCTAAAACATCGCGCACTTTTTTGTGGGTAATGATAAGTACTAAAAACATGTAGTACAATATTTTATGATCTTATCTTATATAGGGTAAACCACCCTGTTGTTGGCATCCCCCCAATTTATTGGCACTCCAATGGTTTTACTTTTTAATAAGCAAACTGTTATTATGTATCAATATTGAAACGTTTAAAAAAAAAATTGCTAGGTTTACTTTTCACTAAACTGGAAACAGATATGCTGAATACGTCAAACAGACGACTTTATGCTATTTACAAGTTTGCATTGCAACGAACCCAGTGAATCTAGCATCTAGTTTAAATTTTACCTAAGGTAAGTGCTACCAAATAACTTGTTTTTGAGGCAAATTCATTATATCTGCGCAGGGCAAATGTTTTTGATGAATTTGTTATTAGTTTCACTACTTATTTATGATAAAAGATTTCAATTTATAACAATGAGTTCTGTTTTTAAGTTGTGCCAATAATTGGCATGTAAAAGAGACCACATTCCTGTTTATTGACACCCCTGCCAATAATTAGATTTCATGAAATATTTTTTTTTATTTCATGATTCTAATTTGATAGCAATTTGATCTATAAAAGTTTGTGTATTAAAAGTTATGTACTTTAAAACCTCTTTCCAAATTTTGGCCCTATGCCAATAATTAGATTTTTAATTTTTGGCATAGGGCCAAAATTTGCATGCCAATGCCAATAGCGGCTATATGCATGCCAATAATGGTGGTTAACGGTTTTTTCAATCTCAGATAAGAAAGAAGACAGGAGAAGAAATGAAACCAAAAAAGAAAACGCAGCCAAAAATACAGAAAAATGAAAATGAAATAACTATAGTAAAGAAAGTGTGGAGAAAGCTTTAAGCGCCATTAGTAATAGCATGAGTATGAAACTAAAAGCTGTCAGAAACACACCTAGAGCATCGTTTGTTCTTACATCTTTGGAATTGAAAGAACAAGAATCAAAGAACCTGAGAGAAAAAGAAGAGAAAGCAGAAGGAACCAAAAAAAGAAAAAAAGAAACGGAGCGAAAAAAGCTTGAAAACCCGATTTAAATAAAAAAGGAAAATATAATCAAAATATAGGTATGCCTACAAAAGATACGAAAAGAATGAATTTTAAACAAAATATAGAAATATTAATTTGGTGAATGAACATGAATTTGGTTAACGCATTTTAGAGATACCCTCATCTATACAAACAGAAAAACATAATATTTCAGATGAAGATGAAACCGATATTGAAATGGATTATGAAGCAATTAGAATTGAAGAACACAAAAGACGACTAAAAGCATTTTCTGCATCGGAATTGGAAAAGATGTTGGCGGAAAAGGATGACTGAGAAGGAGTAATGATTTAACGAAGACTGATTTCAATGCCAATGTGATATTAAGTAGATGTACCTACCTTAACTTGGAATATGTGAACTGTTTCGGTATTTGCCTTAATTAATGCATAGAATAATAAATAATTTATACTTACAAATAAATCTATTTATGGATCCTATGAATTTTGCTGGATAAACTCTGATGTCCCCCTCTATCCTATTATTATTATTAATATTAATACCCCAGGTATGAAGTGCTAATAAAAGGATTACCATCGGATACCCATTATTGACACTATGCCAATAATTGGTTTTCTGTGTGCCAATAATGTATAAATTTATGCCAATAAATGGTGATAATGCACGTTAAGAAAAAAATCAAAATATCATAATGTGAGTATAAATATCCCGACTTTTAGAAGTTAAGAAACGTACTCTAATAATATTTTAAAAGTCTAAACGTATTTTTAAACTCACCACATTAATAGATTTTGATTTTCACATTATTTTTGTTTCTCACAGCGCTTAAAGTGCCAATATAGGGGTGGTTTACCCTATATTATTAATCAATATAACACAAATCAATTGCTGTTCGTTAGTCTGGCTAAAACTCAAGAACGGCTGGACTGATGTAGCTGATTTTGGTGTTGATGATGTTTGTCGTAGTCCAGGGAAGGTTTAAACGGTGAGAAAATTTGTGGCATTGCAACGCATGCCGGGTACAACTAGTATAGATATAAAAAATGATCCCTACTTCCCTTGGGAACGGAATCACGCGTGAACGGCTCGACAGATTTATCTAATGTTTTTTTTTTGTATTTGTTATTGCCAGAAGAAGGTTCTTATGAAAGAAAAAAATATGAAAGTTGCGTGGTCTTAAGGTGTACGCACTTCCAGACGATGAAGTGGAGGCTATGTATGATTACATTTCAAATGTCATCCAAGCCTCGAAAACACACTTTACGGTAGGACTTTGGTGACTTCAACGCGCGGCTAGGTGTGAGGAACGGCGATGAACTGAGAGTGGGGCAATTTGGATTTGGACAGCGGAACCAACGGGGTCAACGATTGTCCGACTTCATGGAAAAGGAGGGACTCTTTATGATGAACTCATTTTTCAAGTAGCGGTCGGCCAGAAAATGGACGTGGCTTCTGCCCGGTGGCGGACACAAACACGAGATAGATTTCATCATGACGACCAATAAGAAAATATTCATTGACCATTCAGAGATTAACAGGGTCAAAGTTGGCAGTGATCACCGCATGGCTAAAGGCTCATTAATTCTTAACGTAAAGCTAGAAAGGTCCCGTCTGATGAAATCTACTCTTCTCCCAAGTCCTGCCCAAATCCAAAACCAAGACCCAAGTTTGAACTCCAAGATCGCTTCCAATGCCTCGCCGAATGCGTATCCGTGGATGAAATAAATGACGGGCTGGTGGAAATTTTCCATGCCGTTGGTTTAAAGTTTTGTAAGACCCAGCGCAAAGGTAGAACCCAAAAACTCATGGCAGAACGTAACAAAATGACTGCAGTCATTCGTGGACATGTCGAAATACAGAACGCCCAATAAACAGATCTTTAAGTCTATGCGACGCGATTTGCGTCTTCTCTTTAATTCTTATAGTATAAAGAACGCATTATAGTGCAACCAAGGCTCAAAAGAGTTTGCGAGAGATCTGTCTATTGGGCAAAGTCTGATGACGAAGCTGAAGACCAACAGTGGAAGTGTCGTTTCCTCGAAGCCAAAAGTTTTACTAGAGCTTGAGAAGTTCTATGGACATTCTAGATTTTTTCAATATAATGTTATTAAAACTAAGGTATTTTTTGTATTAAATTATAATTCACAAAAGAAATATGAGCATTTTTAATTTTAACTATTAAAATATTTAAGTCTTTAAAAGGAACCAACCCACATAATAAGCATTTTTGCTAAAAGGAACCAATGAGCTTTAAAAAAAACCTATTAATGGTAAAGTTTTCACTGAAATAATATTGGTATACATAGAACTCAATATCTTTTACAATATTGAGTACCTACGAACTTTGATAAAAATAATGGTGCTTATTTCTCTTCACACAATATAGACAAAAAATTAGTTTAATGGTGTGTGTTGATTCCGGCTTGCGTATAGGTCCAAGTGTCGACGTCACAAAGTAAAATTATAGCCGTTCGTCAATTGTTATCTTTTACTATATAAAAATAAGTCGGGTTTTCCTTCCTGACGCTATAACTCCAGAACGCACGAACCGATTTCCACGGTTTTGCATTCGTTGGAAAGGTCTCGGGCTCCGTGAGGTTTATAGCAAAGAAAATTCAGGAAAAATTTAAAATTTATTTTTTGTGAAGTTGTAACTGCCCAACGAAGTGGGCACCGGTCAGCTAGTTTTATATAAAATAGTGATCTCTCACATAAAAGAATTACCTGGATTATTTTTGCTGAAATGACAAAGAAATACAAACCTTTAACTGAATTATTATAATAACTCGAGTAAAATAAATCATCCACGTCATTAATATATTATGACAATATTATGTCATTAATATTATAGAGTCATCCCCTGACCACGACAGAGTGTAAACCTGTCGAAACGTCGGGAAAAATAGGTAAATAAACGCGATAAATACCCGTAAGTATTTATAATAATGTGTTCTGATCGCGTAAGTTTAAAAAACTTTATTATGTTCAATGTTTGCTTTGCAATACGGGTACGGGTAAAACAATATCCGCCTTCTTTATTCAAATTAATGACATCTGACATTACAAAGCCAGTGAATGATATACACAGATAGTCCATTAAAATGTTACATTTTTTAGGCCTTAGTGTGCATTTGTCAGAGGACGCAATTTTATTTTTTTAATGTGTAGGGGGGGTCAGTAGAAGCTTAAGTTCAAGTTTGTGGGGTCGGCACCCTTGTCCCCCGGCCGCCATCTTGGAAAAGGGGGTGCAAAGGGTTTTCGCGCTGTATCTCGTAAACTAGTTACCTTACAGAAAATTTAATCAAACATAAAATGTAGCAAATTAAATTTCCTACAATTTTATTTCTATTACTTTTTATCGTCAAGTGACCAACAAAAAAGTTATAAACAAAAATAAATGAAAATTTTGTAACAAATTTCCTCTATATAATTGTTTCATTTTATTTATTTATCTAGGTTTTATGCATTTTTAATGCATTTTTTGTCACTGTCTTAGCAAATCGTTTGTATCGCAGAGTGTCTAGAGTATCGTCTTTATTTCCGCCATATAAAAAGACGAAAAAACGTTCGCCAACAACACTGAGTAACGATGACTCGACTTTCTCACTCATAAATAATTTAGTTCCACTTGCTAACTCTGGATGCTTCTGCAAAATTTTTATAAATTTGACTTTGCCCATGTTATACCTCATAGGTGGTGGGTAAAAGGGTCAAACATAGTTCAATAATAGCATAGGAATGTTAAGATCATAATAAATTGTATGAATAAAAAAAATATAGATAGAAAAGTAAGCCTAATTTTTAGTTTTTATTGCATCCCTATGAGCATTCGAGAATCCGTTTAAGTTTGGAGCGCTGTAAAACCTAGAACAAACAAACAAAATTTTCATTTATTTTTGTTTATAACTTTTTTGTTGGTCACTTGACGATAAAAAGTAATAGAAATAAAATTGTAGGAAATTTAATTTGCTACATTTTATGTTTGATTAAATTTTCTGTAAGGTAACTAGTTTACGAGATACAGCGCGAAAACCCTTTGCACCCCCTTTTCCAAGATGGCGGCCGGGGGACAAGGGTGCCGACCCCACAAACTTGAACTTAAGCTTCTACTGACCCCCCCTACACATTAAAAAAATAAAATTGCGTCCTCTGACAAATGCATACCCAAATGTAACTTTTCAATGGACTAAGACAAAATTGTTATCAAAGGCTGATTCTTCGTTTGACATCTTATGAAGTAACGTATATCTCAAAAAATTAATTAATTTTGCTCTAAAATGAGAACACTCATGTTTTATTAGGTATTCTTAGAGAAAATTTTGATTAATAATTGTGACTTCTTAGCATAAGTTTAAACAATTGAATTATCATTATTATTATTGTTATTTATTAATTAATATTATTATTATTAGTATTATGTTGCTATGTGATATGTTGTACGACGAGGAATCCCAAGAAAAATCTAGACGCACATTTTTTGATGACGTTTAGAATAGACAATTGACAATTGACTGCAACTTTGTGACGTTATTATAACTAAACAATCAATTGACATTGGCAAAATTGACATCAAGACAGATACCTACTATTCTAGAAAGAAAGGTGACAGAAGGATTATTCTTGGCCGCTTGCGAAGCAAACATTCCGCTATTTAAGAATCCGGTGAAGCTCGCTCGCAACTTCAATTCGAAGCGTGTGCAAAAATCGCTCCGAATATCTCATCTTTGTTTAAATGATGTAAGGGCGCGAGAGGCGTGCGAGAGGCGCGGGACGCGGTACTACAATACCTAAATACAACTGTAGTGACGTGCTTATGTGTGTGTGAGTAGGTGTAGGTAGGTAGGTATATTTCTGTCATTGCTCATTGATGTCAATAAAAATTAATTGATGGTAAATAAAATACAAGCTTCTGTCTGCGGTTTCACGCCTTTTTCTGAGATAAAATAGGTAACATATAAATAGGTATTTTGATCTTCCTACATCTATGCAAAGTTTCGACCGAGGGGACGACCTCTGTGGCGCAGTGGGGCAAGGGCCGTGTGAGACGTAGAAGGTTGCTGGTTCAATTCTCGCTTCGGGACAAATGTTGCTATGATCTGTAATTATTTGTCTAGGGTCTGGATGTTTTTATGTATTACATATATGTATTTACAAAACCACAAAACCACGTATGCAATTCAAACCTTCAAAAATGTTTGAACCACGAATATAAGAAACACTGTATAATGCTTCCTATCTCAATTTCTCCCACGTTAAATCTTATGAATTTATGTGTTTCTTTTTACTGTCGCTTTTTCGTTTCATCGATTTTCAAATCACAACGATACTAAAGAAGTTTTCACTTCAAAAAATATAACCACGCTTGAAAATATAATGTTTGATAACGTTTTTTTGGCAATTTTGTGACTCAGTTCACTTCTACCACGTGTGAATTGCACACATGGTTTTTTTTATGTTGAATGGTTGTGATGATGATGATGATGATCTTCTTCTTTCGTGTCAATTGTCTCTCATAAAAAATCAAATTTGCCTCGACCAAAATGTTGATGATGATGATGATGATCGGGATGATGGTGGTGATGGTTATAGTGATGATGGTGATGATGATGATGATGACTTTTTTTGTAAATACTTGCAGCTCATACAAACATTTGTCCCGTGGCGGGAATCGAACCCGCAACCTTTTGTTTCCCAGCCAGACCTAAGCCCACTGCGCCACAGAGGTCAAGTGAAAAATTTCCGTAATCAAAGGCAAAGTCGTAGTAGTATGTAAAAAAGTAGATTATTGTTTTCAAACAACAATGCAAATCTCAATCCAAGTCAGTGGCACAGGTCAATAGAACACACGTACCGTGTAAATACACATTGCATAAGTGTGTGCGTGCGTAGCTGACCGAGCTATCACACAACCGAAGTGTCGCCATCCCCCGGCCCCGCCCCGTGCGTGCGCGATAGCAATATTAGCCGTTAAAAAGTGGTATGAATTTAGTTGTGTTCTTTAATACCAAAAATTATGACTGAAAACATTTAGTATTCTTCACATGATAATGTTATTCTGTAACTAGACAATATAAGCTATGGTCCTTGATAAACAACGTGTAAGATATTGTGGTTCTTAATACGAAACAAACAGGAAGAAAACTTGTAAATTTTAGCAAAAAAATTTTGAAAATGTGATTGGCTCTTATTTGAATTTTGATGAATAATTCGAAATAAAAACTATCCAGGAACCTAGATAAATACTATTTAAATACAAATAATACAACAATATAGTGGAAATATGCTTGAGTTACAAATCATTTTGGTATTACGTTTGTGGGGCCAATTCGTCCTCCGCTGGCCTCTTAAATAAAGCTAGAGTTATAAAGTAAAGTAAAGAGAATCGGATGTGAATAAATGGAATACAAGTTTTTTGTTTCTTTGTGATGTGAGCAAAGATAATCAGAAAATTATTTTATATGAAAAGCCGCCATTTTATAATTACCTACAAATGACGAACAGCTTTGTGACCTACTATAAAATCTAAACACTTGACATTGTCAAAATTGACATTATTGATATTGAATTATGCATCTTCGTTATGCATGTCATTAACGAAGATGATAATTACGTTTAAAAAACCTAAAAAAACAACCGACTTCATATATATACACAACTACAGTAAATCGTTGAGGAGTACTCTTGACTGTCCTTTGTCTTCATCATCAGACCTCTAATGACAGTCAAAACCCATCTAGGTGTAAAGTTCTCATCAATACAAATAAATCAAGCCTAAACACCAGGTAGTTGCTGTAAATCGTTAAGGAGTTCCCTCGACTGTCTTTTGGCTCCATCATCAGATCGACTCCAGACCTTCATTAAATAGTAGCGTTTTAAAATACTTGATGAGAAAAATTCGATTCGCCACTACGACTTTCGAAGGTTCCCCTCGATTTCTCTGGGATGCCATCATCAGATCCTGGTTTCCTAATCATGGTATCACCCTTGGGATATCTCCATTCCAACACAAAAACAATCATCAAAATCAGTTTATCAACGACGAAGTTATCCGCAAACACACATAAAAACAAAACACATATACGGTCGAATTGAAAAAAAACCCTCATTTTTTGAAGTCGGTTAAAAAAGAACATTAAGACAGAAGATATTAAAAACCATAGAAGATGGTGAATTAGCTTTTTGCTCTACATCAAGCAACACGACCAAAGTAAAATTGTTTTGAGAATTACCTACCTAGTTGGTTAAAAAGTAATACACAAACACGGCACTATTTTGTAAATTAGCCTTCAAGCATTTGCCACCTTACCACTCGTGACGAAACCACGTTCTACAAAATGTTTTTAACGATTTCTCGCTGCAAGCTCCATTCATTCACAGCGCTGAGTGTGGTTGAGTCGCTCGTAAGTAGTTCCCAAGCAAAGGTAAGTAAACTCAGATAAGGGCGGAAGTGAGGCCAACGTTCCCGCCCGTCTGATAAAATAACACCTGCCTCACTTTGTTCATTGACACTGCGTTAGCTATATCGAACGAACGCTAAAACAACACGGATACGAGTACCTACTAGTATGTAACACCTTGCACGGTTATCTTGGAATAAAAATGCAATTATTATATGGATTATGGATGCCTGAGACGCAAAAGGTTGCGGGTTAATCCTTGCCGCAGGACAAATGTTTTTATGATATGCAAATATTTGTCTCGTGTCTGTGCCTGGGTTAAGAAAAGATAGCTATTCAAATTATTGTAATAATTACAGGGATTAGCAAAGTTACGGATAAATATTGATAGATGGCGCTAGCGGCCAACCGCAGTTTCACCCGCCCCGTTCTCGTACCCGTTGTTGTTTCGGGATAAAAATTGCCTATATCCTAATCCAAGTTACTAAATATATTTATTTTAAGTTTTATCCAAATCAGATCAGTGGTTCTTGAGTCATAGGTAAGTGGTGTAACTAACACGACTTTCTTTTATATATATAGATATGTATGTATTTACGATTGTATTAGTAGTTTATCAGTCTTGTAGTTCCCATAACGCAAGCTCTGCTTAGATTAGGGTTAGATGATGCTGTTTGAAATGTCCAGCATTATATCTATTTATTTAGTTATTTGAACTAAAGGTTGATTTATATTACTTATTAACTTAGGAGTGCGAATTACCTGAGAATTATACATACTTCAGTAAGTACCTACTTCAGTAATTGTTTAAGGAAGCAAGGAAATTAAGATAAGGTACCAAACTACCGGGTTGATTCCAGTCACAACAAAGAGTAAAATAAAAGTCCCTTCAATCAAATCAAACAAAAATATTCTTTATTCAATAAAATCACAAGGACCATTTTGAATCGTCTTCTTGCTAGTGAAGCTAGATGACGATTCTTCCTAACCCCAGGATTCTTCCCCAGGATTCTTCCTATATATATATATATATATATAATGCGATGTGTGTATGTATGTTTTCTATAGACTCCGAAACGGCTGGACCGATTACCTATGAAATTTGGGAAATCGTCAGATTGACCTTGTGGGTGATCCTGCCAAGTTTGGTAGCGATCGGATCAACAGAACTTTTTTTTCAATCAAATTCAGTATGGATATAGATTGTATCTTAAGAACGGACATAGGCTACTTCTAATGTATGTATTATGTGTGCGAAGCCGCGGGCAGAAGCTAGTATTTTATAATAAGCTTTACGCGGCAGTTATTGTTTAAATACCTTTTTAAATGTGCCACACGACAAGTCACATCGCTTGGGACCATGTTATTGGAATGAAACCAACTTTTAAAACAGAATTTGTTGAAGCCCATGTGACCGCAAAAAAATGGTGGTCTGTAAAGTCGGTTTACGGACGATAATTTTACGTGATAACGTTATAAGAAAACCGGCGTCACATGCCGAACGATTAGGCCAATCATGCCTCTCTATCGCTTGTTCCGCGCTCTCGATAGCACGCTCTGCTCAGGCGGAACGTGACAATGAGTCATGCTTTTTCATGCGTGCAATCGGCGTTCATCGATTTATTAGATGTTATCACATCAAAAAGTGAAGGCTTTCGATGTCAGTAACGATAAGAATAACTGGTCAGGTCCCAAACCAATTTTACACCATTTTATCAAACAAAGCTTAGTTTAGTAAACAGCTTTCATGATTTAGTCAAGTCTAAAAACTTGTCAAGTAATCTTCATCTTTGTCAGAAATCTCCAATAGACAGATAGACAACAGACATGGCCAAACTAAAACGTTTCTTTTTTTTTTTTTGGTTGTTTTGCGAAGTAAACATAGTGCTCTTATATAATTATTTTTTCTTGAGTTATTTCGGGTTTTATCTGTATTTTTGGTGATTTTAATTAAATAAAGTTTTTTAAAGGTGTTTCTTTGTGATTCGAGCAAAATTAATCTGTATAGGTACTTATTTCATAAAAGACACAATTTTTTACAAAATAACAAATCTTCATCTTCTTTCGTGTCAATTTTCTCTCATAAAAATTAAATTTGCCTCGACCAAAATGTTGCTGCCGCTATAGCGGCGTCCGAGGCGGTGTTGAGGTCAGCTCTTGTGCAGGAGGAGGGGCAAGTAGCGCAATCAAGTAGATGAGACATAGTTTGGAAGGGAGCACCACAGTCGCACTGTACACGTGACTTGTCTAGCATTCCCCACTTACACAAATCATATCTGCATCTATCCACTTGTGCTCGCAGTCTGTTGAGGGATTTCCAGATTGCGTAAAATAACAAATGACGAATGACAACATACGATTTTGTGACGACAGAAAAATAAATAATATAAAAGCAAATTGTTTACTCCGCAAAACGGCCAAATAAAATCTAAATAAAAGTCTATGAACAAATAGAGCGTTTCAGTGTAATATGTCAGCAATGACACCGTCCTCTTACTATAAACAATTTAACACTTGACATTGGCAAAATTTAGAATATAATAGAATATAAAATACTTTTCTGCAAACAACAAATACATTAGACAGGGGATTCTTCGTCTGTCATTTCATGGAGTAACATGGCTCTGCTAATTTAATATTTTTTTACCCGTTTTATTGCATGTTTTCTTCAGAAATCTTGGCGGAATTTTATGAATGAATAAATTGTGACTATGACGGGCATGGATAATTGAATTATATGTGTATTGTGGTGCAATGTGATTTGAACGACGAGGAATCCCAAGAAAATTCTAGACGCCATTCCGCGTGACGTCTAGAATTGACAATTGACCATCGACTAAGACTCTAATAACAAACAAACTGACTACAAACTATAAACACTTGACATTGGCAAAATTAACATTAGTATGTCACATGCCATTAACAAAGAAGGTGAAGAAGAAGTACATCAGACTGTTGTAAGAAATAATGTTTAGCTAAAAGGTAAAAATTTACATCGTTATGACACATGTCATTAATGGGTTTCTTGTTGGAATTCAAGCCCTCTAAACTTAAAAGATTTAATTGATGTTTAACTATTATTGGTTGCCGCGAATATATTAAAAAGCTAGAACTTATTTTTATATTTATAGATTCCTTGACTTAACTAAAAAAATAAGAACTAGGTATAGGTAAATAGGTCTTACTTTCGTTATAAATATTCTGTGCGTGTTTTTGTAATTAAACTCCTCCTAAACGGCTGGACCGATTTTGATGAAATTTTTTTTATGTTCAAGTGGATTCGAGAATGGTTAAGATTCACAATTTGATTTGAATACCTAGTTATATATATATAACTAGGTATATATGCATATATATATATATATATACATATTATATATAGAAACATCCAGACCCGAGACAAAGACTTGCAGATCATACAAACATTTGTCCCGCGGCGGGAATCGAACCCGCAACCATTTGCTTCTCAGCCGGACCTTGATAGTTAGTACGTGTTTATAAATAAATACATTTAAAAATTATACAATAATATATTGTACATGTGAAACAGTTGAGCTATCTAAGGACCGTTTTAATGATCTATAGATAGCTCAACGTCTTACTTAAGTTTGGAAATTTAAAATGACTGAGATTACAACCAATGTGTTAATGTTTCAATGACGCTGAGTGAACTACTACCAATAGGTACCTTCCGATCCTTTACACGAAATATATTTCAAATCAAAGGCGAAAACTTGTTACGCACTCGTACCTACCCGTTTCCTTTTAGTCGACGAAATCAGGGTAAAAGGCGCGTGGTGTACAGAAATGGTGTGAAATAGAAAGGCACAGCGATTGCCTTCGAGGACCCTTGTGCACGCGTTTGAGAAGCCATGGAACGAAAAAGGGCCATCTTACCTAGTCCTTAGTGACGGGTGTTTTTTATCACCACTGACTAATGGCGGCAAAATAAGAAGTATTATATATATATACTACTAATATAAAAAAACCGGACATTTCACACAGCATCATCTGGCCACAAAGTAAGCAAAGCTTGTGTTATCGGTACCACATGACTGATATACTACATAGAAATACCCAGACCGGAGACATATACTTGCAGATCATACAAACATTTGTCCCGCGGCCGAAATGGAACCCGCGACCTTCTATGTCTCAGCCGGGCATTGGCCAACTGTGTCACAAAGGTCGTCAATTATTTGAGTAACTTTTGATTTTAGAACTTGGATACTGACCTCTACTAAAAATAGCCACATAGAAGCATTATATTTATCAAACGAATATTAAAAACCTTTTCAAGAAACCTCGTAATATCTTTAAAAGGGCTATCCAACGATATATGTTATAAAGTATCATAGGTATGTATATAAAAATATATAAGTATTCTATCAGACACCTCTGGGGCGATTATGGAACTTTGATACTTTCAAAACATTGATACTAATAGCTTTCAATTACTATTGATGAATTGGTATTACGGATCGCTGCGATTTCTATCGGCTTATATCGCCAGTTACATGTGAAGTTGGTGTCAAACTATAACTTGACCAACTTACAAAGTACGATTGTGGTAGAATCCGTGTTTAGCGTACTAAGCATTTAAATACATCGTATATTATTGATTGAAATAATGCCTATTGCTAATCGAAATTGATAGACATTGATGCCGATTGCTAATCGAAACTGATAGACATTGATTGTATCAAGAGTTCCATAATCGTCCTACTGGTGACCATAATACTTTGCTTAGTTTGGGGCTAGGTGGTGTTGTGTGCATTTTGCATCAATATTTATTCATTAATTTATATGACACTCGATCGCTAGTAAAATAAAAAAAATATGTAAGTATCCCTAAAAACATTTAATTAAAGTTTTTATTCCATAACTTTGTATGGGTTACTAATGGGGTGGACAGACAAATAGACAGACAAACAGACGGACAAAGCGAAACTATAAGGGTTTCTTGTGGACTTCGGAACACTAAAATACATCAAAAACGATAAAACCATGTTTACAAAAAATATTAACAACCACAATTTCCTAAATATAATATATATAATAATACTATAACAGGTTATAGTAATATTTTGGAAATCGTGGGTGTAGAAAAGTATTGTTGATTGAACAATACTTTTATACACCCACGACACATTTCTCTATGTAAGTATTTAACCCCTGTTGGAGCCTCCATAAGTAATGTATTTTCATCGTAGGTAAGATAAGCAGATTAAAAGAGAGGTCTCCTCTCATCCGCATAGCTTCTCATGAATAAAGCATATGACTTCAAAGATTCAGCGGCACAAACGCCAAAGTATTGTCTATAGTTTGTTCTTCCCTAAAAATGTGTCACCAAGTTTCACTGCTGGAAAATACGTATTATGTAGAAACGAAAAGTTGGAAGTTGAGTCTCCGATCTATCGTCGATAGATGCCTGTTCCGCGGAACTCCTCTGCAGATTACGGAGACATTTACATATGAAACGTTTCACTGAACGCTTGCACTCGACTTGTACCTGCAAGAGCGTGGCCATATCCAGCTAAATTCCCTTTTATGTAAAACGAACGTGTAGATATTTAAAAGACAATTTGTGAAACGAATGGTTTAGATACTTTATTTCTCGTAAGTTCAAAGCGGGATTCAATTGATGTTCTTGCGTGGATTTGTTACCTACCAGTGATTTGTTTACAGCGTTTCCTAAACCGGCATACATGTTTTTGAGTTAAGAATATTGATAATTAGCTGCTGCCCGCGGCTTCGCACGCGTGGCACCTACCTAAAAGTAGCCTATGTCCTTCTCCAAGGTCCCATGTATCTCTATACCAAAATTCATTAAAATCGGCTCAGCGGTTTAGGCGTGAAAACGTGACAGACAGACAGACAGACAATTACTTTCGCATTTATAATAATATTATATAGTAGGGATTTACAATATTCAAAGAAGGCACCAACATCAAGGCACACACCAAGGTTAAATTTGTATGTATCTTTATTGAAATTTGTCTCTCTCTTCCGGCAATGTTGAATGTTTAGTGAATATGTAACTTAATATAACTACCTACTGTACTTGTTTTGATTAAAATACAAATACAAAATATTTATTTCTCTAAAACATTAAAATTGAATGCTCACATTTCTTGTATCTGTCCGTGTTATGTATGCTAGTGTATCTTTTATTGGTGATCCAGTAAATAAACAGATAATAAAAAATATTATCGTAATACAGGTAACTTGCCTACTTCAAATTTAAACCTACTTTTAATTAATGTTTTAAACAATAAGGTTTAACATATATAAGTGCCTACTCATATACATATTTCCAGATATTATAGCTTTATTTATAAATAATAAAGTTCAATAAAACAAAATTAAATTTGTATCGAAAGGATCGCCGTTAATGAAAATTAAAGACCCAAGCAATCAGTTCAAAAATTTCAATTTGGGAACAAGCCGGATAGATACTTCCATTTAACATTTTATTTTTGTTAAAGAAAAGTTGAATCGAGTTGAAAATTATATAAATCTAACAGTAATAATGTTCATCTCAGTTTTTTGAACTGGTTTTTGAATGAGAATTTACTTCGATTACTATTATAACTATACTTCGTAAGAATCTATAATTATTAAAACCGATAACTTTTTTAAAAATTCGTATTTTAAAGAACCAGTACTTTAAATTCTGATGCTTGTAGGCTTAAAGTGGTAGCAATTCAAAATAGCTAAAGAAATGAGTGTCCAAAGTTAATTAGTTTATAGAATCTTATTCGTCTCAAAAGCCTTATATAAAAGCCAATGCGCATATAGACCAGGGTTCAAAAAGGGCACGGTTGGCAGTACATCATTTATCTCGGAGGATGTACGGCACATTTAACTTCGGGAATGATTCCTCAAAACCCGAATGTTTTTCAACGTATGAAGAGAAGAACGAGCCCATATTTTAGCCGAGGCCACTCCATTAGTGACGCGAGAGCCCCAACCAATATGGCTGGGGTGAATCTGCAGTGACAGGGGCATTCACCCCGCGTGCAACCCCTCGTTTTTGTTATAAAATCAATATATTTCGAACAAGGCTTCCCAGCAACAATATACGGATGACGACTTAGAAGCTGTAGGATTAACCGAAATCCAATTTAGAAAGAATGAATTCCAATATATACATTATGTATCGTTTGCTACAGAAATAATAAAGCAGCAACCCACAATGGAAACTTCAATTGCTGTTGTATTCTTACAGCTGACGTTCTATTTATATCGACTATCGATTCAACCTACACCTACCTACATAATAGCCTAAGAATCGCTAGAGCATAGTATATACCTTCATATGTAATTAAAATAAAAATAAAACTTGTGCAAGGAGTATAATTAGGTCCTGTTTTGTGCTACAAACGTACCTTCTACACGACTTCAGTAAATACGGGCTACGTTGCAAGGCTTTTCAACGTTACAAAGAACCCAAAAATACACATAGAACGCTTCGTCACCGTTCCCTGTGTGAGTGAACTTGTTTTCCTTATTTGGGTCAATAAGAACCATTGGGAATAATGAGGGTTAAATCACGTTTCCAACTGTTCGGCTCAATTCATTAGTCTGTATGGTCACACCAACTCAAAGCACATTTCAAATTAATTGAACACCTACATTTCATTTTACTTTTACATTCCCTACATAAATCTTTCTTTTTTCAGTTTTTTAAAAGCATTAATTTAATATGTTTTAGACATATGATTTTAGACGTATGATCTACTATACTGAAATTGATCTTATGTTTCACGAACAAACAAAGAAGCGCTAGGCTAGAAACAAACCGAGTTTCTTGCCTGATAGTTCTTGGACTTGGGTTATGAGGAATTGGCATTTAAATTCGTATAGTTTGTAAGATTATTATAAGTTGTGGTAGATAAAACTGTTTGATCTTTAACACAGCCTACGACATTAATCCTCTATGCATATTTGTCTTGAGTAAGTATCTTGTGTATACCTATACAATTTTGGATTCAACTCTAAAGAATCATCTAGGCTTTGATTACGCATTTGCAGGCAATATTTTTTTACCGACATCAAAAAAAGTGGAGGTTTTCAATTTGTTGTGTTTTTTTTATATTTGTTACATCATACCTCCGTCATTTATGAACCGATTTGAGGATTTATTATTTTATGTGAAAGGATACTTTCTGATTGTCCCATAGAAATTTCATCAAAATCGGTTCAGTAGTATGGTTTTAAAACAACCAGCTGGAAAAAGTATGTCATCCAAGTAAACGAAATGTCGTCTATGGGTTTCTTGTAACATTCCGTTGATCTTTACAGTTTTCGAAAAATTATAATGTACTAAAACGCGTAAGATAAAAACTTTTTAACCGAATTTATAAAAATATTCGATTGTATTTTTTTTTATGGTCAATGAATACTTCATTGATTTTTCTTTTTAGTTTTTAAAATGTTACTCTGTGGCACAGTGGGCCAAGGCCTGGCTGAGACGCAGAAGGTTGCGGGTTCGATTCCCGGCGCGGGACAATTGTTTGTATGATCTCAAGTATTTAACTCGAGTCTGGGTGTTTCTATGCATAATATGTATGTATTTACAAAAAAAATGTATATATTTAGTACTTTTTAGTCATGTGGTACCCATAACACTAGCTCTGATTACTTTCTGGCCAGATGATGCTGTGTAAAATGTCAGGGGTTATTTATTATTATTTATTATTATGTGTTTTACCTACAAAATTTAAGAAAATAAAAAATAGTAAAAAATACATTTGACACGGTGGTTTCTGCACCTCTGTTTTGCTAAAGGTTAAATAAAATACCGAGGCAAGGCACAAAAAATGACTCCCACTTCCTTATATAGAAGACTTACAATCGTCACTACCGATATCGAAGCCTCTCTCGAACGCCATTTAAATTAAATCACTTCCGTTACTCGGTCTCCAAGTTAACGTAACTAAGTACTCGTATTTCGTAATATTATAGGTACTCAGGTGAGTCAGTTTATGCTTTGAGTAATTGCTGTGAATATATGAATGTTCGAAAACGAGTTTCTAAATAAAAACGAGACAAATAGCTAACGTTAACATAGATCTACTTTTGCAATATATGTGAAGTAGCTAGAGGTGAAACTGGCTTTTTTTGGCAAACACAGACTGTGTTGTGTATATATATGTATATATCTTTGCGACGACCTCTGTGGCACAGTGCGCTTAAGTCCGGCTGAGACGCAAAAGTTGCGGGTTTGATTCCCGCCGCGGGACAAATGTTTGTATGATCTGCAAGTACATGTCTCAGGTCTGGGTGTTTCTATGTATAATATGTATGTATTAACAAAAAAAAAAGGATATAAGTAGTATATCAGTTATGTGGTACCCATAACACAAGCTCTGCTTATTTTGGGGCCAGATGTTACTGTGTGAAATGTCCGGTATTATTATTATTATTATCTTTATACATATATAAATCTTCTGTGCGTGTGTTTGTAATTAAACTCCTCCTAAACGGCTAAACCGATATTGATGAATTTTTTGGAAATATTTTTTAAGTTGATTCTAGAATGGTTTAGGTTTAGTTAGATATATATATTATTTTAAACGCGCGTACAAAATCGCAAACGGGACATCTAGTATATTATATATAAACTCATACTCTTAATATTTAAGATCATCCTGCAATGCACTGTTATAAGTTATTTTTATCTGTGTGTGTGTCAAAATAAACTTATTTAAATTTTTTTACGTAAATTTTCTAACATAGTTATAATATTTGGTGTCTTCTTCTTTTGAAAATACTTCTGTATTTAAATTACGTTACCTACTTGTATACAATTGGCATACTATTTCTAATAATGATACTGTCAAGGCATTTCATTTGTAGTCAAGCACTTACAGCATCCCAATATTTCACCAAAATTTACAAAATTATGTAATTTTTGGGGTAACATAGTCCGCAAGGGATTCTTAAAGATTCGCTATGTCCATCTATTTATCTATCCACTGTATGTATGTTAATCCGCCTCAAATAAGAGCTCTTGCTCGCAGACTGTAAATAATATAAAAAAATATTATTATGAAAATATTTTTAGGGTAACACTTTACATGTACCCTAAAAATAAACATTTTTTTTTAAATTTAATAATAATAATAAATCCTTTTATATTTCTTGACTAAAAAATAACAATCTAATAAAAATCAATTGCTGTTCGTTAGTCTCGCTAAAACTCGAGAACGGCTGGACTGATTTAGCTGATTTTGGTGTTGAAATGTTTGTCGTAGTCCAGGGAAGGTTTAAATGGTGAGAAAATTTGTAGCATTGCAACGCATGCCGGGTACAGCTAGTACAATATAACATTTTTTGGTAGGTAATTTTTAATTAACTTAGTCTAAGGCAATAAAAAATTTAAACATATAAGGATGTATCTTGAACAGTTTTTATAACAGATATTTGCTTTATAAATAATAAACTTTGATGTGATAATTATAGACAGAATTCAGTTTGAATTCAGATTTTCATGAAAGTTCTGAACTAAATTCCTTCATTTTGCTAACTAGATTATGTTGAATAGATTAGGAAATTGACCACTAGTAATTTTGGTCCTTACTGACTTCAGAAGTCTTCACCTGTGCGTGATCCAACACGCCCTTGGGCGATTTATTTCATGAAACTTTATCCTCTATCCTAAAATCACATAATTAGCTAGCGAGAGGCAAAACATGTAACAAACCCGGCTCGGTGTGGGTACCTGGGAAGGCCTGCGCTATCAAACAGAATCCCAAGCAAAGTGGCGTCAGTGGAGAGGAAACTTCACCAACCTCAGCTTGCTGGAGTAGATCCATGAACGAATGTTTTCAACTACAAATAACTGCTCTACTTTACAACTTGACTCTACAACTTGACTGACGCCACAATCATCTTCAACAGATGAACCAAGGACAATGATGAGCTAGCGTGATGTTAAAGTATGCTCTGTCCTTGTCATTCTAAAGCAAATAAGTCATTTATAAGTCATAGCTGCTGCGCAACTCACGATGGCACCACTGAATACCAGCGATACAGCTGCTCTCACGCTTCTGTATCATATGCTGAGTAGTAGCCTTTTTTTCGTCACGGTACATAGACTACTTAATGTTATGTTTGCACTATATTTTTTGTTATGTGACGTTAAATAAGTATTTTCTATTCTATTCTATTCTATTCTATTCTATTTATGGGAAACACGGTGAGCTTCTAAAATAATTCTATAAAATTCTTCCTGAAAATGCTACTTAACTACCTAATAAGAAATTTAAAGCATACATAAAAGGTAGTCTTTTGAAGAAAGCTTATTATAATAAAAATTACTATATTACTGGTAAAAATGCATGGCCTGATGTCGCTCTGCCCGTTAAGACAGTTAACAGTTAACCGACACACTTGAAATGTATAAACTCTCTTGTATTAGTATATTAGTATATTCTCTTGTATTAGTGTATTAGTATAGTTGTAATAGTTAAGGTGGTTATAAGATGGATCATGTAAAAAAGCAATAGGACCAAGACGAGTTTCTTGCCAGTTTTTCTCGGGCTTGGGTTAGGATGAATTGGCACCTAAATTCACCTAGTATGTAAAACGTTTCAAAGTGATCCTTGTGAATGTATTGAATAAAGTATATTTAGACTTTTGAATTTTTGACTTTAAGTCAACAAATAAAGATGGCTACAGATTTAAACAACAATTAACTACTCAGTGATTTAAACTCATATAACTATTTTTTATCTTGACTACGGGTGGAAGAAGGGCCTTAGTAGCAAGTTCAGATCTCTCCAAAAATAACTTAGGTGATTCAACAAATTTTTCAGGGTCGTTCGAGCTTTTATTTAAGGTCATTATGACCGTATATTAAGTCGATGGTAAGCCACAAATTTCCCTGGATATTACACTTTTATAACAGCGTGACTCGTAAAACGGCAATTATACTTTTATTTACCCACTTCGATATGGAGCGATTACGCTTTGTTCAGGGATTTGTAGGGCACTTGGGCACTGCTGTGCGCAACAGATTTTGTGTAGTTTTTATTTGATTTTCAATTATGTTATTGGGTTGAGGGCTTTCGTTGAGTAATCATAAAAACTGTTTAGATGTTTTCCACGTTTATTTACCTTTGCCCCACTTACTACTACCAACTAAACTGACAGGAAACTGTCAACATAGTTTTTAGTAGCACTGCCTTCTGCGCTTAGGTTGGTTTTTCGAAACAGGTTGGGGACAAAGATTTGTTTGTTGAACATAGGTGTATGTTCTGTATCTGTTCTAAAGTATGATAAAGAAAGAAAGATAGGAAGAAATGTATTTATTTGTGACGGTATGATTGACAAAATACATAAAAAAATACAAACAATACACAAATAAGGACGCTACAAAATGACTTCAATTCAACATATGCTGGGTAGCATTAACTACCAAGCGCTTCCGTTGGAACCTGATCGGATGAGGATAAGTATGTATTTAAAAATATATAAGTAATTTATCAGTCACCAGAATAAAAGCTTAGTATATGGGGCCAAACTCAAACTCAAATATTTTTATTCATTACAATTCAATGATCACTTTGAAACCTCAAATACTAGGTGAATTGAGGTGCTAATTCCTCCTAACCATGTAGTGTTGTGTGCATTGTCCATCAATATTTCTAATAATTATTTTTTATTTATCTCGCGTTAGCAATCAGTCATCCTGCTCTTTCTTCTTTCTGCGGTTGTGAAATACCTATCCATAATCTTAACTGATATTAATATTATAAATTCGATAGTATATCTGTTTGTTTCGTCACTGCTTTTTATGTTAAAAGCAGCTTACAACACCAGCTTACAGCTAATTATATGAAAATGTAAAAACTTTTTAAGCACGGGTAAGTAGCATAGAAACTCTCATTACCATAATTATAGGAAATGTTGGTCAACCGCTGCGAGATGGGCAGACGATATTGCAAGTCTCGCATTCAAGAATATTAATAATGTTGTTTTTTTTATTATTCTATAATAATTGACCGAGCGAAGCGAGTATCTCCGTTTTAGCTTAGGCGAAAATGCTTTTGTATGTCTGTCTGTCCAGATATTCTCCTCTACAGGTCGCATTTCTCAACCGATTCTCGTGAAATTTTGTGAACAGGTTCTATATCTATATAGATTTTTTTGTCGATTGAGTTTTAGGCAATTTTTCAAAATGGCGGATATATGGGGGTTGAAAACGTAAAAAAAGTTACATTTCAGTCATTTAGAAAAATGTTCGCGAGGCTCACAGAACCACCAAGTAGTTCATTTTCCTTTTATTATAAAAATATTAGTAATTTGTGGCAGCAGTGTGTGCAGTCGGGCTGTGTATGATGATATAATACCTAGTTACCTACGCTACATATAAAAACAATATTGATCCGTAAACCCATGTTCAATAACACTTAAGTTACAGAATTCCAACCAACCGACGTGTTAATCCATACAATTAGTCCCATACAATATCTCCTCGTAAATAGTTTATGTTAATCCGGATTTAATGTATCTGGCGAAAAGGCTTGTTGCACACCCGCGGTGAGAATTGCAAAATGAACTTTTTGTGCTTGTATTGTAAATATTCTGAAATAATAATGGTTTTACTAGTATTTTTCATTTAAAGTGGTAGAGTATACATGCCTACTAATATTATAAGTCTATGAATATGATTTTTTGGATTGGACATACTTAATTCTGATTGGTTTTCTGACAACCTGAAGAGCTGAATGAAATGATTCAGCTTAATATAATACTATATAAAGGCATATACTTAATTACATAATATTTATTGCAAATTCCAAAACGCATTCATAGCGCATTCTATTTTTTCGGTGGCGTCATCTAGTAATTAATTAATATTAATCATATTTTATTATTATTAATATATATGAGTGTTATAGGTTAATAGCTTCACACGCGTGATACCTACATAAAAAGCTGCCTATGTCCTTCTCCAAAGTCTCCAAAGTCTCCATACCAAAATTCATCGGTTCAGCGGTTTAGGCGTTAAACGTAACACGTAAACGTAAACGTAACAAACAGACAGATAGACAGAGTTACTTTCGCATTTATAATATTACTAGCTGACCCGGCAAACGTTGTTTTGCTATATAAATATCTTTCGTAAAAAAATTTTTGTAGTGAAAATTTCTTTTAGCGCGGTACGCATATTTTTAGATGAGGTAAAACCTCTGGATTCGCGACACCGTTACCGTCTGGGGCGAGACGCAGCCGGCTGCTGCGCTCGCCCCATTTGATTATAAACCTTAATTCACATGTTTACAGTCTACTTTTGTATGGAGAAGTTTACTGAGTTAGGTTCTTTGATATATTATCTCCATTCTGAACAAAAAATATTGCATCATCTGTGTTCGTTCAGTATTTGATTGGCAGTCGCCATAATTACTGATTTTGAAGTGATTTTCTTTTTTCATAAAAAGAATCCTATGTTACTTCTAACACCTCCAAGAATACCTATGTGTACAAAGTTTCATGATGATCGGTTAAGTAGTTTTCGCGTGAAAGCGTAACAAACAAACTTACATTCACATTTATAATATTATTATGATTTAGATAAAACGCAAATGGTTCGTTAATAAAGAAAGAAAAGTTGTGTTATTCAATAAAACCACAAGGCCCACTTTGAATCGTCTTCTTATGTACTAGGTGAATCTATCCACAGTTCAAGAAGAATCCGGCAAGAAACTCGCCTGGTTTATTGTTTTAAATATTTATTTGCTTGGTTCCCAATTTTGTCGGATGCAGAGTCGAGTTGGAGCAGATTTGTTACAAGCATTTTTGTTAACTATATAATCTGATATTTTATTATATGTTTTAGGAGACAGTTTTTGCTCAATTAAGTTCTTGAATTTGCTAATTGAAATTTAGAAAATTTTCTCGAGTAATATTTTTAGCCTAACTCGTTTGTCTAACAAGAATTGTTTTCATTGTGGTCAATTTGTATAGAAAACTAGCGACCCGCCCCGGCTTCGCACGGGTGCAATGCTGATACTTAATATACTACAGAATGTCTTTGTATACAACGTTATCTAAGAGATTAACATAACCTAATAGATAGACATATACCATCGTGGACTTGTAGACCTTTTTAAGGTGTACAATACCGTAGTACCTACATTATTTTGATCAATGTCGTGGGGTTCAGCCAGCGTTTGCAATGTAAGCGCAAAAAAATTGTTAATTTACGTCATCACATTAGAAACCTCTAAAATCATCAGTGATCTACTATATTATGCATGTGTTATAAATATAAACCTTCCGCTTGAATCACTCTATCTATTGAAAAAACCGAATCAAAATCCTTTGCGTTGTTTTAAAGATCTAAGCTTACATAGGGACAGACAGACAGCGGGAAGCGACTTTGTTTTATACTATGTAGTGACAACCTACAAAGCGAGCGAACAATGCGAACGTCCAGTGGCAGCCGCCGCCAAAGCGCCAAAAAATTTAGTTCATTCAGCTCATAGTTTGACCACAAGGAAAAAATTTTGGACAAAATACATGGTAAGACTGAAATGTTGAAAATGGACGAACTTATATTTAACACATGTTGAATGGTTGCTAATTTTACTGTCAACGTTTGTTATGTTAGAATGTTTACAATAATTAACAAAGGTTTTATTATTGTACGATCGTTAGTCATATGGGAAATGATATGATGTGCAAACGGCGGTGAGATCAGCACTCAACAATCAAGAACAATATTAATGTTGAGAGCTTGTTGTGGGGGAGGCATCAACTATCACTTGCCTATATGATGAATTATTTACTGAACCTACTAACAATACATGATAATATCTAGTTGTTCGTACAACTCGTGGAATGTGTTGAACATGTTCGAACTTTACATACCTACCAAACACTTACCTACCTTACCTATAGTTACACCTACACAAAATGACGAGGCGGCCCGCCCACGCTAAGCACGATGATGGCACGAAGTTATTTATTTATTAAATATCAGCTATAATTCATAAACTTTGAAGGTACGAGTAGATATGTCAAGGATCACTATTAATTAATTTCTAACCCAATAGGTAGGCTCTCTAATACGAAGTTGTTTATGTGAATATTGAACAAATTTCTATAGCCTTTAAAACAAACATGAAATAAAAAGGCTTGCTCGTTCCTATCTCCCTCTTTTCCCGACCTCTATAAACGATCGATGGGGTTGTATGGCAAGGTGGATGTCACTAATAAATCAACATGAGTCGCCGAAACATACCTACACCCATATACAAGAACATGTTTGCTATACTTAGTACCTCACCATTTGAATCTGTACAATTATCGACTTACTGGTCGTATTACACATGGGTTAAATCACATTGTACTATGAGTATTTATTTAGAAATCACAAATGTATTGGATAAGCCAAGTTTTTACCTAACAATATCGTATTGGATAGGCAGAGGCACTCACTCACCTTATTACATTAAGTTATTAATGAAACAGGCTGCCGAGCTGGCAGATCCTCTTTAAACTACAAGTAGCTAGATATTATTTAAAGTTTCAAAACTATTGGAATGTTGTTCCGCAGCAAAAGTTCAGCTTATGCTAGGTTTAAACTTCCCTAAGTCTATACCATCAGGCGCGATCATGTACTAATCCTGTCCATCTTCGGCCCACGACTTAGACTATTCGTCTCCCACCTTGTCAACAGTCGACAGATTATCGACAGATGGTCAAGTCAAAGTCAAAGTCAAAAGATATTTTATTCAATACATTCTTGTTAGTCCATTAAAATGTTACATTTTTTAGGCCTTAGTGTGCATTTGTCAGAGGACGCAATTTTATTTTTTTAATGTGTAGGGGGGGTCAGTAGAAGCTTAAGTTCAAGTTTGTGGGGTCGGCACCCTTGTCCCCCGGCCGCCATCTTGGAAAAGGGGGTGCAAAGGGTTTTCGCGCTGTATCTCGTAAACTAGTTACCTTACAGAAAATTTAATCAAACATAAAATGTAGCAAATTAAATTTCCTACAATTTTATTTCTATTACTTTTTATCGTCAAGTGACCAACAAAAAAGTTATAAACAAAAATAAATGAAAATTTTGTTTGTTTGTTCTAGGTTTTACAGCGCTCCAAACTTAAACGGATTCTCGAATGCTCATAGGGATGCAATAAAAACTAAAAATTAGGCTTACTTTTCTATCTATATTTTTTTTATTCATACAATTTATTATGATCTTAACATTCCTATGCTATTATTGAACTATGTTTGACCCTTTTACCCACCACCTATGAGGTATAACATGGGCAAAGTCAAATTTATAAAAATTTAATGCATTTTTTAATGCATTTTTTGTCACTGTCTTAGCAAATCGTTTGTATCGCAGAGTGTCTAGAGTATCGTCTTTATTTCCGCCATATAAAAAGACGAAAAAACGTTCGCCAACAACACTGAGTAACGATGACTCGACTTTCTCACTCATAAATAATTTAGTTCCACTTGCTAACTCTGGATGCTTCTGCAAAATTTTTATAAATTTGACTTTGCCCATGTTATACCTCATAGGTGGTGGGTAAAAGGGTCAAACATAGTTCAATAATAGCATAGGAATGTTAAGATCATAATAAATTGTATGAATAAAAAAAATATAGATAGAAAAGTAAGCCTAATTTTTAGTTTTTATTGCATCCCTATGAGCATTCGAGAATCCGTTTAAGTTTGGAGCGCTGTAAAACCTAGAACAAACAAACAAAATTTTCATTTATTTTTGTTTATAACTTTTTTGTTGGTCACTTGACGATAAAAAGTAATAGAAATAAAATTGTAGGAAATTTAATTTGCTACATTTTATGTTTGATTAAATTTTCTGTAAGGTAACTAGTTTACGAGATACAGCGCGAAAACCCTTTGCACCCCCTTTTCCAAGATGGCGGCCGGGGGACAAGGGTGCCGACCCCACAAACTTGAACTTAAGCTTCTACTGACCCCCCCTACACATTAAAAAAATAAAATTGCGTCCTCTGACAAATGCATACCCAAATGTAACTTTTCAATGGACTATGTGATCACTTTGAAACGTCTTACATACTAGGTGAATTTAGGTGCCAACTCCACCTAACCCAAGTCCGAGAAGAACTGTCAAGAAACTCGTCCTGGTCCTAGCGTTTTTTTACATGATTCATCTTATAACTACTTTAACTACAAAAAACTATAACAAGAGAGTTTATACATTTCAAATGTGTCGGTTAACTGTATGAGGGCAGAGCAACATAAGGCCATGCATTCTAAACAATAATATAGTCATTTATATTATAATGCGCTTTCTTCAAAAGACTACCCTATATGTAAGATTTAAATTTCATAATAGGTTGATTAGTTATTTTTTCTGGAAGCTTATGATAGAAGCGCACCGTGTTACCCATATAGGACCTTTTTACTTTTTCTAGTCGAAACCTAGGGATGTATAATTAGTTTCTGTTCCTTGTATTGATTCTATGAAGATCACTATTTTGCTGAAACTCATCTCTATTTTTATGAGTGTAGTAATAGACACATAAAAATAGAGATGGAGTAAAGCAATCACTAAATGGTGACCAAGAAATGGTTGATGCTTATAATCACCAATACCTACATCTAAACCTTTCAGTAAATCGGAGCTGCTTGCTGAAGTTAGTGTTTAACTATCGAAGATTCGAAGCACTTGACTTCATGAGGTAGTTTCATCGTACCCGGAAGTTGGCAGATAGGTTATAATCGGTCTTTACTTATGAATATGCGGTTCTATACCTGCCATCTACTTAATTAATATATACTAGTGGCTCTGTGTGCCTCGCGTAGTAGTCCTTGCGAGTCTGTCTTTGCATAGCTTGTTAATATGGACACTATCGCCGTTATGTCAAAAGCTTCTTCAATCCAAACAAAAACTATATGAGTAACCAAAAACCAAAAATAATAATTATATTCCGAAAGCTGATGAAATTTGTTTTTTTTTTAATTTTTTTACACCCCCTAACACCAAGGGGTCGGCCCCTTGAAGTTTATCGAATGAAATAGTTGTTTGAACAAAAAAGTTGCGTCTTAAAAAGAGTAACAAAAAAGCTTAGTGACATTTTTGAAAATTTTTCGAAATGACTGATATATAACTATTTTTACGTTTTCATCCGGACAGACCGGCCGGACATACGAAAGCATTTTCGCCTAAGCTGAAACGGAGACACTCGCTCGCGCTTCGTGCTCGCTCGGTCAATAAATATTGGTAGACCATCCACACAATACCATCTAACCCGATACTCTGGGAACCAGACTGATAGGAGAATTATTTCTAAATACGTACTTGTGCTACTTTGTAACCCCCAGACACAGAACAAACGTTTGTGTTTCATCGCACAAATGTTAGTTCTAGGAAGCAACCGAATCCACAACCAGCTCAGAAGGCAGAACTACTACAAGCTGAGCTGAGAAGCCAGTCAAACTACAGGCCAAAGTAACGACAGTAGATACTGATTCTACAGTAAGAAAGGCAACGTCATAGGTATATATTATACCTATTATAAGGCTACATTTAACAGAAAACTGGGTCAAAAACAAGGCAAGTAAATAAATGTGCAATAAAAGAAAGCTCTACGAAGTTACTTACAGAATAGCTTCCACTGCACGAGATACGGATATACAAAAAAAACGGCCTTCTGGCACGCCTAGCCCTTATTTGCCAGACGTCTGTAACTTGCTATTTTCTTCTTCTTCTTCTTATCGTGTCACTAATTATTTCAAACCAGTGTGGAGAAAGGATTATAGTGCGCCTCAAACTCAGAGGATCCTTTCGTGCACTTGCAATGAATAACTTCGTTCTAATAAAATTTTCAAACACACGCTTTCAAAATTCGGTGCACTTTGACATATGAATGTTTAACGTAAGTTGGCGTGTCTTAATATAAGCCTAGTGTGTCTTAATGAACAGACTCACACTAGCTATATTATTCCTGAGTATTATGTATAGGTATACCTATTATAGGCACCGTTTTAGTAGGAAAGTAAATATTCCACGTGAGTGAATCCACGGAGTGGGCAGCCAGTGTTTTCATTTAGAGATACCTAATATATACAATTGGCGATCCTATCATACATTTTTGATGTAACGCATTAATTATTAATCCAAATAACATAAAAACAGTGATTACGTAAGTATTGTTATAGTAATTAACCTAGTAAAACTCCACTAAACAAGTGCGAACATGATTGATATCAGTCAGCAAAGATACAGCTTAGAAATAATAATAAACGAGCTAAATAATGAGCAGTGAGGGTGTATTTTAACGTACAAGGGCGATTATACATGCTAACGGCCTTCCGCACGCCAACCAAAGAGTCAGAAAACTTAAATTTACAAACAAAACTGGTTGCCGCCGGGTATCAAAGGCCTGAAACTGCTGAAAGCGGTTTATAATAGCATGATCAACAACCGTAAAATAGTCATACTATCGTCACAAGCGGTAGTAATCTAGTTATCTATATATCCACTTTTATATTAGGTATAACTAACTTCGTCCACGCGTTTTAAAAAGATAATATATCTATATATAGGTATCTAATTGCAAATCTTAACCATTCTCATATCCACTTGAACACACACAAAAAATTTCATTAAAATCGGTCCGGCCGTTTAGGAGGAGTTTACACGCACACGCACAGAAGATTGATATTATTATGTCGTAAGCCTCACTTTTTCAAACAACGATCACTGCAATTGGCACAATGGGATGATACCTATCGTCCACCATAATTATTTTAATGTGGATCGTATCGGTGCGTAATAAAAAAAAATACATTGGAACTTTTTTGTAGATTGTCTGACATTTATTTGCGGTATATTATATACTTGAAGAATGTAAAAAATTATAAAAACAGCATATTTTTTATTTTGCTCTCACCCGTGACTAACCGTTTTGATACACACGGGTTTTACTCACGTATTATTTTGTCGATGGAGGCACCGACGCTGTTTCGATTAATCTAGAGATTTTTTATCAGGATGAGTTTAATCCGCGGTCCGTTCGTTGCCGCTCGCAGTCATGGCTCGCATACATAATACGTGAGTAAAACTTGTGTTTAACAAGTGTATAGTACAATTCACGATAGTTTTGAAGGTGAAACGTGACTAACCACCTTAAATCGAAGTGACATTTAGGCGCTGCGCAAACGTAGACACTTTTTGTTGCGGACACAGCACACCATCACAGGGAACCGTAGTAGCTGTGTCCTGTAGCGGTGATCGGACACAGTTGCCCGTTGCTACTACTGGCCACTGGTACAATTCGTTGCTTGGTTTCCGTCAGTCTCCCTTGGACGTCGATGAAGAAACTCAGTACAATTGTATGGAAATTTGTTAATGTTGCTTGTGTCTCCAACTGACAACTTTTAGTTTCCAGTTCCTGACACCGAACACTTTTTGATCGTCAATGAGTATGTGTTAAGTGTTAACTGAACACAAAAAATATTTACGTATGCGCAGGGAGTGGATGATTTCATACTGTTTCTATAGAAATCAAATATTCATCGGTAGCTTGTATCTGACACAATACACAGAAGTGTCCACGTTTGCGCCCTGTCTTAAGCTAACGTTTACCGTTCTATTTATTAATATAGTCTCGGTAATCATTCATAAAACTCGCGGATTAGTTCTAGGTTTAACCCCATAGTTCCAGATTTACAAACGAGTTACGCCAATAGCACTATATCAGTTCACACAAGAGCTTGATTTGATGTACTATCCGGACCGGATAATACCTACTTATGCCGATCATCGACCAGTGTTAGCAGGAATTATAGTGATGATAGTCCATCTTCAGTCAGCGTAACATGATAGAGGCATTCAGACGGTAGAATTGGCGATTGACTTACATACTTAAATAGCTGCAGTCCGCGGCTTTGCTCGCGTGGTACCTCCATAAATAGTAGTCTGTGTCCTTCTCCAAGGTCCCAGCTATCTCTATTCCAAAATTCATCAACATGGGATCAGCGGTTTAGGCGTGAAATCGTAACAGACAGTCAGACAAAGTTACTTTCACATTTATAATATTAGTATGGGATTTCTTACCAACAGCCTAAGTATGAATTTTCAGATCCCTAACTTAAGAAACTATGAGTTGCCCAAACAAACTTTCATCCCCTATTTTACTCCCTTCAAGGTTGTTTTTGAGACAAAAATTAGGCTATGTTCTTCCTTCAAATGCAATAAGTACAACTTCTTACCAAATTTTATCAAAATCCGTTCAGCCGTTTGGCCGTGAAAACGTAACAAACAGACATACCGACAGACAGAAAGAGACACTTTATTTATAATATTAGTATGGATTTATTATTGATATTTAACATCTTTCCTCTCGCTTTCCTGCAACCTGTGGGACTGATTTTGTGTAACGGGACGGCTTCCTGTTACACACTTGTAACAGGAAGCCGGGGAAGCACGCGATATTTGATTTGATCAATGAGTGCGCGCGGTGCTAGTGTTGGCCGAGTTGGTAGATGGTACCATTTCAGAGTGCTGCGAATAAAGTGTTTTGTTATATTTATATAAACTAATTCAGGATTATAGCCTGTCAGCTTGGTTGGTAGTAGCTCTGCCTTCGGCGCTGTAGTTTGAGGGTTCAATTTTCTTCCAGGATAAACATTTGTGGGTGTTTGTTCTGTGTCTGGGTGTTATAAAGTATCATATTTATTATGTATTTAAAAATATGTATTCTTTTGGTCATATGGTTACCATATAACAAGCTATGCTTAGTTAGTCCAGCAATATTTATTAGTATTATGTATAATGTTAATGTCGCTTATTATCAAGGTGAGATGTCAGATATCACAAATCATAATGCGACTGTTTTATTTGGATTATTTTACCACTTGTTTCTAATATTATTCTCTATAACGAGTTTCTCTTCTCTTCGGCTAATTCTGCTGTTGTGTTTTTTTCCAGCAATATGCTTTCTTTGTAATTGCCGAATAGGTACCCGGCACGTTATCGACTCTACTCCAAGATTGGGTGTATGGAAACGTTACATAATAACCCAGTTAGTGAGGCAGAAAATAAGGTCACTACAAAACACACCAAGTGAATTCCTATTAATAGGCGAAGGTTATGCGTTTGCAGGCTATGATGATGGCCTCCAGGAGGCCTATTAACGAGTTGGCCACTAAAGAATGATCTACAAATAAGAATATCAATATGTTGCGTGGCCGCATCTCATCTGTCAGGGACTTCCGTTAGAGCTGGAGCGGCGGCTGATTGTGCCGAGGATCTCAAAAGGTGCAAATATGCCGGTCGATAAGGCCTACATATTTGAGCTTTTTGGAGTCGAGATCCTGGGTCCGTGGGGACAGGAGCCCACCGTGTTTTCAAAATTATCTCACGGCGTCTGGTAGATACATTGCGTGACTCTAGAGCTGGCTCGTTCAACGTGGCAACGCCGTCAGTGTCATGGGAACGCTACCCTCTGGCAGGTATCTGGATCAATTGAGCTATCTATAGATCGTTTTAAACGGTCTTTAGATAGCTCAACTGTTTCACATGTATTTTATATTATTGTATATTATTCTGTACATTTCTGTTATTATTTTTGACAGTTCTAAAACAAAGCATAGCTTGCACTATAGGAAGTAGATGACTGATAGAGTACTTATATATTATGAAAAAAGCAGTTATAATAATGATTACAAGGTTTTTATATACCACGAACAATCAGATTGAATAGTAACTTATGAATGGAAAGTGATCGAGTTCATTTGAGGGAATCCGTGTTTATTAATGCAAACGTTTCCTCTGGTGCCAACAGCCGTCAGAGCGGCGCGCGGCGCGGCTTGCAGCCTGATGAATTCACATCCATTACGCTGTCACACGCAGCTTTAATGGAAATCATTCAATTTCCCAGTGCTATGAATAAAAGTCTATCATTGTAATCCTAGAACGGACCAAAAATTGCAACATTGTAGAAAATATTGGGCCTGATTCTGTTGTTTTGCTAAACTAACTAAAATGCAGTGTAAAGTATGAATCATAATAAATCTATACTATGTAATCTAACTAATATTATTTATGTGAACTCTGTCTCTGTCTTTGTTACATTTTCACGCCTAAACCGCTGTACCCATTTTGATGAATTTTGGAATAGAGATAGATGGGACCTTAAAGATAGACATAGGCTACTTTTTATGTTGATACTACGCGTGCGAAGCCGCTAGCAGCAGTTAGTAATAAATAAATGAATGTTGGTGAACAATGCGCACAACACTATCTAGCTCAAAACTAATCATAGCTTGTATTATGATGACCAGACGACTAATAGAATACTCAAATTTTTTTTATATACATACTTATGATCCTTTAAAACACCCAGACACAGAGCAAACACCTTTTTTCATCACACAAATGTTTATCCTGGGAGGGAATAGAGTCCTGAACCCATAGCGCAGAAGGCAGAGCTACTACCGGCTGAGCTGACAGGTCAGTCAAAATGTTAATGTTAATGATCTTATTTAGTTTGTTTGATACGAACAGACTGAGTCTGAGTTATAAAATAACAATTACAAAATTTACTAAGAAACGTGTGTTTGACGTATTTTCGTTAATGTAAACCTCATGGCATGGTGTTAAATAATACTGCTATAAATCCTAGGAAAACTATTTCAATTTAAAAAGGTTAGGTTAAAGATTTGGACTTATCCTAATTTTGATTTAAAATAAGATAGTTCGCAGCAAACTTTTGCAAGCTCAGGCAAGTGAAAAAGCACGCCCACGCGTCATATTCAGCAATTCTAATCCTTGGTAGGTGTCGGTAACTCAATAGAAGTAAACTATCGCAAAACAGCTCAACAGCTGCTTTACCTCACGTATTCAGGTAGTACGATTCACCCACAGTTGATTTCGTAGCGTAGCTGTACTGAGAAAGATTTCACTCGAACAAAAGCCGTTAAACGTTTCCCTAGCAACTGAATTCCAGCAGCGGGATGGTGGTAATGAAAACCGACACAGTGCTAATTGATGTTAAGATGGAAGCCAGCTGACCGGGATAAGGAAATCCCGGTATTAGCCTTAAGGTGCTTAAGCTCGCCTTGGACAGACTCGGTAAACACAACACAGGCAAAGGCTTATAGGACTTACACGTTCAAATGTAAAAATAATATTCCATTAGTTTACGGCTCTTCCTGTATTTTTAGGGCGTAGCAACCTTCTTTTTAGTTGGATTGAATAAATTGGATTGTATGGAGTAAAAAGTCAGATAGAACCCGATAAAGTAAATAACTAGAAATCATTCTTCCAGATGTTAAATTTTTCGGATTATTATAGAAATTAAGATCAATAAGTATTTGCGTAGTTGTAGTATATTTTTGTTACAAAGTTTTATTATAATTATACTAGCTGCCCGTGGCTACGCACCCGTGGTACCTACATAAAAAGTAGCCTATGTCCTTCTCCAAAGTCCCATATATATCTCTATACCAAAATTCATCAAAATTGGTGCAGCGGTTTAGGCGTGAAAACGTAACAAACTGAGAGACAAACAGACAGACAGACAGAGTTACTTTCGCATTTATAAAGTTAGTTAGATTAGATTTTCATATTTATTTTGATATTTATTTCATGTCAATTACATAAGGTACATTAGTGCGACTCTAGTCTGAACATAATATATAATATACTAGCTGTCCCGTTCGCGACTTCGTCCACGCGTTTTAAAAAGAAAAAAATATATCTACTTAATTGCGGTACAATTGCAACGCCAACTGCCGGGCTGTTTTGTGAATCTAAACCATCCAGGGTGCCACCAAACGCATACAAAATCATTCAAATCGGTCCAGCCTTTGCATGTTCGTTTCCTATCTTGAATCTATTTTAAACCCTTCTTCTTATCGTATCAGTAGTTCCTTTGTACCAGTGTGTTAAAGTATTCAAATGTGCTTCAAGGCTCCTTTCGTGAACTGATAACTCACAAGAAGCTGTATAGTAGAAAATTCCCAAAGCACACTATTCTCAAAAAAAACGTCATAATACATACCCCCAATTGTTGCCCCAACTTTGTCTACAACTGGCAAAAAAATATTTTTCCTCCATTGGAAAAGCCAGGGACAGAAACCAGACAGTACATATGGCAATTCTCGTAAGCTGCTCACTATGAGATGAGAACTTAATCACACTATTCGAGTTTTCATTAATTTACCTATCGTGCAAAAATCATGATTATCCGTGAAAGCCTGCTTTTACGCGCGAAACTGACATTATAAAGAAGAAAAATAATTGCAAAGAACTTTCAGTAAAACTACTATCTAGATACCGAATACAAGTGTAAAAAGAATACAGATGTAGTGAGTATCTCATTATTATATAGTGAACTGATCTGACAATGGAAACAAAAGGTTATGGCTCTATATCTACAACCAATAAAACCTGCCTAGAACGAATATCACAAAGTAATTTGGTCCAACCGTATATGTAAAGGTAAATAAAGCTAAATATTGCACATCTATTTCGTGCGATTACATTATAATTTCATTATAAGTTTCAAAATCAAATCATTTACCGGTGTTCGTAAAATTGAAAAACTCTACAATGCTTATAAGTTATATAACCCAAAGGGATAATATTAGGTTGGATTGTTCGTCTGTCTATGCCTACTAATAATTATAGGTAAATTAACTAGTCCTAAGCTATTAGGCAAATCTCACTGCGCATTATTTACTTATTTCATTTAAATGGGTCCGAAAAAATAAAAATACAAAGATGCTACGAAAAAAAGCCATCCGACGTCGGCTTCAAATTCCCGACTCCATTGAACTCGTTTAAGGTTCGGTTTAAAAAAAAGACTGAATTGAACGGAAATGAAATAACGCTAACCGGTTTTTCTTCGCTGCTTCAAAGGTGAATGCTAGGTTTATTTCATTTTTTGTCGCGTCTTAAAACCTCTCTCTCAATCGATTTTATACTTGTACGTGAACCAAATGAATTAATGGGTAGGTATATGAATACAAACGTGGTTTGGCAAGCTGAAATACATTATTGTAAGTACCTACATTACGATTACACCATAGAATTTACATTCCTACCTTTTGTAACTATTAATATCATTACTATTTGTAAGTACCTAACTTATTTCAAAATCTTTTTAACAAATTTAAAAAATCCCAAATTAATTATGTTGATCTATAACTTGACGGTTGTTATAAATAGTGTGCCTAGTACCTAACAAAGGATAAGCCATAATAAAACATTTAGATTTTTTTCTTACAATCGCCTCGTTTATTTTTATTTAGGTATTATGTAAGTACTGCTAAAACATTCATTTTTCTTCAACGTAAAATTTATAATTACATAATTTTGTACCTACATACAATTTATTTAATACATCAAGGTAGGTATTATCAGTGTTTCGGAGCACACTACGTCGTCGTTGCATATTTTGTTGTCTAAATCAAACTCCGTGCTATTGAATTTCATGTCTTCACTGGTATCGACATAAGATGCCCGGAAATACAACTTGCGGTAGCAAGCGTCTGTAAGCCATTTCCATGTTTAATTTCCGGCCATTATGCCTATTGTCAATCGGACCCCATTATTCTTAATACCTAAGCCTCGTATAGGTAAAATGAGTTTCTGGCCTTCTTTATTCAATAACATTTGAATGGCGAGAAAATACCTTATGGTATGATATCGAGCGTTTAATATGCTATGTGATTACGAATAAAAGTGAAGCGTTTTATGTCTGATACCTATAAAATAATATTATCTGTTAGCAGCGTCAACCAGCTGATTTCTTTATGACAATCAGAACGGTCCGTATCTTTTCTCATACAAAAGTTCACTGACAGAATGCATACCATAGAAACTCGGCATTAGGTCGTCATCGTATCGTTATAATAGGCTTTCCCTTCTTTTGTTTGAAATTGTACGAAATCAGTTTCAGGTCTGCGAGCGCGGCGACGACGTAGGTTTCAGAGAGATTGAATACTTATTATCTTTGGATCCATTTGTCTATGCCCTACAATCATTAACATCTAGAGAGTCATGTACTATGTAACATTTTACACGAATTTCAACAATGCAGAATACATTTATTCATTTTATAATTATTTGGCGATCATAGTCAATACCGTTCCATATCACGAGAATTACACTTACATCTTTCAACTAATCAGTCGCGGACCCATCATTGGTCGGATCCAATGTATTAACGCTCCATTTACACTAAATAAATTATATAATACAAAAAATATTACACTAACAACCTGCTTAGGTATACACACATACCTACTGTACCTTACGTATCGAGTCCTATCTTAAATACATACAAATTTACAATAAATTCTGACATGTAGTTTCTAGATATGTAACAAAAACATACTCTTAAATCCTTTATAACAGTTTATACATCGGTCGCACAGCCATCTTGGAAGGTGTCCTCACCAGAGGGTCGAGTGATGGTGAGCACGCGCTTGAGAGCCGATACCGGCGGGAGCACCGGTGGTGCCCGTTGCCAAACGCGAAGCGTGCGCGCGCCACCCACTGGCAGCCCGTAGTCAGCCGGGTAGGGCGCTGCTGTTGCCGGAGCCGCGGCCGGGTTCGCTGCCACCGCCGCATGCGACCGCGGAAACGTACGGCTTGTATAGCCCAACTCCTCCTGGGACCCGTTCACGCTGCTGTTCTCTATGATTGGTGTCCTATCGTTATAGTACGATGGGATCGCCGAACTCACAGCTCGAGACAAATGATTAGCCTGGCTCATTTTCATCTGTTCCCACAGACCCGACGGATAGAGAGAGTCTGAAGCCTCGCGTGCGTATTCACCGCTCCCAGGTCTCGCAGCGCTGTCCGGCCGCGTGTCGTTGATAAGATCGGGATCTATAGAAGCGGATACCGTGGGCGAGACTACGACGGGCCCGCCGGCCGTCACGACGCTACCCCGGCCTTCGTAATGATTAGTGGTGTAAGGTATGTCGTTAATTCTCGGCGGTTTAGATATAGGGTTGCATTTGTCACTGTAGTTGGGTGACTCTGGTCTGTTCGCCAAAACAGCCACATGGGGTCTATCTGTAGCCGTTGGATGTACTTCATTTCCTGAGACAACTCTGTCTAAAGTATTAGGAGTTTTACTTTCACAAGCTGGCGTGGGACGAAACCTGATGAATGTAATGAGTAAAGCTAAACATATAACAACGATGACTAAGAACAAAGCGGCCCCTAGACTCGCTATCTGAGCGTTGCCTAAAGATGCCATTCCGGCCGCCATCTGTGTTACGTGTACCGTGAAATTCGCTTCGGCATTTCCACCCTTGTTTTCAGCCACACAGTAAAATTCACTGGAATCTGATTCTTGCGTGTTCGTTATTATTAGGGTCGATTTCCTTTTTGCGTCACCGTCTTCATAAACGTAAATTTTCTGATGAGAGTTGAAATGGCTGCCATTTTGAAGGTGCCTACCGTTCCAATACCAATTAATATTAGCGCTAGGAACGGCCTCTGTTCTGCATACAATAGTAGCGTTTTCACCAACAGTCGCCTCAACGTGTCGACTAACAGGTAATATCTCTGGTTTACAGGCAAATTCTTCAATTGGTAGCTCTGAAAAGGGTCGATTAGCTAGTCGACTCGGAGCCGAACAACTGGGAGTTGAAAGCAGTTTGTGTTTTGCCAGCCATAGTTTCAGTTCACGAAGTTTGCAATCACACGTCCATGGATTGTCGGATAAATCTATTGCTCGCAACTTCTCTAATCTCTCCAGTGATCTCAGAGGCAGCTCTCGGAGCTTGTTGTGGTTGAGCTTTAAAGATTCCATAGATTGTAAACTTCTAAATGCGTCCGTGGCTATCTCTCTAATGTCACATTTGGATAAATCCAGCTTAACGACGCTGTCAAGATTGCCCAAACCTTCTGAATGGACTTTTAAAATGGGGTTCTGAGCCAATGTGAGATCCCTGAGGAACGGCGCATCCATGAAGCTATCGGAAGGAATTTGAGTCAACAAATTATATGAGAGATCTAATTCTACCAAATTAGTCAAGCCTTTAAAAGCCCTTTCATGTATTTGGCCTATTTTACAACTGCGCAAATATACTCTCTGTAGGTTGACGAGTCCAGTCTTGGCAAACGCTTCTTGCGGCAGTATCTGAAGATTATTTCCTGAAAGATCGAGTACTTGCGTGGCTGGGTCTACGGGCTGCGGCACTGTGATGAGAGCCTTGTCCACACACTCCACGGTCTGTTTGCCACCTTTCCACTTGCACGCACACACCGCCGGGCAAGACCCGGGTGGCGCGACACCGGCAAATATAGTTTCCCACACCATAACACTCATCGTCACTATAAACCACCTCATTTTCGTACCAATCCAAATTATATTCAGTCACTAAAACATTTCTATCACTGATTAGTTAACATGTGCTCCGTAAAATATCACTCATAGAGTTACGAAACAATCTCACAAGCAAAACAAGTTTATAATATTATGTTGGTATCGAATCACATCACTACTCGAGAAAGTTGAAGAACGGTACATGACGATACGGCGTATACCCGCGACGGCTCTCAATGAACTGAGAGGGAAGGATCGTCGGCTCGTCTCAGTGGTCGGGGCTCCACGCATGCGTGTCGGCGTCGCCCCTCGCCCCGCTCTGCGGCGCCCCAAGCAAGACAACTGAATCACCCGCGATGAGAAACTCTACTCGAACCGATCTGTCGAAAGAATTCCAAGAGTGTAATTTTCTACCTGGCTGAGACCGCAGCCGACCATCCGGCTTACCAGTCCGCCGACACGTTCATTCATGAATACCTGGACCGGCGGCGCGGGCGGCGGCGGGTCGGTACAGATACCGAGCCACAATAACATGCCCTCTCCGTTCATGCGTCACACAAACCTCTCCGATTTTTTTATACCTATAATACACAGTTTTATTTCTTATGATCACGTTCGACGAGGCTGGGTGTCAGGTAGACGACTAGTTTCATTGTAAATAAACGAGCAGACCAAAGACGAAGGCAGGTTTATGGCGACAATAAAACACAATAGCACAGGATGTGTTCCTAGAAAGCCACAATAGGTAGGTACTTTCATTCATACTTTTTATACCTCGGACACGGTTTTAATTCTGTACCTACTTGGTTTACCTACATCTTTTTACCAATGTACATAATGTAAGCTAGGTAGGTATGAATCCGTTAAAGCAAGCGATTCAGGGTATTTGAATACAATTTATGATCTGATAAACATTCTTGTTTATACATAGAGCAAAAACAAGTTGGCCGTTGAATAAGGGGATCAAAATTATTTTCAAGATAAGTAAGGAAGCTATAAACATAATGAATTGAAATTAGTGATGAGGGTGGCATGCGGCCCGGCACGCTTAGCCATGTGCAGGCGAGCTGGTGTCAGCTGTGGTGACACCTGGTGACGGGTGCGCGTGGCGCCCGCCGTCTGCCACTAGCAATACCTACATGCTCACTTTAAGGCTTCCTGAGCTTTTTAATAATATTATGAGAAGCACTTACGCGAGCTACGAGCTCGTAACGGAATCTAACCAGGCACTGTAGAATGTCGCATGATCCGATTACGTCGATAATACTGAACCGTTATTTAGGAAATACTCCTTGGCATTTTGCTGAATAAAACGTTGACACGCATTAGCACAGTGAACACATATTAGTATGCTAGTAGAGTGAGTAAGTGTTACCTCTTTTTTATGTAGGTACTTTTTATATTGAGCCCTGCCTGATTAAATTCTGCATACCCACTTAGATATATACTTACTTACCTAATTAGGCGTACCTATGTACAGTAGGTAAAGTCTTGGTATTTATTAGGTAGGTACCTACATTTACTCGATAAAAACTATCCATGGTTTATATGGTTAGACATAAGACATGTATTAGATGTGTCTTCACTTACCCCAGATGCGTAGGTATAGGAAGTCCACAACATGAATGTTACTGTAATCTGAGAAATGAAATAAAACATCTCTTTGTTAAACATTTGGATGATTTCAAAACAGTTTCACGAGTTGGTATTATCATAAGTCATAGCAATAACAATTCAGTGAAATTAAAGTAAACTGAGTATGAATACCTACTTATAACATCAACAGATTATCTTAAATAGGTAGGTACCTACCTACCTATTTGTTACGGCGAACCGTAGCTTCGTTAGCCAAGTAGGTAACACAACTACGTACCTAGTAAGGCATAGCTGTATAGCCTACCTACCTACTTAGACTACCTAGATATTGGTCTGGGTGAATCAGTGTGTATAAAATTGCAAGTTTTATTGAAATAAGTGGAATATAAACGTGACTACGCAAATTAAATGCTTCCTAATATGAGATGTGTATTAGGTAGATAGGTACCTACCTACTCATTATTTATTTGTCACTAGCGGTCCGCGGTCAGCTTCGCCCGCGTTAAAGAATTTTTCCGGGATAAAAAGTAGCCTATTTTTTTTTTTAGTATCAAAACCTTCCGTGGGCCTTAAGAAACATACAAAAAAAATTTTGCAACGAATTGGTCGAGCCATTATCGAGTTTTGCGCTTAACAACATTCATTTTTATTTAGGTACTATCTGGTGCCCGCGACTTCGTCTGCGCAGGATTAGTACTTCGTGTAATTCTAGCGGTTTTTGCAGCGCACGCCAGAATAGCTCGCAGATGGTAGAATTTTTCCTACTTACTTGACACTTATCGTAATATTTTGGTCAAGTCAAACAATGGTGGCAATTCGGTTGGTTCATTTATAAATTTAGGAATGTCTAAAATATATTTTAGTTAGTCATATCATTTGTAAAACCTATTCGGATGGTACCATCTAACTAAATAAGGAACACTTAATTAAATTAGATAAAATTAAATTAGAATAAGTTGGTAACAGCAGAATAACAATGTTTAATTTGACAGTCTAAACCTAATTTTAGCTAAAATTAGTTAGGTTGATGCCAACCGAATTGCCACCAATAATATCTTTATAAATTATAGCCTATGTTATTCTGATGATTTTCTCTACTATATTATGCATGTATTATATCTACATTAAACCTTCCTCTTGAATTACTCTATCTAGTAAAAAAACCGCATCAAAATTTGTTGCGTAATTTTAAAGATCTAAGATAACTAACTACATAGGGACAGACAGACAGCGGGAAGCGACTTTGTTTTATAATATGTAGTGATAGTGACTAAGTAGTCATTTATATTATAATATGCTTGCTTCAAAATACTACCCTTTATGTATGCTAGCCTGTGTGTGTGTGTGTGTGTGTGTGATATTTCATTGATGTTGCAAGAACATGGACCTTGACCTAATGCTGCAGTATAATCTGTAATCTGCAGGTTATCAAAAATCCTACCTGACAACAGAGTACAGAGTTAAAACTTATAACTTTTCGTGTTCAGGTTCATTGGACCTGCCTCAATGAATAGGTTATAGATAAAGATGTAGTTTTAGTGTCCGAGGTTCTTAATTTATTTATTATACTTGTACCGCATAGTACCCAATCATTTTGTGGATAATCTAACATTGATATATTTATACCAATATATATATTAGAAACCTATATCTAATTTAATTACACTGGTGTCAGTAACTTAGCTTTATTTCAATTCGATTGTAATAAGTAGGTTTTATAAATTAGATCGTATTTACGAAATTTCTGTAGTTAAAAATACCTTTATTTTTTATAATATTAACCTTGTATCAAAAAACTGGACGGGGGTGGCGGCCGGCCCATGTTCCTAGGCAACTCTCTCATAATTTACACCTAGTTATTTAGAAACGAGAAAAAAATAGGTTTCTCTTAACTAATACATTTCTACGCATGTACTATGAAGTCAATCTGCGGCTAAAAGCCACCTCAAGATAGCCGCAAGCAAACCGAACTTCATTAAGCTTCTAATTATGAGTCTACAGCTGCAGAATTTATATAGGGTAGGTATACGAGTACCTATCAAATATTTTATGCTTACTTAGAAAACTTGTTGTATTGTTGATTTACATAATCACGTTTTTTTGGAACGAAGTTCCTTATCGCACGGTACGGACTTGGCGGTTGGAGGCTAGACGAAAAAAGACGAAAAAGTGTAAGATTTTTCCGTCACGTATTTCCGTCACGACCCTTTCTTTAGTGTAGACGGCTATAGGGTCCATAGGGTGACACGATTCTTAATCCACAGACAAAATATCCCTGACAAAATATAAAATACTAATTATGATGATATTAACCATTTCTACGCTAAAATAATATCAATTATTATTACTAATATTATTATCTATTGTTTTTGCTCTCAGACGCTAGTAATTCATTCATTTGTATTTGTTAATCAATAATATAATACGTTTATCAATAAAAATATACAACGAGAGAAAAAAAAATATAGTCTGTTGATTTAATGTCGGTTAATTTTATAATTACATACAAGCATCACACTCTAATTACTGTCGGATTTTTTTGTTAGTTATAATGTAAATCCGTTATTGGCTGTCTGTTGTAAACTTAAGTTTTGTGTATATTATTTTAACACAAGATATGATTATTAAACTATTGAGCTGAACATAGCATACCTCTGTGGCGCAGTGGGCTTAGGTCCGGCTGAGACGCAAAAGGTTGCGGGTTCGATCACGCCGCGACACAAATATTTGTATGATCTGCAAGTATTTGACTCTGGGTGTTTTTATATATAATATGTATGTATTTAAAAAAAAAAGTATATAAGTATCTAGTATCAGTCATGTTGGTACCCATAACACAAGCTCTCCTTACTTTGGGGCCAGATGATAATGTGTGTGAAATGTCCGGTATTATTCAGAAATTGAATATTTTATATTGAAATAAGCATATGATGTTATATAAACATTATTCTATTATATATGACTGCAAAGATACACAAGTCCCAAATAACATTGTAAGAAGCATAAAATAACATCAAAGTAGGTACTAACTAAATCGTATACGCGCAAAGGAAAAAACAATTCTACATTTTCAAACCCCGATTGGTCAAACCAAATAATACTAAATTGAAGAACATCAAAAGAAGCAATTGAGAGCAGTCTATGTACCGAAATGGAAATTCCTAATGAGACCATTAAACTCGTTTGAGTTTTGTTGGCTTTTAAACGCTTAGCTAAATAGCTAATTGCGTTTAAAATATCGCTCGAATTCACATCTGTACATTTTATTTTTTCCGGAGGATCTTAATGACCGCAGCGTCGTAGTCCGGCAATAATTAACAGTAAAACGAGAGTGTCCCAATTTAATGATTATGAGTTAGTTCCGGCGCGGCCAGGTCATACAGCTCGGTGCCACTCAAGCATCGCTGTTATGTTGTTGTCGTCAGCTATTTGAAAAACCTTCAGCTCACACGATACTCGTACCTATGATTATGAGCTAGTTCCGGCGCGGCCAGGTCATACTGCTCGGTGCCACTCAAGCATCGCTATAATGTAGTTGTCGTCAGCTACTTGAAAAACCCTCAGTTCACACCATACTCGTACCTATGATTATGAGCTAGTTTCGGCGCGGCCAAGTTATACAGCTAGGTGCCACTCAAGCATCGCTGTAATGTAGTTGTCGTCAGCTATTTGAAAAACCTTCAGTTCACACCATACTCGTACCTATGATTATGAGCTAGTTTCGGCGCGGCCAGGTTATACAGGTCGGTGCCACTCAAGCATCGCTGTAATGTAGTTGTCGTCAGCTATTTGAAAAACCTTCAGTTCACACACACAGAATGTGTTGGCTGTTGTACTACATTATTCCTCATATAATAACTTATCGTGATCGCATAACCCAAGTTTCAAATTCAATCATTTAATTCAATACTGGTTTGGATAAGGCCTACATATTTGAGCCTTTTGGAGTCGAGACCCTGGGCCCGTGGGGAAGAGGAGCCCACCGCGTTTTCTAAATTATTTCACGGCGTCTGGTAGATACGTTGCGTGACCCAAGAGCTGGCTCCTATCTGGCCCAGCATATTAGCATTGCCATTCAACGTGGTAATGCCGCCACGTTAGTATATTAGTATCTTGGGAACGCTGCCCTCTGGCAGTGATCTGGATCAGTTGAGCTATCTATAGATCGTTTTAAACGGTCCTTAGATAGCTCAACTGTTTCACGTGTATTATTGTATATTATTTTGTACATTTCTGTAATTATTTCTGTAGGTATATATTATTAAACTTAGGTTAACATGTTTTATCATTTAATTTATTCTAGATTAACTTAGAGCTTAATAAAATTCTGTCACAAAGATGTCTCAAAGACAATAACTGTATCTGCAAGCTGAAAAAGCAAAAAAAAATGCTTGCATAATTGATTGAGTTTGAAATTCTACTCGTAAATCATAGTTTGTCGATGAGAAATTCTATATGGTATCTCAGCAGGTCAGTCGACCACTGAATGAGATTCAAATAGGTATACCTATACGATTTCTAAAACATTAACTAAGTCGCGATACCTTTGTTTCATCTGTTGGAAAGGCAAATAACCCAATTCCAAGCACTTTCATGTAATGACTCGTGATTTACCTACGCGTTCACGGTTGGTAAAGGTCATCATTGATTTACCAACGTTTCAAGAACTTCACAAAGATAGGCACCTTGATAAATAACGTAGTAGAGGAAGTCATAATAACTAACGTTTGAAATCACAATCATGAATAAGTTTAGCCGGAGGGACAGTGCCGCACTGCCCGATTCTTTGAGAAGTTAGAAACTGACGCGGCGCTACTAACGAGCTTAAAATGCGCTACTTATTCATTGCTAAGCTAGCTTAGTGAATAGAGTCATATTTATACACAGTCTGTCTACCTTTGCACCTTACGCAACTTAAATACTGAAACGGACCTTAAACTTTACGACTGCATTACCTTCTGAAATTAATTTCATTGTTGGAGATAGCGAGGGAATACCGACGCGCCCCGTCCTGGATCCATTAAAGCTCAATAAGTCCGTACGGCTCACACCATTCTAAATTTCAGCATTGGAGCATTGGATAATCTGAATAAGGAGGCAATTTTAGAGCACCCTATTTCAGATCTGAGGGCAACTGGCACGATAAGGTCGGATAATGGCGGCACTCGGTAAATTAAAAAGCATGGTCCAACTTTGGCCTCGGCTGCTCGTGGAATTGTGCCGGCCATTTGCATTTTCCCTATAATGAAAGTAGCTATTAAACGTTAGGTGCCGCCCACATACTCGATATTAACGATTTTACGAGAAAGCTTTTTCTCTTTGGGCAATTTGGTTATGGGGACGTAGGAAAGGTAATCGCAAAACTGCACAATAATAATACATACTTGGGTAAATGAGACTCGTCATGAGAGGGACACACTTCCATTTCTCAGAAAACCAACATAGCCTTAAACTAAGATGCATCTTCTGGCTAACACAACGCTTACTGCAATACGTAATTACTAATTGAGAAATGACCTAGATAAAGTTTTAAGTGAATAATCTCGAAATAACTTAAAATAAAATGTTATTATTCTGCACACCGCCCGCCGCTGTGCTCAAACGAACATTGTTTTCACAATCTCCTTTCACATCATTTTCTGCAACACAATTATTTTGAACGCAAGGCTACTTATAATTATGCAAATTTAACATCGTACGAGTTATAATATTATAGGTAACAATATTATTGTATTGTACCTGCAGCTGTGCAACACACTGCAGTGTTGACGTCGATGTTCTCACCTACTTCTAAAACCAGTAAACTCGTCTATAGACCCAATGCTTGTATAGTTATATAACTAAGTTACTTATACAATTTATCACCATGTTCCCCGGGACCGTCCAGAAAACATTTCCGTCACAAGAAAGTAATCTGGAGATATTCCCAATACTTTCGAACAAATAACAATGTCAGCTGAGAGTTTTATTTGAGCCTTTTCGAACAAGTATGGATAAATATAAACTAGGTACGTAAGAATGTACTATTCGTTTCTTAGGCTTCTGAAGTCCACAAGGAACGCATATAGTTTTGCTATGTCCGTCTGTACGTCTGTCTGTCTGTCTGCCCCTAATCAAAGCTGTTGCTCGGATATTATTAGTGGTATCGTTATGAAAGTTTGTACGGTTAAGTAGGTATACAATAAAAAAATATATTAAGTTTTTTATTAACTCATCGTGTGTTAATCAAAAAACACATGAGTCTTTTTAAGATAAGACGAAGTTTTATATTTGTATGAAAAATATTAAGCTTTGAATCCCCCCTTAAAAGCTGTTTGGTGAGGAGTTTTAAAAATAGTAACATTTTTTAAGAAATTAGAAGGAAATTGATTGGGTACCGAATACAAAAGTACCTACATTACTTCTGAAACGAACGAATCATTTTATATCGAGAGACCTTTTCATTATCGAATGTACTTACATAGCTGTAACATACCTATGTTCCCTAACCTCCATAGAAGCTTCCGAATAGATATACCCTTTTATGCGTCCCTCTGGTAGCTATGGAAGTATATACAGTTTTAGAGTAAAAACTTATGTACTTAGGTCCTTACATTTTTTTATTTGCAACACTGCGTAAATACCTGTTTACCACAGACTCCGAGTCTGTGGTAAACAGGCTTTGTCTTTGTCTGTTAGACCGTACATTCATTACTCTTCATCCTCTTCATACTCGTAGATAGTCTGCATATGCTTTGACAGGTCATTATCGGATCTATTAAAAACAACAAATCTATACATTAATACGTGAAGCAAAAACTATGTACCTACCCCTCTTTACGAAAATTGCGCTGACGGTGGAGTATGAAATTTCGCACACTTATAGTTTATTTTGAGAAGGAGTGCAGAATCCTTACTATTCTTATCTTACTTCTTACAAATATTTTAAATGCGAAAGTAACTCTGTCTGTCTGTCTGTTTGTCTGTCTCGCTTTCTCGCTAAAACTACCGAACCGATTTGAATGAAAGTTGGTACACAGATAGTCTAAAGCCTGAGAAAAGACATAGGCTACTTTTTAATTGGAAAAACTTGTTGTAAACGTTTGAAAAGTGGGATGAAAGGTTGTATGAAAGTATTGTCATTTTCAGAACTACAAGCATAAAACGTTAGGCTGTTGATCCTTACTAATCCTAACTAATATATGTGTATATATATATATATATATACCACTAAACCGATTTTGATTAATTTAGGTATAGAAACAGATAGGACCTTGGAAAAGGACATAGGATACTTTTTATGTAGTTACCACGCGTGCGAAGCCGCGGGCAACAGCTAGTGCTAATATATTTTTAAAATTATGCATAAAAAATACATTAATTATGGTCGAATTTCGACCAGTGGGCGACCACTAGTAATAACAGATGGGCATTATTACTGATCTGTCTTGCAAAGCAAACATTGCCCTCTTATATTATTTATTTTTGTCGATTTATTTTCGGTTTTACTAGTAATTTAATCAAAATCATCATCTTCCTGCCCTTTTCCCACATTATGTGGGGTCGGCACAACATGTGCTCTTCTTCCATTCTCCTCTATCAGCCGTCATCTCAACACTCACTCATGTCATCCTTCACACAATCCATCCATCTTTTCTTTGGCCTAACTCTACTCGTAAATTCATACCAAGCACTCTCCTAGTTACATGCCATTCTTCCCTTCTCATTACATGCCCATACAATGCTAGCCTGTTGCTCCTCATCTTTTGATTCACTGGCGCCTCTTTTACACTTCCTCTTATGTACCTACTCATTCCTTAATCTGTCCATTCGCGTCACTCCACACATCCATCTCAGCATTCGCATCTCAGCCACGTGCACCTTTTGTTCATCCGTCCCTTTTGTTGCCCAACACTCAGATCCATACAATACAACAGGTCTTACTAGATTCGATCAAAAATAATCCGTATAATTAATTATATTATAGGAAAGACACCGTTTTATATAAAACTAGCGACCCGCCCCGGCTTCGCACGGGTGCGATGCTGATACTAATTATACTACAGAATGGTTATCCCTAAGAAAAAGCCATATACCGTCGCAGACTTTTTTGTAGACCTTTTGAGGGTGTACAATACTGTAGTACATTATTTTGATCTATCTCGTAGAGTTCAGCCAGCGCGCTGGCACATTTTTTTGCGCTAACATTTGCAAAAAAATGTTTGCGCTTACATTGCAAACGCTGCAGCGTTTGCAATGTAAGCGCAAAAAAATGTGTTTATTTACGACACCACATAAGAAACCTCTAAAATTTTCAGTGTTTCTCTACTATATTATGCATGTTTATACATATAAACCTTCCTCTTGTATTACTCTATCTATTAAAAAAAAACAGCATTAAAATCCGTTGCATAGTTTTAAAGATCTAAGCATACAACGGGACAGACAGACAGCGGGAGGCGACTTTGTTTTATACTATGTAATGATAATGATGATAACAAACGACTAACGACAATATACAAATTTTTGACATCATACTATAAACAATAATAACACTTGATACTGGTAAAATTTACATTATTATGACACATGCCAACGAAGAAGAAGAAAAACAACAAATAAAAATAGATGGATAAATACATCCAATAATCATTATTCAGGACGAAAGTGGGACAGTTTGGTTCTCGGGTACGCACAAAAAATTAAATTCTTACCTGAGCGAGACGAAAATGGACTGTGGACAAGGACATGCCGCGCGTCTATCTCAAGGAAGACCAATACCTATGGCATTTGTATTAGCACGCTGAACCAAAACCCGATCTCTTAGTCGTCACACGCTTGTTTGCCATTCCCATTGCGAAAAAGAACCAGAGACGGAAATCTCAAGCGACGGTGTTGGTTTTCTTATCTTATTGTCTTAACTTAAGTACCATAAATGGTATATGGTACCTAATCTACCATATGTATAAGGCCATAGCCACCTACCACTCAATGATTGTGGTCAAAGGGCTGTTTTCGAATTTTATACAGGTTTTCAACCGACTTCAAAAGAGGAGGATTTCAATTCGACAGTATTTTTGTAATTGTTTGTTACCTCATAACTCCGTCATTAATAAATTTGAATAAATCTGATTTCATGTGAAAAGATATACTTCCCGATTGGTCCGATATACATTTCATAAAAATCGGTTTAGTAGTTAGGTTTTTAAATCAAAAAACTGAAAAAAATATGTCATCCACTTGGATGAAACGAAATTTTGATATTTGGTTTTTTATACATGAAGTCGGTTGTCTTTTTAATTTTTAAAACGTAATTACTGATGCATCGCTTTGGGCGCTTATCGATACGAATATAAGTGCCCCTAGCGGTCCGTCGAATAAACTAAAATTTTGTGGTGTTCGTATCAGCTGATTCTGTGCAATCGTCGAAATGTTCACATCTATTGACGACCTCTGTGGCGCAATGGGCTAAGGTCCGACTTAGACGCAGAAGGTTGCGGGTTCGATTCCCGCCGCGGGACAAATGTTTGTATGATCTGCAAGTATTTGTCTTGGGTCTGGGTGTTTCTATGTATAATATGTATGTATTTACAAAAAAAAATAAGTATATTAGTAGTATATCAGTCATGTGGTACCCATAACACAAGCTCTGCTTAGTTTGGGGCTAGATGATGGTGTGTGAAATGTCCGGCATTATTTATTTATTTATTTATTATTTATTGGGAAACTGTAAAAAAACAGGTTTACAGCGTACCTACTAAAACTACACAGAGATTGCACGAGATCACCAGCTAAATATAATTACTTAGGCATTTATAATCCGGTTTCGATAAAAAAAATATGTTCGCACACAGGGATTGTGATTGAGCTCAATTTAATTGTTCTTGCTTTTAGATGGTATGATGAATGAATGAGGAAAGATGTGTGTTATGTAAAAAAAGTCATCACAGGTTTCCAGACTATAAGGCAAGGGGAACAAAACCGTCATCCTTCACATCGCGTCACGTATTTATAATCCCACATTTGCTTCCTGCTTTTTGTTGAATTTCGTAAAAGAAATTCAGAATTTGCAAAGCAACCGTTTGGGGGCCTCGAATAATTTATTTAATGACATAAATGCTTACTTTCGCAGGTAAATCTTCATTGTTCATTATTATTTTGCGAGGTTCGCGTTTATTTTAACCGTGTTTACACAAATTCTTACTCAGTCAGGGAGAAACTGATCTCTGATGCCGCCGGCTTTATTAACGAGATCAATATCTTGTGACATGTTTGTTTGGTGCAGAAATAGATAAGTACCCATACTACGATTATGTGCATTAACCATTGCAGTTACAGGAAAATAGTTCTATAAGACCCCTACTTTTTAAACCTTTCTTATTTTTTCCAAATATTCCAAATTCCATTAATAATCCATAAATTTACAGAATAGATAGCAGTAGTGTTATTTTTGGTATTTTCTAAAATAACTAAATTACTGTTATGGTACCTTTCAGTTTATTGTAGTAAGAAATGGACAGCAACATTTTTTGATAATTTTAGTCTATATTTCGTCTGGTCTGAAGTAAATACATCTTAAGCAGCTATAAAAAAGCGGTAAGTACTCAAAAAGATATAAAATCAGGTACATATTTCACCATAACTCCGCTAAACAGCAGAACTAGAAAAGCCATAAACTCCCGGAGGTAAATCAAAGTAACTTATTTACTATGTAAGCCGCTTTTTTGGAAACAATCTTAAGATAAATAACAGATCTTTGTTTTCCCTAAAACCCTGCAGAAATAAAGTCCTTACTACTGCTGGGGTTTTGTAGCGGGCACCTAGTTATCGATATCCAATAACAAGGTGAACGTTAATTGAAACTGCTGCCTGGGCTGAGCGACTCAAAACTTTGCCCATAACGGAGAGGTAAGGTACCTATCTACCTAGTGCCTACTTGTAGGACGGACGACTGAAGTAATACGAAACATACGAACTTTCCACAGCCTTTCTCGAAGGCATCGAGATCGTCACGCCATAGTTTCTTCGGCCTGAATAGATATATAATAATTTAATAGACTAACAAAAAATCATAGCTTAATTGTTAACATCTTGACAAACACGGGTTTTACTCACGTATTATTTTGTCGATGGAGGCACCGACACTTTCGATTCATCTAGAGAATCTTGAGTGAGTTTGATCCGTTGCCGTTGCTCGAGTTCACGGTTCGCACAGGAACTGGATTCATGGACAAATAATACGTGCGTAAAACGCGTGTTCATCAAAATGTATAGTACAACTCAGAAAAGTTTTGAAACCTTTTTTTTTGTTTTAAATTAGCCTAATTATTTAATAAATAAATAAATAGTCCCGGACGTATCACACACCGTCATCTGGCCCCAAAGTAAGCAGAGCTTGTGTTATGGATACCACATGACTGATATACTACTTATATACTTTTTTTTGTAAATACATACAAATTATACATAGAAACACCCAGACCTAAGACAAATGCTTGCAGATCATACAAACATTGTCCCGCGCCGAGAATCGAACCGGCGGACCTTAGCCCACTGCGTCATAGAGGTCGTCAAGCTGAATACTTGAAACAAATCAATGTTTTGAAAAATGTTCAAGAATATTTTTAATATCAAAAAACCTACCAAAAGGTACGCAGACGCCCTTCTGCAGTAAATTAGTAAGGTAATCAATAATAAAAATAAAAATAATGAAACTTACATGTACGTACGGGGTACGGGGGTACGTACCTAATCTCCAATAAATTTTATTTTTATTTTGTATAATATAACATGATACTCAGGGAAGTTCACCAATAAGTACTTTTCACGATAAGACTATAGTCTCAGAGCAGAAGCTATGAATAGGGACGATCACACAGACAGACATGATGGAGAAACTTGTTGGAATTCGGTACTTTAAATACTAAAAAATTTACCTCGTAGACAACTTGTATTTTTAGTAGAAACATTAAAATGTAAATCTCTTATTGGCCGTAAGTTAGATTATTAAGGTTAGAACTGTTTATACATCAGAGCTGTTGATTTTGTTTGAATAATTAAATAAAATAAATTGAATAATAAGTCCAATGTAGGTACATAAATAATTGTATTGTCAAACTCAGACCAAATGATTATAAAGACGAAGCACCGCTATCAACCAAATTGAAGCCACCATTTTATGTATGTGTGAATGTCATAGTGTTGCTATTTGTTAAGGTTTCCTGATTATTTTGTATATTAGTAAGATATTGTTATTCATAAGCAAAAAATATATTATGAACTAATTATAACTAACCAATTAATTATAAATGTTAATTAAAAGTGATATTACATTACAAGTATAATATTACCTAAAATCATTGACTGTGGAAACACCAATCTATATTCTCGCAACCTTCGCGCTTTATGAGTATGTTAGGTGTCGTGTACCAAATAACCTAAAAGCTTACACTTAGTATTATTTTAATTAAAAAGTGGCTCTGTGAGACATTTTTAGTCGTGCTACCATTTTTACACGTTTTCACCTTGCAGGAAGACATCGTAATGTTTTTTTTCTGCGATGATTACATTACAGGACGACGACACGTACTAAGATCAAAAAGCACTGTTTGAGTTCATGCATATTATGTGTATTGACACAAAGGAGCACGGTTTTGAGGCGTCATTCACAATCATAATTGTTCGCGGCACGCCGTCTTTATATTTTTTTGGTCTGAGTTGTTGATGAGACTTAGGTATAATAATATGTTGTTCACAAATATATTAATTTGTCCCCAAAAAGGCGAGTCAAATATGAATACTCGTAAGTAGCTACTAGAAATAAAGATAAACCCGCTGTTCCCACAGTTAGGCTCCCTAAAGTAAGTAGGTACTTAAATATTTTATAGGGCAGTGTGTAGATACTTTCACTGTCACAAAAAGCGTATAAAATATCAGATTAAGTATTTTTAGATGAAAAAATGCGTAAGATATGCTGCTCCTACTTGGCTCGGCATCCTTATCATAAATAGCTAAGATCATACAAAAGACTAGACGAGTTTTTTTGCCGGATTCTTCATGGACTGTGATTGGATTAGGAGCTAGGTGGATTCAGGCCCTAGATTACTAGCATGCAAGTACGATGGTTTACAATGGTACGATACAATGGTTTGGAATAGTCTGTGATAGTAAATTAGGTAAATCCAAGCTTTATGTTAACTCTTGGCGGTTCTGCGTGCCTAGTACACATACAATCAATATCATTTAAGTTGGTAAAAAATCTCTGTTTACCAAAACTAATATTGATTCACGGGGACTATTTACATTCCAATTTACCTCCATATTCTTTTTTTAAGCGACTTAAAAAAAAGGAGGTTACTCAATTCGACCCTATATATTTGTTTTTTATGTGTGTTCGCGGATAACTTAGTCGTTTATGAACCGATTTTGATGATTCTTTTTTTATTGGAAAGGAGATATCTCAAGGGTGGTACCATGATAAGGAAACCAGGATCTGATGATGGCATGCCAGAAAAATCGAGGGGAACCTTTGAAAATCGTAGTGCGACTAGTGCATTTGTATTTTTTTTTCATTAAGTATTTTAAAGCACTACTATTTAATGAAGGTCTGGATTCAATCTAATGATGGAGCCGAAAGACAGTCAAGGGAACTCCTCAACGATTTACAGCAATTACCTGGTGTTTGTAACCTCCTTTTTTTGAAGTCGGTAAAAAAAAAATTCCATCAATTTTAACATAAGTAGCACAAGACCGAGAGAGAAAGCATTAGTGCTTAGTGCTCTTAGCGTTCCATTAAATGCATTTCAGTGAAAACAATGTGCATATTTTAACAAATAGTTCACTCCTGGTCAACATTGGATAGTTGGCAAATTCTCAGTAAGTGAACTCCGGAGCGCTCCGCAAATCGCCACACTTCTACTCCCGCTGAACAAACAATGTTACGAAGCCACCACGTAACCTACCTACCTACCCTTTAACAAATATCGCAAATTCCACAGCACAGTTCCGTACTTTTTGTTCTTTTCTTGTTTACTTAGCAGTATAGCTGGAAAAAGCTGGAAGTTTTTGTAACATACTTCCTTACCTATTATCTACTAATTAAACTTGTAGTTTTTCACAAGAAAGAACCAAAGGCATTGGCGCTGGGAGAAGGGTGCAAGCGGGTGCACTTGCACCCCCCTGCCATGAAAGAAATACAAAGAAAAATATGAAAACAAAATGTTTAGAATTCAATTCGCGTTTTATATAAACAAACACAACCAAATTCGTTTTGAATTTGATGCAATTGTGAGTTTTATAGTCCCGACAATCAATTATTTTTGATAATTAGACGACCTCTGTGGCGCAGTCGGCTAAGGTCCGGCTGAGACGCAGAAGATTGCGCATTCGTTTCCCGCCGCGGACAAATGTTTGCATGATTGATCTGCAAGTATTTGTTTCGGGTCTGGGTGTTTCTATGTATCATAATGTATGTATTTACAAATAAATTTATAGGTATTAGTAGTATATCAGTCGTGTTGTACACATAGTACAAGCTCTGCTTACTATGGGGCCAGATGATGCTGCGTGTGCAATGTCCGGGATTATTTATTTTCAAAAGTTAATTCGAAAATGTAGATGGTCGATTTTCCCGTGTACCTAGTGGAAGGTCATGTTCGCATGCCAATTATCGTTTGTACTTACCTATGGGGTAATACGAGTATAGGTACTATAATGTATAATGCTCTTATTTTTTTTCAAAATGGCTGAGCTTTGGGGGTTGAAAACGTAAAAAAAGTTATTTACGCCATTTCAAAAAATGTTCGCGAGATCTACAGCTCACAGATGCACTAGTTATAGATTATACGAAGGTACGAAGTTTACCAAGTCATCTAGTTTAAAATATAAAATGTTCTAACATAACAAAAACTTATGCAACAACAATACCCAACCTATGAGTCAGTGATATCTGTACAAGTCACAACCTGCATTTGCATAGCGATTAATACCTAAAAGCTAGGCACGCTGCGACACAGGAACAAGGTTGAATCGACAGGTTATTACAAGTTGAGATTTATCTGTGTGAGTACTAGCTTCCTCTACACACACAGGCACACAACGAGACAGACACTCCGCGTGGCGACAGGACGTCCCACGCAGAAGCTCGTTCCAAGTAATACCGGTCGACATATCTGCATGATGCGTGATAGTGATAGTTATAGTTATACTTACTTAGAGAATTATTGTCATTGTCTCGGGTGTTCCTAGGTATAATAATGTAGTATAGGTATTAAAAATAATTATGAACAAACAAAAACCGACTTCAAACAGGAACCTAAAAAGTCATATTTACGTTTTAAAAACTAAAAAGAAAACCGACTTCAATGAATATAAAAAATATCATCGATGTATACGTTTTTTAGATTTTTGTTGATTTTTAAAAACCGATCGACCGATTTCGATAAAATTTAAATGGGACCTGGGAAGTATAGGTACCCTTTGAAACAAAAAAGAATTGTCGAAATCGGTTCAGGCGTCGTTTGAGTAATGGTTGAATATAAGTACATAAAAAAAATAAGCTTGCGACGAATTGAGAACCTCCTCCTTTTTGATGAAGTCGGTTAAAAATACGCTTTACATATTGAGAAACAAGTGATTTAGCTAACTAATTATGTATCTAATAACTTTAAATGAGTAATTCTTGTATACCTATTATGTAATCTGAATCTCGTAAACGGCTCCCAACGATTTTCATGAAACTACATGGAACTGCATACTAAAATGCAGGGGTTTTGGGGGCGATAAATCGATGTAGGTAGGTTTCATTTTTAGAAAACATCGTTTTTTCCGTTTATACTCGGTTATCAATTCAATTCAATATATCTTTATTCTATTAAATCACAAGGACCACTTTGAATCGTCTTCTTACATGCTAGTGAATCTAGGTGCCGGTTCCTCCTAACCCCAGTTCAAGAAGAATCCGGCAAAAAACTTGTCTGGTCTTAACACTTTTTTGTATGATCCTTGACAATTTTGTTACGGATGCCGAGTCGAGTTGGAGCAGATTCATCCCAAGCTTTTTTGTCATCTAAATAATCAGATATTTTATAATATGCTTTAATAGACAGTTTCTGTTTAATTACGTTTTTAAATTTGCCAATCGACAAATCTAACACGTCGCTTGGGACCTTGTTATATCCAGGTAGTTATGTTAATTTAGGCACCGACACTGTTTCGATTCATCTAGATATCTTCATCAGGGTGAGTTTGATCGCTCCTGTTTGCCATTATTAAAACGCGAGTAAAAATCCTATGTTATTCAAAATGTATAAGTAGCATTATACTCACTAAAGTTTCGGAAGCGAAAATACGCTTTATAATAAGGCTTGCCAACCAAACTTACCGACTTCTCGTAACTGCATTGCTGGCATTAATTTCTCAAATAAATTAATAAATAATCCTGAACATTTCACACAGCATCATCTGGCCGCAAAGTAAGCAGAGCTTGTGTTATGACCACATGACTGATATACTTACATTTTTTTTTGTTAATACATTATATATTATAGAAAGAAAAATCCAGACCCGAGACAAATACTTGCAGATCATATAAACATTTGTCCCGCGGCGGGGATCGAACCCGCAACCTTCTGCGTTTCAGCTGAACCTCAGCCCACTGCAACAGAGATGTCGTCAAAAAAAAAGCAAATACTTAGTAAAAAAATATTTCTCTTATAATTTACGAGCTGTGCTCCTTACGGTGATTGATGCAGTTATTTCCACCTGTTTCTCTCCAGGTTCGCCTCCTTGATCTCATTAAACGACACCACAGCTACCTAATCTTAATTTGCCTCATGTTGTTAATTTGCGCTCTTACTCTCTTATGTTTATTTAAGTAGTGTATTTATATGCATATTATATATATCTAGCCTCACTTTATTACAATATTTTTAAATACAAACATTTCTTACTGCCACATTTAAAGTCATTGGTTAAAGACCTAAGTCCCTCAACAAATCAAATTAAATCAAATATATTTTTATTTTAGTTCCATGTACATAAATGATGGGTATGGGATCTCTTCTTTTAAGTTTACACCTGTGTTAGAGTCCCCCCTAGAGTTTGAATTGTTTTTTTTTATATCTACCTATTTACCTCTATAGATAAGTTCTAAACGAGTTGAATACAAAATATGGATTCGAATTAGTTTAAGTATAGTATAGCTACACTTAATCTAATCTAACTAATATTATAAATGCGAAAGTAATTCTGTCTGTCTGTGTCTTACGTTACGTTTTTACGCCTAAACAGCTGAACCGGTTTTGATGATTCTTGGTATAAAGATATATGAGAATTTGGACAAGGGCATAGGCTACTTTTAATGTAGGTACCACGCGTGAGAAGTCGCGGGCAGCAGCTAGTTCTAACGAACTAAATTTATAAATATGAATCCTAGATTACGAGATAACATTTCTTTCCTTCACTTTCCTCATACAATTTTAAAATAAACAATGAGGTCTCAGACGTTTCAGTTAGTCTCAAAATTTTAAGTGGCGTTCAAAATTCGGGGCATGGTGTGACAGTGACTCTTTATTACTATAATTTATGTTCCATTCACAAACGGAAACCCCACCTAAGTACTTAAATTAGTCGGTTTTGTGAGCTGGTGTGGCGATCCAATAAAAATATTTTTGTATTAAGCTCATGGGTCCGTGTGAGGCGAGCGCGGGCCTTGAGATCGTGTCATCGATAAATTCGAAGTCCGAGCAGTCCGAGCTAAAAGGGAAATTGTGTTTAGATGTCTGCCGCGGTTAGGGCTGCTACCCCACTTCAATATCACGTAGGTATGAAAATTATGTGTAAAAGACGTCGGAATCGGATAAAAATAACAGAAGTGCACAGAATAATATAGAATATTGTGAGATGCTAACATCATCTGCGTGAGATATTTATGTCGTTTTCTGAGCATACGCTCAGCTCTACCCAGCCCTATTTGAGTTCAATTTCTGGTAGAAATACAAAATTCCCCCGGACATAAATAACCTCATTTGACATTTCACACAGCATCATCTGGGCCCAAAGTAGGTAAGCAGAGCTTGTGTGATGGTTACCACATGACTAATATACGACTTATTTACTGTTTTTTTTAATACAAACATATTTTAAATACATCTATATATTAATACGTGAAGCAAAAACTTTGTACCTCTTTTTACGAAAAATGTGCGGACGGAGGAGTATGAGATTTCGCACACTTATAGTTTGTATACAGAAGAAGTGCAGAACGCTAATATTTTTTTTAATTTTGCATAAAAAAATTATTAATTAATAATTAATTAATTAATTGATAATGGTTCAATTTGGACCAGTAGGTGGCCACTAGTACATATAAATACACATAAAAACACCCAGACCCGAGACAAATACTTGCAGATCACACATACATTTGCCCCGCGGCGACAATCGAACCTACAACCTTCTCCGTCTCAGCCTATATAGCGTGACCCAAGAAGTGTCTCCCATAGATTTATATACTAGTGGCTCTGTGAGCTGTGGACCTCGCGATAATTTTTAGAAATCACTGAAATGTAACTTTTTTTACGTTTTCAACCCCCATATCTCCGCCATTATGAAAAATTTCCTAAAACGGAATCTACAAAAATATCTATATAGTTAAAGAACCTGCTCACAAAATTTCACGAGAATCAGTTGAGAAATGCGACCTGTAGAGGAGAACATCCGGACTGACGCCGGACATACGAAGGCATTTTCGCCTAGCATTTTAGTCTTTACGTCGATGCTGTCTCCTATCTAACCCAGCGTATTAGCATTACCATTCAACATGGCAATGCCAGTCTCTTGGTTCGTTATAATCGTTTTAAACAGTCATTTAAACAGTCAAATCAAAAAATCAAAACATATTTTATTCAATACAATCACAAGGATCATTTTAAAACGACTTACATACTAAGTGAATGTAGGTGCCACTTCCTCCTAACCCAAGCCCAAAGAGAGCAAGAAACTCATCCTGGTCCTAGCGCTTTTTTGCATGATCCATCTTCCATCAACTACCTTAGCTACGCAAAACTAATACAAGAGAGTTTATACATTTCAAATGTGTCGGATAACTGTCTGAGGGCAGAGCAACATGAAGTCATGCATTCTTATCAATAATATAGTAATTTATATAACAATCATTTATATTGACGACCTCTGTGGCGCAGTGGGCTAAGACCTGGCTGAGACGCAGAAGATTGCGGGTTCGATTCCCGCCGCGGGACAAATGTTTGTACGATCTGCAAGTATTTGTCTTGGGTCTGGGTTTCTATGTTTATTATGTATGTATTTACAAAAAAAATTATATAAGTAGTATTCATCCATGTGGTACCCATAACACAAGCTCTGCTTACTTTGGGGCCAGAAGATGCTGTGTAAAAGGTCCGGAATAAAAAAAAAAAAAAAAAAACGATTTTTCAAAAGATTTCCCTTTATGTAAGCTTTAAAACATCCCAATAGTTGCGCTTTCAGGCAGCTTATTATTAATAGCTCAACTGATTTATATGATATTTATATTATGTTCATTACTGTAATAGTATCAATTTAAAAGAGCTATGTTACTTCATAAAATATAAAAACAAAGAACATAGTGGCAGCCCTAATACTGCTGCATCGAAATGATGACATCCTACTTCCAATAGAGTGACGTCAGCGCCTGCGCTGCTTCCTTCTCACAACTCACGATCACGAGCCTTGATAAGTAAAACCCAAGAGCCTTGTAACTTTTTGTCTTTATTTTTATTAATTAAGGTATCTACCTACCTAAGGTAAGTAAATAAAATGTCAAAGTCAAAACATTCTTTTTTCAATAAAATCACAAAGACCACTTTGAATTTTTTTACATGCTAGTGAATCTAGGTGCCGGTTCCTCCTTACCCAAGTTCAAGAAAAATCCAGCCTAAACTCATCTGGTCTTTACACTTTTTTGTATGATACTTGCCATTTTGCCATGTCGTCAATTTAGATTCATCCCAAGCTTTTTTATCGTCGAAATAATCAGTTATTTTAGAATAAGAGACAGTTTCTGTTTTATTACATTTTTAAATTTGCCAATCGACAAATCTAACACGTCGCTTTGGACCTTGTTATAGAAGCATACACTTTGCCCCATAAAATATTTATTAACTTTAGCAAGCCTTACTGTGGGAACAGCGAGTTTATCTTTATTTCTAGTATTACTACAAATATAGATGATGATGATTATCGCTATTTTCTTTAAACAAATGAAAATTTTTGTGTACATTCATTAGATTTTAACCGACTTTATCAAAAAGGAGGAGGTTCTCAATTCGTCAGAATCTTTTTTTTTATGTATGTTCACCGATTACTCGAAAACGTCTGAACCGATTTGAAAAATTATTTTTTTGTTTGAAAGGGTATACTTCCCATTTAAATTTTATCGAAATCGGTCGAGCTGAAAAATCAACAAAAATCATAAAATTTTATGCATCGACGATATTTTCGTTTACTCCGATACCTCGTTGTCTCATTGGAGCAGTTCGTTTATTTGCCCTACCCATATTATATAATGTACAAAATACATCTACTTTCCACTAAAAATGTATTATAGGCTCAAATTTCATTCAATGAAGTCGGTTTTCTTTTCAGTTTTCAAAACGTAATTATCATATATGTATATACTGACAAGGCACTGTCATGATATTTATTTCTAAGTGATTCTCTAAATATTAAGATCCACTGCCACTTTCCATAATAGTAACGTATGCATAATAATAGAGTTTTATACAACGGAAACTACACGTTTGTGATAGCAACCAATCAAGAATATTTATAGGAAACCATTAGTAATAAGCACCATTTTTAGTATCAGGTTAAATACTTGATGAACATTTTTAAAAATTTATATAGTCTACATATAACTTCTAAAACTATCATGGTTTGAACATAATTTGACTCAAAACTGGATATTTACCATGATATGAGTTTTTCTGTTTTCCGATATTTCGGCAAAGTTGCATGCGCCATGATCATGAGATAAGTTTTTGCAACTGTATCAAAATATCGGAAAGCAGAAAACTCATAATTCATGGTAAATCCCGTTTTAAGTGAAAATTACCAAAAATATAAATATGTTTTATTCAAGTACTTAATTCTTTAATAATTATAGAAAACGAAATGAAATACTTTTGGTCTATCTTATAAATACACACTAGCTAATGTGTTCTGTTGCCATCTCTATTCTTTGGCATTAGAATGACAAGGATAGAGCATACCTACTTAAGCGCCACGCTAACTAATAATGTTTATGTGAGTATAAAATGTTTGTGCCGGTGATATAACCTGGAGCCTTCAGTATAAGTTATTATAAATGATATGAAATGAAAAAAAAAAGGAAATAATGAAATGGTATTAAAAATATTGTTGTCTGTAGTCGGTTTAGGGACGATGATTTTACGTGATAACGTCATAAGAAAACATTGATGACGCGATCGTGCCTCTCTATCGCTTGTTCCGCGCTCTCGTTTGCACGCTCGGCTCAGGCGGAACGTGACCATGAGTCATGCCTCTTACTTCCTAATTTTAAATTGTTTTGAAAGAAACTGTTTAATTATGAAATAATGTGTAAAATATACAATAATCATCATCTTCTAATTTTGACGTCGTTTTAACTTGAAAATTTCACTAATAGGCGGAAAGTAACTTTTTATTTCCATCTCCCAGCACCCCCCACCTCTCAGCTCGCATTTCCCATCTCGCATCTCTCAGCTCGCATCTCACATCTCCCATCTCGCATCTCCCAGCTCCCAGCTCCCATCTCCCAGTTCCCAGCTCCCAGCTCCCAGCTCCCAGCTCCCAGCTCCCACCTTACTCAATATATACTCAGCTATATATTTTAATCCTTATTTCCGTTTATCACCTTACTAGCAACGTACCTATATACAGTACTAGCTGCTGCCCGCGGCTTCGCACGCGTGGTACCGACATAAAAAGTAGCCTATGTCCTTCTCCAAGATCCCATCTATCTCTATACGAAAAGGCATCAAAATCGGTTTAGCGGTATAGGCGTGAAAACGTAACGAACAGACAGACATACAGACAGAGTTACTTTTACATATATGATATTAAAAGTATAGGTAGATGATATAACATGTTCTAATAGTTTGCAATATTTTATATACTTAGGTATTTACATCTATATACAGTGTCAGTGCCCCCATCGTCAAAATAATACGTAAATAAACCCGATGAACGCCGGCGCCGGCTGCACGTACGAAAAAGCATGACTCATAGTCACGTTCCGTCTGAGCCGAGCGTGCAAGCGAGAACGTGGAACAAGCGATAGAGAGGCAAGATCGGCTTAAGCGTTCGGTTCGAGACGCCGGATTTCTTATGACGTTATCACGTAAAATTATCGTCCGTAAACCAACTACACAGACAACCATTTTTTTTTTTGAGGCAGCTTTATATCATTTCATATTTTTGTAGGTATATATAACATGTATTGTCTAGTAGGCCTATCTATGCAATAAGAATACGACTCCCACCCAGACGTTACTAAAAGCAATGGGGTATTCTGTCGTCCGTGCACACAATGACGACCAACCCGGTTGTTCTTTATGCCAGGAACAGGTAATATTGAAGGGTTGGACTAGACTTCCCTGTGCTACTATCGATTACGCACTTTGGACATCGAGATGACATGTAAGTATTATAGTAAATAAATGTGTACTATTTTTGGAGTTATTACTAGTATGGCCCATGTCGAAGCTATGGTGGAAAAATAATACTATTTTCATATCCGCTACGGTCCGTGTTATTTATGACGAAAGGTATCGAGTTAAGTACTGTCGTCAACTAATTTCTTAGATTAAATAGACCCAAACAATTATCGTCGTGTTAAATACAAGCCATCCTAAAAAATACAATACAACTGACAGGCGAACTATTGCAAATAAACAAAAGTGCATCACTAGACGGATTTGAAAAATGAACATCGATATATGCTTAAATAGAGAATTCATCTTTGATAGCCTTAAATATGACTCGTGTTCTCTCACTCGCAACAATATTAGTGTGAGAGAGAAAAGACTAGAGCCGCCATTTTTTTTTGTTATTATTAACTTCCGTTTATTTTCTCATACAAAAAATACTAATGATTGCTACGGATGTTTGCATAATATACTTACATACTCAAGCATGTTATTATCTGATTGCTTCGTGTTTTTTTTATAATTTCTTGCCTACCTGCTTATGTTATGTATAATTATGTTTGATGTGTAACCTTTTCTCCTCGCTTTCCTGCAATCTGTGCGAGTGATTTCGTGAAAAGAGACGGAAGTGTGCCACAGGAAACCTGAAAGCAGGCGCTAATTGATTTGATCAATAAATTCCTAATTCAGGATATAATGTTAATGTTGCTTTACAAAAGTGAGATGTTAGATGTTTCACGTCATATGCGACTACTGTATGGCTCGCACGTTTTTTTTATTTGTGAATGTGCAGTTGTTAACCTGTGTTAAGTGTATTTTAAATAAATTAATAATAATAATCATAATTCGACCCAAGCAAAACCAATCATCTAACCAAACGCAAGCTTGTATTTTCTCGCCGATAAAAAGGGAGTTTTTCCTAGTCCCCGATTTCCGAAATGTACGGGTAACTGTAGAATATCACCTCTTGGGAACTCTTGGGAGTTTCACTTACAAAGACTCTCAATTTTGGCAGCGCAGGCCAAGACTGCTGCCATGAAGCTTGGCATCCTCAAGGTGAGGCGATACCTAACACCTGGACAGCTTTCCACTTTATATAAAGTTCAAGTCCGGTCGGGTATGGAGTATTGCTGCCATCTATAGGATGGTTTAACCAAACACCAGCTGGCTGCTTTGGACTCGATCTAGCGTAGAGCATAGAGGCTGATAGGTGAGCAGTTAAACGCGGAGACAAAGCTCCAGAGTCTCGAGCACCGCCTTTCGATCTTTTATAGAATACATTTCGGAGAATGTGCCCAGGATTTGCTTGATCTAATTCTGTTATCTCCTCTTCACATCAGGACAAGCAGACATACCGCTCAATACCATCGATACCTTGTCAGTCTAGCCATACGAACAAAGCTCTTTGGTTTTACATTTATAATGCGTACTGCCAACCAAGGATTGGAATGCTTTGCCGTCGTTGGTCTTTCCCGAAAACTACAATCTGGTTCTCTTCAAGTAAAGATTAAATACATAGGTGTCTTCTAGACCTGCGTGCACCATCGTCGGCTGCATCATCGCTTATCATAAGGCGAGATCGCGGTCAACAAAAACCCCCAAAGTAAGCAGAGCTTATGCTATGGATGCAACGTGAGATATATTACTTATGTATATATTCTTTTTGTAAGTATATACACTTACATATTATACATAGAAAAACGCAGACCTGAGACAAATACTTGCAGATAATAAAAATATTTGTCTCACGACGGGAATCGAGCCCACAACCTTTTACGTCTCAACTGGGTCTTGGCCGATAGCGACAAAGAAGTTATAAAAAATATAGCAGTGTTATTATAATAACTTAAATAAAGAATAGAATAGAATAAATTTATTGTACACCTTATGAAATAAAAATACAATACTGATAACAATTTAAACATGGTAAGAATACTTAAGTGATACAATGGGCGGCCACATCGCTTGAGAGCGATCTCTTCCTGGCAACCTTTGGATGGAAAGGAATGTACAAATTAGAATGGACGGCACGGCGTACATTAAACGAATATTGTGATTAAAATATTAGTTACGATTAATCATCGTTGCCTTCAAAGCATACAATTTATAAAATGCAGTGAAACATTACATCTACATATTTGCGAGTAGGTAGAGGTACCCGACGAAATAAACAAACTAAGTAAGATGGCGAAGTAATCGACAAACATCGTTGGAATCCCTAGAGAAACGGCAATATCGCTGCGATGCTATGTGATTGGCGCGCGGCGTGGGTGGCTGCATAATGAACCGAGGTAGCTGGGGGGTGGGGGTCTTAACCAAACCGGAGCCTCTTCGAGGAACGACATTGCACGTCTAAAGTTTTTAGACTAGTCTTGTTTATCTTAAAAATCTATGATCTCTTAGTTTATGTTTATGCACGAAACAATAAACGTAAACAAGATGGGACTGGCCTGTCAGCTCAGTTGGTAGTAGCTCTGCCTTCTGCGCTGTAGGTTGAGGGTTCGTTTTATCTCCCCGGATAAACTTTTGTGTGATGAACATAGGTCAGACACAGAGTCTGGGTGCTATAAAGTATCATTGTGTATGTATTTAAAAATATATAAGTATTCTATCACCTGGTGACCATAATACAAGCTATGCTTTGTTCGGGGCTGTCGTGTTGTTAAGTTGTGTTCTTGCCGGTTCTTCTCGAGCTTGGGTGGGTTAGGAGGAATTGGCACCTAAATTCACCAAGTATCTGTAAATGCTCGTTTCATGTGATCCTTGTGATTGTATTGAATAAAGTATCTTTTGACTTTTTTGATTTGACTTTTGTGTGTTTTTCGCCAATATCTATTTATTTGTTATTTAATTTTAAGTTCTGGTTATACCTGGTTGTAGGACTCTACAGTAAGAGTCCATCTTGGCCACCACATTGCCTGCTATTCTGCCTCTAAGCAGTGTGCAACTATTATTCGGTTTAGGATTAAAGGGCACTGAAGTTCTGGAGGACCGGCAACGCTTGTGATACCTGTACTGTAGGCTTGATTGGTTTCGGTAATCACTTACCATCAGATGGTCCGTATACTTATACACTTGCTTGATAGTTCAAATGTAAACATGGGTAAAAAATTTGTTACGTAAATACACAAAGTGCTATTACAGAACTTTATAACTAGGTATTAAGAACATTTAATTTTAATTAAATTTAAAATTAAATTTAAAAAATTTAAAATAATTTAATTTAATAGTGGTTAGTATAATTATGTAATACATACAGACTCGTGATGCATTTCGATCATTGTTTGGTAAGTACGTAAGTCTATATTCTTATGTTTTTACGACGGGGGCCCAGAATGGCAAGGGTGATCGCTCGGCTTGCGTTCCGTTCCGCTTAGCTTGCCGCTAGATTGGAATCCGCCACCACCGCCGCCGTCTCTAACCGTCAAACCCGTCAACAATGTACACCGGAATTCTAGTTATGTTCATAAAATTGGTACTTTTCTTGATCTGGGTCTTTAGTTTCACTTCTGCCCGCGGCTTTGCCCGCGTGGTACATAGTACGTAGCCTATGGTCTAGTGCGTATTTTGCAATATTTCGTGCTATTCTGTGGAACATGGAAATAGATATAAGATCACGCACTGGTGGAAAAAAACATCGAATCGGCTAAAATAGCGCAAATTAATTCACTAGTCTATAATAATCTTAGAATTAAAATAATAACTAGCTGTCCGCGCGCAGCTTCGCCTGCGTTGATGACTTTTCCCGGGACAAACCAATTTTCCTGGGATAAAAAGTACCCTATGTCACCTGGGGATAGTGTAGCTTTCAAACGGTAGATTTGTTTGTTTGTATTAAAAAGGCTCCGAAACTACTGGACCGATTTGAAAAATTATTTTACTGTTAGAAAACTACACTATCCCGGGTGGCATAGGCTTTTTTTTATCCCGGGAAAATTGGTTTGTCCTGGGGAAAATCAACGCGGGCGAAGATGCGCGCGTACAGCTAGTAATGTATATAGAAGTAGAATGGTCTGATGTTAAGCTGTATAAAGGCTTTTGTAATTGATATTTTTAGGCGATAGTTTGATGAATTCCGGTAGTTTATTATATAACTGTGGATGTGTTTGATCCGCGGTCAACTCGTTGCTGCTCGAGTTCTCGGTTCGCAGAAAAAAAACAGTGATAAATTATTTTAATATTGTGAACAATATATAATTAATATATATTTAACAATATTTTGTGAAACTGGGATTAAACTTTGCAGGTCCCTAAAATTTCAAATAAATATTTCAGGTGCAAAATACCAAGTTCAATACAAATTCAAATGCACTATTACGTGATTGACTAACAAAGAAACATCCACATACTTAATTTGTGGATGTTTTCTAACACTACTAGCTGCTGCTCACGGCTTTGCACGCGTGGTACATAGTACGTAGCCTATGGTCTAGTGCGTATTTTGCAATATTTCGTGCTATTCTGTGGAACATGGAAATAGATATAAGATCACGCACTGGTGGAAAAAAACATCGAATCGGCTAAAATAGCGCAAATTAATTCACTAGTCTATAATAATCTTAGAATTAATATAATTACTAGCTGTCCGCGCGCAGCTTCGCCTGCGTTGATGACTTTTCCCGGGACAAACCAATTTTCCTGGGATAAAAAGTACCCTATGTCACCTGGGGATAGTGTAGCTTTCAAACGGTAGATTTGTTTGTTTGTATTAAAAAGGCTCCGAAACTACTGGACCGATTTGAAAAATTATTTTACTGTTAGAAAACTACACTATCCCGGGTGGCATAGGCTTTTTTTTATCCCGGGAAAATTGGTTTGTCCTGGGGAAAATCAACGCGGGCGAAGATGCGCGCGTACAGCTAGTAATGTATATAGAAGTAGAATGGTCTGATGTTAAGCTGTATAAAGGCTTTTGTAATTGATATTTTTAGGCGATAGTTTGATGAATTCCGGTAGTTTATTATATAACTGTGGATGTGTTTGATCCGCGGTCAACTCGTTGCTGCTCGAGTTCTCGGTTCGCAGAAAAAAAACAGTGATAAATTATTTTAATATTGTGAACAATATATAATTAATATATATTTAACAATATTTTGTGAAACTGGGATTAAACTTTGCAGGTCCCTAAAATTTCAAATAAATATTTCAGGTGCAAAATACCAAGTTCAATACAAATTCAAATGCACTAATACGTGATTGACTAACAAAGAAACATCCACATACTTAATTTGTGGATGTTTTCTAACACTACTAGCTGCTGCTCACGGCTTTGCACGCGTGGTACATAGTACGTAGCCTATGGTCTAGTGCGTATTTTGCAATATTTCGTGCTATTCTGTGGAACATGGAAATAGATATAAGATCACGCACTGGTGGAAAAAAACATCGAATCGGCTAAAATAGCGCAAATTAATTCACTAGTCTATAATAATCTTAGAATTAATATAATTACTAGCTGTCCGCGCGCAGCTTCGCCTGCGTTGATGACTTTTCCCGGGACAAACCAATTTTCCTGGGATAAAAAGTACCCTATGTCACCTGGGGATAGTGTAGCTTTCAAACGGTAGATTTGTTTGTTTGTATTAAAAAGGCTCCGAAACTACTGGACCGATTTGAAAAATTATTTTACTGTTAGAAAACTACACTATCCCGGGTGGCATAGGCTTTTTTTTATCCCGGGAAAATTGGTTTGTCCTGGGGAAAATCAACGCGGGCGAAGATGCGCGCGTACAGCTAGTAATGTATATAGAAGTAGAATGGTCTGATGTTAAGCTGTATAAAGGCTTTTGTAATTGATATTTTTAGGCGATAGTTTGATGAATTCCGGTAGTTTATTATATAACTGTGGATGTGTTTGATCCGCGGTCAACTCGTTGCTGCTCGAGTTCTCGGTTCGCAGAAAAAAAACAGTGATAAATTATTTTAATATTGTGAACAATATATAATTAATATATATTTAACAATATTTTGTGAAACTGGGATTAAACTTTGCAGGTCCCTAAAATTTCAAATAAATATTTCAGGTGCAAAATACCAAGTTCAATACAAATTCAAATGCACTATTACGTGATTGACTAACAAAGAAACATCCACATACTTAATCTGTGGATGTTTTATAACACTACTAGCTGCTGCTCACGGCTTTGCACGCGTGGTACCTACATAAAAAGCTGCCTATGGCCTTCTCCAAAGTCCCATATATCTCTATACCAAAATTCATGAAAATCGGTTCAGCGGCTTAGGCTTGAAAACGTAACAAACAGACAGACAGTATTACTTTCGCATTTATATTATTAGTATAGATAATAGGAAGTAGGTTACGGGCCTGTTCTATGGGTTCAAACAGTGCTCGAGCACGACGATGCGACGACATCGGTGAGTGCGTAACATCAGCTCTAAAGGATGTAGGTACTAATTCCCAATCAGTCAGTAGACTGATCGCTGACTGACTGAATACATAGGGAAACAGTCTTACAGATATTAAATTGTGGGAAGTGTTCGTTACCGTAGTGTAGACGCTCAATAAGAAAGGAATTCCTGACACTCAAACCCAAAGGGGTCCAGCGGGGGTCAGACTTTTTAGGAAAATAGCATTACGTGACCGAAGTCAAGGAGCGTTGCCACTATGTACAATATAAAAAAACGTGTGCGTTTCGGAACGCCCGACAGAAGTGATAACTTAAACTAATCTAACTACCGCTGTGGGTTAGAGTGAGAGAGGAGGAGCCTGCCTACCGCTGCCGTATGCGTGAGAGAAAGGGAAGCCAGACAGACTGGCGCCGTAACGCGTTACGCACCGAAGCGGTTTACCCTCCCATAAGAAGTTATCACTTCAATAACGGAGTCGCATCACATAAGTCAGATAGTGGACACCGAAACACTAAATCAATTATAGTAAACAGGCCAAATTGTTGTAAGGGCGCGGTTCTGATTATTTATTTACTAGCTGATGCCCGTGGCTTCGCACGCGTGGTATCTACATAAGAAGTAGTCCATGTCCTTCTCCAAGGTCCCGTCTATCTCTATACCAAAATTTATCAAAATCGGCTCAGCGATTTAGGCGTGAAAACGTAACAAACAGACAGACAGGCAGAGTTACTTTCACATTTATAATATTAGTATAAATACATATATAAAATATATTAATATGTATTAGTAAGGATCAACAGCCTAAAATTTTATGCTTCTAATTCTGATAATGACAATACTTTCATACAACCTTTCATTCCCCTTTTCAACCCTTTACAACACTTATTTTTTTCAATTAAAAAGTAGCCTATGTCCTTTCTCAGGCTTTAGACTATCTGAGTACCAAATTTCATTTAAATCAGTTCAGTAGTAGAGACAGACAGACAGACAGACAATGTTACATTCGCATTTATAATATTAGTAAGGATATTGATCTAATGTAAAAAAATACATATCCATTCTTTGTTTTCAATAGGGTCACTGAATCATATTCTTGAGGATGAGTGAATGAATGTGGCGCCACCACTCCTTAGTAACTCAGTCTAATGCATAGACATTGTTTGAAAAGTAAGTTTTTTTAGCTAGATTTGATTTCCCGCAATCCCATGGCTGGTATAATTAATAAATAAATAAATAAATAATCCCGGACATTTCACACAACATCATTTTGGCCACAAAGTAAGCAGAGCTTGTGTTATGGGTACCACATGACTGATATACCTACTACTTACTTATATACTTTTTTTGTAAAAAAATACATATTATACATAGAAACACCCAGACCCGAGACAAATACTTGCAGATCATACAAACATTTGTCCCGCCGCGGGAATCGAACCCGCAACCTTCTGAGTCTCAGCCAGACCTTAGCCCACTGCTCCACTGCACTGCACTGATTGTCTTGGTTAACATGTTATTTAGTATATACATAACATGTTAGCCAAGAGCATGTGACCACGAACAATGAAGGCTTCCGAAGCCATTAGGGTTAAGAAAGACTAGTGGTCAGGTCCCAAAACAAATCAGCACCAGTTAGCAAAAAAATAGCTTTTTGAATTTTTATATGCTTCGTCGAAGCAAATTATGTCTATCATCGTAATAACGAAGGCCGGTAGTGATAGTTATCAAGAGCTGCTACAATTTTTTTTTAATTTTAAGTGATCTTGAAAATTGTTATTATAATTTGGGAAATCAAATAAAAACTGTACAATCTTGACCCATGAAACCCATCGCGTTAACTAGTTTATTTTTTATAACTTAGTCGTAGGAAATTTCTTGTATCCCAAATGTTTTTTTTTCTTTCTCAAAAAAAAGTAAATAATGCCGAATAATTTACACAGCATCATCTGACAGAGCTTGTATTATGGGTACCACATGAGTGTTACACTACTTATATACATTTTCATTAAGTAAATACATACATATGTACCTATGTATTTACTTAATGAAAGACATGTTGCTCACATTATGTAGTGTGTATTTTCTGGGTGTTCTATGTATAATATTATACATAGAAACACCCAGAAAATACACACTACTTAAACTGAAATCTCATGTCTTGCTATGTTTGGTTTCCGGAAAAAGTACTCCAAGATAGACAAATTACAAAAATCGCCAATCTGATACAAAAAACCATTAAAGATCAAAAGTGTGTTCGACCATCTTTTAATAATAAACTTAATAATAAAACTGAGGTGAATCTTACCGAATCCATACTTGTTTCTTAAAAAAACTTAAGCATAAATTTCATTCAATCGCAGCAACATTTCACTTTTTAAAACTCGACAACCAGAATTCAGGACTGATTTTTTGCAGACAACCCTATACCACCATTTTTGTAATGATAATCTTTATTTTAATTTAACTTTAATTCATTAATCAGACTGGTGAAAGTTACTAGTATCGATTTACCTGTTTATACCTGCCTACCCAAGCGTGTTTTTTAGTTTTTTTTAAACTATTATTTATTTTCTACTATTTGTTTTAGGATAATCATTAGGGTCTTTGACAGGTGTGCAAAATTTGAATCTGGCCGTTTAAAGTGGGTCAAAATCGCGTCCTAAGGAGTCGGTTACAAACATACATACAAGTGAAGCTAATATAAAGCGTATAAAAATAATCAATTCCATACCAATAGACAAATTCCATACCAATCGAAAGTGGGCTTCATACTTTCGATTGGTATGGAATTTGTCTATTATATATGGTTAATAGACAAATTCCATACCAGTAAAAGGTTTAAAAAAAAATTTAATTCTTAATTAATCATATTCTGGACAATTTTTTTTTGCCAACCCATTTGCAATATATGTATTGACAAATTTTATTTGATATATTAGGTTGGGGAAAAAGTCTTTTCGCATTATGGTATGTATGAACTTGTAATAAAATCTCTTTGGCTATACTATTTGTATCTGGCTGGTTTTGGTATCATTAAAAGTTTAAATTTTAAAGAACATAATTCCATATTCAAATTAGGAAAATGTGTGATTTTTATTTGTTTTTCGTACTGTCAAGATGAGTGAATCTAATGAAGAAATTCGATACATTTTAAAATTTTACTACAAAAAGGTAAAAATGCAACGCAAGCCTCGAAAAAATTTGCGATGTTTATGGACCTAGTGCAGTGTCTGTGAGAGTATCACAAATTTGGTTTAAGCGTTTTCAATCCGGAAATTTTGATGTCAAAGATGCACGTCGCTCTGGTCGCCCTATTACGGATAAAATGGATGTCATTTTTGAAAAAAGTGGAGCAAGATCGGCATATCAGTAGTTACGACGTAGCTGAAGAACTGGGAATTGACCACAAAACAGTTGTGGCGCATTTGAAAAAAACTGGGTACACAAAAAAGCTCGATATTTGGGTACCTCACGAGCTCACTGAAAGAAACCTAATGAACCGTGTACTCATTTATGATTCTTTATTACGACGTAATGAAAGCGAACCATTTTTGAAGAAGTTGATAACTGGTGATGAAAAGTGGATCACGTACGACAAGAACGTGCGAAAAAGGTCGTGGTCAAAGGCCGGTCAGGCTTCACAGATTGTGGCGAAACCCGGGTTAACTCGCAACAAGGTGATGCTGTGTGTGTGGTGGGATTGGAAGGGCATTATTCATTATGAGCTGTTACCACCAGGCAGGACCATCGATTCTGAACTCTACTGCGAACAACTGATGAGATTAAAGCAAGAAGTTGAGAGAAAGCGGCCGGAATTAATCAACAGAAGGGGTGTGGTTTTTCATCATGATAACGCTAGACCTCACACATCTTTAGCCACTCAGCAAATATTAAGAGAGTTTGGCTGGGAGGTGTTAATGCATCCGCCGTATAGTCCTGACCTTGCACCTTCAGATTTCCAACTGTTTCGGTCTCTTCAGAATTCTTTAGGCAGTGTCAGGTTAACATCACAAGAGGACTGCCAAAACCACATGTCGCGGTATTTTGATCAGAAGTCCCAAAATTTCTATAGCAATGGGATCATGTCTCTACCTACAAGATGGCAAAAAGATATCGAAAAAAATGGTACCTACATACTTTAGTTAAATGTAAATAAACTATATTAAAAAATGTTTTGAATTATCTTAAAAAATGCGAAGAAACTTTTTCCCCAACCTATTAGAATACTTTTCATCCATTAACCAGCTCGGTGAAGGTCGTTCTTTGGTGGGATCCTATACTAATACCTATAGGCATAAAAGCATAATACGGACCGTAACGGGAATGAAAATAATATTATTTTGAAATTCCCACCATAGCTTCGACATGGGCCATACTAGTATTAATTCCAAATAAAGTACACATTGATTTACTATAATACTATCTTGTCATCTCAATATCCAAAGTGACAATCTTTAAAAAGGGTGCAAATGGGGGGTTTTAAATTAGTATGGGGTTTTTTAACGCGTGCTGTAATGCGGTTCGAGTAAAATTGTGTTACTAAACGTTACATATAGGTTAAATAGACACTTAAGGGTTTTCAAGAACAACGCTTCAAATGGGGTGCTATGGGGGTTAAAACATTTAGGGGGACTTTAACTGGTTTACCTACTTGAAATTTGATATAAATACTATGTATACAAAATAAATAGATACATGCTTCAGGATTTTCCAAAGCAATCCTTAAAAAGGGGTGTAGTGGTTATTTTAAATTTGTCAAAGGTTGATGCGTGATGCAATTTGCTTAAAACTTCTTTTGAGAACCTTAATTACAAAGTAATGAAAAATCTTGAATAAGGGGTGGTTTGACCGTTGTTAGGGGATTTTTTAATGTGTGATGCGGTTCTTATTACATTTGGTTTGTATACCTTAAATAAACACGTGCTTAAGGATTTTCAAAGAACAACCTTAAAATGGGGTGCAATAGGGGTCAAAGTTTGTATGAGGATTTTCAGTATGAATATTTACAAACTATGGTTATAAGGCAAAATGACATCGGGGTATCAAGGCATGTGGTGAAATTACCTACTTTTCAGACACGGGATAAGCACTCTACTAAGTAGTGGTCCACGTTACATCCGTCTGTTTATCTCGATCGTTATAATATTGTAGAATATACAAAATAAGCAAAGGGACAACGCGGGGTATCAAACTCTCTAAAATACATACGTATTAGACACGGGATAAACTGATTGCTAGCAGTGGTTTTTCCCGATCATTATAACTTTAAAGTCTGGAACATTATAAACTACTTATGCATTATAAGCAACGGGACACTGGTAAAAATAATAACATTTTATATTCACTTAACTAAGTGCTTGAAACTCGTTGCTGGAGTCTGATATACGGGTCATTGTAATCTCGGAGTCTGAATCATTATTAATTATACCAGCCATGGGATTGCGGGAAATCAAATCTAGCCAAAAAAACATACTTTTCAAACAATGTCTATGCATTAGACTGAGTTACTAAGGAGTGGTGGCGCCACATTCATTCATTCATTCATACATTACATTCTATCTCGGGTCTGGGTGTTTCTATGTATAATAAGTTTGTATTAACAAAAAAAAAATTTATACGTAAATAATAAGTAAGTAAAGAACCTATAAGTAAATAAATAAATAGATAAATAAATAATGCCGGACATTTCACACAGCATCATCCGGCCCCAAAGTGAGCATAGCTTCTGTAATGGGTACTGATACACTACTTATGTACATTTTTTCATATGTAAAAAAATATATTTACTTGATAGCTATCCCGAGTGCTTTAAGTTGTGTTTTAATGGGATATTTTTATCTTTTCAAAAGGCGCGAACGAAGTCGCGACAGAGACAAAAGTACAGGACATCTTTTAAAAATAACAGAATGTACACGTACACCTTATTGCATGTGACTGTCTGTACATATCTACTATCTACTTAATGATTACAGACGAGCAGCTTCCGCTGATATGTCTGTGTTAAAATTAAATGTTTTTCGGTTGGTTCGCTAGGACTTGAATAATCTACAGTCAGTACCAAATGTCTTTTAGTAGGCAAGTATAGATTGCGGATCACCTCAGGAACCTATTATCTGTATTTCCAATATTATAAATCAGAAAGTTTCTGTCTGTTCTTTTTTACGATTTCACGGCTAAACGTCTAAACTGAAATTTGGTGACGAGATATATATAAAAATTTATTTACGGAAATAATTACAGAAAAGTGCAGAATAATATACAATAATATAAATAACTCGTAAAACAGTTGAGCTATCTAAGGACCGTTTACAAGGTTCTATAGATTGATTGTGATTGATTGATATATAATTGATACTCGTAGATTATATCTTGAGATAGGACATAGGCTACTTTTTATGCAGGTACCACGCGTGTGAAGTCGCGGGCTGAAGCTAGTTTCAAATATTCATTTTGTGCCTACCGCACCTCATAGTTCTGTGCGAATGCATAAGTTCGTACAATTTATTGAGTTGCAAATATAGATACCTACTACATATTCAATCAATCAACATTTTTTTTTTTAATTTTGGTGTAAGTAGTACAATAATAATACTTAAGTGAAAAGTGTTTCTTATTCTATCTCCCCTCTTTACTCCTGTATCTTGGAGAGTGACCAAAATACAGGGCGTAATCCTAAAAATAAAAAGGCTAAAATGGAAGTGGTCGGGACACATGGTCAGACGAAAGACCAAATAGAGCAAAATAATCACACATTGCTACCCAAGGGAAGGTAAAAGGAAAAGAGGCAGACAACAAAAAAGATGGGACGATGATATAAGGTTGCAGGCACAACATGGAGTACAGTAGCCAGAGAGAGATCAGGATAGAGTAGGTTAGAGGAGGCCTTTGCCAACTGGCAAACGGACTTACCTTTAACTTTAATTGTGTAAAATACATAAATAACAGTGCAGTAGTATAAAATACAAATTTGTGTATTTTTTGTCCCAATAAAAGTTTTATGCATAATAATAAAGCCTTCTATTCGGACAACAAATATACTAGTCAATAAATATACTAGTCTGAACTAGGTAATACCGTTGTTCCGGCAAAAAGAGCTTACTTATATAGATGCTTAAATAATCACCTACATACATAGTTATTTTAATTTATAGTTAAAGATAGTTTTATTAATCAAAACTCAGCTTAACCACAAACCACACTATAGGAAAAACTGCAATGAATAGTAAGTATGTTTCAAGAAGAACATAGTGTGTTCGTCAGCGCACAAACTCGTCTCTGACAGCAACTAAAATGCTAAACTGCTGCTAATGTAACGTTAGTATTTTTCAAGAAGGACATAGTGTGTTTGTCAGCGCACAAACTCGTCTCTGACAGCAACTAAAATGCTAAACTGGTGCTAATGTAACGTAAGTATTTTTCAAGAAGGACATAGTGTGTTTGTCAGCGCACAAACTCGTCTCTGACAGCAACTAAAATGCTAAACTGGTGCTAATGTAACGTTAGTATTTTTCAAGAAGGACATAGTGTGTTTGTCAGCGCACAAACTTGTCTCTGACAGCAACTAAAATGCTAAACTGGTGCTAATGTAACGTAAGTATTTTTCAAGAAGGACATAGTGTGTTTGTCAGCGCACAAACTCGTCTTTGACAGCAACTAAAATGCATGCTATTTCACATAGCATAGTGCGAGACAAGGATAGACGTGCACGAAGGATATGAGCAGTAAGGAGAAAGTATGATGATGATTTTTAGCGTAGAATATGACGAGACAAATTGATATCATTTTTAGTTTTGGTTGTTTAACATCGGACGGTGGAGTGATCTTCCTTTGACGTTTGTATGGAAAGATAATCGACTAGTTCACTCTTAAGGCATAAGTATTTAATTTATAAATTGTGCGAGTTATTCTTAAGTTATAACCTCAACTTACTACGTTATATCAAAAAAGTACCAAAATGTTGTCGGCTTTCTAGTAGTAAATAATCTATAAAAAAATATTTAGTCAAAATTATAATCGGATGCGGTGAACGAAACCCGCATCAACTGTCTCCAGAAAATACAGCATGATGAATCCGCTTACATGAGAATCCAATGCAATACAATGTGAGTTTCACTTCTAGTTATTATTGCAACGCGTTAACCCGGTCGGTACCGAAGGGGATTGCAATATCAGCACGGTCTCGCCCCAACTGCAAACAAGCTGTGTACTGTGCAACTTTAATGAATATTTTTTGTTCTTACGATCCCGGGAGGAGAGCGGTCAAACGTTTCGAAGTTCGCGATTACACGAGGTACCTACTTAAATAGCCTTCTTGCTGTTAATTTATTCATTATATTAAACAACGTGGAAACCATGGCGATATTAACTGAACACGCGTAAACAAACAAAATGATACACTAAGAAAAAAAATTAAATCATCCTTTACGTGAGCGCTACTGTAGCGGTGCAGACATGAGGCGACCGACGGCGCGGGGCTCGGGAGGGGGTGTTACAGCTTTTCACATACAGGTCGCTCCGAGATGATAAAATATAAATTGTTTTATTTCAATAAATTTAATGTTTAAATGAAATAAAAAGTATAACTAAAATCTGAAAAGATACATAGATTTTTCTCAACATTTTGTTGAGAAATACAACTTTATTGTATTATGGAATCCTGACAAACTAGGTGTAAATAAATAAATTGGTACTAAAATAAAATAGATAGTGATATTTTGTAAATCCATTACAAAACATTAATGGAGATGGACAAATATTTAGAACCGACATTCTAAAAGCTTTTTACCTGCAAAAAAGGTTTTAGTATGTCGGTACCAGAAGCTTTACAAATAACAAAGACATAATACAATAGATTTTACACTGTTAAACCAATTAAACACAAACCGTTATTACGCTTGTTTAGAACGGAGGGCTCTGACTCAAAGAGTGGGCGTGGCAATCTGGTCTGAGGGTATAAATAGTGGGGTTGGAACTGACTAGCTCAGTTTCTATCCAGCGCTCGGCGAAGCAATAAGTCTTAGTGTTTAGTCGTTAAAATGCAGAGCGAATCAATTGTACCCGAGAAAGCCTCGTGGAGAGGCGAATTATGTTTGAGGATGCATGAGTGGATGGTGTGCGATAACTTTTTACTAAAAAATTATGAATGTAAATGCCAAGTTTCAAATTTGTTAGTTTAAGAAACACGATTTACCTACTACTTTTCTGTCTGTTCTGGCTGTCGACCTACAAAATTTTATGCAGATCGGATCATCGGTTCGATAGATAAACATACAAAGCTCAAGTTGCCACTGATATCGTTACTAGAAATAAAAATAAACTCGGTGTTCCCTAGGCTCGCTAAAGTTAATAATTTTTGTAAAGGGTAATGCTTCTATAACAAGGTCCCAAGCGGCGTGCTAGATTTGTCGATTGGCAAATATAATAACGAACGTACATTTAGGAAATGCAAAATCTGTCTCATTAGACATATTACAAAATATCTGATTATTAGATGACAAAAAAGCTTGAGACGAAACTGCTCCAACTCGACGAAATCCGTAAGAAAATAAGGAAGGATCATAGACGAGTTGGATTGTCTGTCTGTTGGTCTTGTCGGATTCTTGTTGAACTGGGGTTAGGAGGAACCGGCACCTAGATTCACTAGCATGTAAAAAGACTATTCAAAATGATTATCTGATCTATTTTCTGGTTTATCTATATGTATGTAAAAACCAATTAAATAAATTATTATTTATAATTTTATAATTTATAATACCGGACATTTCACACAGCATAATCTGGCCTCAAAGTAAGTAGAGCTTGCGTTATGGGTAGGTACCACATGATTGATATACTACTTATTTACTTTTTTCGGGTTTCGTACCTTGAAAGGAAAAACGGAACCATAGGATCACTTTGTTGTCCGTCCGTCTGTCTGTCAATACTCTTTTTCTCAGGAACGCGTAGAGGTATCAAGCTGAAATTTTTATCAAATACTCAGGTCTACTGTCCCTCACAGCTGTGAAAAAACTTCTAAGCCAACGCAATCTAAAGATACAGCTGTTTATGCCGCAAATTTCAGAATCTGAACTCAGAATCTTGAAATTTGGTACAGAGCAACGTCTTAGAGCACAGATAAAGGAAAAATTGCGAAAACCGTAAATTTTTAGTTACATCATCCAACTATGACTCGATTGTCGTGATGGGTGAACTTTTACTTATATACCTACAGTTTTGTACGGAACCCTCGGTGCGCGAGTCCGACTCGAACTTGGCCGGTTTTTTTTAAATACATACATATTATACATAGAAACACCAAGACCCGAGACAAATACTTGCACATCATAAAACCATATGTCGCGCGTTGGGAATCCATCCCGCAACTTTCTGCGTTTCAGCCGGACCTTGGCCTACTGCGCCACAGGGGTCGTGCAAAAAATAGGACATCGCTTGACCGATTTAAACGTATATTTTTGTTTTCTTCGTCTCAATACTGAGGTATAATCAAATTAATTTTAGGTGCACGAAATTCACCGTGCGATTTATTACTAAATTATGTATGATTAAACTATCGGAACGTACTTCATCTCTTTTACAAAGAAGGAAGGAACTGTAAAAAACTAAAAACAAATCGAGATCTATGAAAAATTAACTCCTCGCACTCTACAAGCTAGTCAATAAATATATAAGAAAGGAGTATTCAACTTATAGACAGAGTACATTAGAAAGGCATCTAAACCTCACAGGCAGCACAAAAAAGGCCTTCAAAGAACTCAGAACAAGCAAAACCTGGATAGAAGGTCTAAAAGAGTTTGGCAAAGATCTAAACAATCGAAAAGACATCATTAACACAGCAACATATTTTTACAAAAACCTATATAGCAATAAAAATCAACTAACTACACTAAAAAATAAAAACACTATTAAAACTATAAACATGAAGGAAAGCCACATTGAACAAGTTAACAGAGATAACATAAAAACAATTAACGAAATTGAAATCAGATGCAATAAAAAGGCTCAAACTATAAAAATCCCCTGGTTCAAACAACATAATAAACGAAATTTTAAAAACAGCTTATCATTTACTGGCAACACCGCTCGCTGAACTATTCAGTCTGATATTACAAAGCTCTGAAACGCCTGCACAATGGTCCGAATCCAATATTATTTTAATATATAAGAAGGGAGACCCAAAAGATATAGGCAACTATAGACCGATAAGCCTACTACCAACTCTGTACAAGCTTTTCTTGGCGATTATAAACTCGAGAATCAGCCCCGTAATCGAAGCAAGACAGCCTGTAGAGCAGGCCGGTTTCCGAAAAGTTTTCTCTACGATAGACCATATACATACCTTAGAGTTAATTATAGAGAAATATCGGGAACAACAGAGACCACTCTATCTCGGATTTGTTGACTACCAAAAGGCCTTCGACACGGTTGCTCACGATAACGTTTGGCAAAGCTTGAAAGAACAGGAAGTAAGTGAAGTGTATATAAAAGTGATTCGGAATATATATGATATATATAACAACAACATGGGCAGAATAAAGTTAGACATACTGGGCCCGAGCAAGGCAGGGCGAACCCTTGTCGCCAAAAATATTTATAGCCATACTCGAAAGCATCATCAACAAACTGAACTGGAGCAAACGAGGAATCTACATACAAGGAACCTTTCTGAGTCATTTGCGTTTCGCCGATGATATAGTAATATTATCCGCGACTTTCTCAGAACTACAGCTCATGATCAATGACTTACAATCAGCTAGCGCAGACGTAGGACTTGAAATCAATCTCTCTAAGACCATTGTAATGACTAATATCCTCAAAAAACAGATAAAGGTCAATGGATATCCACTAGATTACACAGACAAATATACTTACTTAGGAAAAACAATCAGTTTTGAAAAAGAAAACAACGAACTAGAGATTGAAAGAAGAGTACAGCGAACATGGAATAGATTCTGGAGTTTGAAAGAAATTTTCTAAAGTAACATGCCAATAAAACTGAAAACAAAGACTTGGAACTCTAACCTCTTACCATGCTTGACATATGGATGTCAAACATGGAAATTTACGTCAAAAGTTAAGCAAAAAATAACATCCTGTCAGCGCGGAATTGAGAGAAGCATGATAAAAATAAAAAAACTAGATAAGATTAGACACGTAAAGATAAGAGAAATAACAAAAGACAGTAATGCCTTAAACTATGCACAAAAGTTAAAGTGGAAATGGGCCGGTCACAAAGCGAGGCTTAGAGACAAAAGATGGACCTACAGCACCACCATATGGAGAGGACCTCAAGGAAAAAAAAAAGAGAGGAAGGCCCTCAACACGCTGGGAGGACGAAATAAAAAAAGTCGCTGGTCGAAAGTGGTGGCAAACAGCTCAAGATAGAGAGAAGTGGACATCGTTGGAGGAGGCCTTTACTCAACCTGGAGACCTCGCTAATAATCAAACATAGTGTTATAGATATAATAACATAATAACAGTACCTAAATTAAGAAACAATGAAGCAGGATAAAATAAAGGCTTTTTTATTTTTATTTTATTTTATTTTTATTTATTTTATGTATGATTAATGTGTTTACCTATTACTACTTTGTCATGCAAATAGCTATAAATAATTACGTAAAGTAAGTACAAGTCAAGTACTTATTTTAATTGAGCCATCGCGAAGTTCTACAGCTACTTGTGCTTGGGCCCGAACGAGATTTTTATTTACCAACATAAGACGTGACTCAATGCGTTTCGTTCCATTCCGCCCAATTATATTACCTATTCTGCTCCGTTTCCTTTAACCGTTTTTCAGCCGTAGGTAATGGAAACTTTGCAAGATTTGATCGGATTAAAGATAAAAACCGCCTATGTTCCCACGGGCGCAGCTATTTATTTCGTTATTTTGGTCGGTTGTTTACTTTTATGGTACCTATCGATCGGATTTACATTGCTGATATTTTTATAGAAAGAATAACATCAAATGTACAAACGCTTGCTTCATTTGGTTGACCTGTCAGCTCATTTGGTAGTAGATCTGCCTTCTGCGCTGTAGGTTAAAGGTTTGTGATGAACATAGGTGTTTGTTCTGTATCTGGGTGTTTTATAGTATCATGTCGTCATAATAAAAGCTATGCTTAGTTTGGGGCTAGATGGTGTTGTGTGCACCAATATTTATCTACTATATATAACCATAGTATGAAATCATTTTTAATGTTGTAGCCATAGCATTAGGTTAAATATACATAATAATAATAATAATAAAGAATGCTGGATATTTCACACAGCATCCCTAAGTAGGTAAGCAGAGCTTGTGTTATGGGTAGAGTTATTCTATTTCACTAAGTCCGGTGAATTATTGTATTTTGAATCTTATATCAGTGATATAAATACTCAAACTATATACATAAATATATAAAATACTTAAATAATATAATATGCTTGTATTATAAAGACCAGATGACTGATATAATAATTATACTAATATTTTTAAATACATACTTATGATACTTTATAACAACCAGACAGGATAACATAGGTATATTATGTTCATCATAGAACGTTTGTTCTGGGAGGGAATCGAACCCTTAATACAGCACAGAAGGCAGAGCTACTACCAACTAAACTGACAGGCAAGTCACATGTTAACATAAAGCTCTGCAATTATTTAACGATTATTTTGAATTAATAACACGTTATTTTGAGCTTTGACTACATTATTTTAAGCTTCTTTTCAATGTTGTAGCATTGCTGATGTTGTTATAACGTGTTTATTTGAAATAACCGTCATAAGGTTTTTATTTGCGCTTGCAATTAGGTCAGAGCTCGCTGGCTGCTTTTAATCCTTTAAAAACCTCTACGAACTGTAAGCGCGGCGTCTCTACGGACCGCAATAACAGTAACTCTTATAAACTGGGATTATAGCACTCTCCGTAACACGACTTAAATTCAAATATGCACTTGCTTAAAAATACTGTAAATTTCAGGAGCGACTCAGGGTAGGGATAATAGAGAGAAAGATGGCATTAAGGAGCAGCCTTATCTACCTATCATAACTATATATCCTTACTTCTTTACTAATATTATAAATGCGAAAGTTGGTAAGTATGTTTGTTACTCTTTCACGCAAAAACTAATGAATGGATTTTAATGAAACTTTACAATAATAAATAAATAATAAATATTGATGGACAATGCACACAACACCATCTAGCCCCAAACTAAGCAAGCTTATATATTTTTTAATACATACTTATGATACTTTATAACACTCAGACACAGAGCAAACACCTATGTTCTTCACACAAATGTTTATCCTGGGAGGGAATCGAACCCTCAACCTACACATATAACACATGGGCTATAACTTATAAAGATATTGTGTGAATTGTCCAAATATAACGATAAGTGTCAAGTAAGTAGAAAAAAAATGCATACCATGCATACCATGCTGCCATGCCATGCGTATTCTGGCATGCGCTGCAAACACCATTAGAATTACAAGTACTAATCCTGTGCAGACGAAGTCTAGCCAGCTAGTTATTAATATTACTTGTATAAAGAAATATGATTAGATATATTGTAGTTAGATTGTAATGTATAACTAGTGGGCTCTGTGAGCGGAAGACCTCGCGAGTCTGTTTTTGAACAAAAAAGTTTATTTTTTGAACATTTTGCGAGATGAATGATATATATTTTTTTACGTTATCCAAAAATTCCAAAAACTGAATCGACATAAAAATATAGTTAAAGAACCTGCTCACAAAATTTCACGAGAATCGGTTGAGAAAATGCGACCCGTGGAGGAGAACATCAGGACAGACGTACAAAAGCATTTTACCTAAGCTGAAACGGAGACGCTCGCGCTGCGTGCTCGCTCGATTAATAATTCGATAAGTGATTCAGGCGTCACTTTGCGGACGTGGATGTCTCTGTTTAATGTTTTGTAATGGAAAACCATTACAAAACATTAAACAGATGTACAAATATTTAGTTCTATTCCGCCAATCTATTAATAATGAGTCAGAAACGATGCAGACGCATGCAGCTCCCCCCGCCCGCAATTGAAAAGCTTTAGTAAAAAGTTAAGTGCACACAATCCATACATGCAACCTCAAAAATTATTTCATTTTGAGGTTGCGTCTGCATCGTGTCTAACTCACTAGGAATAGATTACCGAAATAGTACTAAATATTTGTCCATCTGTTTAATGTTACTCGTATGTATAAACTCTAAAACAACTTTAAAAAAAGATTTGAAAAATTATTGTACCTTAATTTGTATAGAAAGCTACACTATCAACAAGTAACACGAAAATGACAATAATGAAACCCGTGCACCCGTGTAAAGCCAGCGCGGATTGCTAATTATCATATACATGGTGAAGAAAGCGTATAAGAATATAAAAATGAAGCGCTGAATGTTTTGCTCAGCGCAAAACTCGAGAGCAGCTGAACCGACTTCGCAATTTTTTTTTTTATAATATTTCTTGAAGTACTAGGATGGTTCTTACGGAGAGAAAAATTTAAAAAGTTGCCTGAAAAAGTCATAGAACAACACTTTTCTATACTTTCATACAATCGATTCGTAATAATACTTAAAAGTCAATTTAAACTTTAATACCATACCATAAAGTTTAAGTGTTAGTGGAGAGGTTCCGGGAATGCAAAACAATTGAGTGACGTTAGTATGGGATAATTATTAATGTCAATATTTGTCACTATTTATACGATGTTAAATATAAATCTTCTGTGCGTGTGTTTGTAATTAAACTCCTCCTAAACGGCTGGACCGATTTTGATGTTTTTTTTTTGTGTGTGTTAAAGTGGTTTCGAGAATGGTTTAGGTTTAAAATTAGATTTTTTTTTTTAAAACGAACGGACTATGTCGTTAACGGGACAGCTAGTTATTAATAAGAATGCACGTCCTCATGTCGCTCTGCCCTCAGACAGTTAACCGACACACTTGAAATGTATAAACCCTCTTGTATTAGTTTTCGTAGTTAAGGCAGTTATAAGATGGATCATGCAAATAAGGGTTAGGACCAGGACTAGTTTCTAGCCAGTTCTTCATGGGCTTGGGTAAGGTTCACCTATTATGTAAGACGTTTAAAAGTGATCCTTGTGATAGTATTGAATAAAGTATCTTTTGACTTTGATTTTGACTTTGTTTAAGTACGATCTTTCCTTGTTCCTAGATGAATCGAAACAGTGTCGTTGCCTCCATCGACAAAATAATACGTGTGTAAAACCTGTGTTCATCAAAATGTTTATACCCGTTCAAACCCGTATCAAATATATTAATTATAATAATAAAAACAATAATAAACACAGGTTGTACACACGTACTATTTTGTCGATGGAGGCACCGACACTGTTTCGATTCATCTAGCTAGACTAGAGAATCTTCATCAGGGTGAGTTTGATCCGCCGTCGCGTCGGTGAGTTGCCGCTGTTCACCGTGAACTCGGTTGAACCGTAAACCGTGTTTACCAAAAAGTTTGTTTTTGATCAAAAAAAAATCTAAATATGTTTTTAATATTTTGATGAGCCCGTGTTTACCAAAATGTATAGAATAACTCACTAACGTTTTGAAAGTGAAATATGTATATAAATAAATAAATAAATATTTGTGGACAATGCACACAACACCATCTAGTCCCAAACTAAGCATAGCTTGTATTATGGTGACCAGATGACTGATAAAATACTTATATATTTGTTAATACATACTTATGATACTTTATAACACCCAGACACAGAACATACACCCATGTTTATCACACAAATGTAAATCCTGGGAAGGAATCGAACCCAGAACCTACAGCGCAGAAGGCAGAGGTACTGCCTTCTGCGCTGTAGGTTGACTGAGTTGACCAACTGAGTTGACTGGCCGGTCAGTCATACACGAACAATAAATTTGGCTGATGATCTATAGAAGCCGTTTATAAATATACTAGCTGTACCCGGTATGCGTTGCAATGCCACAAATTTCTCACAGTTTAAACCTTCCTTGGACTACGACAAACATTTCAACAAAATCAGCTAAATCAGTCCAGCCGTTCTCGAGTTTTAGCGAGACTAACGAACAGCAATTGATTTTCATTATATAGAAGATGTCAACTATTCCTCCGAGTTCCATAATACGTTTCAAAATACCTTGTACGAGTAATAGTCGGGAGACCATTAAGGATGTGAATCATTTAGTAGGAACCCAGACCTCGTGCATATATAATAATATTATATTAGGTAGCTATCGCTGTTCGATAACAAACCATCCAAATAGGCCAGCTCAACATTACATCCAAACATTACCTACGTATCTTAGGCTGGATAATCATGTGACAAAGTCAAAGTCAAAGTCAATGTCAATGTCAATGTCTAAAGATATTTTATTAAATACTAGCTGACCCGGCCACGCGTTGCTGTAGCTCAGTAGTTTAAAATGTTGAACCAATATGTATTATTATACGCTATACGTTTATACGTTTATTATTATACGCTAACCTCTAAAATTATCAGTGTTTCTCTTCTATATTATGCACGTATTATACATATAAACCTTCCGCTTGAATCATTCTATCTATTAAAAAAGACCGCATCAAAATCAGTTACGTAGTTTTAAAGATCTAAGCATACATAGGGACAGACAGACGGCGGGCGGCAGGCGACTTTGTTTTATACTATGTAGTGACAAGGATCACTTTGAAACGTCTTACATACTAGGTGAATTTAGGTGCCAATTCCTCCTAACCCAAGCCGAGAAGAACCGGGAAGAAACTCGTCCAGGTTCCAGCGCTTTTTTACATGATCCGATCCATCTTATAACTATCTTAACTACGAAAATCGAATACAAGAGAGTTTATACATTTCAAATGTGTCTATTTACTGTCTGAGGGCTGAGCAAATTGAGGCCATGCATTCTTGTCAATAATATAGTAATTTATATTATAATACGCTTTCTTCAAAAGACTACCCTTTATGTAAGCCTTAAATTTCTTAATAGGTAGATTAGTTACATTTTCAGGAAGCTTATTATAGAAGCGACAAGGTTACACACATAATTATTCTTACCCTGTATCTTAGAATTAGTTAACGTGGCGTAACGTGGCGTGGTAAAGAATTCTTTGTCTCTTCCATATCAATGTCAATGAACAAAGATAGCAACAGGCAACAATTATTTTTGGCCGTTTTGCGGAGTAAACAATACTCATGTTATAATCTCAGAAACTACTAGTTTGAATTGAAAAAATATTTTTGTGTTAGATAGTTCATTTATCGAGGAAGGCTTTAGGTTTTATAACATTACGCTGCGACCAATAGGAGCGAAGATCACTGGAAAATGTTGCAAAAACGGGAAACAATATTCCTTTTGGATAGCTTCCGTTGCGTGCGCTGCGTAAACGGTTTAAGTTACGCAAAATTATGTATGATGGAATTGTTCCTCTTTAAAAGTTCAAAAAAAAAGTCCGCGACAGCATATGTCTATCTTTTAAGATTGACTCACTATAACCTTTTTATGGTAATCAAATTTATTCGAAATTAATGCATTATTTGCAAAGGAGTTTTATCAACATAATAATAATCCTTATCCAAATAAATATGATATTATTCACAAGCATTTAATTGTGAACAAAATTGTCCTTGACATCATTTTATTTCAATCAACATTTTAGGAGATATCATCATTTTAAAATAACTCCGCAACAAAATGGATATGTTCTCAGAAGTAACTCTGCCTGTCTATTTGTAACGACTTCACGGCTAAACTACTGAATCGACTTTGACGAAATAGAGTATAGTATGCTCCTTGAGGTTTAAGCCTCAAGGAGCACATAGTACCTAATAATATTTATCCAACCGCGATAACTGATATTCACGCGGACGAAGTCGCGAACAACAGCTAGTATTATTTATATTTCCCGAGTTATTTCGGGTTTTATTTGTAATTTTGGTGATTTTATTCAAATAAAGATAGAGTTTGAATGAAAGATTTGTGTTTCTCTATGATTTGAGCAAAAGTAAAATTATCAGCAAAATTATTTTTAGAGACACCAATTTTTATAAAATAACATACGACAAACGACAACATACGACTTTGTGACGTCTTACTATAAACAATCTAAACATTGGCAAAATTTACATCATATGACACACGCCACTCACGAAGATGACGAAGAAGAAGATGGCAACATATTTACATAAGGCATTACCATTTTTTTTTTACAGAAATTAATTGCAGAAAAGTATAGAATAACATTAAGACGTAGAGAGTTGCGTATTCCCACCTCTGGACAAATGTTTGTATGATCTGCAAGATGTTGGATGTTTCTATGTGTAATATGAATGTTCAATGTTCAATTCATTCAAGTGGTACAAAACACAAGCTCTGCTTACGTTGGGCCAGATGATGCTGGGTCCGGCATTATTTATTTATGAATTATCTATTATTATTAATGTATACCTATATAAAACTAGCTTCTGCCTGAGGCTCCGCACGCATAGTACATACATAAAAAGTAGCCTATGTCCGTTCCTAAGATACAATCCATATTTATCCATACCTACCAAATTTGATTGATATAAAAAAAAAGTTCTGTTGATCCGATCGCTATGAAACTTCACAAGATCACCTGATATGTAGATTTTTAAAAATTTTATCGAAATCGGGACAGCCGTTTCGGAGTCTATAGGGAACATACATACACACATCGCCCTTAGCGACTTGATAAAAGTTTTATTATAAGATGGGCTCTATTTACCAAGATATAAACCTACTTATACAGTCCAAGGGCTTAACATATAATCAGGCTCTAGTTAATGGGTTATATCAGTTAAAGATATCTGATCTGATAGGATACATTCTAACCCTCTACTCTATAATCACGTAATTAGCTAGCGTAGCTTTAGTATGTTCTGTCCTTGTCATTCTAATGTCAAAGAATAGAGATGGCAACAGATTTAAACAATCTTCTTTGTTCGTGGCATGTGACATAATAAGGTCAATTTTGCCAGTGTCAAGTGTTTATATTTGTATATAGTCAATTTATTTGTAAATAAAGTCTTAGTCGATGGTCAAAATTGACAATTCTAAACGTCTTCGCGGAATAGTCGTCTAGAATTTTCATATCATTGCATTGCATTGCACCATAATACACATATAATTCAATTGTCCATTTATGTCATATGTAGTCACAATTTATTAATTAAAATTCCTCTAAGATTACTGATAATCAAGATAGACCCTATTTCTCAAATATCAAACCTTGTGAATGTGGACACTTTGCTGTCTGTCTACTTTTACAAATGCTGTATTTCAGGAGTCAAAATGCAAATGGTTTAAGAATTCACCAAGAGAAAGACGCACTACGTAATAAAACAATTAATTTCTTAAAATATTACAGTGGCTTTAAATTTGACATGGTAATAAAATGAACAAGAAAACAAATAAATTTAAATTGTAGTAGTGTATTTATAACCTTTTGATTAGTTCCCGATGTTCCGTTTATTTTGCATTAACCGTGGTTTCTAAGCATCCAGTTAGCCCGCGAACACGGTTATTGCAACACAACCGAAACATCGGGAAATAAACGGTAATAGGCGTTAATAACTGTTTATTACCAAAAATTATGAATTTTGATAACAAAAGTTTAAAAAAATCCTTAACCATACTAATATATAAATTCGATAGTGAACGGCTGAACGGTTGAACGGATCCTGATGATTTTTTTTAAGCAGATAGGTTGTATCTTAGGGATGGACATTTACTTTTTATCTAAGTGACACGTGTGCAAAACCGCGGGCATAGCTAGTGCAAAATCAATTCAATTAATAACCTAGTATTAGAATGTAAACTAATCAATTTATTAAACAACTAATTGAAAAATTAATGATAAAAAACATAAATAATTTACTCGGTCCCGAACGTCACCAGATGGATGCCAGAACACGTTACTAAGTTGTATGGCAATGCTAATTCGCTGACCGAAATAGAAGCCAGCATTCCGGTCACATTTTGTGCATAGTGTGCTATAAATACATTAGCTAGTACTACTATTAATCTTGTATGAGTAAGTTTCCAACTCTGGTATAATCTCGACCTATATGTATATCCACTTGAGTCACCCGGACGTTCTACGCAACAAAGTTTTCGGTCGATTTTGTTACCCGGACGTTCTAGTGGTTATAAGTATTTTCCTTATAATAAAAAACTATCCCTAGAAGGAAGTTTTGATAAAAGCCATATCTGCTGTACCCATGTCAACTGCTGTCCTTTCTGTAGCTAGTACCTACCCTAATGACATAATAGAAATATAAAATATTAAACGCCGCAGAACAAATAATAGCAATAAGTAGTTTACGTAGGTACCGTAACGAAAAAAGGCTGCCACTCAGCATAAGATAGAGAAGTGTGAAGGCTGCTGTATCGCTGGTATCGGTGGAGCCATCGTGAGTAGCGCAGCAGCTACTGCCACTCGCCATGAGTGTACCACATACATTGTGCTAACTATAATTGGCAAGTTAAAACAGATAAAACTCATAGAACTAAAGAACTAACAAAAATATTCACAAGTTTGTTAAAAAGGCAATAACGAATATATTAATAAAATATGCAACCAGTAATGTAGGTAACCTATCCGTTGACCGAGCGAGTGACTCCGTTTTAGCTTAGGCAAAAATACTTTCGTATGTCTGTCCGAACGGCGTCCGGTCGGCGTCTGTCCGGATGTTCTCCTCTACAGGTCGCATTTCTCATCCGATTCTCGTGAAATTTTGTGAGCAGGTTCTATAACTATATAGATTTTTTTGTCGAATAAGTTTTTGGAATTTATTCAAAATCGCGGAGTTATGGGGGTTGAAAACGTAAAAAAAGTTATATTTTAGTCATTTCGAACTATGTTCGCGAGGTCTACAGCTCACAGAGCCACTAGTTTCAAGTTTAAAAGTAGCTACCATGTAAGTACCAAGCTAAATTACTTACAATTGAAATTAAGTTAACAGCCAGCGTGACCATAATACAATGGTGATAATTCTGTTATTTCGCCGGAAAAGCTAAAACTACGAAAAATAAAAATGATCCTATTTTGTTAACACTTGTCTTAATTAGATTACGATTACGATTAGCCCATTATGTCCCACTGCTAGGCAAAGGCCTCCCCTTGATCTCTCCAGTAATCACGGTTTTGGGCTCATTGGACTCAAGCTCTGTCAAATTAGGTATTTAACATTCTGACAGTTTTGACACTGTCAAAATGTTACATGACAGTTAAATAAGCAAACAATTTCATTTACAAAATTTATTAGCTAACATATTTTTTTTTTTATTTTGTACCAATTTAAATGGCTACTAAAACACGTCAATCACACGTCAATATAGTAAATTAAAGAATTGTCTTTCAAAAATGTACATTAGACATATATTACCTTACATATAAACATCTGTAAAGAGTTAAACACTGTTTAAAACAGTGTCATCCCTTTTTGTAAGATAGCGACAAATAGTGACAGGACGAATTTTAAACAGTGACAGTGACAGAGGCAACGTTCAAATTGAGAGGCGTTTATAAGTAAGGCTGGTAACATACTCTACATTAGATAATCTTATTTGGATTCTTATTTGTAAACAAAATAAGATCGTTTGTATTTTACGAAATTTTAGCTACTCTAGCGAAACAACAAAATTACCACCAATGTCTTACTTATTCGCCTTTTATTTGCATAATGTCTTCGTTAGCGTGTCCTCCTATTTCGCGAAACGTACGAAAATGTATAAAGTAATTTTCTATTTACACATTGGCTTAAATAAATTACAGCAAAAGTTCACTCGTGCGGAGCGTATTTAAACTTGTATTAAAACAGTAGAGGGGAAACGAAGCCTTAATTAATACAATGGCAGCACCATCGACATGCGACAGATACTCGTATTGTATAACGGTGATTCCTTGATTTATAAAACATTATTATATAACTTAGTATTAAGTAAGTATTATATAACTTATTATATATATAACTTATAATAGTAGTATTATATAACTTAGTATTAAGTAAGTAATAAAAAAAACGTGTGCGTCTCGGTACGCCCGACACAAGTGGTAGGTAACTTAAACTAATCTAACTAGCGTTGTGGGTTAGAGTGAGAGTCGTATGCGCGAGAGAAAGGGAAGCCAGACAGACTGGCGTCGTAACGCGTTACGTAACGAAGCGGTTTGCCTTCTAATAAGAAGTTATCACTTCAAAACACAAAAAAAAACTTCAGAAATTTAATAATCTTAATGGAACCAAGAAAGCAACAAAGTTTAACGCTGCCCTCTGGTAGTGATCTGGATCAGTAGAGCTATCTATATATCGTTTTAAACGGTCTTTAGATAGCTCTACTGTTTCACATGTACTTTATATTATTCTGCACCTTTTTAAATACATATACCATTATTATTTATATCATTTTCAGTCGGGTCTGGGTGTTACTATGTATAATAATGTATGTATTTATAAAACAAACTGTATTTAATTAGTATATCAGTCATGTGGTACGCAAAACACAGGCTCAGTTTACTTTGGGGCCAGGTGATGTTGTATGAAATGTCCGGCATTATTATTATTATTTTTATATACCTACTTACATACAAAGGTTTTGAAATAGTACATAAAGATAAAATAATTACGTATTAGAAATTAAAAAGACAACCGACTTCATGTATATACACAAGGTAAATCGTTGTGGAGTTCCCTTGACTGACCTTCGTCTTCATCATCAGACCCCTAATGACAGTCACAACCCATATGTCACAACCCATATAGGTATACAGTTTTGATCAATACTAATTAATCAAGCCCAAACACCAGGTAATTGCTGTATATCGTTAAGGAGTTCCCACGACTGTCTTTCGGCTCCATCATCAGATCGACTTTAGACCTTCATTAAATAGTAGTGCTTTAAAATACTTAATGAAAAAAAATTACAAACGCACTAGTCGCACTACGATTTTCAAAGATTCCTCTCGATTTCTCTGGGATGCTATCATCAGATCCTGGTTTCCTTATCATGGTACCACCCTTGGGATTTCTCCTTTCCAATAAAAAAAGAATCATCAAAATCGGTTCATAAACGACGAAGTTATCCGCGAACACACATAAAAAAAATATATACGGTCGAATTGAGTAACCTCCTTTTTTGAAGTCGGTTAAAAAACGTTAAAACGAAAATGGTGAAGCCTGATAAGGTTACCGTACCTGTCTTTGGCGACCTCTGTGGCGCAGTAGGCGAACACCCGCCTAAGACGCAAGAGGTTGCGGGTTCGATTCCCGCCGCGGGACAAACTTTTGTATGATCTGAAAGTATTTGTCTCGGGTCTGGATGTTTCTATATATAATATGTATGTATTTACAAACAAAAAGTATATAAGTAGTATATCAGTCATGTGGTTCCCATTACACGAGCTCTGCTTACTTTGGGGCCACATAATGCTGTGTGAAATGTTCGGCACTGTTTATTTATTTATCTACTTACTGCATTCACTGGTTATTTTATCATCGGTCCAATTCAGAGCAACTATGACACAAACTAAGTATAAAAGCTCTGAGCATAAGCTTTAACGAAAAGATAAGTTGGATTTAAGATAAATTAACTTTGCAATAATGCTCCTCTATACTAATATTATATAATGAATCATTTAAAACCAAAGTAAGCAAAGCTTGTGTTAAGGGAACCGCATGATTGATATATTTTATAATACATTTATATATTTTTTTATATACCGACATTTATTTACAATCTATATTATTTATTTATAATTATTTACATAGCTCAGTGAATTAGCAAGCAGAAGTGGCAGTGGGCAGGTCACATATGCCGCAGAACCGATGGGGTCTGCCGTCGGGGCAGACTGGTTCTTGAGTGGAGGCCGCGTGTCGGCAAACGTGGCGCCCTGTTGCTAGGTGGCGATGATATTCGTAAGGCAGCGGGCAAGGATTGGAGGAGGAGAGCTGAAGATCGAGCTAAATGGCGTGCCATGGGAGAGGCCTATGTCCAGTGCAGTGGGCTGACACGGGCTGACGATGATGGTGATAATGATGATTTAATTACAAATTAAATTACTGAAATGTACAGAATAATATAATTACTTATAGATTTTTGATACCTTTATCTCTTAAAATATAAATCTTCTGTGAGTGTTTGTAATTAAACTACTCCTAAACGGCTGGACCGATTTTGATGAAATTTTTTGGGTATGTTCAAGTGGATACAAACGATAATGGTTTTGTTTATATTTAGAATTAGATTTTTTTTCCTTTTAAAACCCGCGAACGAAGTCGGGACAGCTAGTTATATATAGAAAGAGACCCAAACCTGTGTGTAAGTACCATATGGTGTGTTAAAATGTGCATTAAGTTCAAAGTCGAACTTAATGCACATTACCATTCCAGTCGTCTGTGATTTTCACTATTTTGTGTTCATATTGTTTTGGTACTTAATTGGGTCGAAACTGTAATACTAATATGAAATAATTAAGTAAAGTAATACTTTTAATTCTTATATTCTTGAGTTATTTATTTTAGATTTGTATAATTTTTGGCTGGAGTATTTTTTAAGTCTTCTATTGTGTGTGTGTTATAGTTGTCTAAAATAAAGATATTATTATTATTATTAACCGAGCTAGCGCAAAGCACGAGCGAGTGACTCCGTTTTAGCTTAGGCAAAAATACTTTCGTATGTATGTCCGGCCGGCGTCCGACCGGCGGCGTCTGTCCGGATGTTCTCATCTACACAGGTCGCAAATTCAGTTTTTGCAAATTTTTCAAAATGGCGGAAATACTATATAATAATGAATAATAATGAAATAATAATAATGGCGGGAATAAATAATACTTATTTTTATTTCTCTTACAAAGGTTGTAAACAATAACAGGCTTATGTATAATTAAAGCAATGGTCCTAAAACTTCTGTTACCAGGAGATATGGGGGTTGAAAACTTAAAATTTCAGTCATTTCGAAAAATGTTTGCGTGATCTACAGCTCACAGAGATTATTAATGGGTATTTATCGTAATACCTTTTATATTTCGGTTATGTTTCATATTCGGTTGTGGGCTGGATGGATATAATGTAAATGAGGACATTTCTGAATCTGGAGACCAAGACCAAGGCAATGAATTTTATTTGAAGTGTTTAATTGACTTTAACTATTCGTTAAATGGTAGGAATAATTAGCACACATTTTCTTTTTTTTATCATCGATAGACCTACGTTTGACCACGATTTCGGCTGATGTTACGGCGCTTTGCGACGATGTGGCCGACGATGGGGCATGCAGGTCTAGAAGACACCTATTTACTCGAGACTTGCAGAGACCCAGATTGTAGTTTTCAGGAAATACAGACGACGGCAAATCATTCCAATCCTTGGCTGTACGCATTATAAATGTGGAAGCAAAGCGCTTCGTTCTTAAGGGTGGTAGACTACAACGTATGGGTGGAGCGGTACGTCTGCTTGTCTTGTTGTGAAAAGGAGATGGTGAACTATATCATGTAGTTCCTGTAGTTCAATGTAATTACCTAAGTATTTATCATTGCTATACTATTTTCATTCGACGTCATGTCAACGCACAACGAACAATTCATATTATGATACATTCGTACAGAATGTTTTGTTCTATTGAACAATCCATACTGCTGAGCGATGCATTTCGAAAATATTTTGATACGAACTAATTCAATTCAATTCAGTTTGTTCACACCTTATTTATTAATTTACAGATACTACGTAGCGTGTTAAAACTAGGAACACAGACCATATTACACTCAAAAGCAATGAATCCGGGTCACTTAAAGAAACCTATAAATCTCGAAAACTAAGAAAAAAATTAGCTAGCAGCTAATGAAATAAATTGTGTTAAATAGACAATTAAATACTCCATAAATAAAAGTATTAAAACATCTTAGTTATTGTAAAGTTATGTCATAAAAAAACATATTTGAAAAAGGGAGACTTTCGAAGATGGAACTACGAAATTACGGCATTTGATTTTGCTTTTGTTAATAATCTATCATTTAATTGGGTATATAAACCATATTGATGGTGTTCAATATTTATTATTCAAGCTGTAATCATGTCGCTTACACCTGAAGAATGTACCAGAATTCTCACAATGCTGGAAAAAAAACACGAAACCTGGATAACAGTCAGGATGGTCGGTGTGTCGCTGTCAACAGTATAAGGAGTTCTCCGACATTACGAGGAAACTGGCTCAAAACTACGCAGACCAGGAACAGGCAGAACCAGGTGTACCACATTACGAGAAGATCGATACTTGGTGAACACCATGCTTCGTAATCGCTTTCTCACAGGAACTGAACTTAAAAATCAGTTTTGACGCCGCAGAGGAAGTAACCCAAGTGCATGGACAGTAAGACGAGGGCTTGCTGAAGCTTACTTAAAACCACTTAGACCTGCAAATAGCCCTAAACTGGAGCGTGGGCGTCGTTTTTCAAGACTAAGATATGCCCAGAACCACTTAAATTGGACTATTGAAGATTGCTCATAAGTTATGATCTCGACGAATCAAAGTTTACAAGCATGATGGAAGACACAGAGTGTATAGAAGACAGGGGAAAGATTCAATCAAGCATGCATTGAAGAAAAAGTAGCCTACTAATTACGGCCCGTAATTTCATCTGAGAGTCGCACAGAACTGGTGTTCATAGAAAACGGCTCTTTATCTAGCGTAAGATATGTGAAAGAAATCCTTAATGAGTACATTGGGCCATTTTCAATTTGGGTGAAGATGCAATTTTTATGCATGACAATGCCCGACCTCATACAGGTTAGATTGTGAATGACTACCATCAAGAGATCAAGACATTACTCGTATGGAGTGGTCAGTACGCAGCCCGGATATCGACCCGATCGAGCATGCTCGGGGCGAGCTAAGGAGATGCGTAAAACAACGAAACTCTCCCCCAATCACGCTCCGTGAGCTCAAAATTGCTCTCACAGAAGAATGGGAGAATATTCCCCAAAATCTTCTAAGGAACTTGGTGTACAGCATGCCAAACCGCGTAAACGCAGTAATGGAAACACAAGAAGGCAATACAAAGTATTAAAATTCAAGAAAATCTAAATGTTGTTCAAAAATGTCATGTTTCCTTTTTTTTTTTAATGCGATATCAGCAGTTTTTTTTCTTCATGTAATTTTTAGTAAATAAAATCATAAATTTAATACTTTCATTTAAGAGATATTGTATTGTCTATTAAACACAATTTATTTCATTAAGCTAGCATACTTAGTTTCCGAGATTTATAGGTTTCTTTAATGAATCCGGGTCACCGGATTCATTGGGCTCGAGTGTATTATGTAAAACATAAAGGAAAAAAATGCGTAAGCGTCGTTGAACACTCGGTGGGAACAGAGTTACTATCGTAGTATATTACTATTGATAAACGTATTATATTAATGATTAACAAATATAAATGAATGAATTACTAGCGTCTGAGAGCAATTAAATGAGAAGCAGAAATAACTAATAAATTGAAAGAACGGTAGAAAATTTCGTAACTTTAATATATTTTTTTGTAATTGTGAAAATAAACATTTTATTGTACATAATTTTATTATTCTACTTAGATAGTGACCATTCATTCGTTTATTCGTTCATTTGTTCAACTAAATAATTAATTCGTGTCACCCTATGGATAACTACATCAGCATCCTATAGTTTGTGGTCTACACTAAAGAAAGGGTCGTGACGGAAATTCGTGACGGAAAAGTCTTATACTTTTTTTCGCCGAGCCCAAATCCGCTAAGTCGTATGGACTTAGCGTGCGATAAGGAACTTCGTTCCAATAGTTAACTATAACAGAGGTAACCTTTCTATATATATATGAAAATGAATCCCTATTTCGCTTGGTAACGGAATCACGCGTGAACGGCTAGACCGATTCTGTTAATAATTGTTTTGTGGTGTTTGTTATTGTCAGGAGAAGGTTCTTATGAAAAAAAAAGTTAAGAAAGTATCGTGGAAAATTAGAAAAACTGGGAAAACTTAACGACAATATTACCTTTTCTAATGTAACCTTAGCGTTTTTGACAATATAAACTTTTGTAATGTAACCTCATAGCGTTTGACATAACTGTCAGTCATGTGACAGTTTGCGCGATCGCTGAAAATATCGTTTATCGGAATTAACGTGATACATTTTTATTTTTAAAACGCGCGGATGAAGTCGCAAGGGACAGCTGGTAAATTAATAAATATTGGTGAACAATGCACATAACACCATGTAGTCCCTAACTAAGCTTAAATACATAATTATGATACCTACTTTATAACACCCACAGACACAGAACAAACACCTATGTATAATATGTACAAAAAAAAAAAAAAGTATATAAGTAGTATATCAGCCATGTGGTACCTATAACACAAGCTCTGCTTACTTTGGGGCCAGATGATGCTGTGTGAAATGTCCGGGATTATTTATTATTACTATTTATTTATTTACCTATGTTCATCACACAAATGTCTTTCGATAAATTTAACGCTTATAGGGTAGTGTTAAGAAAGCGTATTATAATATAAATTACTATATTATTGATAAGAATACATGGCCTCTATTGCTCTGCCCTCAGACAGTGAACTGTCAGATTTGAAATATATAAACTCCTGTAATCTTGTATTAGTTTTAATAGTTAAGTTATAAGATGGATCATACAAGAAAGCGCTAGGACCAGGACGAGTTTTTTGCCAGCTCTTCTCGGACTTGGGTTAGGAGGAATTGGCACCTCAATTCACTTAGTATGTAAGATGTTTCAAAGTAATCCTTGTGATTGAAAAATATCTAAAAATAACCAAAATTGAACACAAAATAATATAAGTACCTACAGCTATACGAGTATACAACACATTGATTGACACTGTAGGTGAGTCTCTCTCTCATCTCCCGCAGATCCGCTGAGGATGTTCAGTGAGAAATGTACAGTGGTGGTCACATTATTAAGAACGCTAAATAGTTTATACTTTTATTCAAATTTAAATAGAGAACACTCAGTCGACACAGAGTCAACAGTTGTTACTGTTTGTATAATTTTGGCACTATTTAGTGCTATAAAGATTAAAAGTGATTGCTTCTTATGAAAAAACAATGGGAAAAAATAAAAGTTGTGATAAATCTACAAGGGAAGTAATAATAAAACTTCGCCGGAAGAATTGGTCTTATAAAAAGATAGCCGACCATCTGCAATGTTCAAAAACGATGGTTCCACGCTGTAAAGCATTTTGCTACGTATTAAACTACTCCGAATGTTCCACGTGTACCTAAACAGAGAAAAACAACTTCTCAAGATGACCGAAACATCGTTCGTATGGCAAAACAAAATCCTTCCAATGAGCTGAGAAAGGAATAATATGGTGAAAACAACCCTTCAGCAATCTCAGCACGCACTATTCGAAGACGTTTGATAGAAGAAAAATTGCACGGTAGGATAGCAAGAAAGGTACCCATGTTGAAACTTTGCCACAGACAAGCCCGGCTTGCATTGCGACATGCGACAGTGAAAAAATGAACTTTTTTCTGACGAAACGACAATAAACAGAGTATGTTCTGATGGAAAACGACATGTAGGACGTCCCCCGAATACAGCATTCGACCCTAAGTACACGAAAGTTACATCAAAGCACGGTGGTGGAAATGTGAAAAATGGGGGTGCTTTTCTGGACATGGTGTTGGACCTGTAAAGTTGATAGAAGGTAACATGGATCAGTTCCAATACAAAAATATACTGGAAGAAACAATGTTACCTTATGCTGAAGACGTTCTACCGGTTATTTGGACATTCCAGCATGACAATGATCCAAAGCACACTGCACGCACCGTAAAGGAATTTCTTACAGCGCAATCAGTTTCTGTCTTAGACTGGCCAGCTAACAGCCCAGATCTAACCCAATAGAGAATCTGTGGTTCGAAGTAAAGAAAAAGGTTTCAAATACACAGTGTGCGAATTTAAGAGAGCTGTACGATGTTTTTTTAGAAGAATGGAACTCTATTTCTCTTGCTAAATGTTTAAAATTAATAGAGTCAATGCCTTTCCGGTGTAAAGCAGTAATTAAAAGCCGTGGATATGCTATTAACTATTAATTTTAGTTAAAAATGTATTAAATTGTTTTTTAAATTTTCTGCGCTACATATTATGTGATTTTTTAAATGTAAGTGTCATACAAAACAATTCCCGAGTAGTTTAATAAATCAATAAAATAAATAAAATGTGAAAAAAATAGTTTGCGATTTTATTCTTTATTTCTAAGCCACGTCGCTCTATTAATGTGGCTATTTTATAACATAACTAGTTGCTTCTCAGTAGGTACACATCTCTGTGTATGACACGATTTAAATAAAAAACTTCTATAACTTCAAATCGTTCTTAATTATATGACCACAACTGTACATTATTTTATAAACATATATTATATTATAAGGTTTCTTAAAGTTTTTCAATACAGATATATGTTTAATAATTATTAAACTTTGAAATGGTTATTTTTACTGGAATAAAGTGTCATTGTCGCACTTCTGGCTAAACCTCTGTATGGTGTAAAGTATTCAAAATAGAAATACTTAATTAAGATTAAATGAGAATGAAAACATGGATAAAATGAGTAGGATGATTAACATGGATATTAAGGGTTTTGTAGATTTTGAGTAACAGCCTGATTTGTAAACTTCTATAAAACTAAAAACACATACATTTTAGGACAAATTCAAAATCATAAAAAAAGAAATCACTAGTTATTCTTATCCTTACTGACGAGTTTCTTGCCATTTCTTCTCGGCCTTGGGTTAGAAAGAATTGGCACCTAAATGCACCTAGTATGTAACGTTTCAAAGTGATCCTTGTGATTGTATTGAATAAAGTATCTTATGACTTTGACTTTGACTTCTGTAGCCTTCACTGTGCATCACATGCGCTTTTATTTTTTACTTGGTAATTTATTGTCAATCAACGATTTAATGAGCCAAGAAAAATTTATGCGAAAATTGAGCCAAGGATTTATCAAAATTAAACGACCTAATAAATTATATTTCTATCCAATTATTAAAGGTTGTGTCAGGTAGCAGATCCGCCAACGACTCCCGAGAGCGGTTTCATTTTGTTGCTACGCTTACACTTCAGGGACTCTCTCTTATATTTTCACGAACGGGAATAGGTAAGTACCTAAGTCTATTAAATTCATAAAGAAATGAAATTAACTTTCCTACCTAAACCACAAACCTACATAAACTGGAAGCACGATTTAACTAAATATGTATATATCGAAGTTGTACTCGTATATTTATATATACATATTTCGTTAGGTTCTTTTCCGAATAAAATGAATGTGTGTTCATGGGAAAAGGACTGCACAGCTATCGATGAGTACAATACTTATTTTACTGTTGATGCCCTGGGTTTGGGTGTTGTTAAGTATTGTTACGAGCCGGGTACTGATAAATTATGAAACCGCTTGATTTTACCAAATAATAACTTTAATTTCAAAGTTACCACACACAGAACTTAATCCACTAATTCCACTAGTAAACTTTCCAATAGAACACTATATGAGTCACAACACTATAACACAACCGATAACACTTCGAAACTATCGCTTTTGTATCACTTGCTTAGCCGAGAATAGACTGACTGTATCCGCAAACCACGGATAGAGCTATGTATCGGTCGCAACAGTATCATAAATATCAATTTAAAAATATATACTTATTTATTTATTGGTCATTTAATCATTTCATTTAAAATATATATACAATTAGATAGATAAAAAAAATTATATAGATAAAAAATACAGTTCAGTTCACTGAACGCAGTTAGAGTGCCCAAAAGGCTGGGAAAGTTACTTCGTTGAATAGCCATACTAATCCTTTGTCCGAGGTAAGCACCAGCCCTTTGATCATTGGTTTTGTCTACCAGTCACTTTGATAACTCTCTGAATAGGAGCCACGCCTCAGGTCCCCACGGGCCTAAAGTTTCTACCCCAAAAGGCAGAAATATATAACCATTGCCAATGGATGTATATTTCCGCCTCTTGAGATCTTCTGCCGCAACAGCAGCGGCACCCACGGTCTTAGAGGTAGACGATACGTGAGATGCTGCCAGAGTGTCCACACAAGTCGCATCCCACACCAGAGGCTTACCACGACTCCAGGGAATTAATGTCTCGCCGTCAGGCCTCTTACCATCGTCAAGTGCGATACCGTTCGACTCTATTTATTCCATCAGTTATCTGGCTCTCATAGTAGAAGCTACTACTAAAGTAAGAAAGGCTAGCTGGGTTTGTGTGAATTATCCATCAATAAATAAATAATGCCGAACATTTCACACAACATCATCTGCCCCCAAAGTAAACAGGGCTTGTGTTATGGGTACCACATTTATTGATATACTACTATGCTTATTTTCAAATACATATGTATATTGTATATAGAAACACCCAGACTCAAGAAAAATACTTGCAGATCATACAAACATTAGTACCGCGGCGGGAATCGAACCTGCAACTCTCTGCGCCTCAGCCGCCCCTTCGCCCACTGCGCCACAGAGGCCGATCAAATATCATTGGTATATATTTAAATATATATATATATAGTTTATCAGTCATCCGGTCACAATAATACAAACTATGCTTGGTTTTGAGCTAATGGTGTTGTGCATTATCCACTAATATCAGTTACCAGTTTCTGCCCGCAGCTTCGCACGCATAGTACATACATAAAAAGTAGCCTATGTCCGTTCCTATGATACAATCTATATCCATACAAAGTTTCATCAAGATCCGATCTGGCGTTTAGCCGTGAAAAGACAACAACTAAACAAACAAAACTGACAGACCCAGAGAAACTTTGAAATATTATATAGGTACTAATTGAATTAAAATATGCGACGTATAGGCCAGTCAAATTATACGTTTTTTTTTGTCAACTTTGCACTAAATTTCCGATCCAAATTCTTTTTTTTATAAGGTTTAGGATCACTTACTGAGCATAAAATCACAAAATGCTGACAGATCCAGGTGACGCTTCAAGCGCCATATTGAAAAAACGTTTTGGTCCGATATCTCAGAAACTATGCACTTTAGGGCAAAAGTTATGGAAACCATTAGTGTAGAGAATAAAATTTTGCATCTTTTGTTTCAAGTAAACTTTTTTGTAAAACTTACCGTTTACGATTTATGGCTCATTTAATGAACAGGTTTTTCTATCGCGGCCGATAACTTATGAAATATTAGATTTATCAATAAAAGGCATCAATCCATTTTTAAAGATCAGTTTATTTCTACAACTTTTATTTCAAACTTTTTTCTAATGTCCACACTTTTTGAGTTATAGGACGTTTAATGTTGGACTACCGGGCGTAAAGTTGAAAATTTCAAGATACGCATAGAATATAATGGTACAAATTAAACAAAAATATCCCGATTAGTTATGTGGTAAAAAATTAATAGTTCAATTCCTTACCTGCAATCATAACGAACTTTTTTTATTTTATTTTAGTATATTTCGTACAACTAAAAAATAGTTAGTAATTATAATTAATTATGTTATGTTCAAATGCTATAATAAAATGAAAGAAACGAAAAGGGTATATTTTTTAAAAATTTATCCAAAATTTATTTTTAGAAAAAACATAAAACAAATACAAATTCAAAATTTTATTAAATTCTTTTATTAAATTTGTGTAGAGATATAAAAGAAACGGTAACCTGCTATAGAAAACAACCTTTGGGCTGCCGCGTCACCCGCCGAGCGTCGGCATTTTTACATTAAACGTCTTATAACTCAAAAAGTATGGGCATTAGAAAAAAAAGTTTAAAACAAAAGTTGTAGAGAAAAAACTGATCTTTAAAAATGCATGCATTTTATTGATAAATCTAATTTTTCAAAAGTTATCGGCCGCGATAGAAAAACCGATTCAGCCATAAATCGTAAACGGTAAGTTTTACAAAAAAGTTTACGAATAACAAAAGATGCGAAATTTTATTTTCTACAATAATAGTCTTTATAACTTTTGCCTTAAAGTGCATAGTTTCCGAGATATCGGACCAAAACGTTTTTTCAATTTGGCGCTTGAAGCGTCACCTGGATCTGACAGCATTTTGTGATTTTATGCTCAGTAAGTGATCTTAAACCTTATAAAAAAAAGAATTTGGATCGGAAATTTAGTGCAAAGTTAAATGTTATTTTGACTGGCTTAGTACTTGTCAACATAATGCGGGTTATGAAAACAATAGCAGATCGACAGCAGAACTGTCATTAATGTAAAAAAGTTCTTTAGATCCGTTCGCTTAGATCATTACGTACAATTGTAAAACATATAAGCGAATAACGTGCTCTAGTTGTTTATCTTACGCAAGTAATAAAACAATTTGTAGGTAGATACTACTTAGTTTTCTACGAGAGAGCAGCGTGCAGGCACTTCCTTTCTTCCTTTAATCGCATCGCTACATTCCATGGACAACCCTCGTAATGACCTTTTTTATTCCCCTTCATTTAGGCTCCAGGTGTGGAAGCTTACCTACAAGAAAAAAATGTTACCTTAGACGGATATCATAGGTAACAGTGAATCACCGGTCTCACCACTGCAGGGCGCCCGTGCCCATGCGGTACTTCATCGTGAAATTATGACTTTGGTACGTGCCCGATATTTCGGATGAGATAAGAATTGGTACCGTTTTATGTGTATTCGCGTCGCAGAACGCAAAATTACTCTGAATGATAAAGTTTATAGCGAAGGAGTGAAGGTCCAATATTCCCGCCTGCTTCGGTAGTTAAGATATAAATTTAGATATATTATATACTAGATGGCACCACAGGAAAAATAAGAACGCGCTGTCGTTGCGTTTTGGAATTTCTATATAATATATCTCGCGATACTTAACCTAGGTAATTCTCTGTAGATAATGTTAGTAGCGATTATGATAAGGGTCGTTATTCTGAACAAAACTCGACATCAGATCGAGTTAAAGCAAAAAATTATAAATATATAAGTTTAATTTTATACAAGCAGTTATTGTGAATAATAATAAATAATAATAATACCGGACATTTCACACAGCATCATCTGGCCCCAAAGTAAGCAGAGCTTGTGTTATGGGTATACCATAACTGATATACATATAAATATATACTGATATATATACATGACCTATCTGGCGCAGTGGGCTAAGGTCTGGCTGAGACGCAGAAGGTTGCGGGTTCGATTCCCGCCACGGGACAAATGTTTGTATGTTCTGCAAGTATTTGTCTCGGGTCTGGGTGTTTCTATGTATAATATGTATGTATTTAAGAAAAAAAAAAAAAAATGTATTTAAGTAGTATATCAGTCATGTGGTACCCATAACACAAGCTCTGCTTACTTTGGGGCCAGATGATGCTGTGTGAAATGTCCGGCATTATTATTATTATTATTATCATGACTGATATGCTACTTATATACTTTTTTTTTGTAAATACATACATATTATACATAGAAACACCAGACCCGAGACAAATACTTGCAGATCATACAAACATTTGTCCCGCGGCGGGAATCGAACACGCAACATTTTGCGTCTCAGCCGGACCTAAGCCCACTGCGCCACAGAGATCGTCGTGAATGCTGCAAATAAGGATGGATTAGCTTTTGTAAGCTACCTATCCAGATCATGTATTATGTTACCTATCCAGATCGTTGACGAAATAAGGACTGAGGACAATAAAAAAGATGAAGAATGCAATTTTCCTTTTTGGACCTGCCCAAAACGTCGCATGGTGCCACTTTCCAGGCACCATGCGACGTTAAATACAATGAAATGAAATAGTAAATTATTAATATTGTTGGACAATCTACACAACACCATCTAGCCCCAAATTAAGCATAGCTTGCACTATGAGGACCAGATCGAATATTTATATATACCTATTTAAATACACACATTAGATACTATAGCAAACTTACCAGGTACAAAACATACATCTGTTTATCAGATAAATGCTTATCCAGGGACCCTCGCAGTTCTATTGGTTAATTCCCTAATCGAACCCACAACCTAAAGCACAGAAAGCAGATCTACTACCAACTAAGCTGAAAGGCCAGTCAAATTCATCCTCATTCCGTCAGACTAATTCCAAACAGAAGCGATTAATTTTTTTCTAGCTCTCCTATTTTCTAACGAATTCGTTTTAAATACAAGTTACATAGTTTAGAATACAATCAACGAACCCTTGGCTTATTTAACTGCTCTGTAACTTGACTGACGCCACCTAAATCATCTTCAACAGATGAACTAAGGCCAATGATGATGATGAATTTAGATGTCAATTCCTCTCAACCTAAGTACGAGAAGAATTGACAAGAAACTCGTCCTGAATGTCTAGACTACAAAAATACCTAAAATACCTAACGTACCTACCTAACACTAACGTCATAGCTGAAAGATTTAAAAATGTCCATCAGAAAAACAAAAAATACAAACATGCGCGTCACTAGCACATTATAGAATTAGGCTGCAAGTAGATGGGTAGTAGGGATAAGTAGGGATAAGTAGAACAACTAAACGGTAACCAAGAAACGCATCTAGAAGGATGCTATCATGCTCTCATGCATCATGCTCATGCTTTTTACTGGCCTTCTAGCCAGTAAAAATAGAATTTAACCTCGCACTAAATTTCCGATCCATTTTTTTTTATATGGTTTAGTCTCTTACTGACCATAAAATCTCAAAGTGCTGACAGATCCAAGTGGAGCTTCAAGCGCCATCTTGAAAAAAAGTTTTTGTTTGATATCTCAAAAACTATGCACTTTAAGGCAAAAACTATAAAATGATTATTGTAGTGAATAAAATTTCGCATCTTTATACGCTGTAAACTTTTTTATCAAACTTACCGTTTATGATTTATGGCTCATTTAATTAACAAGTTTTTCTATCTCGACCGATAACTCTTAAAATATTGGATTAATCAATAAAATGCATCTCTCTCTTTTTATAGATCAGTTTATTCTCTACAACTTTTATTAAAAACTTTTTTTCTAATGTCCATACTTTTTTATTTGTACGAGGTTGACCAAAAAAACGGCTATTTTTACTATAGCGTCGAACGCTAAACATTACCTGCCTTACGTATAAACATCTCTCAACTACTGTCAAATGCTAATCACTGTTTAAAACAGTGCCATCCCTTTTGTAAAATAGGGATAAATAGTTTCAGGGCAAATATTCAGTGTTTAACTTGAGAGGCATTTATAAGTAAGGCCGTACAACGCTTACGACTAGCGTCGCGCACGCACGCCGCGCTACAAAAGTGTCCTGTTTCCCCAAACCCTTAAAAAGCACGAGTATATTAGCTGAGAGCTGGTGAGTTTGCATCGGTCCTATCCATAACGGCTTTAGGCAGAATTCCCTTTAATAAATTAAATAGAAACACGGACTGAGACTCTGGAAATACGACGTACGTGTCAGATTGATGCATGAGTTTGTGTTTTTCTTTGTGCGTACCATCAATCTTACAGATCTATTAGCGTCGTGTTTAGCGCTCCCACTAATTATCCCAACTTCCTCTAATCCCGGGAGATTGCGCGGGGACCATGCAAAATGTCTTGCGTAATTATTTTTCTGATAGAAACAAACTAGTGGTCATCGAAACCAATTTCAATAATTCTCAGAATGAAGAAATAAAATTGATTTCAGACATTTTTTTTTAGACGACGTCTTTGGCGCAGTGGGCTAAGGCTAAGCCGCAGAAGGTTGCGGGTTCGATTCGCGCCGCGGGAAAAATGTTTGTATGATCTGCATGTTTTGTCTCGGGTCTGGGTGTTTTTATAATATGTATGTATTTACAATTAAAAACAACTATTTAAGCAGTATATCAGTCATGTGGTACCCATAACACAAGCTCTGCTAACTTTGGGGCCAGATGATGCTGTGTGAAATGTCCGGCATTATTATTATTATTATTTTAAGCGCATAGAAATTCAGTAATATTCCAGCTCAGAATGGTATGACGAAATACTTTAATCTACTGTTTGCCTTCACAGGAAAATAAAAAAAAACTTTGCTTGTTAAAACTGATGAGCCAGCGGACTTGTATAAAGGCACAACTCAACAGATAGACGTTTTCCGGAACTTCCCCAAAGTAACAACATTCGTCCCAACATTTCCTTCGTCCCGCAACATTGTGAGATTTATCTAAATTTTACAACACTGTTTACATAGCAATAACATTATCTATTCTCTCTGCTGAACATTGGCTGGATAAGAAGAATCCATTCTGCGGAACCCTAAAATCTTTGTTGCAATTGCTGGGTTTCGTCGCAAACAGGCAATAACGCTCGCAGAATAAGCCAGAGCTGAGATTGTCGACTACTACACTCGATATTGTTCTCTTGGCTCTAAAAACTAAGGTGTTTTTTCTTTTTAATAAAAACATATGAGAAGCATGGCTCTGTTTGTATTTCCATTTAGAATTCTAGGAGTTTATATCTACATACATACTTAATACAAATCCAGTAAATACCTACCCTCTATTCGCTTGCACGTACTCGTAAGTATCTATGTTGTAGGTTTTATTTATTTACAAATTGAATAACTAAAATGTACAGAATAATTACTTATAGGTAAAAAACAGAATTCAGTTCACTGACAGCGGGTAAAGTGCCCAAAAGGCTGGCAAGGACACCTCGTTGAAATGCCATACTAATTCTTTGTCCGAGATAAACACCAGCCCTTTGATCATCATGATTGTATGTAGGATGTCGGGATATCGATATCTCGTAGTTTTAAATATAGGTCCGAGTTACAGCAAATAACCAAGAATTTCTAAATGAAAGCGACCGAGTGATTTTTGATTTCGAGCTTATTGAAACGTTGAGAGCGTTTCAATAAGCTCGAAATCAAAAATGTTCCGTTCTCTGTTCTGTCATTCCAGTATAATTAATTACTTATTCTCATTCTATAGGCAATTAATTAAGGACCAAAAAAGCGTATTCAGTTCTCTAATTTCGGAGCTCATCCCACAAGATAGCTATTCAATTACGTTCGCGAGACTTCTATTATCTATTGTTCACGCTTAAGATTCTAATAATTTAAATTAAACAATTCAGTAGGTACCTCTTATCTTCAAGAATAATAGTGCCTGTAATATTCCAACTTAACGTTACTCTTAAGATTATATCGCAGTTTAGCCCCTTTGTGCCGGCTACTTTAGCACCCGCGCTACCTAAATCACTGCAATGAGGCAGCCAAACAAATCTGAGACAATCTCCGCTTGGCTGCACGACAACAAGTGAAAAAAATACTTACCTAAGTAGGTACTTTCACGCAGTATCTTTAGCGTTACTCAAACCCACTCGGGTTAGAACCTAGGGGTCTTTATTTTATTGTTTTTTGATGTGTAACAACTTTCCTCTTTCCTGCAATCTGTGAGAGTGATATTGTAAAGAGTTACGGAAGTGTGTAACAGTGTGTAAGTGTGTGACCAATGAAAGCGTAATGAATGGTAGAGTTGACCGTCAGATGGTACCAACCCATTTTCCGCGAGGTTGGTATTGTCAGTCAGCAGTGTGTGTGTGAGAAAGAGAAAGGGAAATAGAGAAGGAGAACGCATCAGCTGTGCACTGAAACTGTGTATAAAGTGTGCTGTTATGTAAACTAATTCAGGATATAATAATAATGTTGCTTATTAACAAGGTGAGATGTCAGATGTTACACATCATATAGCGACTACTGTAAGGCTCGCTCGTTTTTATACGCTTTATATTAGCTTTACTTGTATGTATGTTTGTATGTTTGTAACCGACTCCTTAAGATGCGATTTTGACCCACTTTAAATGGCCAGATTTCATTCAAATTTTGCACACCTGTCAAAGACCGATGACAATGCAATAATTCGAATAAAAATAAAAAAAAAATAAAAAATTAAAATATCCGATTATCCTAAAACTAAAAAGTACAAATAAATAATAGTTTAAAAAAACTAAAAAACACGCTTTATATAGGAAATCAAACTAAAAAATAGAAAATAAATTTTAATAAATGTAAGTAAGAAAAAAATGTTTTATTTAAAAAAAAGCGTGGGGTGCTTTTTAAGATATTATCGAAATGATAATCCTTCTTCTCATATCTGTCAATGAAATATTTATAACTATTGACACCATGCACCCCACGCTTTTTTTTTTTAAAAACATTATTTTCTTACTTAAATTTATTAAAATTTATTTTCTATTTTTTAGTTTGGTTTTCTATATAAAGCGTGTTTTTTAGTTTTTTAAACTATTATTTATTATTCTATTAAATTATTGATTTCTCCTAGCAATGCGTTCTTCCTATTGGTAGGTTATGAGTTGACTAGGTTTCACTTGACCAATTGTAGGTACTTAATTTGCAGAGTAAAGGTCTATTTTATAATCTCACAGCAGTATGTTGTTTTAATTTGTTGCGTTCTCTATTAATTATCATGAGAATGGCAAGGACAAACCATACCTTAACGTCACGCTACCTAGTTCTTATAGAGGGTATCTAAATCGGTTTTGATGCTCTCTTTATTTGCTTCTTTATTTGCTCCCGCAACGGGAGGGCGATTGATGTTAGGTATACGAACAAGATATCTAAGAAATGGTTAGTGTATTTTTTATTATTTTTAGTTCATATTTATAGACAATACGTTCTACCCTATTCATCACAATGGATAAGAAAATACTTACTCTACTCTACTCTACTCGCTTCTCCGCCCCAGCCGCATGTTGAAATTTTGAGAAAAATTCGTAGCATCTCCGGAATTTTCCATCGCCTGATTCAAAGTAACTTTACACTGTGCGGTCCAACAGAACATAATTCATGCCGCTTTGTGAAATATAATGCGGATGTTCTCATAATGTACGACGAGCAACTTAATCCGGCCACGACTTTTTCCGCCGCAGATATTTATACAAATGGATGCCAGTGTAACGATCTCGGTAGAACAATGGCCCATTTATGCTAATAATTTTATGGTCGAGAACTTGCTTGAGCCACCTTAGGTGCAACAAAAGACGTGTATGTACATATAGGTAGGTATATAACGTAAGGATGTAGGAATTTGTAGTATTCTATACTTACCTAATAATTACTGCATGTACCTTGCAAACAGAACCCGCAGGAAAGACGATTCGGTCTTTCCTGCGGGTTCTGTTTGCAAAGTCAAGAGGTTAGTGTGGGTACCTGAAACAGAGCAGAAACAGAATCCCAGGCAGAGTGGCGTCAGTGGAGAGGAAACTTCACCCACCTCAGCTTGCTGGAGTGGATCCATGAACGAAAGTTTTCAATTACAAATAACTGCTCTGTAACTTGACTGACGCCATCTAAACCATCTTCAACTGATGAACTAAGGCCAATGATGATACTTACTTTAGTCAAGTCACAGAATGGATAAAATAAAATAATGCCGGATATTTTAAACATAGTCACATCTCATCTAGTCTCAAAATAAGCAGAACTTGTGTTATGACCATATGACTGATAAGTACCTACTACAAAAAATACTTCTTTTTTATTTCGTAAATACTTACATATTATGAATATGAACAACCAGAGCCGAGAATAATACTTGCAGATCATCCACATTTATCCCGCGGCGGGAATCGATCCCGCAACCTTTTGCGTCTCAGCCGAGCCTTGGCCCACTGCGCCACAGAGGTCGTAGAATATTGCGTTGTGTCGGAATATAAGAAGTACATGCACAATCTTGTTGTACTGCCACGTGCGATAGCCGCTGACAAAATTGTTTAGGCTGGTATTAAAGAACCTACATTAACATACTAGAATATAGGTACTAGACCACATAGTGTACTTATTTACATTCACATACACGACTGAAACTATATACCTTCAGAGTATATATTAGTCGGTACTGCGTATAACAATAATGTTCAGCAAATCATGCCTTTCCCAAAGGGGAAACAATAATTGGGTTTACCTAATTATGATTAAGTATGTTATAAAATAATATGTAAGTATGAATTATATTTTTCCTGCAGATCTACATTTTTCATTGCGAGTTCGGTATGTTTTTATGTAATTATGCGGTATCCCTTCTTCCAATATAATTTTGCAATACCGCTTACCTCCATAAATCAAGGCATTCGCAAAATTGCGTATTCCGAAAAAATTACGAAGGTACCTGTAGCTGTAGCTATTTCTTATGTAAACTTCATTCTTAGGTAGGTATTTATATCATAGTTTATCTACCTACCTATATATATTTATTCATTAATTGGTTACAAAAAAGTGTAAATCAAGACATACATACAAGTCTACAATTACCGGAACAAACAACATTATATATAATATATACCGCGGCTTTGCACGCATGGTACCCACATAAAAAGTAACCTATGTCCTTCTCCAAGGTCGTATCTATCTCTATGCCAAAATTCATCGAATTCGGTTCAGCGGTTTAGGCGTGAAAGCGGAACAAACAGACAGACAGAGTTACTTTCACATTTATAATATTAGTAGAGATATTTACCTACCTAATAGGTAGGCTAACTTTTAAAGTCACTCATGGAATAAAGAAGCGCCTGAGGTGTTCTTTAATCCTTTCACCACATTGGTTTATTTTTGAATTGGGGCTAATGCATTAATAATAACTGAAAATGGATATTTCATTTTTTATATACATGTTAAGTTTAAGCTAAAAAAGCTAAAAAGAAAACCGACTTCATTGAATGAAATTTGAGCTCATAAAAATACAACCGAATTGAAAACCTCCTACTTTTTTTGAAGTTGGTTAAAAATGTTTTTATATTACGCTTTTTAGTACTTTATCATTTTTCGAAATTCCTAAACACCACTGGGAAGTCACAGGAAAGCAATATATCAAAATTTTGCTTCATTCAAGTGGATTACATAATATTTTTCAGTTTAAAAAAACAGTCTAATTGAGAACCTCCTCCTTTTTTGAAGTCGGTTAAAAATAAACTAGTTGACTAGTTGATATAGTAGTAATTTCAAGATCACACAAAAAAATAGGTATGCATAAATTGTTGTAACAGCTTTAGATAAATATCATAACATCACTATAGGGTGTTCGTATTTCCGATGATAGACGAAATTTGCTGAGGCGCTAACATTCAATCTTAATACTGTACCTAGGTAGACAAACTTTGAAAGTCACTCATCGAATCGAGGAGACTCTAAGGCGCACTTCAATCCTTTCACCACTCTGGTTCGAAATAATAAGTGACACGAAAAGAAGATGAACACTTTATTTAACTAAATAATAAACTTAAACTCAATGTTCTAACCTACTGAATAAACCAACATCATGTTAAACAGTTAGTAAGCAGGTGTAAATAATTATTATTCATGTAAAGTTAAATATTACGTTTCCCTATTCTGGCGCTGTATTTATCGCATTCCAGGCATCGCTTGGACATCTCCATATCAGTTTTGCTGTTAGATTAAATAATAAAAGGCAGGCGCTACCGGATGCGACGGTTCTACTAACTCATACAGAGTTCCGGCGTAAAAACATCGTGACCGGACAGCGGCCGCCGCCAGCAACGCCGCGCGCGCCACCAAGATAGCGTGTGTAGTGTAGTGTACTCGTACCTACGCGTTATTGCGAAATTTCATACTCCTCCGTCGAAGTAATTTTCGTTGATAGCTTCTTATGAGAGAGTAAACCGCTTCGTTACGTAACGGGTTACGGCGCCAGTCTGTCTGGCTTCCCATTCTCTCACGCATACGGCAGCGCTAGTTAGATTAGTTTAAGTTATCACTTCTGTCAGGCGTCCCGAGACGCACACGTTTTTTTTATGCAACTGAGCCAGCAAATAAGAATACGCCCAGCCCATCTGATGGTAAAGGGGCATCCATTAATTACGTGAGGCAGTTTTGGCGATTTTTCGACACTCACTATCCCCTAGTTAATGAATTGTTCTATCAGTGCATAATTAAACCGCGATAATAATTATGTATGATTTAGTAATATTGTAGTAAAGAATTCTTTTTTACTTAATTTAACTCAATTTTCTTGAAACTTTTCACTGTTTCTTGGAAAAAATTCGGAAAAAATTACGTGATTTTTGCCGAGACCACCCTCTCCCCCACGTGAGATTGGGTGAGGTTTGGCTCGACCCCCTCCCCCCCCCTAGATGCTTCACTTAATTATTGGATGCCCCCTAAGTGGTTACTGTAACCAGAAGGCTTAGACAAATATCTTCTTCTTGTGACTAGTGTTGTTTTGCTTGAAGTATTGTGAAAATGGCGGATGATTGGATTCTGACATTATATATATAACATTATATATATAATAATGACAATTTTGCCAGTGTCAAGTGTTCATATTTGTTGTTTACATGTTCAATTTGTTTGTTAGTAAAGTCTTAATCGATCGATGGTCAATTGTCAATTCTAAATGTCAGCGCGGAATGGCCGTCTAGATTTTTTTTGGGACTCCTCGGTGTTCAAATCAAATTCAAGTTGTGGCGGAATAGGTTGAGACTGCCACAAGCTGCGTAGAATTCTTCCTCTCGACGATCCGGTGCCTCCTACCTAGGTAGATAGGAATTCTTCTGGCCTGCCTGTTCCGGGTCTTCTTTATTCCTACTTCGCCCAGCCTACTCAGGGTGGTCTTCGAGGAGGTTTCAGTAAAACACTTTTTCTTTCTTCCGTTGTCCAGACTCGTGTGCACTGCGCGGCGTCGCTTCGGTAAGTGACGGTTGCGTGAAAATGCGCGAATATTTATAGAGCGTCCGTACAGTACAACGATGTAATGGCGCATTAAGAATGTACTAGTTGATTAGATTTCCATTTAAACGTCGAAGGGTGATCACTCCACTGTCTGATGTTGGACAACCAAAATTAATAGTAATATCAATTTGTCTTGTCATAATCTATGCTTGTATGAAAACAGAATCGTAATAAACATATTGGTTTGAAAGATGCAAGCCTCCAAAAACTCGTATTACAACACTGATTTTAGCGCAACTTTAGGCGTAAATAAATATCATAAGAAGTACGCAAACCCCAAACTTACTTCTATACAAGCGTAGTTTATTTATTCAAGAGCTTAAATAACTTTATTTTGAATAGATACATTCAGTAGTTTTGTCATGAGAACCCTTCTGTTAAATGTCTGTTTATCATTTTTCACGCGGTTGTTTTATGTAGAAATCATCGTGCATTTCACTCAAATAATTGTACCCGGCGCGGGGAGGGGAGACTACGCCGCCCGCGCCGGCCGCCTTCCGCCACTGGCTTGGAGTTTCCCAGGCGGCAGCTAGTCTGTTGCGGAATGCGAAATAATGCACATTCAGCATTATACTGTTATTGCGTCTATTTTTCACCACCTTAGATACAATATTATCGAAGCTTATTATCACATTGACCCCTAGCATTGAACTTTGGATTCCGATTGACACTTTGAATGATTTACTTTGCGTTTGAGTTCGGACTTGAAGGTTATACCTACCTACCTTTTGAAGTAATTGTTTTTTGTTATAAGTGCTTTGAGTTTGAACACAAAATAAATACCTACCTAATTAGGTACTTTGAATGACTTTACGTTGGAATTTCGAATTGTTGTGTCAGTGAACTGTGAACCAAATAAACAATGGGTAATTCCTAGTTTTATTAGACTACATGCCTACTGTACCCAGACACAAGTTTCTAGTTATTGTAACTAGATAGTTACTTACCTAGGTACCTATAAACTAAAGATGCGTGCTTCACAACCAAGTACCTACTTAGTCATAACTATTTAGTTAGATACAATAATTTTGTAGGTACTACAAAACTGTAAAACTAATGAACAGACAGGTTGGTACCTAGTAGCAAACTGTGTATTTGAGTACCTAAATGCTTTCCTACCTATACCTACCTAGTTGGCGTTGGTTGACTGACGCAGAATAATAAAATACAAATACCTACGTAGGTAGGAAGTACTACTTAGGTAATATTTATCCATAATATTATTATAAATTCGAATGTGTCTCACTATTTGTTTATTTATTATCTTTTCGCGGCTAAATGGCTGAACAGATCTTGATGAAATTTGGTACGGAGATAGATTATGTTTTCCGGACCGAAATAGGTTACTTTTTAAGTAGGTTCCTAGTACTTACCGGCCCGCGACTTTGCATGCGAGGCGAGAACGCACGCAGCCGCGGCTTGGTAATATTATTCATTACTAGTAATCAATAAATTAGTAAAATAAAGAAATAAATAAAATTACTTACTGTTAGGTTTAGGTAGATAAGTACCTACTTACATTAAATAATATATACATACCAACGTAATGTGATTTTGATGAGGAGTAAAGTAGGTATCTAGTCTACCTACCTACATTGTATATTTTTTGTTTATATTTGAAAAGTGAAGTTGTAGGTTGCAATAAATTAAGCAATAAAGTAGAAATAATTGAATACCAAAAATCATACCAACCAGAAATACCAATCAATCTAAATGTCGTCTAAGGTATTTCGCAGACTGGCAATGGTTGGTCTCAGCTTGACGAAATATGCGCTAGTTTTGACATACCAATTTTAAGCGAATTTTATTATATAAAAAAAAAATATGACTATAGCTTTAAAAATAGCATGTGATTTGGCGCGTCTAATAGCACCTGGCAGTGCGTTCCATAATTGAGCAGCCTGTACTGTGAAAGAATTGGCGTAGTATGAGGAAGTGTGGACAGGTGTCTCAAGTAAGAGAGTATCAGAGGAGCGCAAGGTTCGAGAGTGTGAGAGGTGGAGAAATTGGAAACGTTCTTTGAGATAGGTAGGTGTTGTGGGATTAAAGAGGATTTTATGTAAAAAAATAAGAGAGTGTAAATTCCGAAGAAAGCGAACTGGTAACCAATTGAGCGTTTTTCGAAATTCGGAGACATGGTCATACTTGCGCATCCCAAATATAAATCGAATGGAGAGATTTTGAAGGCGCTCAAGTTTGTTAAATTGCTGTTCAGTCAAATCTAAGTAGCTGGAATCAGCGAAATTTTAGTGGCGATTGGAAGGAAGTTATGCAGTCTTCGTATAGAACTTGCTGAGGCAAAAGTTTTACGGCTGATTTCGGTTAACTGTTGTTCCCATGACAGATTTCTGTCCATGAGAACACCTAAATTTTTCACCGTCTCACTCTGCTTTATGTGTACTCCGTCAAAAATAATATGAGGAAGGCTAGACCAGTCAATTCTGTATACCATCCGCGAACCCCCAATGACAATCACTTGGGTTTTCGTGGGATTAATGTTAAGACCGTAAGCCCTACTCCAATCCAAAATACGACTAAGATGATTGATACCTGTTATAGCACCAGCCAACAACGCCACAGGAGCCTGCGTGTAGATTTGGAGATCGCCTGCATAGAGGTGGTCCGATGAAGTTAAATGTTGTAAGATTGAGTTTATGAAAACGGCAAAAAGAAGAGGTGATAAAACGCCGCCCTGAGGAACGTCAGCTGATATATTGCACCATGATGAGTAAGTATCATCGATTCGTATACGTTGCCGACGCCCATACAGGTAACTACGAAACCATTCAATCACTGTTGGAGATATGTTAAGAGAGCGGAGGAGACCTAGAAGAATGTCATAGTCAACATTGTTAAAAGCATTGCTGAAATCTAGTAAGGACAGGACAGTTACTTTACCATTATCCATACCATCACGTACATCATCAGTTATCTTAACTAATGCTGACTCAGTACTGTGACCAGAACGGAAACCGGATTGGAAAGGATTAAGGAGAGTTTCTGGTTAGGAAGATACTGAGTTGCTGGTGTACAAGGACTTTGGATAGGAAAGGAAGAATGGTAATTGGACGAAACTCTGAGAAAGAAGCTGGATTCGATTTTTTTGGAAGAGGAGTAACCTGTGCTTCTTTCCAGTAAATAGGAAATACCCCAGTGGAGGTGGAAGAATTGAGGATGTGACAGATCACGGGGACTATTTGGTCAAGGATGGGAATGATCATATTCCGACTAATGCCATCATTAGCAATGGCTTTCGACGGAAGAGATGCAATGCTCTTCTTAACATCAAAATCAGTGAATTGATTAAAATGAAATGTTGAATAGTCAGGAATTGGAGTTGAAGAAAGATTTTGAAATGTTTGCGATTTTGTGTTTCCATCAAAATTAGAAGATAAAGTGAAGTGCTGATTTAATGAATCTAAGTTAAAATTTTGAGGGATTTTATCAAGCTGTCGTGATTTTCCAATTCCTTTTGACCTGAGAAATTTCCAGATCTTTGCAGGGTCGGAATCCTCAACGGAGCTATGGATATAACGGCGTTGTGCGTCTCGACACGCTCTATTGCAGCGATTCCTACAATCAATGTATTTTTCTTTATTGTATTCTGTGTACCTACATTTGAGCTTAGCCTTTGCTACCAGCTTTTTGTGCATTAATGTTCTGATATCAGCTGTTATCCATGGAGCTGGTAAGTGCTTTAACTTGATTGGTCTAAGTGGCGCATGTTTGTCAAATAATTGAGTAATCACATAGTTAAATACTTGTACTTTACCATCAACAGAAGATTCTTCAATAAGTTGGGACCAGTCAATAGCGTCCACATCATTTTGCAGTTTATCCAGATCTATGCCACTAAAATTTCGCTGCAGAATAATGTTAGGCTTGTCTTTAGGAGGACGAATTTTGTACGAAAGATAAAGCAATTCATGATAGGAAAATGCTCCAGCTGCACATTGCCCATGCTTGGCAACGCAAGTAGGAGAAGAAACACAAATCAGATCTAGAAGAGAGGGAACTGAATTAGGATAGAAATGAGTAGCAGATAAAGGAAGGATTGATAAGTTGCAAGCCCTTACTAGAGATTCGAGTGAAGCTCACCGCGTATCCTGCTTAAGCATGCATGTATTAAAATCACCCAGAACGATGTTGTGATCATAGGAAGAGACTTAATTTTCTAGGAATGTTTCAAAGAACAAGAAAAAATTAATGCAATGGGAAGGACAGTAATAAACATCTTATAAAAGCTTTGAATGAGTTAAGTTGACTTCAATAAAGAGGTGCTCTCCTGCACTAGGCGGCGGAGGTTGTGTTGACATACTGACAACAGAATAAGAAAAGTGAGAACGGAGGTATATGGCGACACCACCGCCGACCGCACCAGTGCGATCATTCCGAATGAGATTGAAGCCAGGGAGAGAATAAGAGGTAGAAAAAGACAAGGTTTCAGCCAGGTTTCAGAAATTATAATAGCATGAATATTCTTATGGTCAAAAGACTAGTAAATCAGGGTAGTGTGCCGGAATACTCTGAGCATTTATATGAAGAATGTTCATATTATTTGGAACATCACATACATATGAATCAATCATGCTAGACAAAGAAGGAATGCTAATGAAGCTATCGTCGCTACTGGGTTCGTTATCAGAACAAGAAGCATATTTGTCACTGTTAAAACCATCAAATTAAAAAAAAAAACCTACTTACCTACTTACAAGTAGGTAATTACCTACTTGGTATGTTACAGAGACCTAGCTCTATGGTTACAGGTTAAAAACAAAGATACCTACGCTAGATTGGTAGATAAGTAAGTAGGTTCCTAAGTTCTTCTATAATTTATCTATTTCTTCTAATTCTTTGCTACAAAAAATAGAGGTACCTACTTAGATACCTATTATTTATCATACAACTAGTTCGTTACAATATGTTCTGTAAGACGGAGGTACTTATTTCTATTCTGTTCTGTACTGTAAATTTTCGAATTATGTCATCGGTCTTTGACAGGTGTGGAAAATTTGAATGAAATCTGGCCGTTTAAAGTGGGTCAAAATCGCGTCCTAAGGAGTTGGTTACAAACATACAAACATACATACAAGTGAAGCTAATATAAGGCGTATAATAATTATACAGGGTGTACCTTGGCAGATTTATGATTTGTAAATGAAACAAACACATGTTAGATGTGATAAAATATTATGTATTGCATACAAAATCAACCGTTACAAATGCGGATTTTACTTTTTAAAGATTATGCTGTCTAAATGTTTTCCATCGCGGCGTACACAATCACGGAATCTCTCGACACAGTTCCAAGCGACGCGTTGCAATAGTGATTGGTGAATAGCGTTCACTTCTCGAACGATGTTTTCTTTTCGAAAAAAGTCCATAGGGGCTAAATCTGACGATCTGGGTGGCCACACGATGTCACCATATCGACTAATCAGTTTTCTAGGGAACTGTTCACGGAGTAGGGTCATGGTGGCTCTCGCTGTGTTAGGTGTGGGGCCATCCTGTTGAAACCACGTGTGTGAACTATTCGATTGGTGTTCTTGAAGTCTCGGCAAAAACTATTCGTAAATCATGCGGCGTTAAGCCTCACCATCAACAGTTACAGTTGCTCCACGGGAATTTTCAAAGAAAAACCGCCCAATTATTCCGTTCGTGGATAAAGAGGTCCAAACAGTGACATTCGGGCTGTGCAGAGCTTGTTGGTGCTTTAATCGCGGGTTTTGTCTTCTTGGTGCCCAGTACCGTCTGTTTTGCTTATTGACAAACCCATTTAAATGGAAATGTGTTTGGTGAACAAAATTGTGTTTACAGTTAGAAATCGGCTTAGCATGTTTTCACAGAACTCCTTAAGCATTATGAAGTTACTTAGTTTAAGAGCCTGCACCAATTGGACCTTGAATGGGTGAAGTTTCATATCCTTACTTAAAATTCTCTGCACGGTCGTTTTTGGCAGTGCCAAAGACGATGCTCTCTTGCGCACGGACTGATGCGGATTTTGCAGTACGCTGTTTTGAAACCGAATGTTTTCTTCGGTTCTTACCTTTCGGCTAAGGTCTGGCCGTGGGTTGTTTACGGTTGACCCTGTTGCTCGGAACTTCTGCACCCATGTTGTTATTAAATTTCGACGAACATCGACACGCGCACAAAACTGTCGACGAGCGATGGTGCACGAATCGTTGCTATTAAAGTACACTTTTACTGCGAACGCGCGGTGCTCACTGGTCCACAGTGACATCGTGACAAAACAATCCGCACGAATGCCGCGTCGAATGCCGCCACTCACCCGTTCTCTCGTGTGACGGTTAAAAAAATATTTAAGTTTTAAGTTGTAAAACTGCCACGGTCCACCCTGTACATAAGAATATAAGATAAGAGATAATATAATATATATAATATAATATAATATAAGATAATAAGATTATAAAGAAACACATAGCTTTTATTCCATTTATTCGCACCCGATCAATAACTGTAGCTCTTTTTAAATAACAACACCAATATTACTAATGAGACCGGAAATACTTAACTAGAATAAAATAAATTAATTGTTTACTTAGAAAGGCTGCCAAAAGTAATTCCCCACGCACACGCCTGCGTGATTACAAATCTCCGCCATTTTGAAATATTTCCAAAAACTGAGTCGACAAAAAAAACTATGTAGGGGAGCGGGGGGCTAGTTGTAACAATTTTTAGTTTTTTTTATGGGGAAGTCATGATAACAAGTATTTTGATAATTAAGTTATTTTATAGAAGAGGAAATATATCCATTTGTCAATAAGAATGATAATTGAGCTGGATTTCATAGTTATTACTAGTAAAAAAAAAATTTTTGCAAACATTTTCGCTTGTTACAACATACCCCGTTCTTGGGGCAAGTTGTAACTAGTGTTGGGCAGGTAGTAACAACATTATAAAAACAACATATTTAAAGAATTTCAGGTATTTATTGTTTGGTAAACAGACATATACATAATTTTAATTATGCACATTAACACACATGAATATCATGTTTGATACATACTAATTATACCATTATTTCTTACAAACTTATGAGGTAACAAGCAAGGAGCTTGATCTTGGCCTTCTAGAGTGCATGTAGTATGGAAAATTAGCTATTTGAGCTTCTTCAAGAATCTGAATCAAAGAAATTTCAATATTTCTTTTGAATGTCGGATAGCGATTTTGAACATTTACTAAATTACTTCACATTTTTTTTTATTAAAATGAAATTAGGACATTATTATAAAAAAAAACTTATGTGAGGCAGGTATGGACTTTAAATAAATTAATGGGACTACGACGGACGCCAACCAGTTTGTTTTCTCTAAAAAAAAGGTGTACAACAGTTAATGCTACAATAATTGTAAGGACATGTCCTATCACCTGTTTTACATAATGTAACCAGCTCATTTCTCAATTCCAAATTTCATGCAAATCGGATCACTGTTTTAATATTTATCGTAAAATAAACATTCATACAAAGCCCAAGTTGCCACTGAGATTACCTCGCTTCGCTTTCTCGATTAATAAGCCCACTAAGCAAATACCTACAACAGAACAATATTCGTCCAATATTTTCCCACCAATGTGTTCGGGCTACAATAAGCATACGGAATAAGATGTAGTTTGCAAGTGACGATCTTAAAACGCAGATGGGAATTACCCTCACATTGTACCTACAAGCACGTCTAGGTCATCACACGGTCGGGGGCGCCCGGAAGCGTGCCCCGACATGCCATGCGTGACCTAGCATCAACATTCTCTCAAGTGCCTTCAGAATGGCACATATTGCACTTCACAGTCTTTTGTGCATTTTTACGGAGTTATAAAGGAAAAAAGAAATCCACAGACATTGGTGGACAGTTTTCACACAACACCATCGAGCCCCAAACTCAGCATAGGATACTATACTACTAAAAATAAAAATTGGTTTCCCGTTTCCGATTCTTTTATTCCCGTTTTAGAACAATTTGACATTATTGTAAAATCTCTATCATCCATTGGCTTTAGTTCATTTGTTGAAGATGAATTAGGTGGCGTCAGTCAAGTTACAGAGCAGTTATTTGTAATTGAAAGCTTTCGTTCATGGATCCACTCCAGCAAGCTGAGATTAAATTTCCTCTCCACTGACGCCACTCTGCCTGGGATTCAGTTTGATATAGCAGGCCTTCCCAGGTACCTACACTAACCTTGCCGACAGGATTTCTATATCATTTTACTATATTTAGCTGTACTTGTATACGTATTTATTTTTGTGTTAAAAAAATATCCATTTTTGGATATAGGCCTCCCTCATCATGCCAGTTTTTCTGTTTTGGCCTCTTCGATCCACAGGTATCCTACCACTACAGCTACCGTAACAATATCGTTGCGCCAGCGGAGAACAGGTAGGCTGCGTACTCTCTTTTCCCGTGACCACTAATGCAAGACTCTCGCGCTCCAGCGTTTCGTTTGTTCTGGTGACTTAAACTTACTTACCTTTAAATACATACATACGATTATTTGTGCTATACACAGCAGAAGCAGGAGCCTCTGAGGCGCACTTTAATCCTTTTATAACACTAGTGAACTAACGACACGATAACCAACTGAGCTGCGAGGCGAGGTCAGTCATATTCCATTTCTACGAGCCATAGATAAATACATACGTACGCTTTAGTATTAGACGCATATCACATAAGCGTACATAATCCTATGCTGTATTTACTAAACCTATTCTACCCTTGAACTTAGCACTCCACATTAGAACTTTCACGAGTAATTTTGTGGATTTCTGTTCAGTACGCGCCAGGCAGCACCTTGTTCACTTAGTCAACCCCCTTCGCGCAGATCCGGCGAAACATGGCACTAATAAATTTTAATAGGAAGGTATTGAAGAGTCACATGCTATGACACGCCGCCGCCAGAATTTATTACGAGAGCAAAATGCGAGGAAGCAGCGAGTTTTGAAAGCAACAAGAGCGTGATAACAAGCTGGGGTTTCGTGACTCGTGACGCTTTCAGCGAATTATTTTAATTAATTTGAGGCTAGATGAGAGCGTTGGGCGCTAAGGCTCGTGTTACCGTCCAGACTGCGTCCCAGTAAAAACTAATTCAACTTCTGAGAGCATGTGATCCAGCCTGCCAATTACCATCGACCGACCGTTGCCACAAACTGAACAAAACCGCCTATGATACTAAAACATTTCAAACAAAACTCAGCACTACAAAATATGGAAATCGCTTCGGAACTCGCTCCCCAGTTCAAATGGATTCGTCGTAATTAATAAACGAACCGCTTAGTTGTAGTTAGCCAAGTTTGCCCAAGTGGAACTACAAAGTCAGTGTAAGTGGCAAAATGGTAAATTACATTGAATGTTAGGCAAATGGCTTTTAGAACAAACATGTTACTGGTAGGTACAATTGACAATCTTGCTACAACTGAGATCTGAGCGCTTTCCTGCCATCTGTGGGAGTGATGTCGTGAAAAGGGACGCAAGTGGGTAACAGTAAGTTGAGGAAGCGCGCGCTATTTGATTTGACCAATAAGCAAATTCAAAGAGGTGGTAGAGGTGGCAGTCAGATGGTGCCAACCCATTTTGGCTGACAGTACCAACCTCCGATAGGTTTGTGTGTGTGTGTGTGTGTGTGTGTGTGACGGGAAAGAGAAAAAGCAATAGAAAACGCATCGGCTCTGCGCTTAATTAATAGTGCTGTGTATAAAGTGTGGGGTTATATAACCTAATTCAGGATATAATGTTAATGTTACTTATTACCAAGGTGAGATGTCAAATGTTACACATATGCAACTATTGTGGGGCTATCTCTTTTTTTTTTAAATCACTGCAAGTGCAACTCTACTTTCACAAAATTTTATAAAAAAAATGTTGTTTAATATTTGGATAATACACGGGGCTACGATATTAATAATATATTTTAGTTATCGTTATCATTTATCTGACATAACTTTATTTTGTATCTGTTTATTATCCCTAAATAAATAAAATAAAATAAAACACAAATGTTTATAAAAATCACCACTTATTTACAGAAACGAATAACAGATATATACAGAATAATATACCTTGATATAAAATACATGTGAAACAGTTGAGCTTATAGCACCACTTAAAACGATCTATAGACAGCTCAACTGATCCAGATTACTGCCAGAGTGCAGAGTCCTTTGAATGGCAATGTTAATACCCTGTTAATACCCCAAATAAGAGCCAAGCTCAGCTTTGCTCACGTGATTTTTCTACCAAACGCCGTGAAATAATAAACGTGATGAGTTCTAGTTCCCCACGGACACAGTGTCACGACTCCAAAAGACTCAGCCATGTATCCATCATGTATCCCTGAGAACGGCATATTTGCGTCTTTTGATGTTAAGAAATGTTTATTGAATAAAATAATGAAATGACAAAAACGTGATATCTGTAAACGTATCCTGTTTATCTAAGAAACTGAAAGAACTTGTTTAGTTATTATAAGGTGTAATATTATCTTTTTAACCGACTTTATCAAAAAGGAGCAGGTTCTCAATTCGTCGGAATCTTTTTTTGTTTTTTATGTATTTCACCTCACCGATTACTCGAAAACGGCTGAACCGATTTGGAAAATTCTTTTTTTGTGAAAGTGGTCCCATATAAATTCGGTTGATCAAAATCGGTCGAGCTGAAACATCAACGAAAATCTAAAAATTGTATACATCGATGTTGTTTTCATGTACTTTTATTTCTTATGTTAATACTACCTTATATTATACTACCTTCATATTATTTGACGCAATACAATCTTGTTATATCCTGATATCCTATCTCAGGCAGAGAAGCGTCAGTGGAGAGGAAACTTCACCCACCTTAGCTTGCTGGAGTGGATCCATGAACGAAAGTATTCAATTACAAATAGCTGCTCTGTAACTTGACTGACTTCACCTAAATCATCTTCAATCAGATGCCAATGATGATGGTATCCTTGTTGATAAAATAGTTTGTAGTTCTTGATAAGTACCTACCTACAATACGATATTATTTATTCATTTATTATTTATTTAGATATTATTTATAAATTTTAGAAATAATTACAGAAATGTACATACAACATACAATAATATACAATAATATAAAATACACGTGAAATAGTTGACCTATCTAAGGACCGTTTAGAACGATCCATAGATAGCTCAACTGATCCAGATCACTGCCAGAGGATAGCCAATATTTAGTACTATTCCGCCAATGTATTCCCAATGAGTTAGACACGATGAATTAGAATATACTAGCTGGTGCCCGCGACTTTGTCTGCGCAGGAATAGTACTTCGTGTAATTCTAACGGTTTTTGCAGCGCCCGCTAGAATAGCTCGCAGATGGCAGATTTTTTTCCTACTTACTGTACACTTATCGTTATATTTTGGACAATTCACACAGTATCTCTATAAATTATAGCCTATGTGTTATTCTGATGTATTAGCTATACTATTGTAAAGTTTCATTAAAATCTACTCAGTAGTTTTTGCGTGAAATAGTAACAAACATACATACAAACTTTAACGTTTATAATATTAGTAAGGATCTATTGAGTACATATATATATATTTATATCCGTATTTGTTTAGTTTACACATACATGTAAGTATGTAATTATATATATACACCATACCAACACCTTCTGTGTTTATTTATAGTCCAGCCCATCAAACGTTTGCCTGGTAGAGATCACTATTAGCGATAAGGCCGCCCATTGTATTGCCTTAAATAAGTTTAGTTATTGTTATTGTAATATTTCGTGTGGTAGTCAATAAAGGGTTTTCTATCTATCTATCTATCTATTTGTCCATCTATTTAATGTTTTGTAATGGATTTCTGCAAGGTCGCGCCTGAATTAATTAGGCCAGTCAAAATAGCATTTAACTTTGCACTAAATTGCCGATCCAAATTTTATTTTTTATAACGTTTAGGATGACTTGCATAAAATCACAAAATGCTGACAGATCCAGGTGACGCTTCAAGCGCCAAATTGAAAAAACGTTTTGGTCCGATATCTCGGAAACTATGCACTTTAGGGCAAAAGTTATGGAGACTATTATTGTAGAGACTAAAACGTTTTGCGTTTTAAAAACTAAAAAGAAAACCGATTTCATTGGATACAATTTGAGAGCATAAAATTATTTTATTATGATTTTTTTAGTGGAAAGTAGATGTATTTTGTTTATATATAATATGGGTAGATCAACTAAACGCGCTGCTCTGCACTGCACGTAACAAAAATATCATCGATGTATACAATTTTTAGAATTTTGATGATAGTTTAAAAACCGCTCGACCGATTTCGATAAAATTTAAATGGGACCACCTGGAAAGTATACCCTTTAAAATAAAAAAAAGAATTATCCAAATCGGTTCAGGCGTATTTGAGTAATCGAGAACAAACATAAAAAAACTGATTCTGACGAATTGAGAACCTTCTCCTTTTTGATGAAGTCGGTTAATAAGCTTACAAGTAGAGTAAGTACTAGACCATATAACAAAAAGATTATACTTTATTGAATTTATGAGTAGAAAATATCGGAGGACTTGATCAGATAGAAGCTATCCAAGAGCAGTAACCCTTTAGCCTGAACATAGTTACTGATAAAAGCTATAAATCTTTTATGATCGTATGTAGCTTTCTGAATTGATTTATTAGTGAGGTTATTTTTATCCTGTTGTAAACTTTTGTGTGTTAATACAACCTTAATGCACACCAGATGATTTCATGAAACATACATTATACTTTATAAGTTTTTTACTTTTACCGTCCGCTGTACTCCATAACGATCAGCTGAGGATCATCAAAAATGGCTCAGCACCGGCATTTGACTGTAACACTGAGGATTTCTACATGGAACTGATCCCAGAGGAGTGATGCTTGAAGACTGATGGAGACGACTGCGTTAGTTTTCAAATTATTGGGGGTTAGTCCCACTGCTGACTAACAGAAGAGTTAGCAACAGAGAAGGAAAACTTTAACAAGCCCGGCTCGGTGCCTGCCGTTATGCACCTGCAACAGATCAGACAGGAAAGAAGGAAAGTACTGATGTACTGATTCGTCTTTCCTGCTGGTCCTGTCGGCAATGTCGAGAGGTTAGTGTGGGTACCTGGGAAGGCCTGCGCAATCAAACAGAATCCCAGGCAGAGTGGCGTCAGTGGAGAGGAAACTTCACCCACCTCAGCTTGCTGGAGTGGATCCATGAACGAAAGTTTTCAATTACAAATAACTGCTCTGTAACTTGACTGACGCCACTTAAATCATCTTCAGCATTCAACAGATGAACGAAGGCCAATGATGATGATGATGATGATGAACGCACATCACGCCTAAAAATTACAAATCTAGTAGAAGTTCCATAAGATGACAGGGTACCTAGTTTACATAGATTATTCAACTTCCTTTCCTTCTTCCAACTTAACTCGTATATTTTTAACTAGATGGCGCTACAGGAAAAAGTAGAAGCCGCGTGTTTTGTAATTCCAATAAATATCTCTCGATACTTAACCCGATTACGAGATATATAATACTAGCTGCTGTCCGCGGCTTTGCACGCGTGGTACCTACATAAAAAGTAGCCTATGTCCTTCTCCAAGGTCCCATGTATCTCTATATCAAAATTCATCAAAATCGGGTCAGCGGTTTAGGCGTGATAACGTGACAGACAGACATACAGAGTTACATTCGCATTTATAATATTAGTAGGGTGCAAAACTTTGTGTGGATGCTTGAATGTTTGTATTTTTGTTTGTGTGTGGCTCAATCACTCCGTAATGTCTGAACAGATCTGAATTGAATTTGGTAAAGATTTAGTCTATGAGATGGAATAGGCTTCTATTTATGAAGGTACCACGCGTGGGAAGTCACAGGTATTCAGAATTCAGAATCTAGTATTTTTCTATAAATCTGAAGATTATAATATTAGGTTGGGGAAAAAGTCTTTTCGCATTATAGTATGTATGAACTTGTAATAAAATCTCTTTGGCTATACTATTTGTATCTGGCTGGTTTTGGTATCATTAAAAGTTTAAATTTTAAAAAACATAATTCCAAATTCAAATTAGGAAAATGTGTGTTTATTTGTTTTTCGTACTGTCAAGATGAGTGAATCGAATGAACAAATTCGATACATTTTAAAATTTTACTACAAAAAAGGTAAAAATGCAACGCAAGCCTCGAAAAAAATTTGCGATGTTTATGGACCTAGTGCAGTGTCTGTGAGAGTAGCACAAATTTGGTTTAAGCGTTTTCAATCCGGAAATTTTGATGTCAAAGATGCACGTCGCTCTAGTCGCCCTATTACGGATAAAATGGATGGCATTTTTGAAAAAGTGGAGCAAGATCGGCATATCAGTATTTACGACGTAGCTGAAGAACTGGGAATTGACCACAAAACAGTTTTGTCGCATTTGAAAAAAACTGGGTACACAAAAAAGCTCGATATTTGGGTACCTCACGAACTCACTGAAAGAAACCTAATGAAACGGTTCATTAGGGAACTCATTTGTGATTCTTTATTACGACGTAATTAAACCGAACTATTTTTGAAGCTGATAACTGGTGATGAAAAGTGGATCACATACGACAAGAACGTGCGAAAAAGAGGCTTCACAGACTGTGGCGAAACCCGGGTTAACTCGCAACAAGGTGATGCTGTGTGTGTGGTGGGATTGGAAGGGCATTATTCATTATCAGCTGTTACCACCAGGCAGGACCATCGATTCTGAACTCTACTGCAAACAACTGATGAGATTAAAGCAAGAAGTTGAGAGAAAGCGGCCGGAATCAATCAACAGAAGGGGTGTGGTTTTTCATCATGATAACGCTAGACCTCACACATCTTTAGCCACTCAGCAAAAATTAGGAGAATTTGGCTGGAAGGTGTTAATGCATCCGCCGTATAGTCCTGACCTTGCACCTTCAGATTTCCACCTGTTTCGGTCTCTTCAGAATTCTTTAGGCAGTGTCAGGTTAACGTCACGAGAGGACTGCCAAAAACACTTGTCGCAGTATTTTGATCAGAAGTCCCAAAATTTCTATAGCAATGGGATCATGTCCCTACCTACAAGATGGCAAAAAGTTATCGAACAAAATGGCACCTACATACTTTAGTTAAATGTAAATAAAGGATATTAAAAAATGTTTTGAATTTTCTTAAAAAATGCGAAGAAACTTTTCCCTAACCTATTACATAAAAAAACCTCTGTCTATAAAATGTAAATTCATTATTGGCTGTATGTTATGTTATTAGATATATATTGTTTAATATTGAGAGCTGTGGGTTTTGTTTAATAAATAACTAAATAAAATAAATATATAAACGTTTTTTAATAAAATTCCAGCTCCGGATTTGGTTGTCTTTGATGCGCTGGTCCAAAAGCATATTTTTTTGACAGAATTGCTCTGTCTGTCTGTCTGTCACGTTTTCACGCCAAAACCGCTGAACCATTTTGATGACTTTTGTAAAGAAATAAGTAGATGGGACCTTGGAGAAGGACATAGGCAACATTTTTTGTAGGTACCACGCGTGCGAAGTCGCGGGCAGCAGCTAGTCAATAATATTACTGCTAACATAGCCTGGCAATTATCAAACTTCCTTCCGAGAAAAGAACTTCTTTCTCAATAAAATGTATGAAGTTATATTCGCAAATGTCATTTTTATAGAGCCTCTGTACCTTATGGATCCGTAAAAATTTCCGTAAACAAAGGCAAAGTCGTAGTAGTATGTAAAGAAGTAGGTTATTGTTTCCAAACAACAAGGCAAATCTCAATCCAAGTCAGTGGCACAGGTCAATAGAATACACGTACCGTGTAAATACACGTTGCATTAGTGTGTGCGAGCGTAGCTGTCCAAACGATCACACAACCGAAGTGTCCACATCCTCTCTCTATCCGTCTCTCTACCCAAATCTCATACTTGTCTATTCCTGTGTAGATTCTCATAGTTTCCTGTAGAGTTCATGCTGCGCAGTTTTGTTTCTTTTAATTTTGCTATTCCAGGAATATTTTATACCAGCTACTGTCTGTGGCTTCGCACGTAATATCGACATCAAAGTAGCCCCAATGTAAACCAATTTTCCTATCTATCTATCGAATCTCTTTAGATGATCTCTGGGGCACAGTGCATCAAGGCCCGGCTGAGTCGCTGAAGCTTTCGGGTTCTATTTCACAACAAATATTTGTATGATCTGCATGTTTTTGTCTCGGGTCTAGGTGATTCGATGTATAATAAATATGTATTATCAAAAGAAAAAAGTATATGAGTAGTATATCAGTAATGTGGTACCCATAACACAATCTCCTGATGATGTTGTGTAAAATAGCCGGATTATTATTTTCTGACCAAATTTCAATATAATTTTAATAATAAATAATGCTGGGCATTTAACACAGCGTCATCTAGCCCGAAAGTAAGCAGAGCTTGTATTATGGGTACCATATGACTGATATACTATTCATATTATTTAAAAATACCCATATATAATATAATACTAGAGTATAAATAGTTGCCAAGATTGTGTTTACCTAGTTCAACAAGGAAAATACAAACTTTCCTATTATATATGCCACATTTGTAAATTATTCTAGGTAAGCAAGTTAAGGAAATCTTATGATTCTCACGATTTTCTCGCAAAATCTCATAAAGTTCGAGCTCGAAGCAAGGTTGCGAGTGGTTCAGAGTCAGATAGAAGGTAATTTAATAACCGAGCCCCAATGAATTGTAAAAGAATGGGTACCTTCGGCATAAGTTAATTACACTAATGAACAAGGGAAGGTGCGCTCAAAAAATCCACCCCAAGATCACTCGAAAGTCTTTAGTACGATGTTCTTCGCGCGGTTCATTAGCGCCTGTGATACGGCTCGGTCTATATGACTGCAAATTGAGGCTTAAAATCTTTAAGTTCACCATATCATAACATCTGTTTTCTGCGCTGTAGGTTGAAGGTTCGATTCCCTCCCAGGACAAACAGTTGTGTGATGAACATAGATTTGTCTGGGTGTAAAGTATCATAAGTATGTATTTGAAAATACTTAAGCATTATATCAGTCATCTGGTTCAAATAGTACAAGATATGCTTAGTTTGGGGCTAGATGGTGTTAAAAAAATAAAAAAGATTTAAAAAAAATACGGTTGCACTCCGGGAGTGCCGACAGAAGTAAAAACTTATTTTGGCGCGTTAGACATTTTTTAGATGGGTACTAGGGTTATTGGGTTATTGGGTTATGAATTGCATTTTATTTATGAGTTGTATTTTATTAGTTATTAGAAACTTTAAAATACATTTAATATTCTTTTATGTTTTTGTTCAGAATTTAGATAATATATTATATCAAAGAACCTAACTCAGTAAACTTCTCCATACAAAAGTAGACTGTAAACATGTGAATTAAGGTTTATAATCAAATGGGGGAGCGCGGCAACCGGCGTCTCGGTAACGGTGTCGCGAGACCAGAGGTTTTACCTCATCAAAAAATATGCGTACCGTGCTAAAAGAAGTTTTCACTTCAATAATGTCAGACGTTTCACACAGCATCATCTGGCCCCAAAATAAGCAGAACTTGTGCTATGGGTACCACATGACTGATACTACTTACATACTATTTTTTAGGTTGTGTGAATTGTCTACCAATATTTATTTATTTAGATCATGGTAAAGACAATAAGACTTCGTTGTTCACTTTGTAGTTTTCGTAAAACTTATCATTCCATTAACTGTCCTATTTTTGTTAAATTTAAGTTACACGCCTTCTTATAAACATTATAAGAAGGTGTGTAACTTGCCTTATGGCAATATAAAATGCGTAGGTGGAACATAAATTTATATAACTCGCTGTAGAGACTTAAATATAAATAAAGCCGTGGATCATTGTATTTTTTATCTTATGTAATTGATATATATGTCACACTACACTCTAGCAGTACATCACAGGCTGTCTGTGTTCATTCCGTTCCAATGTACTGTAAGAGAGGCTCATTGATTCAAATCAATATGGGTATACTAACGTTTCACATGATTGCCCACTTCAGTTTCCTTGCATCTTTGAACAACCTATATAATAATAATAAATAATGCCGGATAAAATATTATAGTATATTTCACAGCATCATCTAGCCCCAAAGTGAGCAGAGCTTGTGTCATGACTGATATACAACATATGTAATTTGTTTTGTAAATACATACTTATTATACTTAGAAAAACACCCAGACCGAGACAAATACTTGCAGATCATACAAACATTTACCCCACATTGAACCCGCAACCTTCTGCGTCTCAGGCAGGCCATCGCCCACTGCGCCACGATGGTATAACGACCTATGGTGAGTTTTTCAGTGATTGAAAGACAAAAATCTAAACATTCTAGATACAGACCTATAACCAAAGACTTTATTTTTAACCGACTTTATCAAAAAGGAGGAGGTTCTCAATTCGTCGGAATCTTTTTTTTTTTTTTGTATGTTCACCGATTACTCGAAAACGGCTGAACCGATTTCAATAATTTTTTTGTTTGAAAGGGACGAGATGAAAATCAACGAAAGTCTTAAAATTGTATACATCGATGATGTTTTCATGTACTTAGATACCTCGCTGTCTCATTGGAGCGGTGCGTTTATTTGGCCTACCCATATTATTTAGTAAAAACTAAAAAGAAACCGACTTCATTGAATGAAAATTGAGCCTATAATACATTTTTAGTGGAAAGTAGATGTATTTTGGGTAGGCCAAATAAACGCACCGCTCCAATGAGACAGCGAGGTATCTAAGTACATGAAAACATCATCGATGTATACAATTTTAAGACTTTCGTTGAAAACGAAATTGTTATTTATCTATACTTACATTATAATTATGGTCGAAATTCGACCATAATTAATTAATAATTAATGTATTTTTTATGCAAAATGTTATAAAAATATTAGCATTCTGCTCTCCTTCTCTATATAAACTATAAGTGTGCGAAATTTCATACTCCAAATGCACAATTTTCGTAAAAAGGGTACAAAGTTTTGCTTCACGTATTATCTATATTTATAACCGAATCGCAATATTTTCCATTGAAAAAATAGTAAACATATTTCATAGATAGTTAATCAGAAGTAATAATTTCAAGGAATCAGGCTTACTATCGCGTTGCTTAAAAGGATCGATACGAACGAATGACCTAAGCGATAGGTCTCACATACTTCTTCCACACCTGGAACTCCTGAATCGTCTGCAACTCCAGAAAGATCCTTAACTTTGTATCGAAATCCTATTATGTCGGTACCTACCTACTTATCTAGCTTTGAAAAAAATAATCAAAAATTTCGTTTGTTGTACCTACTATACATTTTGATAAACACAGGTTTAATTCACGTATTATTTTGTCGATGGAGGCACCATCGACAAAATAATGGATGGAGGATGGAGGATGGAGGTTTCGATTTATCTAGAGAATCTAGAGAATCTTCATCAGGGTGAGTTTGATGCGTGGTCCGCTCGTTGCCGCTTGCGTTCACGGTTCGCACTGATGCGATTCTCTAGATAAATCGAAACAGTATCAGTGCCTCCATCGACAAAATAAATGGTGAGTAAAACCCATGTTTATGAAAATTAAAGTAGTAAATTGTCTTCAATAGAAACGAGCTCAATGTAACCAGATCCTAAGGCATAGAGTAGCTCCTTCATTAGTGAACGAGAGGGTGGGGGACTCGCTCAACTATAAACCACATTTTTTGTCCTTTCACGAACTTCCTTGAACCGAAATTTAAGAACACGGATCTCCGCATTTTATACGAAGTACTTCGTATACCTACTATGAACTAACTAGTTTTAGTATATTATACCATGAACTAACTACTTCAAACTATCTGGATCAGTTGAGTTATCTATAGATCGTTTTAATCTGTCCTTAGATAGCTCAACTGTTTCGCGTGTATATTTTATTATTGTATATGTACATTTCTGTAGTTATTAAAATTGATTTTCCTATGATTGTGTAACAACATGAATATGCAACTAGTTAACCAGAGGTTTGTCTACTATATATGTACACCTATGTAGCAAGCATAATAGCGTTAGGCGTAAGCATTACTACATTAAGTACATAACCGAAGAGTTTAAGAAACAGTCGCAAAAGAGATCACATACTTCTACCATAAGTCCGAACCACTCACGGAAAGATAACTATTGCCTTTGAACACCCGTATAATATGCCTAAGAAAGTCACGAATGACAAGTTGTACGGTGTATTTAAAAGCATTTTAAAAATACATGTACTAAATGCCCTACCATTATTTAAATAATAAACTAGGCTACTGATTGACCTTACGCTGTGACACGCTGAGCGAACTTGCGTTGTTTACTTCAAACTCAATACCCAACAATCTGCACTTTTTTGCCGGAAAACATAGAATGCGATTGTGATTGTAATTAACATTTTTAAGGGGGAATAAAAAAATATTTAGCCACTGATACTGTTTTAATAACTAGAGTATGAATTTAAGTAAGCGAAAAATTTACTAAACTGACGACGAATCTAATACTATTTTAAATGGGCAATTCTTGTATATATCTATGTATATAATACAATCTGCATCTCGGAAACGGCTTCAACGATTTTCATGAAATTTAGTATTCAGGGGTTTTTGGGGGCGATAAATGGGCTAGGTTTCATTTTTAAAAAACGTCGTTTTATGCGTGTTTTAAAACGAAGCAAAGCTCGGTCATCCGGGTACTTTTAATAATAATACAATCCAGAACGAGATAACAGAAAGTGGGTTGTGAATAATCCATTTTGGATATTAAAAATTTAGGAGTGCGACTAAATTATTAAGCGAGTGACTAGAAATACAGAGAGGGCATCTTCAATATTAAGATAAAGAGGATTTCTCAGTATAAATAAATAATTTGCCAAATATTGAAAAAAATGCAGGAAGTAACGTTGACACTCTAACAAATATTAGGTCACTCAAATATAATGAAGCTTCTCATTTTGTATTTCGCTGTTTTTCCCCCTTAACTGACTGTAAGAAAAGTGCTATCGGACACATTCTTAGGTATAATTTATTTATTAAAACTTTGTCAAAACAAAATTACTCAATAGCTTATTTGGCTAGATTGTAATATTATTTGGCATGTGATTAATATTGTGCACTAAAATAACAACAAAAAAATATTATTTTAAGTAACTTAAATGAATGTTTGTGTGTTGCTGTTCTGTTGATTGCTCGTCACTCGCATTGAGTCTCACATATAAATAGAAACCCAAATTAATTATTTATTCACTTAAAATTTTAATTTACAGTCATTCGTTTAGTTACTACCCTTTTTTAAGTTACCTACATTTATTAATACTACTGTCAATTTATGTTATTGCGATTCTGTTCGAAGCACTTACTTACTATATTATGTTTCTCATAATAAATAATAATAATAATTAATGCCGCCAGTATCTTGGGAACGCTGCCCTCTGGCAGTGATCTGGATCAGTTGAGCTATCTATAGATCGTTTTAAACGATCCTTAGATAGCTTAACTGTTTCACGTGTATTTTATATTATTGTATATTATTTTGTACATTTCTGTAATTATTTCTGTTAATTGGTAATATATTTATTTTGTTTATAATAATAAGTAATAATTATTGACGGACATATCACACAGCGTCATTTGGCCCCAAAGTAAGCAGAGCTTGTGTTATGGGTACCATATGACTGATACACTACTTACATACTTTTTACTTTTTGTAAATACATACATATTATACATAGAAACACCCAAACCCGAGACAAATACTTACAGATCATACAAAAATAATGAGTGAAATGTAAATTTATTTTTTCTTAAAATAAACATCACTAACCATACTAGGAGTGACCCAATAGTTTAATTTTTTTGTTAAACGTTTTAAACGTCGCATAGTCTACATAGTCGTTTCCGAAATCACAGACTCCTAATAGAAAGAAAGAAAGAACAGTTTATTTTGTGTCTTATGATATAATATAACACGCACACTCGCCTACAAAACGCTTTGGACAAATCACTTAAAATTTTTTTACAACATCACTTTATTTCACTCGCTATTTGCGAGTGCAAAGGGAAGAGATGGCGAGTAATCCGTCCATCATAGCATGCAAATTGAATCACGTCTCTCATCTGCTCATACGGTGTCTCTCTGGAAAAACCCGTTTCATATGGAACATATAACTGTGCTCCTAGCACCGGTCCGAATGTGTGAAAATCTCTATCAAGCCTGTGTCTCGCATCAGAATCTTTTTTTCTTTGTTGTTCCGTACAATACATGTCTCTCAGCATCATCTAGCCCCAAAGTAAGCAAATCTTGTGTTATGGGTACTACATGACTGATAATACTACTTATATACATTTTGATGTGTAACATATTTCTTCCCGCTTTCCTGCAGCGATCCTGGAGTGATTTCGTGGAATGGGACGGAAGTATGTGCATGGACATGAAGCCGGGGAAGCACGCACTATTTGATTCGACCAATTGCCGCGCGCTGTATTTGTGTCAAAAAAAAGATATAGAAAAGGAGAACGGAACTCTTGTTCGCGTAATCTACAATGTATAAATTGTGCTGTTATATAAACTAATTCAAAATATAATGTTAATGTTCTTTACCAAGGTAAAATGTCAGATAATATACCTCATATACGACTACTGTAAGGCTCTTTTCTTTTTGTATATACATACACTAGCTGTTGCTCGCGACTTCGTCCGCATTTTTTTAAAGGAATTGTAGCTTAAATCCATCCCTAGGATGCAATTTATCTTCTTGCTAAATTGTATTGATAAGTTTCAAACTGATCACACCCACCACCCATTAAAAAGTTTCCATACAAACATTCACACCCCATTTTACTCCATTATGAGAGTTATTTTGAAAAATCCTGAAACACGTGTCCATTTATTTTGCATTTTCCTTAAACACTTTGCTTCCACATTTATAATGCGTACAGCCAAGGATTGGAATGCTTTGCCGTCGTCTGACTTTTCTGAAAACTACAATCTAGGTCTCTTCAAGTCTCGAGTAAATAGGTGTCTTCTAGACCTGCGTGCCCCATCGTCGGCCACATCATCGCTTAACATCAGGCGAGATCGTGGTCAAACGTAGGTTTATCGAGGATAAAAAAAAATACGTGTATTTTTATTTTGCACCACGCATTAAAAACATTATACATTCGTTTTCACCCCTTTTCACCCTCTTAGGTATTGAATTTCAAAAAATCCCGCCTTAGTGGGTGGTTTTGCTGTAAAAGGACCTTCCAAATTTCAGCTCTCTAGCTTCAGCGGTCTCGGCTCGGCGATGATGAATCTGTCAGTCAGTCAGTCAGGTTAAGCTCTTTTATAGGTATAGATAAATTTACATAGAAAAACACTCAGAGTCGAGACAAATACTTAATTAGATCATACAAACATTTATCCCACGGTGGATATCGAACCCGCAACCTTCTGTGTATCAGGTCGGCCTTTTCCCACTGCTGATGTTACAGATGTTATTTTTACCTGGTTACCTGGTGTTATTTTCCCACAAAACTACTTCCTCAGTGCAACCTCTTCCCGAAACCGATATTTGAGTATACCTCAAAGAACCTTGTAAAAAATAAACCTCCTTTCATTTCTCTGGGACTGCTTCGATTGGAAAAAGTAATATACCAAAGAAAAGAGACGAAGTCTTTGGATAATTTTCGATAGGTTTATGTAAAATTGAACACAGATTTTAAACAGTCGTGATAAGAATTCATATTGTTGTATCTTATTCTGCCACATTAAAAACAACGGAAATTAATCGGAGTAATCGGAATTATCGGAAATAAATAAAAAAAATAAAAGGTAATACGTGATAAATACTTTTTGACGACCTCTGAGGCGCAGTGGGCCCAGGTTTGGCTGAGACGCAGAGGGTTGCGGGTTCGGTTCCCGCCGCGTTACAAATGTTTGTATGATCTACAAGTATTTGTCTCCGGGTCTGGATGTTTGTATGTATAATAATAATAATGCATTTCACACAGCATCATTTTGCCCCAAAGTAAGCAGAACTTGTGTTATGGGTACCACATGACTGATATACTACTTAAATACTTTTTTTGTAAATACATACATAGAAACACACAGACCCGAGACAAACATTTGTTGGTCATACAAACATTTGTCCCGGGGCAGGAATCGAACCCGCAACCTTCTGCAAAAAAAAAGTAGGTATGTAAGTACGAGTATATAACATAACATACCTAACACACGCAGCAAATCGCAGTAATAGTAGATTTTTGCACCGAGCGCAAAGTGAGTTATTAATGCACGAGTGTTATGTTGGTGCCCGAGCGCAAGCGGTTGCACTGAATTAACACGAGTGCATTAATTACTCTCTTTAGCAAGGTGCGTAATTTACTTTTCTTTCAACTACCAATCTACTACAGTGATAAAATATACCTACACAAACTAAAAATACGAAGAATCCAAGTTTTACAATGGTACAAAATGCGCGCCGTTTGTTATTTTTTTCACCAGGTCGGTTTTATTCAGCCGATTTTTATTATCAGCCATTATCTTTTTGATCTAATGCAAACATTTTATATTAAACTTATTGGGAGTTAAACTTCTGTGGTAAATTTATATCTAAATAAAAAGTAAAAAACAGTGCAATACTGAAAAACAGTGCAATACTGAGATTTCATAAAACATTATTGCACTGTTTTGGTTCTAAGCAAAAAGACGTCCTTTGTGATCGGTTTTGTAGTGATTAATGATAACATTTCTACGTAGTTGAAAGAAAAAAGTTTTAAGTGTTTTTTTTTATTAAGTAGTCTATATATTTATAATAGTTTATATCTATATTATTTCATATGTCATTTTTCATGTAATTTTTATTTGCTCTTTTTGTTGTTTAAATGAGTATGATCTATCATTTTTCCGCTGTTACTATCATTTTTATTGCTTGACTGTCACCTAAGTTGGAGCTAAGGGGTAGACATAAAACCAGCCCTGCGTAAACCATGTTTGCGCAGATATAGTGCTGAGAAACTCAGAACTGTATAAACTGTGTTAATAACCTTGTAAAATATTTTTTAGCCATAAACCTTTTTGTATTTGTATTTGTATTTGAGTAGTATATCAGTCATGTGTTACTTATAAAACAAGCTCTGCTTACTTTGGGGTCAATACAATACAATACAATCATTTATTAATGACACAGGTCAGTTTTTGTACAAAAATATTAAAATATACTTTCATTTGAAAACGAATTACATTCATTTAACTACATTCAACTTTGTAACATTCATTCTATGTCAATATAATAATAAAACTCATATAAAATAAATAAATCACGGTTTTAAATTACAAAATATCAATCATAAATGTATTAATTATGATTTAATTAATACATTTATGATTGATATTTTGATGGCAATTCATAGAACTCATTTACTGAGTAGAATGAGTTGTGAAGTAGCCACTTGCGTAATCTTATTTTGAATGACGCTGTGGAAGTTGCATCTTTTTTTATGGTATCCGGCAGCCTATTATACACTGAGGTCAGATGATGCTGTGTGAAAGTCCAGCACTAATTATTTTATTGAACTACCTACTACAATAATTTTAACACAGGTGTTTGGTCTTTTATATTTCCCAATAAAATTATGGCACTTATAGAACTTGGAACACTTACTAATAAACCAAAATACAAATGCAAATACAAATACAAAACTTTCTTTATTCAATAAAATCATAAGCAACACTTTGAATTGTCTTCATGCCATGCTAGTCACTAGCATGTAAGGTTCCTCCTAACCCCAGCTCAGGAAGAATCCGGCAACAATGCCGAGTCGAGTTGGAGCATATTCATCCCAAGCTTTTTTGTTATCTAAATAATCAGATAGTGGCAATTCGGTTGGTTCATTTCTAAAATTAGGAATTGTCTAAAATATATTTAAGTTAGTCATAGCATTTGTAAAACCTATTCGGCTGGTACCGTCTAACGAAATTAGGAACGCTTAATTAAATTAGATTACATTAAATTAGGATAAGCTGGTAACAGCAGAAAACCAAAGATTCATTTGACAGTTCTAAACCTAATTTTAGCTAATATTAGTTAGGATGGTCAACAGAATTGAGGCCAATTTTATAATATGCTTTAATAGACAGTTTCTGTTTAATTACGTTGTTAAATTTGCCAATCGACAAATCTAACACGTCGCTTGGGACCTTGTTATAAAAGCGTCTCTGCCTATAAAAGATTTATTAACTTTAACGAAGTTATAGCAGCAGTACGACAGCACCAATAAGCAGACTTGTGCTAAGAATATGTTTGTAGTACCTACCACCAGAACGCTATGTAAATGCACATGAGTTTTTGATGTTGTATTGTAATGATGGAATATTTAGGGTTTAAGAAACAGTTGTGGTGAGACTTAGCTGTCTGCACATTATCCTCTGTATACCTCTGTCGCGCAGAGGGCCAAGGGCTCCGGCTGAGTCGCAGAAGGTTATGGGTTCGATTCCCGCCGCTAGACCAATGTTTGTGTGATCTGCAAGTATTTGTCTCGGGCCTGGGTGTTTATTTGTATAATATGTTATGTATTTAAAAAAAGAAGTGTATAAGTAGTGGATACATTCGTCATTATGGTACCCATTACACAAGCTCTGCTTACTTTGGGGCCAGATGATGCTGTGTGAAATGTCCGGTATTATTATTATTATTATTATAGAACAATAAGATCGGGTAAACATAATACTACTATCCGCAGTCGTGTCATCATCAGTAACAGTGTAGATAGATAACTATTCATCATTGGCCTTAGTTATCTGTCGAAGATGATTTAGGTGGCGTCAGTCAAGTTACAAAGCTTGACTTGTTAGTTATTTGTAATTGAAACCTTCGTTCATGGATCCACTCCAGCAAGCTGAGGTGGGTGAAGTTTCCTCTCCACTGATGCTACTCTGCCTGGAATTCTGTTTAATAGGGCAGGCCTTCCCAGGTACCCACACTAACCTCTCAACCTCGCCGTCAGGAGGTGCAAGAAAGACGAATCAGTACATGCGGTGTCGGTTCGGTTGCAGGTGCATAATGGCTGGCTCCGAGCTGGGTTTGTTTTATGTTTTCCTTCTCTGTTTTCTTCTCTTACTATAATACTTTAGAATCAATAAACTTGTCTAACTCATATTTGAATCAATTTAAAAGATGATAGAGAAACAAATAAATACGTGCATGTAAACAGGTCGGACGTATAAATCAATTAGCAACCGGCAGGCCTCCTTCTTCGCCATGGCCATTTTTTTTCTTCACTACAAAGGTATGAAGTAAACACTTTGAAAATTTTTAGGGGTATGGTAGGGTTGTTTTGTTTTATACCCCACCTTAGTGTGCAATGTAAAAATAATTGAAAGCCAAACAATCAAACGTCATATTTTTTTAAATTAAGGATATTAAATTATTGTGTGTAAAAGTTTCACTCTGAAATTGCACACCTTACATGCTTAATTTGTGTCTTTAATTTTAATTTTAATTTGGTCTGTGTCGAAAACCAGCGCTGCAGTTTACTGCAGCATTAAGCTGAACACTGACCCTTTTTGATGTGCTGTACACAGTCAGTGCGACACATATATATGCTCTTTTATTGTTTTATTTATATCTGTTTGTGTATAGTTTATCAAAATAAACTTTTTACTTACTTACTTACTACTTACTTACTAATTTTAATTCAAAATGTTATTAAATTAGAACGGCAATTTCATATTTAAAGGCCTTTATAAAACTGTAATTCTCGACAGATATACCAAGTTTCAACTCAATCGTTTACATGATTATTTTTGGTAGTTTTGCGGAGTAAACATTTTGCTCTCATATTATTTATTTTTACAGAGTTATTTCAGGGTTTTTATGTAATTTTGGTGATTTTATTCAAATAAAGCTAGAGGTTGAGTCGGTTGTGAATAATTGGAATTAAATTTTTGTGTTTCTTTGTGATTCGAGCAAAAATAATCCGTATAATAATTTTCTATCCCATCTATTTCTTATAAAATTACAAACGACGAACGACAACGTACGACTTTGCGACGTCTTACTATATACAATCTAAAATCTGACACTTGGCAAAATTGTCATCATATTATGGCACATGCCATTAGCGAAGAAGAAGAACAAGAAGAATCTTGAACATACCTACATACTTTGTGTATAAAATGTTTAAACGAAAATCATAAAAAAAACTTCTAAAACTCTAGTTTCTAGTTCAGACCTATAAAATAAACAAACCCCTAGCGACTGGAAGCTCAAATTAAAAATAGTTTAGTTTTTACGTTATAAATTACTAACGATACGTCCTAGAAGTAGCCAATGCAAAATTAAGCAAAAAAGCACTTTCGTTCGACACCAAATTTAATACTTTTTTTTGTCAGCCTTTTGAACTCATTTTTCAATTGTATATTATGTCGACCTGCTATATTTCATGCAAATCAAATCAACGGTTCAAAAGTTATCGAATAAACATAGTAGGTATCTAATAACTATCTCTAATTAATAATTTATAATGTAAATACATTTTACCACGTAAATACTAGTGCAATATCCATATCGTAATGTGTTTTGGGTTTATTTCATAAGGTGTACATTAAAGTTTATGAACGAAGGAATATCGCCGATATGGCATATTTGATGAACATCGCAAATGGCACGGTGGACTGCTGTGAGTGGCTGGAGCTGTTGGGGCTGCGTACTAATACTGGTAGTTTTAGAAGACCTAACATCTTATATGTTCTAACAGCTAAAGCAAATTAAAGGCAAAGTGCTTTTATTATACGAGCAAGCGCCTTATTTAACAACTTAGCAAACGCAGATATTGATATATTTAATACATCAATATTAATATTTTTTTAATGTACCTTGCTGAATGTTCTCAAAAAAAATATTATATTCTATTTTACTCTAAGTTTTTCAGAAGAAGAACTCGTCATTTTTCACAGTCCTGTGTCCCGCCCGCCCGCTAAACAGCTGTTTTGTTTTATAGGAACGGGTTTTTTTATAGTAACATTTATGCTGAAATTGTACGGAAAATCACGGGTAGTAAGACCCGTAGATGGAGGGTAGATCACCTCACTAGATTTTTGTAAACCTTAAACTAATGAAATCTCCATACTAAATGCTTTTATTGATGCTAGATAGAGTATTTTTTTTTAAATAATCAAATAATACCGGACATTTCACACAGCATCGTCTGGCCTCAAAGTAAGCAAAGCTTGTGTTATGGGTACCACGTGACTAATATACTACTTATGTATATCCTTTTTTGTTTTAATACATACATACTAGTGGCTTTGTGAGCTGTAGACCTCGCGAACATTTTTCGAAATGACTGAAATATAACTTTTTTACCTTTCCAAACCCCACATCTCCGCCATTTTGAAAAATTTCCAAAAACTAAATCGACAAAAAAAATCTATGTTGTTATAGAATCGGTTTTCACGAGAATCGGTTGCGAAATGCGAGCGATGTAGAGGAGAACATCCGGACAGACGCCGGCCTAACAGACATACATACCCACGAAAGCATTCTTGCCTAAGCCGAAACGGGGACACTCGTTCGCGCTTCGCGCTCGCTTGGTCAATTATACATAGAAACACAAACAATGGTTTCACCTAACCATTACTTATTCATATCCTTATTGACTTCATAGTACGTTGTCCACATGCGCTTTGTCAATCTCTATATTACTAGCTGCTGCCCGAGGCTTCGCATGCGTGGTACCTACCTTTTTCCTTCTCCAAGGTCCCATCTATCTCTATACCAAAATTTATCAAAATCGGTTTAGCGGTTTAGGCGTGAAAACGTGACAGACAGACAGAGTAACTTTTGCATTTATAATATTAGTAAGAAAGTAGGGATTAATTACAATACATAGATGTAAACAAATAAAATCCATTCATGATGCCATAGTATGAACAAATAAATGGAATACCTATCTAACAAAGTTTCATCAAGCATCGAAACAAAGACGTGGATACCAAGTTGAAGGCGAATGGTGGACTTGATCCGCGCTATCGAATACTTAGGTAGTTCGTTTTGTTCGTAAACAAAGTGCATCGGACAAGGTTTTACATAAAACTTTGGAAGCAACTCAAAATGAACTGAGAATTTCAGCAGATAGCGATGGTGATTTGTGATCGCTGAATTTATTTATATTGAAGGCCTTGATAGTTTAGGCGCTCTGTGACCACTTCAGAAGAAGTCATATCATATTCCTCTACATATCTACGTCAAATTAAGAATAGGTCTTGTCACGACTAGTTCTGGGTTTGTTTCATTTCTGTTTTCGTCATCTTATATCAGCTCTGGTTCAGTTTTTTCACGGGACTAACTAAAAACTCGTAAAATATGAACGATCTTATTTTGTTTGCACCAATGTCTGTATTAGAGTCACATTTTTGAATAACACATAAATGAAAATGTAAATTTAGTGTTGAATAAATCCTAATGCGGAAAATCGACGGAAAATCTATTCAAAAAGAAAAATTTCAAATGTTTCTCTAATTTGGACATATAATTTAGTTAGTCTGGCGAATTAATAAAATCAGGGCTGTCTCTTCGAGTACCGGATTCAAAATTTTAACTTTATTTTTTTTATGATAGTCAATTTGCGGCACGCTAGACTCGTAAGAGCGGTCTGATGAACTGGGAAAACAGAAACCTGAGAGAGGTATGAAAAATATTGATTGAACTTAAAGTACGGAATCGGCCTATCAATTCTATCACCAATGGCCTTTTTTCCACTCGCTTGCTGACCCTGTGCCGTCGCGTCGCCGGGATCGGGACAGCAAGCTTCCCGCTCAGTGCCAGACTTTAAAACTGCATGTGTTGGTGTATGTATTGTAGCTATGTGCCTGTGCCTGTGCACGGGACGGGAAGGATAGACGCGATTAGAATCGAATTTGCCTTGTGGATTGCTGTAAGTGTGCAAGTGTATTTCGTTGTGTCCTTACCCTTTTCGAGTTAGTGGAGGCCCGGCCTTGCCTCTGGAATAAAACGAGCTAAACAAGTAAAATTGGGTAACATGAAATAGCGAAAATGGTTGGAAATATGATCCATTTTCTACTTATCAAAGGTCTTCCTTCTAACTATCCTACATTTATTATTCGATTAATTCAAAATTTTTACTACTCTATAAGATATAACAAATAAAAAGACGACTCGACGAGACCATTTTTAAGTGTTGTAGTGAACAGAACTGAACACTGTGTCAGTACTGCCCAAAACAAGCTAAGCAAAAACCAGCACTGGCACTGCTCAGTGGAAAAACGGGGCCCCGGAACGACATTGAATTCCCGGTGAGTGGATAAACGTCCATTGTTAACTTATATGAAAATGAAGAACTGGATACTGTTAGGTAGGTATGTATTGAATCGTTTTAATGGCACTTTCTCATAATAGTAATGATCAGCGGACCAATAGCAGATTGGTAGATTTTATCGTGTGAATTTATCCAGTTAGCTTTGAGAATCCAAGATTTTCCAACGAAAATATTACTATTTGTGTAAGTACTAACATTTATTTCCAAGAGGCTGAAATCAGGAAGCATCGAATCCAAATTGATCTTGGTTAAGTGAAATTAACTGCGGCGCTACCTTGGGAAGCTACCAATAAACCTTGCTCATTCGGTCATAGATCGATGTACGGACACAGATTAGATATTAGTTTTACCTTTGAAGTAGTAGGTATCTTGGTAATTGCTGCTTGAACCAATTATAAGCGCAGATTTTGAGAAAAAAAAGCTTTGTGCGATATAACTTACTTTCCAATATCCTAGTATTATTTTATATGTGAACGTGTGAGGATGTTTGGACGTTTGAATGTGTACACAATTTTGTGACTCAATCTAATCTTAACTAAACGGATTTGAATGGAACTTTGTATACATGTAGTCTGAGATCTGGAATAGTATATAAGCTATTTATTTAGGTACGTATGCAATAAAGCGGGTAGAAACTAATTCATTATAAATATCAGATTTTAGCAAAATTTCCGTATTTACAGAAATAATTACAGAAATGTACAGAATAATTAATATACAATAATATAAAATACACGTGAAACAGTTGATCTATCTAATGAGCGTTTAAAACGATCTATAGATAGCTCAACTGATCCAGATCACTGCCAGAGGGCAGCATTCCCAAGATACTGGCGGCATTACCAGGTAGAATGGCAATGCTAATACGCTGGCACAGATAGGAGCCAGCTCTTGGGTCACGCAATGTATCTACCAGACGCCGCACCGTGAACTAATATGTAAACTATTATTATAAAATAATAATACATAATTTTGAAAACGCGGTATTTCAGTATTTAGTTCAAAATAAATATAGATATTGTACTTTGAAGGTTTCCGATGTCAGTTAGGATAATACTGGGGCAATTCAGTTGGTTCATTTCTAAAATTAGGAATTGTCTAAAATATATTTAGTTAGTCATAGCATTTGTAAAACCTATTCGGTTGGTACCATCTAACTAAATTAGGAACGCTTAATGAAGTTAGATAAAATTAAATTAGGATAAGTTGGTAGCAGCAGAATACCAAAGGTTAATTTGAAAGTTCAAAACCTAATTTTAGCTAAAATTAGTTAGGTTGGTGCCAACAGAATTGAGGCCAATACAAGTACAAACCAATTAAACATCACCTAGTTAACCAAAATAAGCACTTAGACTCATGAATTTTGTAAGGTTAACAAACCAGGCCGTTATTCATAACCTAGTAAGTAATTGTATATTATTCTGTACATTTCTTCAAGTGCCCTGTCAAAGGACTCAGCAGAAACATATCGTCTGCGTAGCCGATATTGTTGACAAAACTACCGTCTATTGAACAACCGTCAAAAGTTCCGCTAAGTTTCTCTATTAAACCGTTGTTAGACAGATTAAATAAACGCGGTGATTGATGTTAGGCCGCCCTGCCTCCACACTCCAACCCATAATCCGTAAAGTATGACCCTGTCTACTTCACCACTTCACTTCACTTGACTTAACTTTTTTATATTGAATTAATGAATTCTGGATAAAGTAATTTACGAGAGTGCAGATAAAAAATAGCTCTTGATTACACACCCAAGAAGTTCCTTTTTGTAAGTTAGTTCATCTAACATCGGAATAAAATCAATGCCTTTGTAGGTACCTCTAACTCACGATTAAAGCTTTTATAGGAGGACTGATTAAGTGTCGAGACCAGGATGGATTTATTGTAAAAGTTGGCCGTTCGCTGAGGTTAGTGATTCAAGCCTGCACACTTTAGTCGAATAATTGTCTACGTGGTTGGAATAGAGGATTCCCCGCTTTTAATAATATAAGATCAGATAGAGAGCTCAGGTAGTGTACCTACCGAGCTTGTGTCCAACAATACAGTTCCCTTTCATTTGAGCCTTGACCTTCCGAATAGTGAAGAACATGTACTGAAATACCAAGGGTCCGATCTTATTCGCTACCTTCTCTCACAACGGTAACATGGCAATTTACATTAGTTTATGTGAGTGTTATTACTATCTTACTTTCTGTACTTATTAATGTACTTATAATACGTACCTACAATAATAATAAATATTGGAGGACAATGAATACAACACTACCTAGCTCCATAGCATAGCTAGTATTATGGTGACCAGATGACTGATAGAATACATATATTGTTTTCAATACATACTTATATAAAACAAACATCTATTATTCATCACACAAAAGTTTGCACTGAGAGGGAACTGAACTCCCAACCTACAGCGCAGAAGGCAGAGCTACTTGTATATTATTATGTGAGGGTTATTACTACCTGACTTCCACCTACTTACAATACGTACAACAATAACTCAACCCTCAACTTTGTACCACCTAAAATTGATTTGAAGCGAAATTTGAAATGAATGAAATTATTTTTTTCCAAGAATACATTTATTGTAATATATAATTAGTAATATTTTTACACTAGCACTAATTACCAAACAATAAATTGATAATTACAATTATTAAAATAAATTGTTTAATCATGATTTAGTATTTAAAGTCAATCCATATTTTTTATTAAATTTCGACCATAATTAAAAAAATAATAAGTAATCCTAATTACCAAACTAAGTTAAAAACTTGTAAATTGGCAAATAGTGCAAACTGCAGTGCTGTATATATTCTCGATACTTCGTCTGGATGTTTTTTCAAAAACCTCCCCAGTACTGAAGCGCTAAAAATATATTCAAATTGGTCAAGCCATTTTCAAGTTTTTGCCCAACTGACGCACGGCAATAAATGTTCTATGTATATAACAAAAAAAAAAAAAAAAGTCTACTTTAAAAGTCTACTTAAAAGTACATTTGATCATATATGGTTTTAAAAAGGACTAGATTATCAAGGTATAAATTACCTTTCTAATGATACCTTAGGATTAGGATATCATTAGAAAGGTAATTTATACCACCACTCACGGAAAAACACGGATTGTGTTTTTCTTTTAATGTGACAAAAAATACAAAGTTTGTGTAAGGCAAGAAAACAAATGATTTTTATTGACGTGAAAAAAGACTTGACTACTCAATTTAACAAAAATGACTTAAAATCTAACAAAAATGACTTAAAATCTAGTGTTCCCTGCCCTGGCTTTGATAACGGCTTCCATGTGGTCCTTCATTGATCTCACAAGTGTAGCCACGCGTTCTTGCGGAAGGTTTTCCCATTCCGTAACGACGGCAGCTTCAAGCTCTTGAAAGGTGATAGGAGCAGGTTCACGAGCTCGCACTCGGGTTCAGGTCTGGACTTCGTGCTGGCCACTGCATAACAGGGATCTCGACCTCTTGTAAGTAGTCCCGTACAATGATTGCGGTGTGGCAACGGGCGTTAACAAGAACCTATTGCCTACAAAACCAGCATATAGAACCACATGCTCTTCCAGGATCTCCGTTATGTACCGACCAGCAGTCAGCGATCCTTGCCCGCGACCACCTCCAGCCCGGGAAACGCACACAAGTTCCGTTTTCCCGTCGATGGAAATGCCGCCCCAGAACATACACGTTCCACCCCCGTATGCGACGGATTCTTTGAAGCAAGCTTGTGCAAATCGCTCCCCTCACCCAATAGGGTCACCCTCGATTCATAAGAGAAGAGGACGTTCCTCCACTGATCGAGTGACCAATCGCAATGATTGCGAGCAAACTGCAGTCGGTCTCTGCGATGCTGTACAGACAGATTCGGTCCTTCAGCAGGTTTATAGGCTGCGATTCTCTTCTCCCGTAGTCTTCGCCTAACCGTGGAGACGCTCACTGAAGTTCTACGAGCTGATCGGAGCTCCTGTTGCAACTCAACAGCATTACAATACCGATTGCGTTAAGATGTGGTTACAATGAATCTATCGTCTCTCTCGGATGTGCAGCGTTTTCTCCCACACAGCCGCATCCCTGATTCCAACAGTGCAATCACTTGAGCGGCTTCTTCAGCGGTAGTATCCATCTTGAGGTATCATTCCTTGATTGTGTTCACGTTGATGTTCACGTGTGTTCACCTTGAAGTCTGGGTAGTGACTGACCCACATTTTACCTGGATCGGCCCCTTTATACTCTTTTAAGGTAGCGCAACTAGTGGCTTCAACATTCTGTAGCAAAGCATAACTTTTGTTTTTAAATTAAAACGCTATTAATTATTTATTTAAGGTTAATTAAATATACTTAATATACGTAAAATTCATATTTGTTGAATAAAATAGATGCGCTAGCTGCTGGAGACGCTTCAAACATAATTTCGACGAGGTGCGATTTTTGTGACGTCGAGTGTATATAAAAGAAAGTCGTGTTAGTTACACCACTAATAACTTGAGACCCGCTGAACAAAATTCAAAAATTCAAAATTCAAAATTCAAAATAACTTTATTCATTACAATCACAAGGACCACTTTGAATCGTCTTCTTACATGCTAGTGAATCTAGGTGCCGGTTCCTCCTAACCCCAGTTCAAGAAGAATCCGGCAAGAAACTTGTCTGGTCTTAACACTTTTTTGTATGATCCTTGACAATTTTGTTACGGATGCCGAGTCGAGTTGGAGCAGATTCATCCCAAGCTTTTTTGTCTTCTAAATAATCAGATATTTTATAATATGCTTTAATAGACAGTTTATGTTTAATTACGTTTTAAAATTTGCCAATCGACAAATCTAACACGTCGCTTGGGACCTTGTTATAGAAGCGTACACATTGCCCTATAAAAGACTTATTAACTTTAGCGAGCCTAACAGTGGGAACAGCGAGTTTATCTTTATTTCTAGTGTTAATACTATGATTATCGCAATTTTTTTTGAATAAATGAACATTTTTGTGCACATACATTAAATTTTCGTATATATACTGACAAGGCACTGTCATAATATTAATTTCTTTAAACTTATCTCTAAGTGATTCTCTGGGGCCCATGTTATAAATTGCACGAACAGCCCTCTTCTGCAACACAAATATGGTGTTAATATCAGCAGCACTCCCCCACAACAAAATGCCATAAGACATAATGCTATGAAAGTAGCTGAAGTAAACGAGTCTAGCGGTATCTACGTCGGTAAAATGACGGATCTTTTTGACAGCGTATGCGGCAGAGCTGAGTCTCTTCGACAATTTATCTATGTGCGGGCCCCATTGCAGCTTATTATCTAAAGTAATGCCTAGGAACACTGTGGTGTCGACGAGATCTATCTTTTCGTTATTAATTTTTACATTAGCTTTCACCTGTTTAACGTTGGGCAGTATAAAACGAATGCATTTCGTTTTTTTCTCGTTAAGTAATAAGTTGTTTACATTAAACCATGTTACAACTTTAGAGATTGCATTGTTTACATCGTCAAGATTAGTAAGTCGTCGCTTTAATTTAAATAAAAGTGACGTGTCATCAGCAAACAGTACAATCTCGTGATCATCCTTTACAAGTTTAAGTAGATCATTTATATAAATTAAAAACAAGAATGGCCCGAGTATTGATCCTTGTGGTACACCCATTTTTACCATTGACCCCGGAGAACGCTTTCCATTTACATCTACTCGTTGTGTTCGGTCAGTTAAGTAGGATGTGAGAAGCTTAAGTGAAACTCCCTTAACACCATAGTGGTGTAGTTTGCTGATTATAGTTTCATGGTGAACGCAATCAAAAGCTTTCGACAGATCACAAAAAATACCTAAGGCATCGCGTGATTCCTCCCAGATATCAAAAATATGTGATATTAACTCAACACCGGCATCAGTCGTTGAGCGTCCCTTTGTAAATCCGAATTGTTTACTGTCTAGTAAATTGTTGGTATTAAAATGCCGTTGTAAGTATAAGTTTTTCAAATATTTTACTAAATGTAGGAAGTACTGATATAGGCCTAAAGTTACTAGGATCGGAATGACTACCTGATTTGAATAGATGTATGATCTTGCTATGTTTCATCAAATCAGGAAAACAAATAGGAAAGGAAAAGGAAAACTAATTTGGATGAAAATGAACATGGTTACTAACTATTATACAACTAATTATATATACTTGGATTAGGATAGAGGCTATTTTTTATCCCGAAAAATCAACGGAAACGGGGCGGGCGAAGCCGTGGGTGGCCGCTAGCGCTATCAAACAATATTTATCCGTAACTTTGTTAATCTCTGTAATTATTACAATAATTTGTATAGCTATCTTTTCTTTAATAGCAATATTAGTACTTTAATATTTTTTGTGAAGTTTTAATCGCCCAACGAAGTTGGCACGGGTCAGCTAGTTTATATTAGATAAAATAATTGGATTCAACATATAATGTAAGACCCCTAAGGACAAGACCAAGATCGTGAAATACCTTGTTATCCAAGACATTCTAAAAGTACAATGCCGTTGTAGCAAAATGTCTAGTTTGCTCGACAGATAATCAAACAACAACAAATTAGTACAGTTGAAATCTTTTCGATAGGAAATTATAGCTCTTGATATTTGTAATTTATTGACTACTACCTGCTGCCCGCGGCTTCGCACGAGTGGTACTTACATTAAAAGTAGCCTATGTTCTTCTTCAAAGTCCCATCTATCTCTATACCAAAATTCATCGAAATCGGTTCAGCGGTTTATGCGTGAAAGCGTAACAAACAGACAGACAGGCAGTTACAGTTACTTTCGCATTTATAACTAATACGAATCTTAATTTTAATTGAATAATTTAGTTATTTATTTCCCATTTTTACAGGATACTGTGGCGCAGTGAGTCACGGGCCGGCTGAGATTCAGAAAGTTGCGGGTTCGATTCACACCACGGGACAAATGTTTGTATGATCTGTAAGTATTTGTCTCGGGTCTGAATGGTTCTGTATATAATATTATATCAGTCATGTGGTACCCATAACATAAGCTCTGCTTACTTTGGGGCCAGATGATGCTGTGTGAAATGTCCAGAATTATTTATTTATACCTACTCCTAATTGACAAGTAGTCAACTTAATTGAATTTAATGATGTCCAATAAAAGTAATATAAAAATAAACAATAGTCTAAATAAACAAATGCAAGATAACAATGTCAAAATACGAAAATAAAAACCCATCAACATTTAAAACTAATTACCTACAATAATATAAAATATACAGTGTAGATTTAACGAATTCGGTCACAGAACAGAACTCCTGATACAATCAATGTCTATCAATTTCGATTAGTAATAGGCATTATTTTAATCAATAGTTTGAATTTTACGTACCGTGTCCATTCATACACGTATGATTGCATGCGTTACAATAAAAATCAACCTTCCGTAATACCAATTCATCAACAGCAACTGAAAGCTATTAGTATCAATGTTTTGATGGTATCAGAGTTACATAATCGCCCGGCTGTCTTCTTATTATCGTGTCACTATTTCAAACCAGTGCGCAGTGTGGTGAAAGGATTAAAGTGCAACTCAAAGGCTCCTTTCGTGCACTACATAGAATAGTGAAATGATCAGAACAATGCTTCATTATTGAAAAATTATGTGGATATAAACGCAGGAATTAAACTTTGTTTGAACTAAACGCATTGAATGATACAACAATGCAAGGATGATATATTCGAGTACATATTTCGTAGGTAGATCTTTTGTTTTCTGGAAACTTCAAAAACTACTGAGACAATTAACTAAATTTTTTGTATCCATTACCAAGTTTTACGGCCACACTGAATCATTTATTATTAATTAATTGAGTCATTCTTTCTTTGTGAAATCTTTAAAAAAAATCTATTTTCGTAACAAAATAATGATTGAAGGTTTTATTCAATTCGAGTAATCAGCTGCTGCTTTGGTTTCATGTCTTTATAAGATTATTATCGATTTTTTTTAGGCCAAAAACCGTGTCGTTTCATTCTCGTAGAGGCTCGTAGCACCGTAGCAGGCCTACGGCAAATCAAATAGACGAAAATATATTCGATATATTAGTGCCGACCAGCATAGCCACAAGAATATTGACATTCTGTTTACCAAGCCACATGAACAAACTCAGCCGATATGACCTTTGCTCGATAAACTCAATATTCCAATGTTAGCTATCGTCGGAATCGTAGCTTATATTTATTACTAGCTGTTGCCAGCGGTTTTGCATGCGTATTACCTATATAATTAGTAACCTATGTCCGTCCGGAAAATTCGTCGTACCGTCGCTTCTTCGTACCAAATTTCATCATGATCCATATGAGCCGTTTAGCCGTGAAAATGTAACAAACAATACAGCAAGACAAAGACACTTTTGAATTAGTATGGATGTGGATATAACGTAAGAACTATCTTTACCTATAAAAGAGCTTAACCTGACTCACTGACTGACTGATTCATCATCGCCGAGGATACTAAGGCGGGATTTTTTGAAATTCAACCCCTAAGAGGGTGAAAAAGGGTGAAAACGAATGTATGAAACTTTAACCGCGTAGTGCGATTTGCTTGAAACACGTGTTTCAGGATTTTTCTAAAGAACCCTAACAAAGGGGGGTACAAAAGTAATATGGGGTGTCAAAGTTTGTATGGGAACTTCTTACGGGTTTTGTGATTTCTTAAAAACTTGGTTTGTATACATACAAAGCAAAATAAATGGACATGTGTTTCAGGATTTTTCCAAATAACTTTCATAAAGGAGTAAAATAGGGTGTGAATGTTTGTATGGATTTTTTTATTGGATGGAATGATTGGTTTGAAACTTATCAATAAAATTTGGCAAGGAAATAAATTGCATCCTGGGAAAGGATTTTAGCTTCAATTCCTTTCAAAAAACATGCGGACGAAGTCGATAGCAACAGCTAGTATTAATATAAATAACATTTGCAGTCGTCATGTCTCGAGTAAATATGTGTTTTCTAGACTAGCGTGCCCCATCGTCGACCACATCGTCGCTTAACATCAGGCGAGTTCGTGGTCAAACGTAAGTTTATAGAAGATAAAAAAAAAGAAAACACAAGCGGACTGGAAATTTTGATCATTACCACTAGTTCCATTGCTGAAAGAAATGAGGTTAAAAAAGTATCATTAATCCCATTACCAACTTAAGTGCTCTTGCTTGTATATCAATATGTACTAGGTATGCAGAACCGCCAAGAGGTCACATAAAGCTTGATTCGAGTGAAAGCAGTGTTACATCTTATCGTAGTGGTTAAGTCAAGTCAAAAGATACTTTAATCAATACAATCACAAGGATCACTATAAAATGTCTTACATACTAGGTGAATTTAGAAGCCAATTCCTCATAACACAAGCCCGAGAAGAACCGGCAAGAAACTCGTCCTGGTCCTAACCTAACCTAACCTGGACCCTAAGCTTTTTTGCATGATCCGTTTTATAACTGCCTTACCTACGAAAAACTATAGGTACAAGAGAGTTTATACATTTCAAATGTGTCGGTTAACTGTCTGAGGGCACAGCGACATGAGGCCATGCATTCTAATCAATAATATAATCATTTATATTACAAGGTTGAAGGCTGAAGCACAGTTTGACCCAACGAAGTTGATAAAAGATTTAAATTAGCAAAAGAGAAAACCACTTCGTATGCATCGTGGTGTGACTATAATTAAATAATAACTAGATGTTGGTAAATAATCCACACAACACCATCTAGCTGCTAGATTCTAGCATCTAAGTATATAAATAGTATATCAGTCATGTGATCAGTCATTCATAACGCAAGCTCTGCTTTGGGGCTAGATGATGAAATGTCCTACATTATTTATTAAACTTGTACTATTGAAGGTGTCTGATAAAAATTTGCTGACTGGCCTGAGAGCTCAGTCCATTAATATTTATTTTTTATATTAAATGTTATATTTTTTAAATGCTTTAAAACACCCAGACACAGAGCTAAACATCTCTGGTTATCACAAATGTTTGTACTAGGAGGGAATCAAACCCACAAACTACAGCGCAGAACACACTTTGTGGCGCAGTGGGACATGGTCCGGCTGTAAGACCAGTAAATCCAGAAATCCAGAATGCATTGAGTTAGTCGATGTTGCTACGTTTTTTGGACTAACTTTACAAAGATGGCTTGATGTCGGTTACCCGTTACCCACCGCTGATCAATAAGTCTTAAATAAATAATCAAAAACAAGGGCGAAAGGGCCTAAGCACGGGACATTAACAAGGGTCCAGTCCAATTTTCGTCCTGTCCGTGTTGATATATGGACGCACGAAAATGTGGCCGCGCGCAACGCGCTATGACGCAGTAGATACGAAAAGATACCTCAAAATCAGACTAATTTTGAATGAGTAAGTGTGTGTGGATCATTATGTTGTATAATAAATAAACAAATAAATGTTCACAAAAATGTTAATTTGTTTAAAAAAATGCGATAATACTAAAAATAAAGATAAACTCGCAGGGCAAAGTGTACGCTTCTATAACAAGGTCCCAAGCGACGTGTTAGATTTGTCGATTGGCAAATTTAAACGTAATAAAACAGAACTGTCTCTTAAAGGATATTATAAAATATCAAATTATTTAGACGACAAAAAAGCTTGGGATGAATCTGCTCCAACTCGACTCGGCATCCGTAACAAAATTGGCAAGGATAATATACAAAGAAGTGTTAAGTCCAGACCAATTTCTTCCCGGATTCTTTTTGAACTGGGGTTAGGAGGAACCGGCACCTAGAGTCACTAGCATGTAAGAAGAAAGTGGTCCTTGTGATTTTATTGAAGAAAGAATGTTTTGACTTTGACTATTTATTAGTGTTTATGTTTTATTTTTGGCTTTATCACGATGCAAAGTCTGCTCAGATAGAAACTTAGTATACATATGTACAGTGATCTGGATTAGAACATTGGGTACTTTTATCAACGTACGGTAAAGACGCGGGCAGAAGCTAGTAAATAATATAACTTTTAGGACAGATAAATAGAAAAGTAACATCACATCACACTAATTTATAATCTTTATATATATAATTCTACTGTACGTGTGTATGTCACTGAACTCCTATTAAACGGCTGGACCGATTTGAATAATTTTTTTTGTGTGTGTTCAAATGGATTCGGTTGGTTGGTCAAATGGTTTAGATTTACAATTAGATAACTTTTTTTTTATAAGCGCGTGGACGGAGTCGCGAATGGGACAGCTAGTTAGGTATATAATTTATTAATGCTAAACATTGCACTCGGCATCATCTGGCCAGTAAGCAGAGCTTGTGTTATCGGCACCACATGACTGATACATACGAGTACTTTTGTTTTATTCATCCATTCACATTTTCGAAAACAAAATGTGATCATGTTTAATTCTCGGGTCTTGCAGATCATACAAACATTTGTCCCACGGCGGGAATCGAAAATCTTCTGCGTCAATTAGCTTCTGCCCGCGGATTCGCACGCGTGGTACCTACTAATAAAGTAGCTTAATACGATAATCCTGGCAAAGATTAACCCTGTATCATAAAATCACATAATGAGTTAGTGTGGCGCTTAAGTATGCTCTTTTCTTGTCGTTCTTATGTCAGAGAATAGAGTGCATCAGGTAGTGTGAGTTTATGAGATAGATAGACTTTTCAGATCTTTATTCTTTTAAATACTTACAGAAATGTACAGAATAATATACAATAATATAAAATACATGTGAAACAGTTGAGCTATCTAAGGACCGTTTAAAACGATCTATAGATAGCTCAACTGATCCAGATCATTTCCAGAGGGCAGCGTTCCTAAGACACTGGCGGCATTGCCACGTTGAATGGCAATGCTAATACGCTGAGCCAGATAGGAGCCATTTATTAAGCCACTTATTAAGATTTATCTAAATCCGTTATGTCGTTACGTGATAAGGCCACAATAATACAATACAAACATTGAAACTCCACTCAAACTTTTGCATTTACTCGTATAATATTCGTAGATCCTTACTAATTTTCCTTATTAAGTTTGTATATATGTTTGTTACTTTTGCACGCAAAAAATACTGAATGGATTTTAATGTAACTTTACAATAATATAGCTTGTACATCAGAACAACACATAGGCTATAATTTATAAAGATATTGTGTGAATTGTCCAAAATATAAAGATAAGTGTCACGAACGTGGGAAAAATCTGCCATCTGCAAGCTATTCTGACGTGCGCTGCAAAAACCGTATGAATTACACGAAGTACTAATCCTGTGCAGACAAAGTCACGGGCACCAGCTAGTAGAACATAACTTTAGAACAGATAGAACATAGTTTTCCTCTAAATAATAATAATAATAAATATACACAACACCATCTAGTCCTAAACTAACCATAGCTTGTATTATGGCGACCAGATGACCGAAAGAATACGTAGCTATATATTTTTAAATACATACGCATGATACTTTATTACGCCCAGACACAGAACAAACACCTATATTCATCACACAAATGTTTATCCTCGAAGGGAATCGAACCCTCAACCTACAGTGCAGAAGGTAGAGCTACTACCAACTGAGCTGACAGGCCAGTCAGTCAATAGGATAATAAGTAATGTTTGGAGTAATATATAAATCGATTTTGGTGAAATTTGATATATAATATCTGGATAATAGGTGTGGGAATGATGAAAATTCTCTAGATGAATCGAAACAGTGTCGGTGCCTTTATCGACAAAATAATACGTAAGCAACAAATATATAATGTATGCATAGATAGATTATGATTTGGGATTGAGACAGCATAATTTGTATCCCAAAAATCTTTATACGAACCTGTGCCTAGGCACTTATTTGAGAGCTTCCGTGCTTTGGAGGGCACATTGCTTAACGAGTCTACCCCGGCTTTTTAACGTTCGGAATAGTGACTCCATCACCAGAGTAGCTAACTGGTTGATACAATTTTACTGACTAGTGACTCTGTGCGCTATAGACCTCGCGAAAATTTAATTAACTGATATAAATATAACTTTTTTTACGTTTTCAACCCCAATACCTCTGCCATTTTGAAAAAAATCTAAAAACTTAATCGTCAAAAAAATTATATATACTTATAGAACAGTTGTGAAATGCGACCTGTAGAGGAGAACATCCGGACAGACGCCGACCAGACGCCGGCCGGACGTCTGTCCGGAAAAAATGCCATTAAAAAAAAATAAAAAAAAAGGAAAAAAGGCAAAAATGCTTTCGCATGTCTATGCGAAAGCATTTTTGCCTAAGCTGAAACGGAGACAATTATGGAGCAGCCAGGAAACGTATGAACGTAGAAGCAGACTACAAAACACATCCTACGATGACAGCTTGTAGATCTGTATGTATTCATTACCTTCCCACCTATTAATTATTCAACATTTATCCTGCTATCACGATACCCATGTTATGTGAGTCGGAGAATAGTTATTCAACGGACAATCTGTAGGTAATGTAGTATTGTCATGGCTTAGAATAACGTAGAATGCTTTGAATAACGTACTCGTACATCCACTCGACTAAAAATAATAGTATTACATAATACTGGGTGTCCCGGAACTAGTATTTTAAGACTGAACGAGGTGATTCCGACCATGAAAATTAACATAATATATCTAACAGGTATTTAAAAATTCCTAAAAAATATTATTTTCAATTTTCCATGTAAAAAAAATTATTTCAGTAGTTCAAATTGGCAACCATCTATTATCAACAATATTTTCAAGCACGTTACCTATTTATATAAAATCGCGAAAGTGCTATACTAAGATAGGTAGGCATAGATACTCGTACCTACTTCTACTAGTTGTAATGCAAAATTTGCTGCATATTTCTTCAATGAAAATAATAATATTTACAAAAGTCGTTGTACATTTGTTGTTCTCGTAAGTATCGATAATCGTCTCCCCTCGGGATAACATACTAGTTACGGGACATCCAGTATACTGAGACGCAGAAGGTTGCGGGTTCGAATCCCGCGAGACAAATGTTTGTGTGATCTGCAAGTATTTGTCTCGAGTCTAGGTGTTGCTATGTATAATATGAATCAATTTAAAAAAAAGTATAACAGTCATGTGGTACCCATAACACAAGCTCTGCTTACTTTGGGGCCAGATGATGCTGTGTGAAATGTCCGGGATTATTTATTTATTTATTATTTATATAGGCTTTTAGATATGTACTTTTACCAATGGAATTTTCAGTTCGAAAAATCGTAAGGAAATCGTAGTACCTAAAATGTTTAAAGACATATACCATGTGCACGAAAGGAGCCTCTTTGCTCTTTAACCCTTTCACCATACTAGTTCAAAATAATTAGTGTCACGATAAAAAACGAAGGTAGGAACTAAGATATGTTTTTGATTCATTATTACAAGTACCGGATCAATTTCTGTTCTACCCAGGCTCCGGTAAATAAACAGTCTTTGCATTACAAGTAAACAACTAGCCAAAGTAAAAGAAAGTAGAAAGTTTACTTACTTAGTCAAAGTTTAAATCGAAACAAAACCTCTAAACAACAACCTTGTTTAAAATCAACGCACAAAATCCGAGGTGTAATCTACATTGTAATAAAACTAGGGGCGAGCAAAACGGCTCGGATGAAAAGTCCGCAAAAGGCGAGACAACCACAGCTTCCTTTTAAAAATTCAGAATCAACCGGCCCGGCAACTTGCATTTTTCGAGAGTACTAAAGCCTGCTTCGTTTATATTAAAGACCTCTATCTATTCGTTTTATCTACCGAGAAATATGCTTTCACTCTCGTGCTCTTCATTCCGCAAGAGCCTTTCTCCCGTTACTCCATTAGCAGTGAATGTGGAAGGAAAATAGCGAGACAGCACAACTTACGTAAATTATTATGATAGATCCTAGAAATGCTTAAAGATAAACGAAAATACAGATAAGTGACCAAAACAAGACCTATTGAGGCGAGGGACGCTTTAATCCTTACACCACACTCGTTAGGAATGAGAGCACTAGTGGGCTAGTTGTGGAATCTAGTTGAAGTCGTGCGCCAATGGATTTTTCTGATAGAAAAGTTACGTTAAGTTACGTTAAGTGCGCTATAGGTATGTGCAAGAGAGGAGACTCTGAAGCGCACAATAACCCTTTTACGACGCTGGTTCTTAATAACTAGTCACACAATAAGGAGAAAAAGAAGACTGGTTAGAAATAACTAGTGACACGATAAGAGGAAGAGAGAATAACCTCATACTGAGTTGTTCAAAATATAATGATTTAGGGAAAAAAGTATATTTAACGCATGATATAGGTAAGTTTTTTTTTTAAATTTTAGTTTACATACACGTAGAACAATTTTGGTGAAAATTTTTGGCTGTATGAGCCTTTCGATAATATGAGTCCTATGAGCAACAGTGGACATTATCAACGAGCTCGTTTTCAATCATTAGGAGGTTTGGAGTAAATAGTCGAAAATATCTCTGGGTAGATTTCAAATCACCAAGGAGGTTTAATTGGATCTTCACTATGAGGCTATCCATAGATTTATTAAACTCGATGGTGCTATCATTGCACGTTTGTAACTGTCATTATTGACAAATAATGTTTTTGTTTGTAAGCATTTAGTTTTATAGAATATTTCAATTTATACAGCTGAAGATCAATAATGAAGCCTAGTGATGGGTAATTTTTAATTATAATCAAATTTATCATGATCCCGTTCATAGTATATTTTCAACTCCATCCAAGTGCAGGTTTCAACTCCTTGCGCCTAGAGGGATTTTATATCGGTTTTTCGGCCTCTGCTTGTAATATTGTAGCTCCACGTTTACAAGCTATTCTATATAATTTTCAACAAGCAATTTTTATCACAGCCCTAAGGTATATGCCTGTCCGTCGATACAGACAGATATGAACAGACAGATACCTTTGGACGACCCATTAAAGAGACTCCCTGTGCAAATGCCCTTGACACATTTTCACGGCCCTCAATCGCGATTTTATCAGGAATAATACGAATGTGGATTCATAAGGAATAAATAAAACTAGAACGGGTAACTTTTTAATTAAGTTTTTTTGAAAAAGATGATATTTATTGAATATTTTAAACCTTATTTCATAATTAAACTTAAACTTTAGACCTAACAATAACTCTATAAACAGTTAAAAACGAGGAAGTTGGAGGCATAATATTAAAAAAAACATGCTATATTTTTTATAACTGTTATTTATTAAATTACTGAGCAGAAAGCTATTAAATAGCGTCAAAAAATACATTTTCTCAAAACATAATTACGTTTTAAAAACTAAAAAGAAAACAGGCTTCATTGAATATAAAAAATACAACCCAATTGAGAACCTCCTTCTTTTTTTGAAACATTTTTTTCATTTTCAAAAAGTTTAATAGAATTTTCATTTTACTTCGGTTAAAACAGTTTTTATTTTACTCTTTTTAGTATTTTATCATTTTTATAAATTCGTAAACACCACTAGAAAGCCACAGGAACGCAAAATACGAAATTTCGTTTACTTTTCCATCTTTTTTGATTTTAAAACTAAACCATGAACCGATATTGATGAAATTTATATGGGGCCAAGTAAGTACTTATATATCCTTTCACATAAAAAAGAGGTTTTTAAATCAGTTCATATATGACGTAGTTATGAGGTAACAAACATTATATATGTATATATATATATATATATATTGAATCAAATTGAGAACGTCCTTTTTTTTAAATCGGTTAAAAGGTCAATTGCTGAAGCTACTTACCCGTTACCTTCTTAACTCCGTCACTAGAGCTGGTCGTCAGTGACTCAAGCGATGGTAGGAGTACCGACGGAAGTAGGTAGGTACATAAGCGAGTGAAAACTCAAAATCAACGGACAGTAGGAGCGAATCCTCTTGTGAGACGTTCGTACTTTTTATGTATGTACCAAGCGTGAGAAGCTGCAGGTAGCACCAATATTTATTTATAAAATAAATAAAATTTATTTATAAAATAAATAAAATTTATTTATAAAATAAATAAATAAATATTAATTAATTTTATAAATAAATATTTGTGGATAATTTAATACAGCGCCATCTGCCGCAAACCACCCAAACTAAGTAATACTTAAATTAAGGGAACCTTAGGAACTTTTGTTAGGTTTTTAATTTTGTACTTACTTTCAGAGACCAGACTCAGTGTCCTTGCTGTAAAGAATATAATGAATGTAAAACAGGTTTTCAAAAAGTTGCGGACCTTAAGAAAACCGGACTCGTGATATATCGCCATACAACACACACAGAAGATGTAAGTTATATAAGGTGGTAGGGAATTTGGCCAACTACTAAATCCGTTGCAACATGAAAATGGTTTTATGAGACTACCCTTAACTTTCAAGACGAGCGCCATCTTTTCCATCAGACTTTTGTGCTCCTCAAAAGTCTATTATAACGCTGCCACAGGGTGTCAGACAACCTAACAGCATGGTGCCCAGTCCAATGAAAATATATTTTAAAGTGATTCTGCTTTTAAAAATAAAACTAATGTACAGTCAGAGAGAAAATTAGCATTTGACAAAGTCTGTAAGCTTTTCTACTTTCAAACAGTTTTAAACCTCAGAGACAGTCAAAGTAAGCTGGGTACTTAGAACTACTTGACTTACTTAAAATCCCAAAAATCATGAAGCAAAGTTTCTAATAGATTGTTTTAACTTTTGCGATCAGAATACTGATACTGATACTGATATATTTATTTAGTAGTTAAGCAAGCGCGGATCCACATTTGTGGGCACGATGGGCATGCCCACAACCCTAATAGGTTTATGACTTCACACTTTTTTGATGATATTATACCCAATGCCTTAAAAAAAACAATAAATCGTGCGTGATTCGTAACGCAGCAAAAAAGTTATTAAAATATTTTTATTACATTTTCTTACAAATACTGGCAACTCTCCTCTTCTACTCTTCGCAGAGTAAAATATTGGTTGCAAGCCTCAATGGCACAGGAAAGTATATCCTGACTAGCTCTCCTAAATATCCAGATTCACAAAGATGTGAATCTGGATATCGATAATATTATCAACGTTTTCGTGAAAAAGATATGTAAGCTTGAATTTGTAATTTAAGTAGATACATAATCAAATTATTGAATGTAAAATGTATACTAGCATTTAATTTAAGTTGATATTTTTTGAAGTTGTAAGAAATTCTCCAAAGTCGGTTGAGAGTCTATTTACCTATGTGACTCAGTGATGTGCAAACAAACACACATTTACTGTAGACAATGTACAAAATCTTGTTCAGGGCGTCATATACCTATTTCGTCAACATCTCCTTTGTGGGAATGCACTACATTCATTAAAAAAAAATATCGGGAATGGATGATTTGTTTAAGGTTCAAAATAGTTTTTTTTTGTTTTCATATTTGATGTTACTTAGATTAGTAGATACAGTGCTGTTTTTAGTTAGATAATATCTAGTGTGTATTGCGAATTGAATACTGGACAAACACATTAATCACAGAGTTTGTCTAAAATTTTGCATCGCCAATGGAATTTTGTAAAAATCCTACAGAAGGCTTACTTCGACTTTATCAAATTCGAGTGGTAGAAAGCGTTCAAAAACGGTCGAGATGAGATGGAAGATTTGCCTCGCTCTCGTAGGCCATCAACGTCTTCAACTGAAGTTAACATCGCAAGTGTGAAGGAAATAGTGACTGAAAATCCTCATTCAAGTTTGAGAGGGATAGCCGCTGAATTTTCTGTCTCGCGAGTAGATCCGTACCATTTTAAATAATCACTTAGGTATGAAACATGTTGCAGCTCAGTTAGTCCGAAAATACTTGAATTTTCTCCAACAACTCAATCGCATGAGTCTCTGAGGACATGCTAGAACGAGTCAATTCCTACCCAACATTCATGAAAAGCATTGATACTAGAGAAGAGACGTGGGTTTACCAGTACTAGTCAAGTCGGAGTGGCGCCTTCCAACTGAACCGAAACCGAAAAAACCACGCCAAACAAGTCGATTAACAGTCATAGTTATGTTGATTGTTTTCTTTGACTATCGCAGTGTTGTGCACTCGGAAATCTTGCGGGAAGGTCAACGGTAAATAAAGAACATTATTTGAGCGTTATGCGGCGTTTAAGATAGCAAATTCGACGAAAAAGGCCAGATTCGTGGAAAGAACATTCTTGGATTTTTCACTACAATAATGCACCTTCGCACAAGGCCATCGTGGTGAACGAATTTTTGGCCAAAACTCAACAAATACCATCGAACAACCTTAGTCACTAGATATGGCTCCAGCCGAATTCTTTTTTTTTCCTAAACTCAAATTATCACTTCGTGGTAGGTACCCGTTTTTATTCGGTAGAAGACTTAGAGGAGAATTCGCAGCGAGAACTGAACTCAATTCCGGAAAAGCGGATAGCTTTAAAGGCGATAAAATATATTTGGATGAATAACAAACATTTTGTGTATTATTGATCGTTTCCCGGTACTTTCTTGACAGAGTATATATCGATCATGAGGGAGTTAATACTCCGACTCGCACTTGGCCGATTTTCGAGTGGCTGTGCCCACAAACTTTTTAGAGGTCTGGATCCGCGCCTGTAGTTAAGGCGACTAGGGAGTCGCGTAGGGAGTACACGACTCCCTAGTCGTCCCTAGATCATCAAGATCAGGGGATCTTGATGATCTTGACGCGTACTCACGGCGCATTTTTATCAACATTTAATTTTTATCAACATAAAAACATTCAAATAATAAATTCTGAAAAAAGTTTAACATGTAATGTTTTAACGTTTCGAATTCGCCTATTACCTGCTAGTTAAAACGACTTCAACTTTAGGAAAAGACGATGATTATATAATATGTATTTTAGACACTATTTCATAATTAATTACAAAACTAACAATTGATTTAAAAACAGTTTGAAACGAGGAAGTAGTAAGTAAAAAAAAATTGTTTTCCATGCAAAAGTTTATTTGGTGAGGGTACCGTCTTAACAGTATTACGTTTTATCTTGTAAGTACCTGTATAACCGAGCTTTGCTTAGTATAAAACACGGATAAAACGACGTTTTATAAAAATTAAACCTAGTTAGATCGATTTATCGCCCCGAAACCCCCTGCATACTGAATTTCATGAAAATCTTTGGAACCGTTTCCGAGATTCAGATTATATATTATATACATAATATGTACAAGAATTGCTCGTTTAAAGGTATTAGATTTATTATCGACATTTCGATTAAGCTGCAATAACCGTTGTCGTTAAGTTGCCGCCAAGTAGCAAGGCCAGTGTTTAAAAACTACGAAACTTTCGAAATGTCCGCGTTCGACACACCACACTTACAATATCCACGCACTGATGTGAATCGCGCCCACCTATTAACAATGTGATGTCACGTCGAATAGATTCTAAAGCCGTCTCCTCTATCGAATTTTCTCTGGTTGAAGATATTTATTTTCTCACAAGAATTGGGTAATTCACTTACAGAGAAAAAAATAATATTAATTAAATTCTTGCAGTTTGTTGAATTGGTTTGGGGCCTGACCACTGGCCATTTTTATCCCTACTTCGGAAGCTTCTGAGTAGCTCGACATGCTCTTGGTCAATTTATATCATTAAAACTCGTGTAGTGAAGCCTATCGAAACCTAGGTTGGTTTCGATCGGCTACACTACACATTACTTACTGGCACGCGCTGCTGTTGAAATAGTTTGAAATTATTTTCCTAAAAGCATTTTATAACAATTTTCTATTTTTAGTTGAGTAATATGAGATTATATGTTAGTGGATCGGAGCCTTATGCGTGTGTTAGATTCATATAAATACCTGCTCTAATTAGTATAATATATTACACCTAATATCAAGATTTAGAAGTTTATAATGAAAGTTAGTAAAATTACTGAAGTTAAATACCTTGTTCTCACATGAGGAATTAAAGCTAAATGTAAGCAAGGATAAATTCAATAAGAAGAGAGAATAACAAATTTACCATAGTATATTCAATTTTCTTTATTCAATAAAATTACAAGGACCACTTAGAATCGTCTTCTTACATGCTAGTGAATCTAGGTGCCGGTTCCTCCTAACCCCAGTTCAAGAAGAATCCGGCAAGAAACTTGTCTGGTCCTAACACTTTTTTTTATGATCCTTTACAATTTTACACAACACAAGTACCCTCCTACAAAATAAAAACCATAAGGAATATAAGGAAACAATGACAGAATAATTAACTGATACAAATGTATGTAGTTCACAAAGATAATATAGTTTTAAAGTTACCAAATAACCAAACAGAGAATAACACAAAAAGTTAACGGTACACATATTAAATACACACAAATATATTTTAGTACAATATTATTGCAAGGCACTTATCTTTCTAGTTCGGTGGTCACTCCTAATCTACCCGTCTTAGGCTTTAACCTCGCCTTTTATACATTTTTGAAATATATGCAAAACATCACACCATATTCATTATTCAACCAATCACAGAAGCCTATTAAGAATCTAAGTATAATAATGAAAGTTATTTACTTAATAACAATAAAAAGATGTTAAAATATAATTCATGAAACAATGGATTCATAGTTTTGCTATATATGTCTTAATAAAAGAATTATAACGAATTTACCGATTTAGTAAACAATCAAATGAAGGACTTGTAAATATCAGAATAATGAGAACAGAAAATAATAAAGTGAAACATTCGTTAATAAATCCAAACTAATTAATAACTGAAAAATAGTAAGAAAGTATGTATCGAACAATGAAATTTACAATATATAACAATCATTGGATACTTTCGTTCTGAAATCCTAATTTCGTTCTCAAATGTGTGTGATGGTATAATCATCTTTATTACAATAATATTTATTAAAGCATATGTTAATTTAAACCAACTATAAAATAATAATATAAGTATAAAACTGTTTAACTTTTTATCAAAACACCATCTGTGTTTTTAGCTGTGAACTAATTGAATGACAGGTGGATTTTTATTGAATTCTTAAGAGTATAATTTCAATTATTCTGTCACGTGCATTTGTGTTAGTAATAGCAAGCGAGAACTCTGCTTGCGTTTCCGTGATTATTACGCCATAGTTAGATATTGCACTAGAGTTAGGATGCTTAGTTAGTTAGTCAGCTTAGTTATAGTTGAGTAGAAGGTATTTTTTTAATGAGAAGTCCTTTAAAATGTTAGTTTTTATCAATATTTTAAATAAGTTCACGTATTTAACGTCTTTTAGTAGTTTATTGTACTTACCTACAGCTACGCACCTTCATACAATGTTGGATGATACACACTACACACAAGATACACTTTGGATGATCGCGGCTCTCCGTCTTTAAAGGTTTTAATTAGTCTGAAGTTTCCATTCATATGACAGCATGTCTGATAATCAACATCAACCATCCGTAATTCATCAATAATAACTGAGAGTAGTATAATGTTTCGATAGTATCAAATTTCATAATCGCCCGGCTGTCCTGCAAACTAATGGCATATTTTTCTCCAAAAAAAATAATTGAACAGACGGAAACAAACACAAAACTTAAAGCTTAACTTTTAAAACACAAAAAGTTAACGCTCTTCGTCTTAAATCCATAAACGACCCGTTTCGGTTAAGTATGTTCTGTCCTGGTCATTCTAATGTCAAAGAATAGAGATTGCAACAGATTTTAACATTTAATTAGCTTGTGTGTGTATAAAAGTTAGACTCTTAATCCCTAAGTGGTGTCAAAGTGCATATAAACTTAATGAGTTTCCCTCTAGACTAACAATATAAACTTTTTTTGACCAACCTTCGCCCTACTCTTAAATTATTAAAAAAATAGCCAAGCTCATGTTTACCACGTACAGTGAAGGCTTTCTGAGTCAGTATGGTTTAAAATGACTAGACGGAATGGTGTTGAATGACTAATTCAACACTATCTAGTTGCAAAAACAAAAATGTTGTATGATTTTCTTAAGGTTTTCCAATCTCATCCAGATTACTCAACTCAATTAAATTAAAATCAATTAATTTATATCATGACAGTAGGTACATCAACCAAAGCGTTATAGTCCAGGATCCCTGGTCCATTTTTGCTTTTGATTACTATCAAGCTAATTTTCCGTGAGTGGCTTCATTTTGATGAGACGCCCAACAATTTCTTGTACTAAACTCTCTATCGTGGTAGCTAACAGAGGAAGCAAGGATAAAATATGTCGATTTTATGATTATCAAATATTTATTAGCAACTGATTTTTTTTTTATTAAATCTCAAGTTAATTATCTAAATTATTCGAAAAAATATTTGTCCTACAAAATCTATGGTTTGATCAAAGAGTCCCCTCCTTCCAACATGTATCGATAACGAGGTCATCATAAATAATTACTAACCAGCTGATTATTTATTTTTTTACTTAGTTAATGTTTATATAATTTAACAGTCATATTGTCCTACAAATTGCGTGGTACGTTATCCCGGTCCTACGCTCTGAAATTGGATATCAAGAACACTTTTGAAACATTGCTGGGTTAGCAAAATAAAATAAAAACCCCACATTACATGTAGAGACAGTATCCTTATTTTTCGAAGTTTTGATTTCATAACTTTGTAAGGGCCACTAATACGTATTACCGTTTAAAAATTTCATCACCATTTAACAAATAGTCTGCGACCAAGAGCTCTGGTGGGTGATTAGAAGAGGCTAAATAGCGATGAAAATGTGTGCATCAAAAAACGTCGTCTGTCTTTTCTGAAAACTGCAATCTAGGTCTCTTCAAATCAAGAGTAAATAGGTATCTACTAGACCTTCGTGCCCCGTCGTCGGCCACATCATCGCTTAACATCAGGCGAGTTCGTGGTCAAACGTTCGTGGTTCGTGTTCGTGGTCTATGATAAAAAAAAAAATCTTTTAAACTTTTTTACTTTTTAAAACGCTATTTACGTACATAATTTTTACTCAAAACTCAAATATATGAGTTTTTCTTTTCTAACTTTATTTATCTCGTGATCATGGCGCATGCATCTGTGCCGAAATATTGGGAAAAAAATAGCAGAAAAACTCATATCATGATAAATATCCCGTTTTGAGTGAAAATTACGTTCGAAACCATGATAGTTTTAGAAGCTATTTACGAAGATCGGTACTGCTAGTAAGTTGCACGTTAGACCTATTACTTTATTGAGTACCTGCTAATTTAGCCGAAGACTTCAAAAAGGCAGTTTACCAATAAATGGATTGTTACTGATTATAATTACTAACTTACTATTGTACTTACCAACTTTAATTCCTCGCAGAAATAGAACTTACTAATGGAACCCACTTGTTTAGGTACATTATTTTATATTTTGGCTACTTATGTCCGCAGGTGAACAAAGATACTGTGATAGTTGAATTTGCTACAAAGACCACTGAAGATGTATTTATTTTACATAATATTAAGAATACAGTAATTACACCAGCTGACTATGTATCTGAAATTGGTGAGTTTTTTATAACCAGAGGTTTATACTTACTCATCAACATACATACTATACTCATCTATTTTATTTTTTAAAACTACATATTCAGAATCAGAACATAATGTTTTTGAAAATGATATTTTTCCAGATCAAAATACAATAAACTGTCCAAGATGTCGTAAAATCATTGAGCATGCACAAAAACTATTGCAAAAAGCACTAACTATTAACAGAAACGATGTGAAAGGAATTTGCGAGCATTGTAGAACGAAAGAGGTGCCATGCTCTGAATGTGAACAAGCTGTAAAAAAGTTTGTTGCTATCAAAACTGAACAGGCAAAAAATAAAAGAGAAAAAGTTAAGCAATGGCTTTCAAGGATAAAAAAATTGCTTAAATATGCTGTAGATACTGAGTCTGGTCAAGAAAGGGTTCGAGCACATTCTGAATCATATATCGATCAACTTTGTCGCGAGATCCCAAAACCAGTCAGTGAACCAGACGTTAAACAAATGTTTCGACCTCAAACAGGTGGGTCGGACTTTGTTGGAGCATTGCCATCATCAGCTAAAGATCGAAATGAAATGTTTGCACATCCACAACAAGAGAAACTGACTACAACAAGAGATCATTCAGTAATATTCATTGATTCATTAGAAAAAGTAGGAAAGGCATATACTTCGAGGACTCAAAGAGGCATTGATATAGCAGATCGAGATAAAGTTTACGATTCTGATATCGACAGTGATGAAATAAGAGCAATGTTTTTGGCTCCACTAACGGAAAAAGAAAAACATAAAAAAGAAAGACATGTAGAAATAAGGGAACACGTTCCGCTAGTACCTTTTCAAAGCGAAGTAGATGTCATAGAAAGGGACGGAAGACCAGAAGTTGTGCTAGTCGATGCCCTTGGCAAACAACAAAAGCCAAATCTGAAAGTCGATAATCAATATTCTCTAACTCGCTTGGTAGCTATAAAACGATTACATGGAAAAACAAGCGAATCGCCTAATACAATTCGAAAATACCATTCGGAAGAAGTTCTACTGACTAATATTGAAGGTGTCACAGAGGATGTCATCACACAAGACTTCAATTATGTTTTCCCAAAAACGCAACCAGATAACAAAAATCTAAAACGGCAAAAAAGCTCATCAGAGTTAATTAAAGATACTCGAGATATGCTATATGCTAAAGCTGAAGATGAAGCTAAACGACTAGAAGAAGAACGCAGAAACAAGTTAGAAAATAAAGAAATAAACAAAAACGCACGTGAAGAAAAAATAAAGGACTCTAAAAAAAAAGCATTTGAAACAATGCAAAAAAAAAACGTAGAAAAGGAAGACAAAACAAAAATTTATACAGATAAACAAGAAAAAACCACTCCGACTACTTCTGAAGCAACTACTAAAATAAAAAATAAAGAAAGTCGGCTTGTTCCAGAAAAAAAGGATACAAAAGCTAAAGAGCCAATAGAACCAAAAATAGACAAAGACGCAAAAACAGAACAGGCAGAAAAAGAAAGGCTTAAGAAAGAGAAAGTTAAACAGCTTCAGGCAGAAAAAGAAACTAAACAAACTGAACGAGATTTATTGAAAAAACAGAAAAACTCACAGAACAAAGAAAAACCAACACCTAAGCAAATTGATCTAGAGGATAAATCTAAGCATGCAAAAACAAGTGAGGCTGATAAAAAAGCCACTAAAGAAGCTAAACCTCGACTTTTAAGTTCTGGAAACGCCGAGGCTGCTGCTAAACAAATTCATCATGAGGATAAACTCAAGCAAGCAAAAAAAGACGAGACTGATAAAAAAGCCAGGGAAGAAGCTAGACTTTTACGTATAAGCGCTAAAAATGCTGAGGCTGCTGCTACCCTAGAGTCTGAAAACCCAAAAACTCCTAAAAAACTACAGCAAACTACGACTAAAGATTTAAATACGAGTATGAAGTCAGTAAAAGTCAAAAAAACTGCATCAGATGACCTCATTCTACAACTAGTCAAATTAAAACAATCGACTCCAGCTGACAGAATAAAACCAAAAACATTGTCTCAAATGAATCTGACGAAAAATGACGTAAACATGCATCGGGTTTATCACAAGCAAACTAAAACTGGTACTTGTTTCATGTGTTGCGATTCAGACATCGAGCTTGATGCTGAAAGTCTCGATATTATAAAAGAGAAAGATGAATGGACGGACATTATCATTGGCCCTAAAATTTTAAAATACAAACCATCTTTGATTGTTAAGCAAAATGAACAGAAAGCGCCACTTTTTTTTAAATCAACATTTGATGATGCAAAAGATCCAGATGACACAAAAAATCCAGATGATACAAAAGACATTTCAGCTCCTAAGATAAAACCTCCAGTATCTGATAAACATGTAAGTTCTGCAATAACAATTGTCAGAATTATATGACTAGTAGTTCGCCCCGAAGTTCTCGCGATTTCCGTAGGTATATAACCGATCCATAAGTAAATAAGTAGGTTTAAACCTAGATAAACGGTTTGAAAGTTATCATCGAACAAACAAATTTACAAACATACAAAGCCAAATTGTCCAAGTTGCAACTGAAATCTTAGCTCGGTCAATAAGGTATTTAAGATCCTCATCAGTTCTTTGTACATGCATTAATTCTGCTACTCATACTCGTACTCTCTATACTATTCAGGCTCTATTTTCAGGCTGAACAAGATACTAGACAAGGTATTATAAGGTATGCTTTATCGGATCGATCATTTATTGATAAAGGTTGGACGATGTTACCTACAGAGAAAGTCGTAAGGAAGGTGAGGTGCTTTCTGATAGTAAGGTGAAAAGGTATTCATGCAACCCCTGATTAAAAGCACGTGCTACCACAGAACAGAAAAAACGATAGAAGTAGTAAGTAGGCGGGGCCCGCGTAACTCCTAGTATGCGAAATACCGCGCACTACAAGCTTCGCTCACTTCCGTCGTGTTTGAAGTTTGTCAGGGTAAACGTAACTCAAAAAATCATAAAAAAATATAAATGCTGTATTGTGCTGTTCTGGAGTGCAAAAATGATAGCCAAACCAAAATTTTTACAAAAGGGGGATATTATATCCCCGGTAAGTATTATTTTATTGTTTTAAACGGTTTTATTTAAGTTTTATTTAAAATGAAAACCGTCAAACAAAAACAGACTATGAATCATACCATTTAAGGTCGCGTTTCTCTTAAACCTCATCTTTCGCTATTCATTTAGGGATGTAACCCTAAAAAACTGAAGAATGTGCTATCGCAAACTTCATCATGTAGATAGTTCCCCTATTAAAAGGTTTATAATTTCTAGGTCATTGTTTTTTTTTGTTTTAATTATGACTTAAATCTATTGAAATGTTTTAAAAATTACAGACACAAAATTTACTAACGGAACCTTCCTCAACGCCAAAGAAACACAAGCGTGTGATTGTGTTAAAATAAAGAAAAGCTGTTTATTTGGTCCACCACAAATATAACCTGACGTACCCATCGTATTCGTATATTGATATCCATCAGTAGGTAGGTATAATAATCGATATCGATACATTCGTCTTGTATCCTTTGGCACATCACTAAGGAAGTAGCTATGTTTAGTGGGCAATCAAATAACAGCCATTCCATTATCAATTATATTTCTTGTTGTTAGAGACTAAAACAAAAATCTTTCGCAAAAGCGTCATCTCTTGGTAAGTAGACTTACATTTTAGTACTGTTTAATTTATTGAGTTTTGAACCATGTTCTGATGGTGCTAAGGTTTTATATCAATAACATTTGTTTTATGGTTTTGTCATTTTTAACGTTCTTTTTCAGCCAATTATAACTTATATTTCTCAGTGTGTTTGTTTCTACATGTGTGAGTTTAGCTACACTGGTTCTCCTTATAAAAAGTCATCATGCTATTTCTATTGTTCTTTCTGTTCTGTGTGTGCTACATACTCGTACCTAAATAAAGATAGTCGAACACACTTTTTGATCTTTAAGGGTTTTATATATCAGATATACTTTGTCTATCGTGTAGTGCTTTTTTTGGATACTTAAGGCAAGGCAAGAGGTGCTGTATAATATGTATTTACAAAATAAAAAATAAATAGGTACTTATGTAAGTCGTATATCAGTCATGTGGCATAACAAAAGCTCTGCTTACTTTGGGGCTATATGATGCTGTGTGAAATGTCCGGCATTATTTATCTATTATTTATTTATTTATTTATTCTGTTTTATTATTGTTCTGAAATTATAAAAAAAAAATCAAAATGTTCTCTTAATAATTTAACAGATGAATGTGTACCGAATGCGCCCCGCGCAGCCCCAATTCGACTGGTTCGAGCATAACAAGAACAGGCAACTGATTGAATACGACTCCGGAGAGAAACTCGCCGAGTTTGACGACAATGGTCGTGGCCGCTGGTTTTACAGAAATGGGCGTATGGCACTCGATTACTACGACGCTGAAGGTAGGTACACAACTTGAATTAAAATGAGGAGTAAACAAAGTATGGAGTGAACTCCCTTCTCCTAAGTTATTAACTCAATAAACTTGAGCGTCTGCAAAATGTTTCTATTAGATTCGTATTTGGCTTGCGTAAGTACGACCACATCTCTGAATTCCGATATAAACTTAAGTGGATTCTACCGATTCGTCTTTGCCGAAATGCTCACATCCTCTCTATTCTTTACTCCATTATGTTTCTTCCTTCCACCCCAGTTTACCTTAAGGAACGCTTTGAGTTCCTCCATCTTTCCAATTCTCGATCCTTACGTTCTTCTGAAACCCTGCAGCTTAAAACTCATACATCTTGTTACTATGGGAGCTCTTTTACCCTGCAGGCTGTGAAGCTTTGGAATGAACTCCCTGTCTCCATCCGGTATGCTAAATCCTTACCTATCTTCAAAAACTTGGTATACCATCATTATCTCACATCAGTCTCATAGATATCACTTTACCTAGTTTGTATGTTTTTATGTATTTATGTGTATGTATTTATTTGTATTTATGTGTATGTATGTAGTATTTAGTTAAATATTTATTTTATTTATTTATATAATTTATAATTAGCTTAATGTACGCCGCGCCGTCCACTCAACTTAATACGATCCTTTCCATCCAAAGGTTGTCAGGAAGAGATCGCTCTCAAGCGATATGGCCGCCCAGTGTACCACTTAAATACTTTTACTTTAATTAAAATCTAATATTGTGTTTTATTATAAAGGGTCTTCCAATAGGCACGTCTGAACTTTGACAGTTGGTAGCGGCCATCTTGTTGAAGCTACATCTGTCAAATTGGTTGTAATTTATTCATTCTGTTTTGCCAAATCACCATGGATAGCTATAGCATTCAACAACGCGTGCAAATGATAAAATTGTTTTATCTAAATGAGTGTTCTGTTCGGGCAACGCACCGCGCGCTTCGCCCATTTTACGGTCGCCATAATCGTCCTACCGAGAGGACTATTCGTCGTGTGGTGGATAAATTTGAGTCCACTGGTTCGGTAAATGATCGACCAACACCCGTACGTCAACGAAAGGCAAGGTCTGCCGAAAACATCGCCGCTGTCCGTGAGAGTGTGCAGGAGAATCCGAGGCAGTCGATTTCACGTCGCTCACAAGAACTCTGCCTTTCACAGACCACAACTTGGCGAATTTTGCGTCGTGACTTGGGAATGCCACATTGAATATTCTGCATGAGAGATTTGAGGGCATGGTCATCTCACGTGGAGCTGATGTGAACTGGCCACCGAGATCTTGTGACTTAACCCCGCTAGACTTTTTCTTGTGGGGTTTTCTTAAGTCGCAGGTCTATGTGAATAAACCACAAATCACAGCGGCCCTCAAAGCCAACATAACCTAAAGTCAAATTCAGCCTGATTTATGCGCAAAAGTCATGGAAAATTGGATATCTCACATGCGCTCCACCCAGAGAAGCCGTGGCGGACATTTGAATGATGTAATACTCCACACATAATGGCATCACTACATCTTTCAAATAAATAAATAATTTCGATAATATATCACACACACTTTGTTTTATTTAAATTTAAAGATAGGACACGCTTAATGAAAGACCCTATATAAGGTGTACAATAAAGATATATTCTATTCTATTCTATTCTATTTTATGAAACATCTTGGCCCCAGATTAGGTTGTGAAATAATATGTAATATGTGATTTCGTTTGTACAGAATTGAATGCGCAGCAGAGATTCGTGGTTTATAGTAGTGGAGAACCGGACGAGCGCGGCCGCGCCCAGCCATATACTCTGCTCGCAACTTTTGACTACTTGGGGAACGGAATAGTCTTTGATCACCGCGGGAAAATAAGGCATGCTATAATCCTACTTCTAATGTTTTCTTTGCACTGTGTTCGTACTGAAGATTGATTTTATTAAATAACATGACATGTGTATCAAGTCCGTCCAAACTTACGCACAGACGCGGTCAGAGTAGACGGGGCAGAGTCACATAAGTCCAAGCTCAAGATTTGCTGGAGAGCAATGGAACTCAGCATTCCTCGATAGCACTCCATCGAGGCGCTAACAATGCTGCATATACAATATTACGTTCAATGACTGGCATTTCCGACGAAGGCGGCAAAACAGCTAAGGTCTAGTGGGACTGGGCAGATCATGTTAGTCGGATGTATCCCGAATATAGACACTCCTTGAGTGCGAGAACAGAAAGCGACAACGAACTGAGACGAGACTGCGTTTTTTTTTTGAACTGAAAACTTCTTTTAGCGCGGTACGCATATTTTTAGATAAGGTAAAACTTCTGGATTCGCGACACCGTTACCGTCTGGGGCGAGACGCAGCCGGCTGCCGCGCTCGCACATGTTTACAGTCTACTTTTGTATGGAGAAGTTTACTGAGTTAGGTTCTTTGATATATTATCTACATTCTGAACAAAAAATATTGCATCATCTGTGTTCGTTCAGTATTTGATTGGCAGTCGCCATAATTACTGATTTTGAAGTGATTTATTACTAAACTCTAACGCGCCAAAATAAGTTTTCACTTCTGTCGGAACTCCCGGAGTGCCACCCGAATATTTTTTTCTTACTCCACGCAGTGGCGGATTTACCCTAAGGCCCGGTAGGCCCGGGCCTAGGGCGGTCAGATTTATGGGCGGCCCCAAACTTATTATGGCGTATGGCGGGCGGGCTGCACTACATGGTGCAATCTATATCGCATCCACTTTTCAGTCCCGGCGTTCAAAACTTCATAAAAAATGGAACAGCACTAGCGCCTTAGACAAGATAGCGGCAAAAATACTGCATTGTACAAAATATGTAATAACTCTACAACCAAACCATATTTTATCACTCTGTAAACAATAATGTACTAATAAATATATTACCTATCCTATTTATCAGGCATCAAAATAAAGTTTTTAGTCAAATACTAAATTACAATTACTAAATAATACAATTATTCCTGAAACCTGGTAAAATATAAAAATTAGCAGGTATTACATATTATTATTATTATTTATTATAGTAAGCATTTTACGTCATCATATAACATTGATTCGGATGATAAAACTAGCACAATTAACTGCCTTTCTTCACTGCCAACTCCTGATTATCCTTCTTATGTCTTTAGTCAATTTACCGCATGTGATGTTAAACGGAGCATTCTAGCAATAACTTCTAACGCTATGGGAAATGACAATATCGGTCGGAACATGATAGTTCCCATAATCAACGAAGTACTACTGATAATTTGTCACACTCTAAATTTTTCCACTGAGACCAGTTCTGTCCCATCCTTGTGGAAAGAAGCTTACATAATTCCTCTACCGAAAAAAATCCAAACCCACTTATCCTTCTGATTATCGCCCGACTTCCATTCCTGTCCAAGGTCCTTGAACGTCTTGCCCACAACCAGCTTAGTTCTTTCCTAATAACCTACTTAATCCTCTACAGTCCGGTTTCCGACCTGGCCATAGTACTATAACAGCACTTGTCAAAATCACTGACGACATACGAACAGGTATGGAAAACGGACAACTTACGATTCCGACGTTACTTGATTTCAGTAATGCGTTCAACACTGTCGACTTCGATATCCTACTGGGTTTGCTACGCTCAATTAACATATCTCCATCGGTGACTGACTGGTTTCACAATTACTTGCTAGGGCGCCGGCAGAGGGTACGTGTTGATGGTACTTATTCGTCTTGGTGCTATACGACTGCCGGTGTACCACAAGGTGGCGTTTTATCACCTCTTTTATTTGCACTCTTCATAAACTCTATCTCCTATCAACTAACTTCTCCCTACCACCTTTATGCAGACGATCTTCAAATTTATACACAAGCTTCACTAAATGATTTACCTCAAGCTATTGCCAATGTCAATAACAACCTATCTCGCATCAAAAATGCAAAAATCCAAAATTCAATATTTATTTATTCAATAAAATCACAAGGACCACTTTGAATCGTCTTCTTACATGCTAGTGAATCTAGATACCGGTTCCTCCTAACCCCAGTTCTAGGAGAATCCGGCAAGAAACTTGTCTGGCCTTATTTGTATGATCCTTGACAATTTTGTTACGGATGCCGAGTCGAGTTGGAGCTGATTCATCCCAATCTTTTTTGTCATCTAAACAATCAGATATTTTATAATATGCTTTAATAGACAGTTTCTGTTTAATTACTTTTTAAATTTGCCAATCGACAAATCTAACACGTCGCTTGGGACCTTGTTATAGAAGCGTACACATTGCCCTATAAAAGACTTATTAACTTTAGCGAGCCTAACAGTGGGAACAGCGAGTTTATCTTTATTTCTAGTGTTAATATTATGATTATCGCAATTTTTTTTTAATAAATGAACATTTTTGTGCACATACATTAAGTTTTCGTATATATACTGACAAAGCATTGTCATAATATTAATTTCTTTAAACTTATTTCTAAGTGATTCTCTAGGGCCCATGTTATAAATTGCACGAACAGCCCTCTTCTGCAACACAAATATGGTGTTAATATCAGCAGCACTCTCCCACAACAGAATGCCATACGACATAATGCTATGAAAGTAGCTGAAGTAAACGAGTCTAGCGGTATCTACGTCGGTAAAATGACGGATTTTTTTAACAGCGTATGCCGCAGAGCTGAGTCTCTTCGACAATTTATCTATGTGCGGGCCTCATTGCAGCTTATTATCTAAAGTAATGCCTAAGAACACTGTGTTGTCTACGAGATCTATCTTTTCGTTTTTAAATTTTACATTAGCTTTCACCTGTTAACGTTGGGCAAACGTATGCATTTAGTTTTTTTCTCGTTAAGTAATAAGTTGTTTACATTAAACCATGTTACAACATTAGAGATTGCATTGTTTACATCGTCAAGATTAGTAAGTCGTCGCTTTAATTTAAATAAAAGGGACGTGTCATCAGCAAACAGTACAATCTCGTGATCATCCTGTACAAGTTTAGGTAGATCATTTATATAAATTAAAAACAAGAATGGCCCGAGTATTGATTCTTGTGGTACACCCATTTTTACCATTGATCCCGGAGAACGCTTTCCATTTACATCTACTCGTTGTGTTCGGTCACTTAAGTAGGATGTAAGAAGCTTAAGTGAAATTAGTACATTACATACATTAGTAAAATAAGATATCAAAAATATGTGATATTAACTCAACACCGGCATCAGTCGTTGAGCGTCCCTTTGTAAATCCGAATTGTTTACTGTCAAGTAAATTGTTGGTATTAAAATACCGTTGTAATTGGTTTAGTATAAGTTTTTCAAATATTTTACTAAATGTAGGAAGTACTGATAAAGGTCTAAAGTTACTAGGATCGGAATGACTACCTGATTTGAATAGAGGTATGATATTGCTATGTTTCATTAAATCAGGAAATACTCCACTGTCAATACATTGATTAAATATGAAAGCTAGATCTGGTGCAATAATGTCTATTAGTGGTTTTATAACACTGACAGAAATGCCCCAGAGATCAGAGGTCTTGTTTACATTAATCATTTTGAATGCCTTGATAATATCGTTTTTGTCCACATGTTCAAAGTAAAATTGTGTGACACATTCAGGTAAGCTATCTTTTAACAATAATTCTGCTATTACGAAGAGAAGAAGAGTTTAAAGACTTTGTAGTGGAGACGGAAATATCAGTAAAAAAGTTTCAAATGCCTTTGCTACATCTATATCTTGCTTAATGATATTATTGTTGATATTTAAATTTATTACACATTTATGCGTTTTGGATTTTCCGGTCTCACTATTAATTATTTTCCAAGTAGCTTTTATTTTATCTTGACTGTTTTTAATTTTTGAACTTAAATACTGAGATTTAGCAAAGCGACAAACATTTTTAAATATTATTGAGTAATTTTTTACTTTTTCTTTAAACTCTTCACTAAAGTTATACCGTTTTTCACTGTACAATTCATACAAGGTACGCCTACTCTTACGAATACCTGCTAACCTGCTACCTGCCACTAACAAAATGTTGAACTGCCAGAGACCACAATAGTTTTGGATGTGAAAATGGAACTGAATACTTTATTTATTTAGTGAAAATTTTTTTGTATAAATCATTTGGATTATCATCATTATACAACAAAAAAGGCAAGTTGGTATCCAGGTTCAATCTTACTTTCTCTAAACGATCAGTGGTAACTGGTATATCAGTACCTAACTGGAGTAAAGCCTACGTCTAAATGTGAATCCTACCAAGACTCAAGTTATAATAATAGGAAGTTGTCGAACAATTTCTAAAATTGATTACTTAACACTGCCTCTCGTTACCTTTAATAATGTAAATATTCCATACTCCAAAACAGTAAAAAATCTAGGTGTGCTAATGGATAGTTGTTTGTCGTGGGGCGCACAACTTGAACTGGTGAGCCGAAAGCTTTTTGCATCCGCTGGTTCGCTTAGGAGGTTGCGTAATTTTCTCCCCACAGCTACTAAAATTGCACTTGCACAATCTCGCCTTCTTCCAATATTAGATTACGCCGACTCATGTTATCTCGACCTCACAGAGGACCAGTTCAACGTACTTGAGCGTCTTCAAAACTATGGTATTAGGTTTATTTACGGACTCCGTAAATATGACCACGTATCTGATTTTCGAGAGAAACTGAAGTGGCTCCCTATCCGCCTTCGCCGGAATACTCACATTCTTTCCCTCCTGTTCAATATCCTCCACAATCCCTCAACTATCATTACCTAAGAGAACGCTTCGAGTATCTCCATTGTGAGAGTTCGCAGATTCGCAAATTAGCAGAGCTTTGTTACTCCATGAAATGACAGACGTAAGAATCTAAAACTATCCTAATTTGACTTTAAGTAACAAATGCGTCAACCTGTCATTTTAAATGCTAAATGAAATCATAGGTTGGAATCAAATCCGGCGATCTGTAAGACCTTAAATTCAAACCCGGCTATCTTTGGCCGCCGACCAATCAGAACAGAAGCGAGAGTTCTTTAGCGTCATGAATGGCTAACGGAACATTCTGTGCTAATTGTGTGCTGTGTATTGTATTGCATTTCAAGGGGTTTTGTTACTAAAACAAATAAAAACCTATAAAAAAAGTATCATGGAGGATCACCCAAGCCCTGTGCTGTGACCAACAGCTTTTCACGGAAACGCAAAAAAGACACCGAAAATTTAACTGGAAACCAGCCAAGAAAATGAAGTACTTATGCCCGGTAGGGGTGTCACTTGTTGCTGTGGTGATTGAAAGAAAGAAAGAAATAATCAATACAAAAACAAAAAGGATAAGATTCAATGACAATAAAATATGGATTGAACAGTCATTGAACAAAATTGATTTTTTTTTTAATTTGGCGTAACAAAACATAGATCATGAACAGATATTATCACATTGGAGATATTTAATCTAATATAAATATTATTTATGCAATAAACAATATGTTTCTTATTTAATGAAATTTTTATTCAATCCTTAAGTATGTACATAATACCTAATATAATTAATCGTAAGAATGGGTATAGGTAATTAATTGATAGGTATAGGTTTGTGATAACCCTGATTATAGGAGCAGGTGTTTGGGATCAAAAACGATTATCTGCGCCTTGATCAGTTACAAAAATGGCATTCTGTAAAATTTGGTTTCAAAGTTGGCAATATGTAAAATTCAAACTGAATTTGTGACTCTTGCAGAACGAATAATGCTAAAATATATGGCTTTTACTAGATCTGCTACTAATTTATCAATATTTTTGAAAAAGTCAGATTACCGGTTATGAAACCAGTCGATTCAATTTTTATACTATGGAAATATATAATAGTAAGTACACATCTATAGTTACGATTCAACATTATTTAAGACGCCGAGACTGCGTTGGCGGGACGAACTCTAAATTTTTGAAAGAGAGTTATGGCAAATTGCCAATAATAAAGAAGGGAAGACTGGAAGGATTTGGGAGAGAGAGACCTTTGCCTAGATAGCAAAATTTAATCACGTGACTAATAATAGTAGTATAATATAGTAGTAGTAATATATGTAGTATAGTCAAGAACTCTGTTTAGGAGCAGACAGACAGGCAGACATCATAAACAGACATTATAGACAGACAGACATGGCGAAACTATAAGGGTTTCTTGTGGAGTTCGGAACCCTAATATGCAATGCACCTTCTAAAAATTTACCTATCCGCTTTACCGGATAGGTAAACTTTTACCTACACCCGCCTATACATCATATAAAACATATATATAATGAAGAAGGATGTAAATACTTATAAGATTTTGCGTGTTTACAGACTTAAGTACAACCAAACCGAAGGAGTAATCCTCGACCGAAATATCGGACCAGTATCGCACTGGAAATGGCACACACTAAATGACCCTCCAGTTCTAGAAAAGGTAATGATAGACACACAAATGGATCACAAAGACCCAATCATACTGAAACTAGGTGGAATGCACGATAACAAAGCTCGGCCAGACAATGAGGACATGTTAGCTATAGAGTTTGATAACTACATCAAGGAGAAAAGTAAGAAGCTATCACAATCTTTCAAACCGTTTCAAATCAAAATGAAGGCTCTGAAGATCAATGAGCATTTTTCGCTGAAAGTGTTGGACCAAGCCACTGTATACCTAATATTCCGTGATGGAACAACGAATATGAAACTAAATATTGGAATGGTGCTTGATCATAATGAAATTGTGAACACAGATACAGCAGACGTTGGGCAAGTATCTAGCAATATGGAAAGGCTTCCTGCACGAACTAACAGTTTGGCAGGATTACAGAGGAGTATTGCTCATGCGCAGCTCTATCACAGAACGCGAACTGAACGGGAGCGTAGGATACGCCCGACTATGCCACGGGGAAGCGTTGACAAGCTGGTTTCTGCGGTCTCTCGACCCTTGCGGCCGCCTCTATGCGCTAAACCGTTGAGCTTCACAACCACATCAGCAAACTGCTATTGCAAGCGCAATAGAAAACCCACTCCCAGCAATGTTTATTATGACACTCGTTTTTGTTAAGCAGTTTACATACCAAAGCCCGCCGTCACCGCCCGGCAGGTTGGTGTCGGCGGCATGTCAGCATCATTGTAACAGGAAAACTCTATAATAATGCCGCAGACAACAATCCGCCCACTGCGCTGTGTTTAGTTTGTAGACTGCATAAGTCAACTTTGGAAGTTTTACTTGTTTATGTACCTATTTATTATTTAGAATTGTTCTATTAAAAGTTTTCATAATTATAAACGTAGGTATTTCACTTACAAATGAAATCAAATTAAAATATTATTAAAAGTTCTGAAAATGATTCATTGCGCCATCTAATTTCAATTCTGAAACTCGTTTGGATAACGCTAGATTCACAAATTAGTAACCATAGATTTTATCCTAAAACTATGGTCTGAACAACGGAGCATAGACACAAAGATCTTGTAGCTTTGTAGGAATGTACCTATCAACTGTATCATCTGTGAATCTAAGTAATCTGTACGTAAGGTAGGTATGTACCTACATATCGGTGACTAATAAATATCATATTTACCTTTTTTCGTGGCGTCGCACTATTTCATGCATTTCCCATATATTTTGCTTTTAAGTAGGTATTTAAAAAAAAATGGAAACTCAATTAGGTACTGGTGCCTACCTAAGATCATGCTTCGTGTCATGATACTTCTATGATCCTGACTCGCTCGCCCGCACGTACACTCATGAAGTGAGAGCTAGGTGGCGGAAATGGCAGATTGTTCTAGGTCGGAGATGCTTTTTGATGAAATGCACTCTCTCTAGCTCTCCCAAGAACTCTATTTTATTTTATTTTATAACTTTTAAGAAAACTTACAGCTAGGTAGGTACATAAAAAGACTAATATATAACTATACATACTTACTGAAAGTACATATATAGTTGATGGCCAATTACAAGTTTCCACATATAAATTTACGTAAAGATTAATTAAAAACAGTGAAAGTAAACGACTATTAAAAATTCATAATTTAGATTAAAAGAAAAAAAAATATTAAACAAGTCAGTTCCCAATAAAAATAGATATGTCCAGTGATATAATTAAAAGGATATTGCTAACTTATTCTATAAAGAAATATTCATTTAATATGCGTTTTAATGCAGTTACTGAGGTATTAAATACATCAATACCATCATCCGCCTTAGCTAAATTGTTGAATGAAGTACATGCCCTTATAATAAAAGCATTTTGCCTATAATTCTAATAAAAGTTCTAACTTGCGGTATGTACATAAAGTACTTAATTTTTTTGTTTTATTTTATTTATTCAACAAAATCCACAGCTCTCATTATTAAACAATATATATCTTACAACATAACATACAGCCAATGATGGATTTACATTTTATAGACGGTTTTTTTAAATATAACGACGGTCACTAATATTAATTACCCTAATATCAAACAATACCGAAATATTAATCTAAATAAAATTCAAAGCTAAAACTAATTGTTATAAAAATCACAAAAATAAAAGTACACAATTACGAAAAAGTTAAACTAGAAAAACAAATACTAAACTAAATTTAATTGTTATCAAAATTACAAAAGAAACACAAAAATTTCAACACAAGAAACACATTCACGCCCTCACTTTGACATACCAACCATTTCATTTAAAAGTTGGAGAACCCTTCGTTTGAAACCGCATTTGCTGGTGTGGAATATATCAATGTCACTAAATATTTTATTATAATTCCTGTGCAACCGATTAACAAGAGATTCTGCGCATAGTTGGTGACAGAACAGGAGACTGCGAAGAGGCTAGTATGTCGTGTGCGCCTTCTTGGTACACAAAAACATAAAACATTCAACGCCAGCTCCGGACAGTCAATGTAGTCATTGCATAATCCATGTAAGAATACCATATCAGCCAAATTTCGCCTATTTGTAAGAGTAGTAATATGATGATGTTTACACGATTCCTGATAGTTAACAACATAGCCAAGATCACACCGAAAATTCAAATGCTTAAATTTGTTCTGAATACTCTCCACACTGCAAATATACGTTAGATACTGCGGGTTCCACACCGGGCTACAATATTCCAAAATGCATCGCACGTATGAGTAGTATAATATTTTCAAACAACCAATATCATCAAATGCTCGACCAACTCTCAATATGAAGCCTAAACTTTTATATGCTCTACTGACCACTTAATCAACATGCTCTGAAAAAGACTTGCGTACGTACGTTGCTACTTTGCGTAACTTAATACCATTGAGACTTCGTAGGATTTTTTTTCCGAGTATATGAGACATATGAGCATTTATCAATATTAATACCTAAGCGATTTCTAGGGTAATATATTGTCAGTCTATTAAGGTCCGCTTGTAATTTTAGACAGTCAAGTTGATTTTGTACTTTCATGTAAATTTTAGTATCACCAGCATACATGAGTAACCGAGCATGTTCCAAACAGTCACCAATATCATAAAGATACGAAGCATATAATAAAAGCCCCAATATGGAACCTTGTGGTACTCCAGAGGAAATCTCAATGAAGTTTGAGCAGAAACCACCCACAACTACCGCCTGAGAGCCATTGCGCAAGTAGGATTTCATCCACCGCAACAAATCACCTCGAATACCCAGCTCGTAAAATTTTGCAGCAGTATCACATGGTCGACTCGATCAAAGGCCTTTTCAAAGTCAGTATAGACTATATCTACTTGAGAACCTCCTTCCATAATATTAGTTAGGTGAACAATAAAGACTCCTAAATTTGTAGTTGTTGATCTATTTTTTGAAAAACCATGCTGTTCCGCAGGAACAGAGGTGGTTAAGACGGGATATATTTGAGAATGAACTACCCTTTTAAATAGTTTACTCAACACATACATTAGGATATAGGATAGGATAGGAGAACACGTACATTAGGATTTCTTAATGTAGCCCTGTTAGTGCGTAATCCTAAGAGTTCCAATAACTCCGAGCAGTCCACCTTGCCATTTGCTATGCCCAAGAGATACGATAAATCAAAGATTTTCCTTCGTTTATAAAGTGGCAGAAAGTGAAATTTACAGCATCTTGATAAGTAGTCGGGTAGAAAGATTTTAGCGCGATACTGTAGATAACGCACAAATCTCCTTTGTATACCTTCCAACCGTGATATATAAACGTCATAACATGGGTTCCAGAATTGACACGCATATTCTAGATGGCTACGTACAAACTCACAATACAATATTTAAAATGTTTTTATATTTTTGAATTCTGATAACATACGAAAAACGAAGCCCAGTGCCCAGTGCAGTGGGCTTCGCCTTATTCACTATTTTATTGATATGGTCATCGAACAGAAGTTTGCTATCAAAATATACACCTAAATCTCTGATTGAATCTACTCGTATGAGCAGTGTACTATGAAGAGTATAATCAAATTTGATAGACGTTAGTTTACGAGTGAAAGAACAAACGAAACATTTTGCGACATTCCAATCCAATTTATTTAGAATACAGTAGTTTTGAAATCGAAAAAGGTCGTCCTGTAGGAGATAGGCATCACTGATAGACTGTATCCTATAAATAATTTAAATGTCATCAGCGTAAAGAATGATTTTAGAGTGATGAAAACAGGACGAAATATTATTAATAAATATGATAAAAAGTAAGGGGCCTAATAATATATATATGCCAATATATCCCTGTGGAACTCCCGAAGGAATAAACATACACGAGGAGGAATATCCACTCAGCACAATTGTTTGGCATCTGTTATCGACATTGGAGGTGAAACATCGGAAAAGGTTGCCTCGTATACCAATTTGTAAAAGCTTTTTAAGTAATACTGTGTGATCAATGCGATCAAAGCATTTGCTGTAGTCAGTGTATATTATATCAACCTGTGATGGCTCAGACATGACCTTAGTAAGAAAATCGGAACAGATAAGAAGATTCGAAGTAGTAGAACGGCCTTTAATAAATCCGTGTTGTTCCGGCATGAGATCATGCCGCAGTGAAGAGTACAGTTGAGTGTGTACAATTTTTTCCAGGACCTTAGCAAATAAGCATAATTTAGAAATTGGCCTATAATTTTCAACAATGTTTTTAGGACCTTTCTTATGGATTGGTGTAACAAAAGCAGATTTCCAGATTTCCGGTACAACGCCCTCTACCAAGGATCGGCGATACAAAATAGATAGGGGAATAACTAGGCTTTCCGCACACTTAACTATAAAAACGGCGGGAACATCATCGGGTCCCGCTGACTTATTTACATCAAGACCCTTAAATAGCTTGAGGACCTCGTCCTCGAGAACCTCTACTATATTGATATCAGCGCACGATATACATTGTGAGAAATCCTCGTCAGAACGAACTTGACTCGGCGCACAAGTGAGAAAGGTAGAGTGAAAATACTCGGCAAACATGGTACAGATCTCATCCCCTTGATCCGAAGAATGAGTGCCATACCTACTGCATAACCGAAGGATAGGTATTCGATTGGTTTTTACTTTTTACATAGCTCCAAAATGCGCGGGGGTGCTTTTTGATGAAGTCTTCAATATTGTTCATGTAGGTATTGTACATCTCCTTCTCCATTACTCGCGCCCGTTCCCACAAAATAAGAAACGAGTCACGATCGTACATATTCCCGTACGTTTTAATTTTTTTATGGAATCAAGCTTTTTCACGGAGTATCTTTAGAGGGCGTTTATACCATGTAGGATATTTACGAGATGGTAACACATTTTTAGAAGGAATGTAGGTACTTTACAAAGTATAAACGGCATCGGACATAAAACGTACAGCGTCATCCACATTTCTATTGTAAAGTTCAGAGGCCCAGTCCACATAGTCAAGCTCGGTACAAAATGAATCGTAATCACCATTCCGATAAATAAACTGAATGTACGACTGAGGCTTAATTGCGTGGAGCTCCACGAAGTCGATGGATGTTACTAAAGAGCGGTGGTGCGGGTCCTCAGCTACTAAAGGATAATCACAAGCGCTAACAGATAGATCATTGTTTGAAAATATTAAGTCCGAAGGCGACCATGGCTAGTGTTAAAAATGAATTATATTGTAAAAGATTACACATACTGACGGTATCAAAAAGTTTAATTTGATGAGAACCTTGTAAGTTACTAGGGTTCAAGAAAAACTATCACTACTATGGGTCCACAAAGCATGTGGAATATTGAAATCACCGTAAATAACAAATAAATAAATAATAAATAAATGCTAGCCATGGTGGGGCAAATCTTGACTCATTTGTGTGGAACAATCATGCACCATCAAATCCCAACTCGAACAACTCCACCTGACTGAAAATGAAATTGTGTTAATCTTAGGTCAATATGTACACAGATTAGAATTAACTGTCTTAGAATGTATTGTTAATTAATATATTTATTAAATAATATTCATATTATTCACTTAGGTGTGTGCAAGATTAAAATTATATTTATACTTAAGTCATTCAGTCAACCTCAGAACCTCATTGGGTAAGGGCCCAACGCTCATCCAAGGTGCTGTCTCATTAATACATAGTCCCATGATAGCGAAGATCCTACTTTCAAGGTCTGACAAGGCGCTTCCTCGGGAAAGGGAAATTCTATTTGTTTTCCATTGTTCCATTGGCATCATCGTTTAAATCAGTAACTATCATTTTCAGCTTACTTCTATAATTGCTGACATACTGAAACAAAAAAATTAAAATATATAGATAATAATTTAGAAATTAGTATGTTGATACTTCGGTAATACTCACAAATTATTACTAGAAATACTTACTATGTGCCAATCTTTACAAGTTTTGGTATAACCTGACTTCTCAGCATTAAATATCAAAGCCACCACAAAGATTCTTACCTCCCTCTTAGGTAATATTATTGTAAGTCCGAGCCCGAGCCAGGCTCCAGGAATATTGGAAGAATATCTACTCCACAGAGTACTCCACTCTAGCCAAACGCTTTTCCATTGCTACAAAAAATAACTATTTACAGATATGCAGAACAAAATTGATGTAAATAAGAAGGCATTTATAATTAGGAACCTATTCATATAACAAAAAGTTAATTCACTTACCAACTTTTTAGTAAATATTCCAACTCGAAGCCGACAGAGACCTCGCTCTCCTACTGTCCGAAGAAGAATAAGACTGTACTACTACTTTCTACAATGCACCATGATGACGAAATTAATGAGGATACTGTCGTCCACAATTGCAACCGCGGGCCACTATTTCAACTTTGCCTTGAGAATTGAAACAGCTTATGAGACGATTCATACCTCCGCTTCAGGATGTTTAAACCCAATGAAAATATTTTCATTACCATGAGAAAGCATTGCATACATTATCCAAGACAAACCGAAACTTAAATCTGTATGCCATTTTTGCAAGGGTAACATATGCCCAATACTTACTAAATTGATAAGTAGGTACCTACTGACTATGTCCAAAGGGAAAATAAGTCTAACTTCAATTGGTTAAAGTGTAGGTATCTAAGTATATGTTTGTTGGTGTATTCCAAATTTTATGCAACGAAAGTGTTCGTTGTTCTAGTGTTATTGCATGTAGATTTTTAGGAAAGAACATTTATTTTTTTAGTTACATAAGTAAAAATATTTTTTTATCTTGATTTATTTTTCAAGGAGAGAAATGTATGTTCCTATTTTTAGATTGTAAGTTTAAGCAATAATAAAATAATATTATTTAAGTAACTTGTTGTAGTTTTATTGTTATTAAGATATTTAATGAAGAATTGCTTAGATAATTAGGAAAAAATATGTAAAAATGTGATTTTTACTCGGTTTATGCACGACTAACCGAAGGTTAATGCGTATGCATTAATTTATTAGAATGCCTAATAAATTAATGCATACACTTTTTCTCTGAAATTAATAAATAACACAAAAAATTAGAAACAGTGTCTCCAACTACACCTTTATTACGGTAGACCTACCGTAATTCTTACCAATCTACCATCTACCGTAGCTATTTTATTACAGTGACATAATTATTCTATCGTCATTTACCCTCGCCGAATAGTTATATGCATGACAATTCAAAATATACAAATTTTGAAAAACTTAACGGTATTATTACGCTATGGGAACTCAAGTTAAAAGGAACTAACAGGGGTGTCAACCAGATAGTAAAAACTAGATATCAAAGATTATGCGACAAATTTATAATGGGTAGTTTTATACTAAAGCCGTACATAGAACTTGTCTTCGTTCAAGACTCATAAAGGCCAACAGGCTTTAGACGACGAATGACGCCATTTTTCAAATTGTATTTAACAAAACCAATGTGTGGGACGGTTTGAACGTAAACCTCCAGCTACCATAATGTATTTTGGCACCAGGTGAGCTACATAAATGTTCTTTGTTTGACGTTCTTTATATTATCTTCTTCCTCCTGAAATCCCCCGTTCTACTTCTTTGAAAAATATATTACCTATACTTTACCTTCTCCCCTAAAGTTATTTATAGTTTGTGTAAATTTATTACCGTTAAATAAAATAAAATTCTAATTGTATATTCATAATAAGTTGTTCTTTAGTGTTTATCTCTTTATGTTTATTTCTCATAGTTGTATATGTAATGTTTATATTGTGCTGTACATAGTTTAGTTTTGTGTTTTAGAAAAATCAGTTTGGTTACTAAAATTTTATGGTCGACTCTCCCCTGAAGGTTACCGACCATATTTTTCATTTACCAATATCTCCATCCTTCTTTATGACACTAACATGACTCGGACACTGGCAGAATTGTGACAAATAAAGTCGCAGACGCCAACAAAATAAGAAGAAGAAGAAGACACTCAACTTTTTTTTTCCCATCTGTGAGCTTGAATTTGGCTTGATTTGCATTTGTTGCGTGTTTTGTTTGTTTTGTTTGTGGGTGGACCTGCTTGCTCGACTTACATTCAGACTTGCTATAATCTAGTTATCTAGGATATTGCATACTCTTTGCTAGTTATTTAGGTCCACTTTTAGTATCTATCTTTATTTGACTCACTCCACTCAACTTGACTTTTCTCTTCTCTCTTTCTTTTGCTGGATTTACAAAGTTGTTAGATCTATACATTATATTTAGTAAACCGATATGGAGGAAAATGAGGATTATCCAGTTCTACTAGCATGCTTGCCTTTGAGCTCGAAATTTGCTCATCTGAAGAAAATTATAATAACCTCTGGAGATGTGAGTTTCATACAATGTCTTGTTTAATCAGAGGAATACTACATGGGTCTAGTATAGTATCCATTTAATTACCAAAAAAAATACCAGAATAAAGAAGGAAATGTTACCTATCTATTTAGATTTTCATCTTGCATTATGATATGATTTAAAATTATCTCTGTCATTGATATTTGTGGCTATAAATTGTAATTCATCCCATGTTATTTGTCCACAGTTTACCGTGGGTCGAAGCTTGTCAAATTCAGTTTGTATACCATTTATTACAATATCAAGAAAACATTGCACATTCAAAAAGGTTGGTGAGAATGATTGGTACGTAGAAGATCATAGTACTGCTGGTATCAAAGTGAATGATGAAAAACTTGGTCAAGGGCATGTTAAAAAACTTGAACATGAAGACCTCATTACACTGGAGCCGTCAGATGAGTTTTCGTACAAATTTACATTTCCATCCCTTGATGTATTTGAAACACCAAGAAAAAGGATGAAAATGTCAAATACTACTGCTGATTCTACTATCATAAATGATGTTAAATTAAAATTTGAGGAGTCTCAAAAATGTGAAATACAACACATTGAAGATAAAATACAAAATGCAAAGCAAATGCAGACCACTTCAATGATACTTAAAAAGCAATTACAAGAAGATATGAATAGGAAGATACAGCAGCTTGAAAATGAGTTTTCTGTTCAAATAGAGAACTTGAAAGGAGAAAAGAATGAAGTGGAAAAGCAAAAAGCTACACTCATTGAAGAGAGGGACATGCAGCTGACAAGTGTTAAAAATGAAATGAAAGGCAAGATCACAGAACTGATGGTAAGATTTTCATCATTGTGAGAGAAAAATTTTCACACTTCTCTTATTGTGTCACTAGTAATTTTAAACTAGTGTGGAAATGATTGAAAGGACTAAAGTGCCTCAGAACCTCCCTTCATGCACTTGGCACATCTTCAGACTTTCTGGGTTCTATAACATGCTGTTTTCCTTTTTTCTTCACTGTTGAGAGTACACGGTTTCTACACAAATACTTAGTTTTAATTCACACTAATGCCTCTACAGTGAAATAAAATTGTATGGAAATGATAGCAGCAGTCATGCTATCTGTGCAATTTGATCTCTCCGCAGGTGTGAACAACAACAAAAAGTGCATCTTGTCCAGGTCCTCTGATATACACATACATTTTTTGAACATAAAAATCCATTGGTGCTATGATTTGAACCATGATTCAAATTTGATTTGTACTATGATTGAATGATTTGAACCTTTTGGAACCTTGGATCTAAAGGCCGGGCTATATGAATAGAATCACCTATCAACCAATCAACCTTCCGTAATGCCAATTCATCAATAGTAACTGAAAGTGATTAGTATCAAAGTTTTGATAGTATAAAAATTCCATAATCACCCCGCTGGTATATAGGCTACTTTAGTTGTAGATATCACATACATACACATAACTCTAGTAGCTAATGATTAAATTAAAATACCTAACATTTACCTTTTACCTAAATCAACTGTTGTTTTTATTACAGGAGCAAATTGCCAAACATAACGAGACAGAGACAGAGCTCCTTCAAGAAAATAGCTTGTTGAAAGAAAAACTCATGAAGGAGCGAGAAGATTTCTTATCTGAACTGAATCGGGAAAGTTCTTCGAAGCAAGACATGCTCAATAAACTGGAAGCTAAAATACGAGAACAAGAAGAAGTGCGCCTGACAGAGAGGAAGGAGCTAGAGGATACTTTGAGAAGAGAAACTGAACAGTTGAGACTGGCTAAGGAAAAGGTATCTTATCTTAGGTTCTTTCACATAGTCAAACTTGTAGTTTGACCACAAGGAAAAAAATCCTGTTGGTCAATCCAGTTAAACTAAATAGTTTGACCACGAGGAAGAATCTCTTATCGCTTGAAAATAGATGTATCTAAGCTGTATCCAGAACTAGTTTTTGTCTGCGGTTTCGAGTGCTTCATTCAATTAAATAACATTATATATAAAGTAGTCAATGTCTTACCACAAGATAGAAATGTAAGATAGAAGTAAGCAGAGCTATTGTTATGGGTACCACATGACTAAGTGCACGAAAGGAGCCTCTGAGGCGCTCTTTAATCCTTTCACCACACTATGATACTATGTATGGATTGAGTACCTGATATGGTTCTTTGCTACCACCATTTATGAGGTTCTAATATTTACTTTATGAGACAGTATTCTAGAACTAAACTCAACGGCATATTGAGAACTACTTAAGCATAGATTTTTTGACAGTATTTTACTAGGAGTTTCAGTTTTGTTCTGAAATATAGAACAAAGACAGATTCATAACACAAATACAGGGTTAATTTTAGGTCCGATGCTGTTGGATCGATATTCAAAAATCGTACTCGTACAGCCAATGTAGCTGATTCAATTATGATATGACTCACTCCTACCACGCAAAAAATCATGAGTTACATTAATGGGAAGAAAATAGGTGTGTAAACAAACCCTAACGCGAGGCTGGCAGAAACATCATCTAAAATGAGAGATATTATATGATGCATGTTGCTGTTAATGACCACTTTAAAAAAAACTGATTATTCTCAGGAACTCAAAGAGATGGCAGAACAAAAACATCTACGAGAAGAAGAGCTTGAACAAGAGCTGAATAACATCAGAAAGAACTTTGCTGAACAAGTTGAACAAACTGAACAGCAGAGGATTAAGGCTGAACAGGAATTGAAACTACAAATGGAACAGATGAATAAGCTGCAAGCTGAAGAGAAAGCGAAAATGGATCAGTTTGTGAGTTTTTAACCAGCTTAAAAAAAAAGGAGGTTCTCAATTTTTTTTGTTTGTTACCTCATTACACCGTCATTCATGAACCGATGTAAAAAGGATATTATATGAAATCATGTGAAAGGATATTATACTTTTGGATTGGTCCCAAAGAAATTTCATCAAAATTGGTTCAGTAGTTTGGTTTTTATACTCCTTATCTCGTATCTTCATCTTACTTTTAATGCAAATATCTATTTAGAGAACCTCTGTATTGTATATTGGTAAATAAATCATCTATCTACCATGCAAATAGATCAACCCATATAGGCTGCTTCTTAGGAGAAAAAGTATAGGTACTATATTTCATTTTAGCTGACTAGACTAGCTCAGTTGATCCAAGGACACATTTGTGTGACAAACATAGATGTTTGTTCTGTCTGGGTGTTATAAAGTTTCTTATGTACGTATTTAAAAATATATAAGTATTCTATCAGTCACTTTAATACAAGCTATGCTTAGTTTGAGGCTAGATTTTTTTGTGTGCATTGTACACCAATATTTATTTATTTATTCTAGATACATATCAGCTGTTTATGAGTTGTTTTATTTATAATATAAGTAATATGTTGATTTCTGACTTTCAGCTAAAAGAAAAAGAAGAAATTCAAAATAAGTTAACTGAAGCACAAATTGATGCTGCGAAGTCGCAAGTGGAAGTACAAGTGAGTAGTCTTTTGTTTCTGATAACGCAATGGAATAGTAGGTACATTTTATTGTAACAAGTAATTTTTGTACCTCTTTCTTACATAAAAGGGGTATTCAACGTTACAGTTTTTCCAATTCGAGCGTAAAGCATTGAGGCTGATAGGTGAGCAGCTAAATGCTGAGAAGTTCCAGAGTGGTTACATTGCCAAATTGGCCTTCTTCTTCTTATCGTGTCCCTAGTTATTTCGAACCAGTGTGATGAAAAGATTAAAGTGCAAACAAACAAACAAAAAAACATTTTTTATTCAATAAAATCATGCAGTGAATCTAGGTGCCGGTTCCTCCTAACCCCAGTTAAAAAAATCTGACAAGAGACTCGTCTGGTCTTAACACTTTTTTGTATGATCCTTGCCTCTTGAGGCTGCTCCAGAGTTAGACCAGCCTCATGAGGCTCCTTTCGTGCTCGTTATTTCTTTGTTTATTTATTGAATATATAGATATTGGTGGCAATTCGGTTGGTTCATTTCTAAAATTAGGAATTGTCTAAAATATATTTTATATAGACATAGCATTTGTAAAACCTATACGGTTGGTACTATCTAACTAATTTAAGAACATAATTTTCACTCAAAACGGGATATTTACCATGATATATACGAGTTCTTCTGCTTCTCGATATTTCGGCACAGTTGCATGCGCCATGATCACGAGATAAACTGACTGATAAAATATCCCGTTTTGAGTGAAAATTATGTGTAAAACCATGATAGTTTTAAAAGTAAATTAGGAACGCTTAATTAAATTAGATATAATTAAATTAGATAAAATTAAATTAGGATAAGTTGGTAACAGCAGAATACCAAGGTTTCATTTGACAGTTCTAAACCTAATTTTAGCTAAAATTAGTTGGGTTGGTGCCAACAGAATTGAGGCCAATATGTAACTTACGTTTACTTAAATCACTTATGACTGTTTGATTTTACAATTTACTAAATGAACAGAGTAGTATGTAGATATTTTAACGCAGTATGTTTATATTTTTAAAAAACTATAATTTCTTGTTAGCTCTGCCTTCTGCGCTCTAGGTTCGATTGCCTCAAGACTAGATGGTAATGTGTGGATTATTAATATTATTAATTATGATATAAAATTAATTTACTGAATTTTCTTTCTTCTTTCTTTCTAGAAATGTATAGAATAATCGTGTTGGAATATAACAAAATAAATCTATCTCACTCTAACATGTAGTTAGCGTGTCTTGCTCTTTTATACGTATAAGTATTTACTTCAATTCAATTCAATCAATTCAATTCATTTATTTGTCAGAATGTAGATTTACAACATTGTTATAGTATAGTAATAATTATATAAAGTTCCAGTACAATCTTACCTTAACTAGGCATGCAAATTTATTATATTTAGTTACAAGTAACTGAGGTCATCGTTCAAAAACTCGGAGATACTATAATAACTCTTTTCTACAAGAAGTGCCTTAAGCTGATTTTTAAAGCTCAACAATTGATTACCTTTTATGCTCTCTGGTATCTTGTTATATATTTTAGGAGCCATACAGAAAACACTATTATGCATTAGCGCTGTATTCGATTTTACAAGGCAAAATTTGTTTCTACTACGAGTATTTTAAATTATGAATGTCAGAAAATTTATTAAATTTGTTCATGTTATGTTTTGCGAATAGGGCCATTTCAAATATGTATAGGCTAGGTAAAGTCAAAATTGTATTAGATTTAAAGTATGGCACACATCTGTCAGTATTTTTTAGATTAAATATGGATCTTATACACCTTTTTTGCGCAATAAAAACGTCCTCTTTGTTTGTACTGTTACCCCAGAAAATCAGGCCGTATCTCAATAATGAAGCAACCGAGCCGTGGTACGCAGTTAATGTTGTATCTTTGCTTGCTACTCTTGATAAATGACGTAGTGCATAAGCAAGGCTATTAATTTTTTTAATAATGTTTTCAGTGTGGATTTTCCATGTCAATCCTTTATCTATATGTAGCCCTAAAAATTTCGTAACATCTGAATCTTTTATTATTTCATTTTGATAATTTATGTTAATATATTTTGAATTTATAATGCGTTGATTAAAATGCATTATTTTAGTTTTATTTAGATTTATCCGTAGATTGTTAGCATTTAACCAGTCCACACTTTCTTTAAGAGTAGTGTTAATATTATTTTCATAATTTGAGTCTTCTTTTTTTATTATGACTGTGCTGTCATCTGCAAAGAGTACCATCGGATGACTCACATGCTTAGGAAAATCATTAATGTAACACAAAAATAATAATGGTCCCAGAACACTACCTTGTGGCACGCCATACAGATTGTTCCGAAGAGAAGACCTATATTTCTCCTCTAACCTTGAATTTATATTTACTCGAGTTATTTCTGTGTATTGGTTTCTACTAGATAGGTATGGTTTTATTAAATTCAGAACATTACCCCTAATTCCATATTGTTCTAATTTATAAATAAGTAACTTGTGATCTACACAATCAAATGCCTTAGACATGTCCACGTATATTGCACAGACAGGAACCCTTTTATCCACATTATCTACTACCTTATCTAAGAAATCAAATATTGCTAAGTTGATCGATTTTCCCTTTCTAAATCCCTTTTGCTGATCGTTTAGTATGCATTCTTTTTCTAGGTAGCCATAAAGACTATCATAAATTATTTTCTCAAAGATCTTAGACATTATTGGGATAAGTGCTACTGGTCTATAATTTGCCACCTTATCTTTGTCTCCATTTTTAAACAATGGTTTAATTATTGAAGTTTTGAGAGCCGTTGGGAAAATACCAGATACAATACATAAATTAAAAATAAAACTTAAAGGGAAACATATTATATCTGCCACATATTTAACTATCGATGTCGATATTTCATCAAATCCAACACTCCTCGTGTTGTTTAGACTACACACTCTTTTAACTATGTCTAGTGGAGAAACGGGAGCAAGAAACATAGAAGAGCATTGTCCATGCATTTTATACATGGTTTTATAGTCATTATGATTTAAAGTCATGGAATTGGATTGTATATGGTCAATGAAATAATTATTAAAAATATTTGAGATGTCTGTTGGATTATAATAAGTTTTATTGTCATGAGATAATTTATATATGAACTCTTTAAATACATTTTTATTTTTATTAATAATTTGCCATGTGGCCTTTGATTTGTTTTGTGATGATTTGATAAAATAGTCATTTTGTGATTTTTTTGTTAATCTAATAATTTTTTTAAACAATTCAGAATACGATTTTAAGTTGTTTTTATTCGTGTCCGTCGGGTTATTTCTATATTGCCACAAAAGTTGCCTTTTTCGTTTACTGCATATTTTAACACCTCTTGATACCCATTTGTTCTTTTTTTTTTATTACTGAAAACAATTCGTCTAATTGGAAAACAGAGATCATAAAAGAGTTTGAACATGTCTAGAAAACAGTTATATGCAATATTTGCATCAGTTGTTTCATAAATTTCCGAGAAACTCAAGTTCTTAAGGCACCCTGCAAATTTAATCATATTTTCTTTACAGTAATCTCGAGATTCTATCGTCCAAGAGCACAACTTGGATGTAATTTTTACTGGACATTTAAGTAATAGTCCACAATGGTCTGATATAGCTAACTCAACCACTTCACATTTTGCACCTCTGATATTTTGTATAATATTATCAATACAGGTCATTCTATTAAGCCTTGTTGGTATCTTAACTGAGAACCTTAAATTATAACTAGTGATTAAATCGATAAATGATGATGTTTGTGTACAATTGTTTAAAATGTTTGTATTGAAGTCACCACATAGTAGGATTTTTTTTATTTGAGTTATTGCTTACTTTACATAATACTTTTTCTAATATCTCAAGAAACAATGAATAGTTTTTATATTTAGGGGTTCTGTAGAGTGCAATTATAATTATGCCATGTTTTATTAATTCAATAGCGCAACATTCTACCTCCTTTAAAATTGACAAGTCTGATACATAATCAATAATTTTAAATTCATGATGATTGCCTACAATAATGCATGCACCACCTTTCCTACTTTTTCTATAAATACAATTCGCTAACCGATAGTTTGGTAAATGGAGTGTGTTTTCATCGCCTTCTATCATATTATGTTCATTTATACAAATAATGTCAACTGTTTTTCCTAAATCGTGAAGCCTGTCAAGTTGTACAATGAGAGGATCTTGTTTACTAATGAGACCATCAATGTTCTAATGTAATACATGTATATAGTTATACACGAAAAAAAATATTCTCAGAAAGACCTTTTTTGGTTTCGTCAGTGGTTACACAATTTTTTCTATCACTGATATTGCATTTTTTTGTTCTCATTCTCCATTCCTCTGCTGTTACTTTTGGGTAATAGTCAAGCAATGATGTTTTGTTCTTTTTTTTAATTTTTGAGTCAGTTTTCATTTTATTAAAGTAATAGGGAATAGTACCTTTGACGATTACATTTGGTGGACCTTGAGCCATGATCAGATCTTTGCTTATATTTAATTTGGGATGCATGGTTTTTTTTATTGTATCTTTTTAAAACTTTGAATCATAGTCATCTGTATCAATAAGTAGGTTAATTTTTTTAGATAGCTGATCATTCCTATATTTACTTTGAAATTTATTTGCATATTCGCATTCCTTAACATCTATGAAATGACAATTATCTAATTTATTGCAAACATTTTTTAAAGTCTTATTGAGTTTGAAAGTATTAAGATATATATTATTCACTACACTCAACAATATAATTGTTGAGGCCTTAACAGTCTTTAATGTCGCGTACAAGTCTAAAGATAACTTATGCGGATCAGTATCTATCTCGCCTATGCATAAAATTAATTTATCCTCTTTTTTCATATGCGTGTTAGTACACAGTTCCAAAAGTACTTCTGCTGGTGCTCCTGGTTTCAGGAAGCCACTAACTGAATATTTTTCATAAACACTATCACTACGTAGCTTCGATAGATTTGACGCTACGTTTTGACACTGACCTCCACCGATGACGTATATTTTATTTTCCGTTTCTTCTTTTATTATTTTCTTGCATTCGCGAAGCATTTCCTTTCCGGCACTAGCTAGTTTCTCTTCGTTCTGTTTATCATTCATGGTTCGAATTATTGGCATTTGTATTATTTCTGGAACACAATCGTCAATCACTTGTTTATCTACCTTCAGAAATTCATTATTTTGGGTCATGATATTACTTAAACGTTTCTGTGATTTATTTGGTGTAGATTTCCTTGAGATACTTTCGCTTGTGTTCAGTAGATTCTTATACAGTTCCATCTTTTTTTTCTGTTCCTCAAGCTTCTTTTTGTCACTTCTAAGTTTAGGCGATCGATTTCATTATGGGCACTAGTTAGATCCATGGTTATGGTGTCAATTTCCATTCTCAGTTCTGTTATTTGCGAGATATTAATTGTAGATATATTTGGTAAACTCTGCGAGCTCTCATTCAACAGAGAATCATTTTCTGACTCCTCACTCATATCAATTTGGCTTATATCTTCCATTGATTTGCTAACATTTAATGTTAATGGCGTTTTCCGGCGTGTTATATTTTCGTCAATTGTTGATTTTGGATCCGATGTTTTTCTATTTTTTTTAGAATCATTAATCATAGCTTTTGAAGATGAACGTGTGATGGGTTTGTTCACGCAGTCAGAAAATTTCCAATTACATTTTTGCGTCTTTCTCATAGCTTTAAACATTTTGCCTGATATATTTGCGCAAGTCAAATCGCAAGTACTCTCACAGATTTTGCATTTTAACTTGTCTTTTATATTTTGCAAGTCACTATTGCATTTTTCATAGCATTGTTCTAGGTGTACTTGCCCTTGCTTAATAAAAAATCAAAATCAAGAAAAAAGAATAAAACAAAAGTAATCTTGATCTCGCAGAATCGAACCCGCAGTGTACTACGTCGAAACCAGAGTACTCGCTTACTACGCCACGCGGCTCGTGACGATACAGGTGAAATAAACCATCCGTTGTATTCCTAGGTTTTTTTTAAAGTTAGTACTGCTTTATCGACTTAGCTAGTACTAGCCAGTACTATAAGTGTTTCATAGATGTCGTTGTAAGTAACTCACTTGGTCTGCGTTACATTGCAGTTTTTGAATGTATGAATTTGTGATTGATGACTCATTTCAGTCATAGAAAGAATCGCAGTGAACTTTACAACCAGCTATTTTTATTAATAACTGCTCTGTATACATCAATATTTAGTTAGAGACAACTTACAGCTACTTGTATTCGTTCTGTTGGTGTATGATAGGTACTTCTTGCCAGTTTTTATCCTTTTTAGCAGTTTTTATACGAAATGGTATTGGATTCAACTTTCACAGTACAGTCCGAAGAATTCTTTGAGATAACACTTGTGCTTGATAATTGAGACCTAACTTCACAAAAAAATAGCACTGTATTGCTTAAACAACTGATAATTATATTTATAAAAATTAAAAAATTACGGAGCAGATGTAGCTACAGACAGCGTCATCTGTCATTCTGAACTGAAACAGTACTTTATTGTTCTCAAGAGGATCTGGTTTGATAGGCATAGTTCCTATTTCTTTTGTGCAGTCCGGTTAAAGCTCTGGCATAGAGCACACACACCTCTCCTACAAATAACAACGATTAATTAAATTCAGATACAATAATATAAATTATATACATGTAAACAGTTGAGCTGTCTATGGACCGTTTAAAACGATCTAAAGATAGCTCAACTGATCCAGATCACAGATCCTGATCTGTGATCTGGATCAGCGTTCCCAAGACACTGGCGGCATTGCGATGAATTATGATTTTAGGGCATCATAACAGCCCGTAACCGTCCACTGTTAGACATGAGCCTCCTCCAAGACTGTAGAGTTTTGCCATAATCAGCACACCTGGCAGGCGGATTGGTGATCCCAGTATTGGTGTTACGTACTCAGGCAGATGCTGCTGCCCATTCCCTGCGGGCCTAGCACGGCACGAGGAGAAATAGTCTTTCCACCTTTTTATCCACCTGTCAGTGGAAATACACCACCACCTGTCCACCACAGGCGGATAAAAACGGGGGAAAGACTATTTCTCCTCGTGCCGTGCTAGGGGTGCAGGTGTATGTTATATTCCCTTAGTCGCCTTTTACGACATCCTCAGAAGGAAATGGAGAGGTCCTATAGTAGGTTAGGGGTCCTATTTTAGGTAAATGTCTTAAATTAAACAGCAAAAACTCATATTCTTAAAATTATTCCTCACTTCTCTAGTCGGTATGGTGGATCATTCTCGGTTCACTCTGTGAAATTGTGGAATTCTCTCCCTCAAGAAATTCGCGACAGCAGCGCTTCGCTTAGCATTTTCAAGCGAAAAGTCAGAGCATTATCTCCCCTTGTAATTGTTTATATTAATATTTTATTTATGTATTTTAAATAATAATTAGCTTAATAACTAATTAATTAGCTTAATTATAAATAGAATTTATAATTAGCTTAATGTACGCCGCGCCGTCCACTCAACTTAATATGATCCTTTCCATCCAAAGGTTGTCAGGAAGAGATCGCTCTCAAGCGATATGGCCGCCCATTGTACCACTTAAATACTTTTAGTTTAATTAAATTCTAATATTGTGTTTTATTATATAAGGTGCACAATAAAGATATATTCTATTCTATTCTATTCTATAAATGTATATAATATATATATATATGTATATTTATTTATATATATTATGTAAGTATAGGTATATTTAGTTTATGTAGGTATTATTCAAGTTATTTTAGGTTATTAAATTACATTTTAAGTCTATTAGTTTATAATATTTTAATTTCCCAAGGTTTGCTGGAAGAGAACTCTTTTTAGGGTTAAGCTCGCCTGTGTACATGCCATATGATAAAGTATGTTTAAAAATGTGTTCAATGTGTGTACAATAAAGAATCTTTGTTATAAATCCCCAGGCTCGCGTTACGCAGAGAGAAACGGAACTGGCAGCGCTGGCGGCTGAACGGATTCAGAAACAGGTGGACCAATCTAGTGAAGTGATCTCCACCCTTCAAGAACAATTGGAAAAGGTATTCACTTATCCTGCGTTATTTTGTTATTTGTTTAATACTTAATAGGCGATTTTTCATCGTTTCGGCACTTTAATTGTATTTTAATGTATCCATCTTAACTATATAAATTCATTATAGCGTTAAGTTAATCAGGCACCGACGAATACTTAAAACTCGGTTACTTCACTACCATTAATAAGTTGGCATAAAAGATGAAAAAAAAAAAACGATTTTTCCATCTTTTGTATTGACTCGCGACTTGTATTACTTGTATTATTATTCGTTCTCTCACAAAACAAGTAAACCATAAAGCAACACACCTAAACACCCCTGTATGTAACTTTTAAGAGAAAATAAAATATTAAATTATATTAACAATCAGCATTTCACTGGAATTCTAACATGTAACAGAAAAGCCAGATCCTAACTAACGACGTAGTCAGGAAAATAGCTGGTTTACTCACTGCCCTCTCCCTCGACCATGACAGCAACCTTTGCTTTACCTGGCTTTAACCTGGCTGTTATCTTTTATTTTTGGACTTCTACTCCTCTCTTTCCTTCTATGAGGTTCTTGAACGGATTGTCATGTCGTATAATTTGGCCAATCATCTTCCCTCTTCTATTTTGGATATTCTTTAGTTAGAACTCCTTTTTCGTGCACTCTTCTTAGTACATCTTTGTTTGTTATTTCTTTTTGTCCAGCTTTTTGTCCAGTCCAGCTCTTTTTCATTCCGGCACCATTACAAAAAAAATATATATATAATTAGTTTATCAGTCATGTGGTACCTATAACACAAGCATTTCAAATGCATCCAAAATAATAATATTAATGCAGGACATTTCAAACAGCATCAAATGGCCCCAAAGTAAGCAGAGCTTGTGTTATGAGTACCACATGACTGATATACTACTTATATACATTTTTTATTTAAATACATACTTATTATACATAGAAACACCCAGACCCGAGACAAATACTTGCAGATCAAAATTTTATTTTTTTATTTTATAAAATAATGAGTAGTATATCAGTCATGTGGTACCCACAACACAAGCTTCGCCCACTTCGGGGTTAAATTACACTGAAATTGTGTAGGTCTCACACCCATGCTCCAAATGTATTAATATTAATAGTATTAATAATATTTTTTTTATTAGGATTATTTTACCAAATATAATTATATCATCATTAAGGTACTAATATTCACAATCATTACAGGTAAAAAGTCAATTGCAAACAGTGGAAACAGAGAAGAACACACTTTTAGAGACCATTTGCATGGATCCGCCCAGCGAGGGTACATCGAAGCAAGATACCTTGAATGAATTCAGTGAACTGATGGAAAATGAACTGCAGTGCAGTATTTGCGCGGAACTATTTGTGGAACCCACCACCCTGTACTGCTCTCACACGTTTTGTAAATACTGCATCACTATGTGGAAAAAGAAAAAGCATGATTGCCCAATTTGCAGGTAAATAACTATAGGATTTTATTCTTATTATATTTATAATAAATATTGTCAGACAATTCACATACCACAAAATAAGCTTATATTGGAGGCACTAGATGACTGATTCATATTGAGATTCAAATTTGTTTATTTGCGAAACATGGGTTACAGTTGTGAGTAAAAAACAATTATATTTTCGGCTATGATTAGCATATTAAAAGATGCAAAATTCATTTATATTATTTATTTATTTATCATTCATAAGATTGTTATAAGTATAAAGAAAGGGAATATATATCCGAATGAATATAATTAAATACAGTCATAATAAATTTACAATAAGTTATAATTTATTATTAAAAGATTTAATGGCATTAGAATTTGTTTGGCAAGTATTCGTCTATGGCTTTCTGCATAAGTATATTTTTGTGTTTAAATTTTAATTGGTGTATTTGGTCTATATCTAAAATATATGGAAGTAAATAATTGAAAATCCTTGGTGCAATACAGAAGCACTGATATTAAACAAAGCGGTCTTGATTTTTGTGCAGCAAATTTCAAGACTATAGCGATGACGTTTAATGTTATTAAATAATTTGTCGACCTCTGTGACGCAGTGGACTAAGGTTCGGCTGAGACGCAGAAGGTTGCGAGTTCCATCCCGCCGCGGGATAAATGTTTGTGTGATCTGTAAGTATTTGTCTCGTCTGGGTGTTGCTATTTATAATATGTATGTATTTAAAAATAAAAAAAGTAGATAAGTAGTCACTCGGTTCCCATATCACAAGCTCTGCTTACTTTGGGGCCAGATTATGCTGTGTAAAATCTCCGGCATTATTATTATTGTATAATTTATTTAGAATATTACTTACAAATAAAGTCATTTCGTATATGTATGACGGCGTCAGCGACGGCTGAGCGATGGAGCCGTCACCATCTTGATTTGGTGGTAAAGGATCCATATTTGTCGTAATAGAATAATACGTGTTTGTTTGTGTTGTTACTTGACTTTTTAATCACAGTATTATAATTACAATGTTCAGTTAACACACTTAGATAGACAATCCGGCAGTTTCGCAACGTAGAAGTGTCTCGGTTCGTGACTCAACGTCAACTACCCGATCGTCCAACCCCCATTTTCCATCGCGACTCTGTCCACGTGCCGCCATTTCGACGACCTCTGTGGTGCAGTGGGCTTAGGTCCGACTGAGACGCAAAAGGTTGCGGGTTCGATTCCCGCCACGGGACAAATGTTTGTATGATCTGCAAGTATTTGTCTCGGGTCTGGATGTTTCTATGTATAATATATATGTATTTATAAAAAAAAAGTATATAAGTAGCATATCAGTCATGTGGTACCCATAACACAAGCTCTGCTTACTTTGGGGCCAGATGATGCTGTGTCAAATGTCCGGTATTACTATTATTATTATTATTATTGCAAAACAACTGACGTCACCGCGTTTGCCCCACTACTACGTTAACAATCAACAATCAATTGCGAAACTAATTAAATTTCGTAATTGACGATATCGACGATATCGTTATCCACGACACGGCCAGCCTGAAAAACTACACGTCCTCGTGTGTATCTGTATCTGTAACAAAATAACCAACTTTGAAGCACACTTTCATGTTCGGCCAGCCTGACCGTAACGTCCCGCAATCTAATCTTAAAAAACAAGTTAACAGAGATCAAGTTAGCTTACAAATCATTTCAACAACTTTAACACGAAAGGTTTCTCTAAGCCCATAATCTTTAAATCTCAATACTGATACTTTAAAACAATAAGTTCACATACACAACGCATGGCCCAGCTGTCTCAGCAGCTAGTGACAATTCACATGCCACCCATATCGTCATCGCTTCAAGCGATACGACCAACACTTTAACTAGAGTCCACGACTCCCAGGCCACATAGGACCATACAAATAGTCTCTCTCGAGACCCGGGTCCCCGCTACACCACTAGCTGCCCATCGCGCTCTGTACAACTCCCACAGTTGCAGTTACGACTACAGGCTAGTGTGTGTAGTGCGAGCTAGCCATGGTATGTGCTCTCATTTACTGGTGGAGGCACCCTCCTCACGTTCTTCATCAGACAAATTTAACTCAACGGGCACACTGCTTAGAGGAATTCTTCTTATATGGTCGTGAGCGTACTTATAAGTTCTATTACCAGTCAAAGATTTTAACTAATCGTCAATTATTTTGAAAGACCCCTTGATAGCCCACTTTCAGAACTCATCTTCGGTCAGTTTCCATACTGTTGAAAATTAGCCTACGAGATGCATTTGAACTAAATTTTGCATCAAATATCAGTAAAAAGAGTTGGCCCAAATCAACCATTGTGCATTGTTATAAAAACTCTCCATTATTAAAACGACTCACCGAATGAATTATTTGGTATCGCCATTAATGGTCACTATGGCGACTACCACTCGAGCTTGTCGGGCTATTGCTAGAATCAGTCAGCAGCTGCAGCTAGCAGCATATACGTAGCAAACACGCAGCAAACTCCGATACATGAAAGAAAATAAACAGTGTATAGTGGTTGTTTTTATCACACCTTTAAGAATCTACAAAAAGATCTTTGTCTGGAGTACGGGCTACTATCGTTTCACGCTAGCTGTTTTTCAAAAAAAACATGTGCCGGTGTTGAAACGAATCTATTGTAATTCTTGCCTTGAGAGAAGCTCGCAAACGAAATTTACGTCTTATGACTAGTAAGGACAAGTTAGCGTGTACATCCATAATCCTCCTATTATTAGGTACAACGAACGGTGATAAAACTAACACTTACTAAAGGATATCATGGCATTCCGTTGTAACCGTAGGCCTTGTGAGTCTCAGAGGCCAGTTCAGCCGTAAGAATGTGCACTGCAAATCTTTTAAAATATTCTGAATAGCGTAAACAAGTTAACAATATCATGTAGAAGAATCCCACAAAAAAAAATTCAAAGCTTCAATTATCCTACGCCTGCTCATCTATGGACAGACAGTAAATGATGACCTTGCGTATTTTCTAATCTAGAGTGATATGACTCATAGCTGCCTGTCCTAAAATTATTTCCAAATAATTTCGGAATCGAACCGAAAACCAACCTAGAAAACATTCACATCACATCAGCTAAACACAATGAGATTCAGAGTTCAATTTCTAAACAATTCACGTCGTGGCGTAAATTGTATCCAGAATTTTATTCAAAAATATCTCTTTACAAATTACCAAACTAAAAATCGTACGTTCGATACTATCAGTATCACGGATAGGAATCTGATTAAAGCCACTAGCTCAATCCAGACATGTGTATAAGTTCGCGCCGGACAACTTGGCCACTTGATCTGCTATGAGGGGCAAAGGAAACCTATCGGGGACAGTGTTGGAATTTAACTCTCAATAGTCCACCACCATGCGATCAGAACCGTCACGCTTCTTCACTAATAAAATAGTACTAGGAAATGGGGACTGACTAGGGCGAATGATATTAGCTTCCATTAGTTCACTAACCTTAGAACGCACTAATAGCCTTTCGTCTGGGCTAAGCCTATAGGGCTTACGATAAACAGTGCGGTTTGGGTCCTGAAGTCTTATCTTCAGTTCACCAGTTTTGACGCGTGTGCGAGGTAAACCATCAATAAAAGTGTGGGAAAACTCCTGAAGCAAAGTCAACAGCCTCTTTGTTTTGAAAATCTATCCACATCATTTAGATTATACACAGGTACGGACTCGTAATTACAGGACGCTATAGACTTTTGTTTTGCAATAATTAGAGACGAATCAGACATGTTTATTGTAAACCCTTGCTTTAAGATTTCTCGGCCAATCATCATATCCTATTTCAAACAGTAATCGGGTAAAATATGAAACAAAATTTGCAAATTATTACCGTCAATTAACACATCGCAGATAATTTGTTCAGTACACATTACGTTAGCGTAACCTATGCCCTGTATACGAACCATCGTAAATATACGTTCACCAATGAAATAACGACTGACAGATTACTTAACAAGAGAGCATTCGGCACCAGAATAAAAATAATACGACTCACCAGATTGTTCCAATCGCCCACAAACACCCGCCACTTAACAGTTATCGACGCGTCGCCCGAGCGAGTCGCGAGAGCGTACCCGAGTACGGCGTCGCCTCCGCTTGCACGACCTGCATAAGACGCTTAGCCAGCGCCCGGGTATCCACGATGACAGTTTGATGCAACATGTCCTCTTTCTTTACAACGGAAACAAGTTACTTGTTTACTAAATCCAGGCGTAGCCGTCGATGTCGATTGTCCACTGTTGGCGGTAGACATAAGCTTCTGATGTTTTGAACGGCAATCAACCGCTTTATGCCCCGGCTTACCGCAGTTATGACACTTGAATGTAGCGGTAGCGTTCTGAGGTTTGAAACGTTTCACATCTAGTCCGTCTGATCGGCCGGTTGATACGTCGTTTCTATCAAACTTTCGCTTGACGCTTGCACTTGCCTTCACTTCTTGCAGTAACTTGTTATGACTCTTGATTTCAGTGGTAAACGCCAGACGCTACAACCTAGAGTCAAACTGAGCTATATGAGCTAACACGTATGATGAAGCAATTTCTTCGTGGGACAAATTTTTCCACTTTGTCAACAGCGACGTCATTATGCGGCTTGCATATGCTGCCAGGCATTCACCATCCTTTGGCTTGCCACTATTCAAGTCGATGAGCGCCGCAGCGAGCGAGGAATTGCTCGCGAAAATGTTGCCACGTCATACCCACATGTGATATCTGTGAAAGCCATGACGAGGCGCTGCCCTTGAGTGCCTTGCTGAGAGCTATGATGAGCGATGCAGCCTCCAGTGGAAATTCATTGTGGCAGATATCGATCGTAGCACACCAAGCTCGTGGATCAGCATCTGGCTGGTCTGGGTTGATTTCCGGCAGGGTTATCTCGGATGTCGAGACTGGTGTTCTGCGGGGCGATTATGGACTTCTGATAACTATCAAAACTTTGATACTAATCACTTTCAGTTACTATTGATGAATTGGTATTACGGAAGGTTGATGTTGATTGTCATACATGCTGTCATATGAATAAAATCCTCAGATCAAATAAATATGAAGACGGAGCGCCGCAATCAACCAAAATGAACAGTCTCAAAACCGTGCTCCTGTGTGTAGATACCCGCACCCACGCACAAACCCACGCACCCGAAATCGTGCTTCTTGCTTTTATATATATATTAAATGAATGGTGTTATTTTTTTAATATGTTTTATTGACCACGACATGACCTTATACTTAATAGTATAAGTATGTTTGCATATACTAATAGCAATGAGCACGGTTTGGGTAGATGTGTGTGCGTGGGTGCTGGTATTTACACAGAGGAGCATGGTTTTGAGACTTCACTTTAGTTATTCATGGCAATCTCCGTCTATATATTTATTTGATCTGACATAGATATAGAACGTACGTAATAGTAATCCATCTTGTCAAAACTGGTTCCAATGACAATCAAACTTATGATTGAAATTATGACGATTTCTAATCTAAAACTAAACCTAATAGACATTGATTCTATCTAAAGTTCCATAATCGCCATACTGATAGCCTCAATAAACTGCATCATATTCTTCTGCTGAATCTCAAACATTGTGCGCCAGTATGATTCAGATCCCACTTCTGATGACGGCGTCAGCGACGGCTGAGCGATGGAGCCGTCACCATCTTGATTTGGTGGTAAAGGGTCCATATTTGTCGTAATAGAATAATACGTGTTTATTTGTGTTGTTACTTGACTTTTTAATCACAGTATTATAATTACAATGTTCAGTTAACACACTTAGATAGACAAACCGACAGTTTCGCAACGGAGAAGTGTCTCGGTTCGTGTCTCAACGTCAACTGCCCGATCGTCTAATCCCCACTTTCCATCGCGACTCTGTCCACGTGCCGCCATTGCAAAACAACTGACGTCACCGCGTTTGCCCCACTACTACGTTAACAATCAACAATCAATTGCGAAACTTAATAAAATGATATCGTTATCCACGACATGTATATAAACTGAGGGTAAATTTAAGATGTTCAGGTTAATTAAAGATGGCTTACAGCTGTCAGTTGTCTTAATTTCATAGAACTCTCTCTCTTTGTATATGGTCTGGATGTTTCTATATATAATACGAATGTATTAAAAAAACTATATAAGAAGTAAATCAGTCATTTGGTACCCATAACACAGGCTCTGCTTACTTTGGGGCCAGGTGATGCCAGGTAAAATGTCCGGCATTATTTACTATGCCTATTTTGTACATAATACTCAGTATATATTTAATCTCAATCTAAGATCACTATGTCATCGCGATATGGATCAAAATAAACTTAATATTGATATCTAAGAAGTTGGGTAATACAGTATGTGGTAGAGGTGGTCCCCTTCAAGAGGGGAGTTAATAGGTTGCAGCGTCCATAGGCTTCGATGACCGCTTACCATCATGCGGGCCGTAAGCTTGTTTCCCACCAATGTGGTATAAAAAAAATAAACGTGTCGCGGACACGCGTTTGGAACGAAGTCCTTTTCGTACACAGGGTTGGCATAATTGATCATTAACGTGCCAGGCTCTCATTCTCTTTACTCTAAATTAAAGAGAGGGTTTAATTTTGATTATTGGTGCAATAAATAACTATATTCATAAATTTATTTGTATATATATTTATTTGTTGGTCATAATATATATATTTATTTGTTTGTTTTACAAAAGATTTTTTTAATCATACAAGAAAGTTTGTATTACATATTTAGATTTTGTACAATATTACTCATAGTTACTTTAGTACAAACGGTAATTAACATAATAATGAAACGTAATAAGTAACATAAATATCAATGATAATTATTAATTTTCATCAGAACATTCATTCATTGAAATTATTATATATATATGGGAGATATATTTATATGTGGGAGACTAGCTATCGGTCTCCTTCATTCTCTCTTTCTCTTAAGGTTTTTCGTAACGCGTTACATTTTTTCTCGGTTAGGTCCCCTCGCCAAACCGCGATAAGGAATTTCGTATCAAAAAAAAGTGAAGTTAAATGATATAGCTTGTGAATATTGGATGACAGCCAAAAGTATATTATTTGTTTCCAGGTCGCCCATAACATCAGAATGCAAAAGCTTAGTACTAGTCTCGTTCATAGAGAAAATGGTACAGAATCTGACTGACGAAATGAAGACTAAGAGGCAGGAAATGCTCAAGCACAGAGCAGGTGTGTATGCTGTTTATATAACATTCGAAACAATGCAGCTTCATAACTTACAATCCTAGGCGTAGCTAAAACCGTCTTCCGTTTATTATTGCGACACATTTTATTTGGGAAATTGTAGTACCTAGTTTCTAATTAAGTGTAGTGTCGGCTTATCAGTTGAAATCTTTAGCATGTACATGTCTGCGCAAGTCACGTCGTATGCGTATCTTTGTGGGGCCAATGAGAACTCAACCTTGTATACTTCACTCATCAGACCATCTCAGTCCACTGCTGAAAATAGGCCTCTGCTGTCGGCTTATATGCCGCAGAATCGATTGCTGTTGGGGCAGACTGGTTCTTGAGTGGAGGTCGCGTGTCGCAAATGTAGTGTAGGCCGCCTTGTAGCTTGTAGCTAGTACTTATGATATTCCTAAGGCAGCGGGAAGGGATTGGAGGAGGAATTCTGAAGATACTTCACTCATTGGTTGATGTTGCATTATCCGTAAATGTTTGTAAAAATTTTAATTCGGGATGAACTGATAAGCCCTAGACTACACGTAGCGGTTAGCTTTATGAAGCTGTATTGTTTGCAGAACTCAATGCGGAACTGGCGTGGCAGAACATTGATGAAACCGGCCGGTATGCAATTAATCTTATGCCCTTTTCAATTATATAAAAGCATCTGTCAGTCATAATGTTTTAGTATATAACGGGCAGTTTATCGTGCATTACCTTTTAATTTATTTTTATTTCTAAAACAAGCAGCACTTACATTATTTTTAATATATTTTTTGAATGTCAATATAATGGAATATACATGTTTGGCTTTTCTAAGTATTACAATTTAAAATTAAATTACATATCTACTTATATATTATTGTTGCGCCCGCTACATGGCTCCATTTGTTGGCGGGCGTCTGCCCGCATTAAAAAATCAGCACAACGCCATCTAGTATCGAGAAGGTACACTACAAAGTACGCGTATCTAGTAAGAGCGAACGAGATGACTATATCTCTCTTTTACAAGCGAATATATTAGCGCGCTCCGGGTCGTTCTCGAACGTTCGAGTAGCGCCTAGGTTTTACGCGAAGCACTCATCCCTCGTATAAAAGCGGCGGTAATGTGCGAATGGAGTCAGTCAGTTCTCAGTCTGTCGGTTGTAGTATTATAATTTTTAGGAAGTATACTAGTAGAATCAGTGGATGAAGTTCTGTGTACCACACACAGAACTTCATCCACTGATTGTACTAGTTCGATTCGATTCGATTCGAACTTTAAAATAAATGGTATAAAATGGTAAAATCGAGCGCTTTCATTAATGTATCAGTACCCGGCTCGTAACATTATCATAAATATATATATAAAAATCTTTACATAATATAAAATAAAGTCGCTTACGCTGTCTGTTCGCTTAGATCTTTTAAACTACTAAACGGCTTTTAATGCAGTTTTCAGCAATAGATAGAGTGATTCAAAAGGAAGGTTTATATGTATAATACATACATATTATAGCACAGGAAAACCGAAAAATTCCAAGATTTGTATTGTTATGTCATAACAAACATATTTTTGTGCGCTTAAATCGCAAACGCTGGGTAAACCTTACGAAGTAGATCAGATTAATGTACTACGCGATTGTATATCTTAAAAAGATCGATAAAAAAATCCGGGATGGCATTTATTTATATCCTAAGGAGTAACCATTTTTATCTTTTACATATAAAAAATATGTTATTTACCAAGCTATTATATACAATACAGTATTATTCCTTATCCAATTAAATAAATTACATACGTTGTACATTTCATGTAGACCAAAACTGCTCTAAACAGCATTTCATTAAAATGGATATCTTAGAAGATATTAGAGGTTTAAAAAGGGGAGGCACGGCGGCTGGCGGGCCGTAGGTTTAGTCCCGGTTGGCAGCGGTCGACAGGTGCGTCTGTCTGTCTGTTTGTTTGTTACGTTTTCACGCCTAAACCGCTGAACCAATTTTGATGAATTTTGTTATCGAGATAGATGGGACCCTGGAGAAGGACATAGCCTACTTTTTAAGTAGGTACCACGCGCGTTAAGCCGCGGTTAGCAGCTAGTATTATATACAATATAAATATTATGCCTGCCTCAACTAAAACACAAATAAGTTTAATAAACTACCTAGTATTCAAATGTAAACGAACCTATTTCTTATACAACTAATTGGATCTTTTATAAATTTATTACACAAAATCCACAACTTTCATTATTAAACAATATATCTATACTAGTATTATAAAGAGGAATAATTTGATTGTTTATAAGTTTGTAAAATGCGGATGTGTACTGTGAAAGTACTGTCAAATATTCATCGATCGCATGGGTGAATACTTCGATTAATAGAAATAAAAGATATATAAACGAAAATTACTTGATTTTTTTCTACAAAACAATGGTAGTAACCAATATTAGACATAGACAGACATTAATTTGCTTCTTAGCACAAAATATAGGAAAAGAACAAAAGCACATCGTAATAACAATATAATTACGCTGGATCTTTCTCCCTCTGAAGTTAGATGCAAGAAAAAAATGCGCATGTACTGTTATGCAGATAAGTGTTGGCTACAGGCTTTTGAAGCCCGATACAGATCACAAAGGATAGTTTTACAAATGTATAGAGCATGGGCTAGGTCCTACCTACCTCCTCTTATATAAACTTCTAAAATAATGTATTATATTCGGATTTTATAAATGCTTTTTTTTCTGATTTTATTAAGTCAATAAACGCGAAACTAAACAATCACTAAATACAGATAACAATATAAAAAATAATTACAAAAGCGCTTAAAATGAATAAAAGCTTAAGTTACAACAAAAACTTTAACGAGGCTTGGAATTACAATTTGCGTGTTGCTATCGAGTGTACTGCTAAGAGTAACCGAGATAAGACGATGCGATAAACATAAGCGAGTGCGAGGCAGTTATATTAAGGTTGTCTTCATCTCTAAAGTTCGGGATTGGCGCTAAATCATATTGGTAGTGCTATTCGATTCAAATGTTAAACTCTATTTTCGAAACAATCGAACAAGATCTTTATTTTCTTAACCTAATGTTTTTGTCCAATTTATAAGTTTTATATTATTTTTTTATTTGATTTCGCTAAAATTAAAGCTTTAAACATCTCAGGCTCAAAATGTACCAACTTTCTATCCTTACATGTATATACTTTTAAATGTTTTATTAGCCTAAGTAGACTTACTGCTACAATCTATTAGTTTAAAAAACCTTTCTTTATTGGCATAAAATATTTAATTGTACGATTATCGATTAAAATAGTTTTCTTAATCGGTCATTTAAGATTGTTTCATTGTAGGAAAACCACGTCCCTAGCCCCTCCGAACCCCTCGCGTGCCTCCAATTTGACCCAAAAATGGGTTCTGTGCAGCTACTTGCAGCCACCTTCCGAGGTACAAAGATTCGGTGTGAGCACTGTACTATTACTCAAAATTCAATCCGACACGTGTTTCGCCTCTCCACGAGGCATTCTCAGGAACAGTTGACTCGCTCCGTACTTTGAATTCGTAGTTGAATTAATTTGTATGTTAACAGCGGAGGTGCAGAGTTCTTCGAGACCAGCGACAACGAGCAACTCGAGGAGGAGGAGGAGAACTACGACGAGAACTAGTAAGCCAACACTTATACTAACACTACAAATCAAATCAAAACATTCTCTATTCAATCAAATCACAATTATAATACTCACACTGGATCTTTTTCCCTCTGAAGTTAGGCGCAAAAAAATCTTGCGCATGTACTGTTGTGCAGATAAATGTTGGCTACAAGTGTTTGAAGCCCGATACAGATCATAAAGAATAGTTTTTCAAATGTGTAGAGCCTGGGCCAGGTCCATGATACCTACCTACTTTTTAGGGTTCCGTAGCCAAATGGCAAAAAACGGAACCCTTATGGATTCGTCATGTCTGTCTGTCTGTCTGTCTGTCCGTATGTCACAGCCACTTTTTTCCGAAATTATAAAAACTATACTGTTGAAACTTGGTAAGTAGATGTATTCTGTGAACCGCAGTAAGATTTTCACACAAAAATAGAGAAAAAACTAGAAATTTTGGGGGTTCCCCATACTTAAAACGGAAACTCAAAATTTTTTTTTCATTAAACCCTTACGGGTATCTATGGATAGGTTTTCAAAAATTATATTGAGGTTTCTAATATCATTTTTTTCTAAACTGAATAGTTTACGCGAGAGACACTTCTAAAGTGGTAAAATGTGTGTGTCCCCCTGTAACTTCTAAAATAAGAGAATAATAAAACTATAAAAAATATATGATGTACATTACTATGCAAACTTCCACCGAAAATTGGTTTGAACGAGATCTAGTAAGTAGTTTTTTTTAATACGTCATAAATCGTAAACCGCAATTTACCTTTCATTCAATCAACTCAAATATAAAATGTTACTTGCTGCTACGGAACCCTTCATGGGCGAGTCCGACTCGCACTTGGTCGCTTTATTATATAAACTACTCAACAATTACTTATTATATTCTCATTTTATAAATGCTTATTTTCTTATGTAAGTCAATAAACGTGAAACTCAATAATTACAGAAAACAGATAGGTAACTATAAAAATAATAACTAAAACGCTTAAATTGCACAACAAAATCTTTAACAAGGCTTGAAATTATAATTTGCGAGTTGTTAACGAGTGTACTGCGAGAATCATCGAGAGAAGAGCGAGGCAGTTATACAACGTTGTTGCCCCCCACCGAAGCCCTCGCTTGCCTCCAATTTGACCCAAAAAATTACTTCTGCGCAGCTATTTGCACCCAACCTCCGAGGTATAAAGATCCGGTGTGCGTAGTATACTACTTTGAATCGTCTTCTTACATGCTGCCGGTTCCTCTTTACAAGGATAATCCGGCAAGTATTTCGTCTAGTCTAAACACTTTTTTGTATGATCCTTGCTTATTTTGTTACGGATGCCGAGTAGGGTTACGAGTAGATTCATACCTAGTATTTTTGTCATCTAAATAATCAGTTATATTCTATTATGAGACAGTTTCTGTTTTATTACGTTTTTATATTTACTAATCGACATATTTAACACGTCGCTTGTGAACTTGTTATAGAAGCGAACACATTGCCCTATAAAAGATTTACTTACTTTAGCGAGTCTTACAAATAAATGACAAATAAAAATATAAAACACCATTAACAGAATACACGCAACTGTTCTAGAGTATGTAGAAGAATATATCTACCACCTGATTGTGATTGACTGGTGCACCGAAAGAGAAGTAAACAGATGAATAAAATCTTCATGAAATAAATACTGGGCCATGAAAGACATATTTAAATGCAAAAATATACCCATAAAATTTAAAAGAAAAGCTATGGATCTATGTTTAACACCTTGCCTAACCTATGCTTGTGAGACTTGGCCGACAACAAAGAAGATGCTAGAGAGACTCAGGATATGCCAAAGAAAAATAGAGTGGAGCTTTTTAGGTATCAAGCTCAGTGATAGAGTCAGAGTCAATACTGCAACTAGGAAAAAAAACAAAAACCAAAGATGTGGTCGAAAAGTTAATGGACTTAAACTGGAAATGGGCAGGACACGTACAAAGAATGAAGCCAGATAGATTGCCCTACATAATACAAACTGGATTCCCCTAAACATAATAAGAAAAAGAGGAAGACCATTTAAAAGGTGGAACGACGAAATTATTATAGTTAAAAATTAATAAGTAAAAATATGGTCAAGTTGAGCAAGAGACGATTAGACGATAGGGACGATTGGCAATCCTTTGACTGCCCTTGGTGGTATAAGCCTCCTCCTGGTATTATCTTTTTAGTTAGTCCGGCGACACAAGAATCACTACCTCTGTCACAGGTCCCTATAGATAGAGCATTATAATATAATAATATCTATGTATGGCAAGCGTCGGGGAAGCATTTGACACACGTAGAAACAAATTACGATTATTTTTAAATAATATATTCGATAACGGTATTTTTTGATCAAATACAGCATTTCAATCCCCAAATGAAGCTGGCTACAACACTGCACTGGCGCCCGTCTTGAATAACAGGTTAACTTTATTCACAGCATTCACTTCTACGTCGCGACGGAGAGGTTCCGCTCCACCGACCCATCCTCAGATTCCGACAGTGGATCTGACGACGCCGCCGATGCGACCACCGTTGATTCCAGTGCATCAGGTAGCATCACTGCGCATTCCGTATCTGCCGGTGAGTATTTATCACATCCCACGGAACAATTCCACTGAAGAATTACCGTCAACTCGCCTCCATAAATCTCCGTTTCTCCAACCCTAAACATAAACTGTATGTTATTATGAGAGTCTTGCGAAGCTGGAGTAGGCTGTTCTACGGTTAGCCAATGTGTTCAACATATATATATATTGGTGGACAACTGCACACAACACCGTCTAGTCTCAAACAAAGCTAAGCTTGTATTATGGTGACCAGATGACTGATGAACTAAAGCTGATAATAAGTTTTTAATTTGGGTCGTTTCACAGATTTTAAACCAAATATTAAAAGCTTCGTTGAAGCCAATGGCTTTTACTTGAACTATTTTATGAACATGACTATGAGACCAAATCTTTTTTGTTTTTGTAAAAGAACGAAAAGGAGAATGTGCGCTCTCGACTTTAAATCTAATACAAAATAACAATCATAAATTGAGTGGAACCACTGTGGAAGTTGCATCTTTTCTTATAGTATCCGGCAGCCTATTATACACTGGACCCATTATGAACACGGACCTCTCTGATTTGGTCAGTTTATGTGCGGGCGTGACAAGTTGGTGAGACCGACTGTTACTGCGCAGGGCCCGAGCTGTATTAACACCTAGGCAACGAAGAGCCTCTATGTTTATGTGCGTGAAAAGAGCTATCTGGTAAATTAATTCACAACGAAGTGGCAAAATGTTTAATTCCTTCAGAGACATCATCTACCACGCCTACGATGGCTCGTATTGCTCGCTTCTGCATGACGAAGACTCGCTCAACGTCCTCGACTTGAGCCCACAGCTCTGTACCGTACGTAAGGATACTGTGGACCGTTGCAAAGTAGCAGGTTAACACTACGTTTCGAGACGCGGTGCTAGCAAGTCTACGCAATGCGAAGCATGTGCGACCAAGCCGTGAGCATATCCCGTCAATATGGGTTTCCCAGGTCAAACCGTTGTCTATATGGAATCCCAGTAGTTTTGTCGTTTTGACCATCTGAAGTGCTCTGTTGCCAGCGGTGAATTTAAACGGTGGCAGTGTAGAGCCGTTGAGTTGAAAACGCATAAAGTTGTTTTTTTCTCTATTAAAGCTAGACCGCTTGCCCTGAGCCATCCTTCCAGCTTTTGAAACCCACTGAGTTCAGCCTATTTTTTAGTTCAACTGTTGTCACCTGCGGTGATTGTCGTCTGCATACATGTACACCTCTGCATCACCGACGGCACCAGGCAAGTCGTTCAGCTGAAAAGTGTGTCCGATAGGCACGAGCCTTGCGGGACACCCATAGTGTTCGTTGTTTCCTCTGACCTCGCACGCCCACTTTCGCCTACTATAGTCTGTGCGATCAGACATGAATGACGTCAGTAATGACAGTACTGGGCCGCGTATGCCGTATAAGTCAAGTTAATTACCTACCTGACAGCTTGGTTAGTTCCCAGGCTGCATGAAGCCTGCGTCAAAACCTAAAAACTGGTCCTTTAATGCGCTCAGAGATAAGAATATATTATTATTATATTATTAATATTTTACTGTTTAAGTTATCCTCCGAATCGCTCAGATGTAATTGCAAATATCGGTCAGCTTACTGATTATGAATGAATGAATGAAAACACGTTATTGTACCCCTTAAAACTAACACAAAAACAATTTGGCAACTAAGAATACCTAAAAATGTATGTACAATGGACGGTCTTATCGCTAAGGGAACGATTTCTTCCAGACAACCTTTGGATGGAGAGGAGCCTAACTTGAATGAAAGATTGGTCGGGGTACACTAAATTATGAGCTTTGATTTTAATATTTTTGTATTCAATAAACGTAATAAACTTAATCAACATTATTAATGATGAGGTCTTTCTGAATGCTTCTTCGTATCGTATCACTAGTTTTTTTAACCCGTGTGGTCAAAGGGCCAGAAATTCCTTTTTTGCATCCTTTTTTTTTTTTTTGGTTTTCGAATTCATTAGTTTGCTCATTGCGACGAGAGTGCTGCCACAACTTTTGTCAACTGGTAGCATTATCTTCGAAATGTATAAAAGTATCGTCAGACGATGATACTAGCGCTAAAGAGCCTACAAGGAAGAGAAGTTGTATGTAGTTATTTCTTCTGCCATTTACAATGCCGCAGACTTGCACGCAATACTCTGTAGATAATGCAGAAGAGAAAGCTAAATGACAGCCACTTAATTATTGTGAAGTCACAGTTTCGGTATTTCTGTTAGAATGCTTTGTTCCCGTTTTATAACTACAATATTTATACATTTTGATAAACACTGGTTTTTCACACGCATTATTTTGTCGATGGAGGCACCAACACTGTTTTAGATTCATCTAGAGAAGGGTGAGATTTATCCGCTCCGCTCGTTGCCGCTCGAATTCACGTTTCGCACTTTAGTGTGTGTATAGTACAACTCACGAAAGTTTTAAAAGTTATACAATACTTGTTTTGCACTGTGGATAATCGCAAGAGACAACGATTTTGCTAAAAGAACATGATCGTTACGTGTATTTATTTATCGAAATGCGGAATCTATTTGGCTTTATGATCTGAGCTATAATCTGCATTCTTTTTACATGCTTACGCTGTCAGAGACTGACAGAGAACCTGACGCGTTGTCAGTTCCAGCCAGTAGATCTGACGACGTCACCTATCAGTCAGATACCGACAGGGCCGATAGAAGTTCGTCAGATTACGATACCATCCTCGAAGGCTTTAACGTTACTTACACTGGTATATATACTGGTAGAGTAACTGACATCAACTGGAAGTATTTCCCCTTACCAATCGGAGACATCGCCACCGACACAGGTAACCTCACCACAGAACAGAAAGCTTAATAGACAACGTTATTCAATCTTAATAAAAGCCTTATAAAAGATTTCGCCTGCAGGATGATATTTTGTCAATTATGTGTAATTTATAACCGGCATCTATTAGGCATTGTGATCTGTGGGTTAATATTATATTATTTTTATATAGAGTCGTCAGATCCAGACAGAGAATCTGACGATGCACCAGATTCCGACAGACGTGACTCCAGCGAGTCAGATGGCGATAGGTCGGACAGACAGTCATCAGATATCGACAGTGGGTGGGCCGAGGCTGCCGATAATACTGAATACCATCAATACGACGCCAACGATGCAAATCCGCTCATTCCAGCAGGTAAAAAAATCACAGAACAGATAGCTAAATAAACATTGTTTCTTAATAACAAGTCGATGTAACAGACTACAGAAAAAAAAAACTATATAAATACTAAACAGAATTTCTATTTGGCTATGTGATCTGTGCATTAATTTTAAATATATTATTTCTATAGGGTCAGACATATCTGTCGAGAGAAATCAATCAGACGCCAGCATGCGATCGCCAGATGACGACAGATACGCGTCATATTACGACAGATCGGATAGTCAGTCGTCAGATCCAGACGGAGAATCCGGCGACGAGTCTCCAGCATTCATTGGATCAGACGAGGTCACCAATCAGTCAGATATTGATAGACCTGACTCAAACTGGTCAGCCCGGCGGTCATCCGATATCGACAGTGGGTGGGCCGACAATGGCGATAATTATGAATCAAACAGAGAGATCGCCAGCCGTACAACTCTCTCCACTCCGGCAGGTAACGTTACGCAGAGCAGAAAGCTAAATAGATACCGTTTCTATCAATACACTATAATTTACTGATATATTTCTCCCACACGACAATTTTGAACCATCTAATAATTAAAATGTAACTTCAAATCGGTACCTATATGGCTATTATGATCTGTGTTCATTGTAAATTGTCTGTATAGGTTCGTCAGACAGAGAGGGAGAATCTGACGACGCCGCTTCAGGTACGGACAGTGGATCAGAGGCTGATCAGCCCGATATGTACACAAACTGGCCAGATATCGACAGAAACTCTTCAGATAATAACTACGAATGGGGCAGTGATGGTTCCGATTTTAACGAATCCGACAGATAGAACAATACGCCAGCAGGTAATGCTCACAAATCAGAAAGCTAAATAGAAATCGTCCTTATTCAATAGTTTCATCATATATGCCGCGCAGCTATCTTGAATGACTTTGACGTTAACTGCACCCAGATACCAGTGAAGAAATAAATTCTTTCTAAATAAAATGTACCTATAACTACAGACTGTTATATAATAAATAAATCGGTCAAGAGCAAAAGTCACGCCTGAGAACCTAGGTTCTTACATACTTTTTGCGCTATCACGCCATTTCCTTTTTTTCTTTTGCAAAACTCCGAAAAAACAGTTTTGATTCATGAAACTATTATACAAAAAACTTTAGGTATTCTTCATACTTTATCAGTACATATTGCGATCAATGTTCTTTAATTTAACCGAAATAACAAAATCGATAATATACTTGTAGATAATACCGACACCGCTACATGTTTAAACAAAATAACAATATGACCACCTTTTAAACTTAAAAGGATATAACGAAAAAACAGAACCATTTTAACTTGAGCTCCCATTCGCTACAGATTCGTTGACTTTATATTATTTATTATTATTCGCTCTATTCGCTTTACTCCGAGGATGCTGCGCTCCATCGCACGTTGGCAAACCTGAGCTTATACTTTTGGATTTTGTTCAAAGACCAGGTCTGCGCACCATATGTGAGAACGGGGAGGAAGCATACGTCCATCAATTTGCACTTGAAAGTTAGAGAGAAGTCTCCTTTCATCAAGTTGCCCAAGGAACAATAGCTCTTCCAGGCATTTTCGGTGCGATTTCTTTGTCCTTTCTGGATTCGAAGGAGATTATTTACTATTTATCAAAATGTCTGATGAATAAGCTCGTTACGCTTTCTACGAAAAAAATGGTGTTGCTGTGCTCGCTACCTATAAAAGTTGTTACTCTATATTGATATAAGGTTCGCTTATTAATAAAAAGTGCAACCTGCTTCGATCGCCAGATGGGAACACACTGTATGACACAAGTATCGAATATAAAACTGTGTCATGGTATAATAGAAGCACAGACCTAGCAATAGAGATAGGGTGAGTGAACTAATGTTCGCATTATCTGCGCTGCGCTATGATGTCGAACATTACTTCAAGATTAATAAAATAATTGTCGATCAACCCAAATTTATCTGAAATTGGCTCTACTGTTTCAAGTACAAAGTGTTTAAGTACTAAACACTCAAAATATGTAAATTAGTACGAAGAGTGAGAGTGTCAAGGTTATAATGTACCTATGAGGAATGAGTTCGGACAATAATTAGTACCCAATTACTCTATCAACTAACTAACGCAGTCGTTGTGGGTAACAGCAAAATACTCGTATATTTAATACGGAAACTCAAAAACTCTTAAGTTTTTATTCAATACAATCACAAGGATCACTTTGAAACGTCTTATTTACTAGGTGAGTTTAGGTGCCAATTCCTCCTAACCCAAACCCGACAAGAATTCAAAGAACATTCCGAAATAATTCCGAAAGAATAAAGCTGAAATTTTGTGAGGATGTTTCGGTGTCGATCAATCACGCCAAAACCTCGAAACCGATGACCGATGTATGCAATTCCGATGACTTGGAATTGCATACACCATAGGCAATTTTTTATGTAGATATCATGTCCTTAAATTAAATTATTATATACATTCTCAACAGGTATTAATAAATAGTTCACCAACCTTAATACCAACTCTTAAAGTTCCGTACATAATGTATAAAAGCCTTGTCAGCCAAACTATTGTTGAACTGCCATGACTGAGGTCTTGTATAATCAATAATAGGATCTATCAACATAATACAAGATGTTTAAATTTTAAAAACCCCCGGGTCAACAAAAAAACATTTATCTCTAACCTATTATATCATTGAGACCATTCTAATAAACCCAAACACGATACCTCTGCTGTAAGGTGGTGAGAAGGGTATCCTGTTGAATCTACGTGAGGTTGCATCTCAGGTCAAGGTTATCATGTACTTGCAAAATCATTGAAGTAACAGTATATCAAATTTCAAATCAGACTGAAAGTTGCTCACATCCCTTCTTCAACTGATGGGTCTTTAAATAGCTGAAAAGACTTTATTGTATCATTTAGTGAACAAAGTCCTTAAAGATTTATTTATTTCACCTTCTCAAAATATCTAAATCAGATCATCCGTCTGGGAGCTACGATGTCACAGATATACACACATATACAAAATTATGGTACCCATGGTACCCATTGACCATTCATATGGTCTTCGCATTCCGTTTGCGATACCAACTTGTAGGTAGGTACTTACCATTCAGCATAGGTATAACATTTAGATTTCCTTGGATTAGACATCATAGATAGTCTATCCTGTCCATCCAAAGGATGCCCTATAAGTGATCGCTTTTAGCGATAAGGCCGCCCATTGTACAACTTTATTGCTAATATATTTGTTGATCTCTGTGTATAATAAAACGTTCATCGTATCTAACAAAACAAAAAATGACACTAACTGTAATTTTACAGAGGCCGACGGTGGTAACTCTCGAAGGCGGCGGCGTGGTAACATCCCAGGTGTTGAGAACGCCTACTACGGCGGCTATGGTCGCTGCTTCGCATGCGGTTCCCGCGGCCATTGGGCCCCGGGCTGCCCTTTCAGATAACGAGAACCAATCGTAACTTTCTTGGATTCACAGAAGATTGGTCCAATCTTATTGGATAGTTATCCAGCCCGGACAGTGGAATATTTAGATAATTATTAATTTTATTGAAGGCTTCGTCACATTTATAGATTGCCCATATTCAAAGAAATAGCTTTGGAATTTGAATCGCATACTTATTCCCTATCTGTTGGCTTTTGAATAATAGCATCCTTAGTATTTGTTTTGTTAGAGGGCTTGTACCTTTTCACCTATCTTCATTGACGCTGGCTGTCAAAACGGTGGCATCTCATCTCATTATACGTTTTGAAAGACCAGCTGACTATTTTATATATAAGTATTTTGTAAAGCTGTTATGTTAAACAGACGTAGAGTAAAGATGAATGATACAAATGGAGAATATAGGTAGGTACTGTGGAGCGCTAATAACTGTTTTTGCTCTTCATTTATTATAACTGTTTGATATTGTTATGGTAGGTAGGTACATACATTAATCGCGATCCATTCAGTCAAACACAAGTCCATTCACACAAACAAATCGTGCCATACAGAGCTTTCTGTGGTTAATAAATTTCACAACATATATTCATTAGATTGTTTGTGTGATTAAAACATGAGTAAAGGCTTATTAATGCAATGATAATTAATGTATAATAATGGTTAGTCTCTCATGTAAAAAGATCCATACACTAAGTAACTAGTACATTCCTTAGATCTTGTATTTTATGAATAAAATCTAGCGCGTGTAATACTTAGTAGGTTTTGAAAAAAACTATTTTACATTTTTATAATTTTATTGATTATTTGTTACATTTTAAAAACTATACCTACTCACTTCATATTTCAGGAATAAACGCAAAAGAGATGTTTTGTATTATTACCTTACATTGTAATTTTTGAATAAATAGATGAGTTTTTTAATGATTTCTATTTATTTTCTCATCCATGATTTTTGGTTCCATGGCTACATAGATTTTTTCTCTATCGTTCGGCCTCAGTCACTGGGGCTTAAAATCTTCACCCTACATTTTGAAGGCAGGTAAAATAAACAAATATTAACTGAACTATTGGAACAACTTTATTTCTAAAGTACTTAAATATATTATTTTGTAATAGGTTCACATACCTCTCTATAGTGCAAAGTAAACAGAATTTCTGGAACAGATTATTTTTAGTCAATCTAAGGGCGCGTCCACATTGTTGCAATAGGGCGGCGGTAAACATACATAATACTAGTGGAACAACCCGCGATTTAGTTCGTGTATTATTTTCATAGAAACCTTCGCTACAACTTCAAATTATATCAAGAGTTAGGTAGGTCATAGGCATGCGCGAACGACTTTGCGGAGTTAACTTGGTTTCTATATAAGTAGTTAGATTCATAGGGAGCGAAATTAACTAGTAGCGTTTAGGAGGCACACCAAACTTTGGCGCGCATTTATAATTCAAAAAAGTTCCACCTCTAACGCATCTGATAACAGAATTCATATTGTTTTAGTAGTTATATAAATAGTAAATACCCCGGGTAATTTCAAAAATGCGTATTTGGCGGCAAATAGGTACTTAGGCAGCCAAGCCTGTCAAGATTAAAAGGTAATACGCGATAAATACTCGTTAACTAATATTTATTATCCATAATTTAATAGATATGGTTTTAGTCTATACCACGGGAGCCTCACTTTCACCAATGTGGACGCACATAAGAAAGTCTAAATAATTATACAAATTGGTAAATAGGAATCATAAATAATCCAGCTTAGGTTTTATAAATGAACTAGCGACCCGCCCCGGCTTCGCACGGGTGCAATGCTGATACTAAATGTACAACAGAATGTCTAATCTGATTAGAAACCTCAAAAATAATGAGTGTTTCTCTACTGCATTATGCATGTATTATACATATAAACCTTCCTGTTGAATCACTCTATCTATTAAAAAACCGCATCAAAATCCATTGCGTAGTTTTAAAGATCTAAGCATACATAGGGACAGACATCGGGAAGAGACTTTGTTTTATACTATGTAGTGATAGCGTTTCTTGTCTGTTTGTTGCTTCCAACGGCTGAACAGATGTTGATAAAACTTGGTAAGGACATAAGGTACTTTTTATGTAGGTACTACAAGTGCGAAGCCGCGGGCATCAGCTAGTACTTACTATAGTGGAAAATGATACCCGTAAATGGCATGGAATTTTGACACTTTACTTTGGATTTGCATCTTAAATAATTACCAGGGCTTATTAGATAATTAATAGATAATATGACGTACCTACCTATGGGATCTAATACGCATACAAGAGGAAGTGTTTCCTTAGTCAAAAAAATAAAAATACTTAATCAAAAATATCACACAACCATAACAAAACTTTACTTGCAAGATGAATTCTAATTATAATATTTTAATAAACATTCATATTTATCCATAACAATTAATGGTGGCTGCTTTAGTTATCAGAAGCCATAGAAGACATGTTATTTTATTTATTTATAACATTTATTATGTATTTACTAAATATATTTTACAAAATAGCCTATTTGTATAATTAAAGTATGGATAACTAGGAAATGAGAATCATAATAAGTAATACTATCTGAATGTGCTTGATTTATTTAATGTGCTTATTTATGGAATAAATCATCTGTCCTATACCTTAGAGGGTAAGGATCAATATCGAATAGCTAAATTAATACCTAATGTAACTAAAACCATAATGCAAAACAATAATAATAAATTACAGAACCAACAATTTTAAAAAACCTTGTACTACTCATTTTAAACCATATTAAAATAAAAGTAGAACATGTGCCACTTAGGTTTTTTAAGCATAGATACCATTTTGAACAATCCATTTAATTATATTATAATATCATATTATGATAGATACTTTCCGAAAAACTTCCCTTTATATGTGGGATTTGTAAAGAATTGAATATTTCCATGTAAAGGCTCAAATAAAAATTAACTTCTTGTAACAGAGATATAATAACCTCTATTACAATATACTTTGATGAAATGACATTGAGACAACTACCTAGCTATCTCTACAAATACTGTAAATAAGCCCATTGATAAAACAATGTAAGCGGTTAGAGGTATATACAATATATACATACCTACAGCGTCACTATGTAAATGTTGTAAACGTCTGGTTGTCCAGGATTGAAAATGGATAAATGGGTACAGTATTCATAATAATTTGGTTAATCATTCTTTTTATCCGCTTGTTGCTCTGCCTCAGCAATGGCTGGAGTTTGACCATTTTTGATCTGTTTCTGTTGATCTTCCATCTCTCCAGAGAAACCAAACTCATTGACACGCTTATGGTCGACCTTATAAATATAACGCTGGTATAAGAAGATGAAGAACACAATATCTGTAACAAAGAATGAATGAACAATTATTATCATATTTTTGTGACAAACATTTTTCAGATGAAGATGTCAGAATGCTAAAAAGTGTATTTTATCAGTCATCTGGTGCATGAATCAGACTTTTAAATACCTGTTAAAAAAAATCAGCTTGGAACCAATTTTAGTTTGAGTATAGCTCTGCTCTGAGGCTCAAAAAGCTCATGTTGAGGAACTTACCATCTCTAAAGCATCCTAACCGGTACATTGTTGGCATTTTAATGACAAATGCAAAGATATCATCGATAAATGTGTTCAAAAATTTGTATGTCATCATACGCCACGGAAGATGTGCCACCGATTTCATCTTGTAGTTAATAAATAACTGTGGAGTCATCATTATAAATCCAAATGTCAATAAGTATCCATACATCATGTTGAGAATGAAGGAATACCATCCTTTATGCTCCTGGTATAGCAAGGAGTATACTCCATAGCCTACTAGGAGAGGAAAGCAGGCCCAGCTGAGGTAACGGAAAGCCAACATGTCATATTGCCTAGTGCTGGATTCCACATAGGATCCTTTGTCAGTAAAAGAAAATTTCGGTATTCCAAATATCCGGTCCTCTCTGTTTATTTTGACATCCATCACTTTATTTATCTTCCATATCTCGATTAACAAACCAATACCGCATGAAATTCTGACCATAACATTTGTTTCATTGTCAAGTACGTAGAGTAGCACCACTGTGGACTGGAACACATTAAAGAAGACAGACCTCACAGAGAGCCCCTCCAGGGACTGCCTGTTGTTCCAGAATTGGATGTCATTCTTAAATGCCAACAGTTCAAATATGGAATGCAGCACTGACACTGACACAGTGAGAGCCAACAGGTAAGGAGATGTCTCTAAAAGTAACTCTTTAACAGTATCTTGCTCCTCATCTTGCTCTTCCCCTCCCAGAGCAGAGAACATACTCAACTTGTCTCGCATTGCCTGTGCTGTGTACAACTGCCATTTAAATAGACTCAAAGGCTGGTAAGTCAACTGCAATTCAAGAGTTGTGGTTGTCTTATTGATAGGCACATAATCACGCATCATGTTCCAATAGTCATTCACAAATACAGCTGGCTTGTACTTTTTACCATCTGGGAGAAAATAAATGAATTCATCAAGTGGTGGAGGCACACTGCCTTGTACCCAGTTTGTTTGATCGTTTACCAAGTTTACAGTTAGGTTAGGGTGCCAGTGTGACACTATTTCTTCTTTCATAGTCTCAGCTTTCTCTACTTCTTCAGCAGACTTTTCTGTTTGTCCTGTTAACAAATTGTGAGTCTTGAGATAACGCAATTTCTTGTATTTGTTCAGCATTTTTTTGCCATAGGATACAAATGGGCCAGCATAATCTACTTTGTTCTTTGGATCTGGTGATTTTCCTGTTTGGACAAAGTATGTGTGAAGAAATGTAGACCCATTGTTCTTCAGCACATTTGAGGGTGTAATACTTGTAGTGAATGTAATACTGCCATCCTTTTGATCTCCTGCAGACCAATCTCCATAGACAATTCCTGTATGCTTCCAAATTAAATCAGTACTTTTATAATCATCATAAAATTCATTGTCTGACACATAGCAATATAAGTCTAGTATGGTGCCATTAACAAACATATTGATTGATGGAGAGCTAGGTGCTCCTGTAGGATTTGCAGCATCTGGCTTTGGTGTAGCAGGCTGACGGAACATTGATGTTATGAAATATACTACTAGAGCTCTTAATATCAAGGATTTGGTAATTGCAAAAAACGATTCCAGTTTAGTAGGTTGCATCTGGCGACGTTGTTCATCAATCTCTGCATTAATCTGAAAAAATGAGAGAAAAACACATTTTTAAATAAAATGTTGAGCATGTACATGATATCGTCGGTCCAGTGGTCAACTCGCCAAACTGCCTTTTTGGCGTTTTTCACTTTTTGATGGGCATAGTAATGGTTAGGCCAATAGCACAATGTGGTAAAATATCATATCTGGTAGCATTAAAAATGACCAATATATCACCAGTTTCTTTTTCAACTATCTGCATGGAATTGACTTGTTGCGATTGTCAACTGTTCTATGTGCCTGATTGTTCAGTTTACCATGGCAGAATCTACCGTGGTCAAGTTTTATGCTAAAGTTTGTTTGTTTAAGTTTGGGTGATTTAAGGTGCATTAATGTGCATTGACTAGCAAAAATAGTAGTTTGACTTGTTTATCATGGTCTAATAAGTAGTTATTAAGATCGAAATGCACTGATTGAGGATGATTTATTATTAGCAAGCAATTAACAAGAAGACGATACAATCACACTTCCATCTGAAAATATTGAAGATCAGTCAATGAGGGAAGAAAATAATAACAAAAAGAATATACATATATAAATCATTGAAAGATAAATATTTATAAACAAAACTGCCTCAAAGGCGAGATTTATGAAACAAAGAAGGGCAAATCAATGCCAGCCTAAGCTACCATTGATTTGGCTAGTTCGGAACATTTCGTTGGTGTCAATGGTTTACCATTGTATGTGGCAACATAAGCGTATAGCATTTGTTCTAAAGACTAAAAATCTACAACCTAGTTTGTAACTTCCCAAACCTGCATAGGCATCAGCAGTTTGTGGTATGTCACAAAAACGAAGAAAAATTTAGATATAACTCAGGGGCAAAACTCTCAAGTTACCTAATACATTTACTGTATTGTCAGAAACAAAAATTGTGTGTTGACACCAAAATTGTGTGTGTGTGTGCCAGGTTTAGACACCCTGAATATAACTGGTTATTTTGTAAAAAGGGTGCCCTGATAAAAGTTAATCATGAAGGCATAATGTCGCCAGAGAAATAAGGAAAAAAATCCTCCTAACAAGCTATCAAAGTAAGCAGATTTTTTTAAAGGATCAATTTTCCAGCAGTCGTCTCCCACAATTGAAAATGCAGAAGCTCACGAAAAGCATTTGTTACGACGCCATGCTGAAATAATTATAACATAATATTGGAATGAGGACAATGAAGAATCAGAACAAGACATGGATGATTTTATGGATTATGGATCCAAACAACAATATCAGGCCGATGTTGCAGGTGATGGAGCCAAGATAGGCCTTTATAATGCTGTCTGTGTTCAATACAGAAAATATGCTCCATATACCATTTTTGGAAAAAAATGTGATAATACAAAAAATTGTTGCTTTAAAGATGAAAAAAAGATGAGGGAAAACGATGAATAACCCTATTACAGAAGTCTACACAGAGAGGATAAATATTTCAAAACAAAAAAAACAAGATTTTTAAAACTCTCAGAAGAGTTAAAATAAGTAGACAGTTTCTAGAAATACTTAGGCAGGTTTCCTAAAAGTATCTAAAATCTTTATTCCTAAAAATGTTGGCTGGTAAAAACCCCAATTTTATAATTTAAGCTAACTCAAACCGTAAGTGTTGTAGTTTAAATTAAAGTAACCTGCTGTTGATTTTAATATGTATGTTTAGGTTTCAAAAAGTATAAGGGAAGAAAAATTGATGAAACATAGTTTACATGTTTTTTATTTAATTATATTATCCCTATCAATCCTTTAGCCTACATTAGCAAAAGATGTCAGTAATTTGTTTGTACCTTCTACATTTTGGCTAGTTTACTATTAATTAATGCATTTTCTTGATGTGTTACACCACAGTATACTCGTCTAATTACCACATTGGTTATTTTACCTCAGTACAACTAAATATCGACCTATTAAAACTAACCATGATAAACTCGCCAATTTGCGATAACTTCGATATTATTCATATTCTAGCAATTTGATAAATACTACCATATAGACATTTACCTAAAGCTAATATACTGCCATGATTTAAAAACCTATCTATATATACTGATTTACAGCAGCGATTTGAACTTTGTTTTCGCTCTCCTGAAAACTCTTGAATTTTCAGTTTGGCGAGTTGAGTATTGGACCGACGATATCTTTAGATCACACATTCTTTATTATCTGGTGGAAAGACAGCTACCAGACTGTTGCATACATTTGGTTGGACAAATCTCTGAAGGTTATATAAAATTGTAAATAGATATTTATATAGCTATATATGTATTCAAACATTGATTCAGTTAAAAACTTTACAGATAAAGTTCGTTAACTGTTTCAATTTCATTGGTCAGTTACTGTTAGCAAATATTTATTTTTTCAGAAAATGTGTCTTATCTCTGGATTTTCTCAATTTTAGTTCAAGGGTAACAAATTATCTATTATTGAACTCTCTGTGCGAGGGAAATAAATTGAATCAAAATGAAATCTTACATCAACATTATCCACGGACTGATCAACATTACCACTGGGTTCAGTGGTGGCTAGATCAGTAGAAGGATCAGCTGCCTCTGTCGATGCACTGGGCGTAGAAGTGTCGTTTGCCATGGTTGGAAACTGTAATATAATTTTGACAATTTATTTTATTGGTTTTTGATTGGAATCTCGAGCGATGGAAAGTAGGTAAATACGATGATCATTGTATTCTCAGAGCGAAAAATCATAGTAAAACTCAAACTCACCACACACTTCGTCTCGTCGTAAGATTTAATAGAACCACAGAGCAGTGTTGCCAGATGGAGCTCGGTCCAAATCGCCAAAAAAATACAAAGAGTAACCTAAAATCGCCCAATTATTTTTATACCAAAATGTAGGTTTATTTTATAAATTAAACTACATTGATTAATTCAAAGATACGTAATTTACGCCTAATACGGGTAATAATACTATGATAAAAACGGGTTGCACATATTTTAGATGGGTACTTGCATGGGTTATTGGGTTATAAATTGCATTTTATTTATGAATTGTATTTTATTAGTTATTAGAAACTTTAAAATACATATAATATTATTTTATGTTTTTGTTCAGAATGTAGATAATATCAAAGAACCTAACTCAGTAAACTTCTCCATACAAAAGTAGACTGTAAACATGTTAATTAAGGTTTATAATCAAATGGGGTGAGCGCGGCAGCTGGCTGCGTCTCGGTAACGGTGTCGCGAGTCAAGAAGTTTAACCTCATCTAAAATATGCGTACCGCGCTAAAAGAAGTTTTCACTTCAACAACAATAAAGCAACATAGTAAAAACGGCTAGACTTATTACCTGTTTTACCATTAATGGTTATATTATGTAGGGTTAAAGCTTTTATTATAAAAAAAACCTCGACTCGTCGACTGCTAACAAAATAACATCATCAAGGATTCCTCCATTTATTGCTTGATTAAATGCCGCGAAATATGCATCCAACTTACCACTACCATTTGATTCACTTCTCACTCTATTAAAAAATAAATGACATTGAGTGAATGAAATAAACATTCCAGTTTATCCATTTTGTACCTACTTATTATTGTAATTAGAAAAAAAAATTGATAGATACATCCATCAATTTTTTTTTCTAATGTTAGGCTACAGCCTAACATCATAATTTTTAATTTCTTAAATAGCCTAAACGGCGACCAGTCGCCGATCGCATTTTTCGGTCGCCCCGCCACCTGTCGAGATAGCCTAAAGGGCGATAAGTCGCCTAATCTGGCACCACTGCCACAGAGTAAGTAAATAGGGCACAAGAACAGTATTTTTACAACTCTATGGTATGGAGCACAGAGTACGTAGAGTTTATCATAGAGAACACAATTCTTTATGAGTCTCTTCTCCACTATCTATGAAAGTATAATGTTCCGTTCTGTGGCCATTCGAGAATGCTCGAAACTAGTGGACCTACTCTGAAATCGATCAACGATATAACCGGGTCAAAAATCGTGCAAAATCCTACTCTTAGCTACATCGTTTCGACTTGTTTTGAGCAGTGGATTTTGGTAATCATTGCCTCAATCACATCAAATTGATTTTTTTTGAATTTGTCAACGAAACAAATTCGCAATTCACGCTTGGTGCTAGTTATTGCTACTATGCTTTTGAGACTATTGCGGGATCTGTTGTAGGTACCTAATGCTTATAAACCTGGTGATCGGTTTTAGTAATTTTGAGTTAACGGGTATTTATCATTTAATTTATGGCCGATGTTTCGGTTATGTTGCAATAGCCGTGGTCGCGGGAGCCTAGGAAGCTGCCGCCGACTAGCCATGCTTGTTTATATAAATGAGACGCCGAACAATAATATACCCATACGACATTGCAGAGTTCATTTGCTATGTTTTTTTGTGTATATATTTTTCGGCGTCTCATATATTTATATTATTACAAGAATACTTTTGAAGTGATAACTTATTATGGGAGGGTAAACCGCTTCGTTACGTAACGCGTTACGGTGCCAGACTACGGCGTGAGAGAAAGGAAAGCCAGACGGTTTTCCTTTCTCTCACGCATACGGCAGCGTTAGGCAGGCTCTTCCTCTCTCACCTTAACCCACAGCGCTAGTTAGATTAGTGTTACGTCGATCAGGAAAACTGCATAGATTTCAATCACTGCATTTATTTGATATTTAGTAGACCTTGCTTTATAAACTTAAACTCGATCACAGCCTTACAGTAATAGCTATAAACAATAGTTCACTATATTTCACGACCTCTCAGGACCAGCGACGGCGATCGAATGCCAAAGGTGATCGCTCTCCCAAAAAAAGAAAAACGAACATGGTTCTTAAAAATAAAGCCATCTGGAAGGTAGTCTAAAATTGTTGCCAGTCGTTTAAAAATACCAACGATTAAAAACGTGAAACTAAATAGGGGTTACAACAATACGTAACAGAATTTAGCATTCATATTAACGTGAATTATACAATTTGTAACAGCTCGGTCATCCGATCGTCAACGAGTGCCTTCGTTGCTCTTTCTAGAGGTACATAAATAATTAGATAGGTATACAATTTGCCAACTATCAACAAAATTACCTATTCTACTTTAAACAATAAATAATATGGTCAAATTTAGGTTGACAGATAAGTTAAATAAGTATTATTAATATGACCTAAGAAATGATTTTCAATTTTAGTTTTTGTTTTACAAAATCAGTCAGCCAGTCATCAGTCTACTAGATATCTATTAGATATTGGTGGGCAATGCACACAACACCATCCAACTCCAAACCCACAGCTTATGGTATGGTGAACAGATGACTGATACTTATTAGTTTTAAATACATACTTAGTACACTGTAACACCCAGACACAGAACAAATACCAGTGTTCATCACGCAAATGTTTATCCTGGGAATCGAACCCTCAACCTACAGTGCAGAAGGCAGCGCTACTAACAACTGAGTTAAAAGGCCAGAACTGTGTTAGAACTGTTTCACATGCATTTTATATTATTCTGTACATTTCAAAATATTTAACATTTATCACTTATCAAGACTATTATATTTTTTTTTATTAGGTGACACAATCATATATTATATATCAATTTCAGTCTAATTATTGTTTTTCTTTGAGCGACACGTTCATTGTGCCCGGCATGCCCACAGTAATCAGTCTTAATTGTAAAAGTACTTACTTATTGCTTTTCATTGGGCGACACATCATTGTGCCCGGCCTGCCCACAATAAGTAGGTAATAATCACATATCTCACGACTTTTATTATTTTTCATAAGGTGACACAATCATAGTGCCCGGCTTGCCCATAATAATAACCCGCATTTGTTGTTACATATCATATTCAGCCTAATCATTGTTATTCCTTGAGCGACACGTTCATTGTGCCTGGCATGCTCACAATAATTAGTCAGAATAATAAAACATCCTAATACTTACTATTGCTTTTCATTATGCGACACGTTCATTATGCCCGGCATGCCCACAATAAGTAGGTATTTATCACTCGTCTCACGACTATTATTATTTTTAATTAGGCGACACAATCATAGTGCCCGGCATGCCCATAATAATAACCCGTATTTGCCACATTTGATTTTATAAAGTAGGTACTTTAAATCTTAATGCAGAGTTATTATATTTTTAATTTTAGTAGTAGAGTCGCGTGAGAAATTTTCGTCTGGTTGTGTACCGTCATGAGTATTACAATGTGAACATTACCTACCTGTAGCAAGCCACTATCGTGATCACAGTTTGAAATGAATCTAAAAGATAAGCAGGGATACCTACAATTTATCTGCTGCAACAAAAGCTTTAAATCTGCGTCCCTTTTTCATGATATTGAAGTATCTTCAACGATATAATCTGCCTATTCGTTTGGAGCAACTATGAACACCATAACCCAACCAACTGACATCATTTTCCATCTTGAAGAAAACCATCTTGGTTTGATAGTTGATAATAGGCTTAAATGGAAACCGCATATTGTAAGACTAGTTAGTAAAATTGGCAAGCTAACCGTAGCTCTGAAGCGTATTATAAGGTGTTTACGTTCGTTATTTAATCTACAATTATCTTATTAAGCCCCATCTAGATTATCTTATCAAGTTCTGGGGATCTTCTCCCAAAGGTAACTTAGCTAACTGCATACTGCTCAAAATCGCGTAGTAAAATTATTTAAATATAGGTTCCAAACTCCAACAAAAATGATATACTACGAAACTCAAATATTAACAAAAATTATATCACATGCATCTTAATTCGAAAATTAGTATACAAAGACATGCTTTGCCATACTACCTACCCTTACGAAAAGAGCACAAATACAAAAATAATTACTAAACAAGTCAACCATCTAGTATTACGCAAACATATTATACATAGAAATACCCAGACCAGAGACAAATACTTGCAGATCAACCAAACATTTATCCCGCGGCGGGAATCGAACCCGCAACCTCCTGCGTCTCAGCCGGACTAGTGGTGGTATTCTGTGGTAGTGGGCCTAGCCCACTACCACAGAATTTTAAAAAGACAGTCAACGGCATTACTACCCTTCATTTTGAAGCGATTAAGCAAGTTATTTTTTTTATTCATAATGTATTCATAGTACAGCTCAGGGGGTTCCATTTACTACACGTGTAGGTACATTAATGTAGGTAAACTTTTGTACCATGTAACGAGTAGTGAATTACTGGGTTGTCAGTCCAGTGATATTTAGTAATATTTTTCTTAACATTCTTCAACCTTTGCAAGCCTTAGGTGATAGTTTGCTCATTAACCATTGGTTCAAATTCGGGTATAACTTTATGCTCAGACGAGAACTTCTCATTCACTTCTTTAAAGCAACTAAAAATGATTTTATTAGAATATTGCTATCGTTTACAGAAATTCTACTTCCCTTGTATTCGTATCGCTCACTATCTCGTTAAGAGTCATGCCTAAACTTTCGGCGGTGTTGACCATCTCGCACTCTCCATCGTTCCTGCTGTAACGACGGTCGCGCTGCACTTCTGGTAAGACACGTGGCTCACCTCGTCACACGCAGCGGCGCTCTTGACTGCGCCTGCTTTGGCGCTCGGCAAGACTGCGATCACGACTCTCAGCTAGACGCCTTGGAGCCTCGTTCCCATGGCGCCTGCGCCGGCGATCTTCCTCTCGGCTGCCATCTTGACAACGCATAACAATCAACAGAATTACCAAGGAGTAGCCCGGTCAATCGTCGACGAGATCATAAAATTATTCAACGAGTAGTTCGCTAACATTACCAGAAGTTGGCCTCGCCAAATATTAACTATTCTCGTACCTACTTGATATTAAATACTTAATAATAATCTATTTAAATAACAGCATTACCGAGGAGTACCTCGGCCAAACCGTGTTAAGATCATAGATTACCTAAGTACGAGTAACGTGCTAGCACTAACAGGGAGTGCCCTGATCGAATGCTAGCAATTCTCGTTATACACACGTTTCATTTTGTAGGTATATAAAATAAGCCAAATACAATCGATACCAGATCATTCGCAGACGAAACTTTCTAATACTGTCAGGGAGTACCCTGATCAAGTATTAGCAAGTAGTCGCATAGACTTTGTGAGCAAATGGAGGATAACAAAAGACAAAAAAAGTCTTGCAAGAATCACATGACAATCAAAAAAAAATTAGTACTATATTAAAATAAATTTGCACTTGCACGTACCTTGTTATCGTTTTATCCCACTTCTGAGTTGTTACGTCGATCAGGAAAACTGCATAGATTTCAATCACTGCAATTATTTGATATTTAGTTGACCTTGCTTTATAAACTTAAGCTCTGTCACAGCCTTACAGTAATAGCTATATACAGTAGTTCACGACCTCTCAGGACCAGAGACGGCGATCGAATGCCAAAGAAGATCGCTCTCAAAAAAAAAGAAAAACGAACATGGTTCTTAAAAATAGAGCCATCTGGAAGGTAGTCTAAAGTTGTTGCCAGTCGTTTAAAAATACCAACGATTAAAAACGTGAAACTGAATACATACATTCATATTAACGTGAATTATACAATTTGTAACATTAGTTTAAGTTATCACTTCTGTAGGGAGTCCCGAGACGCACACGTTTTTTTTTTTTAGAATTCCATTTAGATATTTTTTTGCGATAGGAGTTATACCTAGGTTTAGGTATACGGTTTTAAGTCTTACCTGCCTCACCCGCATGTTTAAAATGGCTAAAAAAAGTCATATTCGACTCACCTAAAACAATGTGAATTTCTGATATTGAAAATAAATTATTGTGCAACTAATTACAGTAGTGCACAATATAATTATTGATTTGTTTATGAATCGACCACCACAATACCTTCCTCATTCATACAAATTTACATTGAATTATAGGGCAACATTTAACAAATTAATGGTAATGCTTCATAAGCACACATAAATGAAATAGTGGCTTCACTTTGGTTCTGAGATCTTACTAATATTTAACGTATGTAGACTAGCATTCGAAAAAAACCACGTAGCTAATCTTAGATTAATATAGCTAACCATTAGTTTTGACTTTGTCATAAACATGAAGGCGAGAAATAGTTGTTTTTTTTTATGCGTCATGAGCAAAACGATGGACTGCCTGTTCGTATTTTTGTTTTGCAAAAAAGCCTCTATTTTTCTTTTCATAGTGGTCACTATCTTGTGAAACACACTGAAACAGAGATGTGTATTGATCTACTTACTAATATATTTTTATATAGGTACTGCTAATAGAATCATTGATTTATTTATTCTAACTTATTTCGTTAGTGAATTCTAATTCTACTTCTGACTTACGACCCTTTTGGAAAGTGATTAGCCAGTGTCAAACTAAACCCCTATTTTGAAACGTATTCTTTGCGGTGCCCGCATCTCTGTCGCTACTGTTCTATCTCAGAGGAATGTTGTAGGTATCTAAAAATTAGGAATGTTGTAGGTATCTAAAAATACGAAGCAAACATGGGAACATTTATTGATTTTCCCCTATAGCGTAGGTACCTCATGTACAGAACGATTTAAGCAACAAATCATCACTTACTATTCGGATAAAGCAAAATTGTGTTAGGTACATTGCAAGCATTGAGTGCACACCTTATTTCAAAAATTATTTGGACCCACAAACGAATTCAAAATATGCCAAATTAGTCTCAGAGTCTGCTATCCATGAACTTGTATAAATTAAACGTAGCGATGATGGTAATAAGGGTGCTTCGCGTATTTTATTTCCTAGTGACACGATAGCTCCAAATATTTAATGACACTGTCAAATCTCTTGAGATTAAGCACCCTCTCCCAGGGCCCAACTTCCAACTCCCCGATCCACCGCAAGAGATATATGACGCTGTTGATGCGACCAGCCAGGACGTGCTCGGTGCCGTCATGTCATTCCAGAATGGCTCCGCCGGCCGGCGGCCTAGATGCTGTGACTCCACAACATCTAAAGGACCTGCTGTCTGGCGTTTCAGGCCATGCCGGTGAAGTTCTTCTGGAAGATATGACGGCCCTGATCAACCTGATGTTGTCAGGTCGAGTCAACAGCGAGATCACTGAGCTCCTGTACGGTGGGAACCTATGCGCACTCAAATATAAAGACGGCGGAATTAGACCCATAGCCGTGGGTATCACCTACACATTTTTGGATCGAAATTGCGGGGAGGTAATTTTATAGTGGATATTAAAAACGCCTTCAATTCCGTAGATAAGGGTAAGACATCCTTCAAGGAAATTAAAAACAAAATTCCCGAAAATTATCTATTTCTTTGGCAGTGTTATGGTTCACCTTCTAAATTGATCTATCGGGAACATCCAACGGCAGATGAAATAACATTGGTTATTTCAACGTTTCTCATCGGTTATAAAATACATTTTAAATATATTGAATGGTTCAGCTTTACTTCACTTCACTTTTGTTTGAAATTCCAGGGAAATTAATTAATCACAAAAAAAGGCACCGTCAAAAAAACCCTGAATCTTTTTTACCTGTGTCTCATTTTACAAATATATCATAGACAAAAAAGTAGGTACGCAAGCTTTCTCGAGCTTCACTTCATTCATTCTTCATGAAAACAACGGATATAAAATGTACTGGTACTAGTAGTGCGTTATTTGATTGCGGCGCAAATTATTTTATTGGGTAAGTTGATACATTTAGCGTAGGCTTCGTTTATTTAGGTTGTAAAATTGTGAAAACAGATATCAATCTATCTACACTTAGCACAAATTCATTCTGGAATATACATATACCTAGACGACTACTGTACATACGGGGTGTGTGCTCTATATATTTTCTTTTCGATCAATTATTGCGACAATTCCGCATTTATTTGTTTATTGCTGCAATGTTGCATTTAAATCAATGCTTTAATATTTCTAACTCTTGCTTTATGTAGTAATACATACTTATTATTGCAAACAGCATCTGGGAGAGGTTATATTATGTTGCAAGGAAAGTGATTATAATCCAGGGTATTTATATTTTTCAGTGTTGCTCATGGTGAGGAATGAATGGTAAATGAATGTAGTTTTGGAATTAAAAACGGGAACAAATTCATTAAGTTACAGCTAAATCAGAATGGCAACTTTGGAGCAGCAAGCCACAAAACTCTTGGATTTCAATCAAAAATTAGACATCAGTCTGCTTGATAATATCGTGGCATGCTTGTATTCTACTGTGGGCGATCAACAGCGGATCGCACAGGACATCCTAACGAGACTGAAGGAGCACCCCGATGCTTGGACCCGTGTTGATACTATACTGGAATTCTCACATAACCAGGAAACTAAGTATTATGCCCTACAAATTCTAGAACAAGTGATACAGACAAGATGGAAAATATTACCTAGAAATCAATGTGAGGGTATAAAAAAATACATAGTGGGGCTTATAATTAAAAACTCATCCGATCCTACTACTATGGATAACAACAAAGTGTATCTTAAAAAGCTAAACATGATATTGATTCAAGTACTAAAACGAGAATGGCCCCACAATTGGGACACTTTCATAAGTGATATTGTGGGTGCTTCAAAAACCAATGAGAGTCTATGCCAAAACAACATGGTTATATTGAAACTGCTCAGCGAAGAAGTATTTGTGTTCAGTACTGGACAACTGACCCAAACAAAAGCCAAACATCTGAAAGACACAATGTGTAAAGAATTCAGTCAAATCTTCCAACTGTGTCAGTTTGTGCTTGAAAATTCACAAAACGCACCATTAGTGGATGCCACACTCCACACTCTACTGCGGTTTTTAAACTGGATTCCTCTGGGGTACATTTTTGAAATGAAATTGTTGAGTACACTCATCTTCATGTTTTTAAAGGTTCCGTTGTTTCGAAATGTTACATTGAGCTGTTTGACTGAGATTGCTGGTGTCACAGTAAGCAACTATGAGGAACAGTTTGTAGCCCTGCTTGTGCAGACTATGGAGCAACTAGAAGTAATGCTACCATTAAACACAAACATTCGAAAAGCATATTCTAGTGGAGCAGACCAAGAGCAAGTTTTCATTCAGAATCTGGCATTATTCTTATGCACATACCTCAAAGAACATGGTCAACTGATTGAGCGTCGAGGTTTGACAAATACATTGATGAACGCATTGAGATATCTTGTGTTGATATCTGAAGTTGAAGAAGTGGAAATCTTTAAGATTTGTCTAGAGTTTTGGAATGCCTTGACTGCTGACTTGTATAAGATTGCCCCATGCTCACATTCATCAAGTTTATATTCCCTGGGTAAGAGTGTGGGTCGAAAAGCCATGTATTCTGACGTACTGAGTAGCGTTCGCTACATTATGATCTCTCGAATGGCAAGGCCAGAAGAAGTTTTGGTGGTGGAAAATGAAAATGGAGAAGTTGTAAGAGAGTTTATGAAGGACACTGATTCAATAAACCTGTACAAGAATATGAGAGAAACTTTGGTGTACCTTACTCATTTAGATTACCAGGACACTGAAAGAATCATGACAGAGAAGCTACAAAATCAAGTCAATGGTTCTGAATGGTCTTGGAAGAATTTAAACACATTATGTTGGGCCATTGGTTCCATTTCAGGTGCAATGTTGGAGGAAGATGAGAAACGATTCTTGGTTGTAGTTATAAAAGAACTACTGGGTCTCTGTGAACAGAAAAAAGGTAAAGACAACAAAGCTATCATTGCTAGTAACATCATGTATGTAGTGGGACAGTACCCACGGTTCCTGAGAGCTCATTGGAAGTTCTTAAAAACTGTTGTGAATAAACTCTTTGAATTTATGCATGAAACTCATGATGGTGTTCAGGACATGGCTTGTGACACATTTATAAAAATTGCAATAAAATGTCGGCGACACTTTGTCACCACCCAAGTTGGTGAAGCTTGTTTGTTCATTGAAGAAATTTTAAGCACAATCAGTTCTATAATATGTGATTTGCAAACACTGCAAGTGCACACATTCTATGAGGCCATTGGGTATATGATCAGTGCACAAGTGGACCAAGTTGCCCAGGAGCAACTCATTGAGAAATATATGTTGCTACCCAACCAGGTGTGGGATGATATCATATCTCAAGCATCGCACAATGTTGATATTTTAAAAGATCCAGAAGCAGTAAAACAGCTTGTCAGTATTTTGAAAACCAATGTGCGCGCCTGTCGCGCTCTGGGACACCCTTATGTCGTGCAATTGGGCAGAATATACCTGGACATGCTGAATGTTTACAAAGTAATGTCTGAAAATATCAGTCATGCAATTACTCTAAACGGCGTCGTTGTTACTAAACAGCCTCTCATTAAAAACATGAGGATTATAAAAAAAGAAACATTAAAACTTATAGCTAGTTGGGTATCAAGATCCACTGATAACAACATGGTTTTGGAAAATTTCATTCCTCCATTGCTCGATGCTGTCCTATTGGATTACCAAAGAACTGCTGTTGCCGATGCACGGGAGCCAGAAGTGCTTTCTTGCATGGCTGCTATTGTAAACAAATTGGGAGGACACATAACATCTGAAGTTCCCAAGATCTTTGATGCTGTTTTCGAATGTACTCTGGAAATGATCAACAAAGACTTTGAGGTGTACCCCGAGCACAGGACCGAGTTCTTCCTGTTATTGCAGGCTGTAAACACTCACTGTTTCAAGGCATTCCTAAGCATACCACCAGCACAGTTCAAACTGGTGCTGGATTCCATTATATGGGCATTTAAACATACTATGAGAAATGTGGCTGATACAGGACTGCAGATACTTTATAGGTTGCTTCATAATGTTGAGACACATCCTCAAGCAGCCCAAAGCTTCTATCAGACCTATCTGTGTGATATTTTGGAGCACATATTCAGCGTCGTGACTGACACATCTCACGGCGCAGGACTAACGATGCACGCAACCATCCTGGCTTATATATTCTCCTTGGTGGAAGCCGGCCGCGTCACAGTACCCTTGGGAGTGACTCCAGATAATATTCTATATGTTCAGGTGTGTATTATTCACTTTATTTATAATCAACATCAATTTGCGATTAGTCTCATGATATCGACAAAGTTTTCTAAAATCGGTTTCGCCACTCAATGAAAAATCTGTTGCAGTTGCAATGAAGTTTCTGTTCTTACTATAGAACCATTAGCTACCATTAGGAGAAAAATATTTATTATAAACGTTTACACGTTTTTTATGTTTTATTCTGTACATTTCTTTTAATAAATTTAAATTGTCATTAATAACTTATTACCGGTAGAATGGGGTGGCTATGTGCCACGCAGGTGAGAATGTGCAATGGGGGTCATCGGCAAGATTATTGTCGATTTCTTTTTCTACTTTGACTAACGGCGATTTATTCTTCGATTAATCGATTTTAAAAACATTTTCCCCTCTCTAGTTCATTTTGCAAAACAGTTACTTTCAACTGTCAGTGTCATTCAGTTTGAATGAATTTAAATTTTTTATTTCATCGTTCCGTGGTGGACCATTTTCGAAGTACAGATAGGTGTCAATGTGCTATTTCACTAATTGTAAGAGATATGAAGGGAATTGTGAAGTGGCACATTCTCACCCCTACTGGTCAGGTGAGAATGTGCCACCATTTTTTGAATTTTTCTACCAAAGTATGATTCTTTTTTTTATAGTGAAATAAAGAACATGTAAACAAATATATAAAGAGCATAATCTGTATTATTTTCCTAAAAAATAACTTAATTTGGCTTTGCTAACACTGAATAACCTTGAAATGTGGCACATAGCCACCTCATTCTACGGTACGTAAGTAAGTTAACAGCTAAAATGTTTGTATTTCAGGAATATGTCGCTAACCTTCTCAAAACGGCATTCTCCCATTTAAGCGACAATCAAATAAAAATCACTGTGCAAGGATTATTTAACTTGGATCAAGATATTCCTGCCTTCAAAGATCACCTGAGAGACTTCTTAGTTCAAATCAGGGTAAGTATTTTTACATTAAACTATCATTGTTTTAAACATAATTTTCACTCAAAACGCTATATTTACCATGATATGCGAGGTTTTCTGCTTTCCTAAACTGTTTATCTCGACGCATGCAACTGTGCCGAAATATCGGGAAGCAGAAAAACTCACATATTTAAGTAAAAGTTATATTTTACATTTCTTTTGAAGAACAAACCGATTACTGTATAAAAGCAGAGTATCTCTGCAAAGGGTGACCCACACACAGTATTATGAAGTCCTATCTTTAAATACGCATAGTATTTCGTCTATTTAGCGGTCTGGACTCTATAAAAAGAACAGTCCAAACCACTATACAGGCATTTTAGTCCTAGTGTGGGGAACAGAGTCACTTAGCGGTACTACTTTTATATATATAGGAAAATTATTATAAGAACATAAATGTGTACCAGCTCTCTGTTTTGAAAATAAATTATTATTATTATTACTAATAAGTAGACGCTAACTAGTGGACGCACTCTTAGCTTATTTTTTTTGTTCTAGGAATATACAGGCGAAGACGACAGCGACCTGTATTTAGAAGAGCGTTTGTTCGCGCTCCGCCAGGCACAAGAGGAGAAGCGAAGAGTACAGCTGTCCGTTCCCGGCATTCTCAACCCTCATGACCTTCCTGAGGAAATGCAAGACTAATACGTTCAGCACCCCACAGCATCTTGCTTTGGGATTCCACTAATGCATGCCAAGTGACAGTATTCAATGGCAACATGAGGTTCAAGTCAAGTTTTATGCAATAGTGGTAAAGTCAAACGGGAGTAACTTTATGTTAGATTTAGATTTAATGGCAACAGTTCACATGCAACATCGAAATTGATTAGAGTTTTTAGGAAAATCAATATTGTAAACAAATATTCAGTAGATTTTTTATCGCGTTTTGTGGCCAAACTAGACGCCGTCATTCCAATTATTTTAATCAACTCTTGAATTCAGTAATAAGTACTCAATAGGATTTGTACATTTTTTATTATCAGCACAAAATGGCCTAAACAAGCATGACCTTTGAAAGTCATTACTTAATCAGCTATATTTTAACATTACGCATCAAACTCCCAACTCTACGATCATTGAATAAATTCCTTTCAAATCATGCGTTCTAATCATGCGTCTCGAAAGACTGAGGACAAAACGAAAGGTTGAAAACATATTTTGGTGTCGTGTTTGAAAAAAGATAAATGCTGCAGTCGGTGGATACTTATGCCTTCCACACTTTATCCGAATATACTTACATTTCTCTCGGACTTCTGTAATTTGTCAAACAATACCTCAAAATTACATTTGAGAAACACTTTTACTCACGTATTATTTTGATGCCGACGCTGCTTCGATTCATCTCGAGAATCTTCTTCAGGGTAGGGTGAGTTTAATTTGCGGTTAGTTTGCTCACGCTCGCGTTCGCGCTCCACACTTTATAGACAAAATAATACGTGAGTAAAAGACCGTGTTTCTCAATAACTTCGATTGTATGAGTACGAAACGAAATATACGACTGATTTTTTAGAATCCTTTTTAGCAAACATAAAACTAAAACTTGCTGTCGTAGTCATCATTAAGTTTTTATTTATCTTTTTCATTTACGTAATGATACACTGTATTCTCTATTACATTTTGTATCTTTGTCAATTTTTGTATTTGTATTTCAAAAGCGCAAAGATTGCTAATGCCGGGAATAGAAGTGTACCGGCATGGCTGTAGCATCATTTGGATAAAAAAGAGCTTTGCTATTATATCTTTCAACTAAAATGCTACGATACATTATCCCCAGACAATTCTTGAGTTAGATTTGAACTTCAAGCCGTTCTGCGCTTCGTCGCCACCCCGTACCTCGTTTAGAAAGGACATACAAAATAATTCAATTCAATTAACAACTACCCAACTACCTGTACTTGCATTGCATTTCTTAGTTTCATTTTGAACACAAATTGCAGTTCCCTTTTATATCTATTTGATTTAAAACCGTAAGTGTCCACGTTTAGGGTAGATAGTGCTGGTGATTGTTTCGTTGTTCTAGCTAAAATACGAACGACTTTATTTCGTTACAAAGTCCAAATTACAGTAACAGTTTCATATACCAGTATCAAAACATGTTTAAATTTACATTTTGTCCCTTACTGAATTAATTTTACAATAATTTTTCGCAATTTTAATTACTTAACACTAAATTACATGGCGTCATAGTAAATTTAGAGATGTCATTTAAAAATGTTACTCTAATTCAGACTTTAGTAAAAGCAAAATAAGATCGTTTGCATTTTACGATATTTTACTGCAGTGAGAGAGCCACGCAAGGCTATAGTGTAATTTATCATAATATTTAATGTACCTAGTCTTGTGGTATCTACGTTTATATTCTTCATAGAAATTGGTTTTACAAACTAATAACTAGAAACACCTCCATTCACATTTTTATATTAAATCTATATGGATTCCGATCTGTTATTTATTGGGTTGATACACAATAGACCTGCTGAAGTTGCTATTAATTTCCACATAGAACATACGAGACATGATAATAAAAGAAGTTATTGTAAATTAGTTATATAATGTTTTGTGAGCTGTTGCCCCGTGTAGCCTCTTGTGCCTGCAAATAGTGCCCAACTTTGTAAGGTTGCACGCTTGGAAAAATGTGAGGTGATGAGTGTAAGGATTATGATCACTTTATTAAATAGTAAGGGAATGGTTCAATTTGTAAGCACAAGTTGACTGAAGCCTTTGATGTTTAGAGGAAGAAAATCATGCATAAAATTTACATTGCTAACTATGGAATAAGTGGAATGCTATTTCTATTTAAGTAAGTAATCTTCAGTAGGTAATGAAATCTCTGTGATGGAAACCAGTGTGCGATGTACAACATTGAGCTACAGAATCTGAGTATTACCGGGATCCTAGGACTTTATGTGAATTACTGTTAGTAAGTAATACTTTATGTTTTGTTTAATGTTATCAGAACTAATTTTGTAATGGTTTGGGGATCTGGATGTTGAAGGTATGGTTGCCTGATTAATTTTGGGTTCAATTAAATGTCCGATCTTTCAATTTTGTTTGAAATAAACCAATTAATACTAATAACAGTTTCACTTATGGTGGCGTAAATGTAAAGTACTTATAAACTTATCTACAGATTTATGTAAATGCATAAACTCCTTCAAATAAAAGGCAAAAACTTACAAGGTCTTATTCCGCTCTATGACATTCTTTATTAGGCACCTACTGTACTACGATTAAAGGTTGGCGCCTCAGCAAGTTTCGTCTATCATCGGAAATACGAACGCCTGATAATGATATTTATCTAATGCTGTAACTACCATTATGTATTTTTTTTGTTATCGCGAAAATTAAATTATTATAATAGTTTGGAAAATAATATAAAACCTGCACTAACTTAAAACCATATCGCGTCAACTAATTTATTTATTATTACTTTATCTTATCTAAGAACTTGCATCTCGTATGAAAATAATATATGAAATATACACATACCATGTTTCTTCACTCAAAACTCAATCGCCAGCGGTTCTGACCGGTCTTTGTGAATTAAACGCAGAGCTACCATTTTTGTCTTTCTCATTTAACAATCTTTGCAGTCGTCTGGATATGTATTTTTTATTAATTTAATTAGTATTTTTAGTCTGTTTGAACGTTATGCTATAAAATATATTTAAGTTTATATCTATATTATTCACGAGATAAGCTCACCGACTTAATAATCTTTCCTTTTTAACTTGGAATCTATTCTGAAAACAAAATCAATCACAGCAAATTGACTTAAAATTTTTATGAAATAATCCAAAAAAATACCTACTGCAATATAATATCACAACACAACTGAGGGCGTTTATAACTCTATATACTTCCAAATTCAGGAACCGCACGTGATTACCGCCTTTGAAGCTCGCAGATGTCGGAAGAGCCGTGGTAGGGCTCGACATTGGTTGTATAATCGTACTAATTCGGAAATACTAACATCGCCGAGGCGCTAAGCTTTCATCGTAGTAGGTAGGCACTGTACATGATTATTTAGCACATAATTTGTATGTGCTTACTCAGATAAGCAAGTACACAACCGTCAGGTAGGCATTATACTCGCCCGTATAAGTAATAAATAGGTTGCCTATTATCTTCAGATGTCTTCGACTACTTTTATTCAATATCTTTTTTGATAATTGAATTTTAATACAAAATACATACCACAGAACAGGTAATTTTATGCATCTTGATTGATTGAAGTGCTCGCATCGATTCAGAAACTGTCAAAAAACTCCTTCACCCCTTTTCCACCCTCAGATTAAAATCTATAATATCACTTACCTACTATCATTAATAATTGTTTAAATCTGTTGCTATGTTTGTTTATTGACATTAGAATGACAAATAAAAAACTAATTAACAACACTCAAAAACAACTCATTAATTAGCTAGGTAAGTAGGTATTTGATTATACGGGGGGAGGTCAAAAATTTGTGTGGCTAATTTTTTTTTTACGTTCTCAATACTAATTATGATATTTATAATAGTATAAATACCAAATTTTGAGGCAAATCAGGTAATTTTAGTTATTATGCATAACATTAGCAGTTAATCGGGAATAAATCGATAACATTGAGTTTCGTACCGTTATTATGTTCCTTACTAATCAAGGAAGACAGATGAAAGATGACATTTCTAAAAAGTCGAAGAACTTGTTCTTGAAGGTACTTACCCGATTAAAGGTGAAACAACTTGTAGAAATGGTTGGAGTATCGTCTACAACCATTTTGAGCATCCTCCATGAACATCTTGACATGTCTAAGGTCAACCCAAGATGGGTGTCCAGAATGCTTTGAAGAGGTTCAGAAAAAGCAGCGCGTTGAGTGTTAACGCGAGTTTTTGGATCTCTGTAGCGACAACAAGGAGGAAATTTTGAACAAGGAGGATTTTTACTGGAGATGAAACTTGGGTTCATCACCATGAGCCTGAATCAAAACAGGAATCTATGCAGAGGCAGAAAAGAGGCGCAAGACTACCTAAAAAATTCAAGGCTTCACAACCGGCCGGAAAGATCATGGCCACTGCTTTTTGGGATGCGGGGGGGATTTTGTTAATCGACTACAAAGAAAAAGGATTGAATATCACAGGGGGATACTATGCCACTATACTGCAATAAATAATAGTTTAAAAAAACTAAAAATACGCTTTATATAGAAAACCAAACTAAAAAAATAGAAAATAATTTTAATAAATGTAGGTAAGATAAAATTTTTATTTAAAAAAAAGCGTGAAGTGCATGGTGTCAATAGTTATAAATATTTCATTGACAGATATCATTAGAAGAAGACAGAAGAAGGATTATCATTTCGATAATATCTTAAAACACTGTTTTTTAGTTTTTTTTAAACTATTATTTATTTAATTTTTAGTTTTAGGATAATCGGTAATTTTTTTTTTCGAATTATTGCATTGTCATCAGTCTTTGATGTGTGCAAAATTTTAATGAAATCTGGCCGTTTAAAGTGGGTCAAAATCGCGTCCTTTTTTTTATTTTTTTGTTTTTTAAATTTTTTTTTTTGAATTATTGCATTGTCATCGGTCTTTGACAGGTGTGTAATATTTAAATGAAATCTGGCCGTTCAAGTGGGTCAAAATCGCGTCCTAAGGAGTCGGTTACATACAAACATACAAACATACATATACAAGTGAAACTAATATAAAGCGTATAAAAATTAAAAGATGCCGTCAAGGAAAATGTACACGAGATGTGCTGCTTTTGCGGATATAGGATTTCTTTTTCTCGAATTATTTCCGATTTTATTAGTAATTTTGGTGTTTTTATTTAAATAGAGCTAGAGTTATTGACTCGGGTGTGCAAAAATAATCCGTAGTTATTTTATATGAAAGGCACCAATTTATATAAAATAACAAATGACGAACGACAAGATACGACTTTGTGACATATCTTCTCTAATATATAAAATTCTTCTGTCACGGGGTGCGTAATCGAACTCCTCCGAAACGGCTCGACCGATTTTCGTGATCCTTAGCGAGGATATTAGTCAGGGGGGAGAATCGACTAAATGTTAAGGGTGGTCCACCCCTTAATTTTTTTTTTTTATTTTTCAGACAAAATTTTTTGTTTTTATTTTTTTATGATACATCATACAAAAATACATGCAACCCTAAATTTTCACCCCTCTACGATCAACCCCTATTTTTTTTTCTAATACATACATGGCAAAACAACGTTTGCCGGGTCAGCTAGTCTACTATAAAACATTAAACAGATGGACAAATATTTAGTACAATTCCGCCAATCTATTCATAAAGAGTTACCTCCAAAAGAAATTCGACACGTGTTTCGCCTCTCCACGTTCAATCAATTATCTATATCTACTATACCCATACCTACCTATAAAAGAGCTTAACCTGACTGACTGACTGATTCATCATCGCCGAGCCGAAACAGCTGAAGCTAGAAAGTTGAAATTTAGAAGTTAGCTTCCTTTTACAGCAGAATCACCCACTAAGGCGGGATTTTTTGAAATTCAACCCTTAACAGGGTGAAAACGAATGCATGAAACTTTTTAACGCGTGGTGCGATTTGCTTGAAACATATGAATAAATAAAATGCAAAATAAATGGACACGTAACCCTAACAAAGGAGTTAAATGGGGTATCAGAGTTTGTATGGGAACTTTTTAACGGTTGGTGTGATTTCTTAGAAACCTTGTTTAAAATACCTAAAATGCAAAATTAATGGACACGTGTTTCAGGATTTTTTTAAATAACCCTCATAAAAGAGTAAAATGAGGTATCAATATTTGTATAGAAACTTTTTAATGGGTTATTAGGTGATTTGTTTGAAAGTTACAGTAAAATTTGGCAAGGAGATAAATTGCATCATGGGGAAGGAGTTAAGCTACAATTCCTTTTAAACAAATGTGGACGAAGTCGCGAGCAACAGCTAGTAAAAAACTATATAATACTACACTGGCAAAATTTACATTATTATGACACATGCCATTAACGAAGAAGAAGAAAAGAAGAATAGAAAGGTATATGAATATACCTAATGTATATCGTATGCTAATAATATCACACGATATTGTAGATAGGGTAGCCTACATAAAAACTACCTTCACCTATTTTGTAAGTAGTTATCAAGCATAATGTGACTGTTGGATGTTACTTGTTTATTTTATCTTGGGAGGTTATAGTAAACATACTTACAAATCATGTCCTTACACATATGACCGCGAAAAGGGTCAACTCTAACGACATTGTGTTTCAGGAAGTTTATATGGGCCTACTAATTAATCTACTTAGGGCGCTGTCACACACGGCAAAGGCAAACGGTAACATAATTCCAATTGCAAAAAAATGTGTAATTGGTAGACAGGAACATTTTTTCGTGCAGTATAATCAGGCGTTTGGGTATTTTTTTTACACAGCATCATCTGACCCCAAAGTAAGCCAAGCTTGTGTTATGGGTACCACACACTGATACACCTACTACTTATAGGTGTACTTTTTTGTAAATACATACATATTATACATAGACACACCCAGACCCGAGACAAATACATGCAGATCATACAAACATTTGTCCTGCGGAAATCGAACCCGCAACCTGCGTCTCAGCCGGACCTTAGCCCAGAGCTACAGAGGTCGTCCTGTGCTTCTGCGCTGCGCATTTGAACTGTATTTCACTGTTCTCTGTATAAAACTACTATGCACATAACCTTTTTAAATACTTAATAACGTTAGAACACTACCCTAAGTAGGTATGTACTTACTATTCTATAGTTAATGCCCCCATCACATTACTCCTAGGAAACATTTAAATTACACGTTAGATTAGATACTTATTTAATTTAGGTATCTACCTATCAAGGCATCTATTTCACAGTATGCTGTATGGTGTTCGTGCTATTAGGACAACTGCAAAATCATGCGTTTACAAAACTTTGTCTTGTTTGTTATACATTTTGGAATGGAAAAGAATCTAGTAATATGTGAGTACTTATATATCTACTTAAAAAAAATATTTTAATTCTTACCCAGGTTTATTTTTTACTGGTCTTGGCTAGGTACACTAGGTCCCTTGTTATTTTATTGAAAAAGAATATGATTCTTTGAAGTGAAATCTTCTTTTAGCGCGGTACGCATATTTTTAGATGAGGTAAAACCTCTGGATTTGAGACACAGGGCTGCCGCGCTCGCCCCATTTGGTTATAAACCTTAATTCACATGTTTACAGTCTACTTTTGTATGGAGAAGTTTACTGAGTTATTCTTTGATATATTATCTACATTCTGAACAAAAACATAAAAGAATATTAAATGTATTTTTAAGTTTCTAATAACTAATAAAATAAAATTCATAAATAAAATGCAATTCCCAATAACCCAATAACCCATCTAAAAAATGTCTAAAGCGCCAAAATAAGTTTTCACTTCTGGGCGTACCTATAATACTATAAAGTAGAAGACTGAGTAAGTATAAAAGGTTTAACGCGGATATAGCTTGCTAATAGGTCCCTAATATAATTACCTACATGGCATAACAAATTATCTAAAGTTATCGCACGAATTCCATAGGTTTCAATAAAATCTATGTGTAATACCTACCTTACCTAATTGTTTTAATATTTTCTATATTAGTGTTAGTACAATTCATTAAATTATACTCTAATACCTATTATAACAATCTAGCCAAGTAGGCCAATAGTGGCAATTCGGTTGGTTCATTTCTAAATTTAGGAATGTCTAAAATATATTTTAGTTAGTCATATCATTTGTAAAACCTATTCGGTTGGTACCATCTAACTAAATAAGGAACACTTAATTAAATTAGATAAAATTGAATTAGGATAAGTTGGTAACAGCAGAATAACAATGTTTAATTTGACAGTCTAAACCTAATTTTAGCTAAAATTAGTTAGGTTGGTGCCAACCGAATTGCCACTATGACTTATTTTTATAACGTAAACTATGCCTAAGAATGTGTCCAAAAGCACTTTTTTTACTGTCTCTAGTTAAGGGGAGGAAACTTTTGTTCTTGTGTTCTTTATGAATTAGGTATTTATGAACCTTACCAAAATAAAACTATTTTGATTTTATCTACACACATTTTTTGGGGTTCCATGCCTAAAAAGAAAATAGGTAAAATATATGATTCTTCAGTTCATTATCAGTCTAAGAACTATAAAAATCAAGCTTCTAATCCAAATCAACGCAATAAAAAAACGGGCATATAAGTATGTCGCATATTTCGACACTCGCCAGTAAATCAAAACCTTTGGGGTAGGTACGTACCTACTACCCGTTGACCTAGAATCAGGATCGAAGAACCGTGATGGTGAAAAAAGTATGTACGGCACCCTCTCAGGTGCAACATTCGCACTCGACAGCTTTATTTATTTTCAGGCTCGAATACGCCATTTAATTATAGCAGTAAATATTATGATGAAGGCTATGGCACAGAATGGATCTATTTCCCGGACGGAGACGGTATCCCGCACAACGTCAGCTTAACTGGAAATGACGAGGAATTATTACCACAAGCGCGGAGCTCATTCAATGGTATAGAATATAGACTGTATATTAGGTAAATATATTGCTATTTCATCATTAGCCATAGAATATATCCACCGCCTCCTTTATCAAGTGCCACAACGACCTCCACAATGTAGGTCTGTCGGATTTAGTGGCTGTCAAGTTCAAGGCCAATATTAACGATTGATGAAGTGGATATCGGATCTTCTTGTTATGTAACGATTAATAGGTATCTAAACATAATGTAATACAATTAATGGGACAAATGAGACTGAAAAACTTTTTTCCATTATCCATACTATGACAAAAAAGTCTCAATTGTCTCATTATCTGCTTAACTCTTTCTTGTGTAAGAACATGTACCAGGAACGTAGAACGCGCAAGAATTCTCCAAGAAAGAAATGCAAAGAATGCTTGATTCGCGTGAATTGATTTTTGTTAGCTTATCATAGGAATATTACTGCTTCAGCAATTACATTTTTAAGTAATGATAATGCCGGACATCTCCCACAGCATCATCTAGCCCCAAAGTAAGCAGAGATTGTGTTATGATGAGTACCCAGTATCTACCACATGACTGATTTACTTTTGTCTTTTGTAAATACATAGGTATCTACACTAAAGTGCTATGTCTATTTCAGGAGCAATATAACAGATTCAATCCTCCTAAACGATGTGGCTGAACCAGTACTCAACATCAATGAAGATGTCAGACTTAGTACACTGCCGTTAAAAATTATAACACATGGTTGGCGATCATCCGTCGAAAGCATGGCCGTTGCTGGACCAAAAGAGGCTTATTTATTAAAACCAGATGTGAACTTGATTACTGTAGATTGGAGCTACATAGCTAGTTCCATTTTTTATCACTGGGTGGCTAACCAAACCGAAGTGATTGGTATTGAGTTAGCATCGTTTTTGGACGCCCTGTCTGTAAGATACAATGTTTCTGGGGATCAGATTCATTTGATCGGCCATAGTTTGGGTGCGCATGTAATGGGTATTGCAGCCTTTCATTCCAACTTAAGCGTTGATCGTATTACAGGTCAGTGCATTCATTACGTAGGTACCTTAGTGCCTACAGTAAGACCTCTGTGGTCGTTCGAATCCGGTCTAAAGTTCTAAACACCAATGGATTTTTCTATTCGAAAAAAGTATGTGCGCCAAATGAACGCTATACCAGTAGGTACTCTCAAACGGTAAAGGAACACATCGTGAGAAAATAGTACCTACCTATAGTGATACGATAAGAATAAAAAGAAGTGCTTTTACAATTTTATTATTGTTTTCACATTGGTTCCTTCCTTCATTCAACATCGGTCATTAAGCCCTTTTTATATCTCGATGAGTTTGAGTTTAAGTTTAGTTTTTCTTCAAGCAAACAATATTTATCGCAAAGTAAAGTAGGTACATACCTGAGTAAAATTAGGTCGATAACTAATCCTTCTCCTTTTATGAGTTCTGTTAAAAATTATGAGTAGGTACTTTAAGCTAGGCTAGTAAAGAATAACCCTCCTTGTTAGCTAAAGTGGTGTTCAAGTATGTTTTGTCCTTGTCATTCCAGTGTCAATGAATAGAGAAGGCAAACAACTCTTTATCTAGTGTTTGATTATAATGATTAAGTACCTGGATGAACGAGCTTTGCTCGGTAAAACACAGATAAAACGACGTTTTCTAAAAATGAAACCTAGCTAGATCGATTTATCGGCCCCGAGACCCCCTGCATACTAAATTTCATGAAAATCGTTGGAGCCGTTTCCGAGATTTAGATATATTATATACATAATAATAATAATAATAATAATAATAATAATAATAATACCGGACATTTCACACAGCATCATCTGGCCCCAAAGTAAGCAGAGCTTGTGTTATGGGTACCACATGACTGATATACTACTTATAAACTTTTTTTTTTTGTAAATACATTACATATTATACATAGAAACACCCAGACCCGAGACAAATACTTGCAGATCATTTTTTGCAATATTTTAATGTTTTTTTCATGGTCCTAGTAAGGCCCATTTTAAATTGAGATAAAAATAAATCATAGAAAATCGGTTTTTTTTCTTGTTACTTTTAAAATTGTTGTTGCATAACTGATAAAAACTGTAATAGTTTTAAATTCGTTCGTAAGGTTTTGATTTTATAGCTATTTTTAATTTTCATAGCTACTTTCTTGCGAAATAATGCTGGTTGAAATCAGTTTTCATTTATTGCCTCTACAGGATTGGACCCTGCTCGACCACTCTTCGAATACCCTAGCCGAGAAGAGTCAGCGAAGTTGGATTCAAAGGATGCTAATTTCGTGGATATCATCCACACATGCGGGGGGGTTCTTGGCATCGAGTCAAACGTAGGCACAGTTGACTTCTTCCCAAACAGTGGGATCCCACCTCAGCCCGGCTGCGAGACTATACCTAAAATTTTAGGTGATTACCTTATGTTATGTGCTTGCTATGCATTTTTAGAGACCTTGGCTAAGAGGGGCGGGAAAGCCAGTACCAAAGTACTATCTATGTAGGTAGTCGATTTAATAAAACTCTATTAAATCCCTGGTGACGCGAGTTGATTGAGGCTTTTAACCTCTCAGTCTCGAATTCAAAATTTCATCAAAATTTTGGCAGCACTAGACAAGGTGGCGGAAAAAATACTCAAAAATACTGCATTGTACAATATATGTAAGTTAGAATTTAGGTAGGTACCTATTAAGTAGTATATTGTACTTACGATAAACAATTTTCTATTTTCAGAGTCATGCAGTCACGGGCGTGCATATTATTATTTCGCGGAATCTATTAGAAACCCGAAAGCCTTCCCTTCCTATCAGTGTAGCAACTGGACACAGTATTTGGACAATCGTAATCGTTGTAATCGTGGTGTGTTTATGGGTGAAGGTGTGAACCGGAACATCAGTGGAAATTTTTATCTGAAGACAAATCCAAAGCACCCGTTTGGTCGAAGAAGCAAATAAGTATTTGCACTAGCAATTTTGTTCCTAGATGGCACATCATTTACCTACAAAAAAATTGTAACAGCCCTCTAAGCCCTCTTTATAAGAAGCCTTCGAGAGAGATTTAACTACATAGGGCATCGAATAAAGGAAATAAAGTAATAGAGGAACCCTTATGGGGTCAGATCGTTGTCCGTCGCGTGGAAGTATCGTGTTTAAAATTATATCAAAGACTAAGGGTCTCTTGAAGCTCAAAAAAATATTTTCGATTACAAACATAAATGGCCGTGACGTACGAGTATATCGATTGTGGTTATTACAAATCTAAATTCGTTCTTTTAACCCGCCTTTATTTTTTTGTTAAAGCAATGTTCTGGCTCCTATTACGTTACTAGTGAGAACTAACAATAGACGTGAATTCCGTTTGTGCTGGCTTCCGTAACAAGAGTTTTATTTACGACTAGCTCTACCCGGCATGCGTTGCATTGCCACAAATTTTCTCACCGTTTAAACCTTCCCTGGACTACGACAAACATTTCAACACCAAAATTAGTCAAATCAGTCCAGCCGTTCTCGAGTTTTAGCGAGACTAACGAACAGCAATTGATTTTTATTATATAGATTTGCGGCTGATTTTGGAGATTAATCTCCACGGGAAAGCTTACGCCCTCGCTCGTAGTAATTGGTGGCCGCTAGCGATGGCGACGGGCGCGGTGGCGCGGTGGCGCGGTGGCGGGAAAATAATCTAATACGGGTATTACACTACCCAATTTTAAGGGACCCTTACCCTAACTAAGAGTGGTGTAATAAGAGTTAGAGCGTAAGGATCCCTAACTAGGGCGACCGGACGGTCCCGGCAAGCCTTGCTCCCTAATCGCTCTAACAATCGAGTAGTGTAATAACACTTAGGCAGTTAGGGAACTCAGTCGTAGCGCGGCTAGCGCGGAGAGTGCTTGCGTAGGTACCTAGTGAGTGTCCATAAAATTCAACTCGAGCGACCCGGCCGCCATTTCGATGAAGAGGCATGTGTTCAAATACAGAAAAGGAGCCGAGGTATTTAAAATTTTATTGGAACTTTATAAAAATTTCGAGGAAAAAGCCACGGTAAAAACCGTAAGGAAAAAAATTGAAAATATGCGCACAAACTATGCCAAGGAATTGAAAAAGGTAAGTACATTTATTCATTGGCGTATTTACTTCTGTACCTACTTGATCATCTGCCACTTTACATTAGTTTTTGATCATCTGCCTATTAGGGTTTATAGTGGCACTACCACTAAAAATCCTTCATAAAATTAATTACTATCAAAATAGGTATGTAGTTTATTTATTAATAATTTGGATTTTTGTATTTATAGCGTAGTACCTATGTATTTAGAAATATTATTAGTAGGGAAGAGTGAGGCACATTTGACGACCTCTGTGGCGCAGTGGGCTAAGGTCTGGCTGAGACGCAGAAGGTTGCGGGTTCGATTCCCGCTACGGGACAAATGTTTGTATGTTCTGCAAGTATTTGTCTCGGGTCTGGGTGTTTCTATGTATAATATGTATGTATTTAAGAAAAACAAATGTATTTAAGTAGTATATCAGTCATGTGGTACCCATAACACAAGCTCTGCTTACTTTGGGGCCAGATGATGCTGTGTGAAATGTCCGGCATTATTATTATTATTATTATTACATTTGAACAGTTTTTGAGTAATGTAATATATTTCACATACCTAATGGTGTTATTTATCAAGATTTAGGTATAGGTCTAGAATCGTGGAAGCAGGAGTTGAGGGGGGAGGGGAGGGGGAGGGGGTACCTCCTCACCCCCTGGTACTACTCTCATTACAAGGCAGATAAAACAGGTGCCATGATACGTCTCTATCCGCGCGTGTTCAAATTCAGACTGTACACAGAGAGTAAGGGAGCCGGTGTTTAGTGCAGTGTAATAATCGATGCCCTTGCAAGGGGCCACGCCCTCCCTAACTACCGGGCCCTGAATACCGTGTAGTGTATAAACCATAAAGCACGTTCCGCGTCACCGCTCGCTTCTATTCATCGTCTGCACAAGATTGTTAACTGTAGCATTCTGATTCGATTCTACAGTAGTATAGGGCCTGCACCGCCATGATATTATATTATACATTTAAATTCAAATATGTTTTTATTTACAATGATCACTTTGAAACATCTCACATACTTACTAGTTGAATTTAGGTGCCAATTCATCCTAACCCAAGCCAGATAAGAGTTTGAGTTGAGTTTGAGTTTATTAATTAATAACAAGATGGTTACAAGTCAGTTCAATTCTCATAAATTTTACATAATATAAACACACAGTAACAAAAATTATAGATAAAATTAATAATTAAAATAAAATCTTAATAATAAATAATATAACACAATCAAATTAACTTATAAATTAGTAACATAATAATACAATATAATAAATTATTTAAAAAATTCATCAATATTATAGTATGATTTCTGAACGAGTATCTCTTTAAGTTTATGCTTGAAAGATTGCGTTGTCTGTAAACTCGTAATAGCCACTGTAGGCCAGTCAAAATTGCATATAACTTTGCACTAAATTTCCGATCCAAATTGTTTTTTTTATAAGGTTTAGGATCACTTACTGAGCATAAAATCACAAAAATCCAACTATATTCGATGTTTCCTCTTCATCTTCGTGACCCTCTTCGGAGGAATACAAAGAGGACCGTAAAGCCTCGATGAATTCTTCGTTCTTGTGGTCAAACTCGTCAACATCAACAGACTCTTCGTTGGAGTCGAGGTTCACCGTCGGTTGATTAGTACAAGTTTCCGCCGTGCAATTCTCGCAAATCACGGTGCAGTCTAAGCCTGCAGGTAAGGAATTGAACTATTAATTTTTACTACATAAACAATCGGGATATTTTTTTAATAACTTATCCCAAAAAGTGCATAGTTTCGGAGATATCGGCCAAAAACGTTTTTTCAAGATGGCGCTTGAAGCGTCACCTGGATCTGTCAGCATTTTGTGATTTTATGCTCAGTAAGTGATCCTAAGCCTTATAAAAAAAAACAATTTGGATCGGAAATTTAGTGCAAAGTTGACCAAAAAAACGTCTATTTTGACTGGCCTACTGGTAAGCTGTTGTATAATGACGGCCCCAACACGTGAACCAACTTCGACGTTTTAGTGAAGATAATGAAGAGATAAGAAGATTGAATAGAAACTCGTCCTGGTTCGTACAAAGAAAGCGCTAGGTTTTTTTGCATGATCCTTCAAAAGACGAATTTATATCAAAGTCAGTTAACTGTCAGAGGGCAGGGCAACATTTAACAACATTTTCGCAAGAAGAAGAATTATAAATAAGCTTAAAACCCTCCTAAAAGTAAACTAGTCCATTATCTTTCTGATATTGAACAACCAAAATTAATAGTGATATAGCTGCACCCACTGACGAGTTTGTGTAGCTGTCGTCAGCTGCACAAATTCGTCAGTGTATCCCTAGTAGGCAGTTAGGTTAAACTTTAGTTTCTGGATACACAAAAATGAAGAAAAAAAGGGCGTGGGGCGGGACAAAAGTACAGTGACACATGACAGGTTTTTTACGTTCCGTTCGCACCAATTTTGCACAACATGTTAAACAACAGACAACAGATACGACAAATTTGGTTATTATCTGTCAATTTTTACGTTTTGTTTCACATTTTATCAGATTTGAGGTTAGAAATGTTTTATTAGTTTATCGAAAACTAAGGATTTCCTCATGTTAAAAGTGATATATATGTAATCAGAAAGAAAACCCTACCAGATTTGAGCCTTTTCATCCTCCAATTCGTGTATCCAGAAACTAAAGTCAAGCCTTTATGAGTGTACTTACATACCGTAAACTGCTGCAACTTTGCCAACTAGTCTCAACTTTGCCTAATTGATAAAAATCCAAATAGATTTTTAAATGTCATCTATTTCCTGCTTACAATAATCAGGTAAATCCGATCATTACCGTAGCAACACAATTCAATATTATTTTACATGATAACACTAAAGTATTACTGTCAGGCTGCTGTTAACTGCTGATGCGTCAGGAACAGGCTCGCCAGCAACAGGAACAGAGGGCCTAGACATACTGCATTCGCTACGAAACGATTCCATTTCTACAATCGCCATCGCTCAAGCGATAGCGAAGTTTGATTGGTAGTTCTTCTCGGTCCTCTTGATTGCGACCTGGACCTGCTCCTATTCCATGAATTTCCTCTTCCCATGCTTCTGCCTCTGACCTCGTTTACCTCTCTCCGCAGCTCCTGGATCTCTAGAGTCATCTGTCTCATCTGTGATAGTAAATCAGGGAACGGTGCTGATGTAGAAGTTGATGCAATAGCAGCTATATCACTTGTCTGTATATTTTCCAAGATCTTATCAGCCATCGTAGCAAGGTCATCTAACTTCATGCTCTGCGCCACCGATAATACGGTCCGAACTGCCATCGGCAATCTCGCGATCCATAACCGTCTGAGTGCTTCTGTAGAAACCTGCGTGTTGGACGCTAAAGCAGACATTCTTCTTAACAGTTGCGATGGACGTTGCGTTCCTAGATCCATTTCCCCAACCAGCTTATTAAACTGCTTCTCTGCGCTCTCTTCGTACGCCGAAAGTAATCTGGCTTTCATAGCGGCAAACTTATTTTCTTTAGGCGGATCGTATATGACGTCACCTACTTGTTGTAGAGCATCCCTGCTCAGTTTCGCGATCACCATATTGTACTTTGCGCTGTCTCCTTGCTTCTGCGGGTCCATCACTGAATCGAATTGGGCAAACCACAATCTTGGCATGTCCACCCAAAATTCAGGTATCCTTGCCGATACACTGATGCTGGCCAAATCATTGACCGGTTGCGGGGCGATAACCGGTGCAGGTGCCGTTGACATAGTCTGATTTGGGTTTGTCATTGTGTCCGTTATATTTCTCACGGTTTACGAAACACTAATTCTGCGCGAGGAGTCACTCCCGATAAGATTATGTACCTACTACTCACTTTTTACTGTTCACTTTTGTTCCAAAGTTCTAAATTCACAAGTTCATAAGTATCACGTAGGAAGGTCACCAATGTAAAGAAACGTTTATCACTTTTTGTATATGTACCTTCCGATCACGTCGGACTCCAGATCAGAAGATTGTCTAACTTTGGAAATGTTATTTTTATAAATGAAATACGTAGTTGTTAATCACTCAGCGTCTATTCAGTATTCATGTAGGTACATGTACTATTCGTATGCTTGTCGGGAGTTGACTGAGGTATCCCAGCGCGCGGGACGTAAAGCATTGCTTATATTTTGCTGAGCTAAGCTGCGCTGCGATCCCTACAATGGGTTTTGATATTTTTAAAATCTAATGTTTTTAATATTGAATAGTTAATGAAAAGGCTTTTTGGCTTTATAAACATGTGTTCAAAAAATATGTTTAACCCTATCAACGTAGTATTGAATTATTTACCTACAACAAGCTGGTTATCAGTATATAATAATAGGATCAAGATCACGGGCCAGCGGAGAACAGTTTTCATCTCTTTTGGAGTTCATGGAGAGGTAAATAGTTTTTCGGTACTTATCTAGTCATTAATAATATTTTACATATGCTGTTATTATAAACTAACATTATTTATTCAAATTTTGAATCTTATTCATTACGTCGAAAGTCAATGTAAACAATGACGTGATCTCGCATCGAAATACTCAAAAGGCCCTTTGTTAACTCATGTTACAGGCTGTGTGACCTTGCAAGCCCTCGGCCTGGTGCTCAGGCAGGGTCGTTTAAGGGCTGATCTTTTGTGGCAAGACCTTAACATTACCAACACCTTGAACTCCATTGTTGGTGGTGTTCCCAAGACTTCGGATAAATTGAAAAGATTTGTAAGTAGGTGAATTTATCATGCACCACCAATATATGAACGCAATATTTGTATGCGTAACAATATAACAATAATACTTCACTATGTAATTATTTCTACCAACATTTCAAATAATATATTAACTACATTATAAGGTGTGGGCAGATTAGAAGTCGAGGACAAAAATGTTATAATGATGTTAGTTACTTATTATCTAACAAACTATTTATACTTTTAGTGATCCTTACTCTAAAATTCTCACTTTCTGTGACAAATGCCTATCCATTCCACTTGTAGTTATGTACTATTGCATTGTAAAAAATAAATTTTGTACTAAAACATATAACACTTTCTGCCTCAATATTTATGATTTGTTAATTATTTCTTATTTTTTCAGAGGCCATCTACTGCACCATCCCAAAATCCACCAGTTGAACACCTTAATTTAGACATTAGTGTAGAAGATGGTATGTACTATGGCAGTATAAGTACCCTTTAGTTTTCTCAGTACTACTTTATAAAAAACATATCTTAACTTTACCTTAAATTATAAGAGGGAAAATGTTTGTTTTTGTTTTTCAGGAATAACCATTGCCAGTGCCAGGGAGCCTAACAGTATCCCAACCAGCAGTTGATGACTGCTCTCGACCTTTCGCTCACCACTAAGAGGAGAAGCGGGATAGAAACGAGGCCCGGAGGATAGAGGTGTGGTAAGAGCTGAACAATCTGTTTAACTGGTTTGGAGATATCGCTCAAGCCACAGTACAGAGATATCTCAGTGATAGCGATGTATAGTATGTAATAGTATATTAATTATAATTATGTTATTATAAATAAAACTTGCTACGTATGTTACATTGACTCTTTTATTTCTATTATAATACAGGTGCTCATAGTCCACTGGCTTTACAATTGTAATACGGGTGGAATCAATGCAACTTATTACCCCCTGGTAGAAAGTGCTTCCTCTGAAACCTGTAAAAACATACTTATTATCTTAACATAGGTACATATTGACTGGCCTGTCAGCTCAGTTGGTAGTAACTCTGCCTTCTGCGGTGTAGGTTGGGGGTTCGATTCCCTCCCAGGATAACATTTGTGTGAAGTACATAGGTGTTTGCTCTGTGCCTGGGTGTTATAAAGTATCATAAGTATGTATTTAAAAATATATAAGTATTCTATCAGTCATCTAGTCACGATATTACAAGCTATGCTTAGTTTGGGACTAGATGGTGTTGTGTGCATGGTCCATCAATATTTATTTATTTATTTATTGTGATTGAGGTATCTTTAAAATATCCACTTACTCTTCTTTGATTTGAGATTGTTGTTTCAGGAAACACAATCCATTTCTTTATGACTAGTGGTTTAGGGCATCAACAACATCTTTAATGCAACGACTCGTCCGTAGTGTTAAATGCTGAGTAACACCCACAATTTTTTGATACCATCCTGTCGCAAAAAAGCTTAGGGCGCAAAGTATCTCAAAGAGACAAATAAAAATAAGTAGGTACATATTTGACTTTTGATAGACTCAAACCTTTTAAAAAACCTATAAACAGGTAAGTAGATAGGTAGGTAACCGAATAGGTACAAAATAAACAACACAAACACAACACAAATCTGCTGATTTCTACTACAGCTGATTAAAAATCGCCATTTTGTTTCGTTTTCTACAGGGTTTTGACATTCGCTAGGTTTTCTATCAGAAGAATCGAAAACTAAGCGATAACGATTGTCAAAAGCGACACTTGGCTACGCATTTGTATGGAAGTCGATGTTCGTTATTGTCGATTCGTTTCATGGAATCGAAAGATGGTTAGGTACTTGCCTACCAATTTTCTATTCGCTAACAATAGATCACGTGATATTTCGATAGCTTATGTCAATCCCATACATTATTGTTCTTTTCTACAGGCGACATCGCTAATAGAATGTCACTTTGTCTAGGCCCTCAGGCTCGCCAGCAACAGGTCCAGGCTCGCCAGCAACGGGAAGAAAAGAAACGCTGGCAGGAGGAACTGGTTCACCTGCAGGACGAACAGGCTCGTCGTCAGGAGGACCAAGCTCGCCAGCAACAGGAGGAACTGTTTCGCTGGCAAGAAGAACAGACTCGCCTTATAAAGGATCTGCATGGAGCCTTTGGCAAGGAGCTTCAGGATGTTAAGGAGCAAATCCAGCACCATGATAGCCGAATTTCTGAAGCAGAAACCCAGATCGCAAGTGTAAAAAAAGCTGTGGATCTGCTGAAATCTGAAGATAGAGATATTACTCCTATGGTCTCTTCATCGTCAGCGCGAGGATTTAAGGTGCCACCATTTGATGGAGGTTCTTCGTGGTCCGCCTATAAAATTCAGTTCGAAGCTGTCGTAAACGCAAACGGATGGACGAAGTCGCAGGCTTTAACTGCACTAACATTAGCCTTGCGTGAACAAGCACTCACTGTTTTGGAGGCCCTGGGAAGTAACATCAGTTATGAGCAGCTGCTGGAAGCACTAGAATCTCGATATGGTGACGCACATCTAGAACATGTTTTCCGCGCTCAATTAAAGAACAGGATACAGCGCAATTCGGAGAACCTGCAGCAGTGGGCCCTGGAAATAGAAAAGCTGGTTCGGAAGGCTTTCCAATCTTCACCTGCCCTTATCGATGGGAACTTGGTTCAAGCATTCGTCGATGGGATACGTGACTTGGAAGTCAGAGCTACGGTGAGAGTTGGCCAGTCTTTAAAGAACGCCTTGGCCCATGCTTTGGAGGTGGAAGCTGTACGGATGGACACTCGAGCACATCGCATCAGAGAAGTAGTGGAGTCCAGCCGCGACGGTCGTCCAAAGTTTAGTCCGAAATGTTATAGGTGTGGAGAAAAGGGTCATCTAAGGTCCAGTTGCCCGAAACGAAACAAAGAGAGTAACGCCAGATCTCAAGAAGGACAGGTGGTGAGCACCTCCGCTCCCCAGCAGCAGGGAAACGAGTAAATGCCAGGACCGCGGGGCGGGTGCTGGCTGGTATTGAAAAAGCCCTAACAGTTTCGAATTCACAAGCCCACGATGGGAACAGCCAGATCATCAAAGGCCAAATAAATGGAACGACCTGTAAAATGACTGGATACTGGTGCTTCTCGTACAGTAGTGAGTAGTGGTGGTTAATATATCATATAGCAACAAAAAACACCGTGCTTATCGTAGATAGCAAATAGCAAATGATATCTTGGCGCTCAGTTGTTGCTATTTGCTTTTGCTTATGTTATGCTTTTGCTTGTCTAATAGCAATAGCATAACTAACACTCTCTCTCTCTATCATCTGTCCGTCGCAACTCGCAAAGCAAAAGCAAACGCAAAGCATCATTCATTCATAAAAGCATAAAGCAAAAAGCACGGTCAGTCTCATCTCAGTCTAGCGATGAGACGTACTTGTAAAATCGAGTACCAGGGCTTCCAAGTACGTCCACATGTAAAAACCAGGGCCAAAAACCAGGTACAAAATACTTTCAAGTATTTTGTAACGTACGAGTACGAATGGGCCGGCGGCGGCGGGCCGGGTGGCGGGCGCCACGCACTTGAAAGTAAAATACTTGCATTACTTGCATAGGAAATTGATGCGAACCCGCATGAGAATAAAGTTCATAATTGTGTTTGCGGAGAAAATACTTCCAAGTACAAGCATTCGACTAAAAATACTTTCATAGAAAATTCATCCATGTCACCTTTAATATAAGGAACAAAATAGTGTCAACAAAAATATACTTTCCCGAATACTTGGCCTCGCACATAATAAAATACTTGCATAGGAGATTAATCCTTGCCAGTCTTGTAATAAGGAACAAAATGGCTGTCAGAAGTCAGTCATCGCATCGAGTCCGCGGCAAGCCCCGAATACCGAATACCTGCAAGACCTTCAAAGTATTTCGACTCGTACCAGGTTTCCGTACTCGCAAGCAAATACCAAGTATAAAAACCTGGTCGAGTAAATACGTCTCATCCCTATCTCAGTCGTCGCATGCTAACGATTGTGTTCGGTCGCGCGCGTCATCGCTCCGCGGGCGGATTCGCGATCTCGGGCAGCTCACGTAAAAAATAGGTAGGTATACCTACTTACCTTACTACCCATTTTGATTTGTGGTTTTTCGGTGTAAACAGCGATTGGACACGCAGTATTGACTATAATTGTGTAATAAAGGACGATTGATTGAGACTTGAGATATAGTGTTGTTGTTTTGTGTGTTTTATTCACCATGGGTAAATTCGCGATCTCGGCCGGCTCACGTAATAGGTAGGTATACCTACCTACCTATTTTGCTCTGTGGTTTTTTGGTGTAAACAGTGATTGGACACGCAGTATTGACTATAATTGTGTAATAAAAGACAATTGATTGAGACTTGAGAAATAGTGTTGGAGTTTTGTGTGTTTTATACACCATGGGTAAATTCGCGATCTCGGCCGGTTCACGTTATAGGTAGGTATACCTACCTACTTATTTTGCTTTGTGGTTTTTCTGTGTAAACAGTGATTGTAATATTTCTATGCTGTTTTGCCGTAAAAAAAAAGCATGTTAGAAAAACGCTATTAAAATAACATGCTTACGGAAGAAAGCAAATAGCCATAAGCATGTTATTGCCTTGTAGCAACTCTGAACACTACTAACGTGAACGACATATTCTTCGACTGCCCAAAGTTGCGACGTTCTTTATATTATCTTCTTCCTCCTGAAATCCCACGTCCTACTTCTTTGAAAAATGTATTATACTTTACCTTCTCCCCAAAAGTTATTTATAGTTTGTGTAAATTTATAACCGTAAATAAAATTAAATTGTAATTGTATATTCAGAATTAGTGTTTATCTTTTTATGTTTATTTATCATAGTTGTATACGTAATGTTTATATTGTGCTGTACATAGTTTAGTTTTGTGTTTTAGAAAAATCAGTTTGGATACTAAAGTGTTTTGGTCGACTCTCCCCTGAAGGTTACCGTTAATATTTTTCATTTACCAACATCTCCATCCTTTTTTATGACACTAACATGACACGGACACTGGCAGAATTGTGACAAATAAAGTCGCAGACGCCAACAAAATAAGAAGAAGAAGAATAGAAATAGAAGAGATTATTTTTGGTCGGCCTGCGAAGCAGACAATGCGCTCTTATTTTTTTTCTCGATTAATTTCCGGTTTTATTACATACTAATTTTGGTGTTTTTATTTAAATCCAGCTAGAGTTATATTGACTGGTGTGTAAATAATTGGAATGGAAACTATGTAATTCGAGCAAAGTCCGTAGTTATTCTATATGAAAGGCACCATTTATTAAAATAACAAATGACAACGACAAGATACGACTTTGTGACATACTATAAACACTTGACTGACACTGGCAAAATTGACATTATTATGACACATGCCCATGCCATTAAGGAAAAGAAGATTTTTTATTCGTCCGTCTATCCAGTGTTGCCAGATTTCGCGGCATTTAATCAATCAATAAATGGAGAAATCCTTGATAATGTTATTTTGTTAGCAGTCGACGAATAACATATATTTTTTTTATAATAAAAGCTTTAAACCTACATAATAGAACCATTAATGTTAATACAGTTAATAAATCTAGCCGTTTTTACTATGTTGCTTGAAGTTGAAGTGAATACTTCTTTTAACGCGGTACGCATATTTTTAGATGACGTTAATCCTCTGGACTCGCGACACCGTTACCGAGACGCAGCCGGCTGCCGCGCTCGCCCCAGTTGATTATAAACCTTAATTCACATGTTTACAGTCTACTTTTGTATGGATAAGTTTACTGAGTTGGGTTCTTTGATATATTATCTACACTCTGAACAAAAACATAAAAGAATATTAAATGTATTTTAAAGTTTCTAATAACTAATAAAATACAATTCATAAATAAAATGCAATTTATAATCCAATAACCCTAGTACCCATCTAAAAAATGTGCAACCCGTTTTTTTTATTTTATTACTGAGACTCTACAGGAAAAATAACATTACATGCTTACAGTATTCACTTTCAATATATTAATTATCAAGGATTAGTTATGTATGTTTTATTTCCTGTTGAGTCTAAGCAAAAAATAGGTTATCATGAGCGTATATTACGTAATTTTGAATTAAGCAATGTAGTCCAATTTATAAAAAAAAAAACATTTTGGTATCAAAAAAATTGGGCGATTTTACGCTACTTTTTGTATTATTTTTGGCGATTTGGACCGAGCTTCATCTGGCAACACTGCGTCTGTCTTCTCTTCGGCTCAGTCTTGCCAGAAGGTTACTTTTGTAACCTTTTAGGTGATTTTTAACTCTGTCAGGTTACTTCTAGGTTACTAGACTCAAAAGGTTACTTATAGGTGATTTTTTAGAATTTGCAGTTTTTTTTCCTAAACGAAACCAACATGAAAAGAAACACTCTTTTATATTTTATTAAGCAAAATTAAGCAAATTTAGTTTGAAACATAGTAAGTGTGACTACTAAAAAACACGTCTTTCTCTCTCAATATTATACCAAACCTCAGATCACCAAAGCGCTCAAAATGCGAGTAAGCGATCGCTTACTCGCATGATCAATCGGAACTTTCTTGTTCGAGTTCGTTTGCTTGTCGCCTCTGATGGCATTATTGTTTGTCGTGAAGTTTTACCTTTAAATCACATAATTCGCTAGAGTGTCGCTTATGTATGTTTTGCCCTTGTCATTCTAATGTCAAGAAATGGAGATGGCAACAAATTTAGACAATTTATTCATAAGCTCGTGTGTGTTTAGAATTATAACATATATTAAAACATTCTAAAAGTGTTTAGAAGTGAAGTAAGTAGCTGAATACAACATTAAAATAAAAAAAATACCTTTTATACCTAATTACTAAAATAATTACGTTTTTAAAACTAAAAACAAAACCAACTTAATTGAATTAAATTTGAACCCATAAAAATACCACCGAATTGAGAATCTCAATAATAAAGCAAAATATCGAAATTCGTTTACTTGGATGATATATTTTTTCCATCTATTTTGATTTAAAAACCAAACTACTGAACTGATTTTTATAAAATTTCCATGTGACCAATCGGAAAGTAGGTAGGTATACCCTACGTGTTTTTTTTTTTATTTTTTTTTTTCGATTCATAAATGACGGAGCTATGAGGTAACAAATATATAAAATTTACAACCGAATTGAGAACCTCCTCTTTTTTTGTAGAAAAATATGAAAGGTTACATTTCGGACTGAAAGGTTACTTTTAGATCTAGTTTAGGTAACTTTTGACAAAGACCGGCTGGCAACACTGCTTCGGCTTTATAGTTTATTTATTTGATTTGATTTGATTGAACTTACCGTAAGGAAAATCTCTCGCTCGATCTCATCGAATTGATTGGAAAAATGAATAAGAAACGAAATGTTAATTACATTAAACCAGAAGACCCAGCGTTTCTAAAAATACTCAAAAAACAAGCTGGTTACGATGACCGAAATCATAAGTTTGATGAACTTCAAAATGAGGAAAAAGACTTTGTAGATGATGATGATAGCGAACAACCACAAGTCGTAGTGCTGAAGAAGGGTGATCTTACTGCTGAAGAAGCTGAAACTGAAAGGCTAAGATTAGAGAAAGAAGAATCTGAAATAAAGGCAGATTTGAGTCAAAAAGTATTGTTCAAATCTAAAAACAGTGTGGCTACAGATGTCAGGAAACGAAAGGGTAATTCCAAAAGTAAACTATCTAAGGAAAAGAAAAGTAAACAACTACTGTCATTTAATGATAGTGATGAAGATGATGAATTATCATAGGATTTTGTGTTACCATTTCTCAAAAAAATATAATCTTAATAATGTGATGGTGAAAACTGTTACTAGCCTTAAACCCAAATACTTTATTGTAGTGTTAGCCACCATACCAGCAAGAGCTAGTCAAGTATTGCATTCATATGTTAGAAAATTTTACAACAACTGTATAATACATTAAATTAAAAAACAAAATTAGCAATAGCAAGTACTTGCTTGTTCAAGAGCCTGGCTTTCTTGCCTTTTATATGGAATTATGAAGTAGCTCTCCAAGTTAAGTTGAGGCACAAAGTTGCTTACAAAGATGGCCTAAGAAATTGGAGAACACCAGAATAACTGACATAAGCACACTAGGATGAAGAATGAAACGCTAGTACATAGATCAAAGATATCTTTTAAAGGGTTTTATAAATCAAACTCTGTGTTTTGTTTCTAAGAAATCCATTACTTAAAGCAAAATGTAACAATAATTAAGTAGATAATCATTATAAACAATAGCTCTTATAGGTACTGTTTGTACCAGAATTATTTTTTCCAAGATAAGTATAACAACAATAATTACTTATAACTTAATCTTTATCTTAGATTATTATATTTAAATGTTTTAAACATGACAACTTTTACATTTTAATTTAAATGGAATAACTGTCTACGTATCTACAACAATCATTAGGTACTTCATTACATCATGTCTTCACTCACAGTCACATCTCTAACTAACTAACCAACTACATATACACAAAAATAAGTTAAATGTAATATATAAATGCAATAAAAAAAAATACTTTTAAACTATTACTAATTGCTCATGATGACTAATCCCCAGGGCATTGTAGAATCCATTAAGATTACTAAGTAGAAGTAGAGCCAATTTTATTTTGTGACAGAGGCAAAGTGATAGAGCTCACAAGAGAGATTATTACAGTTTAATATTTCTGTTGCCAAGGAGTTATGGTTAGTCTGGAGGTCTGATATACATATATAGTCTGTGATGCCAGTGGTGATGATTAACAATTGGTATGCCTTTGCCAGTGCTGTCACCATTTTAAATACATAGTTAAAAAATATAAATGATCTTTTATTCTTAAATCTTACCTAGACTACCTTGAGAATGTTACAAGAAAAAAAGAGAGACAATTTCAAAGGTCATAGTAATTTGGAACCTTTTGAAACATACCAATATTTTGCATAGAGGTAAGTGTTCCATACATGCCAACTCAACAAGTCCATCACCCCATATACAACCAGATACCAAAGTTGCTGCCGGCCACTGAGAGTTGTCAAATTATGATGCATGGATCAACAAATGGATGGACTAACAAATTATAATGACTCCATCATCATCACCCTAAAGAGATAAGCTTTAAGCCTTATGATTACTATTCTAATAAAATACAGGTATTTAAGGTCTTTGTAACAGACCTGCACTATTTACAAATAAATGCATAGTAAAATACTTTGCAGTACATACATAAAACATACACAATTTGACTTGTACCTATATCTAATTCTTATGACCACTGTGACTTAACTCTCAAGAAAGAACCAGTGTTGCGACCACATATCACGCTTCACCTACAGATAGATCAGCGCTCCCGACGCGCCCGCTTGGCTCTTGCTGTTTGTGTGCAATTTTGTTCTTCATCTTCTCTTCTCTTAGTTGGTGCATGTGGTCTCTGTAATTGACTTTGCGCAGTCAGTTGAAGTTGCAATGCATTTGAGTTCAATCTCTCAGCCAATAACAATGGCTTCAAGGCAGCCATCTTGTGGCTATAAAGAGTAACCTTAGGTCTGCTGTTCACAGCTGCAGTCAACTGCTCACGAACGCTCATCTCAGTGTTTTCTGTACTATTCCATTTCCCATTGTTTTCTGTTTCTGATTTTTCTTCTGATTCTTTAGATTCCATGTCATCACCTGTATCAGGTTTGCAGATTATGTGAACTTGGGCTCTAACTTCTGCATCAAACTTGGAAATAGTGCTCACAAGAGGTTTAGCCCAACCAATATGAAGTATAGGAGTTTGGCTACCTTCTTCCCATTTGCAAATGCCATCGTAGAACCTGTAAAATATTTTAATTATACATCAAACTACTGATCCAACTTGTGCAATTAATAACTGGTGCTTTTTTTCTAATTTATATATGTACAAAGGACTATGAAAATATGCATCCACATGTTAAGGTGATTACCTGAGTAATGAAGCAAAGCATTCTGGATCTTTCAATATAGATCTGGCAGAATGACCAGAACTCTCAGCTTTCATTAGTTGTGGGATCAGTTCATTGGCAATCTCAGAAAACTCCTTGTATATTTCCTCATCATCCCGTGAATAGTTGTAACTGAAAGATGACAATTTGTTTTGGTTATCCGGCCTATCCAATACAAACTAAAAGATACGCTGACATTAGAGCTATGGTGGTAGCACCGTTGCCTTTTGTTCATAAGCTTCGAACGTGGTCATGCACCATTAGATTACTCCTTTCGAAAAGTGCGAGTGCGCAAGGTCAGTGGTTTTAAACGGTGAAGGTAAACTTTGTGAGGAAACAGGCACATCCTTGAAACTGTAATTTGAAGGTGTGTGTCATTGGTTAGGATTCCTATAAAGGGCGATGGGCTTGCAACCTGTCACGTACGGGGATATTAACTACTGTGCAAAGCGTGGACATTGTCATATATAATGTTTAGACATGCCTCTGAGTAACCTGCTGTTAGAGATTCTTTAAGAATTAAGTAACTAAATATCTGAAAAGGTGTCTTGTCGGCAGATCCCGGGAATTTCAAACGTGAGCATGTTTGCTATCATGTTTATGTACAGTTTTAAATAGATAACAAACACTAACTGCCGTATAACATCTCCAGCACTGGCCCAAGCATTGAACGCTTCTTTATACATTTTATGTTGATGGTAATACCCTCCCTGAAGAGTGTATGGGTAGACATGTCTGTCTTCATAATGTATTCTGGAGGCTCTGATTGCTTGAGTGTACAATGTGGCTGAGTCAGGTCTTGGCTTGCCATCCACCTTTAAGCTTAGTTCTGATGGTGGCGGCACTTCTGTGTCAGTAGATCCATTAGGTGTCCTCATATATTCATTCAGGTCCCCAAGATTGCCCAAAGCCATAGGATAGGCATCTAAATGACCTGAAAAAGAACGCTTAGATGAGTCTAACAATGGTCAAAACCACCCAAGATTCGGATAATTTGGCTTTATGATGTTCATTTGTTTAATTAATTAGGTTTTCTTAGATAATTAGTCAAATAAGTCAAATTTGGGTCTATAATTAATCAGAGTGTGAATAATTTTGAAAGTTAGGCACATACATAAAATCAGTTTCCCGATGGGATATAGGCTGGGCCTACAGTTTTCACTTGCTACGATTCTGACGTACCTACTTTTTTGCATCATGCTCTCATCGCATTCTTTATACTTACTCTTAACGTGGCCTTTCTCTAACACATGCCCAATTTCTATTTCTAAGTATACTTACTTTTGGGGATTGGGGATTTGGGGGTGTGTAAGGTGTAAATAAATTGAACTAAATTGAACCAAAATAAGGTGTAAATGAACTGAATTGAATTGTGTACCCCGTCGCCAAGGTCTTCTCTTTCCAGCTTTACCCATTCACATGTTTCGATAAACATCATTCATTGTCTACATGCCTAAATCACCTATCATACCTTTCTCACTCTTCATCACCACGACTTCATTCACTCCACAACGCTCTCTTCTCACTCTTATCATTCAAAGTTTTGACGACCTCTGTAGCGCAGTGGGCTAAGGTCCGGCTGAGACACAGAAGGTTGCGGGTTCGATTTCCGCCGCAGGACAAATGTTTGTATGATCTGCAAGTATTTGTCTCGGGTCTGGGTGTTTCTATTCTATAATATGTATGTACAAAAAAAAAGTATGTAAGCAGTAGGTATATCAGTCATGTGGTACCCATAACACAAGCTTGCTTACTTTTGGGCCCGATGATGCTGTGTGAAATATCCGGGATTATTTATTTATTTGCAAAATATTTAAATATTTTTTATAACCCATTGTCATCAATCAACAATGAACACGAAACTGACCAAAATAGAATAGAATAGAATAGAATATATCTTTATTGTACACCTTATATAATAAAACACAAAATATCAGAATTTAATTAAAGTAAAAGTATTTAAGTGGTACAATGGGCGGCCATATCGCTTGAGAGCGATCTCTTCCTGACAACCTTTGGATGGAAAGGATCGTATTAAGTTGAGTGGACGGCGCGGCGTACATTAAGCTAATTATAAATTATATAAATAAATAAAATGAATATTTAACTAAATACTACATACATACACATAAATAAAAATAAATACATAAAAACTTACAAACTAAAGTGATATCTATGAGACTGATGTGAGATAATGATGGTATACCAAGTTTTTGAAGATAGGTAAGGATTTAGCATACCGGATGGAGACAGGGAGTTCATTCCAAAGCTTCACAGCCTGCAGGGTAAAAGAGCTCCCATAGTAACAAGATGTATGAGAAGGAGTTTTAAGCTGCAGGGTTTCAGAAGAACGTAAGGATCGAGAATTGGAAAGATGGAGGAACTCAAAGCGCTCCTTAAGGTAAACTGGAGTGGAAGGAAGAAACATAATGGAGTAAAGAATAAAGAGGATGTGAGTATTCCGGCGAAGACGAATCGGTAGCCACTTAAGTTTATATCGGAATTCAGAGATGTGGTCGTACTTACGCAAGCCAAATATGAATCTAATAGAAACATTTTGAAGACGCTCAAGTTTATTGAGTTGGTCTTCAGTTAAATCAATGTAGCTGACGTCGGCCTAATCTATGATAGGGAGCAACAATGATTGTGCTAGCGCAATTTTAGTGGACGTAGGTAGAAAGTTTCGCAACCGTTTCAGAGAGGTAAAGGCAGCAAAGGTCTTTAAGCTTACCGCTGTTAACTGAGGTGCCCAAGATAGGTGCCTATCCATGAGTACACCTAAGTTTTTAACCACTTCACTAATTTGTATGATAGTGTTATTGAACATAACTCGCGGGAGGCTAAGCCAGTCGATCCGAGACAACATTCTTGAGCTTCCTATAATAATTATTTGAGTTTTAGATGGATTTACTCTGAGACCGTATACTTTGCTCCACTCTAAAATACTCGCAAAGTCAGTGTTAGTACTGGCGATGGCTTCAGCTAACCACTCGACAGGAGCTTGTGTATAAATTTGTAAATCATCTGCATAGAGGTGGTAGGAAGAAGAGAGACGTTTAGATATAGAGTTTATGAATATAGCAAAAAGAAGAGGAGATAAAACGCCGCCCTGAGGAACACCAGCACTCACTTGACACCAGGATGAATAAGTGTCATCAATGCGAATTTGTTGCCGACTACCATACAGGTAACTACGAAATCAGTCAATTACTGTTGGAGATATGTTATAAGAGCGGAGAATAGCTAATAGAATATCATAGTCCACATTATTGAAGGCATTACTAAAGTCCAGAAGGGACAAAACAGTTAATAGACCGTTTTCCATGCCAAGTCTGATATCATCAGTAATTTTGATGAGAGCAGAGACAGTTCTATGACCTGAGCGAAAACCGGACTGATAGGGATTAAGAAGGACATTTGTGTTAAGGAAAAGGCTGAGTTGCTGGTGAACTAAGCGCTCAAGGACTTTGGAAAGAAACGATAGAATGGAAATAGGGCGGTAATCAGAGAAGGAAGATGGATTTGATTTTTTAGGAAGGGGAGTTACTTGAGCCTCTTTCCACAGGCCAGGAAAGGTTCCAGAATCAATGGAAAAGTTAAGAAGGTATGCAATGACGTGGACTATGTCATCTAGGATAGGTATAATCATTTTTTTACTAATACAGTCTCTACCGACAGCATTCGATGAGATAGCTGAAATGCTCTTTATAACATCACAATCAGTGAATTGATGAAACACAAATGGTGGGAAGTCAGGAGTTGGAAATAATGAAAGAGAATTTAGAGTTTGCAATTTAGTTAGTCCATCAAAATTAGACGAAGATGAGAAATGAAGGTTTAAGGAATCAATATCTAAATCTTTTTGGGAATTATGTTGGCGAGGCTTTCCAACTCCTAGTGACCGAAGAAATTTCCATACTTTTGCAGGATCGTTATTTTTTACAGATTCATGGATAAATCGGCGTTGTGCATCCCTACACACCCTATTGCAGTGATTTCTAACGTGAGTGTATTTCTCCTTATTTTCATCAGATGGCGTACGCTTGTATCTGACCTTAGCAGCGAGTTTCTTGTGCATTTCTGCTCGTATTTGATCAGTAAGCCAAGGTGCGGGAAAATGTTTCATTTTAACTCTACGGATAGGAGCATGCACGTCATATAATCGAGTTAAGATGCTGTTAAAACAATCTACCTTTTCATCAATGGTGGCGACATTTAAAACCCCAGACCTGAAATAGATACCTACCCATTTCTATAAGTCTGTACTTTGCTAAAATTAGTGTGAATTGCATCAAAATGAAAATAAATTGGCAAAGGGCATGTGACCACGTACAGTGAAAGCTTCCGAAGTCGGTTATGGTCAGGTTCTAAACCAATCCATCACCTTTTTTGGCATCACCTAATTAGTACTTATAGCAAAAAAAAATAGTTGTCTGTAAAGTCGGTTTACGGCCGATAATTTTACGTGATAACGTCGTAAGAAAACATTGATGAACCGATCGTGCCTCTCTATCGCTTGTTCCGCGCTCTCGCTTGCACGCTCGGCTCAGGCGGAACGTGACCATGAGTCATGCTTTTTCGTGCGTGCAGCCGGCGTTCATCGATTTATAAGACGTTATCACGTCAACATTTTGAATTTTTTTTAAGGTTTAGTCAGGCTAATACTCAAATTCTACTAAAACCATACTGTTCCTGATAATTTTTCTTGTACATAATTTCATTATTATATATACCTATCCAACTATTTTGTAAAACATTTGGGTTTTCTCCAAACAGCAGTTTAACCGGTAGGGGGTCGAAGACACTGACCTCTATCAATAAAAGCGGTTAAGTGCGAGTCGGACTCGCCCATGAAGGGTTCCGTAGCAGCTAGTAACATTATAAAAGTTCACGTAGTTCGTTGTAACTTTGATCGATGTTTTTATAAGTGTAGGTATTTTTTTTAATTAAGTTATTGATAAGTAAACATTCTAGTTCATACTAGATACCCAAAAAGGAAAGTCACATTATGAGACACACATTTTTTTAGTTTTTTATTTCACAGATTTGGTGAAAATTGGTTAATATTGTAACGTCAAACCATGCCGCTAATTCATTGGTAGTTTGGTATGGATCGGCTCCCACTATCACTTTCAATTTATCGATATTTACTTTAATGGCGGGCCTTTTTCGTTGTTCATTCTTTATTTTGAAATTTTCACTACGAAAGCCATTAAACCAAAAACGCACGGAGCGTTCATTTGCCGTGTCGTGATATTGTGGGCTGAATCTGCATCGTTTTTCCATGTAGAAAAAATATTTCAAAATAGTACTTTAATTTTCGATATATCTATTCACTATCTGTGCCCCGCGGTAACAAACAAAAAAAAAAGATATTTTCCTGCAGTAAAACGTAGCTTATGTGTTAATCCAGGGTGTCGGCTAACTCCATACCAAATTTTATTAAAATCGCTCCAGCCGTTTAGACGTGAAGATGTAACAAACATACACACTCACACACTCACAAATTTCGCCTTTATAATATTAGTGTGATGTGATTAAAACTGAATGTAAAAAAAATTTAAAGCCAAACAATCAAATGTCATATTTTTTTAAACATTTAGAATAAAAACATTTAGGATTTGACGACCTTTGTTGACGGTGACGTTGACGACGTACGTTCGGTTTCTATCTCAGATCAAATAATTAAAAAGACGGAGTACCGTGAACAACCAAAGTGAAGCCTCAAAACAGAGCTCTTTTATGTAAATACACACACTCATACACCCAAACCATGCTTCTTTCTGTTAGTAAAACTTCTTAAACCTGATCCCTATGTTACATTTATTTATTATCCCACTTGTGCGTCTTATTATTGACGACCTCTGTGGCGCAGTGGGCTAGAAGCCTAGTGAGACACAGAAGGTTGCGGGTTCGATTCCCGCTGCGGAACAAATGTTTGTATGATCTGCAAGTATTTGTCTCGGGTCTGGGTGTTTCTATGTATAATATGTATGTATTTACAAAAAAAAAAGTATATAAGTAGTATATCAGTCATGTGGTACCCATAACACAAGCTCTGCTTACTTTGGGGCCAGATGATGCTGTGTGAAATGTCTGGGACTATTATTATTATTATTATTTGATTTTTTCATTGATATCTTTCACAACTCTTTCAATCAATACTTTTATATACAGCTTGCTGACGATGCTGAGTTGGCTGCATTAATCCTATTATTATCTATAACTAATTTTATCAGTTTTAAGTAACCCATTATTGAGAGGTAATATGACAGCTTCCACAAATAATTTGGCTGTCATTCAAACATAAATAGAGAGGCAGTACAGCCGACTTGCAATGTTGTTGGGCCCAGCTTTAGAATCTCAACAGTAATCCTATCGTACCCAGCCTTTCCTAATTTAACTTTTTTAAGCATTTACAATTTAATTCATGCATGCATGCATTTTATCTTGATTTTCATTCAGAACTGAAGTAGGTGTTACTGCCTCTTTAAACAGACTTTCAAAAAACCTCTTATTTCGTTCATTATGAGAAAGTCTACATGAATCCCACTCAGAGATATACCCTTGTGTCTAGTACTTTCTTTCTCATAGTTTCGTCTACAATCCTATCAGATAAGCTATTAGATGTATGTTGTAAAAATGTTCAACTCACCGCCATCATATAACATCCACAGTAACTTATACTGCATTTGTGCCACTTCATCAACATCTATAGTCGGTGTCAGTGATGGATTAATTGATGAAACCAATGCAGCTAGCTCCATTATACGAGTGCATACTACCGGTTTGCCAGCCACGTACAGCCATGAGCGAGCCTGCACATTGTCTTCTACTGATCTACCTCTCTTGTCCTCATTTCCTTTACCATGCCATGTTACCTGAATAAATATTGTTTTAATAATTGCTTTCTAATTTTCATAATAAGTAGGTTAAATTAAATTAAACTAAATTTGGACTGTAAGTAGATATAACTTACTTCTGCTGTTTCTGTCCCTTCTTTGCCAAAAACCACCCAAGCATGATCTTCTGATAAAGCAAGATGCACATCCTGTTTACCCAACACTTGGCACCCTGCAGTGACAGCAAATGCGACACCAAAGCAGTCAAGTTTATTTCCAGTTAGAAAACTGTAAATGGATTGCAAATGAGCTCGATCCTTATAGTAGCTGCGAGTCAGAGAGTTCCAAACAACGTCAGCTACTCGCTTTATCAGATCGCGAGTGGCATACGCGCCATTCAGCAGCTTGTTGTCGACGCCACTACGCATTAGCGATACAAATCGATTATGGAGATTATGCACTTCCTCCCAATCTACAGATCGGAACTTGAGATTATTGGCTACTAAATTAACATCTTTGTCGGTGGATTTCATGTTCGTTAGATTGTTTTCTACTGCACCAACAATGATGGAAAATAATGCCAAGTCCGCTTCTTTGTCACTGCGTAGTTGTTCTTCAAAGAGAACACATACTTTCTGTATGCTATCAATAGGAAAATAACGTTTGTAATCAGTTATTCCAGTCATAGTGAGTTTTTTTCTTATTTTCCAAATAAAGCCGGCCGGAGATCATAACACCACCATTTGCACACCATTGCATTTTATTATTGTTTTGATTTTATTTTGAAGTGGATATTTACACGAAATAATTTTCAAATAAGATAGTGTCTCTTTTTCTATCTTTGGTACAACGTACAACAAACGTCATATTAGCTGTGGTACGTACAATGTGAATGGGTACGTTTAAATAACCACTGACATACTTATTCATATCATTCATTTGCGGCATTCAGTTGATTGATCATCACGCACGCTGACTCTGTTACGGAATGAATGTCCAGCCCCAAAAATATTTTGTGGTATCCACAAACTATAGGATGTTGGATGGTATCCTTATCCATCAGTCACTTCGGTTTATTTATTGAATGAACCCACCCAAACATCCTTAGTTCATCAAGGATCAAGGATGATTGGGGTCAATTAATTTGCATCTTATAAATAATTATAATAATACCAGACATTATTTAGTTTAGGTATCAGTCACAAACTATAGGATGCTAAGTATCAGTGCACTAATATTTTTGGGGTTGCTGGATTTGTTTTACTGACTGATAGTCTAGCTCTTGAAATGAATGTTGACATTACATAACTCAGCATGACATTCTCTCTCCCATTGTCATTGTCATGCAAATGCCAGCCATACATACATAATTATCGTGTTTTTGTTGATGTGGTAAAATAAGAAGTCGTAGTAGAAAGAAAACAAAGATTTTTATTTAATTCTGAATCAAACTCTGTGATGTATCAGTCGATTAATATCGATAAAGCTACAGAAATTCTCAAAAACATTATTGACACCAACCGCTGTTCTATTTGGTAAATAGTGTGTCCAATGTAACGGTTTTCCGTCGGTACCTACTTCATTTTTACAGCGGACTACTTCAGTGAGCTAAAAGTTATGTTCTTATTTTGTTAGTGACAAGTCAAATGGAAAGCGTATGAGATATTCTTGTGGACACACGAGTTGTGACGAATGTGTGCCTGCGACTGAGAGTTGCCCGATCTGCCTCACTCCCCAGGACTCATCAACTTTCACTGTTCCATCAGTTGACAAACCATATACACAGAGGACTCAGAATGCTACTTCTTTATTAAATGCATTTGAAACTGGATTTAATGTCTATGGTAATTTAATGATGTCATTTATTGTCTTATTTTATGATTAAATAATAATAATATTGGACATTTCACACAGCATCATCTAGCCCCTAAATAACAGAGCTTGCGTTATGGGAACCAGGTGACTGATATACTACAAAATTTCACTTAATATACATGGAAAAACACCTAGACTCAAAAAATATAATATGTCCCTTGGCCGGAATCAAAACTGCAACCTTCTGCATCTTGAGCTAACCTTCGCCCACTGCACCACAGAGGTTGAATGTCCTTGTTGCTGGACAAATGCCAACACCAAGTTCTACTTTTTTCGCTGCTGGTATGATAAATAGATACTTAACTATATGTTATATTTTATTTCAGTATATAAAAGCCATAGGATATCAGAGCAGTTGAAAGTTGAAAGAGAAATATTTCCCCAATGTATTCAAGCTCCTGCTAAATATTATAACAAGAGAAAAAGTTCTAAAACTTACACTGAAAACAAAGAAAACACCATCACAGCTTTTCCAGGGGAAGGAGTGACTTTACATAAAATGGAAAATTCTAATGCTAATGTTCGGGAATGGCTCAACAAGAATGCTAAAAGAAAACCATTGGGAGACCTCAATCATTCAAGAATATTAAATAAACAACCCCAGAAAATACTTGGTTTACAAAATTTTGCTAGATCTCATAAAAAAAGAAACCATACAGAAATATGGGCAGATGAAAATCAACCTTTCATTGAGGATCATGTAGCATCTGCAAAAAAATATAGTAAAATTAGCACAGATGAAAAGTTTTATGTTAAAGGTAAAAACAAGGATGACAGTGGAATTTCTATTGATGATAGTGTGATTGTTATTGATGATTCTCAAAGTATCAAAGTTGATAAAGATATGAATGCTTTGCTGGCTGTACTAGAAGCAGATAAGCGTGCACAGTATGGGTCAACAACACTTGGCTCAAATGTGTCTGAACCCAGCCAGAAAATGACACATTCTGTTACTCTACCAAAAGTACCATTTTATTTGAAAAGTTCTCTTAATAAAAACTGCTATACCTGTAAAAATAAAAACAAAGCTGTTAATAATGACATCATAGTATCTGAAGACCAACCAAATATATCCATCACAATTGAAAGTAAAAGTTTCACAGCTATTATTAATGTTTCAGAAGCACATAATAGCTATAAATTAAACACAAAACAATCTGTTCAAGTACAGGCAAACTGCACAAATTCAGAAAGTAATGATCAAGGATTGATAGATACAAGAGTAGCTCATGAAAACAATAAGATCATTGAATCAGTTTTACCTATTGCAAGCAGTTCTAAGAGCAAAGACATTTTCCTCGGTAAGGCTTGTCATTTCAGCTCAGTGAAAAAATGTTTGAACACATTCTCGAATGTAATAATATCTGAGTCAGACTCTGATGAAGATGTTGAACATAGTACCAGTTTGCAAATTACCGCTGATGTACATAGATCCTATGATGATATGTAAGTTGTTTTAATAATTGTATAAATATATACTATCTATCTTATAATAAAATAATCCTGGACATTTCACACAGCATCATCTGGCCCCAAAGTAAGCCGAGCTTGTGTTATGGGTACCACATGACTGATATACTACTATATTATATTATACATAAATATTATACATAGGAAAACCGAGACTCGAGACAAATATTAGCAAATCATACTAACATTTGTCCTGCGGCGGAAATGGAACCCGCAACCTGCGACTCAGCCGGACCTTAGCTCACTGCACAGGTCCTCAGATAAAGATGTCAAGAGATTTAACGAACACACTAACTAAAGTGTGGTTATGAGTTATACCCATAGAATTTTACACGATATTACAATATGTAATGAGATAATTTAATATCTTTCAGGGTTCTTGGTGATGTATTGGATACACAAGAGCACTCAAAGAGGGCAAGACGCGCCGCGCGCGGATACACTCCCACTAGTACTGATTCTTCCGATAAAGAAAACTATAACCCGAACAGAGAAAAGAGGATGTACAATTCAAAGAAGAAATCTGTAAAAAAATGATTTAGGAGTATAAACATATTTTGTAAACGTACAATTCAAAGAAGAAATCTGTAAAAAAATGATTTAGGAGTATAAACATATTTTGTAACATTAGTTGTAAGTATTTTATTTGTATAAATGTTTTAAATAAGAAAAGGTGTATTATTCATGTAGTATAGGAAAAGGCCCCGATTTTGTAATAGGCGTAAATTCATATTAAAAATAATATTAGTAAGTATATAAACTTTATTGAGGGCAACTACTAAACAATTGCAAAAAATAGCTTATTATAACACACCTACTCTGAGGGAGTGCATTTTGGCGCTATCTTTAATGTCACTTGAACAAATTTCAATCTACCAACGCAATCAAAACTATGTAGTTGTTTGTGAACTGGTAAAAATACGTTGAAATCAACAAAAAAATAGTGGTGTGATGCAATGAGGCTTTACTATGTATATATATATAATATCATTGGTGTGATGCAGCTTTCACGGTAAGTTACTCAGCGATTTTTATGGATTTTAGTATTCTAATAATTTGTATAGTATAGTATCTTTATAATAGATCAAAGAATACGTATTTTAGAGGTTTCTAATGTGATGTCGTAAATAAACACACTTGTTTGCGCTTACATTGCAAACGCTGGCTGAACCCTACGAGATAGATCAAAATAATGTAGGTAGGTACTACAGTATTGCACACCTTAAAAAGGCCTACAAAAAAATCCGCGATGGTATAGGTATGTATATCTCTTAGGTTACGTTATTCTCTTAGATAACGTTGTATATAAAGACATTCTGTAGTATATTTAATATAACGGTATAAAGGTATTTACCTAATAAGGGGTGCAATGCTGATAAGCATTATATAAAACACCCAATAACTACCTTTAATATAATGTCCTTTCTTCTTCTTCGTTAATGTCATGTGTCATAATTATGTAAATTTTGCCAGTGTTAAGTGTTTATAATTGTGTATAGTGTCACAAAGTAGTATCTTGTCGTTCGTCATTTGTTATTTTATATAAAATTAGCTGGAACTCCCGCGACTTCACCCGCGCGTTTGTACAAGAAACCATCGAGTTTTTATTATAGTATTATTCATATCAAGTTTCAAGCAAATCGCACCACGCGTTAAAATTTTTTTAACCCCTTTTCACCCTATTAATGATGGTTATTTTGAAAAATCCTGAAACACGTGTTCATTTATTTAGCATTTTAGGTAGGTATTCAAACCAAGTTTCTAAGAATTCACACCACCCGTTAAAAAGTTCCGTTACAAACTTTGACACCCCATTAACCCATAACCCTAACAAAGGGGTTACTTTGTTAGGGTTATTTTGAAAAATCCTGAAACACGCATGCATTTTATTTATCCATATGAAGTTTCAAGCAAATCGCACCACGCGTTAAAAAGTTTCATACATCCGTGTTCACTACTTTCACCCTCTTAAGGGTTGAATTTCAAAAAATCCCTCCTTAGTGGGTGGTTCTGCTGTAAAAGGAAGCTACCTTCTAAATTTCAACTTTTTAGCTTCATCGGTTTCGGCTCGGCGATGATGAATCAGTCAGCCAGTCAGTCAGTCAGTCAGGTTAAGCTCTTTTATAGTATAGGTATAGATAGATAGATACCTGGATGGTGCCTTTCATATAATAATAATCATCATTTATTCGTCTCTTTAAACGAACAGGTTAAAGCTAATAAACATTCTAAGGAGCTTAAGTAAATAGGTACGTATTACTAACAATAGAAAATATATAAAAAATCGGGTTGCATTCCGGGAGTGCCCACAGAAGTGAAAACTTGTTTTGGCGCGTTAGAGTTTAGTAATAAATCACTTCAAAATCAGTAATTATGGCGACTGCCAATCAAATACTGAACGAACACAGATGATGCAATATTTTTTGTTCAGAATGTAGATAATATATCAAAGAACCTAACTCAGTAAACTTCTCCATACAAAAGTAGACTGTAAACATGTGAATTAAGGTTTATAATCAAATGGGGAGAGCGCGGCAGCCCCGCGTCTCGCCCCAAACGGTAACGGTGTCGTGAATCCAGAGGTTTTACCTTATCTAAAAATATGCGTACCGCGCTAAAAAAAGTTTTCACTTCAAAAACTCAAACGTAACAAATTTGAAATGGCAGAAATGGTACCAAATAGTACACAATGTTAGCTGGTCGTGTAGCTAACCTGTTTTGGAAGAGACTGGTGCCTGATAATGAATAGGTGAATTACCTGTACTACAGGAAACCAGTGCCCACCCTCAGCAGATTTACTAAAAGCCTACCGTCTAGGTAGCAATGGTTCGTGTCACCAGAGTTGTATATAAGCTAAAAAAGACATTAAATAAGTAGGTAGGTAAGTAAGTTGTGTGTAGTGTGAAAGTGTGATGTTTTAGTGATGGTGAGTTGTGTGTTGTGATGGTGAGTTGTGTGTTGTGATTGGGAGATGTGAGATGGTTTAAGAGGTGTGGGTGTGTATATATAATTTAATTGCTATTCCAGGATCAGGACATCGAATACATACATATTAAATTAGTATTAGATTACAGGGATTAAAAGGTTTTCCGTTTCGGAGTATGAGAGAGTTTTAAGCCACTCCGTGACTGTTTTTTTACATTTAGTCTTGGTGAGGGGATAGATGGATAGGGCTATGTTCAATTTATTGTACTTACAAGAAAGGCCCAAGGAAGCAAGAGAATTTGTGAGTAAACATTGTACGAAACAAAGTTGAAGGGCAGACTTTACCCCTTCTTTACCCTAGCTAAGCCAGGATCATATTCAAGAATAGAATGTGTTTTAAGAACAACTTGAAGTATAAATGACTGTCTGACTGTAAGCACACTCCATTCCTAATATAGATCAGTTGTAGGGAATAGCCAAGGGAGACCTGCACCTACCTTTAGAACTGCTCTCTGAGCCCTTTCAAGTGAGATAAGATGGGTTTTAGCTGCACCTCCCCATGAGGTGATGCAGTAGTCGAGTATGGATTGCCAAAGTGCAAAGTAGACCGATATGATGATACTCCGATTCGCTACGTTTTTCAGCGTTTTAAATAAGAAAAGGAGTTTGCGAAACCGTGATACAAGAGTGCCAATATGAGATTTGAAAGAGAGATGTTGGTCAATGGTAACCCCAAGGTATTTAATATACTGTACTGTCTCCAGGCTAGGACAAGATCAATCCACTATTTGCAATGGACACATTTGAGCCGCAATGTTGAGAGAAGTGGGAGCGAGTAGGTTAGTTGAAAAGGCAAACCGAAGCCAATAACTCTAGTCTACTCAAATAAAAACAAGAAATTTACTAATAAAACCAGAAATAACTCGAGATAAATAAATAATAAAGAGCGCAATGTTTGCTTCGCGAGACGACCAAAAATAATCTACCTATTTTCTTTTTAGCAACGTAAGACTGCAAAAAATAACACTATTTTGACAGCTTATCATAGGTTCAACTTTGAAGTGAGATACTATCCTCTAAGTTAACTCGACAGATGTGCAAAGAGCTATTATTGCATAAAAAAAATGCGTACGAGCAATTGCTGGGATACCTCCGTGGGAGTCATGTAAGCTGATCTATCGGCTGAGCTAAAACTGTTGATATGGCCTCAATTCTGTTGGCACCAACCTAACTAATTTTAGCTAAAATTAGGTTTTCAACTATCAAATTAACCGTTGGTATTCTGCTGCTGCTAACTTATCCTAATTTAATTTTATCTAACTTATTTAAGCGTTCCTAATTTAGTTAGATGGTACCAACCGAATAGGTTTTATAAATGCTATGACTAACGAAATATATTTAAGACAATTCCTAACTTTAGAAATGAACCAACCGAATTGCCACCATTGCGTAGCTTGTCTAGAGACAGCTAAGGTTTTTAAAGAACAACCGAATTTCTTTATAAAAGCTCGTGACTTGTATCCTCAGACCGAGGTAAATTTGTATCATAGATGTGTGAACTACTTATAGTAAGAACAATTTAAAATGATGAAATTGATTGTCATCTAATATGGATGCGATCGAGGTTCGATCGATGTCGAGTTTCCACATTCTCGAAAATATGCCAATTATCACTAGGTATGTATGTGATAAGGAATTTTTTTATTATTTTTCCTGAACTGTGATATGATAACCCCCCACCTAGTGTCCGCTTGACGTTGAGTTCCGGGACATTACGTATGGCTAGGCAGTGGGCACACACATTCATAAATTATCACATTCATTATAGTATGGTATTTATGTATGGTTTAGTTAGACAAAATGTATTTTATAACCGATGAGAAAGCTTTAGGTAAGGTACCTATGCCATGGTTCTAAAACGGCCATACAGTATTATCTTTTAGCTAACCCAAAACAATAACAATATTGGTGAACAATGCACAACAACATTTAGCCCCAAACTAAGCATAGTTTGTATTATGGTGAACAGATGAGTTATAGTCAATAGACAATAGTGATAGGTAGTTTGTAAAATGAACCCTAATGATTTAACAAAAAAAAATAACATTTTACGGATATCCATATCTACTAATAGTCAAACCAAATATAATTTTCACTATAGACGGAATATTTACCATGATTCGTAGGTTTTTAACTTTATTTTCAATGTTTTTTATTATAGTAACTTTTAGTTTAAAAGTCAGACCAAATTTAAATGTAGGTACTTGTTTGGTCTGTAAGAACTATAATATTGTAATTTCGAAAGTGTCTCTGTGTTGTTTGTTTAGCACGTTTTCATGGCAACGGATCTTGATGAAATTTGGTAAAGAGATTTTAACATATTATGTAGCTGTCTACCACGCGGGTTAGTAGTAATTAAAATAAAAGCAGTACTTGGAGGTATCACTGTATTGTATTAGATCTATATAAGGGTCGGCTTAGATCACTACCAGCCGGAGGATCCGCCTCCCGAAGACCATCCCGAGCTGCCTCCGCCTCCGCCGAGTTTCCAACCGCCGCCGCCGCCGCCACCTCCCGAAGACCAACCGGAACTGCCTCCACCTCCGCCGAGCTTCCATCCACCGCCACTGCCTCCCGAGGACCATCCAGAGCTGCCTCCACCTCCGCCGAGCTTCCATCCGCCGCCACCACCGCCGCCGGAAGACCAGCCGGAGCTACCGCCTCCTGTGAAAGTAAATAGGTTATTATCTTAATTTTCCTGCCTTTATCCCACTAAGTGGGGTCGGCGCAACAGGTTCTACTTTTCCACATCTCTCTATCATGGGACATGTCAGTACTCACTTCTAGTGAGTAGCAAGTAGCTGTACAAGTAGCTACATACATATTATAAAATAAATTCCTCTGCCGTGTCTGTCTGTACGAAACGCGATAAAATCAAAAACTACTGAATGGATTTTCATACAGTTTTCACAAATGGACGGAATGATTCAAAATGAAGATTTAGGTGTATTATTCACCCGTGCGAAGCCGGGCGGGTTGCTAGTAAATAATAAATACACCAAATGACTTATAATAATCAACGTTAATCAACTTGAGGTCGATTTAACCTTGAAATATCATGTAAATGTTAGTACTTTAACAACCGCTATAGTCAAACTATAGGTACCTATAAAACATCAGTTTTATTGACCTTCGTTACATCGAATTATTGAACTAATCGGGTAATTATTGGTCTACACTACAACGGTATATCACGAGCCTTGAACTGTGTACCTCCCAAAATTGCTATCTAAGACGATTTTAGTAGTTTAAATGGTTGCGTAAAAATTGAGATTATTGTTACAAGTTCAACAGCAGAACTAATGTCTGGGCCGGTAAGAATGTAGCGACGAAACATAGCGGGTGGCGCGCGAATGGATAACCCCCATTGCATTGTATTAGGATCAGACGTGCAACGACCACCACATCAGCAAAAAAGTCGGCTAACAGTGGTTAGAATCAATGGTGGTCGAGTTGTTATACGATGATGTTAGTTTTGAATCCATCCTTCTGTCGGTGAAGTAAATTAAATTATTATTTAAAGTATTCGAATTTACTAACCGTAACCGCCGCCGCCTCCGCTAGTGGTGATGATTTTGATGATCTTGACAGCTGTAAAGTAAAATTGCAATGATGAGCTGAAATGAGCTTCGTAATCTGACCTTTGTGGATATGTCAGTGACTAAAACACCTATGTTCGTCAAAGATAAGTTTTGTCCTGGGAGGGAATAGAGCTGAGCTGACAAGCCAGTCAGGTTATGCAGATGCAATTGGGTGGTAGGTAATAGTTCATAGTTCATAGTCATAGTATTCATAAATCATAACAGTAAAGTTACAGGTCAAACAAATCTAAACAAATCGAGACAATACGTAATTATATAATATAATAATTATTAACATTTTAAAATATGATTGTAGACAATTAAATGGGAAAATTATTATAATTATTGTTATATACATAATAAACAATATATAATTTAATAGCTACTTTTACATTTTGCATCAATAAAATCTTTATAATCATAAATTGTTTGATCGATTAGCCACTTTTTAATTCGGTACTTAAAAGATAGCGTCGAGGGAGCGTCAGTAATGCTAGTCGGAATACGGTTGTATACTTCTGGTCCTATTACATGTATCAACTTCGACGTTTTGGCGAGTCGTCGTGGAAGCGTTCTTAACCTGTTCGCATGCCTTGTATCATATCTGTTACCGTCGCAGTTTATTGAGTATTTATCTAAGTAATTTCTTACAAATATCGCAGCCTGAAGTATGACAAGGGAAGGTACGGTCAAAATACCTAACGATTTAAAGAACGGCCGCGCGGACATATCCTGGGGAATTCGTACAATGACCCGTATTGCTCTCTTTTGAAGCCTGAAAACGCGCTCCCAATTGGCGGCGCGTCCCCAGACCTCCACTCCGTATTGAAGAAACGAGTAATAGTACCTAAGATCATCATAATACACACTAAGGTACAGAATACTTACGTGCACCACCGCCGAAGTTGCCGCCGCCTCCGTAGCTGCCGCCGCCTCCGTACCCGCCACCTCCGCCGCTCGACCAGCCGCCACCGCCACCGCCACCGCCGCCTCCGAGCTTCCAACCGCCGCCGCTGCCTCCACCACCGTATCCGCCGCCGCCACCGCCGTATCCGCCGCCTCCGCCGCCGATGAAACCGGCGCTTGCGACCGCGGTAAGGGCTAACAGACACACGTAGACCTGCAAAAAGTAAATTACACGTTAGGTACATTAGAAACAATGATTTCATATTTATGAGTTTTGCAATGAGCACAGAGACGCAAAAGATAGCTGGTTCGATTCCCGCCGCGGGACTAATGTTTGTATGATCTGCAAGTATTTGTCTCGGATGTGTTCTATGTATAATATGTATGTATTTAAAAAAAGTTTATAAATAGTATATCAGTCATGTGGTACCCATAACACAAGCTCCGCTTACTTTGGGGCCAGAAGATGCTGTGTGAAATGTCCGGCATTATTTATTTATTTAGGCAGCCGGCTAACATAAAATTCATATGCACAATCATTAAGGTACAAAATGTATATAAATCTTTTAAATCTTACTTGTTTTTAATCTTACATAGCTTAGATAAGATCAAATTAAGTAAAATAATATATTTTGCTAGTCTTATTTTTTTGTTGTTTGTAGAGTGTGGCCCCAAGATAAGAAATATAATTCAATTGTGTGCTATTGCCGTAATATTAATGATTGGGTATAATTTTTATTTAGTACCGTAGATAAGAACTAATACCTAGTTTAAAATTAAATACTTAGAAAGTCGGACAGCTTATAAACTCGACAGAGTATGAACAACCTACTTATGTATTAGCCGAATATATCAGGTAAATATAATTTTGTTTATTACCTTCATGCTGAAGCTGATTTGGCTACTGCTTGCTGAGGGGTCGGTTTGCTGGCGTTATATATTAGTGCCGTCTCCCACTCGCTCAGGGGTCTAGCCGTGAAGAGCGAGCGGAAGCGACGCGCCGGCCGGGGCCGTATGACGCAAACTATTGTCCCTACTCACTTAGGTAAACCTAAACATCACGCAGGTCTACTTTGTTAGGGTCTAGCAAAACGACTATAAACAATAACACACTGCCCACTTCTAGATGCAGAATAACTTTGGAGATTTGACGCAATTACCTATTTCAGGTCTCAATTTCCCAAGGTACCTACGAGACATTATGTATATACACTATACAGAACTGCGTGTCATTACATTTAATACATGGATTAGTAGTACCTAGGCACTTGCTAGGTACATAAAACATATTTTCTGTGTTGGTGGCACGTAGGTATAGCCCGGTTTGCCCTGCGGCGATTAATCATAGAAAAGACGAAATCCAGGCAGGCATAAACCTAGTACTTTCAGCTAGATGAGTAGACTATTCAGCTAGAGATATAATTTATTGAAAGAAAATATTTGTTGGGATACTTCTGTTGGGAGTGAGCCGATCTTTGGAAAGCTAAAACTTTTGACATTCCCCAGCTTGTATATAAGGTTAGCTAGAGGTTACGAGGTGTTCTTAGGTTAACCTAATGTTAAGAACAACCGTTTTTTTTAAAGAACTAGTCACTTATATCTTAGATGTGTAAGAAACCCTGATAATAGTACTTTCAAGAGTGCCTAGAAGTTGTAACCGCCCAACGAAGTGGGCACGGGTCAGGTAGCATTTAATAAAGAACTCGCCAATAAGGCTTTACTTATAGAAATTAAAATTGTGGCCTTTTGATAGAAGTTAGTATTAACAAACTTCTTGGAAGCTAATTTTATTGCTAAAAACTAAAAAAATATTATATAATTAAATTAAATTTTTTACAAACACAAAATTTGCATGACAATGTTCTTTGATCTTTTTTTTCTTCTTCTTTCGTGTCGTTGTTAGGTACATCCTATTTGACCTGTAGGTAGCCACATCTACGGCATTATCCAAGCAGGACATTAGATCACCCGTAGTGCATGAGTAGGGACAAGATGGACACACAAGTACGTGTGACATGGACTGCACTTAAGACCACAATGACACCGCATGTCGTTTTCGCTGATCATGCCCCATTTACTCTACAACGCCCGAACTTTTTCTTTAACTTTATTTTGTATATCAATATTTCCGTTATTGGAAAGCTTAACTATACAGTCATGTGACTTGTAATCATTATTTTTTCTTTTAATAAAACATAGCTACCAAACTTATCAACATTCATGTTGAATGATGATGACGCCTCAAAACTACTAAAAAGATTTCTAAAATTAATAGAGTTCTTAAGGCGCTTAGGGTTTAAAATATGAGTTTACTTAATATAACGGATTTACCGCAATTCGAAAACTCTATAGAGAGTTATGAATATGAGTTATTCATAATTATAACCCCTATACAAATTATTTTAAGAATAATGATGAAATAAGAATACCTATTCACCAACATTTTGCCATCCGGCAGTTTTATTTACATCTTGGGACGCGCCTCAGCATTTTCTAAAGACGATGCTGGTAAAACAATAAAAAAAGCCTGTTTCAAGATATTAGATATGAAATGAACGGTATTGAAATAGATCGGGTAAAAAATTTGGGAATAACCTCAACGATAAAATTTTACGTTTCAATGAATGAAGGAGAAAGTAAATATGCGGCTCTTTGGAATTGGGATTTAAATGGCAATAAAAGTGACGGATTTTTCAGTGCAGTTATACCTTTGAATAAAATATTAGGATTTGCAGACGATAATAATAAAATAATTATGATTGTAAACATGAACTTGTCTTGACTAGAAGTAACAAAATTCTTAATTTCTTATGATGACTGATAAGGACGATATTTATGTAACAATAGATAAAATACAATGGCGAATGACGCATATAAATGTTTCGGATCAAGTAAGAATATCTTTACTTAAATGTTTAGAAAAAGATAAAACTTTACAAATAGCTTTCCGAAATTGGGACTTATATGAATATCCCTTACTACCTAAGACCACAAAACATTCCTGGGCAGTGAAAACATCTTCACAGTTAGAAAAACCGAGATATGTTATTTTCGGTTTACAGACAAATAGAAAAAATTGCAAAATATCTGATCAAAAACTGTTCAGTTTTTGATCAGATATTTTGCAATTTTTGATTTTGATCATTGTAAGCTTACTAACGTAACTTTGTTCTTGACAATCGACTACACGTTTTTCTAATTAAAGCACCATTTCCATTTTCTGACTTGACTGAGACAGAAAAAAAACAAGTACGCTGGATTGAAAGAAATCGTAAGATATATTGGAGTAGTGGCGATATACCCTACGCGAATCATAAAATTCTCTTAAAAGGGCTCCTAAAAGACAAAACAGTGTTTTCCAAGGGTCTCGAAAAAGTAACATGGATAAAATATATTGTAAAAGATAACTCTGAGATTTATGATTTACAAGAAGAAGGTTGTCCCAGTTTATATGATTTGGATTCTAAATATAATTCACGCGAAAATGTGTTTTCTTGCATCTACCATTCCGCTGTGTGTGCTTTGAAAAATGTTTTTGTTTAAGAAATTGGTGTATAGATAATAAATTAAATATAATAAAATATTTTTTTTAAATAAACTTGTTAGTTTTATTTTCTTAGTACCTACGCAGATCCTTATACACCTGACTATTTATTGAAAAATGAAGTTATTGAAACATATAAGCAATCGGAATTTCAATAAGCACACATGTCAAGTAAAGTCATGTCATCGTTTAAAAAAAAGTTAGGTTTAGCGAAGAAGTTACTTACTTTTATGTTCCGGGCCATGAAGAAGATCGAACAAGTACTTAGAGTATAGATAGTTATCGATTTCTAATGAGAATTCATATATTTGAAAAACAATTTTCAAAGGTCTTAGCAAATAATGGCAGAAGATAAACCAAGCATACCTTTAGGCCACCCGAATGAAGCAGCTTAATTACTAAGAAATTAAGTAGGATTCATAAAACTGCGAGACCTGTGAAAATACGTGATGTAGCTTTCCCCAATTGGGTGTAAGTAAGATTCATAAAAACCTAGTAAGATACTCGATAGGCTCGATTCAAATGAATTGCATATTGCGCATGATGCAGAACCTATTAAGAGTTCTATATCAAAATACGTAGCGGCTCGATTAAAATGAATCGCATATTGCGCGTGATGCAAAACCTATTGAGAGTTCTATATCAAAATATGTAACTCAGCACTCCGAATTGGGTGTTCTGCATCACGACTCCCAATTCTACCCTACTATAAAGCAGCAAACTTATCATTACATTCGTTTTCCCACAGTTTGAAGGTCCGCATATTATTGAGCGTATAGTATTAGGCAGCAGACTGCTGTCTTTTTTCTGAAGAACATGGTTCTATTTTTATATTATTTACTTCCAAAGACACGGGTTGTTTAGTTAACTTCATTATAGAATGTGACTCCTGTATTATACTTCATGTACTTAAATAATTATACTATATTATAATATCTTAATGCAGTGTATCTATATCTTAATGCATGTGTAAATTGATGCGGTTGCAAATTCCTGCTAATGTAATGTAAGATGCGGCATAGAATATCCAATATCATTTCTAATGAAGCTCTTCTTGAGGAAGCTTGCGTTATAAATATTTTCTGAATTAAATTTTTGTCAGGCAAGTATATTTTTAACTGAACTAGTGAGCATTCTATTTAATAAGTCTGTTGTTGATTGTGTTTAAAGTCAATATTTATTATTATTTTATTAATAATTTCAGGTCCAATGGCGGCTCAGTCGGTTTTCTTTGCGCTAAACGGACTTGACGAAGAGATCACAAACCCATTTTACTATACTCAAGATACTGATGGTAATTCTGAGGCGGAACATAAAAAACAGGACGTAAGTCTCGCAATTCGAAAAATTGAAGGGGAAGATAATTTATCAACAAAGATCAGAAAGCCCAAGAAACACGTGAAAACCAATACTTACAAAAAGTTTTCAAAAACTCAAAAATCTTCAGTAATTCCAGAGTCGGTGCTTTTATCATATGTCAAGAAAAAAGTTATAAGAGGTCACCGTTTGATAAAATTGATGTGTATGATATAAACTCTACCAGATATATAAATAAAAGTGATGCCATTAGTGATGAATCTAATAATAATAATATATTGAGTGTGCAATATGTTGTGATGAACGAATTTGATGAAATTAAGGATATGACTGAGAACCTAGACGAAAAATTTTTAAAAAGTCTTAGTGTAAGTGAAACTATGTAGTGAGATAAACATAATTTAATGATCAGTTGAGCTATCTATAGATCGTTTTAAACGGTCCTTAGATAGCTCAACTGTTTCACGTGTATTTTATATTATTGTATATTATTTTGTACATATCTGTAATTATTTCTGTAAATAAATAGTGTATGTTTAATGAATTGAAATTTTAATTTCTGCTTATTCCTTTTAAACATTATCCTTCCTCGATTCCGTATGATAAGTACAGTCAGGCGCAGATATAATTTATCAACAATATCCAGTACTCATATTCATAGTTATTATAAAATGTAGGCATGTTATATTTTAATTTGTTTTTTTAGTTAATGATTAATTAATGAAGTTAATTATTAGTTTTTTTATTAAATATAATGAATGTTAGGGAAACTGGTCGTAGATTAGGTTTATAAGAATAGACAGGAATTGAAAATTACAAAATAAAACAGCGGGATTCATTCATAGCTTCGTATAATATTAAAAACATTATCAAAACCTTATAATAGGATCAGCTTAGTTATATACGCTTAAATATTATTAAAACTAATTTATAAATCGGTTAATGTTGCAATACACAGGTTATTACTAAATATTACTACTTATAATAGTATCAGCTTAGTTATACGCTTAAATATCACTTAAATTAATTTATAAATCGGTTACATAATGTTCAATACATAGGTTATTACACAATATTACTACATTAACCCCAGGGCAAAGTATGTGCACTGTTATTTACAAACTGCCTTTTGTCATCGGTTTTGCTTAAGACTAGTTTATTCAATCGTTGTGTAAAGAGTTTATGATTTTTAGATTTAATAATAATATCATCTCTAAGTTCAATGTTAGTAAACAAACATTGTTTGTATTTCGCCATACTAAGGTTTTTAGTAATACATTTTTTAGTCCCATTTGCTTTTTTAACCGATAACATTTCAGTATTTATCAATACAATTTTGCTCGTTATCCTGTAAATTCGGAAATCACTTGACCTCCCATTTCATCTTTAAAATATCCTGGTATCTTCTTATTAACTTGAGGTATATCATAAATGTTATCAAAATAAAGTTACTGGTGTCAAAGTATTGCAAATGATTCTTTATATCCTCATAAAAATTGACAGTTTTGATTAAATACAAAAGACTGTCAGTATCTGTGTAGCATAGATTAATGTTATTCTTGTACATATTTTTCATTACTGAATAATGAAATTTGTACAAATGTGTTTTCGCAAGCTCAAGTACTGTAAAACCGATGTATATTAGTCTGTCCAAAATAATTTTCGTTTGCGGCAATCAATTCTTCAGAAAAAATGGCCAAGTTTTGAAAATTTGGAGCGCTTATGTACTTTTCTGCGCCACATAGTTTGTTTGTTTTGTTAGAAGTGTCTTTCCAAACATTGACGAGCTTAACATCAATTTGGTTTCTTTTGTTTTCAATCGTTTTTCCAAAAATACAATTATTTTGTTTTTTGAAAAAATCTCTTTCAAAGTCGGATGTTGCTTTTTGTCTAAGAGTTGTATTTAAAATAATGTATGGTTCAAGAAAGTTTTGTTGATGGAAAGCCAAAACTCTATGTATTTTTAACAGACGAAGACCATATTTTAATCAAACTTTTAAATGAGAATAATGAATAACATATATATATTTATTGTGAAGGTTTGCAATTAGTTTAACACTTTTACCAGAAGGCGGCACATATTTTTCAGGCGCGAATGGTAAATCTGAATGATCATCATGAATATTCATCGGATATTCGAGATCAACCTCTAGTATGTAGCCCTGTTCACTATCATCGGGTAACGATTGAATTTTGTTAAAAATATTGAACTCCTCAAGCTCTAAAAACTGAAAGTTATTCGTTGGAAGACATTTCATCATAGTAAAACCGTATAAGTTAACGCAATCAAGATAAACAAGATAGGAAGCAGGATGCTCTGGTTTATAATTTTCTAAATATGTGTTGTTTGCTTTTGTATGCCTAAGAGAACATGAAAAATAATATTCCAAGCCATTTATTATACAAGGTGTGACGGAACTCAACGCCAAGCAAGTACGGCAAGTACGGGTCGCAAAAGTCTGAGATATTTAAATTAAAACCCATATCACGTGAAATTAATATTAGAATAATTTTGAAAATGTGGAAATCTACATCCACATCGACCACAAAATCCGTGTACCTACCCTACTGTGACCACAAAGTTCAGTGTTTATTCATTAATCTTAAATAACCGTGCTATTAATTGCAGTTACAAATCTAGCAAAAAGCATTAATAAACTTAACATATTTACAAACTAACGTTTGTAACTGTTGGCAGTAATTGATAAGGATTGAAAAGTGGCAAGTGTTTTCATTGAGATCTTAACTAAATGGGCCATCTTTTGAAATAACTTGCGTAACTTTGATAATCACTGGTTTTACTCACGTATTATTTTGTCGATGGAGGCACCGACACTGTTTCGATTCATCTAGCTAGAGAATGGTCATCAGGGTGAGCTTGTAGTTTTTATATGTAAGAGTCACAGTTAGGTGACTAATTTGTTATAAACCTCGACTCCATCAAAATACGTTGTTATTTTATCTAAACCAGCAATTTTTTATGCTCGATTTGTGTAACACTGTTAAAGATTACTGTTAAACAAACACTTTTAAATGATGAAATTTGTGGTCGCTATACCTAATAAGTATGTGATCAAGGGTTTCGAGTTTTCGCATTCTCGAAAATATGCCAATTATCACTATGTGATTAGGGTTTTTTTATTATTTTTCTTATTTTATTATTTTGTGTCAGCGTAACATTGAGTTCCGGGACAGTCTATATAACTAGGCAGTGGCCAGACATACAACCATAAACTATCCCATTAAATATAGTATGGTATTTATGTATGTTTTAGACAAAGTGTATATTATAACCGATGAGAAAGCTGTAGGTAAGGAACCTATGCCATGTCAAACTTTATTGATTTTAAAAGGGCCATCCACAATTCTCTATTACCTAACCCACAACAATAATAATAATAATCCCCAAAGACATAAACGACACAGCTAATCCTGCAAAGTTTGGACCGATCACATGTCTACAAACTATTTATACAATTATAACAGCGTGTTTGTCGCGCCTATTAATAAAATACTTACTGAGCAACAAAAAGGATGTAGAGAGTTCAGTCAAGGCTGCAAAGAACAGCTTACTAAAGATGCAGTAGTTTGATCGAGGAACAAAAAACAATAGAAGACTTATAAGTAACATAAGAAAGAAAAAAGAAAGAAATAATCATATTTTTTTCAAACCACCACAATACAATATAAACACCATAAAAATTAAAAATATAAGTAATGACTAAAACCAAAACAAAGAAGAAAAATAAATGAGTGAGGACAGAGTGGTGGTGAAATGGCCCGCAGCTCAGCATAATGCTACTGCATGTTGCCATGCTGCAGCGCTGGTCTTCCGCTGAGGTCAATATTGATTTCACGGACATCCTGAACATAGTTTGCTCAATATACCTAATATAATAGTAATTTATAAAAGACATACCTATACCTGAAGTTTCTAAACATATAAGCACATAACTATATGTCACATGACTATATATATAAACAGTACAAAAATAGGGAACGAAAAATTATAGTAGAGTTCAATTTCAACTATGCCAGCCAAGGTTGGTTAATTTGAGTAGATAAAAAAGTTTTAATTTGAGTCTAAAAAGATTTACGTATATACAGGTATTGCCAATAAGACAGCCCTAACGTCGTACCTGCTGCCATCACAGAAGTTTTTTTATAGAGGTAATTTGGTTTCTGATCTTTAATGACACCTAATAAAAAAATTGCAAGATGCAGGTGCCTTCTCCAGGACATTTTAAGAACCTTAGCTTCGTTGATAAAGGGTGTAACATATGTCCTAGGCGGTATTGGAAAACAGAACCGGGCACAGGCGTTATGAACGCGTTGTATTAGCTCTAGCAAATAATCTGGGACCATATTCGGTGTCCGCATAATTTAACTTGGAAAGGACAAGTGATTCAGTGAAGTTTATACATAGATCAATACTGAGGCAAATACGGAATCGATATTAAACGTTTAAACAGTAGAAACAATTCCGTACACAATCCGTTATATGTTTTACAAACCGTAATTCACTATCCATAAGCACACCAAGGTTACGAGCTTCGTAAGTGCGGACAATAGGCTCTTCCATTATATTCACATTGGGTGAATTAAGCGCAATTTCATCAGTTTGCTTCCTTGCACCCAAAATCATATATTTTGACTTCCCTGGATTCAGAACCAAAGAGTTTTTACGCGACCAGATAGTAATGAATTCAGTAATGCTTGCAAGGTATCTTTACGCGGAAAAGACAAATAAAACTGTATGTAATCTGCATAAATATAATATGACAGTGATGTATATGCCTTATTATATTGGAACAATAAATTACAAATGATATACCATATACATTTCACTTTTTGCAGAGCAACCACCTGTGACGCATTGCCCCACTGAAGTAGACAGTAGTTAGTGGTGAATCTATGTTTACAAACATTTACTGAAGATATGCAACAAGTGTTGGCAAAAGGCCTAAATTTTGCCCCTACACCACATAGAGTACCAGTGGAAGCAATTATTATAAGCGTCGAGGCTACTACAGCACATAATAGGATACCAATACACGACTCGGATTGTTTACGTCAGGAGTGGTTTCCATGGTGCGAAAGGCTATGTTGCCGAAGCCTAATACAAATTTATTGAGTCTGAAGAAAAACCAGGTCTTGTTAATACTTCCGGTTGATAAAGGCAACGCCACGGTAGTGGTTGATACGGCGGCCTACGAACGGAAAATAGTAGACTTACTTAGTGACACACATACTTATAAACAAGTCTCGTACAACCTAAAGGCACGGGTGCCTGATGGCGTGTGTGAAAGTTTATTGCCAGTAAACACTACAGTGTCTAAAATCTATGGTCTTCCAAAAATTCACAAGGCAAACTGGCCTATTGTTAGTCAAATAGACTCACCGGCTTATAAAATAGTTCGGTATAGGTATAGGTATATGCCGGACGTACACAGGACAGGAAAAACACATTTAACACATTTTACACAGCTGCTAAAATATGTGGTAGTTGACAATGGAGAGCTAATGGCGAGTTTTGTTGTCACTTCTTAATTCCCTAATGCACCGATAGCGGATACCATCCTTATTATTGAAGATTTGTTAAAACCCTCAGACTTATCTATCGAGCATGACAGTGATAAAGTTTATCTCGACGAGTAGATATTTCTTCAGGCAAGAGGATTATTCTCTACAGTTGGATTGCATTTACAGAGCGCGAGCAGAATGGGGAGTTACCTTTTCTGGACGTGTTGGTTGAACGAGAACATACATATAGGTCGCCTATTCCAATCGGTATACCGTAAAGCAACATTTCTTCCTCAATTTTATTCCTCTACCTAAACTGAGTTTAATAAAAAATAAAAAAGAGTTTTCAACGATATTGCAATGAGCTTTGGCAATGATAAATAAATAAATACCATCAAAGCTGGGCAAACCTACCAACATGAATATCAAATGCAAACTTTCGAAACCATAGATCAAAACCAGACAAAACGTATTAATTCAAAAGAAACGAAAACAAAACAAAACATTAAACACAGGCGTTTAATGTTTAATTGAAGTCTGTTAAAAAGTACTAATTTACGTTTTTAGTAGGTAACTACTTTATCCTTATTCGAAATCCGTAAACACGACTGGAAAGACAGAAATTTCATTTCTTGGATGACATATTTTTTCCAGCTTTTTCGATTTAAAAACCAAACTACTGAAACAATTTTTTATGAAATTTCTATGGAACCAATCGAAAAGTAAATCCTTTCGTATAAAAAAAGGTTATTTTTTAATATAAATGACGGAGTTATGAGGTAACAATTACTTGTTACCTCATTTGTTAATTATTCAACAAATATAAAAAGAAAAAACCTTTAACGCCTCGTCAATGTTAACAGGACAAAACATAGAAAGCATCACCCGCGAGCTTGCATACAAAAATAGGTCTTGCCACAATCGGAAGGTGGAAGAGGATCATCGATTAATACACATACTTACACAATAAACAAATAACGTCGTTGAGGTCATACTTTTGGTATGAACTTGGTGAAAAAAAAAATAGCGCACATTTTGTATAGCGTTGTAAAACTTTGATTCTTCATATTTCTAGTTTGAGTAGGTATATTTTATCACAGTAGGTAAATTGGTAGTTTAAAGAAAAGTAAATTACGCACCTTGCTAAAGAGATAAATGCACTCGTGTTAATTCATTGCCCTCGCTTGCGCTCGGGCACCAACATAACACTCGTGCATTAATAACTCACTTTGCACTCGGTGCAACAATCTACTATAGTAGTTCAGCTATCCGAAAATGAGCAACTTCCCAAGCATATGTATGTTTTGTTACACAAAGCTGTCATTTTGAACACAAGTAGAATATTAAAAAAGTTTGTTGGCCACGAACCCAACAAACTGTGGCGCACTTGGTAACTTTTAGTTTTAAGAGTTAGACCAAATTTAAACATATTTGTTTGGTCTGTCAGAACTATAATATTGTATTTTCTAAAGTGTCTCTGCCTGCGTTTGGATTAAATTTGGTAAGGATATATTATATTGTATCTTGGGGAAGGACAATGCTTCATTTTATGTAGTTGTCTACCACACGGGTGAGTAGTAATTAAAAAAAAAGCAGTACTTGGAGGTATCACTGTATTGTATTAGAACTATGTAAAGGTCGGGTTAGATCACCACCAGCCGGAGGATCCGCCTCCCGAAGACCATCCCGAGCTGCCTCCGCCTCCGCCGAGTTTCCAACCGCCGCCGCCGCCGCCACCTCCCGAAGACCAACCGGAACTGCCTCCGCCTCCGCCGAGCTTCCATCCGCCGCCACTGCCTCCCGAGGACCATCCAGAGCTGCCTCCACCTCCGCCGAGCTTCCATCCGCCGCCACCGCCGCCGGAAGACCAGCCGGAGCTACCGCCTCCTGCGAAAGTAAATAGATCTAGTATAAAACAAATTCCTCCGCCGTGTCTGTCTGTCTGAACGCGATATGCTCAAAAACTACCGAATGGATTCACATACGGTTTTCATAAATGGACGGAATGATTCAAGAGGAAGGTTTAGGTGTGAGAAGCCGGGCGGGTTGCTAGTAAATAATAAATACAACCGAATGACTTATAACAATTAACGTTACTATTCAACATTAAGTCGGTTTAACCTTGAAATATCATGTAAATAGTTAGTACTTTAATAGTCGCTATAGGTCAAACTATAGGTACCTATAAAACATCAGTTTTATTGACCTTCGTTAAATCGAATTATTGAACTAATCAGAATATTAATGGACTACAGCTACACTACAACGGTATATCACGAGCCTTGAACTATGTACCATCCAAAATTGCTATCTAAGACGATTTTAGTAGTTAAAATGGTTGCGTAAAAGTTGAGTTTATTGTTACATGTTCAACAGCAGAACTAATGTCTGGGCCGGTCAGAATGTAGCGAGCGATGCATAGGTCCCTTGCGAAATAAGTGATACTACTCGCGACGAAACATAGCGGGCGGCGCGCGAATGGATGACCTGACCCCCATCTGCATTGTATTAGGATCTGTTCAGACGTGCAACGACCATCGCAGCAGCAAAAATGTCGGCTAAAAGTGTTAGAGTCAATGGTTGTTGAGTTGTTATTCCATGGTGTTAGTTTTGAGTATATAGGTGAAATAAATTAAATTATTATAATAAGTACTCAAACCTACTAACCGTAACCGCCGCCGCCGCCGCCTCCGCTAGTGGTGATGATTTTGATGATCTTGACAGCTGTAAAGTAAAATTATAATGATGAGCTTTGCAACCAGACCTTGCTGGATATTTCAGTGACTAAAATTTCCTAGTAACACCTAATGTCTTTGAAGGGGTTGATAGAGCTAAATACATTAAGGTATTTAACAAAAAATCCTGACCTCACACTGTTTTCTATCGTTGGTATCAGAAACTACGAGTGCTTTAGTGTCCTCTGGGCGGTTCTGCATACCTAGTACATGTTGCAATACAAGCAAGAGCTTTTAATTACATTCTTTACAGAAATAATTACAGAAATATACAGAATAATATACATTAATATAAAATACACGTGAAACAGTTGAGCTATCTAAGGATAGCTATCTATAGATCTTTTTAAACGATCTATAGATAGCTCAACTGATCCAGAACACTGCCAGAGTGCAGCGTTCCCAAGATACTGGCGGCATTGCCACGTTGAATGGTAATGTTTATACGCTGAGCCAGATAGGTGCCAGCTCTTGGGTCACACAATGTATCTACCAGACGCTGTGAAATAGCAAGAGCACAGTTAGTAAAGTGAACGAGTCTCAGAGAAAGAAGCCAATACTTTCACCACACTAGTTCAAAATAACTAGTGCTACGATAAGAAGAAGATTAGTTGGTAATCGAAGAAATGAGACTTTGTTCCAGTAATGGAGGCCAATGCCAATGGAATAAATAAGATTAAAAAAGTCAATCGAACTGTAAGTGGGACTAGGAATGATCGGAGTCGAGTACCATGAAACAACACAACACCACCTAGCCCCAAACTAAGCATACCTCGTATTTTGGAAAAAATATATAAGTTATTCTGTCAGGCACCATAATACAAACCATGCATAGTTTGGAGCTAGATGGTAGAGTGTAGGTACATTGTCCACCAATATTTATTGTTTATTTTTAAGTCTTCTGATCGAAGCAGGTTGTTTATCATATTATTTATTCATTATATTCGGTGTGGTCAGTTTAGGAATACACAGAGATAGTCATGCAAACTCTAAGGTTTCGACATTGCAGGTTGCACTTTCAAAACTTTTGTGAGTTTTAGGTACAAAGTATACATTAATACGTGAGTATTGAGAAAACCCCGTGTTTATTCATAATAGATATTGCAGGTGTCCGAAGATTACTTCAATATTTTAAAATACTTTATGATACTTTATTACACCCAAACAGAATAACCAGCTGTGTTCGTCATACAAACGTTTGTCCTGAGAGGGAATAGAATCAACCTGCAGCGCAGAAGGCAGAGCTACTACCAACTGAGCTGACATGCCAGACAGGTTATGCAGATGCATCTGAATGATAGGAATAGGTAAGGTAGAGAATACTTACGTGCACCACCGCCGAATCCGCCGCCGCCGCCTCCGTGGCCGCCTCCGCCTCCATACCCGCCACCGCCGCCGCTCGACCAGCCGCCACCGCCACCGCCGCTCTGCCAGCCCCCTCCACTGCCGCCGCCTCCTAGTTTCCAACCGCCGCCGCTGCCGCCACCGCCATATCCGCCGCCGCCACCGCCGAATCCACCGCCGCCACCACCGTATCCGCCGCCTCCGCCGCTCGACCAACCGCTGCTGCCGCCGCCGATAAAACCGGCGCTTGCGACCGCGGTGAGGGCTAACAGACACACGAAGACCTGCAGAAAGTAAATTACATTTGAGTTCTTATTTTTGCAATGGGCACAGTTCCCACAGATCGTATCCACGAAACGTACAACGTACCTACTCTTAGTTTAATTATGGTAAATTCAGCGTTTTATTTAAAGACGAATGAACAAAGGAGGACTATCCAAGATTACAAAAACACGTATATACCTATTAAGTACCTACTTAATAGTTTTTTTTTATAATTAGTGATAGAGTCACTAATTTATTCGGCTGGAGCCAAATGAAGCCAATGCAGTAGTATTCAAATGAAAGGATTGTAATTATGGCAGCCTGCTAAGATATAAAAAAAATATAAACATGGAAATTTGTATGCACCATCTTTTAGTTAATTTTGTGGGATAAAATACAAATTACTTAAAACAACATAGAGCATTTTGCTAGTTTTAATTTTGTTTGGTAGCGTACTTGTTAGTTAGTTGAAATGTCCGCAAATTCTAAATCCACTTTTTATTAGGTTCAATGTTATCCAGGAGTGTTGGCCACAAGTAAAGAAATATAATTAAATGCTTACATTTTTATTATTATTAATTAAAAATTTAAATTAAATTAACAATTAAAATTAAATGTTTATCTTTTTATTTGGTAGCTTTTAACCATTCGTACGAATGGTTATTAAAATACTTATAAAGGTTTTAGGTTTTCGGGCAACATTTGAACTCTTCAGAGTACACCACTAAACCGAAATAGCCGAAAAGATTAGGTAAATATATTTGTTTATTACCTTCATGCTGAAGCTGATTTGGCTACTGCTTGCTGAGGGGTCGGTTATCTGGCGTTATATATTAGATGCCATCTCCCACTCGCTCGGGGGTCTAGCCGTGAAGAGCGAGCGGAAACGCCGGCCGGGGCCGTATGACGCAAACTATTGTCCCTTCTCACTCAGATGACGGTAAACCTAAACATCCTCTAGGTCTACCATTTTAGGGTCTAGCAAAACAACTATAAATAAAAACACGGTGCCCAATTCTAGATGCAGAAAAACTTTAGAGATTTGACTCATTTATTTGAGGTCTCAATTTCCCAAGGTACCAGATATATAATGTATATCTATAAATATAAAAGGCGATATGTGTATGTATGTTCCCTATAGACTCTGAAGCAGCTAGATACCGAATTTTTACCGAATACCGAATCTTCAGATGGCCTAGCGGGTGATCCTGTGAAGTTTGGTAGCGATCGGATCAACAGAACTTTTTTTTTGTATCAATCAAATTTGGTATGGATATAGATTGTATCTTAAGAACGTACATAGGCTACTTTTTATGTATGTACTATGCGTGCGAAGCCGCGGGCAGAAGCTAGTACACTATACAGACCTGCGCATCACCACATTTAGTACCTACATGGATTAGTGGTATCTACAGTGCAAATGCGTGGCGGCACGCATTAGCCCTGCGGCGCCTAACCATGGAACCTCTTGAGCAGTTTTGGCTGCTTAGCTTGAGCGTCTAATTTTGAAAAACATATTCTGTAAACCATGAAACCTAGGTAAATAGACATAGTACTTACAGCTCTTGCAAGATGCATAATAATACTAACAACAGCCTTTATTCGCTGACCAATTAACAGTATATTTTTAACTTAATCTAATTTTTAAATCTAGTTTAATAATAGAAAAATAAAAACACATTGTTCAGCAACCGTTTTGTTGGTCAACCTGACCTATAACATACCGACATACCTAATTTACTGCGCTCCCCTCTGTCACGAGCTAATCTTCTCCATCTTTTTGGTAAGTCATCTTCCCATCTCTTGATTTCACGTCTTTTTTTCTTTTACCATTACATCTTTTGTCTATTAGGCGTTCTCATTATGTTACATGCCCAGTTCTACTAGTTTTTTTTATTTTTAGTGAAACATCGTTTATTATTTAACCGACTTCCAAAAAAGGAGGTTTCTCAATTCGACCGTATAGGTATATTTTTTTATGTGTGTTCGTGGATAACTTCGTCGTTTATGAACTGATTTTAATGATTCTTATTTTGTTGGAAAGGATATCTCAAGGATGATACCATGATAAAGAAACCAGGATCTGATCATGACATCCCAGAGAATTCGGGTTGAACCTTCGAAAATCGTAGTGGCGATTAGTGCGTTTGTATTAGTATTTTAAAGCACTACTATTTAAGGAAGTTCTGGAGTCGATCTGATGATGGAGCCGAAAGACAGTCGTGGGAACTCCTAAACGATTTACAGCAATTACCTGGTGTTTGGGCTTGATTAATTTGTATTGATGAGAACTTTACCCCTAGATGGGTTGTGACTGTCATTAGGGGTCTGATAATGAAGACGATGGACAGCTATGTCTTCTAGTCGGTTGTCTTTTTAGTTTTTAAAACGTAATTATGTTTTTTGTTGTTTTTACTTGTAGCAGACTAAGTATGACACCCATATACATTATGTTTGTTAGAGATTACAATATATATCTTACGAACGTCAATAAAAAATATGTTGTAGGTTAAATAAAGTTACGAAATATAATTTATATATGCATACTTACATAATTACAAAGAAGTTACGCAGAACAAGGTGTCTTCGAAATATTTAACGTTACAAGTAGCAAGATAGAATTAGTTACGAAACATAGATTGGTAGCTTTATTAATAATAGCATCACAGTTTAATAATTCATTGAGTTTTGGTAACTACCGATCTAAGCGATTTTCATGTAGGGTATACCGAATATCGGTATATGTACTAGTAAATCTAAACTATAAATATTATAAAGAGAAAATATTCGATTGTTGTACGTTTGTTTGTTTACTTTTATTTATTTATTAACGGATAAACTCAAAAACTACTTAACCGATTTAAAATATATTCTTTTTTATAAACCTACATTACCTATCCTATGCTGTATTTTATTAAACCCTATTTTATTAAAAAAAATGTAATTTTATTTTTATCGTAAATTGTAAAAAAATATTTGACGTGCGCTGCGAAAACGATTGATTATACATAAAGTACGACATGCTTATAGTACTGATCAATATCCATAAAAAAGTCCGCAAGACTATAAATAATATTTAATATCATACGTATGTCATTATCTTTCGATACTAGCCGTGTTTTGGTTGACTTATTTTAACAAAAAGATGTTATTGTGACTTAAATATAGTTAACTAGTGACCTGCCCCGGCTTCGCACGGGTGCAATGCTGATACTAAATATACTATAGAATGTCTTTATATACAACGTTATCTAAGAGGATAACATATTTTATTATTTTATTATTATTTATACTAATATTATAAAGAGGAAAGATTGTATGTTTGTTTGTATTGAATAGGTTCCGAAACTACTGGACCGAATTGAAAAATATTATACCATTGAAAATCTACACTATCCCCGGGTGACACAGGCTACTATTTATCCGGTGAATACTAGTAAATAGATATAGACTAAGAGATAGACATATACCATTGCGGACTTTTGTGTAGATCGTTTTAAGGTGTACAATACTGTAGTACATTATTTTGATCTATCTCGTAGGGTTCAGTCAGCGTTTGCAATGTTAGCGCAAAAAATCTGTTTATTTACGACACCACATTAGAAACCTCTAAAATCATCAGTGTTTCTCTACTATATTATGCTTGTTTTACACATATAAACCTCCGAATTACCCTTGAATTACTTTATCTATTAAATAAAACCGCATAAAAATCTGTTGAATAGTTTTAAAGATCTAAGCATACATCGGAACAGACAGACAGCGGGAGGCGACTTGGTTTTATACTATGTAATGATAATGATGCTTATCCAACTAAATAGTTTTATAATAAAGATTGATTATGTACCTACATGGTAATGTACATAGTCCCGTGCAATCCGGAGCGGGTCGCTAGTAGTAGTATAGTACTTCTAGCTAGCTACTACTAATAGTAGATATGTATCATATATGATATATGATATGATATAAGTAGATGTATCTTTTGATTGCGTTGGCTTAGAAGTTTGATTTTTTCACATCATTAAGGGACAGTAGACCTGAGTATTCGATATACATTTCAGCTTGATACTTCCACGCGTTCTTGAGAAAAAGGGTCTTGACCGACAGACGGACGGACGGACTGACGGACGGACGGAAAACAATGTGATCCTACAAGGGTTCCGTTTTTTTCTTTTCGAGGTACGGAACCCTAAAAAGATGAAAAAACTAGTGCGAGTATAAACAACAATGCAAAAGTACATAGTATTCCTAGTATTGTTACTACTACGCAAATTCGCTTCCACTGAGCACGTAAACGCAGGCTGATGAAGTAACCGCCAGCATGCTTTACATAAATAACATCGTCGATAATTACGGCGATAAACTCGTGCCTAATTTTTAAGAATAAAATAATTTGCTGGGAATATTTCGAAACTATAAGATTACCGGCCTTGCCACTTGCTAGAGTAGTCGTGGACCGTGGTCACACAACGGTCGAGTTCACTGCATCACCCTTCCCTATCGCTGATGAGGTCATATTCTTTAGAGTACTGAGCTTGTTATGAATAAACATTAATATGATCATACTATTCGGCTTCTGAGTAGTGAGTAAATATCGAGATAAATGTATGTAAATAACATTCTACAGAGAAAAATGTTAACGTGTCGCGGAACACGCGTTTGGAACGAAGTCCCTTTCGTGTGTAGGATTGGCATAATTAAAACATAAAAAAATTAATTAAAAATGCAAAGCTCTTATTCTCTCTATCCATCTCTCTCTTTAATTTTGATTATTAATGCAATAAATAACTATATTCGTAAATTGATTTGCAATATATATTTATTTATTTGTTTTTCTATAATTACATTGTATTGAAGTTATGGTGTCACGTACGCGTAATATATATATGGGAGACTAGTTATCGGTCTCTTTCATTCTCTCTGTCTCTTACGGGTTTTCGTAACGCGTTACACTTTTTTTCGGCTAGGACTTTTCGCCAACCCGCGATAAGGAATTTCGTTCCAAAACATGAAGCTCTTTCTCTTTCTATACTAAGCTTCATCACAAGCTGATACCTGCTGCGCACTAATTATTTGGTTTTGGGTGGTCACTAATTGTTGACTACATAAGTAAAATTATGAGAAACACGAGCTTTACTCACGTATTATATTATACTTAATAATCATCGTTAATTAATAAGATTTGCTCCTATCGACGTAACTGATGCAGCCTTTATGTGCTCCCCTCTAAATAATTTTTAAGACAAAAACATACGTGTATAAAATCCGTGCTATTCTTAAAACGTATCGTATATAGTTCTATGCGTTAGCATCCTAGCAGTTTCTGGTAGGTAGCAACAAATAAATAAATAATGCCGGACATTTCACACAGCATCGTCTAGCCCCAAAGTAAGCAGAGCTTGTGTTATGAGAACCAAGTGACTGATATACTACTTACATACTTTTTTTTGTCAATACCATACATCAATTATACATAGAAACACCCAGATCCGAGTCAAATACTTGCAGATCATACAAACATTTGTCCCGCGGCGGGAATTGAACTCGCAACCTGCGTCTTAGCCGGACCGTAGTCCACTGCGAAACAGAGGTCGTCACAACACACGATGGTTTTGAAAGACATTAAATACATTCACCTACGTCTGAGGTTTGACAGTCTCTAGCACTAAGTCAATACATTTTTACAGCGAAGGCATTTCAAACATAAAAGCAACAAAATATCTACTCATTGAGATAATTATCTGTGTTACGCAAGTTCAGCTCTTAGATGAAAATCAAGATGATTTTAGTAAAGGTCATACGAGCTGTGTAGTTTAAACACCAGTTTACTAACTTAAGGTTGCAATTATACAAAATGATAGATTTAAAATCATAATTTTGAGCCATTTGAAATCTCAAACAAGATGTTTAATTGCACTTACCGAGATTATTGTAGGAAAAACATAGTTTTTAAATAGCTTCAGAATTTTACGCGTACCTACTTAACAGCCCATCAGTTCATCATTGAACTGATTCAATTAACTAATTACAACCAGCATTTATAAGCTACAGCCAGCAAGTGAAAAATAAACAATATCGTGGAGAGCGTTGATGTCTTTTGTATGGAGAAATCATTGCATTGTTGTACATTTACAAAAAAAATTTTTTCCACACAAAAGATACATTCCACACATGTAAGAATTACGTATCTATGTTGCACCATAGGAGTTTTTTTTAATATTACAATATTTATTCAGAAAGGTCTTATACAGCAAAAACTAATAAATTTACTTTTTAAATTCATGACGTAGGTAGCGCAAAGTCTTGTTGATATCAAATCAAATCAAATCAAAACATTCTTTTTTCAATAAAATCACAAGGACCAATTTGAATCTTCTTCTTATATGCTAGTTAATCTAGGTGCCGGCCGGTTCCTCCTAACCCCAGTTCAAGAAGAATCCGGCAAGAAACTCTTCTGGTTTTAACACTTTTTGTATGATCCTTGCAAATTTTGTTACGGATGCCGAGTCAAGTTGGAGCAGATTCATCCCAAGCTTTTTTGTCATCTAAATAATCGGATATTTTATAATATGCTTTAATAGACAGTTTCTGTTTTACCCTTGGACCAGTTTTGCTGGGTTCCTCGCTCTACCCAAGTTTGCACTTGTATGTTTTACTGCTTCAGCTATTGCCAAAATGTAGTATTCACAAACACATGTAGTAGGTATGGTTACAGCTTAATAGGTATGTAAGGTTGAGTAATTACATAGAGTGAAGTATAAGAAAAACAAATTATAATGACAAGTATATAATTAAAACAAAAAAACAACATTGAAAAGCTTAAAATAAAATGTAAAATTAAGTAACTTACTTATTAGATTCAGCTAGTCTTGGTCGTCTCGTATAGACGACAGGTACGGTCCGGTGATACCTAGTAGTAATAGCTAGTAAAACAAAGGAAGTAATAATCGAAATCGATAACAAAGCAAAACCAATGTCCGGCATTATTATTGCCTTGCGAAATGAAGATCACCACATTTGTTATCTATACCTCGCGAGTGGATTGCAGATTTGCGGACGAAGTAAAAGGCGTGTTGCGCAATAAAGTAATTCAGGATGGACGCAAATTTGGAAACCATCAATGCTAAGATTAGATTCAAAACGGGTTTATGATTTAATATCCCATTTACCGAAACTGTAAAGTATTATTGAGTTGGTGCCTGTGTTTTGTTTGTAAACATTTAGTCACAGTCGCAAGGTAAACTTGCGGCCAACGCAAGAGAGGTCGAGGGTTCAGGTTCACCTTCCGCAATAGGATTAACTGGACATATAGATAGCATAGAAGTGGATAGAAAATAAGGCATTTTGGGTTTTGCCTGAATTTATGAAAATTCTATAGGTAATTGTAATTACCTACTTAGGCGTCGTTGTTGCGATGCAATGATGTCAGAGCGCAAGTTTTATGCGCTGCTCATACCTAGGTAACTGCCTAAGTTTAGAGAATGCAACGCAGAATAACTAATAAGTACCTATTAGGTACTAGTTATAAGGGAATCATTTTAGTCTTCAGTTCTGTCTGATAAAAACCAAGTAAAACGATAGATGTTTTTTGACCTGACTGTAGATATCAAAATTTCAAGAATTTTGTAAGTAACTGGTTAATTATTTTGGCTAACAATTTTAGTGTTCAATCAAAATTCGTTATGTAATAATGGCTAACTAGGATCCTAAAAAGGGATCGTTTATCAACGTAGTTTTAAGACATGAGTCAAGTGCACGAAAGGAGTATCTGAGGCGAACTTTTATCCTTTCACCACACTGGTCCGAAATAGTGACACCCTAAAAATATGAAGACAATAGTGAACGAGGTGTAGTGTAAGTATGGGAGACCGCAGAGGGATTTTCGGGAGCAGATCGGAAATCACACAAAATTACTGTCGGTCTACGCTTCTCAAGTTGATAGACCATGACGGCGATCTTTGAAGGTCTTAGTATCAACTCTGGTCTCTGTCAGCAGAGTTAGCCGCTGATGAGTCATAACGAGAATAAGATTGTATGTACTCAATCGAGTACTTTAAGTACTCTATCCATAATCGAGGTCGAATCGTCCGTATATTGAAAATATATTGACACAACAAATATCTACGTTTATCAGTCTTCAATCATCACACAAAATGTAAGTAATGTATAGGGATCGTACATACAACCTACAGCAAAAAAATGCGGGGCTGTCTTTAGGGACTGCCGATAGAAGTGAAAACTGAGTAACTGGTGAATTGTATCGTAGATTATTATTTTTGAATTATGAATGGTTTGTAAAGACGTGTTAATGACCAATTTAAACTTTAATCCATGTACACAGTACAGTACAATCAATGTTCACAGTATACATTTAGCTCGTGGGAAGCGTGCGGTGACGATGACGCGAGTTTCACGCTTTTTGTTCACCCAAAAAGTGCTCACCGCGCCTTTTACGCCAACTATCTGTCTGCACACAGTTGGCGTAAAAACTGCTGTAGCGGTAAAAAAACAAACATATTACTTGCATGTTTCAAAATAATCCATTAAAAAAGAGGTGTTAAAGTTTGGGAACGTTAATAAAATGTCCATCATTAATCATTCTGCCCTTGAATCTGTCCTTGATAAATATGTGTTGCATTGATAAATATGTTTTATACTAGGTTTCTAAAATCATTATTTAGAATACCATTTGCCAATGCCTAAATTTTGATTCAAAGAAATTCACGCACGCATCAAATCTAAAGCGTTTTCACTAGGCGACATTTGTCCCATGACTCTGCCGCTCGACACGAAATTCACGTGTCCCGCGCGATGTCGCCCGACGTTGCGCGGGACATTTACGGGTCGCGCGACTTGTCGCTAGTCGTTGCTCTGCGAGCGTCGACACTCGCTTTGTGTTCTGATAATGGCAGTAGTGTGGTCCAACGAGAATACATTGACCCTCATCGAGTTGTACCAAAGTACGCAATTATTTTGAGACACTTCACATCGTTATTATAAAAACAAAATTAAATATACCTAGAAAAGACATCGAGGGGAATATACACAACAAGGTCTCAGTTTCTCAGGGAGAGAAAAAAAATTGCGAGGTCAAAATATACTGGAAGTGGAAGTGGAAGTTGAAGTTTTTTTACGTTTTGCTAATGTCTTCCGAATAATTATGTAAGCTGCACTGAACAACACAACCTCCTCGGGCGACATACTGATCACCACTGGCTTGTGTGAACATGAACAAGCCATAAATGTCGCGGGACATTGTCCCACAACTTTTGTGACTAACTACGTGAATGTCGAGCGATAAGTCTCTGCGACGTGTCGCCTAATGAAAACGCGGCTTAAAGCACGCGGACGAAGTCGCGTAAAAAATAGCAAGCAAATATTGTAAGTAGGTAGTATCATATATTGTGGGGACAAGATGATTTACTTTATAACACCCTGACAAAGAACATATGTTCAGAATTACATCTATGCTCGTCCCACAAATGTTTGTTCTGAATGTTTGTAGGAATCAAACCCACAACCTCAGAAGACTGAGCTACTATCAACTGAGCTGCGAGGCTAGATTTATTAAGGCACCCGGATAATAGGAAGGTAACTTGATTAATTTCATCATGGTACTAAGAGTTCTCTTAAGATGACGTCAGTCAGGATGCAAAGGTAGGTATTTGCTTAGCTACCTAGACGAAACCGAAGGCTAATGCTAACGGCTGTGCGCGTCCTGAATACCCACCGCAAAACTAGTAAACTGCTAAATTGTGTAATTTTGAAACAAGCACGGGTAGCGGCTCGGGTCAAGGGTGACGCATCTAAATATCTTTATCAACGCCGTCGAGGTAGAATATTATAATTTATACAAGGTGCGCGCAATCAGGGTGTTCCTACCTACCCACAGAACACAGAAATTTCTTTCTGTGTAGGCCTTATGGTTGGTAATAGGTAACTTTGTCTTCTGCGATGTACGTAAGTTGTTCGATTCCCATCCAGAAGAAACATATGTGTTATGATCATTAAATTCAATTCAGTTTATTTAACACCCTATTTTATCATTACAGATACTATCTTAAGCGTAATAATAGGCACACAGACCAGCAGGAGAAAATCATAGATGTGTCTGGGTGTTATACCTAGTAATCAAATAATATATTTACAATATTCAAAGTAGGTAGGTATCTATCATTCACCTGGTTTCTATAGTACGAGTTATTATATAGGGTCAGATGGAGTTGCGTAAATTGTCCAACAATTTTCATTATTATTCTGTGTACCTACTTACTACCACTACTTGTAACCTACCCATTTCAGGTAGGTAAGTAGGTAGGTATCATAGGTACAAAGGCGCGTTGTTGAGTAGGTTACGTACGTACCTAGCATCGGTCGTCTAGCTTAGCCTGTAATGTAAGTCCTTACCTACCTTAACCTAAAGTACCAGTATGTGCTTACCTACCTTATCTTACCTATTCGAAATTGTCATACACGCCCAGTGCAGTTTTGCAAGAGCTGCAGCCAGGCGATCATTTTACTAAGCTCAGAGAAAGGATATCTACTCTACTTACGACTGATTACAGTCTCAATATTGTATTACCTGCCTCCATTACTTACTCAAACTCGAATTTGAGAGGTTTGCCTTTCATAATAAGCGGTCTATCAAATGCAGGCCGCGCTGCCGCGGTTTTCGGCCGTCAGGGGAGAACATTAAAAATGTACAAAGACACGGCTAACAATTGCAAAAATACTTGATCCGCTTCAGAAAACATCCTCTTATAACACCTGCTTACGACCTTTTACTCTAGGTATTTATAAAGAGCAAATGATTAGGATTCGCAATGCTCAGCGCATGGAGTAACTGGCTTAGATAAATGCAAAAAATTTGGTAGGAACCTACGGTCGAAGTAAATAATTATGTAGGTAGGTACTCACGACACTAGGATCGGTCTGAAGGTGTGGTTCCTAACTAGTAACTACGCTATTACCCAAGTATAAAGCCCTATTTTCTTAGTGTTTCGAGATCTAGTTTCGACATTGCGCTATTTTCTGCAACATGTATTTAGCTACATCAATTACTCAACGTTATTCCCATGCAGATCTTAGCATCAATCTGTGATATTAATCGCAGTAGGTACCTACAATAGCTCTGCTGGTTAATGCACTTGTTATCACAGGAAAAATATAGTAGCTGGCTCTTTATCTCTTACTACTTACCTACTTAGTTAACCCCCGGCGAAACAAATATTTGCCAGACCCAAGACAAATATTAGCAGATTATGCGAACATTTGTCCCGCGGCACGAACATTTCTGTCTTTGTAGTGTGTATCTCTGTAACGACATCTGTAGCGCAGTGGGCGAAGGTCCATCTAAGACGCAGAAAGTTGAGGGTTTGATTTTCGCTGCGGGACAAATATTCTCATAATCTGCAAATATTTGTCTTGGGTCTGGGTATTTTTCTATGTAAAATATGTAGGTATTTACAAAAAAATATGGTATTTATGACTACTTATATATCTACTATATTGTTTTGTATTTACCTCACATGATGACATGACTACTAAACTAATATCATACATGTCATGTGGCTCCCATAACACAAGCTCTGCTTCTATAGGGCTAGATGATGCTGTGTGAAATATTCATCATTATTTATTATCTGTATCTCTCTGTAGCATCAATAGTTCCTAAACGGATTAACCGATTTTTATATAGTTTTTTTTGCTTAAAAGGTGACTTGATCGAGAGTGTTCTTGTGATATGGTCCATGATTTTAGAAAGTCTGTTTAGCCATTTGAAGATCCTAAGCTCTTTTCTAGTTGATGAAGAGATGTGAGCAATCTGAAGCATCACCTAGAATCTGCACGATATCCAACTCCTCAACAACTGTCAGCAGAGGTACCTATCGTGTTTGGGCTCATTTTAATCTTCTTAATGACTCAATGATGTATTTCTTTTATGTCGGGGTTTATTTCTTTTTTTAATTTATACTTGTCAATAAAATGTATGTCAGATATTTAGGATCTATCTAATACACACCACTCGCTAATGTGTTGTTTAAATATGTTGCCATCTCTTTTCTTTGTTATTAGAATGCCAAGGATAGAGCATACCTACTTAAGCGCCAGCTAATTATGTGATTAACCCCGTCTCTTACATTAATATAGCATAATTAACTAGCGTGGCGTTTATGTATCTTCTGTTCTTGTCAACATGGCAACAGAATCAAAGTTAAGCAATAATCATTACAAGATATACCATAAGAGAACGAAGGAAACTCTACTTTCATCCTTTATCTCTCAATGACATAATAATATGCCTGAACATATATATACAAACATCTACACATTTATAATATTAGTAGAATAGTTCTATGAGATGGCTGCCTGAGCAATATTTAGATAACTATTATCTTCATACCTACTATTTTTTAACCGACTTTAACAAAAAGATGGGGGTTCTCAATTCATCGGAATCTTTTTTTTTTTTATGTATGTTCACCGATTACTCGAAAACGGCTGAACCGATTTGGAAAATTCTTTTTTTGTTTGAAAGGGTATACTTCACAGGTTGTCCCATATCAATTTTATCAAAATTTTATCAAAAAATTTTTTTCTTTAACCTATTGTGTCCCACTGCTGGGCTAAGGTCTCCCCCTTTACCTTCCACTCTTTGCGCTCCAAGGCCAGTTTGCCAATTTGCCTCGAATGCATCTAGATCGTCTCGCCATCTTTTCCTGGGTCTGCCGCGTCGTCTCCGACTATCGGGCACCCACTGATTGACTAGCTTCACCCAATGTTCTGTATGCATTCGAGTCACATGACCTGCCTAGTCCCATTTCAAATGTTCAGTCCACGAGGACTGAACAATCCGCTCGAAAACAGGCATAGCGGATGTAGGTACGAACCTACATCCGTTATGGCCGTTTTCGATCGGATTTCGATATTTCGGAGCCTATCGGTTCTTTTAATTCCTAAAACACTGCGTTCCATACTCTCTGGCAAATCTTGAGGTCTGATTTTTGTGACTCTGTCAATGACCATGTCTGAGCACCGTATGTCAGTATGGGCAAGATACAAGTGCCGATGAGTTTTCGCTTTAGTGATATTGGAAGGTTACCCTTCATATGCTGCTTCATGGCCCAGTAGCTCTTCCATGCGATCTCAAAGGTACTATTTTTTTAAAAATGGTAGGTAATTGAATGTGGTTGTGCCTAGCAGTAAAAACTGACATTCGTGCCTCATCCGAATAGGTTCCATTCCAAAGGAAGACCAGCCGAGTTGGAGCCTTTTTGTGACGGCCTTATTTATGTATTGTTAGTATTTTTTGTGTATACTCTTATTTTAATCATACCGTCACAAATAAGTATTTTTATTTCTTTCTCTCATTTAAATACCTACTATAACTTTTCGGGTTTGGGTTAGGAGGATTTATCGCCTAAATTCACCTAGTAAGTAAGACATTTCAATGTGATCCTTTTATTGAATAAAATCCTATTTGAGTTTTTTTTACTGCCTGTGTTGGATATATAGAGATGCGCTGGAGAGGAACAGATAGAAAAAGCTGCATCATTCGCCAACAATAGCACAGCTCTGATATTGACGACATCTGTGGCGCAGTGGGCCAAGGACCGGCTGAGACGCAGAATGTTGCGACTCCCACCGCTAGACAAATGTTTGTATGATCTGCAAGTATTTGTCTTGGGTCTGGGTGTTTCTATGTATAATAAGTAGGTATGTATTTAAATAAAAAATGTATATATGAAGTATATCAGTAATACCTCATGACCCATAACACAAGCTCGGCTTACTTTGGGGCCACATGATGATGTGTGAAATGCCCGGCATTATTTATTTATTATTTTAATATTAGAAGTAATGAACATTTATCAGCTATTCCCTTTTTAAGCTGTCAGCCATGTAGGTACCTATGCGCGGATGGACGAATTGTCATAATTACTTACATCTTGCTCGTGGGTGGATGATGTCGTGGCGATTGAAGGCCGAAGACAATCTACTGGAGTGATTGTAAACAAACTAAATTGCTGATGAGTTACATCTAAATGGTCCGTGTCCGTGATAAAGTAGTTTAGATTCATAAATTATTGTTTGAATGAAGGTAATTAGAAGTTAATAGTTTGTATAAGATTTGAGATTTATGGGAATCGCAATTATGTTATATTGCTGAAGACCTTCATGTAGCAATTATTTTGAAAGTAAGGTCATAATTTTGATAACTTACTGCCCTAAATAAATGAATGAAGTAAACCGAGAAGTACTTTATTTCTTACTGATTGTGGTCCAGGATTATAAAGTAGTTCTAAAGTCTACAAGGAGCTTCTATTCAAATATATTGAAAAAGGTTTTAGTGGTTTCTCTAAAACCTTTTTCCTAATATAAAGATTAGGAAATTTCTTAAACTGTTTCTTATCATAGGTTACCTACTTAAACAGTTTTTCCAAAAACATATTCGTTTAATAAATATTAAGCTTTGATATGACCATTTTTGATACCTGAACCTGGGATCTGGGAAACTGGGAACATAACTTTGGGAAACCTGAATAAGTTGGATATATGATGAAATTACAATAAAAACTATCAAGTCACTCAGCTTGATTCATAAACCTTAGAAAAAAACAAAATGCTACTGTTTTTTGTTTTGTTAGATGGTGTTGAATTGGTTAGATAACTAACCACTGGTAATTCTTGTCCCTACTGCCTTCGGAAACCTTCATAAGCGTGGTATGACACGTTCTTCGCCAATGGATTTAAAATATACTGATTATAAACCATAAACCAATAAACAAATAAAATATTGTTGGAAGATGCACACAACACCATCTAGCCCCAAACTAAGCTTCTAACCTAGCTTGTATTATAATAACCAGATGATAGAACACTTCAATATTCTCATACTTATGTTACTTTATAACACCCAGTCACAGAACAAACACCTATGTTCATCACAAAAATGATTGTCCTGGGAGGGAATCGAACCCTCAACCTACAGCACAGAAGGCAGAGCTACCACCGACTGAGCTGAAAGGCCAGGAAAATACAGCTTTTTACAGAATTCAAAATAATAATGTCAAAATATAACAAAAACAATGGCGTCTTTAATCTATCTTTTTAAACTATTTACATTACTATCACTACTTATATTACGTACATTAGCCAATCTATACCGATTGACCCTGCTAATGGAGTCTCTAAGCCTCGCCATATCTTAAAGACTACAGCATTAGTATAACTCTCCTTAGGTAGATATGAATATGCCACCGTAAGATAATAAAAACCGTTTATAATAAACCAGGAAGATTACAAACCGTCAAAGAAATTCAGAAGATCATAAGTTATTCGTTATTCGCAGTTCACACTATCCTATTTTGGTGACCTCTGTGGCGCAGTGGGCTAAGACCCGGCTGAGACGCAGAAGGTTGCGGGTTCGATTCCCGCCGCGGGACAAATGTTTGTACGATCTGCAAGTATTTGTCTCGGGTCTGGGTGTTTCTATGTATAATATGTATGTATTTACAAAAAAAAAGTATATAAGTAGTATATCAGTCATGTGGTACCCATAACACAAGCTCTGCTTACTTTGGGGCCAGATGATGCTGTGTGAAATGTCCGGGATTATCTATCTATCTATTTATTTGAAATCTTTATAATATTATTTCCGAAGCAAACTGAGGACATTAGTATCTGGGTATGTTGTATCTGTCTGTGGCATTGCAGCTCCCAAAACGGATAAACAGATATTCTTTTAAAGGCGACTTGACCGAGTGTTCTTAGTGATCCAAGAATATCTGAGCAGCAATTTCAAGATAGCTCCAGCTTTACTAATTGATAAAGGGATCTGAGGAACTTCCACAGGTCCGATCGACTCAAAAATTGGTATCCTGTTACTTCAATGATATTGCAAAACCATCACCTGATGCCGCAGCATCACATTTAATATACGGGAAACCCACAAATTCGTAGAGGAATCATGTCCATGCTAGATTTCATAGATATATTGATGTGAGGTTTTAAAAATCCTGAATTTATATTTGCTAACGGGTTTTAAAATCTTATGGTAACAGATACAATTGTATTATTTTCTCCCTTTCTTGTCCGATTTAGGGCCGCCCATGCCGTCGAGTTGCTGCTTCAGCTCGAGGAGTTGATTGTCGGGCACATAGCGTACTTCCTGGTGGATTGGTTCATGTTCATGAACGTCGAGCCAGCAGCCTTCGGGAAGTATGGCGCGCGACATACGTAGTAACGTGCCCAAGGACCAGGCGGGAACATCCGTAACCTGTTTAAATCCATAAAAAAAGATTTAGTAAACTTAGCTTAAATTATCTTACTAGATGGCGCTACATGTAGCCATGTAGGAGTGGAGGTATACCTAGAAAATTTGATGGTATGTGTGGAAGATGATGGTGATGAAGATGTGGAAGTGAGAAAGGACTGAATACAGAGATGATAAGGCAGAGAGGATAATAGCAATACAGAGAGGACAATACAGAGAGGATAATAGCAGCATGGTGAGATAGCACAGGTGAGTACAGGAAAAATTCGAACGCGCTATTGTTGCGTTTTGGAATTTGTTATAAATATTTTGCGATTCCAAACATAGAGATTTATAATATTAATAGGATTCTATCATGGTATGGGCATGTAATGAGAAGGAAAGAATGGCATGTAACTAGGAGAGTGCTTGGTATGAATGTTGATGGATTTACGAGTAGAGGTAGGCAAAAGAAAAGATGGATGGATTGTGTGAAGGATGACATGAGTAAGAAAAAGGAGTGAATGTTGAGATGACGACTGATAGAGGAGAATGGAAGAAGAACACATGTTGTGCCGACCCCACATAATGTGGGAAAAGGGCAGGAAGATGAATAGGATTCTATCAGTCATCTGAATACCATAATGTAAGCTATGCTTTAGGGCTGAGATGTTGTGTGGATTATGCATAAATATTTATATATTTAATTTATCTTTTCTTGTTTGTGTTTTGTTTTTTATTACGGACTTGATGACCTCTGTACCGTAGTGGGCGAAGGCTCGCCTGAGACGAAAAAGGTTGCGGGTTGAATTCCCGATGCTAGAAAAATAACTGACAAGATTTTGTAGGTACATGTTGTACGTTGTACGAAATTATTCCGTGAACGGGGTGCAATAGGGTGTTTAAGTTTGTACGGGAACCTAAGAACGCGATTTGCTTGAAACTTTGCATAACTATTCTTTGGTAGAATAATGAAAGACTAGTGGATATTTTCTATAACCGGCCCCAGAGAAGATGCAATGGGGTGTTAATATTTGTATAGGAACTTTGTAACCGTAGTTGGCTTGAAACTATGTATGAATATTTTTTAGTACGTGTCGCCAATCGGTTACGAACAGACAGAATAAAGTTTTATTTTATCCCCTGCGCGGGAATAGTAGGTAGGGTTAAATAATAAGCATGTTTTTACCTTTACGGCTGATATGTAAGTGAGTTTTTGCCTTATTCAAATATTTGCTGTTTGTTTACACTATCTATGTTTGTCTTCATTATTTGTTGTATTTTTTTACGTTGGCAACCTTGGTTTTTTGAGTCAGCGAAAAAGGACGAATAGAAAAAAGATGGCGTGGGCGTGAGGCTTAGAACTCAGAAGAAGTAGTGTGAGTTTTCTTATATAAATTTTGTGCCGCAATTATGTTAATTTTACCGGCCAAAATATATAGACAGTAATCGTTTACCTCGTGAATCATACCAAATTACCTATAACCTACCTACCTCTAGTGGAACTAAAACTGTTATGTAAAAAGTGGGCTCAAGGAATATTAAAAGTTAGAACTTTACCACCTCTTTTACTAAACACGACCGCCACAGTACGTGATGGTTGATGACTATATGAACGGGGCGCAAAGGGGTGTGCAAATTTGTATGTTAACTTTGGCATTACAAATGGCAGTCCAGGGTTGGAGTGGAGTTCAAGTCTCAAAAATGAAGCTGAAGACGATTACCAGTTTCTAAGCACTTCAGTAGTTTTTAGAGAGGCTGTTGAAGGTTCCCTGTTGCTTGGGTTTCGTCTACTTTCACCAGATTAATTGTGTTTGAGAGGGATTTGGGATTCCAGAGTCGAAACTCTCGGAATCTATGTATAAACGTAGGTTGATTTATATACAGACGCCCGGACGAAGCCTCCGAGACTCCCACCCAGCTAGTAAGCACATAAATAGCTAGAGGCGTTTAAGTACAGTCTGTCCTTGTCATTCATAAGTCAATGAATAAAGATGGCAATATATTTTAACATTTAGCTAATGTATGATTATAAGATAAAGAGTCTTGGAATCTTCATCTCAGAAGTTTTACCTGAATATTGCGCTCATAAACATTTAATTTATACTCTGCATCAACAACACTGCCCCCTGTTTTGTATCGTTGTACATTCAGACGCTGTGCAGGGGCTGCCCAGCTGAAAATAAATAATATTATTTAAACCTTTAATCATACAGATACTTATTAAATGGAATTATATTTTTTGCCGGCAAAGATTATATTTGTCATCAACTTGTATCATTTAATTAAAAGATCTATCGCCACGAAAAATTTTCATTCTCAGATAAATAAAGTTTCGCCACGTATGAATTACCAAATTAATGTCATTAAGTACCTATGTATCGAAAATAAGAGATGGATAAAATGAATAAAAGTTTGTTTTCAAATTAATAGGTTTATTCCGCTTCGTACTCAGAATGGTAGATCTGTCGCCAATTAAATTGATTATCGTCCCCAGATCCCGGTATTTAGGTTAGGTTAGGTTATTTTATTTCATTTTTTTAATGGTCGTTAAGAATTAATTGGATTTTATAGTTATCAGTACAAACCTATTATATTAAATACAAAAATATTCATTTTATATTTATTTTAAAAATATTTATAATTTTAATTATAATATATCCCGATGATTATATGTAATTTATTATGTAATTGTTTTTGTAGTGTCTGGCGACAGATCTACTAATTTGCGGACAAACCCTTAACCTCCCGCCTCTCAATTCATGTGGTACCCATAACACAAGCTCTGCTTACTTTGGAGTCAGAAGATGCTGTGTGAACTGTCCAACATTATTATTATTATTATTGTATCTAGTACATAAGTAATTTAACTTTTTGTTTATTATTAGAATGTGTATCCTAATATAATAATGTACTACCTAAGGTGTATTTTATTGTATCTATATTACCTCTCTAAAAACACAATAGTGTTAATTAGGCACTTAATAAATACCTGAATCTTGGTGACTTCACTTCAATACCAATAATAATAAGTTGTCACAAAAGTTTGTCAAATCTGCAGAGCGAGGACCTGATACAGGTCAGGTTCATTGAACCTATCTCAGGCACCAGTCTCTCACAAAACAGGTGAACCAAAATGCAACACCCTAAATAAGCACCCTTGTATGTAACCTTTGTTGTACCCCTTTGTGTTCAACCTTGCTACTACTTTCTAGGGAATCAGAGTCCTCTGCTGATGGAGTTAATAGGTAGCCCATTGGCTTCTGTCATGCATGACTCATGACATAACTATTGAAAAGCCGTGACAAACACGAAATCACTCATATTCAAAAGCCACTGCGGCCACACATTCAGGTATTAGTCCCTAATAGTAAAGTAGGTATCAGTAACTGGTCAACAAAGTTAAGCAATGCTCTGTGCGGTCAGCCTTACAGAGCATTGCTTAACATTGTTGACCTGTTAGTAACAACTTAGTTAACTATGCCACAATTGCTCCTTACAGAGCATTGCTTGACTTTGTTAACCTGTTAGTAACAACTTAGTTAACTATGCCACAATAGCTCCTTACAGATCACTGCTTAACTTTGTTATCCTGTTAATAACAACATAGTTAAATATGCCATAGTTGCTTCTGAGAGACTATCATTATATAGTTCAGTTATATCCATACCAACCATTCGTCAACTTGTAAGCCCATGACTTCAGCATATCTGTGAATTTGGCTTTGAGCTGATTCCAATAAAGCAAAGTCATATCCTTTCAGTTGCAGGTTCAGGCAGTCATAGACTGGCTCATCAGGCTCCATGCTCTGAAAAAAAAAAGGTTTTTGATTTGAACTGGCAAAAAATGTGTACATGAATTCAACAGAATACCAGCACCTAGCTGCCTGCAAGTGGTGAGGCATATTATGCTGAGTCGAGGCTTTTTGTTACTGTGGCACACATAACATACTCTCTGTATTCTCTGTTTTTATTTATTATGCAATATATTTTTCTGTTTGCACTGATTCTGTGTGCTTGAGTAACAAATAGATTCAGATAATTATTTCACCATAATTGTTACATTGCATAACATTGGCATGTCAAAGAAGAAATTACAATGTCACATAAAAAAAACACAATAAAGGAATGAGCGTCTATGTCTATGTCTATGTACATACCTAATTGTATGTAGTTATTGTAACTTACGCACATTGCTTATGCTTGTTGCGCACATTGCCAACCCTAGACATTTTTTTGTCTATTTGTATCTTTAATATAGTAATGCCCTTACACTAGTGCTGCTACTTATTAGGATGAGAATGAAACAGATGTATGTTCTAAGTGTCTATCCTATAATCAGATAATTATGTATTATTTTAATCTGTTTTCATCTTTTTATTTTAGAATTAGAATGATAAGGACAAACCCCACTAGCGATGTGATGTGATGATAGGGTTTTGGGTTTAAAAGGTGTACAACTACTTATAACATAAATTTATATTCATAAGTTCAATCAAGAATTTTCAATTATTTTTTTTATATGATCTTGTTTATTTTTAGTTAAAAAGCCAGCAATTATAACAATTATAACAACATAAAATTAGAGTTTGTTTGTTTTAATTTACAAGTAAACCTAGAAATACTTACAATCAAGTAATCAGGTTCATAGAGATCGCTTTTTAATCTTTTTTGCTGTTGTAATACTGAGAGGTTTACAAACCAATTTGTGTTCATAAGTTTGTTCAACTTTACCTGGAATAAATAATACAAAAAGGTTTGAATAGTAAAATGCACCCTATCAAATACCAACTAATAATAAATAAATAACAATAATACATATGCCTGGACAATGCACACAACACCATCTAGTCCCAAACTAAGCATAGCTAGTATTATGGTGACAAGATGACTGATAAAATACTTATATATTTTTAAATACATATGATACTTTATAACACCCAGACACAGTACCTATTATTATTATATAACTGTCCTGTCAGCTCAGTTGGTAGTAGATCTGCCTTCTGCACTGTAGGTTGAGGGTTCAATTCCCTGCTACCAGGATAAACATAACACACAACACAAACATTTGTGTGATGAACATAGGTTCATCACACAAATGTTTGATGTTCTGTGTCTGGGTGTTATAAAGTATCATATGTATTTAAAAATATATAAGTATTATATAAGTATTCTATTAGTCATCTGGTTACCATATTACAAGCTATGCTTAGTTTGTGGCTAGATGGTGTTGTGTGCATTGTCCACCAATATTTATTTATTTATAAGTGTACCTAGATAGGTTTATTTTTACTATGTAAGTACTTCATGTGATAGAAATACATCAATAACTACTTGATAGCACAAAATTAAGTTACTTAAGCATAATAAAATGAGGAACCTATTGTTTAGGAAGGTATCTTGATGTGTAATCAGTGTACATAGTCATCAGGGCAGGAGGAAAGAGGAGCTACGCTAAGTTTGTATTGTAGGCGGTAAAAGGTCGGCACATAACCTTATCAATAACCTGATAGTAAAGATGTTATAAAAGTTTTTATACGTACCGCCCTAGTTAATTTAGTTGTGAACATTTTGGTGTGCTGAATAATAGTTATTGCTTTCTATTTCTAAGATAACTATCACACACAGCAGCCAGATACAACTTGCCCAGATCAATTTCGTTTGGTATAAATTGTATCAATTCTTAGATAGTGGCCTTTGCGAAAAGAAAGAACTACAGTTACGCCAATGACACGTTTTATTCGAAGGCAAATTTGCAAATATCGAACAAAACGACGAACATTATTTTTTTCTAAATTATCGAATAAATCTTTTTCTACTTTACTTTGTTTTGTTGTTCATGGCATAGCATAGCATGTGATATAATAATGTCATGTCAATTTTGCCACTGTCAACTAGTGTCAAGTGTTATATTATTATATAACACAATATAACATAATATATGTTATAATTATATTATAGTGTTATATTTATTTATCGTAGACCGAGAAACTAATAGACGACTAGATAGCATCCGTCGCATTCATACAAGAAAGAGAACAACTTATGTGCAGATACTGTAAAGAAACGAGATAGAATGGTTTGATTTTTTGTTTCATGTCGCTTGCCGGTTTTTTCAAGATCCGCACCTGAGTGTGCAAAGCAATTTTTGACAGTTTGCCATTGTTTGGATGGTTTGTGCTCGCTTTGTGTGAAATAACCGGAAAAAAACAGTTAATAATAAATTGTGAACACGCTGAATTACTTGCGAATTGCAAATAACACATTTCTTTACCGGATATTGTAAAGATAATGGTTCGATGTATCGTTTTAGGATATAAAAGTGATAGTGAACGGAAACATTTGTCTTTTTACTCGTAAGTACAAGTATTTTTGACTGAACTTTGTTCGCTACAGCATAATTCGTAAATCATAACAAATAATTTATTTATTTTGGTGTTGCCTGCATTCGACCTTAACATTCCCCAGACTAGGTCCATAAATTTTACATAAAATATGTTTTACATTTCGTATGCATTTTAATAATTCAATTACACGGAAGTATCGTACAATGTTGATAGATGAATATATGGAGGCATGGTAAAGGCAAAAGCTGCTTAAAATTGGTCTGAGGAAACCTTTCATAGATTTTGATGTCAATTGATTGTGAAATAATGTCCTGTCAGCGAAAATAACCATACCGCCCTGTATAAATAAATAGATAAAAATGATTCTTACATTGTAAAATAAAACACCATGCTATTAATTTGTTACAGTTTTCCATCAAACGATAATGTACGTTTGCAGTGGGTTGAAGCCACAGGCCGAAAAATCTGGACATCCAAAAACTCTTTGAGGATTTGTAGTACCCATTTTGAGAAAAATGTCTTGTTTAAGAAGAATAAATTAACTATTCTGTATCCTAATGCTGTTCTACTGGTGGTTAGTAAATATATGATTTATGAGTTTTTATTCTGTAGGTAGGTAGATACTGATCAATACTTTTCGACTAGAAAAAGTAAATAAGTCCTTTATCGGGAACACGGTGCGCTTCTATAATAAGCTTCCTGAAAATGCAACTTATTAAGAAATTTAAAGCTTACATAAAAGAGTCTTTTGAAGAAAGCTTATTATAATATAAATGACTATATTATTGATAAGAACGCATGGCCTCATGTCGCTCTGCCCTCAGACAGTTAACCGACACACTTGAAATGTATAAACTCATTTATAAGTATATCGTAGCTAATGTAGTTATAAGATGGATCATGCAAAAATGCGCTAGGACCAGGACGAGTTTCTCTTCTCGGGCTTGGATTATAAATTGGAATCTAAATTCACCTAGTAGGTAAGAGTTTCAAAGTGATCCTTGTGATTGTATTGAATAAAGTATCTTTTGACTTTGTGTTATATTTATGTTTTTTTTATTTCTGTATTGTTATGCTTAGCTTTAATAATAAGTAAACAATTAAGTATACAAATGTTGTTATATGTTTTCTATATCACACATCTGAAAAGTTTGAGTTTTGTGATAGAGAGGAAAGCTCTAGAGATTTCTACTACAACATAACGTCTCGAATAAATCTAGGATTACTTAGGACTAGGGTAATAGTTTTAATGTGGCAACACCACCCACCTATCGTTCTATCTCACACGCGGCACGATCACCATGTGTCTATTAGTTTCTCGGTCTACGTTATTTATAGTAAATTTGTTTGATCATAAAGTCTTAGTCGATGGTCAATTGTCAATTTTAAACGTCATCGCGGAATGGCCGTCTAGAATTTACTTGGGATTCCTTGTCGTTCAAATCACATTGCACCTTATTACACATATAATGCAATTGTCCATACTTGTCCTACTTAGGTAGTTTCGTTCCGCTAAGTTCCGCTAAGATTACTGAGTAAAACATGCAATAAAACGAGTAAAAAATATTAAATTAGCATAGACTATTAAATTATTAATATAGAAATAGATGCGGTAATATTATTTATAATCTATCAATATTGATGAATGGCCGTACCTACCCCACGATTGAAAATACTAGGTGATATATTTAATAAGATATTGCAAATGGCGGCTATTTTTAAGAAGGTGCTGCGATGTAGGATTGGTATTCATGCTACTTATTTACTTTAAATTCTGTTTATAATTTAGAATCTTAATTAGTTCGTGGCATACGTCACATGTGTGAAGGTTTTAGTGGATTTCCCGAAACCGACTACCGTAGAAGAGTTGTGCAGATACCTAGAACTCGTTGCTGTACGGGAAACGGATGAACAGCTTGCAAAACTACATTGCATCAAAGAATCAAAGAGTTATTTTGTTTTAAAATGTATACATTACCAAGTTCGATGAAATTGGCATGAATGATGAATGTCGGCAGATCAAGCGCGACCAATACAAAAAATACTTAGAAGACTTAGAAGTATTACGAACTGTTGGATTTTAATTTGATGTTGCAATTTTATAATATTACCATGGGGAAGAATCAAGGTAAAGAACAAATAGAACAAATTATTTTTGCACAAAAGGTGGCAATGCTTCTAGTTTTCTAGGTCTTCAAGGTCGAAACCCAATTATATCAGTTCAGTACATCAATTACAGTGGTTTTGATCATTTTAGCGAAGTTCGTTTGTCATTATCATCATGTTGAAGTAACATAGCACTTCTAAATTAATATTTTTTTCAAGTTTTTTTTTGAATTTTAATCAATAAGTTGTGACTTCATAGCCAAAGTATGCAGAATAGAGTTGTATTATGTTGCAATGTGATTTGAACGACGAAGAATCCCGAGCAAGTTTTAGGATTATGGATAGCCATTACGCGAAGATGTTTAAAATAGACAAATTAAGACTAAGACTATTTAACCAAACAATCATTTGACACTGTCAAAAAGACAAATGCCATTACAGGAAGGAGTTTATATTGGCTTGGCAGTGATTATATTGTAGGTATTTCAAAGGTATTTCATTTATAAAAAGTGTCAAAACGTACAAAGAGTTGGGTACATTGACAAGTGATGGCTGTTACGATTACGACACAGGAAGGTGAACCAGTAGTACCTACAACTTAAAAGTAGCTATGCCTTCAGTAGAATCAGCGCAGACTATTCCTAAAGTTATGTTATGATATAAAGTGTCTAAAGAAAAAGAAAAAATGTAAAACAGGATAATAGTTATCTTTTATAATGTGTTTTTTGTGTCTGTACCAGTGTAATAGTTCAGTAAGTGCTAAAGAGAGAAATATGAGTGTATTTTTTTGTCATTCAATATTTTTATAAATTGTATTCTATCACGGATTTTTATAGCCGACTGTACTTTGGTGTTTGATAAGTTTATTCAATGAAACATTGTAAGGGGGTAGGGTACCTAAAACCACTTCATGCACGACTCTGACAACAAGCGATCATGTTTCTTATAAGTAAGCAAGCCTGAGTCATGTGTGATGTTATTCTGTTACATTTTAAATATTTAATTTTTACTTAGTTGGAACTATAGTATTTATTTTACGCTTATAGGGCATACGCGATAAGTACTTTCGCTGTAGGTTTATATAAACCTTTGTACTTTTATCATCAATACAAGTAGGTAATTAAAGTGATCAGTTTGTCGCATCCTACTAGCAACCTTAACCGATTGAGACTATATCTACAGTAACACAGCATTTACAAAACCTATATAAAATGTAGCTTATTTCCATCCCCAAGCTGTAAATAAATGTATTTCTCTTTTATATACATTTATACGACCTCTGTGGCGCAGTGGGCTAAGATCCGGCCGAGACGCTGAAGGTTGCGGGTTCGATTCCCGCCGCGGGACAAATGTTTGTATGATCTGCAACTATTTGTCTCGGGTCTGGGTGTTTCTATGTATAATATGTATGTATTCACAAACAAAAAAAATATAAGTAGTGTATCAGTCATGTAGTATCCATAACACAAGCTCTGCTTACTTTGGGGCCAGATGATGCTGTGTAAAATGTCCTGTATTATTATTATTATTATTATACTTACCTATACCAATTATGATGTAAAAATATTTAATTTTTTGTATGTTTGTTTGCTTGTTTATAATGGATAAATTTAAAATCTACCTACCCGAATAAAAAAACACCTATCGAGATCTACATTAATGAGTAGGTACCTAGTTTTTAATTTTATCAATTACAAACAAGTAGGAAAGGAACGCTAGTAATTTATAATTTTCTTCAACTACAACTTCCTTGGTCACAAGCTTCGTCGTCAGGTCACTCAAGCACATCAGTCAGTCAATCGTCAATGCGACAGCACTGTTGCCAAGATGGGTATTTTCTGTGCGCAGCTGGGGAGGAAATACCTTCTCTACAAATTATTTACAAAAATACATCACAAATAAATCTCAAAACATACATGTGGTTTTGATGCTCTAGCAAAATTTTGGTGAATTTAAAGGTTTAGAGTTTACATATAGTTTATTTATTTATTAATGATAGTCGAGCAGCTATCGCTGATATGTCTATAACACACAGTGTTGAAATACCTAGTGCTTATTTATTCGTAAATCTTTTTGATTCTTTTTGTTAGTTCGTAGCCAGTTGTCGAGCTTGTTTTTAAACGCATTGACAGAGGTAGCAGTAAAAACGTCATCTGGTAGCGCATTCCAATTGTGAACCACTCTGTTGCTAAAGAAGTTAAAAGAGGCAAGTAAGCGGACAGGATCACAAATGAGTTTTATCTGGTGGCCACGCCAAGATCTCTGATCATGTTTTCTTCTCAAGGTGTCCTATAATTTCTTATTTAAATCTTATAAGTTTCAATAGGATCTGAATCTAGGTGAAGCGTGCCTAGTGAGTGTAATCTATCTTGTAGTTTTTGAGGTGATAACTTCAGGCAGGGTAAAACGCTTCATTACGTAACGTGATACTGCGCCAGTCTGCCTGGATTCCCTTTCTCTCACGCATCTGGCAGCGGTAGGCAGGCTCCTCCTCTCTCAGTCTAACCCAGCGCTAGTTATATTTGTTTTACATGTGAAAACAATTAATTTATAGTCCGAGACATAAAATAAATAGCGAGCCTTACAGTAGTTGTAGTTGCATCATCATTGGCCTTTCTTCATCTGTTGTAGATGTAAAGTTACAAAGCAGTTAATTGTAATTTAAAACTTTGTTTCATGGATCCACTCCAGCAAGCTGAGGTGGGTGAAGTTTCCTCTCTAATGACGTCACTCTGCCTGGGATCGTTTAATAGCACAGGCCTTCCAAGGTACCCACAATAACGGCTGGCACCGAGCCGGGCTTGTTTCAAGTTTTTCTTCTCTATTGCTCTCAGCAGGGGGACTAACCTCCAATAATTTTAAGACTATCGCAGACGTCTCCATCATATGTAGTTAATTGCATACGATGTGTAATATTATGAGACATCTCACTTTGACTACCAAAGTGTGATGTCTCAAAATATTACACAACATTAACATTATATCCAGAATTAGGTCATATAACAGCACACTTTACACACAACCTTGTATGTTAAGCACACAGCTGATGTGTTCTCCTTCTCTATTTTTATTTCTCTTTCTCGTCAGATACACGCACACACTGTAAGTACTGAAAGTACCAACCTCTTGGAAAATGGGAAAAGAAAATCTGATGGCCAATTTACCACTGCGTGCGCTCAAATCAAATAGCGCGCGCTTTCTCGGTTTCCTGTTACACACTTCCGTCTCTTTTCATAAAATCAATCCCTCAGATTACAGAAAACCGAAAGGAAAGCTGTTGCTTATTAAAAAACACGGTTTCCGATTACAAACATACATACATGACCGTGACGTGATGTATCGATGCATGGGTATTTTGCAAAGTTATTTATCTTCAGGTCAACTTAACTTCGAAGCGATTATTCGAAAAAGGATAGCAGGAGTAATGAGCAGAGTGAAACATAGTCACAACAGCTTTTTGATTGTTATAGCCGATAAGTATGAGACTCTTAAACTTTTACATTGGGTCAATACTGTTATACTAAAATTAAATATTTAATATAGTTTTTTTTTTAAACCATGATGTTCCTTTGTTTTGTTGTTGATATTATTATTTTGTATTTATTCTTTAAATATATATATATTTTAGGTTAGTTAGTTAGCGCCGCCCCCGCTCACACCCCTTTCCCTACTGAGGGCTACATCACCGAGAGTAGACTCACCGAAATACTAAAGCGAGAGTTGGGATCTACTATTAAGGAACAGGTCTTGGTTGAGCTTAGTTTCATTAAGGACCAAATGACTAACTTCCACGAATCGTTTACTTATTTCAACACCCAATTTGAAGAAATGAAACAGCAGATGGTAGAAAAAGACACCATCATCGAACAATTAAAAACTGACAATGCCCAGCTGCATGCTACTGTAGATGATTTGGCATATCGGCTAGGAAACACTGAACAACAAATGCGCGAGAATAATATTGAGCTGAATGGTATCCCTGAACACCATAACGAGAATCTTATCAACACCGTGGTAAATCTGGCATAAGCAGTAGATAACACCATTGCTGAAGACGACATCGTGTGCGTGACTAGAGTAGCCAAAATCAACAAGGATAATAAGAAACCTCGTGCTGTAATAGTTAAGCCGCGCTCTCCTTGTCAGCGGGATACGATTTTGGCTGCAGTTACCACGCACAATAAAAAAACACCCCACGGACAAACTTAGCTCGCAACACCTTGGACTAAGTGGAACAAAAACCCCTGTGTTCGTTTCAGAACATCTGAGTCCCGCTAACAAACATTTGCACGCAGCTACTCGCCATCTTGCAAAAGACATTAACTTGAAATTTGTGTGGGTCCGTAACGGACGTATTTTTGTTCGTAAAGATGAATTTAGCCAAGCGCTACTTATTAAAACTTTTGAAAACCTTGAACAACTAAGGAAGGCATCTCCTTCTGTCTAGTCATAGGTTTTTTTGATTATCGGTGAGTCGGGAGTTAAGTTTAACTTTTTAATTTAAATTTAGCTTTAAGTAGGTAGGTACTTACTAATGTTTGAGGTATATTACCAGAATGGTAAAACCAAAACCGATGATGTTTATCGAATGATATTATCCACCGATTATGCGATAATTGCTTTTACTGAGACTTGGCTAAATTCAAACATATCCAGCAATGAAATTTTCGATCCAAGATATGTAGTTTATAGACGTGATAGAGACTTTTCTATTGGTAGCAAAAAGGACGGAGGGGGTACGTTGATTGCTGTATCAAGTAAATATAATTCGAGTAGAATTATTGGTTGGGAAACTAAACATCCTAGCTTTAAGGATTTGTGGGTCACTATAGATATTAATACCCAAGGAAAAATAAAAAAATTGGTATATGCATAGTAAATTTGCCACCTCCAGCAAAATTGAACATACTCTCTACTTTTCTAGAAAGTGTTAGTAGTCGAATAGACGATGTTGACGATTTAATTCTACTAGGCGATTTTAATCTACCATTCATCTCTTGGAACCCTTCAGTTAATGTGCCTAATACGGTTGTTCCATAAAACTATCAAAATGCACTAGGCTATTCCCTAGTTGACTTTGTATCTATAAATAATCTCTATCAATTCAATAACGAACCTAATGAAGATAATAAATCCCTCGACCTAGTTCTTAGTAATATGATTAATGTTGAAGTTTCCAAACCTATTAAGCAAAATTGACAATAAGCACCCTAATCTATTGATATCAGTATCTAATAGAAATCCTGACCATCTTAAACCCAAAGCTCGTATAGGTAACAACTTTTACAAAGCTGATTATGATAATGTCGTATGTAAATTAGATGATGTGGATTGGAGTAACGTTTTTCTCAAATGTAATAATAACATAGATGAAATGGTATCAATGTTCTACAAATCTCTTAAAGCTATTATTGACGAGTTTGTTCCCAAATATGTTTGCAGAAAATCCAGCCTGCCTCCATGGTTCTCAAACAAACTAATTAAACTTTTGCAAGAAAAAAATAAATTCAGAACAAAATTTCGACGTTATGGTAATCCGAGAGACAAGATAAGCTTTGAAATTCTAAGAGAAAATTGTCATAAATTAATTGATATTTGTTATAAAAGCAATATCATAATATAATATATTTAGCAATATCTAAATATAAAAGCAGTATTGAACAAAGCATCATAGAGAGAAAAAATCCCAGGTTCTTCTGGAGTTATGTTAAAGACAAGCGTGGTGGTAAATCAAATCTTCCAGCTGATATGTTTCTGGACAATCTACATGCTTACACAGGTAATGATATAGCAAATCTTTTTGTTCGTCACTTTTCATCCGTTTATAGTTGTAGCTCCAATGATGGAATAAGTCCCACTAGACACGTTTTAAATGATACATTAGGTAAGATAGAATTTACAGAATTGAAAAAAATTCAAACGCTTGACTCGTGTAAAGGTCCAGGACCAGACTTAATTCCCCCTGTTTTCAAACGTTGTGGTAAAGTGTTGGCTCATCCATTGAGTCTTTTGTATAATAAATCGTTAGCACTAGGCGTATTTCCGGAGGAATGGAAAAAATCTAGGATAACACCTATATTTAATAGGGGAGACCCTAGGAAAATTACGAACTATCGACCCATCTCTATTTTATCATGTTTTTCAAAGGTTTTTGAGTCTCTTTTATGTCCCATAATTACACGGCACCTTGATTCTGCAATATCTGACTCTCAACACGGATTTAGAGCAGGATGTTCAGTACAAACCAACTTAGTAAAGTATGTCTCTGACATTTCTGAAGCACTTGATGACAGGCATGAGGTTGACGCTATTTACACTGATTTTAAAAGCGCTTTCGATAGAGTCAAGCATTCTCTTTTATTGCAAAAGCTAGCATATAATGGAGTACATGGTTCTCTCCTAAACGGGTTTGCATCATATTTGCTAATGAGGTCTCAAATAGTGGCCGTGGATGGATACGAATCTCATATATATTATGCAAAATCAGGCGTTCCACAGGGTTCACACCTAGGTCCGATTCTATTTATTTTGTTCATTAATGATCTGGCAAAGGCTCTTAATAGTAATTGTTTGATGTTTGCTGATGATCTTAAGCTTTATAGAGTAATTAAATCTAAAAAAGACATTAACATTAATGTCAACACAATAAATAATGACATTAATGTAAGATCAATAAGATCATCAGCAAACATCAAACAATTACTATTAAGAGCCTTTGCCAGATCATTAATGAACAAAATCAAACAATGGTGTGGGGACAACTTCATGGAGCTCTGTATTAATAAATGCACATACATTCCACATACATTTTTCTAAAAAACGTGTCCCTAATATTGCGACTTATAATATATTTGGCACTAACTTACAAACTGTACATCAGATTCGTGACTTGGGTGTGATGATTGATAATAATTTAAATTTTAATGTTCATTTTGACCACGTCATAAAAAAAACAGCTCAGATGATAGGGTTCATTAGGCGCAATACTAAAGGGTTTAAACATCAAACTAAAGTTGTGCTATACAACACGCTTGTGCGCAGTCACCTTGAATTCGCATCTGTCGTCTGGAACCCATTCTACACAGTGCAGTCCCAAAGGATTGAAAATTTGCAAAGAAGTTTTACGAGACATCTTGCTTTTATCTCCCCAGGAATTTTCCACTAAATTTCTTATGCTAAACGCTTGAGTCATTTCAAAATGATAACACTAAGGAACCGTCGCATAGTTCATGATCTGAGTTTCTTACATAAGATCATTAACGGACAAACCGGATACAACCGTTTAATAAGCTGTTTCTCTCTTACGGTCCCTCATAATTTTCCTAGAAAGCCCATTAATAAGATTTTTAGCACTCCGTTCTCACGTACTAACCTTGGTCTCAACTCTCCATTCTCTAGAATATGTAACGAGTACAGTCTAGTTACGAAAAAGAATCCTAATATAGATGTGTTTGGTGACTCGTTACTTACTTATAAAAATAAATTAATCGAGGATTTCCTTGGTTCTCACCAGGAAGAACCTGCATCTTAGAACCTATCTATTAGTATATTGTCTCGTATTTTGAAGTTCTTTTATTTCTTTAAGTTTCTAGTATTAGTTTAGAATAGGTTAGTTTATATACCTATATTTTGTATATATTTTATTATTTGAATTCTTTTAGATTTAGTTAATTATTTCTTGTATAAATTTAAGCTGTTGTTTGCATAACTTGTGTTGTATTTTATGGCTAATGCTGTGCATGCCTGTAATTGGTACATATTCCATAAAATGTTATTATTAATATATTAGATTCATATGTTTGTTATATGAACTGTTGGCGATGCCTAATAAATAAATAAATAAATAAAATAAATAAGTATTGTATAATTTTTAGCCGGAGTATTTTTTAAGTCTTCTACTGTGTGTGTAATTAATAACCGAGTTGTCTGAAATAAATATATTATTATTATCATCTCTTTAACTAAAGCAATGTTAGGTGCTTTGATAGTTCGTGATAGTCTAGTTACACCCTGAATTGAATCAATGATATAATAAGCATGATTGTGAAAAAAGTAGGTAGGTTGATATACTTTATTGAATGTTAAATTAACGTTATTACCTATGTAATCATTCATCAATCATCATCTTGATTGAAATGCATATAACTGTAGGTACTGACTTTTGATTTTGATTATATTCACAAATTTTCATTACAGTGTCAATAAAACTGAAACGAGATGTCTTAGCACTGTTTTTTTCTGTTACCTATCTTTCCAGATGTTTTAAATAATATGTTATAATTTTAATATCTAATTAGGATATACCTATTTTTACACTGTTTGCGAAGTTATTGGTGATATGAACGGTATTGAAAATATTATTATGGATTTTTTTTAATGGGGATTAGGTACAAAAAGAAAAGCCCATCTGGCAAGGGCAACATGCGTGACAGACAGAGACAGCCAGACAGAGCCAGATCCAGACAAGACATGTCAGTTTAGAGCTATGGAAATTGGAATGGAAGGAAATGTGTAAAAACTAAAATTTATTGTTCCGTGTTGACTTTTATTGTGTAACGAAGTGAAGTTATTTAGTTGATTGTTCAAAAAACCACTTTATCAAGGATATGTCTACTGGAAGTACGCCGTTTCCGAAATGGCAATTAGCCATACTTCTCGGCGCACCTCTGGCCATCGGCTTAGGTTACCTTTACCTCAGAAACAGATTAGAAGACCCAGAGAAGAAAAAGGTGGCCGAGTTGAAGGCGAAAACTACGATTTCTTTAGACAATGAAGAAAATAACACCAAAACTGCAGAGTCTGCAATCGACCGCGCCATGAAGCTCAAAGGTGCCGGGAACAGAGCTTTTCATGCGGGCGAGTATGATAAAGCTATCTCCTTGTACAACGAGGCTATCGAAGCATGCCCGTCAGATCGTACAGTAGATCTAGCTACCTTTTATCAAAACCGTTCGGCCTGCTATGAAAAGCGCGAGATGTGGGATCTGGTAAAGGAGGACTGCGGCTTTGCACTCAAGCTTAATGAAAAATATGTAAAAGCATTCCTACGACGTTCTCGTGCTGCTGAGAAGAGTGGAGATCTAGTTTTGGCCCTGGAAGATGTTACTTCTGCTTGTATTCTTGAAAGATTCCAAGTACAGAGTTCCCTAGTTAATGCAGATAGGATACTGAAGGCCCTAGGCAAACAGCACGCACGAGAGGCGCTTGCCAAGCGACGCCCCATTATGCCTTCAAATCATTTTATCAAGACATACTTCTCAGCATTTTCTGAAGATCCCATTACCAAGCTCCAGTTAGATGATAATGCTACAGGTGGGTTCGCTAAGGCAAAAGAGGCGCTTCTCTCACAAGATTATGAATCAGTGGTACAAGCCTGCACAGAGGAGTTAGAAGCTGATGGAAAGTACAAAAATGAAGCTATGCTTTTACGTGCAACGTTTTACTTGCTTCTAGGCAAGCATGATGAAGCTCAAGCTGATCTCTGCCAAGTAATTGATAGTGATGCAGCTACTAAGGTCAAGGTCAATGCGCTGATTAAACGCGCATCCTTATTCACACAGCTGGAGGACACGGAGCGTTGCCTGGAAGACTTTGCTGCTGCTGCAGACTTAGATTCTAACAATTCAGATATTTATCATCATCGAGGACAGGTCTACTTGTTGTTGGAGCGCATGGATGAAGCAACATCAGAGTTTACTAAAGCTGTTGAATTGAATCCTGAGTTTCCAATTGCTTACATTCAGAAATGTTATGCTGATTATAGACATGCACAGATATATAAGAATGTTGGAGCACTTCACCAAGTAAGGAACGACTTTGAGAAAGGTTTAGAGAGATTCCCGGCTTGCGCTGAGGCATACATTCTGTTTGCACAAGTTCTCTCAGACCAGCAGGAGTGGGGCCGTGCAGAGTCTCTATTTGATGCTGCCCTCGGTGTAGACCCCACCAATGCTACATTGTATGTCCACAAAGGTTTGGTTCAGCTCCAAAAGAGTACAGATTTTGATAAAGCTGTTAAACTGATCAACAAGGCTATCGAGATTGATGATAAATGCGACTTTGCATATGAAACTCTGGGAACTATTGAAGTACAGAGGTAAATTGAACGCTCTTGTTTTTGTAACTGCTTCTAATCATATCTGTATAAAAATTACTTCTTCTTTTATGTACTTGCAACATGAAGTATTCAGGGTCAGTTAGTATCAGCACATATTACCTATATAATTACGTTTTAATACCTAAAAAGCAAACCAACTTCATTGGATACAATTTGAGAGCATAAAATTATTTTATTATGAAAATTTTTGTGGAAAAGATATGTATAATTGGACCAACTAAAAAAAAAAAATTTTTAAATCAGTTCAGCCATTTCTGAGTAATTGGTGAACATACATAAAAAAAAAGAAAAAAGATTCCGCCGAATTGAGAACCTCCTCCTTTTTGATGAAGTCGGATAAAAACAAGTTCAGTCTGTCTGTCTGAACATGATAAACTCTAAATGCACTAAACGGATTTTCATATGATTTTACCAGTGTATGGAGTGATTCATGAGGAAGGTTTAGGCATATAATTCACCCGTGCAAAGCTAAGAGTGTTGCTAGTCAGTACTAATTAAATGCTTATAGTTGTAGCTGACTGTACCTACATTCACTCTTGCCTTGAACAGATCAGGTCTGGAGAATTTTGATAAGATATCAATTCTTCTGACTGATAGTACCTTAAATCATTGGTACCAGTGCCTATTTAGTAAAACTACAGTGACTATAGTTACATGTTTATCTCTCAAGTTGTGTTGTATTATCAGTAAGACAGGTAAACAATATTAGATAAGAGTTATAACTTAAATAATCCATTATCATTTACTGTAACTAATATGTTGAAGAAAATTTTATTGAATCATAAATATTAATTGTTAATTTAATTGTTTTCAGGGGAAACCTCAAAAGGTCATTAGAGTTGTTTGAAAAAGCCATATCCCTGGCCAAAACAGAATTAGAAATGACCCACCTGTTTTCCCTGAAGGATGCTGCTGCAGCGCAACTGAAGGTGTCTGAGCGTTGGGGTCTAGACTGGACAGTGAGCTAGGCATATGCCAAAACTTTGCCACAAGACCAACGAGAATGAAACCTGGCCGTCCAAATTTTACGATATCAATTACTTTACTTGTATTACTTGCTACTCAATTTTATGTGTTCGTTTAATTGTAGTTTTGTGTGTTATTTACTTTGATACCTAAAATTTGTTTAGCCAGCCAATATTCTCGTTGGACGTTTAGAGGTACTTAGAGCCGCCGCCGACTTAACTGCGTTGCTTGCGACAACAAGCAATGAACCATGCTACTGATATCCTATCTAATATCTCCTCACAAGGCCTGTAAATCATTTGTTTTCTTACATAAATAAGGATTGACAATGGTTTTTTGTTATGCAATAAGAGATGGTGCTCAGATTGCAACTTCATTCAGGGTTTCTCTATCTTTGGTAAAATATCAATCACACATAACATAACAAACACCTACATATTGACATAATAATTAATTATATTATGTACATACACGCTCGTAGATACATACATACTTCAAATATAAAATATATGAAATGTGCATCCCATCTCATATAAATATTTTCTTCTATTCTCACATTTATTAATGACTTAGGATATTCCAATAGACATTATATTTGACCAATATTATGACTATTGGAAGATGTTCCAATGGTCGAATCATTTGAAAGAATCTATTGTAAATATTATGTTTCCTTATTATTATTGTTAAATATAAAATTCCAAGTAAGTAGGTGTCTTTGATAGTTAATTAATAAATTGAAGTAAAATTTTGCACATTCGATTTTAGAAAACTAAGTACTTACTTGAATCTATCTAACCCACTTTAGATTAAAAAATATTTGCAAACTATGCTGGCCATTCAATAGTTAAGAAAAGAAAGAAAAAGTTCAAGAGGTTGTAAAAGAAGAGAATAGAAAAAGTTTACCTGATGCTCTAATAAAAGCAAGTAGTTAAGAACTTGTTATTGTTACTTAATTAGGTATGTTGTGAAAAAATTAAACTGCCATGGTACCTATGATTACTCTTCACAAAGAGTTTATATTAATTGTTATCCATTATGTGATGCCATATTATTCTTTCTGATGATTAACAATCGCAATGGTAAAGTATGGAAGCAAAATTATGCATTTATTCTAGATCCTCCATTTGTATTTATTTTTAGTAGCTATTCCGTATGTATGATGAGCAGACTGCAGAGTCCTGACCAAGGACATTCACAAAAATTGTTATTACATCCGAGTTACTGACTCTTGGTCACGTTCAAAATCATTTTATTTTGTGTGTTTACTGTGATTGACCACATAATGATATGGTGTAGGTAAGGTTAATACATTCGATTTCGATAATTAACTTGAAATGTTACAAGACCACAAAATTAGGTGTGAATGCTTAAAATATTTTTTCGTTGTATAAAATATTCTTTCGGGTCCAAATTTTAATTTTATTATTGAGGCTACAAGCTTGTCATTTGAAGAGTAGCTAGAGGACAAGTTAGGTACGTAAAAGAGTGCACCTGAGTTGTGCGGCGGTGCGTGTTGGGCAAGGTGCATCCAATACATTAAAATAGGTAGTAAGTTAGGTACCTATGTCGTGCCATTGGTCATTGTTTTGTCGTAAAAAAAATTGTAAATAAACAATAAGGGGAAGCAATCCTGTGTTGCAATCATTACGTCTTGTAGAATACTCTATTTGTCTTTACATAGTGTAATGTAGCGTAGGTTCATATCCTGGCAAGTTGTGACACTGCGATGTATTGAATGCACCACAAAATTATCAGTTAGATTGTGAAATTAGAGTTAGCGCGCCGAGATGGTTCTGCGAGTGTTGTTACCTCACCGATAGAAAATAGTTATCAATTTATGAAAAACTACGAAATACAGTTATTGAGATGAACATGATTTTTTAATTAATGTGTGAGGAAGGCATAAAGTAAGACGTGATTTAGCACACTAACTTTGTAAGTAAGTTCGTAGCACGTGCCGACAATGAGCAGCGCTGTGATATTATGTGTGCATGCGACCTAGGGTTGTGAAAATTTGGTTGGGCAAAAAAGTACATCTATACGATTGCTTACGATCTATTATCTAGTTGGCCACGTAATTGATCTTAACCGTGCAATGCTTTTATATATTGTGTATTTAGTTTATTTTATTCAGAGAACGGACTCTCTTCTTTGTTATAATGGCACATTTACGCATACACAGTTTGGGGATGATCCTCTGCAGTATAAAGGGATTTTGAACCCCAATAGAAATAAAATGGCGAGGCTGCGTTGCGCCTTGACTATCATGTGCCCAGGTACCTAATGCTGTTTTTAGAAGTAAGTAGCCATCGATGGAAATTGTTTCTCCGACACATGTATCCAAACTAGTTAATCATGATTTTCTCATAAGATTATGTTTATAAAATTACCTACACTTTCCTAGAATACTTACATTCCGAAACATAAATAAATCAGGACTTCCAATCGCATTTCTAACACGTTTCCAAATCTTGCGTTCTATCCTCTTTGCATCATCCTCCTTGTTCAAAAGTACCCAGTTCATGCTCGTAATATTTTGACTATGTTTTTTCTGTCATCCTTCTTCAATAATATAATGTTATTTGGCATTTTTCCAAATATTTTGCATAAATGTACTTTACTCATAAATTGTTTGATGCAAAATGCTGTGGCATAGTGTTTTATTATCGTTGTGCTGGAGTGTTTCTGAAGCACTGCTCTGCTACAACTGTTCTACGTCTAACGACCAATGGACACACTGCGGTGGGGACTTCAGCACAGGCTTTGCTTTCAACACCAGCAGGGCTTTTCTGGTCAACTGCACTGGAGGTTAGAACTGTCCTTCGTATACCATCATCATTATTCATTACATCTACGTCGACGTCTGCGCGAATTCCAGGTATGTAGTACATCTACCATTTCAAGTGGATGCTGGTTTTCTCATAAGCCCATATTTTAACGTCAGTTACTTTTTAGTAGGTAAGTACATAAGTTACACCCAACAGTTGGTCCTGATTGCCACGAGGAGTCCGTGTTTTGAAAAAATTAAGAACAAAATACATAAACACTTACTTACATCGACATTATAATGTACATTTAGGGGTGCTTACCTAAGCATTTTACAATGTAGGTATTTGCTTGGTAAAGAACTAGGTACCTACCTAAGACCAATAAAGTATATTTGGTCTGAGGTATCAAGAAAAACCTGGACATGAGGGGATTTGTGCGTTTTCGTTCTCCCAAAAGTTGACTTAGCATTTTCATATCCAGGTTAACAGGTAAAAGGTAAGTATTCTATCAGTCATCGGGTCACCATTATACAAGTTATGCTTAGTTTGGGGCTAGATGGTGTTGTGTGCATTGTCCGGCAATATTTTATGTTTATTATACTGGCCTGTCAGCTCAGTTGGTAGTAGCTCTGTCTTCTGCGCTGTGGGTTGAGGGTATTCTATCAGTCATCTGGTCACCATAATACAAGTTCTGTTAGTTTGGGGCTAGATGGTGTTGTGTGCATTGTCCACCAATTTATTTATTATTTAATATAAATAGTACGCATGTAGCTAGTTAAGTAAGTAGGTATATGAATATGATTAGGTATATTTGACAGAGAACGCGATGTGCTTCGTGAGGTCGTGGTATGCGAGGGCACAACACTTATGGCTGGTGCAGCGAGGGTGCTATCTTCCGACCAACGCGGACCCGCTGCCCCGTACTTTGACTATGCCCACCAGAGCCATGACTTGTAAGCGTGAAAGGTTAGTAGGAACAGCTGCTCATTTTCTTTAAAAATGTTTGCCCCAGCAATTTTTTTGGCCCCAGTCCGTGAAATTCCCACATTTGTTCTAGGTTTTCAGATGCTGAGTATACTGTGTGTTTATGCCAAGCAGATTGGTGCAACTCTAGCTCAAAAAATATCCCATTTATGCACATATCGAGTTCTAGCAAGACAACTTTTTTTTTCATATTGATTTATATCCTATTTACATGAACTCGTGTTTTAATATAAAGCAATGTTCTCTTCTGGCTGTGCATCCCCCACGAGTAGAATGGAACCCTTCATATTTTTATCGGCTGTGGATCGCAAAAAAATGTGACTTTATGGATTTCTAAGCAGCTTTCACTTTATCTTAGGTGCCAGTGTCTATTTCTACGAAAAGGATGGTAAGAAATGTGTGTGTGTTAGTGGGCCGCGTCCGCTGCGTCGCATATAGGTTTTTGTATGCCTACGCGTACAATCCACACGGCACCTGCCATAAGCATAGTGATAGAGAAATAGACACTTCAACGTAGGGACCTAACATACTTAACTAAGATTATTTCGGAATATTTATTTACAATTACAACTCACATGTGTAAAATAACATGATCTTTACTGAACAAATAAAAGGTTCTTGTAGTAACTAATAAGAGACCTAAAGCAAATAAACTATTGTGATTTCGTAAATTCGTATTAAATTAGTCAAATAAATAAGTAGTTTTTTAATAAGAACTTTTTAAATAATGATGTACTTATATAGGTACCTTACCTGCTAAATGTTAAGTGCTTGAGTAGGTAGGCACTTACAAAATTATGTTCATTAGAATGTAGGTAAAGCTTTGAAATTCATCAACCTCAAAAATTCACTGGACAGATAAAGTTAAGTATCGGTGGGTAGATTGTATAAAGTTACATAAATTACTTAGCGAATAATTCGACCGTATTTGAACAGACCAGCAAGCTAGTATGTATTCGTTTGCATATTAAACAAAAACAATGTAAGTCAATAGTAGTAAACCTAAATTTTTCTTACCAACATTTTTGGTATTCACTAAAATATAGACCTACATAATTATGTTGATATTGAAAGTAACATAATTACCGAGTAGTTCATCTTACTTTGTCTTTTTGTTTCACTTCACCACTGTATTCATCATCTTCAAGATCGTCCACTGCGTTGGCGTAGTCGTTTGTCACAGCCTGCGCTATAAGACCAGTGAAGGAAGATTCATTCTTTTTTCCCTCTAAGAAATTATATACAAACTCTTCAATAGTATCTTCATCAAAAGGTATTAAGTCTTCTAGATCGATCTGTCTTTTGGTTCGCTTTTGTGTCTTGTTTTGCAAGGACTTGTAATCATTCTCATCACTGTAAACTATTCCTTTTCTGTATGCTTCTAATGGAACTTCACTACCATCACTTACGTCGTATTGAATGCCTAGATCAGCTTCTTGGATCTCTATAGATCCGAGTCCTTGTTCGACAAGTGCTTTTAAATTTAGCGCCTTACTTTTTCGGACTTCTGCTAAGAGCTTTTTAGGTAACTTCTCCTTTGGATGTAAGTGTTTAACTTCATTCGTTTCGTTAGGTTTCAGGATTTCATTATTGTTAATGTTTTTGTCATCGTCTCCTGGCTTTGGATTGGAGCTGTAAGTCTTAACTTTGGAATGGCCTTGTATTATCAGGTACATAGGTGCTGAATTTTCTGTCGCAGATAAGTTCTTATCAAAAGAGTCAGCCAATGTCGAAGCCGGTGTGGTATAACGCATATGCAAATACGGATCGTGTGTATGTGAAGATGGTTTGTTTTGTTTTAGAGTGCTTATAATATTAGAATTTTCATGATAAGGTTGTTTATGAGATGCAGTAGTGCTCTCCGTGAGCTCAACGGGTGGTGGTGGCTGCAAAGTCTGCATATTCTCTAGTTTCATTACGTCTTCTGGGTGTCTTTCTTTAAATATATGCTTACTTTCAGATGCATGCGCATAAAGATTGTCTTCTGGTCTATCAGGGCCGTTTAGAATTGGCATTGACATCATGGGACTAAGCATACTAAAAAGGTTAACTACACTAGAGCTTGGCCTTTCAGTCTGTTTAATCATTACAGGGGTCGGTCGGAAAACTAGCGTTGTCTTTTCTGATGTATCTTCATAATAATCCTGATTTTCTATCGTTGTTTCATAAGTTGTTTGTTCTATTGGCCATGTAGTTTCAGGTAGGCTTGTCGTAGATTCTTCATTGGTCGTAGATGGTAGTATAGTTGGTAAAAATGTGGATATATGCAATAAACTCTCCTTCTGTGATGGTGGAGGCGGTGGTGCTTCTGATAACATTGGTCTGTAGAACGAATAGGGGTTTTTGGGAATCTCCACATGATCATTAGAAACCAGATTATGAGTTTCATTAGCGGCCTCATATACATCTATAGGCGTGGTGGGTCCCCAACCCGCGTAGTCACTACTCACTGCATTGTTTATATTTTGTGGTAATGAGTCGTTTGTGTCGAGAATCCAGTTTTGACTAGTAGATGACGATTGATAAATTAAATTTGCTTCTTGAAGAGCATACATTGATGTAAGTTTATCTGGTGCATGAGTGGTATCCTTAGTACTGACTAAAGGTATAATTATATCTTTTATATGGTTATTGGATATCGGTGTTTCGTCATCAAGAATGAAAAGCGATGGCTTGTGACCCGGTGGTGGAGGTGGTGGCGGTACTAGTATTGTCATTGGGTAGGTATCACTCAATTTGTATGTAAAATCCTCGTATTTAGGTGGAGGTGGTCGGAATTGGTGCTGCCTTGTGGGGGGTGGCAGTGGAGGTTGCCGAGAAGTGACGCTTGGCTTTCGCGATGACACACCGAGCATTAGGACTTCTGATTTTTTTTCATGATAAGGTTCTCGGTCTGGTTTGGTGTCGTCTGCCCAATAGTGCACTCTTTCTAGAACAGGCGGCTCGTAGTCGTATGTGGGGTCATTGTGTAGCGGGTTACCGCGACCCGTCAGCGGCTTCCACTGCTCGAAGTCCATACGTGGAGAGAATATAGATGCTAAGGCACTCGGACTTGAGTGCTCACTTGTATCTGAAATTAAATATACAACATTTAATTATTATCTGAAAAAACTTGAAAAAAAGACTTTTTTTATAGACAACTAGCTGTTGCTCGCGACTTGGTCTGCATTTTTTTTTAAAGGAAATGTAGCTTAAATCCTTCCCCAGGATGCAATTTATCTCCTTGCCAAATTTGACTGATAAGTTTCTAATCAATCACACCCACCACCCATTAAAAAGTTTCCATACAAACATTCACACCCCATTGTACTCCATTATGAAAGTTATTTTGTAAAATCCTGAAACACGTGTTCATTTATTTTGCATTTTAAGTATCCAAACCAAGTTTCTAAGAAATCACTCCACCCGTTAAAAATTTCTCATACAAACTTTGACAAAGTTGTCTTACAAAATAGACTCACGCGTGATATTATGCCGTCTTGCAATGTTATCTTCTATTGAATGCTGCAAGCTGAATGCGTTGGTGCATACGAAGCTGAAGAGCAGCAAAAGTGCAATATACTCTACCTGTAAACAATACAGAAACTAAACATTAGAAGCTTTGTAACGTATAACCGCGATGTTAAAAAAAATGCAGTTGTTCATATTTTTTTTTGCGTTGTTCGAGTAAAATAGCTTTTTTGCCAAATTTTTTTTAATCAGTTTGGTGATTAGGTTGATTAGCAGTTGAACTATCGTAGAAAATGTTTGACAATTGTCGCTTAACTATGGTATTTCAACCGTTTGAATTTTTATGCAATTGCAATACTCAATCGAAGCGTAGGGTATAAATTAAATGATAATACGCGATACATCCGTTAACTATTATAACAAATGTTTTTTTTGCTATTTCACCTGCAGAACGCAGAAAATTATTAAGTCATTTATTTTAATTTTGAGACGAAGCTAAGCATAACAAATAACCATACCTACCATAGAATTATACCTAGTGTCGGTTACCTACTAAGTTCGTTTATTTCGTGACTTGAATTCAGGTTTCATAACTTTCATAAGGTACATAAAGTGGACAATGCTGGCTTGTTATTATCCACCTCAGAAATTATTATGCATAAGTATAATGTTGACCAACTGGCTCTACTGAGATTGTCATCCAATTAGAGTGCATCGGCAGTTTTTTGGGTGGTTCGGTGCATGGGAGGCTCGTTAAAATGCCAGAGCCGATGGGAATATAATATACTTATTTAAAATCCTCTTTATTTATGAGTAGCTGTACAAAATTCGTGGCCTCAATTGCTGTTCAGAAAAAAGTGGTAAAGCCAATACCTGCGTCGCAAGAGTTTCCAGGCACCTTTGTCAGACTTTTTGGATGTAAACTTAGAAGCTTATACATTAATAAGTAGATCTTTAGTATATTTAATGAAAATTTATACTTCTATAGAATTAGCACCTACAATAATGCGTAACATAAACCAGGATATGCCAGGCGCCGCTACCGCTCGCATCGCAGTGAAAGCTGCACGCGTGCGCCGAATCGCAAAATCCGCTACTACTTGCCGGGAATCGCTAAGGTGCTTTGCATCTAATTTGCCCTCTTTCGATTGTCCTTTCACTCTTACAAAGACATAAAATTCTGAACACATAGTGCATCAGAACGCACCGCACGATAACGGAATAACCTGCCGCAATGCAATACGAAATGCGGTAACCGTCAAATACTATGTCTAGCTGTTATGTTCGTGTTGGTGCATCTTGTATTATTGGGTATGCGCTACTTTAGCCTACTTTTAGGCTAGTATTCAGATCATGCAAACGGCTGTGCAGCATCAGTAGGATTCGACTCACTAACCACTTATTCCTTAGCCGCTCGCCGCACCATCGGGGTCGGCAGAAAACGACATATAGGTAGGTACTAATAGATTCTGAATGAATGAAAGTAACTATACTCGTACATAACTCATATCCTTTGATCATTCAAGTTTAATGTTCATAAATATAAATAATATCTTTCCCCATTGAACATTTTCCTAGACGGCGCGTTCAGTCAATATTTGTCCAGCCAGAGTACGTAAACGGCAACTTTCCATTTCTAGTTTTATAAGCATTGTGGTTAACTGACACTGACGACGATTGTGCTCTATGGTTTTAAAGATTGACCACATTATGGGTTCCGATCGTACTAAGAGTATGTGATAAAGAAAATCCTGGCCTACATTACATTGCGGTTTAGGTACCTACATATACATACTATGGACATTCAATACCTATTTACATGCCTATTTGATATTAAGCCGTTTATTTTATGTTTGCAGGCTCTATACATCAGATAAATAAAATACAAAAAAAAACTCAAGAATCTGATCTCCTAAACGATGTTATATATTTTTTTTTATATACTTATAGTATCGAAGTAGGTGTAACTACTTACCAAATATAAACTTACTAACATAACCTACTTAAATGTTATATTTGAAAGTAACCCATTATTTAGTAAATAACATGTATATATTTATGTTATGTTGTATGTTGTAGACGCCTATAGGTACTCTACTGCACGCACAATGGCTGTAACCTGCCTTAGACACAAATTCCGTTATTTGTCCGCCATGTCTGTCTCTTCAAATCTAGATATAGTAGAACCTATATAATTCTTAAGGTTTTAACTATACTGAGAGGTTTTAACCCAGTAAGTACTAGTCTACATAATTAGGTAAGTATACCTATATACTTATTTGTCTATTTTAAGGAGGGTACTTATCTACACATTTTAGATTTAAGTTGATATTACATTATCTGGTTAGGAACTCTGAAGAATCGACATCCTTAATCCTTTAAGAGGCTTATCACAAAATGCCGCCCTGCGGCCGACGCATTTCCTTTTGTAATTTATGTATCATCTTGTGCCGTTGTAATTACGTTTATGTAAAGCTTTATTTAAGCTTTATCTTATGAATTAACGTTTATTCTGGTATAAATTTTTCTTATTAATATGATTGTAGTAAGGACAACTTTACTGCTAATTCTGAACGTTTTTAGTAGTTTTATGATTTTAAATGGATTTTTTTTGATATCCCATACATATTTCTAAATTCATTTCTTTTTTTTTAAATACTACTACTATTATATATTTTCCATTTCGTTTGCTTAATACATTAGTTCAGTCCATAAGCTTGAAAAAGTGCCATTGCGCATGTTATTAACAAGGAATATTGACATTTCCTACAAAGATAAGAAAAAATGTACTTAATAGGCTAAACACGTAATATACATAATAGGCCTCTTAATTCTCATCACAGGTAATTTTACAAACTTTGTACTTATTTTAGCGCTTGTCTCATGCAATGTATGAGTAGTTATGTTATGACTTGATGAATGAGTTAACAGAGGAGACGATGACGACGTATCGACCTATTCAATATCAATAAATAATGAATTGAATAACCTGTTCACGATAAGTACATACCTACCGGCTACCTATCAACTAATATCCACGCACTTCCTAAAACTGAGTTTGGGAGAAAGTGTTGAGTAACTTTATTTATGAAAACTTGACTCGATACACGAGATACTGTGCGGGGATGGGAGTAACCAAACTAACTCGGAGCCTGGACTAGCGCGTCGTGGGATGGCGGTCCATGAGCCATTGCGAGCCCATATTACAGGAAACAAAGTTCCCTTTAGCGTGTCCTAAATAACCATAAAATTACGTTGATATTTTTGAATACTTGCTATAATGAGGTAGGTATAGTTAACCTAAGAAAAGTATAGTGTCCTTGTAGCATCAATTTAATTTTGTTATGCCATCTCTTTGTTGTGTCTGTCTACCTACTCGAGTTCTCCCTCTCGCTCTCCTTTAGCTTGTTGGAGGCGTGAGAAAATCCAATGCAGAATTGCAGACTGACTGACGCCACAGGCGGTTTGACGCCCACACGCCCGGACACTACTCAATACAACACTCACGTTTGTCTGTTTCGAGTTTTATAGAAAGTAAGTATACCTACATAATTAATCTAGAAATGCTTTTAAAAACAAATTTAAAACGGGACATGTTCGTACAACCTGAAACGAAACTCTGTAACATAGTCAACCCGCCAAGAGCGCAAAAGATTTTTTTTATACGCTTTATATTAGCTTCACTTGTATGTTTGTTTGTATGTAACCGACTCCTTAGGGCGCGATTTTAACCCACTTTAAACGGCCAGATTTCTTTTAAAAAAAACATAAATTAAAATATCCTGTTATCTTAAAACTAAAAAGTAGAAAATAAATAATAGTTTAAAAAAACTAAAAAACACGCTTTATATAGAAAACCAAACTAAAAAATAGAAAATAAATTTTGATAAATGTAAGTAAGAAAAAAATGTTTTATTTAAAAAAAAGCGTGGGCTACTTTTTAAGATATTATCGAATTGATAATCCTTCCACCATGCACCCCACGCTTTTTTTTTAATAGAACATTTTTTTCCTACTTACATTTATTAAAATTTATTTTTTAATTTGGTTTTCTATATAAAGCGTGTTTTTTTAAACTATTATTTATTTCTTTTATAAATGCGAACGCCTTTTACGTTTATATCGAGCGGCCGCTCCGGTGTAGATCAGGGTGTAGGGCGGTTCATGTTGTCTCTATGGTGTTCATGGAAAATTCAATATACATTAAATAATTTAATAAAATACGCTCAACTCCTTCCGTTGATTTATCGGATAAACATCGGATAGTAATATTCCTGACGCTGACCGGGACCGTGTGATTCCGTGTGGGTGCTAGAGGAGACAACACTTTCACATGATTTGTGTCGTTGACCTGTCTGTCAGGCAGTGTCCGATGGTCACCGTCGAGCAGTAGGTAAATTACTTTTAAGATTAATCTGTGTAAAAATCACGTTACTTACGAAAGAAGTCCTTGTAACCTGGTTAGGTTTGTACATAGTAGTTACTTATTCCACGTTAAAGACAATGTTTGTTTGCCCACCAAAAATACCAGATTGCGGAAATTCGGTAGGTACTTACCTACTACCTAAGATGGAAGGCAAGTAATTAGTTCATCCATTTAAATATGTATGAATGAGTTAGAATTATTTTGGTACGCGGAGCGCGTTGATGTCTTTTAGTACCGAACTAACGAACCCTTGAACGTCTATTTTGTTTACATAAATGCATGCATCCAATATTGCGTTTATGAAAAACATGAAATTCCTTTTAAATTATTTTGATTAAACCCTTTTTGCGATACCTATAGCCCAGGGCGAGGGCTGAGGCTTGGTAAGCGTGCGTAGAGCGTAGGTGCGCGTTGAAATCCGCTTATTTGAAGCTCGGAAGATACCGCGTATCGAGAGATCGGCTCATAAAAACCTTGATAAATGATCAACCACTTCAAGTAACTTCTTTAAAATAATTGTAGTTACATTATAATGATCTAATTGATAATAGCCAGCACAAACAACAGATTAAGCTATTCCACACATTCCAAATACCTAGATTACATAAAATTCTTACTAATAATTCTAATAACTAATAAATATATTAGCTAAACTAAGTATGTATGTAGGATATAGGTAAGGTACAATTTAAAAAATCGCGTAGTTTAATTTTACCCGACTGCCAAGGAAGGGTTATGTTTTTCACGCGTATCTTGTATGTATGTATATTTGTAATTTTCTTTATTACCTCGTACCTTCCCAACGGCTGGATGGATTTGTTAGAAAAAACAAACAAATTGGCGGATTTGCGCTCGAAATAATAGTAAGTACGTTAATAAAAAAAATAATAACCAAACCTATCGAGTAGGGTACCTACCAAAATAATGGAAATTAAAAGGGGTTTACAAAATATATATAAGTAACTAGCTATCCCGTTCGCGACTTCGTCCGCACGTTTTAAAAAGAAAAGAAAAAAAATATTTAATTGTAAATCAAAACCAGTCTCAAATCCACTTGAACACACAAAAAATTTCATCAAAATCGGTCCAGCCGAAAGAAGATTTATATATGTGTATAGATATATGTTTTATTTTAATAAGGAATAAAATTGGTTTTAAAAGTTTTTGAGAGCGTAGATAAAATAGGAAAATATCTTTTTGCAGTCGGATTTTTGATATTTTTAATGATTCTTGTTGTTCGTTATAGTACGCATGTTTCATGTCACTAGAATTTCGTTAAACACGAACGGTCTTGTTTTGTATACATCAAAGTCTAAATTGGAGAAACATTTTTATAGTAAACTTTTTAAATTTCCTTAATTGACGCGCGGTTGACGTGTTTTAGCTCATTTTTAACCGACTTTATCAAAAAGGAGGAGGTTCTCAATTCGTCGGAATCTTTTTTTTTTATGTATGTTCACCAATTACTCGAAAACGGCTAAACCGATTTTAAAAATTCTTTTTTTGTTTGAAAGTCTTCACAGGTGGTCCTATATGTGTAATTTTTTTTTTTTTTTTTTTTTTTTTTTTTTTTTTTTTTTTTTTTTTTTTTTTTTTTTTTTTTTTTAATAATAATATATATTTATTTCCAATTTAAAACCGTGATTTATTTATTTTATATTAGTTTTATTATTATATTGACATAGAATGACTGTTACAAAGTTGAATGTAGTTAATTGAATGTAATTCGTTTTCAAATGAAAGTATATTTTAATATACCTACCTATTGTACAAAAACTGACCTGTAACCTGGTGTTATTAATAAATGATTGTATTGTATTGTATAAATTTTATCAAAATCGGTCGAGCTGAAACATCAACGAAAATCTAAAAATTGTATACATCGATGATGTTTTTATGTACTTCGATACCTTCGCTGTCTCATTGGAGCAGTGCGTTTATTTGGCCTACCCCTAATATATATGTACAAAATTCATCTACTTTCCACTAAAAATGTATTATAGGCTCAAATTTCTTTGCGTTTCGTTTCTTTTTAGTTTTTAAAACGTAATTATTATAGTAATCATGTAAAGAGGTATTGAATAGAGCTGAGGAAAAACAATTCAATAAAAGAACAAAATGCCAACTTTGACTTATTTTAAAACAGTAATTTAGAAATATTAAGTACTTACTCTAAATTGGACTTTGGTGTCGGCACGGCAATATAAAGATCGTATTTTACGAAATTTTAGCTGGTCCTGGGAAATAACAGAATCACCATGTAAGTGCTTCGTATGAGCCAACAGTGACTGCCCAACAGTACCTAACTCTGTCGATGGAGTATATAGAATGATAATAAAGACGTCCCTCATGACCCCAACTTTGCGAAACACGGAAGCACTCGGATTAAGATGTCAATGCAGTCACCCATCCAAGCACTGACCTCACAGAAGGTTGCTCAGGAATTTATGGTTAAAATAAAATGTTTCAACACGTGACTGGATGTGTCTTTGTACTATTAAACCACGACTGCGCCTAAAACACGATTTTCAACTGTGACTTTGGCTTTAAAAGATGGGAAATGGAATCAATGAAAAGGGAAAAATCATTGATATGTATAATGACCGTATATAGAACAGATAATTTATAAATACGAGAGAAAATCAAAGACTGTACTACAATACAATACCTACAGTTCGGCATCTATGCCAATGACACAGTCGTCATACTAAAATTATTGATTGGCCCCAGTTTATTAAACCACTGTGCCAATTATTTTACAACGGTAAAATCATTTGGATATAATATATCATTTGACATTTCAATATATGTCTACTTTACTAGGTGTGTAATTTTGACGCAATCTTGCCGAAAAAATACTTTTTAACTTACAAAATTAATCTATGACTGTTTATTACTTACAAATTAGCATTATAAGTGTCTATTTTGAAAAACGGCTATGAAACAAAAAATACAGTACATAAATTAATGTACCTAACTATTCTTAAATAATAATTATCTTATCGATTAAATAATTTTCCCCGTATCTTATCTTTAATGACGAAATACCGATGATGGGGGGTTGCCAACTATTATATGAACCCCTGAACGCCTCAATTAGGCATTATGTATGTCAAAAAGAAGTTTCACGCAAGTAGAGCAAAGCCCTTGCAAATAACCAAATTTAAAAAAGTTTTTGGTGTCTTTAAAATAAGATGTTATAGGTAGGTGTAGAATCATTTCTTAATAATTGGTTTATTAAAGTAATTATTAATTCTGGATGTGCTCAGGTAAATGGTTAAAAAATATTGACTAGATTAATTCAAGAATAAGAAATAGGGCCTAATACAAACATATAAAATAAAATAGAACATTTTTTTAAAAAGCTGATGATTTTTGGTCATTTCAATTTCATAATAAGGACCTTCCTGAGTATGAATTGTTATAATGTTTGTGAATAGGTACTTACCAAAAGCATTATTTTCCCTGAAGCCATCGCGTCAGTAGGCACACTTCACGATAACTCAAGCACGTGAGGTCTTCCCGAGAGGCGTGGATGAAGGACGGACGCGTAGCCCGCACGGTGTCTGCGCGGCGTCTGTCTGCACTTCTGTGGTCATTCATAGCGCACGCCCCGGCCCGGCCAGCAGCAGCGGCGCGGGCGTCGGCCGACCGCCTTCGCAGGCTCGCAGTCACCTCGGCCGGCGGCCGCGACATCAGTTTATTCGAAACCTCGTATTATGTAGTATGTCAACATTGATTACTGCTAGGTATACCTACTACCTGTAACGGGTGACCTTCTTGTCTAGTTTCAGAAGATTTTCGGCATTTTCTAGCAATACACTTTCTCAGTGCTTTGTTATTACCTTAAAACATGTGTGTTGCATTGCATTGCATTTAAATCTTTACCACACCAACCTACCTTTTTATTCTACTTTTACCATATTAAAAACCTTCATTTGAGAAGTTATCAGACCCTGGATAACATAACTCTATTTATAACAACATAGGTTTTTACATTTGATCATCGCAGACGGCATTTTGGAATTGGTTCCATGAATATAAATGAATGCGCTCATTTGTGATTAACGAATCATAATAAACTTAAAAGTAAAATATCAACTTTCTGTGTGTTTCTTGATACCTACGCCATTCGTCAACTTCATCTTCGACACATGTAGGTAGGTAGTTAAGTAATTAATTTGAGTGCGCTCCGACTAGATGCAAAATTTTCTCCCTTCCGCGCATAATCTACAGGTGTTTTGTTGGTTATTTCGCGGACCGCTACTCTATCAGCTATTGTATGTAAATTATGCTATTGAGGGTATGGGTCGATGTGATACGCGCTAACAAACAAAGAGCAGCAGGTGTCTTTTCTCCTGTCATTTATCAAGAAGATTATGATAAAATTATTCTCTGGAAATCACTATTAAAAGGTGTTGCTGATTCAATAAATGCACACCTTTAGAATTGGCTAGAAGCTTCAGTTGATGCTCAAATTTTGATAATTTTGAAGTGCAGGCTTAGACAGACAGCCGGTGTTACGATTTCGATGCGGCTTGCTTAATACATAACAAAGTGAAATAATCTTTGAATATAATTCTGAAAACTATTTGGTGGAAATTGATAAAGCTATTCCCAAGATACCTATTCTAGTCAGGAAATGTTATATTTTTATAGGCAACCATACTTACCTACCTACTTCATACATAAAGCAATAATAAAAATAAGTACCTAAGTAGGTTTGGATATGATTTCGTAGAACTCTTAACTTTTAACGTCAGAGCGACTTTTATACTTACACATATACAGATTTAAGTTATGCTTGTTATCGCTCGCTACTTTGTTACTTTTTCAGACTCCTATAATCTTGTAGCTGCCGGAACGGAAAATACCTATGGAAAGGTCCACACATCAACACAACAGGCGCTAGATATGTAGGTGCGTTATGTGAAATTTGCAGTTCATACTTCTCAGAATGCATACCACGCACCTACTACCTTAGAAAGAAGCATCCACACAACAAACGCGATAAATAGTGTCAGTGAAACGCAGCCAGTATTCGAAACGGCCAATTATCGATATACGCACTATAGTTAGTTAGGCGGGCAGGCTATCTAATTGCATTATGAGGAAGACATCTAATTGCGTAACATTGCCTATTTTACTCTAATTTATGATTGCATACTCTCTTTGGTGGGTCGATTTAGGGTCTATTATGCAGTGACTATGATATAACTGCCGCAATGCGGCTGTATATGGTTGGTTACTTATTGATTTCAATTTCAACCAAACTAAGACTGCGATTTGAATAATCTATGTAGAAACATATATATACCATAGAGCACGGTCTCAGCTTTTTAAAAGCCAATGATGGAGCCCTTTGGGCTACGTCAACATAGTTGGCCGTTAGCTCGTATTCATCACACAAAAAGGTTTACCCTGGGAGGGAATCCAACTCTCGACCTACAGCGCAGAAGGCAGAGCTACTACAAACGTTCGTACAAACAATTACGACCTCTATGTGCGCCATAGAGTCCGAGTGGGCGAAGGCTCAGCTGAAGGTTGCGATTGCGAGTCTAGCGGCGGGAATCTACCGCCGCTGGACGAATGTTTGTATGACCTACAAATACTTGTCTCGAACCGGGGGGTTTTTCTATTTATATTATGAAGTATGAATTTACTAAGTAAATTCTTTATAATAATATAATAAAAGTAAATTCTTTATGTATGAATTTACTAAAAATATAATAAGAGTAGTATATCAGTCATGTGGTTCTCTGCTTACTTGGAGCTCTGCTTACTTTGGGGACTAGATAATGCTGTGTGATTATTATTTTTATCCAGGATTATTTTTATTTATGATGAAAAATTCCAAGTTACATGCCTTGTCCATGGACCAATAGCACTTTACTATGAACTCAAAACGGTGATGAGAGAAAACATCGTGAGATGATCATCTGCTACAGTTTTACATGAATTCCTTAAATTTTGTTGTTGTATCATTGTGTTAAAAGAATAAACTAAATAGTAGAAGGTACTTGTAGGTCTCCGAACTTATTGAGTTATAGGTATAAGGCTGAGCAAATTTGGAGTTAAAACCACAAATCATTTTTTGAGTTTATTTGAAATATGCTCCATAAATTCATCTAATGGATCACCATCAATAGAGTGACTTGAATTCTTTCTGCCATATTCTGAAACAAGCTTCATGTGTTCTTCAAGATTTTCAACCTCATTAGTTTCAGAGTCAAAGTATCTGTCTTCAGCATCCTGAGAGACTTGCTTCAGATCATCAAACTGGTCATTGTTATCAACATCCTCATATTCATAATCATCTCTCCCCTCTATAAAACTGCTATACATCTCCTGAAAGAACTCTTCGCGAAGTAGTCTCTTTTCTGGGGCACTGATCATTGTCTGCTTTCTGACATCTGGCTTGAAACTGGGTACAGTGTCAGGTATTACAAAATCTCCCCACTTTTTAGCATAACTTGGTTTAGTATCAGGTGTTTCAAACTCCCCCCACAATTTGGTTGAACCGAGTTCTTTATAAGGTGTTTTGTTTCCCTGCATACTTTTACCCTCAGGTTGTTTCTTTATTATTTCATTGTTTAAGTCAACTGCTTCAAGCTCTTCCTCAAGCATTTGTTCATTCCTGATCTCTCTCATATGATTTCTGTCTACAGTATCGAGGATCATGGTTAGCAAGTTCAGATTTTCATTGTCAATGCCATCTCTTTGTCTTATTTCCTCATCAGTTAAATATTGACCAACTAATTGCTCATATAGAAGAGGATTTCTAAGCATGACTTGCTTTTCACTGAAGTAATCAGTTTCATTTTGTAGCTGTTGAAGAGCTTTATATCTTCTGTTACGAATTCTTTTGTGGCGGCTCGTTTCAGAATGATACACTTTTAACTCTAAGATACAATCACAATAATTCCTGTCAGTAGCATATTTATTTTCAAAGTAACCAATATGATGTGGTGCCAAAAACTTGCCGAATTGAATTAAAAATCCGATAGGTGATTGAATGTATAAATCTTTGGCCATGCGAATTTTGTCGTTGGTTCTAACTTCAGTTTCGTAAACGTGGGCATTCTTGAAGGATATCTTCGCAGAGCGTACTAAATAGTCAATGATGTCATCTAATGGATCAACAATAGTTTCTTCATGTCCTTCTATTCCGTTTTGCTGCATAGCAATGGAAAGTAATCGAAGTAGTAGAGCGGTAGGGAGGGAACCTTGTTTGGTTGTAAGAGTTTAGATTTTGATAGTTTTGGAGGATTGTATGCCGCTATCGGTAAATCTGTCTTGTGTTGTAATCGCAATCAAGCTACAATACTGGATCGGTTTATTATTTTGACAACTATTTAGACATTACTAACTAACCGACTTAAACACAGAATTATCTGCCATAGATTTTGTTTTTTCGAATGAGTTGGTTCCACGGCCCCGTCACCCACAGCACAGATATTGTGTTATTTAGGCGAAATCAATGGCGGACCAAGTTTAATAACTACTTTTCGTACTCCCTTAAAGCTTCCTTGGAAATCCTTCGTACCTGCGGAATACGCTTAATCTCCATACTAAATTATTTTTTTATAGGTATTTACTAATTATCACTTGTTTTTCTAAGCTTTTCTAAATGGATAGTTCATGGTTTAGATTCACTTTGAACCTAAACGACCTTATTCCAAAACGGACAATAAAAAAGGTCTTGGTTTAAACCTGATAAAAAACGAGAGGTTCCCGATCAAGTTTTAGGACCTACACTTTATTTTAGTGTTCGTTTGTTATCCTGATTTCGAATTCACTGTCACTGTGGGTAAGACAGGGTCTTAGCCAATGATATTTTACAGACTATAGATATGTTACGTTCCTAGTAAATTGCGTTTGAAAATAGTCGCAGTTGCATATAGTAGTAACTAAGTACAAAGTACAAACTACAATCATGTTCACTTGTTTCACTAATAAAGGATCGATTGATACGGAAAACACAAAAGAGTAAGAGAGATAGCTATCTGTAACTTATTGCGCTTCGATTATCGCCATGGATACACAGATTATGAATTTTAATCGAACAAACGGCACTCAGTCTACTTCGCTTCGTTGCTTACGTACAACTGCGATCCACTCTTCTTTTCTGACCTCATTATGAAGCCGGTGAAGCTCGCTCGCAACTTCGATTCGAGGCCGTGCTAAAATAGCTCCGAATATCTCTATCTCTGTTTAAAAGATGTAAGCGCGCGCGGGGCGCGGGAGAGGCGCGGGACGCGGTACTACAATACCTAAATACAGCCGTATTGACGTGCTTGTGTGTGTGTGAGTAGGTGTAGGTAGGTAGGTATATTTGTGTCATTGACCATTCATTTCTTTGCCAATTCGAAGGCGGTAGGTAAATAAAATACAAGCTTCTTTCTGCGGTTCCACGCCTTTTTCTGGGATAAAAGTAGGTAGGTAGGTATTTTAATCTTCCTACATCTATGCAAAGTTTCGACCGAGGGGACGACCTCTGTGGTGCAGTGGGCCAAGGGCCGTGTGATACGTAGAAAGTCGCGGGTTCAATTCTCGCTTTCAAATGTTTCTATGATCTGTAATTATTTGTCTAGGGTCTGGGTGTTTTTATGTATTACAGTATGTTTTTACAAAAAAACATTTGTGCAATTCAAACCTTCAAAAATTTTTGAACCACTAATATAAGAAACACTGTATAATGCTTTCTATCTCAATTTCTCCTACGTTAAATCTTATGAATTTATGTGTCTCTTTTTACTGTCGCTTTTTCGTTTCATCGACTTTCAAATCACAACGATACTAAAGAAGTTTTCACTTCAAAAAATATAACGCTTGAGAATATAATGTTTGATAACGTTTTTTTGGCAACTTTGTGACTCAGCTCACTCACTCACGTATGAATTACACACATGGTTTTTTTTTATTTTGAATGGTTGTGATGATGATGACTTTTTTTGTAAATACTGGCAGCTCATACAAACATTCGTCCCACGGCGGGAATCGAACCCGCAACTTTTTGCGTCCCAGCCGGACCTAAGCCCACTGCGCCACAGAGGTCAAGTGAAAAATTTCCGTAATCAAAGGCAAAGTCGTAGTAGTATGTAAAGAAGTAAGTTATTGTTTTCAAACAACAAGGCAAATCTCAATCCAAGTCAGTGGCACAGGTCAATAGAACACACGTACCATGTAAATACACGTTGCATTAGTGTGTGCGTGCGTAGCTGTCCGAGCTATCACACAACCGAAGTGTCCTTATCCCCCGGCCCCGCCCCGTTCAAAAGTTGTATGAATTTGGTTGTGTTCCTTAATACCAAAAATTATGACTGAAAACATTTAGTATTCTTCACATGGTAATGTTATTCTGTAACTAGACAATATAAGCTATGGTCTTTGACAAACAACATGTAAGATATTGTGATTCTTAATACGAAACAAATAGGTAGAAAACTTGTCAATTTTAGCAAAATAATGTTGAAAATGCGATTGGCTGTTATTTCATTTTTAATAAGTAATTCGAAATAAAAATTATCCAGGAACCTAGATAAATACTATTTAAATACAAATAATAAAACAATACAGGATGCCCCGGAACTAGTATGTTATGCCGAGGTGGGCCGATTCTCGATACTTTCGAGAACAACACATGTTTTACCTCTTTTATAAGTTCAATGTTTTTCATTGAAGAAATGAGCAGCAAAGTTTGCTTCAAAACTGCACTTACTACAAATGGTAACGTCCCTAAAATCAGCTGTTTGTTGAACTCTGAGCGTGACCCCAAAATGAAGTATCGTTTGAATTCACGCAACACAAACATAAAAGTTGCCTACATTGTGATGCCTCTGAGAAGAAAGTAAGTTTTTGTGTTCTTTTGCAATTTTTTGCAATTTTTATAAGAATCTTGTTTATTCTTCTATCTAATTTTCGGATTTATTGCATTTCGTTTTTGTTGACAAACAAAAATTTGCAACTAAACAGGAATTTTTTATGATGATGATGATGATAACATGTTCACAACTCTTTATTAAAACAACTTGATTTGGATTTTCATAGAAATTTATAGCATTGGGTAGGTAGGTATCTAACCAACATTTTTCGTAAGTAGGCAGAATACACAGGTAGGTAGATCTTCATAGAAATTCAAAGTATTAGGTACCCAACCTATAACATTTTTCTTAGGTAGGTAGATAGAGTTCTTATTAACATTTCTAGGCTACGTATCTAATAATTTGAATTTCTATGAAGTTTTATCTGTCCACCTCATTGTGCGACTCTGTGACTTCGCGGCTTTTTATCAAAGATGTCAAACAAAACCGACAACCAATCAGAAGAGTTCAATCCACTTAATAAATAATAAATTTCGGCTAATTCCGAAAATAGTCTACCTTTGTAATAAGTCGACATTTATTATTTTGTCAGAAATTGGTAGGTATTTAGTTTTAGTCGTTGTTCCAATTAAGACTTTATTTATTTTATGCATTAATTTATTTATTAATTCTGTCATTGGTTTTTTCTTGGTCACTCTGTGCTGAATTAATTAGTTTTGTCACTGGTTTTTTTTCTGTATGTAGCCTTAACATGAGTCTAGTGATTAATGGTGACAGAACTAGAGTGGTTAAAGGATTCAGTGACCAAGAAAGAAGCAGTGACATGACTACAGAATAAACTAAGCAAAATAACTTCACTAAGAACCAAAATAGTATTTACCAACATGAATGTCATAATTGTGATAGGTTTGAATTTTCACATCAAAAATGAACCCTAAAAAATGGTCGGCAATTTCAAAGGATTTTATTTTGCTTGCTTTGAATTGATTTTAGCTCAGTGTTTTGTAGTACTTCGCGCGGTCAACTTTCTAGTAAAGAGTTTCGTCATTCCGTTTCTTGTGACCATTGTGAGTGACCATGTGTTTTTTTAACTCAATCATAAGTGCTTTGCGTTTGATACCTAGAATAGGTACCTACTAATCGTGTAATGTGGTGTTTGTTATTGTCAATTTTCAAAATTTTATGGATCCGCCTAGAACAAGACATTAAACGGTATGTAACTTCTTTTACCATAAAGTTAAAAACATTGTTTTTCAAGAGACGAATACGAATAACATAATGATTACTTTAAAACGGGTGTTTATCGCGTTTACCTTTTTTGGTCGTTGTAACACGGCCGAAACGTCGGGAAAATTATATATAAAAAGGTAAACGCGATAAGCACCCGTTTTAAAGTAATCATTATGTTATCTGATCGCGAAAGTTTGAAAAATTCTATAATTGATAATAGTTTATACTCTGCAGCTGCAACCCTACTATCACGTCCCGCTTTACATACGCGCTCCGAGTTCACAATTCACATGGTATACTATCAATTCTCAGTCGATTCAACTTAATACGACGTTACATAAAATAATCATATAAACTAATACTGTGTTTACACCATAATTCGTCCGGCTAAAATCAAAACCTACGACGACGTCGCATCTGATCTTTTAACCTATGCCTCTTTCCTTATCGTACGCGTGATTTAATGAAATGGCTATGCCTTTTCTTTACTGAGAAAGTATTTTCGTTATGAAAATTTTTAAATTAACTTATACTATGTAGTAAAAATCAAAATAAGTTGTACTTACGCATGATATGGGATCCCTTGAGCTTTATTTATTTTTATTTGATAATTTGTTCACTTCCGAAACACACATGACAGCATTTAACTTATTTTTGTTCAATTTCGGCTCGACGGTCATTCATCAACTTCTTTGGCGTGAACTGAGAGCGAGAGTAGTCAATTGGGTCTTTTATGAATCTTCAATTCGGGCGCGCGCGCTAGTCGCGATCTTTACTCTGTATTATCATTGGTCTTAGCCAATTTATTTTTCTTGTCCTTATAAATATTTCGTCTAAATATCCACTCCACTACTTTGTTTATCTAATGAATAATGTATATTCATTCATTTAGCGAATACAATTGTGTATTTGTGTAGATAAATGAAAAGTAAATAATCGATGAATATAATTATTGAAAGTGTTCACCAACATCTTTGCATGAAATATAATACATTAACAGTGTTACAGTGTTTATTAAAAGTAGTTTTTTACCTACAATGACTCTGTCTCCCTCCAGCTCCAGCTACAGCGTTCGTCGTACGTACATATCATTACCAGCAAACTAAATGAACTGCTGCAATGATGGAGTATCTCGGCATAAAATGGGAAGATATTTGTGGGCCTAAGGGCTTACAAGTGTGGGACGATGACACAAAAGACTTTAGCCAGTGTTTTGAAGAATTGTTTTTGCAGATACCAATATGCTTCATAATTGCTATAATTTCGGGATACTATGTCGGATACAGAAGAGATTGGGTTATCCGTGAAAAAACTCAAGAGCGAGCAATAATTATTCGTAGTTTTGCTGTCTTAGCACTTGTATTTATTCCTATTGTAGAACTGTATGTATTTATAACGGAGGTTGGCTTCATCCTGTACCCAGTGGATTATTTTGCTGCGGGGACGTCAAGCCTATCGTGGTTGGTGCATTTTGGTTATGTACTAGCATTGAAGCATCGCCTAGGGTCCAGTTCACGAGGACCCCTGTCTCAACTTATCATGTGGAGTTTGGCAGCGATTCTGAACATTATCATGTTGAGGAGTAATATTTTAGTTAGTTCTTCAGTGGGGTTCATCGTAGCAACCCTATGTTGTCATGGTATATATCTGCTCACATTGTTACCCTCAAGTGAATCAAGGCCCACATTCTACTCTGCAAGCCTTGTGGGCTCACAACACAATCATGTATGTATGTTCATCTACCCACAATTTATAGAGTATTCTTTTTTATTCACATGATCGGTAAACTAAATATCTATAATTTTTTTAGAGTGAATATACACCTCTTCTGCCACATTTAGATGAAGGTGTATTGGGTACTGCAATGCAAGGTACTGGATGTTTATCGACATTGACATTTTCATGGGTAAATCCACTGCTCCAGAAAGGTAATTTTGCATTCATTTTGCATAATTTTTTTTTAACATCTTGCTGGATTACTTCCCAGATTAGCCTATGCAACATTATCCTAAACCTGTCTTGATAACTTCTTAGAGCTGGCTCATCACAATCATCAGCCTTGTGTTCCCACTACTAGAACTCTACTAAGGTCTAGTACAATTATTTTCACACTATTATGTGGAACATGGAATCAGACGTAGGGACAAGCACTAGAGGAAAAAAATGCATTGAAATTTGCTACTTCAGAAACATGAACTTAACAAGTAAACCAGCTGATAGAATTCAGAAAGATATTAAACAAAATTGTACTACTTAGCTTGGGGCTACAGCAGTAATGAATGTATGTGGTTCTGTGGAGCATGATCAACACTGGTGTAAATTTTTCAGGATTAGAAAATAAGCTGTATGACCCTGAAGAGCTGTTTGACTTGCCATCTGAATACCGCTGCTCATATATAGGTGCTCGAATGGACCGCTGCCTCATAGGGAATGTTGATGAGTACCAGCAGTACGCTGAGGTTCCACATGAGCCGTTTATTGCAGCGTCTGGTAAGAATATAGCTGATTTCATTATAACATAAAGGTAGAATAATGAATTAACTTTTTTTTATAAAGTATATTGGCTTGTTTGATTCTCTTGAAAACAGGGTCGACCAAGATAGACTTTGTATAAGGTTTCTTGTTAGCATAGAGAATTGAGCTAAATGCATAATATATTTTATCTCAGCAAAAACAAATACAATATATACACAAGGGAAAGAACTCAATATGTTGTTATCAACATTCCTTTGTTCCCTATCCTGTGTTGATTGTGTTGTGTTGAAGTTGAACCTAAAGTTACCAAATAAATAATTTTATTTTGAAAGATGGTCTAATGAAGATAGTTTAATAACTCTAAAAAAAGAGATGCTTGCTCTGCAAAAAAGCTTGCTTTTTTTTCACGAGCACGCGAAAAATACGCGTAAATTAATATTTATCTAGTTCACATTTCAAAATTCTTTAGATTTTGCTGGGGGCAGTTATCACTATAAGACTTCCCAGATTTCAAGAGAGATGTCTCTCTGCTAACTATGGTGACAATACCAAAAATTCCTTAACTAAACTTTAGTTTTAAAATTAAATGACTCCAACACCCTGTGAAGCTTGATTTGTTTTGTTTAAAGGTTACGGGGCCACAGGTGAAACGGCACCTCAAATATCAACACCCGTCACTCCAACCTCCCGCGTGCTACTGCCACCAGTCAGGCGACAGAACGTTACATTACTTAGAGCTTTACACGCATGTTTTGCCTTCCAGTTCTATAGTATTGGTGTACTGAAACTGGTATCTGATATGGCAGGCTTTGCAGGCCCCTTACTCTTAAACAAGTTGGTTATGTTTGTGGAGGATGAAACTATTGATCAGCATATTGGGTAAGTCAACTGAAAGTTTCTTCAATAAAAGCACAGCCACAACAGAAAATGTTTAAGTACTCATTATTTTTCATTGGTAAGTTTCAATAACTTCAAAGTAGTACCTATGTATTATTATATTTTTTTACAGCTACATGTACGCAGCAGGTCTACTAACGGCCACGTTAGTGTCAGCTCTGTTTAATGTGCATTTCAACTGGTTGATGTCTATTATTGGACTGAAGATGCGCGGAGCCCTTGTGGCGACAATACTTAGAAAAACTCTTAGTGTGACTTCAACAGAACTGACGAAATCGTTTTCTGTTGGCGAAATTACCAACTTTATGTCTACTGATACTGATAGAATTGTGAATTCTTGTCCTAGTTTTCATGCGTTGTGGAGCATTCCATTACAGGTAAAGATAAGACATTTATTTTTTAACTATAGCACAGGATGGCAATAGCTTTACCGTGTGTGAGTACTGGTAGTCTAGTGGTAGTGGTCCAGCCTTTCGAAACTAAGGTTGTGGGTTTGAATCCCATCGTGCACCAATGGATTTACTGATCGAATTATACATGTGCAGTATACCAGTACTCAAATGGTGAAGGAAACCGACATGTCGTAAAACCTATAAAATTCGAAAACATGTTCCAAGTGAACGAAAGGACCTCTGGGCCGCACTTTACTCCTATCAGCACACTGGTTCGAAATAGCTAGTGACATGATAAGTAGAAGAAGACCACTACTGTAGTAATATTCCATAATTTGATTGCGAAATAGGCAGCCATAAGTCTTTGAAGTTGCTGGTTCTAGCTATGACAGCATCGTTTATTTGGCCCTTCATCTTAAATACATCATTTGGCCACCTTGGCACTTTACAGATAGAAGCGCATATTTAGCCGAATAGGGGGTTTTTCGGGTGGTCAAAAATGTATATGTTCTATTTTTTTCAGCTGGTAATAACTCTAATTCTTTTATACCAACAAGTGGGTATATCTTTCCTGGCTGGCGTGGCATTCTCAGTATTACTCATCCCAATAAACAAGGTCATTGCTAACAAGATTGGAGACCTTAGCACTGAATTAATGAGGCACAAGGACAGCCGAGTGAGCCTCATAGCTGACATGCTGAGAGGAATCAGAACTGTCAAAGTTCATGTTTGGGAAAATTACTTCATAAATAAAGTATCGGGTGAGTGCAGATCCAACGCCAAGCTAACACTTTGTAGGTATAAATTGTATACATTCATCACATGGAGATAAGAAACTGTGAATAACGTAGTACCCACGTTGTTAATAGTTTCTTATCTAATACATTTAATAAAATAAAGACAATCGCGCGACTCATACTATTGTTGACAGCTTAAAAAGATAAAACAGCCTTTGTTTGATATGATACCTAAGTAGTTGATTATTTATTGCATTTGACTGACATGTCAGCTCCAGTTGGTAGTAGCTCTGCCTTCACTGTAGGTTGAGGGTTCGAATCCCTTCCATTCCAGGATAAACATTTGTGTGATGAACTTAGGGTTTTTGTATAGTGTCTGGGTGTTTTATAACACCCAGACACAAACAGAACAAACCTATGTATATTATGTATGTATATAAAAATATATAAGTACTGTATCAGCCATCTGGTTCCCATAGCACAAGCTATGCTTGTTTGATGTTAAATGTTAGATGGTGATGTGTACATTGTCCACCATTATTTATTTATTACTAGCTTCTACCCGCGGCTTCGCAAGCATAGTACATACATAAAAAGTAGACATGTCCGTTTAAAGATAAAATCTATATCCATACCAAATTTGATTCTGTTGATCCGATTGCTACTCAACTTCATAGGATCACTCGCTGGGCCAATCTGAAGCTTTCCTAAAAATTTCATAGAAATCGGTTTTGCTGTTATATAGGGAATATACATACATTATATATATATTAATATTAAGTTATACCTCTGCCAAACGAGTGTAATTGAAAATTTAAAACCCGCGACTCAAAAATATCTATTCGCTTATTCGCTTAAGGGCATTTTTAGTCAGAGTCAACATGTTGGCCCGTAGATTTGCACTGTGCAGTACGGCTGTAAAAACAAGTATGTTTAAGACGTACTGCCAGTCTTTTTACACGTGCAGTCTATGGGTTAACTTTACTAAGTGCTGCTGGAATGCCCTTCGACTCCAGTACAATAATAGCTTCAGGGTGCTGTTGAGGCTGCCATAGTTCTGTAGCGCTATAGCGGGGATGTTCTCTAACGCACGTTTCGATGACTTTTATGCGATCAACCGCAAGAGAACGTCGTCCCTTATGCGTCACGTGAGGGGCAGCACCAACAGATACCTGCAACTTATAGCAGGAAGGCTGGACACTGACTGCATTTTCATGAAGCACTGCACAGAGGTACACCATTCGCACCGGGTGATGTAATGATGTGGTGCATGTAGTCTATATTTTAATTTCTTTGTTTTGTTTAATTTGTACATATACTTATGAAGGCTGAAATAAATGAAATTGAATTATTCTAATAAGCTATTCATCCATTTCAATGAGCTCAAACACGATACCTCTGCGTAAGAGAGAAGTACGGTATCCTGTACATCAGATCTGTGGAAGTTGCTCGCATCCTTCATCAACTAGACAATAACTAGTGATATACAGATGTTCTTTAATAATGGCTAAGAACACTCGATCAAGGTCGCCATTCAATCCAAACAAAACGAAATCAAATACGGATCATCCTGCTGGGGCCTATGTCACAGACAGACACAACACATATAAACAGATACAACTTTTAACACGCTTATAACACCTGCGTCGTTTGTTAAAAACAACCTTCTAGGACCTTTGCATATGGCACTGCATCGCGCCCCTAACCTTGACACATATCTGCTGTCAATAACAACAGAGTTCTAGAACATAGATACATGCCAAGCCCTCTTCTCTCTTCTCTCTCTTTTACTTCTATAATAACTTCGCCAATGGCCTCAATTCTGTTGGCACCAACCTAACTAATTTTAGCTAAAATTAAGTTTTGAACTTTCAAATTAATCTTGGGTATTCTGCTGCTACCAACTTATCCTAATTTAATTTTATCTAACTTAATTAAGCGTTCCTAATTTTGTTAGATGGTACTCGAATAGGTTTTACAAATGCTATGACTAACTAAATATATTTTAGACAACCTAATTTTAGAAATGAACCAACCGAATTGCCACCATTGACACGTGTTATGCTTACCTGACCTACTGCTAAGTGACCACGAATTGACGTTTACAGAAGCGCGCGGTAAGGAGTTGAAGTATCTGCGAGGTCGGAAATACCTCGACGCCATTTGCGTGGTACTGTGGGCGACGACACCGGTTCTCGTCGCGGCGCTGACACTCGGGACACACGCGCTAAGAAAGATGCCACTCGACGCGGCTACCGTATGTTATCAATTCAAATTTAAATCGATTTTATTCAAAACAATGTTTAAACATGGATCACTTTTATCCGTCTTACATGCTAGGTGAATTTGCCTTATTTTTTCTTAACTTTTTTCTTCACAAAACGTTTGTGTGAACGGCTAGAGTTACAAAACGTATGAGAGCATAGATAGCAGAATATAAGAACTTATTCACGGACTTATTCAGAAGATGATTTTAACCGTCTCCACAAGCCGCAAGCGTGGAAATGTCTAATTTGTATGGCTTACCAAAGGTACACAAAAGCTTATAGGAAAGACGCCGTCTTTTGTGAAGGACTCCGTAAGTTAGTAAATCTTTTATAGGGCAATGTGTACGCTTCTATAAAAAGTTACCAAGGGCCGTGTTTGATTTTTCTATTTTCAAAAACATAATTAATATAAAATATTTATCATTTTGACGAATCATCTCCAACTCGACTTGGCATTAACAAGGATCATACAAAAAAGCTTTAACACCAGACGAGTTTCTTGCCGGATTCTTTTTGAACTGGTATTAAGAGTAACCGGCACCTAGTTTTTGGTATATAAAAAGGCAATTAATTACGGTCATTGTGATTTTATTGCATTGAAAAAAATGTCGTGATTTGTGTGAAATAATGCAATGCATTTGATCAGTTTATTTCAACTTCAGGTTTTCACGACCATTGCGCTTATCAACATGTTGATAGCGCCGTTGAATGCATTTCCCTGGGTGCTCAACGGACTTATCGAAGCTTGGGTCTCAATAAAGCGTATACAAAAACTAATTGACGTAAGTTTAATTTTATTAATTGGTAAATTGACAAACTTTTTGGCATCAGAAATCATTATTTTAATTATATATTTTAGCTTCCAGACATGCAAGCCGAACATTACTACGACAAAGTCAACACAAACAAAGACGAAGATAAAATTATCATATTCAAAAATGCTACATTTTCTTGGGTGAAGCCTTCTAAACGCAAGCCGCAGAAAAAAATGAAAAAAAATAAAGGAAAGTCGAAGAAAACACTATCTAGAGAAGGAATACAAAGGGAAGATACCGCATCGTCGTCTGAAACATTGGTTACCGATGAACCGTTTATGTTGAGAGATATCTCCTTAGAGATCGGGAAAGAGGAGTTGATTGGAATCACGGGTAGTGTTGGCAGCGGAAAAACGTCCTTATTGTTGGCAATTATCGGGGAAATGATAAAGAAGAATGGTGACCTGCAGATACCAGAAAATCTAAACAGTAAGCTTATAAATTTCATCTCCGTAACTAAAAAATAAATACAACAAATGTAATTTAACATGTTATTCTTATACAGGTTTCGGCTACGTATCACAGAAGCCGTGGCTTGTCAGGGGTACGATTCGCGACAACATTTTGTTTGGAAAGCATTACGACGAGGCTAAATTTCGGGCTGTAGTCGACGCTTGCGCCCTAACCGGTTTGTATTTAGAGGGGATACTCAAGACTATTCTGCTATGTGTCTAAAAGAAATGTCTTTGTAGAGAAAGTTAAAAAAATTACATAATTTTCAGAGGACCTTAACATTCTTGGGTGGAACGCATATGTGGGAGAAGGTGGCTGTACTCTCAGCGGCGGACAGCGATCCAGGATCGCGCTAGCTCGCGCCGTGTATCAGGAAAAACAAGGTACAGACAAGGTCATAATATTTATTTCACATCGGGCGGCCGAGCTCTGACCTAAGAAATGTTTTCCTTGCATATTAGTTACTGGAATACCAGCTTTTAGTGAAACCTCGTTACGTATCTTAGTAGCTCGTACTAACTACCAATATCTTGAATGGAATACTTTGTGCGAGAAGTAGACCGCCATACTATGACGGCCGTTTCGCTTGAGTCTGATAGATGCGAGACTTCTACAATAAATACTATTTTGATTCTGAATACCCAACAATACCTGGAGTCATCTATTACACACTCATTTTGGGTTACTACAAGATAATATCCGGTAGTGGCATCCTAATTTGCACAGAAAAATCATTGTTTTTATTGGAAACTGTGGAAAATAGTTGGTGGGTCTTCTTCTTGTCCTTATCCCACGATAATTGTGTTCGGCACAACATGTTTCTCATCATTCATCATCTCTGTAATCACATCACTCACTCACTCGTTTCTTTCTCATATCGTCTTTCACACAATCCAATCCATCTTTCTTTGGCCTGCCTCTACCTCTATGTCCATTCACATTCATATCTAACACTCTTTTCGAATATCTGTTTAGAATGATTTCTCGTGACATTCATCCCTCCTTTTCATAACATGCCCGTGCTATGCGATCCCGGGTAAAAACCAGCATTTATAGTACCAGCGGATGATAGTACTTCTAGCGGCACGTGTCCGTGGGTATGAGTAGGTATGAGTCGATAAGAAATCTGAGGTTTTGCTTTGTAAGGACCAATGACTCTGTTCTTTTGGTTTTCCAAAAATAAATAAGCACGAACTGTTTCACTTCCAAAACATTCGTGAATTGAACTGTACATTTTCACTATGGAGACACCGACACTGTTTCGATTCTTCTAGAGAATCATTATTAGAGTAGGTCTGAATCGTGTAATCCAGTTCGGCAACGAGCGGCCTGCGGATCAAACTCACCCTGATGACGATTCTCTAGATGAATTCAAACAGTGTCGGTGTCTCAATATGTAAAATGTACAAAATGTTCCCCGTTTTGTTGATGTTAGTATTTGTTGCAGTGTATTTGCTGGATGACGTGTTATCGGGTGTGGACGCAGCTGTGGGTCAGCACATCATGCAGCGCTGCGTGTTAGGACTGCTACGACACAGTACGAGGCTGCTGGTCGCGCATTCGCCGCGGCATCTTGCGCGCACGCACTCCGCACTACTACTGCAAGACGGACGAATCATACGACACGGTGAATAGATATTAGATACTCACTCTAGTTAAAACAGCTGTGGTTTACCACAACCAACGTAATTAGCTAACAACAACATCTTATAGTGACTATATCAATATTAAAAATCTTTGATGTTTTAAATAAATAGATTGACTTGAATTGATTGACAAGTAATACATATTATTAAATTAGATTGTTTAATGCGATTGCCAAGTCAATCTATTTATTTAAAACATAGAATATTTTTAATATTTATATAGTCACTATAAGATGTTGTTAGGTTAGCTAATTACGGAATAACTTAAGACAGAAGGTCCCTTAAGTAGGGACTGAATAAATTAACCGACTTGGTATTACATGGATCTCACAACTTTTTACGGTAGAAGAACTGAGTTGCGAGACTTGGTTTTTTTTTTGGTTGGTTTGGACATTTGGACTTGGTTACGTTTTTGATGGCATTAGCATTGCCATTTAAAGTGGCAATGCCGATAGTTTCTTGGGGACACTGCCCTGTAGTAGTGATCTGGATCAGTTGAGCTATGTATAGGTCGTTTTGAGTGGTACTTAGATAGCTCAACTGTTTTATATGTATTTTATATTATTGTATGTCATTCTGTACATTTTTTAAAATAAGTTATAAAAAACCAGGCTAAACACCGCCTGGAACGCAAAGGTGGTGGTGGTTCGATTCCAAATTATCAATGTTTGTATAATCTGCAAATATTTGTCTCGAGTTTGGTAGTTATTTCTATGTATAATTATTTATTTATTAAACAAAATCCACAGCTCTTAAAAAACAATATTACTTAAACTAACGCATTTATCCTAAATTCAAAAACAGATTAACATTTTATGTTTATCACCTATAGTTTAGGTGACAATCACAAACCAAACATGTTATTAGGTAATAGAAAATACTAATAATTATACATTACATAATATATGAATACATTAATGTGTTTACAAATGTGTTGTTTAAACACAATAAATTACATATATACATTATATATAAATACATAAATGTGTTTACAAAAACGAACGAGCCTTAAAGTAGTACACATAATGATGTGTAACATCAGACATCTCAGGAAAATGGGTTGGTATGATCTGTCGGCCAACTCTACACCGCGCGCGCTCATTGGTCATATCAATATCAATAGCAATTAGCCATGTAGTTCCCATAATATTGGCTCTGCTTTGGGGCTAGATGATGCTGTGTGACGCCGTCGTCAAAAGTATATCAGTCATTGTTTCCATAGTACAAGCTATGCTTAGGTTGGAGCTAGATGGTGTTGTATGAATTGTCCACCAATATTTATTTATTGAATTATTTATATTTAAGGTCCTCCAGAGACCGTGCTGAACGACATCGAAGAGTTCCTCCCCAGCGAGACTGAGTCGATCGGAGAGGAACCTCCGCGGCCGATAGAACCTCAACACTCAGACCAACAGGATAACGTCAGTCGGAACAGCTTGGAACAACAGGCAAGTACATTGTTATTGTTATTATTAATATTATTAATAACTCCATATTTGCGTTGCAGAAAAATGCTGTTCGTGAAATTTAAAGTTAAAGTCATAAATATCATGACAGTGCCTTGTCAGTATGTATATGAAAATCTAACCTACGTTTACAAAAATGTTCAATTGTAAAAAAAATATAATCATAATATTAACACTAGAAATAAAAATAACAATAAAAATGTTCCTACTGTTAGGTTTGCTCTATTATGGAACAATGTGTACGCTTCTATAACAAGGCCCCAATATACATGGTATAGTTGTCGATGGGCAAATTTAAAAACGTAATAAAACTGAAATTCATTAAGCATATTATAAAATAATATATTGTTTAGATGACAAAAAGTTTAGAAAAAGTAAAAGTGCTCTAACTCTACTCGGCATCCGTAACAAAATTAGCAAGGATTATACAAAAAAGGTGTTTAGTCCTTATGAGTTTCTTGCCGGATTCTTCTTGAACTGGGGTTAGGAGAAACCGACACCGAATGATTCATGCTTATCTTGGGCCTAGATGTTTAGACAAATTTCTACCAGTATTGACTTATTTATTTTTGTGTTGCAGGAGGCCATGTCACAAGGCACAGTTGGCTGGTGGGTGATAGTACTGTATCTACGCTCCGTTGGAATCTTCCTCTCGATAATTATCATCCTCTCTCTCATTCTTATGCAGCTCTCTCAGAACTTTACGTTCCTCTGGCTAGCGTACTGGGTCAAGGCCAGGAGCCAAAACATCACTCACAACATTGACACATTCGACCCTATTGTAATGGAGAAAGATTCAATTTTGGACCACGGCATCAAAGCCATTGATGGGCTTGTTCATAAAATAGTTAACTCTACGATATCGATAATGAATACATTTGATGGAAATAATGCTACTGGACTAGATAAGACCGTTCCGTTGAAAGAAACACTGTTATCAAACATATCGGTGAATTACCAAGATGATTTCTACTTGGAGGTATATTTTGGACTGGCTGGATTGAATCTTGTGTTTACGATAATGAGAGCGTTTTTGTTCGCTTACGGAGGGGTGAAAGCGGCCACTGGTATACACTCAGTGCTTTTAAAAGTTGTTGCGAGGGTAAGTCATTATTCTATGTATGTACTACTTTTGCAAATATTCGTTTTCAATTTGAATTTTTAATTTAGCTTAGATTATAATGATAATTCAATAGGTCACGTTATTTGCCTTTTAAGGTAACGTTTACACGGGCAATGGAAATTGCTCAACCTTGGGTAATACTTGTTAATTATGTCACAATAACATAGCATCAATGAGCATCTCATTTTACCCTGAAGGGGTCCACATCTCACGAATACTATAATAAGAAAAACATTACTAAAACACATTTTAAATGTATTTATCCAAAAGATGTGGAAATAATAAAAACGCCTATATATATAACATCAGTTTACAAGGCAATGACAACATGTAGCAATTGTATAGAGATACCGCCACACTAAACCTAATAGTTTTAACCTAATACAATTTATTGTTTGCTACGTATGAGTTTTGTAACAATATTTGTGTTGAATGTGCAGGCAAATATGAAGTTCTTTGACGTGACGCCTGCCGGCAGGATTGTCAACAGATTTTCATCTGACACATACACAGTGGACGACTCACTGCCGTTTATAATGAACATTCTCCTGGCGCAGTTATTCGCTTTGATCGGTAAGATTCACATCCAGTTATAAACATCTCTCCACTTCTGTCAAAAGTTACCGCTGTTTAAAATAGTGCCACCCCTTTTCTACCGAGCAAGCGCGAAGCGCGAGCGAGTGTCTCCGATTCAGCTTAGGCAAAAATGCTTTCGTATGTCCGGCGTCTGACCGGATGTTCTCCTCTATAGGTCGCATTTCTTAACCGATTCTCGTGAAATTATGTGAGCAGGTTTTATAACTATATAGTTTTTTTTGTCAATTAAAGTTTTGGAAATTTTTCAAAATGGCGGTGGTATGGAGGTTGAAAACGTAAAAAAAAGTTATTATCAGTCATTTCGAAAAATGATAGCGAGGTCTACAGCTCACAGACCACAAGTTGTAAGATTACTATCTTACAACAAAAAGCGATAGAGCGAATCTAAAGCAATTTTTAGGCAGTGTTCTAGTATTATTTAGTGCGATTCACAGGGTCGCAGGTATGCTCGCACTTTGTGTGTTTCATCATTGAAGATGGAAAATATTCAATTCGAGAACTTACTAGTCAGTAAGTTATTTGCATATTATTTAATACTTATTTCCTTTTGATTTACAGGAGCTGTAGCGGTGACTGTATATGGCTTACCCTGGCTGTTAGTTGGCGTGGTGCCTCTCACTTTTATATACTATAGGCTGCAGCGGCGGTATCGCGTCACGTCGCGACAACTAAAGCGGCTACAAAGCGTCACACTATCTCCTGTATACACTCATTTTAACGACACACTGGAAGGTGATTATAATTAATCGAAGCGAAACTGTTTTAATCATGTCCTCTCACTCGCATGATTCTAATAGCAATACTGTGTGAGCAAGCGGGCATGATTAAAATTGCCATTTCGCATTTGTTTATATACTACGCTTTCATATATTCATGTATTACACTTATATGCTACAATTTACCAACTAGGGTTATGTCGTTATATCCATTGCTTGAGTTTGTTTCTCGAATTACCTGAATACAACAATTAGAATTATAGGCGCTAGCGCCAATCTTACTAACACGCCAGCTATTGCCCGGCCCGTGTTGTTTAGTCGATAGCCAGTCAATCGTGGATTTTTCTTATAGTGTGCATTACCGCCAATATTCTTTTTTGTCATACAAGCAAATGTACACAATTGCCTGATACCAGTGAGCCATACCTGTGAGCTAACATCTGCCGGCCCGGCACCGCGTTACTCATAACCATCTCACCATTCATACCATTTTATACCATTTATATTATAACCAATCTTTAAACACTAATGTCTCTTATACCAGTTTAATTTATTGTTCTAACCATTCTGTATACCTGTGTCAAGTCCGATGAAATACAATACTATCTACAGTAAACTTTGGACTCCTCATTTTGTCTCCACACCAAATACCAACCACCAATAGCTAAGAGGCCTAGGATTCCCATTTACAAATAGCAAGCCAGCTCTGGCATCGTAAAAGCATGGTTTATTGTCTAGGTCTGACGTGCATCCGGGCGGTGGGCGCGGGGTCGCGGTGGGGCGCGCGCGGCGACGAGCTCGTGGAGGCGTGGCAGCGCGCGGCGCTCTGTGCGGCTGCCGCGGCGCAGTGGCTGGCGCTGCGTCTGCAGGCCAGCGCCGCCGCCAGCGTCGCCGCCGCCGCCGCGCTGGCCGTGCTGCAACGCGCCACGCATGCTGCCTCACCAGGTAACTACATGCTGCCTCTGTTGGAGGACTACTAGTCTCAGACTTGAAAAAAAGAGGTTGTCAATCCGGTTTTTTTATTTTTGAAAATGTTTGTGACCTCATAACTCTGTCATTTATGAAACGATTTGAAAAATGACATGTTCATGTGCCATATAATTCAGTAGGTTTTTAAAATAAGCTGGAAATATGTTATTATAAATACTTACGGGTATTTATCGCGTTTATTTACCTATTTTTCCCGACGTTTCGACAGGTTTACACTCTGTCGTGGTCACGGGATGACTAATATGTTATCCAAGTAAACGAAATTTCTTTTTGCCTAAAAAAACTGTTTTTAACCTCTAAAAAAGAAACAGTTTCTCAATTCTGTTGAATTAATATGAGCTCAAACTTAATTCAATGAAGTCTGTTTTCTTTTTAGTTGTTAAACTGTTTTCGGTATTATATATATTTATATATTTCGGTATCTAGGCAGCTACATTCGTAATGATAATCGTTTGGAAACCGAAATCTCCCGAATTGCAAAAGCAGCTGCTTCTTTTGGTTAACGTCGAACACGAGTTTGGGGTTCACATGACTTACAGTTACACACTAAGATCTCTGTGTACCAGAGATCTTATTCATCATCCTTCTCATTCTGCTTTATGCGACGGAAACATGGTGTCTGTACAAAGGCGACATTAGACGTCTCGACACCTTCCACATGAGAAATCTACGCAAAATTCTTTGCGTGCAGTGGCATGACAGAGTACCAAACTCTGAAATTTTAAGACGTAGCCAGATGACTGGAATAGAATATTTGCTGATAAAGGGCCAATTGAGATGGTGTGGTCATGGATGACTCCAGGCTGCCTAAATCTGTATTTTATTCACAACTACATGAGGGAAAACACAGACCTGGGGGTCGCGGTCGGTTCCTTCGCTATAGGGACGTATTAAAGCGCCATCACACAGCTTGCGATATTGTAACAGATGATTGAGAGAGGAGCTTGCGCAACAGAGACGAGAGTGGCCCAACTCTGTTAACAGGGCTGTTACTAATTTTGAAAATAATCGTTTACGTAAAGGTCTCAATAACAAGTGCCTTCTTAAAAATACCTGTCCCAAGTCTTCTTACACTTATTCTTACAACTCTTTAGGTCAGTTATACTATGCGCCATGTAACAGAACCTTCAAGACAAAATTTGGCTTTGCAAGCCATTGTGCATCATGTCCGGCATGAGAGCGAAAATCGCTTGCAAAGCCAAAGGTAAGGCAAAAGGCAAAGCTAATAAGGTTGACCGTTAGCTAATTTTGAAAACGCGATAGGCTCCTATTCGCCTATTCGCCATACCAACACTTAATACCTAAATAAACAGACAATATGATGATGTTGATGATGTCCTTCTTGACGTATCCGTCAACGGCCAACCTTATTAGCTTTGCCTTTTGCCTTACCTTTGGCTTTGCAAGCCATTGTGCATCATGTCCGGCATGAGAGCGAAAATCGCTTGCAAAGCCAAAGGTAAGGCAAGAGGCAAAGCTAATAAGGTTGGCCGTTGACGGATACGTCAAGAAGGACATCATCAACATCATCATATTGTCTGTTTATTTAGGTATTAAGTGTTGGTATGGCGAATAGGCGAATAAGAGCCCATCGCGTTTTCAAAATTAAATCATGGCATCTGGTAGAAACATGACTTGTGACCCAAGGCAACTATCTAGCCCAGCGTATTAGCATTGCCATTCAAAGTGGCAATATAGCCAGTGTGTTAAGGACACTGTCCCCTGGTAGTTATCTGGATTAGTTGAGCTATCTATAGATTGTTTTGAGCGATTCTTTATAATGATCACCCAATTAAAATTTAGTGATGCTTTAATTTTTTATTCAACAGGTCTTGTCGGTCTTGCCATATCTTACGCCTTATCAATGACATCGATGCTGGGTAACGTGCTCAATGCATTCACGGAGACCGAACGAGAGATGATCGCAGTAGAACGAGTCGGGGAGTACATTAGAGAGGTCAGTACGTAATAATTATACACCCAAGCGGAAGGTCGCCCATACGATGGACCGACCAGACTGCCAAACCAGAAATCTGTGAGTTGTCCCTTGCATGAGTGCACTAGGATGTCAACATTGTCAACCAATCGAGATAAATGGCGAAATACCGCGAGGCAAGCGACGTCGACTGCTAACAAAAAAAAACGTGTACGACTCGGGACTCCCGACAGAAGTGATAATTTAAACTAAACTAACTAGCTAGGGTTAGAGTGAGAGAGGAGGACCCTGCTTACTGCTACCGGATGCGTGAGAGAAAGGGAAGCCAGACAGACTGGCGCCGTAACGCGTTACGTAACGAAGTGGTTTATTTATTTAACCCTTTATTGCACAAACAAATATGTATAAATGTACAATAGATGGGCTTAATGCTAGTAGCATTTTCTACCAGCCAACCTGCAAGGTAGAGAAAATAAAAACCCTCCTATAAGAAGTTATCACTTCAAAATCTTCCTGACGACCACGACTGCTCTCTTAAAAGCGTAACGGCTGAGAAGACGGATGGCTGAGAAGGCTGAGAGAAGCACTTAAAATTAGTTTCTGTTAAAATCATTCTAGGTTTTATGTAACTGAATGTTGTTAATACTGGATTATGATTAGTGTTACTTGTTTTAGGTTGAATGTGAGAAAGTTGACGGAGAGTCACCGCCGTACGGATGGCCATCACAAGGAGTCGTAGAATTTGACGATGTCCATTTAAAATACAGGTCAGTTTCAACGTTTACATAAGCATTTAGGTTGGCTATTAATTTATTATTATTTATTAAATATACGCAGTCTAACACTCTTATGTAATTCAGAGAGCATAAGTATGTGCTGCTGTGCTGTTAGGCCATGACGGAAGACCTTAAAGCATCCAGTAAACTGCACAACATAGACAGTGATACAAATATATTTATTTATTGATGTGTAACATCTTCTCGCTTTCCTGCAATATGTGGGAGTGATTTCGTGAAAAGGGACGGAAGTGTGTAACAGGTTTAAGCGGTGCGCTTATAAAGTCTTACACTATACTAATAATGTATAATTTCCTTAGTTGGTTCTTAGTTTAGGGTATTTTAACTTTTATGCATGTAACACTGTAATTTTGTCATATTCACATATTTGATTACGAATCTAGAGCAATAAATAGATTATAACTAATTTTAGTTAAAACGCTGTGTTGATTGTAATCTGTTTTGTGAATTTAATAAATAAATAAATAAAACAGGAAGCCGGGGAAGCGCGCGCTATTTGGTTTGACCAATAAGCGAGCGTGGTAGATTTGGCTGTCAGAAGGTACCAACCCATTTTACGAGAGGTTGGATACTGTCAGCCAACAGGGTGCGTGTGTTTGACGAGAAAGAGAGGGTAATAGAGAAGGAGAACGCATCAGCTGTGCGCTTAACCTACAGTGTTGTGTATAAAGTGTGTGTGTCTAGGGTCTGGGTGTTCCTATGTATAATATGTATGTATATACAAAAAGAAAAAAGAAGTATATCAGTCATGTGGTACCCATAACACAAGCTCTGCTTACTTTGGTACCAGATGATTCTGTATAAAATGTCCGTATTGTTAGATAAACTAATTCAAGATATAATGTTGGTGTTGCTTATTACTAAGGTGAGATGACAGATGTTACACATAATATGCGACTACGTAGACGATATGTTACTTATATACTTGTAAATATATACTCAAGATAATTTATGACACCCAGACACAGAATGTTCATCACACAAATGTTGGCTTTGGCTGGGGATCGAACCCACAACCTACATCACAAAAAGCAGAGGTACTACCAACTGAGATGTAACGCCAGTCAATATGCCTACTGTTTTGGCAGTATACGCTGTTATTCTGCCGAGACCAATCATACCAACCTAATTTTCAGCGGACGAGAACACGCGACAATGGCTCTGGATGGTGTGACTTTCACCAGCTATCCTGGAGAGAAGCTAGCCGTGGTGGGACGCACCGGAGCGGGGAAGAGTTCTCTGGTGCAAGCGATTTTACGTCTCTCGCCCCTCGCCAGTGGCACTGTGAGGATAGATGGCGTTGATGTCACCAAGCTACATCTTCATGCTCTTAGGTAAGACATTGCCGCTTCTGCTTCTGCCCGTGGCTTTGCGCAAGTACTTATATAAATCAGTGTCATCCAAAACTGTTCAGCCGTTACGACCTATAGGGCGATTGGAACTCTTGATAAAATCAATGTCTATCAGTTTCGATTAGCAATAGGCATTATTTCAATTAATCATATACGATGTATTTAAATGCTTAGTACGCTAAACACGGTTCCTACCACAATCGTACTTTGTAAATTGGTCGAGTTATAGTTTGACACCAACTTCACATTGACTTTACTGACATTAACTAACGATAGAAGCCGATAGAAATCGCAATTCATCAATAATAACTGAAAGCTATTAGTATCAATGTTTTGATAGTATCAAAGTTTCATAATCGCCCCACTGATTGCGCCACAAACAAATATGAAATTCACACGAACTCGCATTAATATATCAGTAGGGAATCTAGGCGAGATTTCTGCTGACGTTTATGCCTACGCAAATATTAACATTTAACAGATGTACAAATATTGAGTACTATTCCGTCAAACCGCTAATCTATGCAGACGCATGCACCTAGCTCCCGCCCGCAATTAAAGCCATGCTAAGCGTTAGTATGATGAGCGCTAAATTTATAGCTTTTCATGGCTATTCAATTGCGGGCGGGAGGTAGGTGCATGCGTCTATATCGTGTCTAACTCGTGTGTGTCACGTGTTTAATGTTTTATTACCCTATCTGTTTTACGTCGTATTCAACAAATCTCTATTCGTATGTAAAAAGAGTAATAGTAATAGTACGAAAACTATATAGATTTTATAACTTTATAGAAAGCTTGTTTTGGACCTTAAAACACAATAAAATACAATACAATACAAAATACAATATTTATTTATTTATGGAAACCAACTCCATTATAGCGAGGTAATCGCTATAACAAATAGAACAAAGAAGACTTGTCAGAAAGCCTCCTCGATTGATCTATGTGATTTCTTGCGACCACGGAAGACCATCGCTCAGGCACGTCACACTGCCGGACCACAAACTTTGTGATGGCCATTTTTGCTGCAATTTTCCTTCATTGATTTTGTTACTTGAAATTAATTTTATTGTAGCAAAATAAACGCATTTTACTCCAAATCTTTTTTCAGGTTACGCATCGGCGTGATTCCCCAAGAGCCGTTTATATTCACGGGCAGCGTCCGCGATAATGTGGACCCACTTCGACAGTACACTGTTGAAGAAGTGAAGAATGCGTTAGAAGCTTGCGGCGCTGGCCCAGTGGTGGGTTCTCTTGGCGCCCCCGCTACCGAGCTGTCGCGAGGACATGCGCAAATGCTGTGCCTCGCGAGAGCATTACTACACCGTGCTAAGGTTCATATTACTTTATCTAAATTATTTAAGACTAGCGACCCGCCCCGGCTTCGCACGGGTGCAATGGTGATACTAAATATACTACAGAATGTCTGTATACAGTTGTGTTCATATAATTAAGACTATTTGAAGTTATAGAAGTTTTTTATTTAAATCGTGTCATACACAGAGATGTGTATCGTCTGAGAAGCAACTGGTTATGTTATAAAATAGCCACATTAATAGAGCAACGTGGCTTAGGAATAAGGAATAAAATCGCCAACAATTTTTTAACATTTTATTTATTTTACCAAAGTAACACATTCAAATAGTACTGAACTGGACAAATAATTAAGAACGATTTATTAAACTGCTCGGGAATTGTTTTGTATGACACTTACATCTAAAAAATCACATAATATGTACCGCATAAAATTTAAATATCAATTTAAAACATTTTTAACTAAAATTAATAGTTAATAGCATATCCACGGCTTTTAATTACTGCTTTACAGGGCGAGGCATTAACTCTATTAATTTTTGACATTTCGCAAGAGAAATAGAGTTCCATTCTTCTAAAAAAACGTCGTACAGCTCTCTTAAATTCCCACATTGTATTTGAAACCTTTTTCTTTACTTCGCGAACCACAGATTCTCTATTGGGTTTAGATCTGGGCTGTTAGCTGGCCAGTCTAAGACAGAAACTGATTGCGCTGTAAGAAATTCCTTTACGGTGCGTGCAGTGTGCTTTGTATCATTGTCATGCTGGAATGTCCAAATAACCGGTAGAACGTCTTCAGCATAAGGTAACATTGTTTCTTCCAGTATATTTTTGTATTGGAACTTATTCATGTTACCTTCTATCAACTTTACAGCTCCAACACCATGTACAGAAAAGCACCCCTAAATTTTCATATTTCCACCACCGTGCTTTAATGTAACTTTCGTGTACTTGGGTCGAATGCTGTATTCGGGGGACGTTGTACATATCGTTTTCCATCAGAACATCCTCTGTTTATTTTCGTTTCGTCAGAAAAAGTAAATTTTTCCACTGTCGCACAGTCGTGTTTTCATACTTTCTCGCAAATGCAAGCCGGGCTTGTCTGTGGCAAAGTTTCAACATGTGTACCTTTCTTGCTATCCTACCGTGCAATTTTTCTTCTACCAAACGTCTTCGAATAGTGCGTGCTGAGATTGCTGAAGGGTTGTTTTCACCAAAATATTCTTTTCGCAGCTCATTGGACCATTTAAAAAATTAAAAAATTCAAAATAACTTTATTCATTACAATCACAAGGACCACTTTGAATCGTCTTCTTACATGCTAGTGAATCTAGGTGCCGGTTCCTCCTAACCCCAGTTCAAGAAGAATCCTGCAAGAAACTTGTCTGGTCTTAACACTTTTTTCTTTGATCCTTGACAATTTTGTTACGGATGCCGAGTCGAGTTGGAGCAGATTCATCCCAAGCTTTTTTGTCTTCTAAATAATCAGATATTTTATAATATGCTTTAATGGACAGTTTATGTTTAATTACGTTTTTAAATTTGCCAATTGACAAATCTAACACGTCGCTTGGTACCTTGTTATAGAAGCGTTATAGAAGCGCATTGCCCTATAAAAGACTTATTAACTTTAGCGAGCCTAACAGTGGGAACAGCGAGTTTATCTTTATTTCTAGTGTTAATACTATGATTATCGCAATTTTTTTTGAATAAATGAACATTTTTGCGCACATACATTAAATTTTCGTATTACTGACATATATACTGACAAGGCACTGTCATAATATTAATTTCTTTAAACTTATTTTTAAGTGATTCTCTGGGGCCCATGTTATAAATTGCACGAACAGCCCTCTTCTGCAACACAAATATGGTGTTAATATCAGCAGCACTCCCCCACAACAGAATGCCATAAGACATAATGCTATGAAAGTAGCTGAAGTAAACGAGCCTAGCGGTATCTACGTCGGTAAAATGACGGATCTTTTTAACAGCGTATGTCGCAGAGCTGAGTCTCTTCGACAATTTATCTATGTGCGGGCCCCATTGCAGCTTATTATCTAAAGTAATGCCTAAGAACACTGTGGTGTCGACGAGATCTATCTTTTCGTTTTTAATTTTTACATTAGCATTCACCTGTTTAACGTTGGGCAGTATAAAACGAATGCATTTCGTTTTTTTCTCGTTAATTAATAAGTTGTTTACATTAAACCATGTTACAACTTTAGAGATTGCATTGTTTACATCGTCAAGATTAGTAAGTCGTCGCTTTAATTTAAATAAAAGTGACGTGTCATCAGCAAACAGTACAATCTCGTGATCATCCTTTACAAGTTTAGGTAGATCATTTATATAAATTAAAAACTAAAAAGGAACTAAGGTTTCGGTCATCTCGAGGAGTTGTTTTTCTCTGTTTAGGTACACGTGGAACATTCGAAGTGATTGGATACGTAGCGAAATGCTTTACAGCGTGGAAAACCATCGTTTTTGAACATTGCAGATGGTCGGTTATCTTTTTAACCGACTTTATCAAAAAGGACGAGGTTCTCAATTCGGTCCGTATACTATGTATGTTCACCGATTACTCGAAAACGGCTGAACCGATTTGGAAAATTCTTTTTTTGTTTGAACGCGTATACTTCACAGGTGGTTCCATATAAATTTTATCAAAATCAGTCAAGCTGAAAAATAAACGAAATTCTAAAACTTTTATACATCGATGATGTTTTCATGTATTTTCATACCTCGCTGTCTCATTGCAGCGTGGCGTTTATTTAGCCTACCCATATTATAATATACAAAATACATCTACTTTCCACTAAAAATGTATAATAGGCTCAAATTTCATTTAATGAAGTAGGTTTCTTTTTAGTTTTTAAAACGTAATTATTATAAGACCAATTCTTCCGGCGAAATTTTATTATTACTTCCCTTGTAGATTTATCACAACTTTTATTTTTTCCCATTTTTTTTTTATAAAAAGCAATCACTTTTAATCATTTACAGCACTAAATGGCGCCAGCCAAAATTATACAAACAGTAACAAATCGACTGAGTGTTCTTTATTTAAATTTGAATAAATAAAGGTATAAACTATTTAGCGTTCTTAATTACGTGACCAGCCAGTAAACAGGAATACTATGTTTAGAAGTACTCTAAAAAGTTTGTCTATTTATTTTTAGCTAATCATGTGTATCAATGAATACCTACAGTGGTATTATGGAAAAGTTTTACGATACCGAGAGAAATAAAAAAAAATGCACTCCAGGAGTGCAGACAGAAGTGAAAACTTATTTTGGTGCGTTAGACATTTTTTAGATGGTACTAGGGTTATGAATTGCATTTTATTTATGAATTGTATTTTATTAGTTATTAGAAACTTTAAAATACATATAAAATTATTTTATGTTTTTGTTCAGAATGTAGATAATATATCAAAGAACATAACTCAGTAAACTTCTCCATACAAAAGTAGACTGTAAACATGTGAATTAAGGTTTATAATCAAATGGGGCGAGCGCGGCAGCCCTGCGAGACGCATGGTAACGGTGTCGCGAGTCCAGAGGTTTTACCTCATCTAAAATATGCATACCGCGCTAAAAGAAGTTTTCACTTCAAAAATTGCATGCAATTAGTTTTGCGTCTTAGTTTAAAAAAATCTTCCCTTTATATCAGCGTTCTTAATTATATGACCACCACTGTATATAACGTTATCTAAGAGAATAACATAACCTATGAGATAGACATAAACCATCTCGGGACTTTTTTGTAGACCTTTGTTTGTGTACAATACTGAAGTACATTATTTTGATCTATCTCGTAGGGTTTAGCCAGCGTTTGCAATGTAAGCGCAAAAAATGTGTTTATTAACGACATAACATTAGAAATCTCTAAAATTATCAGTGTTTCTCTTCTATATTATGCATGTTTCATACATATAAACCTTCCTCTTGAATCACTCTATCTAAAATTGCATCAAAATCCGTTGCGTAATTTTAAAGATCTAAGCATACATAGGGACAGACAGACAGCAGGAACCGACTTTGTTTTATACTATGTAATGATAATAAAATATTAAAGACGAATGGATGCCCTGTGGTTAAGTGTAAAAAGTAAATCTAGAGTTTAGATGTATGTTGCATTAGAAATCAAATGCATACTATATAAGCTTTTCCTAAAGCTAAGGTTCATATTATTGTAACTGCTCGTATATTTAAAGACGACTCTGGATGCCTTGGTATTTGGTTGAAATGTTAAAAGTAAATCGAGAGATTTTTTATATAGAGCTGTCTTACATTAAAAAGTACCTTCATACATATCAAATCAAATCAAATGTATTTATTCAATACAATGCCAATTCCATCTAACCCAAGTTCGAGATGATTACAATATGTACACAGGATAATTCTTAAATACATAGGGAAAGTGCTTCTATATAAACAGATATCAAATAATTAGTATGTACAAGCGTCTTCGCACGCGTGATACACCAACGTCCTTCCCCAAGATACTATCTCCTCACGAAATTTAATCAAGATCGTTTAGCCGTTTCGCCGTGAAATCGTAATAAATAAACGAACAGACATACAGAGTCTTGGGCGGCAATATTATTATAATGTATTACTTTTTATCTATTTCTAGATTATTCTAGTGGACGAAGCTACTGCAAACGTCGACAACGAAACGGAGCGTCTTATCCTCGATACTATCCGTTGGTCGTTTGGGGGTTCCACGGTTATGTTCATCGCGCACAGAACGGCCGGTGTGCTCGAATGTACCCGCGTCATGGTGATGTCGGCCGGGAAAGTGGTCGAGTTGCGAGCACCAGATGAGGCTCTCACTGATTACGACTCGCATTTTTATAAACTTGTGTGTGGAGAAGTACGTTAGGTATCCATTAGGTATAGCATTGAGTGGACTGAATTATTGTACTTACGACTGTCTAGGTTTTATGGATGGCGGTTACCAGGGTCCCCTAACCCGATCCCCCAGGGGATCCCAATGAACTCAGCGGTTCACCAGAATACCCTTGAAATAAAATCTATAAAGATGTTATCACACAAGATGTTCACACTGAATCGACAGACGAACTATATTCTTCTGGTGCTTCGGCGGCCGCTGCCGCGGCACGCTCGCTTTGCTCGCTCGCCTTGCGCGTTGTTTTATATACTCCATAACCTAACCAACTGGTTTCGATTTGATTAATTTATTTATGAAAAAGCGCAATTGAAATTATTAAACGATGACATAAGCGTAGGTAATTTCTTAGAAATTGTTAAATAAAATATTTTTTTAAAACAGTGTGATAGCATCTTTAAACTTAATTTTATTTCAAGGAGATTCTAGTGAACTGATAAGTATACTGGGATCCCCTGGGGGATCGGGTCAGGGGATCCTGGTGGCTGCCACTGGTTTATGGGTTCCTTGATACAATCAATGGCCTTAAATCTGTTTTGCCGGATTAACGAAAATTTCGTACACGGTACGATCAAAACACACGATCTTATTATGTCTTTTTCTTTTGTCTAAACTATTTTTCTTTTCCTATAATAACAATAATATTAATGCTGGATATTTCACATAGCATCATCTGGCCCCAAAATAACCAGAGCTTGTGTAATAACTTGTGTAGTAACCGCATAATGGCATTTGCCTTGATGACAATTTTGGATGGTTGATCGATTATTTAGAGTAACATTTGCCTTGATGACAATTTTGGATGGTTGATCGATTATTTAGAGTAACATTTGCCTTGATGACAATTTTGGATGGTTGATCGATTATTTAGAGTAACATTTGCCTTGATGACAATTTTGGATGGTTGATCGATTATTTAGAGTAACATTTTCTTCTTCTTTTTCTTATTGTGTCACTAGTTATTTCGAACCAGTGTGGTGAAAGGATTAAAGTGCGCCTCAGAGGCTCCTTTCGTGCACTTGGCATATGTATTATTTTTAATAGATACATCTTAGATTTTCTAAATTTACGTGTGGTTGGCGTGTTTTAGCTCAATAAAGTAGAAATTGTAGCTAGTCCTGCAAAACAACGAAATCTGCTACAATGTCTAGATTTGACAAGATGGTTTGGTACGTTGTATACAACGTATTACGTACGTTGGGTTAATATTCATGTGACATGTTTCATTCAATATTAACCTACCGTAGTACCAATTCATTTAACTGACAATTATTTTTTGATCCGCATCAACCCACAACCTAGTCTAAATCACTTAGGTGGTCACATAAAGTTATCTTGTGGAAAAACAAAATTGATTCGCGGTTCCTTATTCTTAAAAATATGTTAAAAAAGAAACACATCAAGAGTTTATTATAATGTCTTCAAAAACACATTATTTGTAAAAATAAGATTTTGGGGTAAAACGCGATGACAGCGCGCACGAAATCATTATTTGCATGAGTACGAACCTAACATGGATATGTTTTTATAATGTAGCCTCTGCCTGCTGCCTCTTCGTTATAACTTTGTGGCGTACATATAATAATACGAAAGATCATATCTAATGTTCCATGACCTACGTTCGTATGTGCGTATAATAGATAGATAAACACTTTATTGTACACAGAGACCACACAAAAAAATGATTAGCAGTTGTACAATAGGCGGCCTTATCGTTTAAAGCGATCTCTTCCAGATCTCATCATAATACCTGGCTTCTAACTTTTAAGTAAGCCAAAGAATATTTTTTATAGTGAGATTCATATTATTATTTACAGTAGTCTGGGTGATATTTTTTACTCAAAACGGGTTATTTAGCATGATATATGAGTTTTTCTGCTTCCCGATATTTCGGCATAGTTGCATATTAGTTGCACAGTTAAATATCCCGTTTTGAGTGAAAATTATGTTCAAAACCATGATAGTTTTAGAAGTTATAGTCTGGTTTAGTTTAAAGGGGTGACAGACGTACGAACTTAAAGTATGCAGGTTTTAAGTTCGCGAACTTACTCGGCTCAACGTCAGTGACACACGTGATGCTTGCTCCCAATGTATTGCGATGTCGTCGACAGAAGAAGCTTTGTGTTATTTAGGAGTTCTATCATAACACATTTTAAATCTCTTTCCACCTTACGTATAATTTCTAATAAATTATTGTATGCTTGAAACTTGATAGTTTTGTCTTTGTAATCATTACTTCTAATTTTCCAAAGGCAAGGATTATTTCGAAGTGTCTATAAATTTCGTTAGCAAATCGTGCGAATAAGTTTGAAAGTCACTCATTTTAAACTAAATAATTATTAGACTTGTGAACTAAAATTAACAAAAATTACACAAACGTCGAACACTACAAGCGTTACGCATAACGCAAGAACTGGCGAAAATGTCGGCTCGCGGCTCGCAGTGCTGCTACACGTACGAGCCGAGACGGGTTACGAGCAAGATTTCAAACCGTTTGGATCGCCGACGATTTGCCCTGGCGGTTTTAAAGTCTGCGTACTGACAGTGACACAGGCGAAAAAGGTCGTCGAGCCATAAGTACGCGTACTTACTCGTACGTCTGTCACCCCTTTTAGCGAGTGTGGCTTGCTTATCTGCCACTCGTCTCGATATGGGATGCCTCATAGCAACAAAAGGCGATTCAGAATCAAATTATCTTATAAAATTATCTTTCTAAGCAGACGCTATTAAGAAATACTTAAGTAATTAAGACCATGCATGCATCGTAATGATCGAAGAATTTATTTTCTTACATATCTTCTTTTCGATAACAGCGCGTGTTGCCAGCAACAGCTGACGTTTCTTAATATGCTATTTTCTCCTCTATTTTATAATCACATAATTAGCGTGGTGTTAAAGTATAGTCTGTCCTTGTCATAATATCTATAAATAAAGATGAAATATATTTGGTGTATATCTTATAAACACACTAGTTACTGTGTTGTTTAAAATAGTTCCCGTCTCTTTTCTTCGATATTAGATTGATAACGACAGAGCATACTTAAGCGCTTATAGGATTATGCGATAATTGAATAGAGGGTTTAACTGCACATTATCTGATGTTATATTATAAAAAAGACACTGGTCTCTTTCACTTGGCATAATATTTACCTAACGTTACAATTGTTGTTGCAAATTTGACTTGGGTCAGTTACCAGTTATTTTTTTTTATGCAATGCTGGTTGATAGTTCTTAATATCAGAATTCATCAAAGAGTTCAGAGTTCATTGAAGGAAATAAATGTGAGAAAACTAGTCATAAGTAGTCAGTGAGTGTTCTATAACTCAGTTTGTATTTTGATTCAATAAGTTGAATAACACACTTACAAATTGTTGTTGTAGTTTACGGGTCTTCATCGCGTATTCCTTTTTAATTTGATATGTTGCAACAACCGTGGTCGCGCGCTGACTGGTTGCTGTGGGAGTTGCCGCCGAGTAGCCATAGCGTTTTTCCAAACTACCCTCACTTGGTTTTCAGATTGCGAAATGTCCGCGTTAATCGTGTCAGGAATATATTAAAAGTTAATCCGCGGAAAATACCCGATAACTACTACAACAATTTAAATTCTGACCGCGAAAGCTTAAAAATAAAAACCAAAGCTGTTTTTTTATAAAGCAAATTATAATGGATTATTTTATACAATGCTGAAAAACTTGCTTTGTGACAGTGCGTGCCGCAGTGTGCGATCTTTACCTAAGAAGTTGCTTTATGGTAAGAATGGCAACCTCTTAAGTAAATACATATTATTGTGGACGTTTTATGGTATTAACATGTATTATTATTACTACTATCCTCATTTAATATTTCTTTGTTATTTTACTGATGACTCTTCTTATATATACTTCCATATATATTGTAAGAGACAATTAGTTCTACTGTTAGTTAATGTAAATATGAGTGTGTTCACTTATGAGGCATATTATCTATGGCAATGTAGCTAACACTATCGTTAAAAATCATTCCATTTGTATAGTGATTGTTTTCTTATGACTTTGTTATTAAAATATGTGATATATAAATTAACAAGCTGACAGGTTATTGTGATTGAAATAGTTTTTATTCTTTGTAATAAAAACATTAAATTGAAATGCTGATTCATTTTCTAACCTCAACTAGAGTTGTTACAACATCCTACTACAATCTTCGAGAGTTGTCTCTCGCAAAAAAAAGTTACGAGATCATGTAGGTACTAAGCGAGCGAAACTGCGGGCAGCAGCTAACAGTTACATATTACGTTCATCAGGCTTTTTGTATGGATAGTCTATGTAGTCAAATATATCTTCTTCCGATGTTATCGGCACTGGCTCCCCTGGAACACCTGTATTAAAGACATCGAGTTTAAAAAGTGTTATCTAAGTCCAGAGAAGTTTGACAACAATACTAGTAGATATATCACCTACCAGTAACGCCCAGAGGCCTCAAAGCATACTCGTTGAGAGTGAAACTTTTTTCCAAAGCGTGAGCTCGCATAGTCTTATTGAATATGTCACTACCAGTGAAATAGAGGATAGCGCAATAATATTGCTCGCAGGGAATCAATCTGATGTCAAGTCGACGCGCTGGAAGTTCGGCGGATAGCCGACAGACGCCCTGCAAATCCGAAGAAACATCTTACATACCACTTTATCATATATTATTTATTTCCTCTTTTCACATGTTGCATGTACATTTCACATAATCTATTCTATACCTATAAAAGAGCTTAACCTGACTGACTGACTGACTGATTCATCATCGCTGAGCCGAAACCGCTGAAGCTAGAAAGCTGAAATTTGCAGAAATTTGCAAAACCACCAACTAAGGCGGGATTTTTTGAAATTCAACCCCTAAGAGGGTGAAAACTAATGTATGAAACTTTTTAACGCGTGGTGCGATTCGCTTGATTTGAATAAATAAAATGCAAAATACACGGCTACATGTTTCAGGATTTTCTTAAATAATCCTTGCAAAGGGGTAAAATGGGGTGTCAAAGTTTGTATAAGAACTTTTTAACGGGTGGTGTGATTTCTTAGAAACTTGGTTTGGATACTTAAAATGCAAAATAAATGGACACGTGTTTCAGGATTTTTCAAAATAACCATTATAAAGGAGCAAAATGGGGTGTGAATGTTAGTATGGAAACTTTTTAATGAGTGGTGTGCGTGATTGTGTCATATAGAAGCAAAGTCAAGTCAAGTGTTATAATGTGATATATATTTAAAACGCGCGGACGAAGTTGCAAACGTCCGCGAACGAGACAGCTAGTGTCACATATTTGGAATACCTACGGCATGTTTCGTAGAATATATAGATTTATCGGCCAAAGCCTCGTCAATCTTATAGTAACTCTTAACCCGTTGACTCTTTACTGGTACAATTTACCTGGTAGGTAATGAAAACTTCGTTGACTCGCAACTGGCCCGAAAGTTCTAGCGCGGGAATTGTATTTAAAAGTCTAAATTTAGGCTCGCCACTCAAGGAGTTAAATACAATACAACCTTTTTACAATTCTTATTGAAAAATTCGTGGTCAGATTCAAACAGCCTTTTAGTTTTTAACTGCATATGTAGCTGCTACTTAACTGTTTTTTTTTTCAAGATATTTAACATTAATTACCTATTTACCCAATATAAACAGCTCATCACCTACTGTTACATTACAATCGCCTTTTAAAGCCTTACCATGAATTTTGTATCTCCAATGGAAATAACGTCAGTGACAAGACTCTGTAGTGCGTCTACCAAGGTTTTCATTAATGTTGCTTCATGTTTTTTCTTCTTTTCAGCAGTTTGAAAGGACGGATGAGTAACCAGTGCATCTATGTCGCCGCTTTCAGTCTTGCCTCGTCTATAAAAATATATATATGTTCTAAAATTATTTGGATGGTACCTATGTATATTCGAAATAATCGTACAGTAGATAGAATCAAGATCAAGCCACCTACTACGTCTACATAATATCCACCAACTTTCTCTCAAATTGTCTAGAACTATTTTCAACTAACCTAAAACTGCCACAAATTGTCACTGTAAACTTTGGGTCTAATTTTTTTACGAGCACCTTTAGTTTGACTTCAATATCCTGAATTTCTTTTCGAGGTATCTTTTCTTCAAAATCCTTAAAATACCTGTAAAAAAGGGTTTAAAAATGTGTGCATAATATGTATCTACATAGGAGTACCCATTGTGAGTTACCAACAAATGCTCAAAGCTTAACTAACTAATCCGACTATGAGTTGCCACGTGCCACTGACTCAAAATGAAATTACATAAGTACCTACTCTCTCAGACAACATTTGGTTTGAGGGTAGGTACCCTAAATTCCTAATCTCAAGTCATACGTCTACCTACGTGTAGACGTATTGACTTGAGGTATGTGTTCTTACCTTACTCCAATAGTTTGATGGTGAGACAATTTACTGATATTATTTTTTAAATCCTCCAAAGATTTAATTCCATTTCTGACGAATTCTGCTGCCTTCACAGGGCCAATCCCTGATACTCTAGTGAGCGTGTTGATGGCTTGCGCATCCTCGTCTTGATGAATGTTTTCAAGCTTTTTAAGTTTTCCAGTTTGAAGGAACTCATCTATCTTTTTTGAAATTTTATCTCCGATGCCGCTTAGTTTCTTTGCCTCATCACCTGATTTTATTCTCTTACCATGTGAAGCTAGAACACTTGCTGCTTTTTTATATGCATTAAATTTATGAACGTTGCGACTAACATTTTTCTCGTATTCTGCTAACTCCATCAGAAATTCACAAAAATCTGCGTTCAGGTTATCCTCGTTAGAGGGGTTTTTGCGTTTACTCATGTCAGTCTTGAGCTCTGAAATCTCAGAAATTGTTGGTAATATTTTGAATTTCGCGGAATTTAATAACGGAATAACGATTCAATCATCTAAAGTTCTGCAGAAAACATCATTTTCACTCAATGCTTCTGAATCTATATTAGTAGCGATAGATTACTGAAATCGGCTCAATGGTTTATTAAAATGTAAGAAAATAGTGTTATCCTCTCCATCGAATGTAAACCCGAAACATTTATGATATAGTCATTCAAATTTCAATGAGTATGTACATTATACGTACCTACGAGTATTGTAGAAAATCGATTCGAAGCTAAACAATTTTGACTTTGACTTTTCTTTGAAAGTACCTTTGATTTGACGTATTGTAACTCATCACGTTCGGTCATAGAATGTCAAATGTCAAATGTGCAGCTGTGTAACAATTTTTAACTCTCTATCTCTAATCTCTATTATTTTCAATGCAATAAAATTGTATGTTGTGAGAATTGTTGTAATTATTTAAATAACTAGCTAAAATTTGGAGGTTGTAAGCAGAAATAAGAAAGTAAATGATTTCAGTTGTGCAAACATACATACCCAATAATTGAAAAAACGCTGTTTATTCCTGAAATGATCCCGCGAGGCAGTTTAATCCGAGATGGATAGCGTAACCGATAAACTACTACAATGTTTTGGACACAGAAAGTTCAAAAGTGAACTTCAAGAGCGAGCTGTTAGAGCAATAAATAGAGGTAGATATATAGTATTCTTAAATATACAAATATAAACACAGATTTTGCTGAATTGACGCTGACGCCGAGCTATTTTAGTACGATCACTTTTGTTTTCATACACCCGCTAAATGCGCGTTAACGTAACGGGGTCGTTTTAACGCCAAACTAAATGTCAAAACAAATAGACGCGAAATTCAAAAAGATGACTAGCTTTTGTTTATATTTAGTTCTCTACTACCTGCTGATAGTGTTCTGATTATTATGTTTTAGCACCCAATCGCCTAAACTGTTGCCTAAAATGGTTTTGGTAAGAAAAAAATGTTTAAAAGAAAAGTAAACTGATTTATCCAAATACATATAAAAGCAATTAAAAATATGAATGCCTGGCATGGCATATTATTTTACATTATTATTAAGTAATTACATAAGTACACAGTACCTACCTATGTCATATTGTTTAGAAAAGAACTTATATAATGTTTGTGTATGATACACCATTTATCAAATCTTTGCATTTCCCTATTTATATTTGCATTTCCTAGTTTTGTCTGTACTATTGAAATGTTTGTATGATCTGCAAGTATTTGTCTCGGGTCTGGGTGTTTCTATGTATAATATGTATGTATTTACAAAAAAAAAAAAAAGTATATAAGTAGTATATCAGTCATTTGGTACCCATAACACAAGCTCTGCTTACTTTGGGGCCAGATGATGCTGTGTGAAATGTCTGGTATTATTATTATTATTATTATTATTTATTTCATAGGTGTCCATGATGTGTTTGTTTCAATGCCAACTGGTTCGGGGAAATCCTTGTGTTTCCAACTGCCAGCGATGTTGCAGGACAACAAATTGGCTATTGTTTTCTCACCACTACTGGCACTCATCAAAGATCAGGTTGACCATTTAACCAAATTGAAGATTGTAGCAGAATCTGTAAACTCCAAAATGACCTCTAAAGACAGGGAAAGAGTTATGAATGATCTAAGAAGCATGAAACCAGATACAAGGTTCCTTTATATAACTCCTGAACAAGCAGCCACAGGTACATTTAAGTCTCTAATGGAGCATCTAGTCAAGTACAAGAAGGTTTCATATGTGGTTGTTGATGAAGCTCACTGTGTCAGTGAGTGGGGACATGACTTCAGGCCTGATTATTTGAAACTGGGAGATTTGAGAGAGAAGCATAAAGAGATTCCATGGGTCGCTCTCACAGCCACAGCTAGTGCTGAAGTAGTAAAAGATATAATGACTAATTTGAAGTTATTAACACCAGTTGCACAGTTTAAGACTCCAAGTTTCAGAAGAAATTTGTTTTACGATGTTATTTTTCAAAATTGTATAGAAGATGAGATAGGTCACTTATCAGATTTCCTGAAGAAAAGTTTGAAAGAAGATGAAAATATTAAGCAAGTAAGTTAACTATCTTACATATTACCTGTCACATATTACCTTTTTAATTTACTCCCATCATTTTAGTTGTGTAGCAACAACTGTGGTTATGTGCTTTCATGTTAACCACTAATACTATATAAATTCAGATTGCGAACGTTAAAAAAATACTAAGCCATTGAAGACTAGACTGCCTGCTCAGATGGTTTCTCTCCCGGGACAAACATTTCTGCAATTAACATAGGTGTTTGTTCTCTGTCTGGGAATAAAAAATTATCATAAGTATTTACCAATATATAAGTAGTTTAACAGTCATCTGGTCACCATAATACCAGATTGGGGTTAGAATATTTACTTGTAGTTTTAAGTATTTATTATCAAAATACAATTCATAAATAAATTGTAACAAGAATGTGAAGAATTGATGACCTCTGTAGAGCAGTGGACCAAGGTCCAGCTGAGATGCAGAAAGTTGCTGGTTTGATTTCCGCTGCGAGTTAAATGCTTGTATGATCAGCAAGCATTTGTCTAGGGTCTGGGTGTTTTTAATATGTATATATTACTCATAACCCAACCTCTGTTTATGGCTTATTTAGGGCTAGATAATGCTGTGTGAAAATATGTAAGGCATTAATGCTCATTTAACTGTTCCAGAAAGACAAAAATGCAGTAATTGTGTATTGCCGAACAAGAGATCAGACAGAAGAGCTCGCCAGCATGCTTACCAAAAGGGGATTGAAGTCATTAGCATATCATGGAGGTAGGTTAAACTAATGTGTTAGTTCTATTTTAGATCTAATAAAATAATTTTATTTGTAAATTCATGTGAAAACCTTCACTATTGCAAACAAACAGCCTACATTTATTATTTCCTGTAAGTGCATTACATAGTATGATATATTAGATAGGTAATAAATAGCATAATAAGCAGTAGCATTTTCATCAGAGGGCTTTCGTGCTACAGAGGACATGTAAAGTTGTCGATCATGGCTTAACAAAAATTTTTAGGCTATGTCAAAGGCTTTCGGGCTGTTAACTCCGTGACCAGATTTGGACTCTTCCATTTCTTATGGTGTCACTGGTCATTTCGAACCAGTGCGCTGAGAGGATTAAAATGCGACTCAGAAGCTCCTTTCGTGCACTTGGCAAATGTCTTCGAATTTTTTAGGTTCTACAAGGTTCTCCTTGTATCGATGTATCTACTGGTATAGCGAGTATAATTAGTAAAATGGTTGGTATCTTATTTTACAAAAAATAAGAGATTCATACAAATATTGCAATAATGTAACCCATGCACCCTATGCGAAGTCGGGGCGGATCGCTAGTCTAAACTAATATTAGATATAAAGAGAAAAGATTTGATTTGTTTGTAGGTAATGATAAACTCAAAACCACACTCATGGACTTCTGTTTTAACTGTTTATTGCGATTTTATATAGTACTAGCGACCCGCCCCGGCTTCGCACGAGTGCAATGCTGATACTAAATATACTACAGAATGTCTTTATATACAACGTTATCTAAGAGAATAACATATACTGAGAGATAGACATATACCATTGCGGACTTTTGTGTAGACTTTTTTAAGGTGTACAATACTGTAGTACATTATTTTGATCTATCTCGTAGGGTTAAGCCAGCGTTTGCAATGTAAGCGTAAAACCTCTAAAATTATCAGTGTTTCTCTACTATATTATGCATGTTTTATACATATAAACCTTCCTCTTGAATTACTCTATCTATTAAAAAAAACCGCATCATAATCCGTTGCATTGTTTTAAATAATACATCCCATACATCGGGACGGACAGACAGCGAGAGGCGACTTTGTTTTATACTATGTAATGATTTTATTAAAATTCGCCTTTTTACCTATTTGAACAAAAAAACTTCACTCAGTGCACTTTTGAGATCTCTTACATTTCCTGGTTCTGGGTTTTGCAATTTGATTTGTCTTCCGAGCTTATGCCAAACATGTTTAATCGGGTCTAGTTCCGGCGAGAGTGCTAACTACTTCAAAACATCAATTTCGACCTCCGAAGATACCTCAAAGCTATCTTAGCGAAGCTAAGCTGCACTGGGAGGCCCAGCATTATTCTGCATTAAACGAAAACCATATCCGATATATGAGCCATAGGAGCCATGGTGATTACAATGGGTTCTATAATGTCAGTTACGGACCGTGCAGCAGTCGGAGACCCATTTTCCACGATACGTCAAACGTCCGTATGCAAATATCGCGCCATACCATTACCCTTCATCATATGGCTCTCTTCCGACAATGTTGCATTGAACGTATTTTTCTCGTGGTCGTCTCCACCAAGCATCATCATCCCAGTTTCGGTATGAGCGAGCGATATTGAGGTTTCTAATATATTTTTTTTCTAAACTGAATAGTTTGCGCGAGAGACACTTCCAAAGTGGTAAAATGTGTCCCCCCCGTACCCCCCCCCCCCTGTAACTTCTAAAATAAGAGAATGATAAAACTAAAAAAATATATGATGTACATTACCATGCAAACTTCCACCGAAAATTGGTTTGAACGAGATCTAGTAAGTAGTTTTTTTTTAATACGTCATAAATCGTAAACCGCAATTTACCTTTCATTCAATCAACTCAAATATGATAATTAAAAAAACATTTAATATCATAAACATAAACCTTATGCATAAACCGTGAACCATTATTTTCTAATAATAAATCTCTAATAATCTGTGGCTTGATCGGTAGCTCCCCCCCCCCCTTTAAGGTATACCCAGAAGGCGACATGTTGAAATTGAAATTTTAGTGGGAACGTATAGAGGATGCTCCGAAGAGTTAAAAAAAGTTGTGTGACCCCCTCCTTGACCCCCTTTATGCCCCACCCCCCACATTATCTCGGAAACTACAAGTCGGAGAGGGTTGGTACTACTAATGTTGCTCAAGACCCTCTTCATTATCCGATTCAGAAATAAAAAACTTTAAACGTTCATAACTTTTAAACGTTGCTAGATAGACGTAGCAAACTTAACCTTGGGTTGTAAGGAATTTTAGAGGTTAGTAGAGATTGTAGGGGTTTGTAGGATTTTTTAGGGGTTGTAGGGGTTCTTAGGGGTTGTAGGGGTTTTTAGGGATTGTAGGGGTTTTTAGGGATTTGTAGGGGTTGTAGGGGTTTGTAGGATTTTTAGAGGTTGTAGGGGTTTTTAGGGATTGTAGGGGTTTTTAGGGATTTGTAGGGGTTTGTAGGATTTTTTAGGGGTTTTTAGGGGTTGTAGGGATATTTAAGGGTTGTAGGGATTTGTAGGGGTTATAGGGGTTTTCAGGGATTGTAGGGATTTTTAGGGATTTGTAGGGGTTTGTAGGATTTTTAGGGTTTTTAGGGATTGTAGGGGTTTTTAGGGTTTTGTAGGGATAGTAGGTATTTGTAGGGGTGGTAGGGGTTTATAGGATTTTTAGGCGTTGTAGGGGTTCTTAGGGGTTGTAGGGGTTTTAGGGGTTGTAGTTATTTGTAGTGGTTGTAGGGGTTTGTAAGATTTTTTAGAGGTTGTAGAGGTTTAAAGGGTTGTAGGGCTTTTAGGGATTTGTGGGTGTTTGTAGGATTTTTTAGGGATTATAGGGGTTTTTAGGGGTTTTAGGGGTTTGTAGGATTTTTAGGGTTTTTAGGGATTGTAGGGGTTTTTAGGGTTTTGTAGGGATAGTAGGTATTTGTAGGGGTGGTAGGGGTTTATAGGATTTTTAGGCGTTGTAGGGGTTCTTAGGGGTTGTAGGGGTTTTAGGGGTTGTAGTTATTTGTAGTGGTTGTAGGGGTTTGTAAGATTTTTTAGAGGTTGTAGAGGTTTAAAGGGTTGTAGGGCTTTTAGGGATTTGTGGGTGTTTGTAGGATTTTTTAGGGATTATAGGGGTTTTTAGCGGTTTTAGGGTTTTTTAGGGGTTGTAGGGATTTGTAGGGGTTTTTAGGGGTTTTCAAGGGTTGTAGGGGTTATAGGTATTTGTAGGGGTTGTAAGGATTTTTAGGGGTTGTAGGGGTTTGTAGGGGTTGTAGTGTTTTTAGGGTTCATAGGGGTTTTAGGGATTTTTAAGGGTTGTAGGGGTTGTAGGGACATTACCTTACGTTACTTAACCAGCATAAAACTTAACCCGCGAGCTGCATGCAGCTCGCGCACTACGCAACCTCTAGTTTTGTAATATAACTAGTAGCTTCTCAGAAGGTACACATCTCTTGTGTATGACACGATTTAAATAAAAAACTTCTAAACTTCAAATCGTTCTTTATTATATGACCACAACTGTATGTGTATAAAAAGTTGAAACTTATGTACACGTGTACATTGTCGATCGATGAAGCGTTCCTCTAAATAAGTCCTTGAGTGTACTTAACCATTTAACCGATTAAAAAAACTCTTTCACCTATAGAAAGCTACATTATCAGGGAAAAACATGGGCTGAATATAATTTAAAAAATGGCATGTGGCTGTGTCATAAACACGGTATTGTTCGTGAATATGTCTCGATCTCGATACGTCTGATATAGAAGCGATTTCAGCATCTACTCGCATAATTCAACCGTCTCAGCTGCAGATGTACTGGCACCGTCGCTGATCCGGTCGGCCGCATTAATTTTTTTACTTTCCCGGCACTGCTTGATTCGGTCATATGGTGTTTTAATGGTACCATTCGATTGCTTTTGAATAGCCCTTTCCAAACGTGTACGATCTTTGTATTTCGATTTGGCTTTTTGACGCATAGGTATAGCCCGAAATTATATATATTATATATACATCATATTATTGTCACAGTATTAATAATATTACACATTGTGCTAATGTTTTATTTATAATCGATAGATTTTGTTGTGAGCTAAACTTGAGAATTGAACTCTGAGAAGATACGACGTAACTTCTTAGATCCAAAAGTAGAAATCCCGCGCGATATTTCACAGTCCTCCACCCCGCGCGATATTTCATTGTCCTTACATAGCGCAATCAATTAGCTATCCAGTGGTGCAATTGAATTTTGGATAGTGATGATAGATTTGAACAACCTGTAACCCCCGACTTTGTTATCATTAGTTATTTTGAATGACCTCCCTATGGAAGCAATAATTATAAATACGTATTCACGTCAAAAATTGCGGGCTCTATGAAAATTGCAATAATGTAACCCGTCCGATCGTTAGTCAACAATACCTATAATAAACATATTAACTCCGTCAGTGTTGGTCACCACTGTCTTATACAAAGTATTAATAGTATGCTAACTGTGTTCTTTATGTTTTTAAGGTCTCAAGTCTGGAGAACGTATATCAGTTCAAGAGCAGTGGTCTAAGGGCGACTGTCCGTGTGTGTGTGCCACTGTCTCGTTCGGCATGGGCGTAGACAAAGCGACTGTGAAAGCGGTCGCACATTGGGGCCTGGCGCAGAATGTTGCGGCGTATTATCAGGTATGAACCTTGGCATCCTCAACAAGGTGAGACGATACACACTTGGACAGGTTTTCACTTTATATAAAGCTCAAGTCCGGTCGTATTGCTGCCACCTATGGGATGGTTCAGCCAAACGCCAGCTGGCTGCCTAGAACTCGAGCGTAGAGCATTGAGGCTGATAGGTGAGTAGCTAAGTGCTGACAGTAAGTTTAATAGTCTCGAGCATCTTCGTAAAGTTTCTTGCCTTTCGATCTTTTATAGAATACATTTCGGAGAATGTGCCCAGGAGTTGCATGATCTAATACCACCATCTCGTTTTCACAACAGGACATGCAGACGTACCGCTCAGTACCATCCATACCCCACCTTATGAACAAAGAGTTTCATATTTATAATGCGTACAGCCAAGGATTGGAATACTTTGTCGTCGTTATCCTGAAAACTACAATCTGGGTCTCTTCAATTCAAGAGTGAATAAGTGTCTTCCAGACCTTCGTGCCCTTGTCTATTGATGATATTATTCATATAATCATAATTAATAAATCCATTATTGTTATTTATAAACTTTATTCAACTGTCTCTGTCTGTCTGTATGTCGCGTTTTCATGGCTTCTGAAGGGATTTTGATGATGTTGGTACGGAAATAAATAGTATCGTGGTGATGGACATGGGCTACTTTTTGTATAGGCATCACTAGTAGTACCCACTACAGCAGATAGTGATAATACGTTTGTTTGACCTGTAAGCTATTTATACCAAATTCCAAAACGCATCGATAACGCGTTCCTGTGGCGCCACCTAGTTCAGGTGGACGAAACTAGTGTAGTTTACATAACTAGTCTGTGACCTTATATCATACAAATATAGTCTACTTTTTATGCAAATAACACTCGTGCGAAGCCGCAGGCGGGAGCTAGTGATCTATAAAGTGCAGCCCTCCTTGTCATTCAAATGTCAATTAATTGAGTTGTCGTGCGACGAAATTGCAAGAGTTATACTGCTATGTTCCTATTTTCCCATTCCCAGGAGTCTGGAAGAGCGGGCCGCGATGGCAAGCCAGCTTTCTGCCGCATTTACTATTGTCGCAGTGAACGGAACGCGGTCGACTTTCTTCTCAAGTCGGAGATAGGTCGCTGCAAGACTCCCGAACAAAAGCAACGGTGCAAGAACGCTTATAAAAGCTTCGAAATCATGGTTAAATACTGCGAGGAAGTAAGGTGTATATATAGCTGCTATTTTTTATTTTAGTTTGAGCTCATCGTGCATAATAATGGCGCATGCCATCCGACGAATTGTATACCATATATTTAAAACATTTTTTTTTTAAGATTGATTTGGTCACTATAAGATGTTGTTAGGTTAGCTAATTATATAATAACTTAACACAGGTCCCATAAGTAGGGACTGAATAAATTAACCGACTTGGTATTACATGGATCTCACAACTTTTTACGGTAGAAGAACTGAGATCCGCAAGACTTGTTTTACAAGTTATGTTTTTTAATGGTATACATTTAGCACACACACAAAACAAAAGAGAAAACATGAGCGGAATAAAGACTAAAAAGAGGCCCCAAGGGGAAATTTTTACAAACACAAAAACAAAAAAACATGCGTAAAAATTAACCAAGCAACATTATAGTGTGGCGAAAAAGGTTCAATCTCAGCATGTGCTACTTTCAGGCACGGAAGTAGCGCTGGTTTTCAGATTGAACGATTTTTGCATTGTAGACCTGTTGATAGATGCCGACACAAGACGTTCGCGGATTACTTCGGGGAAGAGACACCGCGATGCACGGGCCGCTGCGACGTTTGCCTCGACTCTCGCGGCGTGCGGCGCGCTCTCGAGCAACACGTGCGTCGCGCCATGAGCGCGTGTCTGCAGGGCGGCGGACTCGTCGTCACGCAAGACAGTACCGACCTCTACGGAGAGGGACGATACGGTCAACTCAAGTAACTAAAGCTGAAACAAGAACCGACATAGCGGTTCTATTTTTTATTGTTTATTATTAGTGTCTTCAGTACTTCTTCGTGTTGGCATGTGTCATAATAATGATAATTTTGCCAGTTTCAAGTGTTTATATTGTTTATAGTATGTCACAAAGACATATCTTGTCGTTCTTCATTTGTTAGTTTATATAAAATGGTGCCTCTCATATCATGGCCGTCTTACGAAGCAAACATTGTGCTCTTGTATATATTTTCACGCGTTATTTTCGTTCTTTTTTAGTTGTTTTGGTGTTTTTATTTTAATAGAGTTAAGAGTTATTGAATTGGTGTGAATAATTGAAATAAAAGCGTGTTTCTTTGTGATTCAAGCAAAAATAATTCGTATTTATTATATGAAATTTATATGAAAGGCACCATTTTAATCAAAATAACAAATGACGAACGACAAGATACGACTTTGTGACATCATACAATAAACACTGGCATTATTATAATACATGCCAATAAAGTAGAAGAATTTGACATGTCATAGTTCACAACTCGGTTGGTAACTCTGCGCTACTAATTGTGCTCTGCCTTATGTCTGTTGGTGGTGGGTTCGAATCCCGCACAGGACAAACATTTGTGTGGTGAACATAGGTGTTTGTTCTGCGACTGGGTGTTATCGAACTCTACGGAGTGGACTCATAGTTTTAGAATAAGCGAGATTTTGGTTAAAACTTTAGTGTGTGCGAAAACACGGTGTGCTTAGAGTTTAATTACGAAGATGACGTTTAGTGCACCGTATGATACTGTATAATACCCAGGTACAGAACAAACATCTATGTTCAACAGACAAACAATAATCCGAGACGGCATCGCATTCGTAACCTACAGTGCAGAAGACAGAGCTACTACCAACTGAGCTAAAAGGCTTGTTAAAAATCTGTTTATTTATTTCAGTGAAACCGCGGCGTACAATGCCGCAGATGCTAGCGACGGGTCCGACGACGAAGAAAGCCGCCGTCGCGTCGCAGAAGAAACTAAGTCGCTCATTATGAAGGAGTTCGCGAACAGGAAGAAAAGAGTTGAGGAGAAAAAGGTCAAGGACGAAGACTCTGCTAAATACTCTAAATGCAAGGCCGCCGACTGTACGGGAAAAAAGGTTTGATTCATTCTTGTAGTATAAATTTCAGGCTAGGATACAATTTTAATTTTAATCCCCGAAACAAATAAAGGGGTGTTATAAAACTTATAACAGCTACTAGTCGATAGCAAATAGCTATCGGATAGTCGCTAGTCGCCACATGTGGCGACAAGTAACTATCGGGCTGGGCGGTTGTATGTTCTTGTGTGTAACCACTCGCCAGTCGTTTCTCTCCGCTCACTGAGTCATAAGATGTTTATTTATTTATTGATTTATTTATAAAACTCACAATCAACACAGCGTTTTAACTAAAATTAGTTATAATTTATTTATTGATCTAGATTCGTAATTAAATATGTGAATATGACAAAATTACAGTGTTACATGCATAAAAGTTATAATACCCTAAACTAAGAACCAACCATGGAAAATATACATTCTTAGTATTGTGTAAGACTTTATAAGCGCACCGCTTAAACCTACTGATATATATATACATTAAAGTGGAAATATAGATCCAGATTTTGCATCAATAACTTTATATAATTTGTGTGACATGCTGCGTTAGACAGAATATAAGGGACGAGCTATATTTTATATGCCCTTAGTTGTGATCTCTGTTTTTAAAAGTTAAAGTTAAATATTTATTAACATCAAATACACGTTATACAATAAAACACTCAATACAAGATAATGGCCTCAATTCTGTTGGCACCAACCTAACTAATTTTAGCTAAAATTAGGTTTAGAACTGTCAAATGAAACTTTGGTATTCTGCTGCTACCAACTTATCCTAATTTAATTTAATTAAGCGTTCCTAATTTAGTTAGATGGTACCAACTGAATAGGTTTTACAAATGCTTTGACTAATTAAATATATTTGAGACAATTCCTAATTTTAGAAATGAACCAACCAAATTGCCTTAGATAACTGTGAATTTCAAGATAACTGTGGGTTAAACTTTAGTAGTGCGTCGCAAGAAAATGAAGGAAAAGAAAATGGGGGGGGACGTTTTTTGCTACATAACCTACCTAGTGATAGGTGATAAGTTACCAAGTGAAGTGAAGATAAGCCAAAGTCGTCGAAAGAAGCCATAACAAAATCACTGACAGGATTTTTACGTTTCGTTCACATCAATTTTGCACACAACATGTTAAACCATAGACAAGAAATACGACAAAGTTGATTATTATCTGTCAATCTTTACGTAGTTTTATCTGATTTATTTGATTTGAGGTTAAAAATGTTTTAAATTATTTTCTCGGAATAACCTAATGTTATTAGTGGTAAATATGTAATCAGAAAGCAAAACCCTACCAGATGTAAGTCTTTTCACCCTCCAATTCGTGCGAAGCACTACTAAAGTCAAGCCAAAAATAGTTATTTAGTGTAAAGAATTACGGAAACCTGTTACAAGTAACAAAAACACAAAGCACAAGCACGGAGAAGGAACCTAGAAGCATTCAACAGTTTGGCAAGTTATAATTTAGCACGAAAATCCCCTTTTAACTTTGTAAATCACGTAACAAACATTTTTGAGAAACGCACACAAGCGCATACTTTGAAATTTTGGTTTTTGAACAACCAATAAGGATAAAAGCACTTTGTTAACTTTGTGTTTACTACCGCATAAATTGAAAAACAAAATTCTTTCTTTCTTTTCTTCGTTAATGGCCTGTGACATACTAATGTCAATTCTGCCAATGTCAAGTGTTTATAGTTTATATTCAGTTTGTTTATTAAAAGTCTTAGTCGATGGTCAGCTGTCAATTCTAGACGACACGCGGAATGGCGTCTAGAATTTTCTTGGGACTCTTCGTCGTTCAAATCACACTGCACCACAATACACATGCAATCCAAATATCCATACCCGCCCCGCAGCCACAATTTATTCATTAAAATTAAAACATGCAATAAAAGGGGTAAAAAATATTAAATTAGCAGAGCCATGTTGCTTCATGAAATGACAGACGAAGAATCCGAAAAACAAAATTGTTATTTGTTTTGTTATTACAAATGACATGACAGTGACATATAAATGACAGCAGCAGTAAATGTTGCCATAGCAGAATCTTTATTTTTCGTTCGGAAATAGAAATATCGATAACATAAATCAATTTCGATTCAATTGAAATCGAAATCAAAATAAATCGAATAAATACAAGATACAATACAAGAATAAAAAAATAGCATGAATACACGATCTAAAGTGAAAAAAAACATGGAATACAAAGAAGTGGTTGTAAATGATTTAAATGATATTGTAAAGAACATGGAGTATTTACGGAAGGAACTAGAGGCCAAAAATAAACTATATACTGCACTTCTTGAAGAACAGGAAAACAACTCTAAAGAATTTGGAACCATGTGTAAACAACACAGCTTACTTATTACGTAATAAGGGAAAAAACCAAAATTTTCTCGAGCGAGTATTGTTAAGGCCCACAAAATAAGAGTGTGTCACCAGAATGTAGAAATCTTAGCTTATTCTTAGATTTAGAAAATATCGATGTAATGTGCATGACTTAGACATTTCTTAAGTGGAGTAATGCTCCAGTATTTAACATAGAGAACTACAAGAAAGCATCTATGTATTTTCGCACTGTAATGGAACGTGGTAGATGTCTCATCCTCATACGCGAAAACATGAAGTTCAAGAAAAGAGACGATATTAACAACACGTCAATAGAACAACATTTTGAGACTTGTTGTATAGAATTGAAAACTGCCATAATATTAGTTGTTTATAGGTCACCATCGGCTGACTTAAATATATTTATGACAAAACATGAACTCTGTCTAGACAAGATTACAAAAAATAATAATAAGACTATAATTTTATGTGGTGACTTCAATATTCACTCCAACTGGTCTGCAATCGAAACATCCTTTATCAGATATCGTTGACAGTTTCTTGCTGAAACGACATATATATATGATTACACTAGAGTAACAAAAGCATGTAAATCATGTATTGATAACATTTTTACTGACTCCGACATGGTTTCAGGTGTCAGGGTGTTGCAAGGTATTAAGTCTGATCATTACGCTCAGATAGCTGACATTGCAATCAATGTGGACTATGTAGAGCCAACCAAACGTTGCATTAGAAAAGTAACTGAACATAATTTTAGGAGTTTAAAAAATAATCTGATCATATTATCACAAAACCATCAACCCATTATAGATTACAAAACTTATTTCCAAGGTTTCGTTCAACAAATGGACGAAGCAATCCCTGTAACTGAGATTACATCTAAAAATAGACATGACAATTTTCAAAACTGGGCCACAAAAGGCATTCTTATTTCTAGAAAAAGGTTATTTAACTTGTACGCTCTGCTCAAGGAAGACGGAAATGAAGTGTTGACACTTCTAGTAACCAAATATAGTAAAATTTACAAAAATGTATGCTTGGAAGCCAAAAAGATTCACCTCTCCAAAAAAATAGAAAACGCTGATAATAAAATCAAATGTGCCTGGCAAATTATTAAGGAACAAACTGGTAAAAAAAACAACTGTGATATAAAATGTGATAAAATCTTAAATTATAATGACTAATTTATTTATGATCATAAGGAAATCTCTGACTTTTTCAATAACTATTTTGCTAATGATGTAACAGTTGATTTGACCCATAATCTCAAATGCTCACTTATAGAATTACAACGGTACCCTAATGAGATTATTCCTCAGCAGACCAGTTACTTTATTTCAAAGCCAATAAATATTTCACGGGTTGTTAAAATAATTAGAGAAATGAAGCCTAAAAAGTCAAGTGATTTCTGGTTTATTTCACCTTTCATCATAAAAAAATGGAATTAGAAATAGCTGCACCACTCATTAATGTTATTAATGTATGTATTGAAAAAGACTATTTCCCCGAAGAAATGAAAATTTCTAAAGTGGTTCCTATTCATAAAAGAGGCAAGACAACTCACTGTAATAACTATCGACCTGTCTCAGTCGTACCCAGTTTCAGCAAGATCTATGAAAAATATATTGCAGAGGAGTTGACTGATTATATGATCGACCACCAACTACTCAACGAAAGGCAATTTGGATTGAAATCCAAAGGCGAAGATTGAAAGGCGAAATCAACCAAACATGCAATAAGAAGACTTGTTGAAGATGTATTTTTAGACTTGGAGAGTAAACAGAAGACGTATGGAGTTTTCTGTGACCTTTCTAAAGCATTTGACTGTGTCTCTCACGAGATACTATTAGGAAAGTTACTGCATTACGGGGTCAATGGAAAAGAACTTAACATTTTTCAATCATATCTTAAATATAGATACCAAGTGACAGAGTTAAATGGTGTTAGATCTAATAGGAATAAAATAAATGTAGGGGTTCCACAAGGATCCATATTAGGGCCTCTTCTATTCATAATTTACACAAATGGCATATCTGTAGTTTTTAAAGACGTTGACATAACAATGTTTGCTGATGACACTAGCCTAATTATTAAAAACAGGAGTAAGCAAATTGTGAGTAGTAGTATAAGGGAATCCATACTTAGCATCAAAAAATGGTTCTCAGTCAATAACATGCTACTTAATGTGGATAAAACAAATGTAATAGAGTTTGCTCTAGGTTCTAGGATAGATAAAAACACTCCGGATTATATTAAAGAAATCCTAGATAACTTTAATATCTCACCGACTAACAATGCCAAATTCCTGGGTGTAACTTTAGATAGTAAGCTGACATGGTCTAATCACTTAGATGAAGTTGCAAAAAAATTGTGTTCTGCTACGTATGCTGGTAAAAAAATTAAGGAACTAGGAGGGGAAAAATCCGCTAGAGACGTGTACTTTGCATATTTCCACTCTATTATGTCATATGGAATCTTATTTTGGGGTACAGCGGCTGATGCTGCGAGAGTATTTATTCTGCAAAAGCGAGCTGTGAGATACATATTAGGTTTAAAACAAATAGACTCATGTAGACAGCGATTTAAAGAATTAGGCATAATGCCAATGACTGGTGAATACATCTATCAAAATTTATTACATGTTAGAGAAAACCTAGGCAATAGATTCTTCGTTTGTCATTTCATGAAGTAGCATGGCTCTGCTAATTTAATATTGTTTTATTCGTTTTATTGCATGTTTTATTCAGTAATAATGGCGGAATTTTAATGAATAAATTGTGACTACAGGACGGGTATGGAGAATTGAATTAAATGTGTGTTGTGATGCAATGTGATATGAACGACGAGGAATCCCAAGAAAATTTTAGACGCCATTCCGCGTGACGTCTAATATTGACAATTGACCATCGACTAAGACTTTATTAAACAAATTGACCATAAACAAATATAAACACTTGACACTAGCAAAATTGCCATTATTATGTCACATGCCATAAACAAAGAAGAAGAAGAAGAACCTAGGCAATATGAGGACTAAGAAGGACATACACAATATTAATACTAGGTATAGGGATCAACTGGTTGTACCTATGACACGACTTGCAAAAGTTTCGATAAGTTATTATTGTACTGCAATCAAATTATACAATAACATACCAGTACAAATAACGAATATGACAGACGCCCACTTCAAAAAGTATGTAAAAAATCAATTAATACATAATAAAATGGATGAAGTTTTTGCGGATAAAAAAATGTTTACTTTTATTAAATGATTCTTGTCCTTTGTTGTGTGTACCTAGGTTAAGGTTAGGTTAGAATATCTAGTTTTATCAGTGTTTCAATGTGATACTTGTTTAGGTAGGTTTAGGTAGGTAGTTTATAAGTGAACCTTAATATATACTTGACGATGCTTTTGCTGATAAATAATTATGTATGGAAAATTATACTCATATAATTACTTAATTAGATACACTTATATATTATAACTATTGTAAGACATGTCTAAAAACATTGTATTATGTCTAAAGATGAATAAATGAATTGAATTGAATTATGCTGACTGCTACTAATCTCAGTAATAAGTGCTAACAATGGATTTCACACTAGACCAAGCCTGTATTGTGAGAACCTAAATAACGGTTACCAAACTAAGACTTGCGTCTCAGTAGGACTTTATAGCATAACTATTTATTCTGATAAGTTTAAGTTGGTAAAGGTAGATAATGTTTTAAATATAAAATATTTGTTTGCCTGCCTCATGATTATGTCATTATTTAGTTGTTTGTTTCAATGAAGTACAGGTGACTTAGTCGAGAGTTTTCTAAGCTATGATTCATCATCACTCTGTTCAGCTATTTGAAGATCATCAGATCTTTTCTAGTTGAAGGGATGTGAATAATTCTACAGGTTTGATTGTTTCGACATTTGGTGTCCTGTTACTTTAATGATATTAGAAGAACATGTTACTTTCAAACCAGCGTTGCCCTACGCCCAATGGCGCAGAGTAACAATAAGCGACTGGGCCTTTTTGACATACCACACAGATCTCCTTGCTTCTTAGCTACTTGTGTGTTAGTTTTAATTTGTGTATTTTTATTTTTCTTATAGTGTTCGTAATTAAGTTTAGTATTTTATTCTTTTACCTTATTGTGTCTGTGTATTGTTATGTCAAATAAAGCTTTTATCTATTTATCTATCTATCTACCTTGACTTGATACTGCAGCAGAGGTATTGTGTTAGGGCTCATTGGAATGATCTCAACTAGTAGGATATAGATACTGGTAGAGGTTTTTTTTGTTGAGGTTTTTTTGTAATTTGTTTTATTTTTTATCATCAGGTCAACGGACTAACTATTCCCAGCCGCGAAAGTTACCTCTCGCTGCTCAATGAAGCGTTGAACAACAACCTCGCGAACACGAAAGACGCCGACGAAGATTACAAACGACACTTGTCCAGACAAGATGTTGAACAATGCGCAGTGGAAATGGAGTATGAAGCGTTTTCGAGCAGCACTGTAGTCAGTTTGTACAGGAGAGCAATGACTAAAGCGGTAATCAATACTGGGTGTAATGATCCTATTTATCCTATAACCACAATATTAGTTAGCGTGGTGTTAAAGAACGGCCTGTCATTTAAATAGCATTTAATAAAGTTGACAACATGTTTACTGTTTAAAAAACACAAGCTAATATGTGGTTACATGACCCTTAAACATAATGTACTGGATGACCGAGCTTTGCTCAGTATAAAACACGGATAAAACGACGTTTTCTAAAAACGAAATCTAGCTAGATCGATTTATCGCTTCCGAAACCCCCTGCATACTAAATTTCATTAAAATCGTTGGAGCCGTTTCCGAGATTCAGATTATATTTATACCCATAAGCTTAACCTGACCGACTGATTGATTCATTATCGCCGAGCCGAAACCGCTGAACCTAGAAAGCTCACTACGGCGGCTACAAACCACCCTCTAAGGCGGGATTTTTTGAAATTCAACCCCTAAGAGGGTGAAAACTAATGTATGAAACTTTTTAATGCGTGGTGCGATTTGCTTGAAACTTGATTTTATTAATTAAAATGCAAAATAAATGGATACGTGTTTTAGGATTTAACCCGTCAAAATAACCCGTAGAAAGCTTTTTGCTTAGAAACTTGGTTTGGATACTTAAAATGCAAAATAAATGGACACGTATTTCAGGGTTTTTCAAAATAACCCTCACAAAACGGGTGACTCTTTTGTCGCCCTCTTATTTTGAAAAACCAAGTTATGTTAGGTGTATAATTCACTCGTGCGAAGCCGGGGGGGTTGCTAGTATATACATATATACAAGAATTGCTCGTTTAAAGGTATTAGATAAAGACTTTCAGACTGTTTTCGATCTATGAGTAATCATGAAATTCTCGTTTTCAGATATCTGCAGTTAAATCATGCAAAAACCATGTTTACCCACAGCTACGAACATTCGAACCCAAAAAACAAAATACTATTGGGGAGTTTGTAAAAGAATTCGAATCCAAGAAACAGATAGAGAAATATGGTGGATTTGTGACAGCATCTGAGCTGGAATATGGTAAGTATTGTGTAATGTAGATATGTTTTAGGTCCTATCTTATCCTATGTCCTACTACTTAATGATTATAAATGCTTTAGTAAGCGAGTATGTTTGTTACTCTTTTATAAGGCGTTATTGACGTCGCCGTAACCACTTAAATGATTGGAAGGAAAGGCAAGTATATAGTGAACTGTCTGGGCTAAGCTGCGCGCGGATATCTTAGAAAGATGTCAAACTAACTTTTGTATAGAAAAAAATGATTGCTTTTTTGCTATTTAGTGTCTATCTGCTCGTTAATTGAATCAATAATTGTTGTAAAAGATATATGGTAAGTATTTTCAATATTTTACCTCCTACTTCTTCGTTTAATATTGTTTTTAAAGTTATTGTTAGTTTTATAATTTAATAATTAAATAATGTCCAAAATATTTAATAATTATCATGTTGTAAAGTTTATTCTAATAGGCGGTAAGTAAGCAAATTAAAACACCGTTAAACTTTTTCATTCAGATTCATTATTAGTGTTTTTTGATAAAAAAGATTATAAATTATAAAATCAAGATTATTTGATCAGGAAATCGCCTTAAATTAGCTTTAGCCTTCGGCTACATGCTTTTGCGACCCCCTATGGATTTAGATTTATGGGGTAGCCTATAATCTGATCTAGGATTTTTACACATAGTCAGTTACTTGCCAAATTTATTTTTAACCCGTTCAGTGGTTACGGCGTGAAGGAGAAATAAACACTCGCTAATTTTCGCATTTATATTAAATATGGTATCTTCGAGTAATAATTTTAATACTCTATTATCCTAGAACAAGCAGAAGCTTCCAAAGAATCTAGAGAGCTCTCTAAAGCCGACAAACAAACCAAACGAAAAGCTAACTCGTTCAAAAGGGATCCCCTCACGCAAACAAGTTTGCAGAACTTCTTCAAAAAAGCATCAAATGCATCACCTGACATCACGACCCCGACCGATGAAAGTGAAAACGAGGAAAATCTTATCATTGAGGAAAATAACTATAACGATACCACATTAAAACTAACGGAACAAGATAGTGAAGGAGATATTGACAATGATACAACAATTAAAATTAATCCTACTCATTCAGAAGGCACTCCCACTAAGGAAACCAAAAGATTCGTCATCAACATCACATTACAGGGAGTTCCTAGTAAACAGAAACAAACAGACAATGATGAAATTTATGAAGTGAATGATTCTTCGAAATCTATCGAAAACCCTAAACCAGCTAAGCGAAAAATCAAAGCTCTTTTTGGAGAGTCATCTGATGAGGACAGTGAAATTGATCTGCAAAAACCTAAGAAAATGAAATCACTAGATAAAAAAACGAAATCTGAAAAACATAAGAAAATAAAATCAACCGACAGTGAAACTGAACCAGAAAAATCAAAGAAAAAAAAATCAAGCAGTCATGATAGAAAATCAGAAAACATCAAGAAAAAATCGAGTGATAGTGACAAGCACAAGAAAACGAGTGAAACTGAACCAGATAAATTCAAGAAAATAAAATCAACCGGACATAAATCTGAATCAGAAAATCCTAAGAAAAAATATTCAACAGATAACTCAACTGACAGTGACACTGAATCAGAAAAAAACAAGAAAATAAAATCAAGTGAAAGTCCAAGCCATAAGCACAAAAGAAAACATTCAAAGCATAATAAGAAGAAAGACACGTCAGAAAGAAAAGAAGTCCGAAACAAAAGTCCTACTGTCGAATACAAAACAACCCTGAGTGGGAATATTTCAGAAAGTGATTCTGAAAAAGAACTAGTAATCGACGACGGTAGTGAAAATCTTAACAAAAGTATAGATTCTGAGAAAAAAAATCAAAACGAAAAAGATGAAGATGAAATGAAGAATATGAACAGCTTAATTGAATCCAAAATAGCTGTAGAGGAGAAAATCAAAGACGAAAATATAGTTCAAGAAACTGATTCTGAGTTAGATAAAACATCAAAGAAAAACAAACTCAGTCTATTGTCAAGTGTTGAATATAAAAAACTTGATAAAGCACATAAACTGAGCCTCGAGGCTGACGAAGTTTTAGCAAAATTAAAACATTTTGCAGAATTGCCTCAGGAACCCCTAATTATTCCTGAACCAGAAAAGCACTTCGAAGTATCACCTACAAAAATTAAAAAACCGTTGTCACCAATAAGAAATGATAAAATAAAAGAAAGTTCTAAGAAACATCGTTTGAGTTCAAGATCGAAAGAACATAAAAAAGTTAAACCAGATACAAAGATTCACAAAGATAAAGAAAAACACAAGCACAGACACAAAGAGGAAAAGACAGAAAAAAAAGCTGAAAAATTAGATGTTGCTGGACTTGTTGTGAAACTCCTGATGCCCTATTACAAGAACAAACACATTAGCAGCCGGGATTTATTTAAAATTACAGCGCGGCATATCGTGCACCAGCTGTTAGCAATACAAGTCACAGGTATGTCAAAAATGATGTCTATCTAGGTATAACAATTCTCCACGTTCAACTTCCTTATAGTACGGGATCAGGCTGAAAGATTTCTACGTTCATATAGGTGTTAACTTGTTATTCAAAAATTAACTTTCATATTATAATTATAAGAGAGTTAATTCATTTTTGCTAGAGTGCTTATCAAAATGTGGAATTTTAATTAAAATAATATGATTTATTTATATAAAAAAAAATATTACATAATTGATATTTTCGAAAAGAAAACATTCCCAAACCATTTCCCAAACATAGATAATTGATGTTTTATTTAATTTTTTTATAGCATTTTTTGTATTAAAATTAAACTTGTTTTTTTTCTTAACCTATCAAGTCAAGTCAAGTCAAGTCAAAGTCATAAGATACTTTATTCTATACAATCATAAGGATTACTTTAAACGTCTTACACGCTAAGTGAATTTAGGTGCCAATTCCTCCTACCTAACCCAAGCCCGAGAAGAACTGGCAAGAAACTCGTCCTAGTCCTAGCGCTCTTTTAACCTTAACTACGAAAAACGAATACAAGAGAGTTTATATATGTATACATTTCAAATGTGTCGGTTAACTGTCCGAGGGCAGAGCAACATGAGGCCATGCATTCTTATCAATAATATAGTCATTCATATTATATATAATACGCCTTCTTCAACGGACTATCCTTTATGTAAGCTTTAAATTTCTTAATAGGTAGATTAGATACATTTTCAGGAAGCTTATGATAGAATTTACTTAGAAATTTCTTTTTCTAGTCGAAACTAGGGATGTATAATTTGTTTCTGTTTCTAGTATTGATTCTATGAAGATCACTATTTTGTTGAAATCCATCTGTATTTTTATGAGCGTATAGCATAGCATATAGTATATGCGTTGGTAGGTATATAAATAATGAATATACGTCATGAACGTATAACTGTAACAAATTATTATCTGTTTACACCTGGCTGCCGAGAGGTTACGGCTAAGTACGCTACTGCAACAAAACCTTTTGAAGTTCTTTACATAGTTGTGAAGTGGTTTATAATTTATCTTAAAAACTTAGTGAACGATTTTTTTTAGTAAATATCAATTGAAATTATTTTAATTAAAAATACTAGCGGACACATATTGCACATAAGCACCTTAGCAAAAACGTATTATAATTATATATATATATATGCATGAAAATTAACGTAGTAATCTTGCAGCCGGATCGTAGACTATTATGTGGTACTGTACCTACTAAGAAAATATTATATTATATAAATGTTAACTATTGATACCATATAGGTACTATTGGTATGATTAATTTTACTAAGAAATCTCTACGAACTTTTTCGAGATCTTTATACGAAATTTACTGAAGTCTAGCAGCTCTAGCAGCAGCTAACAGCTATACTGGCAATTTAAAAATTCTCAAAATAAATAAATAAGCTAATATTAGTGAACAATGCCCAAAACACTACTTAGCCCCAAACTAAGCATAGCTTGTATTAAGGTGGGCAGATGACTGATATAATACTTTGATACTTTATAACACCCAGACACAGAACACCACCATCACACAAATGATTGTCCTGGGAGGAAATCATACCCTCCCAGTACAAGCATACAGCGCAGATGGCAAAGCTACTATCACCTCAGCTGACAGGACAGTCAATGGTCACACTGAATCCATTATTGTTGTATTTTACAGCTTCTCGAGGGTCCTCTTTTATCAAATACAAATCTTAAAACAGCAAGTCAGTTATTGTTTGCATTCATTTGTCAAGTTCACTCTTATAATATGAATTTCATTTGGAAGTTCTTTCCTTCTACACTATATAATTTTCACACAATCAACTATTAATGTCTGGGTTTCTTTTACAGAGGAAGCAGCTATTGACATGTTGTTAAAGAAAACATTCAAAAAAGAATTGAAAATCGAAAATGAAGGGGATCTGATTGTTAAACTGAATTTAAGCAATGCTCTATAGATTTTATTTAATGAATGTTAACTAATTTATTGTTTGAATTTGTGAAAATAATAATATTCTTGTATTTTAAACTGATAAAAATGATCTGCTACAAATGTTTATTTTTTAATGATCAAATAAAATAACTCGTTATTTCTTCATATTTATTGAATTTTATAGTCATTTTGTAAGGTTCCGTGTAATCAACGAACCAGGAAACCACAACAACCCACGCAACCCTTCAAATGCTTATAAACCCTTTACGAATCATAGATATCCGTTAGTTATTAGTTATCTAACGTTTTTTGCTAAAAGGAACTAAATAAAAAACGAAAATACGTTTCAAATAATGATTTTATTGAAAACCCACACAGCAACGCTGCCAATAACTAGACACGAGTAAAACAATACAATACAGTTAATTCTAAAACACACATTAAAAATTGTTGAAAAATATTTAAGTAGGTATAAATTGCTTTACAAGCTTGTAACATAATTATGATGATTGATTAAGTCGAAGTCAAAGTCAAAAGATACTTTATTCAATACAATCACAAGGATCACTTTGAAACGTCTTACATACTAAGTGAATTTAGGTGCCAATTCATCCTAATCCAAGCCCGAGAAGAACTGGCAAGAAATCAGTCTTCTTTGAGGCCATGCATTCTTATCAATAATATAGTCATTTATATTATAATAAGCTTTCCTCAAAAGACTACCTTTTATGTATGCTTTGAATTAGGCAAATATAATGCGAAAACACCGATCATTCCAACTAGTTGAAACATATGGGATTAAAAATGTCTCATTTATGTACCTTTACCAACTAAGTGTTCTTGCTTATATCCTAGGTACCTACTATTTTAAAAAGTGATTAACTTTTGACAGAAGTTGAAAGACATTACTATTTAGAAGGGCGCCAGATACACTAGAATGTTTAATATTGGTATGGGATGAATCTGCTCTAACTCTACTCTGGATCCTTAAAAAAATTGGCTAGTATCATACCAAGTGTTAAGAACCCGGCGAAGCTCGCTCGCAACTTCAATTCGAGGCGCGTGCAAAATTCGCTCCGAATATCTCTATCTCTAATGAAATGATGTAAGCGCGCGCGGGGCGTATACAGCGCTACAATACCTAAATAAAGTTTTTTAAACTTACGCGATGAGAACACATTATGATAAATATTTACGGGTATTTATCGCGTTTATTTACCAATTTTTCCCGACGTTTCGACAGGTTTACGGGATGACTCATCCCGTGACCACGACAGAGTGTAACCTGTCGAAACGTCGGGAAAAATAGGTAAATAAACGCGATAAATACCCGTAAATATTTATAATAATACCTAAATACAACCGTAGTGTCGTGCTTGTGTGTGTGTGAGTAGGTGTAGGTAGGGTAGGTATATATTTCTGTCATTGATAATTGATGTCATTCACAATTCAAAGGCGGTTAATAAAATACAAGCGTCTGTCTGCGGCTTCGCACGGCTTTTTCAGAGATAAAAATAGGTAACATATACATAGGTATTTTAATCTTCCTACATCTATACTAAGTTTTTACCGAGGGGACGACCTCTGTGTCGCTGTGGGCCAAGGGCCGTGTGAGACGTGGAAAGTTGCGGGTTCGATTCTCGCTTAGGGGCAAATGTTTCTATGATCTGCAATTATTTATCTGGATGTTTCTATGTATTACATGTATGTATTTACAAAAAAAAACGTGTGCAATTCACACGTGGTAGAAGTGTAACCTTCAAAAATTTTAGAACCACGAATATAAGAAACCCTGTATAATACTTCCTATCTCATTTTCTTCCACTTTTCACAAATCTTATGAATTTATGTGTCTGTCTCTTGTTCGTTTCATCGACTTTCAAATCACAACGATGCTAAAGAAGTTTTCACTTCAAAAGTAAATAAAATATTATGAACAATAGCCCAAGCGGGAATTTTGGGCGAATTGGGGATTTTACTCGAGCGCGGCAGAAATATAGGTATTATACAGGGTCGAACGTCTAGGGCAGCAGATCAGAAAATGTAAAAAAAAATATCAGATTTAGGTAATGTAAGTTATTTACTTGCAGAAAGGTGCGTTTCAATAACCTGACAATTTGAGCGTGACATAAGGATCTGGGAGAGTCACAAAGTTGCCAAAAAAAAGTTATCTGTAGGGCGATTATGGAACTCTAATTACAATCAATGTCTATCAGTTTTCAAACAAATGATTGAAATTACGATAGACATTGATTGTAATTAGAGTTCCATAATCGCCCTACTGGTCACTCTCAAGCGCGATTATATTTTTTGTTTTGAAGGAAATTAGTTACGAATCACCGAAATAACATAATCTGCAGATTTACACAAGCCGAAGTAGCTAAGATCATTAATAAAGTGTAGTGCATGCAGTCGCTGAGAACTGTACATATTTCCCACTTCGCGTCACTCTGCACACATCTTATTATTTTCAGATTTCCATACAAAAACATAACAATAATTATGATGATGATGATGATGATAATAATACTTTTTTGTAAATACTTGCAGATCATACAAACATTTGTCCCGCGGCGAGAATCGATTCCGCAACCTTTTGCGTCCCAGCCGGACCTAAGCCCACTGCGCCACAGAGGTCAAGTGAAAAATTTCCGTAAACAAAGGCAAAGTCGTAGTAGTATGTAAAGAAGTAGGTTATTGTTTCCAAACAACAATGCAAATCTCAATCCAAGTCAGTGGCACATGTCAATAGAATACACGTACCGTGTAAATACACGTTGCTTTAGTGTGTGCGAGCGTAGCTGTCCGAGCGATCACACAACGGAAGTGTATCCTATCCCACGGCCCCGCCCCGTACGCGATAGTAATATTAGCCGTTCAAAAGTGGTTAGAATTTGGTTGTGTTCCTTAATACCAATAATTATGACTGAAAACATTTAGTGTTCTTCACATAGTAATGTTATTCTGTAACTAGACAATATAAGCTATGGTCCTTGACAAACAACAAGTGTTTTAATACGAAACAAATAGGAAGAAAACTTGTCAATTTTAGCATAAAAATGTGCAAAATGCGATTGGCTCTTATTTTATTTTTGATAAGTAATTCGAAATAAAAACTATCCAGGAACCTAGATAAATACTATTTAAATACAAATAATACAACAATATAGTAGAATTATGCTTGAGTTACAAATTATTATGGTATTACGTCTGTAGCGGCAATTCGTCCTCCGCTGGCCTCTTAAGACCAGACAGAAAAAATGTGTTAAGATTCTTCTTGAACTGGGGTTAGGCGGAACCGGCACCTAGATTCACTAGCATATAAGACGATTCAAAGTGTTCCTTGTAATTTTATTAAATAAAGAATCAGTCATTCTTTTTTCTGATAAAAACATCCATAAGAAAGTTCCTACGACCTTTGAAAGTAAGGCAGTCTTGTAGGATATACTCGTAATGTATGCTTGGATTTTTTTAAACTGGCTTAAACCCTGAACCAATACAAAATTCTTCAGAACCTGTAACAACTATAAAAGTCACTACTACAAAGTCAATCGGAATCGCTGCTTAGATTGCTGGGTTCAAATCCCCTGAAACCTTTTGAATCCCGGCTAGATCCTGCTGTAGCTTGGCTAAACCTTGCTGTAGACTGGCTAAAGCCTGCCGTATCTCGGCTAGACCCTGCTGAGATGTGGTTTGGTTCGGTTGCTAAACTTGAACCACTAAAACTTACCAAAGGCTCAGAACTACTGGGACCTGACGCTTGGCTAGACGCAGCTAAATGATTCGATACACCAGAATTTACTAAAGCCCGATTCGAGGACTTTATGAGATTAGCTTTAGACGGATCACATTTCTTAAATTTCTTGACAATAGTTTTTTTTTGCTCGTCAGGCACATAATTCGTTTTTGCATTTGAAATAGCCACTTGAGCAGGTACCGCCACGTAAATATCTCTGCTAGTACCGGCTGCGTACAAGTCTCGGACCACGGGTGGCTTGTAAGTGACATCATCGTCATCAACATCACCGGAGCCAGCCACGGAACTCGAAGCGTTGTGAGTAGAAGTCAAGGTCGGTTGAGACATGTCGTGTTTAGCCGTGTAGAAATGGCCGAGCATTGAAAGCGGCATATCATCAGGAGTGTCGCATCTTGAAGGGCTAGAGATCGTCAAGGGTTTAGTCCGAATGCGTTTCGATCGATTTGCAGACTTAGAATCGTAAGATTCAGACAGACGACGACGTCTATATTTAGTTGGATTCGTGACAGATTTTGGAGATTCAGTGATCACTTTGTCTTTAGAATGGCGGGCAGACAGAGTTTGTTTATCAGAAGTAGTGATTAATGTTACATTACGGGTTGCATAATCCCACAGGATATCAGACTGGTCTAACATAAGGTCGGAGGCAGATGGCGAGATACGTGTGGGTACGGGATTCTCACACGGTGTGGGGCTCGCGGGGTTTTCTTCTGAATTAGAAGATACAGACAATCGCTCGGGGCGATTTAACCCGGGTCATATTTTCAGCGAACGTTTCTTGACCGGTTCGCGTGGTACCGCGCGATTGCGCTGCGTTTTCGGCGTTTCCGGCTCGGGCGGGCCAGAGGTGGTCACCAGATTACGCATGTTCCCAGTTGTAGGCACCACCACGTGGTTCTCGCGGAACGACGCTAAACGCGCAACCAATTCATCGTCGTTTTCTATGAGCTCTGCGATCTGAAAACGAAACGTTGACATTCATGTTTGACTGGCCTGTCAGCTCAGTTGGTAGTAGCTCTGCCTTCTGCGCTGTAGGTTGAGGGTTCGATTCCTTTCCAGGATAAACATTTGAGTTATGAATACAGATGTTTTTTCTGTGTCTAAGTATTATAAAGTATCGTAAGTAGCTATATATATATATATAGTATGCTTAGTTTGGGGCTGGATGTTGTGTGCATTGTCCACCAATATTTATATATTTATTTATTAATGCGAGTGTTTTTTTGCATCAAGGAAAAATCAATTAGGATCTTTTATAAACACATATTAGCTAATGTGGCGCGTGAAAACCTGGTGCCATCTTTATTTATGATGGCATCTTTATTGACAATGAATAATAAATAAAAGTTTTTTATTAAAACAAATCGAAACATTAACACTACAGAACGAAAGTGTGTGATAACTAGTTTTTCACTTCTTACGTCTTTTATGGACATTCTTATAGTGTCACTAGTTATAACGAACACACATGGATTAAAATGCGCCTCTGATGCACCATTCGTACACTTGGCAGATGTCTTCGAACATTTTAGGATCTACAATATTCCGGTTTCCTTACAATGTTTTCCGTCACCAATTGAGAGTAACGGTACAGCGTACATACATTTTTCGAACTAAAAAAACATTCGCGGATTCGAACCCACGAGCTTAAGATCAGAAGGCAGGGCCACTACCACTAGATGTCCAGTGCTCTGCCGGACTAACATGGCAGCTGCGACAAACTTACTTTTCTTCCTATAATGCCAGTCTTGATGACAATTTTGACAATATCAAAGGATTGTTTAGCTATATAGTCCCAAATGAGTCGTTATGGTCGTCTTGCGAAGCAAACATTGCGTTTTTTTTATTATTAATTTTACTCGAGTTAATTTCGGTTTTATTAGTAATTTTAGTGTTTTTATTGAAATAGAGAGTTATTGACTCGGGTGTGAATAATTGGAATAAAAGCTTTGTTTATTTTCGAGCAAAAATAATCTAAAATAAAAATGACACCATTTTTTTATAAAACAACAAATGAAGAACGACAACATTCGTATGTTTAAGAAACAAAAGACAAGTTTAAATTGTTTTTTAGGACGTCACAAAGTCGTCCTAAAAAATAATTTAAACTTGTCATTGACAAAATTGTCATCATTATGACAAATGCCACTAACAATGAAGAAATAGTCACAAACTCGTAGTCGCGGAGATGTTAAGATTAGACAAATGTCATCGACATTTGTCTAATCTTAACATCTCAATAACATCTCCGCGGAATATTTATCTATTATCTATCTATCTATCATCCGTCTATATTTAACTTGGATTCCTCGTCGTACAAATCACAATGCAAGATAATACACTTTTAATTCAATACAATTACTTTAGCACAAGTGTAGCCAACACTCGTGCTAAGTCACAATTTCATTTCATTTATTTATACTTGAATAAATACATTTCATATGTATACATTCAGCTTAGGTCTAACAAAAAATGCGTTTGGCGTTTGCGAGGGCGTTGCAGGATAGGTATAATTGATAAGTTGGTACATCGAAATACCCAAGATACATCGATTTACCCAATATCAAATTTACTCATTATCAAATCTAGATACATTGTTTTATCCAATAGAAGATGAAAATAACACGAGCAAAACTATATAATGTATAAAAGATGTTACTTAATAAATTGACAAAAGAAGAATAGAGCTGAAACAAACGTTTTCTCGTCTACCTTGTAGAGAAACCAGCATTTAGCCTTCGTAGAGTTACCCTTCGTCGCAGCTGTCATATTAGTCTGACTGGTATATGCTTCTAAGTGGCTAGCATAGCAGAGTTATTGATTACCTCTGTGGCGCAGTGGGCTTAAGTCCGGCTGAGATGCAAAAGGTTGCGGGTTCGATTCCCGCTGCGGGACAAATGTTTGTATGATCTGCAAGTATTTGTCTCGGGTCTGGGTGTTTCTATGTAAAGTATGTATGTATTTACAAAAAAAAAATATATTAGTAGTATATCAGTCATATGGTAACCATAACACAAGCTCTGCTTACTTTGGGGCCAGATGATGCTGTGTGAAATGTCCGGTATTATTATTATTATTAGAGAGTGGCTGACCTCATCTTTGTAGTCTATCATGAGATCCTGCATCAGCATAACGAGGTAAGCGGCTAACTGCCCTCCTCCCGTAGCGAGCCGTGCGTGCAGCCGCAACACCGCCGGAAGCATCTCCTCTGCTACTGTGCGCTTCATTTTCTAATAACAAAAACCCAGGAAGTTTTAAACACAATACGTTATACTTTCGTATGAGACATAGGCCAACTCTGGTGGCGGGAGTATCGTGAGTTAATTAACCGCCCAAAGACTTCCTTCCGTCAGCAAATTAACTTTTGTATAGAAAAAAATAATAGTGTGAAAACACTAAAAACACGCTTTAATTTTTAGTTTGCTTTTCTATTAAAGCTTTTTTTAAAACTATTATTTATTTTCTACTTTTTAGTTCGGTGTTATACAAAATCGTGTTTTTTTGTTTTTTAAGCTATTATTTATGTTTAAAAGATACGACCGGGTATCGGATTTAGAAAATTACAAATCCTGAAAGTCCTGATCAGGTTAATGGAACAAACTATTAAAATTATTGAATTGTCATCGGTCCTTGATAAGTGTGCAAGGTTTCAAATCAATCGGAAATTTTGAAGGGGGTAAAAATCACGTTCAAAGATTTCGTTGCATAGATAGATAGATACATACATACCAAATTAATAAAAGCGTGTTAAGATAACAGATAAAAGCGGGAAACTTGTTTGCGTCTTATTCTACGAAAGAAACAACATTTAGATCAATAACGAATCTATATCTAATAATCTAATACGTCAAGAAAAACTTTGTACCCCTTTTGACGAAAATTGCGCGGACGGAGTATGAAATTTTGCACACTTAAGTTTATAGAGTGCAGAATGCTAAATTTTTTTTTAAATTTATGCATAAAAATACATTAATTATTAATTAATTATGGTCGAATTTCGACAAGTGGGCGACCACTAGTAAATAGAAATACGTAGATAAATATTGAGCATGCAATAATAAATTTGAATTACCCATTCCTTATTTGACAGCTGCGTTCAGTAAGAAGAGAAACAACAAATGAGGAATAATAAATAGTTGGTTACATAAAAGGAATCTAAATGTAGCATACGATAATGTATGTTCATGTTACAAATGTATCGTGAAAATTTTGAAGTATGCCGTCGTCACGACTGAAACCATTCTTCAGCCATTCTCGTACCTACCTATTAGTCAATTAAATAGTATAGATTGTACTAGAATTATTAATTTATAAAATGAAACCACGAGAATCTTTGAGAGAAATATTCAAAGAAATTAATATTCTCACAATAGCTTCACAATATATATATGAAAATTTGTTATACACACATAAAAATAGAGATGGGATTCAGCAAAATAGTGACCTTCATAAAATCAACACTAGGAATAAACATAAATTATACATCCCTAGGTTTCGACTAGAAAAAGTTAATAAGTCATTTATGGGGAACACGGTGCGCTTCTATAATAAGCTTCCTGAAAATGCTAGTAAACTACATATTAAGAAATTTAAAGCATACATTAAAGGTAGTCTTTTGAAGAAAGCTTATTATAATATAGATGACTATATTATTGATAAGAATGTATGGCCTCATGTCGCTCTGCCGTCAGACAGTTAACCGACACACTTGAAATGTATAAACTCTCTTGTATTACTATTTCGTAGTTAAGGTAGTTATAAGATGGATCATATAAAAAAGCGCTAGGACCAAGACGAGTTTCTTGCCAATTCTTCTCGAGCTTGGGTTAGGATGAATTGGCACCTAAATTCACCTAGTATGTAAGACGTTTCAAAGTGATCCTTGTGATTGTATTGAATAAATCATCTTTTGACTTGACTTGACTTTGACTTTGGATTACAGTATTAACGTAATGATAATTCTACAGGGTTCCCCAAAACTAGTATTTACTAGTGTTAGTGTTGATAATCTCTGTGGCGCAGTGGGCCAAGGCCCGACTGAGACGCAGAAGGTTGTGGGTTCGATTCCCTCCGCGGGAAAAATGTTTATATGAACTGCAAATTTGTCTCGGGTCTGGATGTATAATATGTATGTATTTACAAAAAAGTAGTATATCAGTCAAGTGGTTCCCATGACACAAGCTCTGCTTACTTTGGGGCCAAATGATGCTGTGCGTAATGTTAGGCATTATTAAAAAAAAAAAACTAGTATTTACAAGTGTTAACTAGCAAGCCTAAAACAAGCTGATTCCGACCATGGAACAGTTTAGGGTTATATCTGAGCTTTTTTTTTATCGATTTCAGCTACGTTTCCTACCTATATTATAACAGCATAAGATATGTGTACCTATAAGTCAAAAAAATTACACTAAAGCCGTATAGAGCGTTTGTTTTGGTAAGTGTGGAGAATTTGCCTCGTGATAGCATACTTTGTAGTTTCGGGACACCTTGTTTAGTAATTAAACAAACTTAATAGAATTGAATAATACATATACATACACAGTACCAATCGTAAACATTTGTTTAAGTCGATAAAACTCACATGGGACACGATGTTCGTCGTGACTCGCTCTTGTAAGTCGTCGATGTCTGCCCTATCGCCAACTTGCTGAGGTTTTCCTGAAAATAACATACATGACGATTCTAGCTCTGTTGTTTTAATCAATTGCTTTATAAGCGATATTTATTCTAATCTAATTTTAATCGAAGCATCAATACCTTGAGACACTGCCCACAGCTAATTAACTTTTGTATGGGAAAAAAATTAATTGTAGGTATAATAGTTATAAAAGAAATATAGTATGTATTTTAAATATTTTGCCTCGTACTTCCTCGTTTCAAATTGTTTTTAAAGTAATTGTTAGTTTTATAATACTAGTGGCTCTGTGAGCTGTAGACCTCGCAAACATTTTTAGAAATGACTGAAATATAACTTTTTTTACAATTAAACCCCCATATTTCCGCCATTTTGAAAATTTTATAAAAACTGATATACTATATACCTATATTCTATATACTTAGTTATAGAACCTGCTCAAACATTTCACGAGAATCGGTTGAGAAATGCGACCTGTAGAGAACATCCGGAGAGACGACGGCCGGACGCCGTTCGGACAGACATACGAAAGCCTAAGCTGAAACGGAGTCGCTCGCACTTCGGGCTCGCTCGGTCAATAATTACAAAATATTGAAACATTAAATAGATGGACAAATATTTAGTACATTTCGCCAATCTATTCCCAAAGAGTTACCTCCAAAAGAAATTCTTTTGGGGGTAACTATTTGGGAATAGATTGGCGGGGAATAGTACTAAATATTTGTCCATCTATTTAATGTTTTGTAATGGATTTCCGCAAAGTCACGCCTGAATCAATAATCTACAAAATAATGCCTAAAATAATTAATAATCATCATCTTCTCCTAAAGTTGACGTCGTTTTAACTTGCAGCCTACACTAACAGGCGGAATGCAAGCTAATTAAAACATTATACGTTAAACTTTTTTACACCTTCTTATCTCAATGTATTCTAATGGGGATTTGAGCGCTGCCAAATACACGTCAAAATTATTTAATCAGGGAGTCGCCTCTAACACCATTATAGAAAGCTGAAGGAAAAAAAGGAAGATGACGGCCACGAATCAGCTCGATAGGCACGAATCACGAATCAGCTTCATGCCAAACAAAGAGCATAGCCGTCGCGTCGTGTCGTATTAGGAGATCAATGAGGCGGCTGCGCTTGAGAGGAACAGGTGAAAAGAGCTGCATAATTGAACGCCAAGCTCTTAAATTAGAAGAAAAATTACAAAGACCTTTTAGTCAAGAGTTTGTAGTAAAGGGTACGAATTTGTAAAATATTTGTTCGACGTTAACTTTCGTTAATGGTTTATCCGAATTCCAATCTTAAAATTTGTAGAGCTTACACAAATAAGTATAATGTGTCTGTCGCAGTTTATATCATCATCATCATCACAGCCTCTATGAAGTCCACTGCTGGACATAGGCCTCCCCAATAGATTTCCAGGAAGAACGATTTTGAGCCCTCTCCATCCACCGACTTCCTGCGATCTTTACAATGTCGTCAGTCCATCGGGTGGGTCATCCTACGCTTCGTTTTCCTGTCCTTGGTCGCCATTCGAGAACTTTTACTCCCCAGCGGTTATCAGTTCTGCGAGCTATATGGCCTGCCCATTGCCACTTCAACTTGCAAATTTTGAGCGCTACGTCGGTGACTTTGGTTCTTCTACGGATTTCCTCGTTTCGGATTTTATCACGTAGTGAAACACCCAACATAGCTCTCTCCATTGCACGTTGCGCGACTCTGAGCTTGTCTATGAGGCCAATAGTCAGGGACCAAGTCTCAGTTCCATATGTTATCACTGGCAACACGCACTGATTGTAGACTTTCGTCTTGAGTCTCTGCGGTATCTGTGACGAGAAGATGTGCCTTAATTTCCCGAATGCTGCCCATCCGAGTTGGATTCGTCGGCTGACCTCTTTGTCGAAATTGGACTTACCTAGTTCAATCGTTTGACCCAAATAGACATAATGGTCTACAACTTCGATTTCGACAAGATTTTTGTCTTGCTCATGTTCATTTTAAGACCCACCTGTTGGGAGACGATATTGAGGTCGCTGAGCATTGTGCCTAGGTCTTCCAGCGATTCTGCAATGAGGACTATATCGTCGGCAAATCGAAGGTGAGTGAGGCGTTTGCCATTTATGTTTATACCATGTCTATGCCAGTACAAGGGCTTGAAAACATCCTCCAATGGAGAGGTGAACAGTTTCGGAGAAATAACATCTCCCTGTCGCACCCCTTTATGCAATGGGATTGGATTCGTGCTCTGGTCCTGGAGTCGGATAGACATAGTGGCGTTACTGTACAGACATTTCAACACTTCGATATACCGATAGTCGATTTGGCACCGCTGGAGTGACTGCAACACTGCCCAGGTTTCGACAGAATCAAAGGCTTTCTCATAGTCCACAAACGCTAAACAAAGTGGCCGGTTATACTCTTCGGTCTTCTGTATAACCTGCCGGAGCGTATGGATGTGGTCTATGGTGTTAAAGCCATTTCGGAACCCGGCTTGTTCGGGAGGCTGGAAGTCGTCAAACCTATTAGCAAGACGATTAATAACTACTCTCGAAAACAGCTTATAGACATGGCTCAACAGCGAGATAGGCCTGTAATTCTTTAAGAGGGTGTTATCCCCTTTCTTAAAGAACAGTACCACCACGCTGCTGTTCCACGCCTCTGGCGTAGTTCCCTCGAGGATGACGGAGTTGAACAGCTTCTGGAGGACCTTAAGTACCGGTGTTCCACCCGCTCTCAAAAGCTCTGTCGTTATTCCGTCTTCCCCCGGTGCCTTGTTGTTCTTAAGCTGCTTGAGAGCCGTTCGGATCTCGTATAGGCTGACGTCCGGAATGTCTTCAGTGTAGTGTCGGGTTAGGCGGGCTCTTGCATCGCTAGTCGTGCTTGTAGTAGGACTTTAATTTATTTTAAGTTGTATTTCCAAACAAAATTTTACTTAAAAAATATTTAGGGTCAAAATGAAAATGTAGAAGGTGTGCGATTTCTATGCTCTCAAGTGTATGTTGTATTAATAATAAACAATAATTATTAAAGCTATCTAAGGGCCGCTCAAAACGATAGGTCTACTGATCCAGACCACTGCCAGAGGGCAGCGTCTCCATGACACTGATAAATGCTAATACGCTGGGCCAGATAGGAGCCAGCTCTTGAGTCACGCGATTTTTCTAACAGACGCCATGAAGTAATTTTGAAATAATGCAATGGGCTCCTGTTTCCCAGGGTCTTGACTCCAAAAGGCTCAAATACGTAGATGGTATATTGTGAAGATGGTATTTCCCTACGACTACCGTTTATTACTGTGTACCTACATACTATTGTACTCAAATGTCTGCTACAATTATTATTGTTACCTATTTAATATTTACGACGAATGTGAGTGCCTAGACAAACCTTCTCAGGTTTAAAGGTGCAATACCTTTGCGAAATATTTGTAGTTTGTTTTAAAAAAAAAAAAAATCTTTCGGTTTCTTTCTCTGTTTCCATTCATATGACAGCATGTCTTACAATCAACATCAGCCTTCCGTAATACCAATTATTGGTAAAACGGAAAACTGATGTTGATTTACTATTGATGAATTATTCATCAATAGTACCCAACTGAATGCCGATAGTATCAATATTTTGAGAGTGATATTTCCATAATCGCCTGGCAGAAGACTAATAGAACACTAGTACTTATATATGTTTTATTAGATTTTTATGATTATTTATAACAGCTACACACAAAAGAAACACTTATGTTCATCACACAAATGTATGTCCTGAGAAAACTTCAACCTACAACGCAAAAGGCAGAGTTACTACCAGTACCAAAATAAATCAAATTTATAAGAATAAACTGCAACTCTCAAATCGGGGCAAACTGTGTCGGGACCAGTCAGTGTACCACAAACTATAGGATGCTAACGCATCAGACGGGGCACTCCCATAGACGAAATCCTGTCCAATACCTACTCATTCACTCTTAACCCATATGACAGATAACTTTTTTTTGAATGAATGAATCTTTCAGCATCGGCGTAGTATCCATGTTACCGAGTATATTGTTTCTGATGGCTTTGATAGGACTGCTTACTTTTTAAAATATTTTATCGAACTACAAAGGAAAGACCATCAGGGACTTTCCTTTGTAGTTCGATAAAATATTTTCATAAATCATAATAAACTCATTTATTATACAATTAGACATTTATTAACAGAATACAGAATAATAAACAATAATACAAAATAAAAGTCAAACAGTTGAGCTATCTAAGGACTGCGCAAAACGATCTATAGGTAGCTCAACTGATCCAGACCACTGTAATAAGGCAGCGTCCCCAAGACCCTGGAAAATGCTAATACGTTGGCCAAATATGAGCCAGCTCTTAAATCACGCGACGTTACTATTAGACGCCGTGAAATAATTTTGAAAACGCGATGGGCTCTTGTTTTCCACGGGCCCAGGCTCTCATCTACAAAAGGCTCACATAATGTAGGCCCTATCAAGAAAGGCATATTTGCGTATTTTTAGGTCCTCGGCACCTCCCCACAAGATCTTGAAAGCTTCAGTTCTAGAAGTCTTTCAATCCACTTTCAGATTCCAATCTCACTTTTCGGAAACATAAAAAAACTGACGTCTTTTCGTTTACCAAAACGAAAAGTCGTCAGTTTTTTTATGTGTCAGCACTTGTACATTACTGCGAGATGAAATTACAGGTTCAGGAATTGAGAGGATATATTACCTACAGAATTAAAATTAATGCAAAACTTAACTGTCAACTTTGAAACTGCAACAGCTTTTGCTTATTAGTTTGGTTACAAGCTTGTTTGTTTCTTTGGATTGATTTGATGTTGATAGGAAAATTGAAAACAAATATGACCGGATCGGACAGGATCTTTCCTGTCCGTATGAAAGAAGCAGCTGTCATAAATGACATAGCTTCTATAGGCTATAAATCGGCCAGGATTTAAAGTTCAGTGATTGTCGGCACGCATCACACGGGAACCATAGACGTAATCCTGTTCAATACTCATTCACTCTTATTCCATATGACAGATAACTTTTTCATTTTGAATGAATCTTTTAGCATCGGCGGGGTATGCATTCTACCGAGTAGTTTTACTACTTGCTTAGGATTTTATCTGCTTACTATTTTAAAATATTTTAACGACCTACAAAGGAAAGACCCAGATAATCATAATAAACACATTCATTATACAATTAGACATTTATTTACAGAAATATATAAAACACAAGTGAATTAGTAAAGCTATCTAAGGGCCACTCAAAACGATAGGTCTACTGATCCAGACCACTGCCAGAGATCAGCGACTCCATGACACTGACAAATGCTTATACGCTGGGCCAGATAGGAGCCAGCTCTTTAGTCACGCGATTTTTCTAACAGACGCCATGAAGTAATTTTGAAATAACGCGATGGGCTCCTGTTTCTCAGGGTCTCGACTCCAAAAGGCTCAAACATGTAGGACCTTTTAAGATATTTGCGACTTCCAAAGCTAGGTACTTCATCAAAATGTATTGAGCAGTATTTTTATTTGTTCATCCAAGTTTCGACTTGAAAGTAATAATTGTAATATGCTTATTTTAGTCGTATTCTATAATTACTAAATAAATACTTATTTAATAATTAAGTACGAAAAATTTACCTCTTTTTATAGCTTCAATATTTGAGGATTGATGCTTGCTTCAACATATATATTGGCAATCATTTTATTTATGGTATATTTCGATGGTGGAATAAAATGTTTGCCCAAAAATTCATAGCATAGCAAAAATTGGACTTTCTTCATTATTGACATTGCTGAGTTTTTCTTCATATGACAATCGCCTTCCTCTGGCGTTCTTTGTACAAAATTTGGTCCACCTTCGTTACTAAGATTTCATAACTAGTTATATACCAGGATTTTTTTCACTGTTTTATAACCAGTTATTAAACAAGACTTTTTTTCAATTTTTATAACGAGAACCTCTTAGTCATGTATGGTCTCCTGATACACTGGACAAATTGGCACTGGCGCTTCGGCGGCCGCTGCCGCGGCACGCTGGCTTTGTTAGCTCGCCTTGCGCGTTGTTTTCTTACTCTAAGATAACCTAACTAACTTTTTTCTCCTGACTGTACTCTGTCCCGGTCGCTAATTTGTCCAGTGTACCAGGAGACAATACACGACCATACATGAACAAGAGCTGTTCAGAGCAAGTTCTCGTTATAAAAATGGAAAAAAAGTCTTGTTTAATAACTGGTTAAAAAATAACCTGATATTTATATATCAGGACTTTTTCACTGTTTTATAACCAGTTATTAAACAAGACTTTTATATACGTTTGTTTTTATACACGTTCGTAATTGAGATTTCATAACTAGATAACTAGCTAAGAAATCTTAATTACGAACGTGGACCAAACTTTATACATTGCTTTATTTACAACCACGTTAAAATTTTAGCCGGTGGATTTATTTTGTCAAAGAGCTTTTCAAATGACTTTCTATTGATAATGCTGTTACTTTTTAGCTCTTCGATAGTCAGTTATTAGGTTTAGTAATTTATTATGTATTTTACAAAGCCTTACACAATATGGTGTAATTTTATTTTTTATGAACACAACTTCTCTCTCCTTCTTCTAGGAATACTAAAGATAGTACCTGCGACTTCTATCCTTCTTTTAGTAGAAGTACTAATGATAGTACCGGCGACTTCTATCCTTCTTTTAGTTGGTGTACTAATGATAGTACCTGCGACTTCTATCCTTCTTTAAGTTGGAGTACTAATGATAGTACCTGCGACTTCTATCCTTCTTTTAGTTGGTGTACGAAAGATAGTACCGGCGACTTCTATCCTTTTAGTTGGAGTACTAATGATAGTACTTAGGTCTTCTATACTTATTTTTGGAGTAGTAAAGATAGTTACCGGCAAGTTCTAACCTTTTAGCTGGAGTAATAATAATAGTACCGGCGACTTCTATCCTTCTTTTAGCTGGAGTACTAATGATAGTACCGGCGACTTCTATCCTTCTTTTAGTTGGAGTACTAATGATAGTACCTGCGACTACTATCCTTCTTTAAGTTGGGAGTACTAATGATAGTACCTGCGACTTCTATCCTTCTTTTAGTTGGTGTACGAAAGATAGTACCGGCGACTTCTATCCTTTTAGTTGGAGTACTAATGATAGTACTTAGGTCTTCTATACTTCTTTTTGGAGTAGTAAAGATAGTTACCGGCAAGTTCTAACCTTTTAGCTGGAGTAATAATAATAGTACCGGCGACTTCTATCCTTCTTTTAGTTGGAGTACTAATGATAGTACCTGCGACTTCTATCCTTCTTTTAGTTGGAGTACTAATGATAGTACCTCCGACTTCTATCCTTCTTTTAGTTGGAGTATTAATGATAGTACCTGTGTTTGCTTTGTCTGTAAAATAAACTTAACACTTTGACATCATGCAAAAACCTTTTGTGAAATAATAATAATCACATTTTTATTTCTTACCATTTGCAGTTTGTATTTCTTTGAGTTCACCATGAGATACTTACCAGATTCAGTTTTGGAGCATTTATCTACTACTTCTGCCTTGAGTAGATGTGATATACATGTTGTAGTTTCATGGTGTATCATGATCACACTCAATACCATCTGGAAATAAAATAAACAAAAAAAAGCACAAATCTAAATATAATAATGTCGAGTTTTTGAACATTCCATGATTTTGGTAAGTTATGTATGTACAATAAGTACTTACTGATTGTACCGGTGATTATAGCACATGTATCAGGAACACCACTAAACATTTCGGTAGCAGTAAATAATGTTGGATAGGCATCTGGGCGAAGACGTGCTCTTCTGAAAATGCTTGCGCCACACATACTGCTTGCAAAGATCTTGGAAGCTCTCTCTCGAAGTCTTTTCTTTCAGTTTATGTTTATGTATTGTCCTTTCGTTAACTACCAAAGCTCACAATTTAGCAGTTGGAATTGAGAGGATAAGTTACAGAATGAAATCGGAGAACATCACTCGATAAAAAAATTAAACTGCAACAACAGTTCTTTGTTAGTTTGCTTGGTTTCCATGCTTTTGTTTGTTTGGATTGATTTGTTGTTGATAGCAAAATAGAACATGATCAGATCGGACAGGAAATAAGTATGAAAGAAGGGGGAGGGAACTGTCATATATTATGATAAGGATTCTATAGACTATAAATCGGATTTAAGATCCAGGATTTAAGGTCTTGAATTTGTCGCCCATGCAGTGTACTTACTGAGGCACTCGTGGCATAACTAACTTAGTCGTTCTTAACAGGTAAAAAAAGATTAGTTTGAAAAAGAAAAAGATTTATTATGGTATGATTTATCTAGGTACTAATCTTTGAAAAAGATTAGTACCTAGATAGGTGACTGCAGCAGCATTATCATGTGAGCGCTTTCGTGCTACTGAGAGTCTGTTAAGCTGTCAGTTACGGCTTTTTAAAAGTTGTAATCACAAGGGTTGGATACGAAGTAGATGTAGTCAATAGTAGTAGTTAAATACATACTTATGATATAAAGTATCATAAGTCATCTAGTCACCATAATACAAGTTATGCTTAGTTTGGGACTAGATGGTGTTGTGTGCATTGTCCAGCAATATTTATTATTATTATTAGTGTAGAAATAAACATACATTAATTTGCTTCTTAGCAAATCATCAATGACTTATCGCAGTCCACTTCTGGATATAAGTTTCTCTCAAGATGCGTCACTAAGCTTGATTTCCGCATCTCTCTTCTCGATTTAGATTTCTATTCTCAACCACGTCCTACCAGCCACATTGCGAAATCATGAAACCATCTAGCGTCCTACACTACGATTTCGTAAACGCGGTTTCCCTCTAGTCTAGTCCCTCATTAATCCCATCGGTAATCAGTTCTTAGCACACAACAAGCCAAATACAGGTGAGTATAAATAAAAAAACCATTGCACAGAGCCCTAACCTCTGTTTGTAAGTTAGTGAGAAGTTGGGTATCCTGCAGATTCCAGGTGAGGCTACAGCATCAGGACTAGGGAACAGTGTTCTTGTATCTTTGAAGTGCCAGGATACCAAATTTCGAATCGATCAGACCAGTGAAGTTGCTCAAATCCCTTCATCAACTAAAAACGAGTTGATGATCTTCAAACAGCCAAACTGATTTTCTTGAATCATACTCAATCAAGACACCTTTGCCTACATTGCCTGTTTGCTTCGGAGGTTAAAAAGGGGTTAAAAGGGGTTGAAAGGGTGATAACAAAATGATGTTTCGTGTAGTTACTTGGCAGTCTCATGCGCGGTCCGATGAGTAATTTGATGGTATCGAGCATGGCTCCTTGCAGGGTGGCGGGCAGTTCCTCGTCGTCGTCCACCAGATTGGCTGCGTGGCCGAGGATCTCTCGCGCGAGGCGGCACTGCGTCGTCAGCCGCTGCACTAACGAGAAACGCTGCAGCATCACGTCGTAGATCAGCTGACGCGCGTCGAAGTCCAGTTTAACTAAACATGAAGTTTGTTTTTAAAGACGTATCACACTAATGGCGCTGCAGCATCACCGTAATAGGCTGCATGCTCATTGCCGCTTAAACAGGAACTCTAATTAATGACACACATCTTAATTTTTGTTAACCTATATGTATTCATATTAATTCATATGAAAAAAAAGTAACTAGAGTTTGAGGTGTCTACCGTGCCCAGGGTTTTCGGCCGTGAAGTTTGACCCTTACCAGCACCGGCGCTGTTGTAATGAAGCACGCAATCCACGAAGTTCTGGAATATGATGTCGACTTTGAGGCATGACGTCACATAGTGCTCGGCTGGTTCACGCACTTCGTGGTCCGAGTCAGCTATCAGCGCGAAGTAACTGCACAAAATATTTTAAGGTATAGGAAATGTAGCCACAGGTACATTTAGGCCATTGGTCAGAAACAACTCGTTTTATGTACTTTTTGTCAATCGGCGGTAAAGACAGATTATGTAGAAAACATGTATAAAAATTGTTGGCTAGGTTAAATAGCTGCACGTTAGTTACTGACATTCTAACTTGAAACAATGTTTTGGCCAGCACTTCTCATTGTTTTATGATTGCGTAGCCAAACGACAAAAACTGATACCTGAACTTACCCAATGACAGGTTTATAAATTCAGTGTGTCATATATATATGGAGAATTATTTTTGGCCGTGTCGTGGTTGAGTTATTTCCGGTTTATTCTTAATATTGGTGTTTTTATTTAGATAGAGCTAAAGTTGACTCGGGTGTGAATAATTGGAATAAAAGCTTTGTGTTTCTTTGTGATTCGAGCAAAAATAATCCGTGTTTTTTTATATGAAAGGCACCATTTTATATAAAATAACAGATGAACGACAATACGACTTTGTGACATACTATATACTTGACACTGGCAAAATTTACATTATTATGACACATGCCATTAACGAAGAAGAAGTATAAGTAGATTAAGCTGTCATCTAGTGTGACGATTAGGTATATTCTGTCCTTGTCATTACTTACAAACGTAATAAGATACAGATACAGAATAACATTTTACGTGGTGAAATGTCCGGGATTATTTATTTATTTATTGCAAACGTCATAGGTTACTGTAACCAATTGAGCCGGTGTGCCGTATGTTTGTTTGCTGGCTTTTCATCAAAAGTCCTTTTCATGGTCTGGTTCACTATATTAACTCACTTGTAATAGAGCGGCGTGCGTAGACGAATAAACTGGCTCAGTAGGAGGTCCGTCAGCGATCGTATAGCTACGCGACGGAGCTGAGTCGGCGTTTCTGCCTCCAGGCAGCGGCAAATAGTGCCCAGGAGAGGTTCCACTATGTTAGCGTATCTGTCGAAACGATTTGTATATTAAAATAATGATATGTAAGCAGAAAATAGACATACGAAGGATGTAAAGCTCTTTATCCCAACATTGAAGTAACGATTATATTAAAAACATGCGAATTAAATGACCCGCGTGTCTTTGTATGACTCGTAAGAGTTATAACTCATGCTTCTTCCTATTATCGAACCAGAGAGGGTAAGAGTGCGCGAATGGAGCCTTCCATTCGTGCACTTTGCACATATATTATTCATTTATCATTATTATGTCTTCGAACTTATTAGTTTTTACCAGTAAGGAAAAAAACAAGTGACACTATAATATGATAAGAAGAAGTGGCTTACTTTGTTAGATTACTGACCTCTTTATACGACGTATAACGTACGCATTATAAATGTGGAAGCAAAGCGCTTTGTCCGTAAGAGTGGTATACTGACAAGGTATGGATAGGACTGAACGGTATGTTTGTTTGTCATGTCGTGAAAATTCTCTCGAGTCTGTCGGTGTTTAATATTGTAAATGGCACGAACTGTTCTTTTATGAAGAACAAAAATTGCTTGAATATCAGCTGCTTTTCCCCAGAGAATGATACAATATAACATGACACTATAGAAGTATCTGAAATAAACTAGCTGTAGCTTTGTAGTAAGCCATCGTATTGTACAAAATGCATATGCAAGTGTTTCAATTTCTGTCCCCACTGTAGCTTTGCATCAATATTAAGACCTAAGAAAAGCGTAGACACAATCTATAAGATCCATTGGCTCTCCATTAGTTTAAACGTTGGTCGGGCTATGTATGACATTTGGCAAAGTGCATTTAATATATTTGATATATTGAACGTATTTCCTATGATAGACGAAATTCGCTATAGCGCCACCATTAAATCGTAGTACTGTACTTGAATGCATTTTGAGTGTGACACAAAATAATCTTACCCCTTAAAATAATCTTATTCTTATACCCTTTGATGAAAACAAATAAGCGGAAAATGAGTGACGCGTCTCTAGCGCTTAAATTAGGACGCCGAGTCCCAATTTCTCTCAGTCGCAAGACATCGCGCGCGTGATTCGTGAAGCTTTCGTTATGATGCTGGTTAGTTTAAAAGAGAATTGGAAGCTTCCGGTGGCGTACTTTCTTGTGAATGGACTAACGACAGAAAGCAAATTTAATTCGGACATGCTTAACATAGTGTCACGATGTAGGAATTACTGTAATGGCTTTAACTTTTGACGGTTGTAAAACAAATTTCAATGCAGTAAACTTATTAGGTTGTAAGTTAAATGACATTACTGATTTGAAAACCACTTTTAAACACCCATCAAGTGACGTGGAGGTAGCAGTTTTTCCTGATCCGTGTCACATGGTGAAATTAGTACGCAACACATTCGAATCAAAAAAAAATTTTTTTGACGACAAGGGACGAGTGGTAAAGTGGCAATTTTAAGTCAATTTAGTTAACCTGCAAAAAAGTGTAAAGTTAACGTTCGCTAACAAGTTGACACCGGCACTTAGACTTTAGAAATCAAATTATGAAAGTAAAACTAGCGACGCAGTAGTGAACAACTTCTCAAGCCAGGACGATTTACTAATACTGGTGCTACTGTGAAATTTATTAAAAACTTTAATAATATCTTTGATGTGATGAATTTTCGAAAACGGAATAAGTTTGCGTTCCAAAAGCCAATATGTCCCGAAAATAATAACCAAATTTTTAGTTTTCTCGATGAAATTAAAAGATATATTTCTGGATTACAGTGAAAACTCGGAGGATCACAAAGAAAAAAGTGTCTATGAAAATAAGTAAAAGAAAAGTAGTCGGTACCATTTGTAAGACGGGGTTCATTGGGTTGATTTTATGCGTGGAAAGCTTAAAGCATCTGTATAATACTCTTGTGGAAACGAAAGTGTTACAATACATTGCTACCTATCGACTATCTCAAGATCATATAGAGCTGTTTTTTGGTATTATTCGTAGGCAGGGTGAATATAATAATTATCCTAATGTTAAGCAGTTTCAAGGCATCTATAGAAAGGCATTAGGGCATTTGGAATTACATTCTTCTTTTTCAGGTAATTGTATCCCTCTCGATAATTTTCCATTACTTACGCGTACGTCGGCTGTAGAGTATATAAATCAATTGTAGAAAGAAATTTACAGGATGACAGAACAGTGTCCATTTCAGATTTAAGCCAAAAATCACAAGCATTTAAAATATATCAAGTAACAAAGTTTAAATCAAGGGTGCGTGTACAACTTATAAAAAAACAAGGTTCTACTAAGCGATTCAAATGTGGAAACGAATGTTGACATATTGAGTAATCTATTAAATAATAAATACAAACATAATCTGTCTACTTGTGCTGAACAAATTGTTGGTTACATAGCTAGTTGGGTAGCACGTGCACTAATTACGACTGTCAAGTGTGAAACGTGTGTTTCAGAACTCATAACCACACAATGTTGTTAATGTTCCGTGGTGGTTCCGGATTAGAATAGGACCCCTCCATTTCCTCCCTGTGGATGTCGTAAAAGGCGACTATGGGCACACACACCGGGGGATTGGGCAGCAGCACCCCCCGAGTACATAACACTAAATCTGCGGTCACCAATCCGCCTGCCAAGCGAGGTGACTATGGCAAAACCCTCCAATAAATGATAGACACAATCAGAAGACGGCCCCCCCTTCCCGGCAGTTCCGCTATTCCTGGCATAAGTGGCGGCCTCGGTAACGGCGGAACAGGGGGTGCGAAGAATCTCCGGCAGAGGTCCAGCTACCAATCCCAACGACCCCTGGCCCTGGCAACATACAACGCACGCACACTGAGGACTGACGATAAGTTGATTGAGCTGGAAGAAGTAGTAAATAAGTTGCACTGGTATATTATAGGGTTATCAGAAGTCCGAAGAGAGGGAGAGGACACGATAATCCTAAATTCCGGCAACTTATTCTACTACCGGGAGGGCGATCAACTTTCTCAGCACGGCGTCGGATTTCTCGTGCACAAATCCCTCGTTAACAACATTGTAAAGATCGAAAGCGTATCGAGAAGGGTGGTATACCTTATACTCAGAATAACCAAACGGTATTCGCTTAAGGTCATACAGGTGTACGCACCTCACTCGAAACGTCTAGACGATGAAGTGAATGCTATGTATGATGACATTTCAAATGCCATGCAAGCCTCGAAAACACCCTTTACAGTTGTGATGGGGGACTTCAACGCGCGGCTAGGTGTGAGGAATGGCGATGAACTGAGAGTGGGGCAATTTGGATTTGGACAGCGGAACCAACGGGGTCAGCGATTGGCCGACTTCATGGAAAAGGAGGGACTCTTTATGATGAACTCCTTTTTCAAGAAGCGGTCGTCCAGGAAATGGACGTGGCTTCACCCCGGTGGACACAAACGCGAGATAGATTTCATCATGACTACAAAAAAGCAAATATTTAATGATGTCTCAGTGATCAACAGGGTCAAAACCGTCAGTGATCACCGAATGGTTAGAGGCTCATTAAATCTTAACGTAAAGCTAGAAAGGTCCCGTCTGATGAAATCTACTCTTCGCCCAAGTCCTGCCCAAATCCAAAACCCCAAGAGCTTTCAGTTGGAACTCCAAGATCGCTTCCAATGCCTCGCCGAATGCGGATCCGCGGATGAAATAAATGACGGGCTGGTGGAAATTGTCCATGCCGTTGGGTCAAAGTTCTGTAAAACCCAGCGCAAAGGTAGAACCCAAAAACTCTCTGAGCACACTCTAAAACTCATGGCAGAACGTAGCGCAATGAAACTGCAGTCTTTAGTGGACAGGTCGAAATACAGCAAGCTTAATAAACAGATCTCTAAGACTATGCGACGCGATTTACGTCTCTTTAATACTTATAGTGTAAAGAACGCAATAGAGCGCAACCAAGGCTCCAAAGTTTTCGCGAGAGATCTGTCTATTAGGCAAAGCCTGTTGACGAAGCTGAAGACCGACAGTGGCAGTGTTGTTTCCTCGAAGCCAGAAGTTTTACGAGAGCTCGAGAAGTTCTATGGACAACTGTACACCTCATCGCAAAGTCCTACTACAAGCACGACTAGCGATGCAAGAGCCCGCCTAACCCGACACTACACTGAAGACATTCCGGACGTCAGCCTATACGAGATCCGAACGGCTCTCAAGCAGCTTAAGAACAACAAGGCACCGGGGGAAGACGTTATAACGACAGAGCTTTTGAGAGCGGGTGGAACACCGGTACTTAAGGTCCTCCAGAAGCTGTTCAACTCCGTTATCCTCGAGGGAACTACGCCAGAGGCGTGGAACAGGAGCGTGGTGGTACTGTTCTTTAAGAAAGGGGATAACATCCTCTTAAAGAATTACAGGCCTATCTCGCTGTTGAGCCATGTCTATAAGCTGTTTTCGAGAGTAGTTACTAATCGTCTTGCTCGTAGGTTTGACGACTTCCAGCCTCCCGAACAAGCCGGGTTCCGAAAAGGCTTTAACACCATAGACCACATCCATACGCTCCGGCAGGTTATACAGAAGACCGAAGAGTATAACCGGCCACTTTGTTTAGCGTTTGTGGACTATGAGAAAGCCTTTGATTCTGTCGAAACCTGGGCAGTGTTGCAGTCACTCCAGCGGTGCCAAATCGACTATCGGTATATCGAAGTGCTGAAATGTATGTCGATAGAAAAGCCGGTTCATTAAATGGCCATAAATCGTAAACGGTAAGTTTTACAAAAACTTTACTAGAAACAAATGATGCGAAATTTTATTCTCTACAATAATGGTCTCCATAACTTTTGCCCTAAAGTGCATAGTTTCTGAGATATTTCTTCTGATTTCTTCTGATATTTCTGAGATAATTACACCGTTGATCGTTTTGCTGATTAGAACCCCTTGTATGTGTGTTGTCATATTTGTGTGATGATTGTCTCGTTAGATTTTTGTTCATTTTGCCCAGTAAACTCCTGTATGTGTCATTGCCTCCTCTGTGATTATTGCTCGTTATATCGGTGATCGTTTTGACGAGTAGTACCCATGTACGAGTCTTGGCATACCTCTGTGATTATTGACCCGGATTCTGTTACTTCGCTGGACTAAAATACGAACGATTTAATTTCGCTTGAACAGTCTATATTAGAGTAATTCCCGCCGCGGGTCAAATATTTAGTATGGTCTGCAAGTATTTGTCTCGGGTTTGGGTGTTTCTATGTATAATATGAATGTATTTATTAAAATTAAGTATATACATATCTGTAGTATATCAGTCATGTGGTACCCATAACACAAGTTCTGCTTACATTAGGGCCAGATGATGCTGTGTGAAATGTCCGGTATTATTATTACAATTAATATAATTGGCCATGTTTATTGATTTTATTAATGTACTTTATTATTTTATTGTGAAATCGTTTTTATTAGGTCATTTAATTAATTTTTAGACATCTTTCATGTTTTTTTTATTTTATTTGTAATTTCACTTTAATTGTCGTTATAATTACTGTAATTACTTTTAATTTGTGTAATTGGTTAATCCGTTATTAGTATTTTTTTAAATGAATAAATTTTGTAATTTCTCTGTATGTGTGTTGTCTTACCTCTGTGAGCAGTCAGCGAGTGCGAGGAGTGCGTTGATCCTGGCCGGCAGCGGTGCGTTAGAGTGGAGTAGATTGGCGAGCACGGGAGCCGCCAAGGCAGCCGCACTGCGCGCGCGGAGACAAAGCCGCCCCACGCCGGCCACGCACTCTCCGGCCGCCACCCCCGACCAGTCTACACACACGCACACAAGTATTTTTTAAACCTTTGCACCCATGTATGTGATTGTCAGCTCAGTTGGTAGTAGCTCTGCCTTCTGCGCAGGTTGAGGGTTCAATATCTCCGAGGACAAACGTTTATGTGATGAACATAGGTGTTTGTTCTGTGTCTGGGTGTTATAAAGTTCATTTGGTCCTTTGGTCACCTAAGCTATTATAAAAAAAGCCAGTGCGAACCGTGAACTCGAGCGGCAACTCACGGACCGTGGATCAAACTCACCCTGATGAAGATTCTCTAGATGAATCGAAACAGTGTCGGTGCCTCCATCGACAAAATAATACGTGGGTAAAACCCGTGTTTATCAAAATGTAAAGCTATGCTTAGTGTTTGGCTAGATGGTATTGTGTGCATTATATAACAATATTATTATTATTATTTTTCTGTTCGAAAAATGTAAGTGCGTTGAAGCTAAAAAGTTCTATACATGCGCCAAGTGTACGAAACGAAACTAAAGACAAGACAAGAAAAAGTGTATCGAGTATTCTAATTTACTTCTGACGTAATTATGATGTAATAATCGTAGTCGCGGGCTGACTGGATGCTTAGGGAGTTAGCGCCGAGTAACTAAGGCAGTTTTTCAAAACTACTCTCACTTGGTCTTCCGAATGAGATTGAGATTCCGAAACATCTGCGTTACATTACAAATACCCGTTAACTACTAAAACATTCTCTTACACTGCATCTAGCGCCATCTAGTCCGGAACTAATCTAATATGAATACGGAGATGTCGAATGATATGGCATAGTGGGATAAAAAGAACCAGTTGCGTCGACTTCACGTAGCGTGGCATAAGGAGATGATGATGATGGATGTTACAAGTACTTACAGGGCGGCGGATTTTTAATAGCAGCGAGGAACAGTTGCAATATAGCCGGCGAGGGTGGATTCGGTGCCACCAGAGACAAGTCCACGACGCGCAGAGCTTCCGATATTGATCGATCTTCCAAAGCACGTTGCTCCGCTAAAACAAACCAACACTCGTGACTCAAACTAAAATATGTCTTTTATTCAATTCAATGTTTGTGAATGACTTACTCCATTCACAAACTCGGCCTAGATCAGAGTTTATCAGACTAATGACTCCGTTGACATTATCAATATATGACAATTTATTTGCAAGATTTTGCGTTATGGAATTAATAAAAATTGTAAAGAGAAGAGGAGAGAAGACGCCGCCTTGAGGGACACCAGCGGTGAGGTTACACCATGAAGAGAATGTGTCTACAGGACGAATGCGCTGCTGGAGATCGGATAAGTAGCTACGAAACCAGTCAACACCGACGGAGATATGTTAAGAGAGCTGAGTACATCCAAAAGAAGGTCAAAATCAACATTACAAAAAGCCCTGCAAAAGTCGAGGAGTGAAAAATATAGTGACCTTTTTGACCTTTTTGTTTGGTTTATCCGTGTTAATTAAAGTATAATAAATAAATCTTCATTTGTTGATGCTGTTAAGTCCTTCTTCGCCAACATTGGGAAAGCCTTAGCCTCTCAGTGCATAAAGCGAGGTAGCGCTCAGTTCACATTACTCCAATGTACATCCCCGAACTCTATGGCGTTATTTATAAAGAAATCGATGCTATTATTCTTTAACATAAAAGAAAGGATGTAAGGATGGGATAATATCTCCACCTTTGTTGTAAAAGCTGCCAGACACATTTGAACACTCACTTTGTGCTTCCCATTTAATCTTTGCCTTTGGTCATGTGTATTTCCAGAACCATTTAAGAAAGCCTTAATCCACCCTATTTATAAGAGCGGGGGCACAGACGGTGTGACGAATTATATTGGTGCTTTCTGTTTATTCTAAAATATTTGAGAAGTCCTTAACAGCAGACTTTTTGAATCCTTGGAGCACAATAACAACCACTCCAAAAGCCAATATGGCTTTAGAAGAGCTATATCTACTGAAGATGCTGTTTTAGAAATTAATAACTCTATAGTCCAAAAACTCACCAAAAAACTAAAGACCACTGGGTTTTTTTAGACACGTTTAAGGCATTTGATACTGTCGCTATAACCATCCTTTTAAATTAACTCGAGGCAATTGGTGTAAGAGGTGTAACTCTTTATTTATTCAGGAGTTACCTATCAAATCAAACACAGCAAAGTAATAGGTGCGAGTGAAAAGTAAGGATGAATAAATCACATTCGGTATACCCCAGGGAAGTGTCCTTGGACCAACCCTATTCCTGATTTACATTAATCAATTCTGTAAGCTGAATATCTCAAATTACAAAATATTCTATGACAATGATACCGTATTACTAATTAATAGCAAGAGCTATACCGAAGTTTTTCAACTGGCTGAGTCTGCATTAGTCTGCAAAGGTGTCATGCACTGGCTTGTCCCCAATCTCCTGTCCCTTAGCCTAAATAAGACTAGTAAAAAAACACAATGACAATACAATATAAAGGAGACAATGCTCTACAAATCGTAATTGACGACTATGTCTCACACGTGTCATATCCGGAAGTCAGTTACTTGTACGCTTATAGCTGATGGTTAAGTAACCTGATGTGTTCTATTTAATGCAAGGAATTATCTAGAAATACTTACAGAGCTGCATGAGTTCTGTCGCCCACACCAAGTTGGAGGGATCCAATTCTTTAGTCAGCATCATAGTGGGAATTCTGCATCCTATAACCAAACAAGTTATAGTTCTATTTCTTAGCAATAATCGCCTCTACTACAAGACATAGCCTTTATCAGTGCATGATATTTTATAGTGTTAAATTTTTCTGTTAAAATGTTATTTCATAGCGCCTTGGTGTACCTACTGTAATGCTATGATCTTATTGTGTAAATAAATAAATAAATCAATCAGTATGTATGGTAGTCTGTAAGGTATTTAATGTCTATGGGCCTGAAATAATGTTTATATTATTATTATTTATGATCTAATTCAGTCATTTTTGGCCTGACTGAACTCGAATTTTCTGGTAAATGACAATAAGATACACTAATAAGTTTTATACTTACATAACTTCAAAGCTATTCGTTTTCCAAATATATAAATGTGTGAAATGTTCAGGATTATTTATTTATTATTATCTATCTTCATCGTAACTCTTACCATCGTCTACGCCTGCAGTCATTCGTTGCACTAAATGGTCTCGTAACTTAGCGCGGTCGGGTGCCTTTGCAAACTTAGCCCACGTGCTCAGTAGCTCTAGTGTCAACGCCATCAGCCTCGTGTCAAAGGATACCGGCATTTTCGGCGGCATATTCGGCACTTGCGTCTGGAACACAATTTACAATTTCATTCAAGCTTTTTTTTTAAACTTTCGCTATTAGAATTCATATTATTTTTGTAGTTAAGGGTTATTTATTGACTAGCATGTCAGCTCAGTTGGGAGTTGCTCTGCCTTCGCGCTGTAGGTTGAGGTTGTAGTGTGACGAACATAGATGTATGTTTTGTGTCTGGGTATCTTATGTATGTATAAAAATATATAAGTATTCTATCAGCCATCTCGTCACCATAATACAAGCTATGCTTAGTTTGGGGCTAGATGGTGTTGTGTGCATTGTCCACCAACATTTATTTTATTTATTATTTATCGCGTATTACCTTTTAATTTATTCCTGACTTGTCTCTAGGCTTCCTCAGTCAGCTTGCCACAACGTTTTATGCTGAACCGAAACGTTGGGAATAAATTGTATACGCGATTAATACCCGAACTACTAAAATCTATTTAAACATTTAAATTCAGGATTGCGATTATAGAATTATTATACGAACTAAACATTGATACTAGCTTTCAGTTACTATTAATGAAATGGAAAGAAGGAAGGTTAATATTATTTCACTTTCAATGCGAACCGTGAACTCGAGCGGCAACGAGCGGACTGCGGATCAAACTTACCCTGATGAAGATTCTCTAGATGAATCGAAACAGTGCCTCCATCGACAAAATGATACGTGAGAAAAGCCCGTGTTTATCAAAAGGTTGATATTCATAGTAACACATGCCGTTATATGAATAGAAACTGAACGTACGTAATATCAGTCTTTCTGTCGTAACTGGTTTAAGATACAATCAAACATAATGATTAAATTAATGCGTGTACGTATTAACAAATCCCGTGTAGCTAAACTGATATACCTTGATTGTACCAAGTAATTGATAATAGCTAAACAAGAGTGTGTGCTTTCGTATTTCTATAAGCGGCGATAAGCTTGCCTGTCACGTATGGAATACTAACCACTATGAACCAAATATGATGTTTATATATCCTGAATGAGCTAAGTAACTAGACATCCAAAGCGTCCATAGTTTCAAAATTTAAACTTAAAAAGTTACTTACGAACTCTATTTTTATAATAATTATTCTCCTTTTTAAGTCTGCCCTAATATTTCATAATCGCTTATATAATAGAACTCCTTATATTGTTACAGGTTATTTATAATACAATATTTAATTCCACACCATTTTGTCTTTACGTACCTACTAGTATCCCGTAACTATGTACCCATGGTTCTACTGTTTCTTTTTTGTCCGCACTCTACCTCCTTCTAGTTATTTTTTATTGATGTTAAACATTTATAGGCTAGGGGTAAACGTAATTGTTGGCCTGGCGATACAGGCGGTGGCGACGCCTCACCGCGCTATGATGGAATATAAATAGCGACTCTTGCGGCGACGCAACAAAATTCAATTCAGCTCGCATATCCTCTATAACATAGCCAAACGCTTCTTACATATAGCGCTATCACTGTCTGGGCCAGAGCGACACATTTCGTAAAATCTATCTGTGGTGTAATTTCAAGAGTAGGTACATAGGTAAGTGCAAACCTAGCAATCATTATTAAAGTATGTTGGGTACTTGTATGTAGGTATTACGTACCTACTATTTGGGAATTATTTATTATGCGTGGGTTCTAGGCAAACTAAACAGCTAGGCTCACCTAGGCATGAAGATTAAAATAGGTAGTCTTCTCGTAGGTACTTACCTAACCTTCCGACACTTGTTTAAGGTTTATTTACATACTTACCTAAACCATCGTACAAATTCGTAATTTGTATTTGTTCATCATGGCATATTTAGTTCTTGTCTTAAGCTGTACTTTAATGCCTATTACTTGTAAAAACTATTTTCGATGTTACACATCTGCCAACCGTCACGTGACGGCTCACATTTATTATTATTATTTTTATTTAGTTATATAGACAGTATCTCTATGTATATTGTGTAGTTCCTTATTATTGTTTATTGTATATTTACCCGTAGTTTACCTTCTTGGTTCCGACGTAAGATCAGCGTTGCGTAGTGTAGTTCCGACTGTATAACGCAACATAATGCGTTATAGTCGGATTTGTAGCAGCACACCTTTTTACCTTGTTTTAATTTTTGAGTGTACCTTCATATTGTTTTTTTTTAATGTGAATGTTGTTACAAATAAATGTATTTTCTTTCTTTATTTTCTTTTTTATTGACTTTTTGATACAACCAATGTCTATCAGTTTCAAGTAGCGATAGGCAATATTTCAATCATATGTTTGTCTGTAACTGGAACCAGATTTGACAAGGTGGATGGTTTGAAGTACAATCGGTTTGTATATATGACATATAATATTATACATCTATGAGGTTCTTCCATATGAACTTGGCGTTTTATGTGGAAAAAGCAAAACAAAAAATATATGAAATTATACATTTAATCAGCAAAAGTATGCACCATTGTTATATATGCACTCTCGACACTTATAGGTAGTGCATTAATTCCTTTGCAAAAATAATTTTGAGAGCGAGAATCAATAAAATTATTAAAAGTGGTTTTGTCCGACTCATCAGATTTTGTTTTCCTTTCATGAAATTGTCTAAATTCCAGAAAAAGTGGTAATATGTAGTGGTCTGGTGACTATGGTGGGTGTCGGAAACATTCCAATAGCAGATCTTCTAAATTAGCGACTGTCTGTTGTGTAGAACACACAACAGACAGTCGCTACAACGCTAGACCACATCTAGCGTTGTCCTGAAGCAGCAATGGTCTAAAGCAATTGACTAGTCTCGGTTTAACGGCTAGCTTTTTCATCATTGTTTGTGATTATTGATATGGATCTGCCGTAATCGTCTTTCTAGATCTGGGGAAGCTGTAGTGGATGACACCGGCACTGGTCCTTCAGTCAGACTCTTACGAGTACCTATGAATTTCTGAGTCAACTTTCGCTTAGGGCAAGATTTGGCCGGTTCTCCTGGGTTCAACCATTGTGATGAGCGTTTCCGATTGTTGTACATGTCGTACATGATCCATTTTTCATTACAAGAACGATACGGTTCAAATCCCCCTTGTTGTGACAGTTGAGTACTGTAACACAGCAGTCGACGCGTGTTTATTGGTGTGCTTCACTTGCGGAGCCTATTTTAGGATTTTTTTCACTTTTCCTATTAGTGTCAAGTGAATTAAAATTGATTAATCACTTACACAAAGCCTGCCGCTAACTCTGACGTAGTTTGCGATGTATCCGGTTCCACTATCACTTTTAACTATTCATTTTCAAGTGAATTTTTATCAATAAACTATGACTTCATAGCACAATTATGGACGATTTAATTTAAGTGAATTATGTTGCAATGTGATTTGAAGTCCGAGAAATACTGAGAAAGTTCTAGACGGCCATTCAGCGATGACGTTTAAAATAGAAAAATTACGATCGAATAAGACATTATACCCAAACAATCACTTAACACTGGCAACATTGTCAGCAAGACAGATGCCATTATAGAAAGATAAGACTAGTTCTTCTCGTTGCTTAATCTATATATATATTTATATATATGAAACAAAGTCATGTTAGTAACGCCATTTATAACTCGAGAACGGCTGGACCGACTTTCATGATTTTTGATTTATTGGATTTGTCGCCGCCTTGAATAGCAGAATAACTATTAAAATAATTATATATATATATATATATATATAAAATATGATTTAAATGTGGTGAGTTCAGTTTGATACAACCTTCGACAACGTTCGGTTTATTAGGTTACTAGCTGCAAAGTTGTTGTGAATCATGTGATATACCTATTTTATTTTTTAAACGCGCGGATGCAGTCTCGAACGGGACAGCAAGTATAACATGAAACATACCTCATCAGGGATTTTTGCCAAGTTGTAATAGTAGTCCAAGGCAAAGCCGATGTCCGAGTAGTCGACGTGTCGCGCGATGCACGTAAGTAGCACCAGACACTGCAAGTCATGATGCTCGTCCTTAACACCGAGGTGAGAACTCAGTATGTCCACTAGTCGAACACTGGAAGAACAATGGTATTTTTTAAACTTCGCTCTCAGAATTCGTTTTGTTTAAGTAGGGTCTGGGTGTTTCTATTTATAATATGTATGTATTTAAAAAAAAATAAAAAAAAAAGTATATAAGTAGTATATCAGTCATGTGGTATAACAAAAGCTCTGCTTACTTTGGGGCCAGATGATGGTGTGTGAAATGTCCGAGATTATTTATTTATTTATTTTATTTAGTTAATGGGTATTTTTAGCGTTTTATCTTTTAATTTATTCCCGACTTTCGGTTATGACGACCTCTGTGCTTTAGTTGGCGAAGGGCTACCTGAGACGTAGAAGGTTGCGGGTTAAAGTATTTGTAGATCATACAAACGGATCTAGGAGTTTTTCTATGAATAATATGTTGACTAGCCTGACAACTCAGTAGCTCTGCCTTCTGCGCTTTAGGTTAAGAGTTAGATTCCCTCCCAGGATAAACATTTGTGTGATGAACATAGATGTTTATTCTGGCTGTAATAAAGTATCATAAGTATGCATTTAAAAATATACTAGCTGGTGCCCGCGACTTCGTCTGCGCAGGATTAGTACTTCGTGTAATTCTACCGGTTTTTGCAGCGCACGCCAGAATAGCTCGCAGATGGCAGAATTTTTCCTACTTAATTGACACTTATCGTTATATTTTGGACAACTCACACAATGGCAATTCGGTTGGTTCGTTTCTAAAATTAGGAGTTGTCTAATATATATTTAGTTCGTCATAGCATTTGTAAAAGCTATTCGGTTGGTACCATCTAACTAAATTAGGAACGCTTAATTAGGCTAGATAAAATTAAATTAGGACAAGTTGGTAACAGCAGAATACCAAAGGTTAATTTGACAGTTCCTAAAATTTTACCTAAAATTAGTTAGGTTGGTGCCAACAGAATTGAGGCCAATATCTTTATAAATTATAGGCTATGTGTTATTCTGATGATTAAGCTATATTATTGTAAAGTTTCATTAAAATCCATTCAGTAGTTTTTACATGAAAGAGTAACAAACATCCATACATCCATCCATTCATCCATACTTACAAATATTCGCGTTTATAATATTAGTAGGATAAGTATTCTATCAGTCATCTGGTCACCATAATACAAGCTTTGCTTAGCTATGGCTTATTTATATTTATTTATAAAAAAAATTGTATAAGTGGTGTATCAGTCATGTCTACATACATAACACAAGCTCTGCTTACTTTGGGGCTAGATGATGCTATGTGAAATATCCGGCATTATTTATTTATTTATGTTGCAATAACCGAGGTCACGGGCTGACTGACGTCAAGAATAAATTTAAAGGTAAATTAGAAAAAAACGTATATACATAACGGTAAATTCTTCAACTGCAAATGTGTTTTATACAATTTAGCTACAAATTAAATATGCTGTGATATTTTGCAAAATTTCATGATTCTATGTCAACGGGAAATAAACAGGTTTTGATAAGTTAGAGAGTGTCAAAATATGTGACAAAAATGTCCGTATCATTTGATTGCATAGTCTTAGGAGCTTGATATGGGTCCATAGTATTAACTTCGTCGTTCCTAAGAAAAAGGATTTTGACATAAAGACATTCCATTCCATTTCACTTCCGAAGGGTTCCAATTTCTCTTTTAAGGTATGGAACCTTAAAAAGAAGTAGATGCTCTTTGATAAAGACTATTGTATAACTAAGGATATATATTTTAGCGACGTAGTGTGTTGTGGCCCTAAAAGATTTATGTAAGTACCTTATACAGTTCTCAGTTTTAGCCAGCATAAGGCAAGCATTCTGCAAATTCCTGCGCATGTTGCGTTTGATGATGCCTTCGAGGAACATCCACGGAAGAATTTCATCGTTGTATCCTTCTTTGGTGTATTTCACAAGCCGTTTAATAATAATCTGCTCTATCAGAGATTTAACTTGATCTTGAACCTGCAAAGGACAAAAAAAAACATATTTTTTTATAAAACAATACATGTACAGTGGTGATCATCTAATTAGAAACACCTAGTCCTTGAAATTTTTTAAAGTTATTAACATTATTATAGCATTTTATAACATTTTTTTCACTATTTCACAATGCACATTAAACCCTCTAGTTTAAATACAAGCAATAATATTTAGACAACAAACACGAAATTAAAAAGAAATATCAGTGAAACGAAAAATATCAATATGGTTAGGGCTGGCAGAGTGGACAACTAATTAGAAACATTGTATGACTTGGTTGGAAAATTTAATTTTTAAACTAAAATACAGTTGTGTGCGAACCGAGCGGCAATAAGCGGACCGCAGTTCTAACTCACCTTGATCAAGTTTCTATAGATGAATCGAAACAGTGTCAGTGCCATCGATAAGTACGTGAGTGTTTACCAAATTGTATAAAATATATATCTTACAAATGTCAATCACATTTTGCATTTGAGGCCGTGTTTTACTCATTACGATAAGTAACAATTTTATTTTGTATTATTAAAATGGGTAAAAATAAAAGCTGTGATGCAGCAACGAGAAAAGTTATGGTGAATTTTCAGTTACAACAAAAATGGAGTTACAGAAAAATTGCCGATTATAATCTCTACGGATTATTCCGTAAAGAGTATAGGCACATTTTATTTAACGCCTTTGAACATTTCAAACAACACGGAACATCAAATAACGTGCCAAGAAAACTTCTGATTGAAACTTCTGACCAAGGAAGACCACAGTATAAGAAGATATGCATTCGATTAGCTCGATTCGCCTTTTAGGATCGAATGTTATAAGAAAATCCTCGACACGTGTCCACTAAACTAGTTTGTAGACGTTTGGTTGAAGGAAAATTGTTAGGAAGGATTGCTAGAAAAGTAACACTACTAAACAGTCAACATAGTGATTTTTTTTAGCATTCGCTCGCAAATATGTCTGTTGCACTATACATCAATGAAAAAAAAGTTTTGTTTTCAGATGGAATTATAATTAATGTGTAATTAATATGTACCAATAAACGAGGCTTTGAATAACAATTATGTACACTAAAAATACAGTTAAGCACGGTGGTGGAAATGTCACGGTGTGAGGATGTTTCTCAGTATACGGCATTGGTCCCGTGAAAAAGATTGAAGGCTAGATGGATCAATATCAGCACAAAAATATCAGGAGACAATGATTCCATATTCCGAAGAAAATTTCCCAGTAACTTGGATATATCAGCATGACAATGACTAAAAGCACAAAGCACGAAGCGTTAAACAGTGTTAGAGTGACCAACAGTGGTAAATCCAATAGAAAAATTGTGGCACACTATAAGGGCCAAACTGTCGCAGAAACATGTTACTAATATTAATGGACTTTACAGTGCATTTGATGACGTTTGGTTGAATCATACCGCGTCGCTGCAAAGTTGAAATCGATAACAGAGGCTACCCTACCAAATACTAGACTAACCACAATCAAGAGCGCAGAAGGCAGAATTACTACCAACTGATTTATAGCAGTAATCCTGTGGTAAGGATGTGTGGAAACCGAAAAACTGAGGTACAAGTTACGCATCCAGATATCGTGAGTGTTGTATGTCGTGATAGAGTGCCGAAATAACAGGAAGCAGAAAACTTCACAAATCATGGTAAATATCCCATTTTAAGTGAAACTTCAAAACCAAGATCGTTTTAAAAGGAAGTCAAGTAAAACAGTTTCTTAAAGTTAATTTTTAAAGTGACACAATCACAGTTACTAAATCATTCTTAAAACGGTTGCGATAAGGTAGTTTCTACCTTAGTTTCAGGATCAGACAATTGATGCATAGGGCCTGTAAGAAAGGCGTCTACAACCGCCTCGCCCGTTCGATTCATCACTAAGTCGCCGAGCGCAGAAATGGCTGCAGACCGCACAGTGATGGCTGCGTCGCGACATATCCGGACGAGAACCTGATGAAAAACTTATATTATTCCTATGCTAGACAATTTATATGTTATCGTATTATTATTCATTGTGATTTGTACGGCAAGGCATCCAAGAAAATTCTAGACAGTAATTCCGCGATGACGTTTAGAATAGTCGAATGACCATCGATTGCAACTTTGTGACGATAGGGCAACTCCCAGAGGCTCGAGAAGTCACAAATAATGCTAGAAGAAAGAGCATACTGCTCGATTCATACACTTCCTAAACCAAGACGGTAGAGTCGAAGTACATACGACCCATGTCGTCGACCCAACGACGATATTATAACAAAACAAAATCACTTGACACTTGGTAAAAGTGTATTTGAGGCAGATGCCGATTTAAGAAGAAACATCGTGTGGAAACCGGCATATCGTAGAACCTAAAAAAAAAAAATATTGGCGGACTGATAGAATGATTATATACATATTTTAAATTCATACATATAACACTTTATAATACCCAGACACAGAACAAACACCTATGTTTATCACACAAATGTTTGACCTGGGAGGTAGTCGAATCCCCAACCTACAGAAGGCAGAGCTACCAGCTGAGCTGACAGGCCAGTCAGAAGTTCGAAAACACAAAAGGATCCTCTGAAACACACTTCAATACTTTCACTGGTTATAAATATGGTATGACACGATAAGAAGGCAGGAGAAGTACTCACGGCGAGGTTGTCGGGCGAGGGCGGTGACTCTCCTGTGGCCAGCAGACGAAGTACAAGTCCGATGGCACTGCGGCGTACCACGGCGCGCTCGTCACACAATCCGCGCGCGGCCAGAGCCATCAGCCGAGAAACGGAACCAGGCCCGTTAAGCGTCTACCATATATTTTTATTAATTTTCTTCAGTTTTATATTGACATTGCAGTACCTACATACATTAATTGTCGCTTAAGTGCTAAGCACCAAAGATAAGCCTATCACAAAATGCGAGAAACGGAGCCAGACCTATTCAGCGCCTACCATACATATCTATTTACTTCAATTTGACATTGACATTGCCATTGCCAGTACATAAGCACAAAAAGCGACAATAAAACCTTACTTTAGACCCGTTCAGTGTATACCATACATATTTATTTATTAACTTCAATTTTATATTGACATTGTAGTACCTAAACACCCGAAATGCCGCAATACTGAGTTCGATCGGTCGACGCATCGCATTAAGTAACTAATGTAACATTTTGTGCAGTTGTAATTACGTTTATTTAAAGTTTTATAATATAATTTTGCTTTATTTAAATTCTTACATATTTTCAAAAACTTGGTATACCATAATTAATCATATCACTCTCATACATATCTATTTAGTTTGTATGGTATGTATGTAGAATAGAAATATAAATGACATATATGTGTGAAATGAATATATATGACATCCTACCATATTTATTTGCAATAAATATGGTAGGATGTCAAAAACATTAAATTAAACTATTAATATAGGTAACTAGAAGTATAGGTAATTATATTTTAGCGTTAATATATTATATATTTTTTTACTAAAAGCCATATTGGCAAGTTTAGTTTTATGGTTTTGAATAAGATGTTTTTTTGATATCCCATTTATGTATTTCTAAATTTCGGGGCCGCTTTCCGCAGAGTCACGCCTGAATCAATTATCTATCTTATGGGTACCACACAATCATGACTGATATACTACATATTTTTTTTTGTAAATCATACATATTATACATACACACATCAAAAAAGTCTAAGCAACACCTATAGATTTTAAATATATATAATTTTATATATTTATTTTAAATTATTTCTTTCTTTTTTATTAAATGATATTTCTTTGTTGTATTTATTTATTGAAATTTCTTTAAAAAAATGTTTATTTACAAATAAAAGTTTGCTGTGAATCTGGGTACAAATTTGATATATAATAATAATGGCAAAAATAAACAAATATATGACTTCTGCGTTAAATCATAACCTTCGTCTAGGCATTTAAATTAAATCTAATGCAGCATGTTTCCTCCTCGGTTGTTTAAAACATGTCGGCAACGATTCTGCAATTAGGTTATTGATTTCCTCCTGGGGAATTGGTCCCAATGGAACTTGGGCAGGTTTTTTAGCTGTTGCTCCGTTAAAACCCCATCAAGATCTTTCAGGACCTTTCTCTAGAGCATATCCCACACATGCTCAATGGGATTCAAGTCAGCCGATTGAGCTGGCTGTAAAAGGCCAGGACTCTTTATGGTGGCAGTCCTAGGCCTCTTAAGTATTGGTGTTGTTGTTTGGTGTGGAGACAAAATGAGAAGTCCAAAGTTCACTGTAGTAGTAGTGTATTTTATCGGACTTCACACTGGTACAAGAAATGGAGAAAAATATAATAAACTGGTATAAAAGACTAATAAAGATTGGTAATAATAATATATGGTATAAAATGGTATTGTATGAGATGGTTATGAGTAACGCGGTGCCGGGCCGGCAGATGTTCACGCACTGGTTTGCACAGCCAATTGTGCATATTTGCTTGTATGGCAAAAATGCATTACTGCTGTGTTCGGTGTAAAACCGAACACTGGCCATGGCAAAATGCGTATATTTTCGCCATGTAGCCATTATTGAGTCCGTCTCGCTGTATGCGGACGCTGTCGTGCATCAATGTAAACTCAGGTCCCAATGTTTGTGAAAATGGACGCACAGGGAGCTAGAACAGGTTCAGGTTGCCATTTATAAAAACAAGATCGGTTTTGCGGTTTTCAGCTATTCCAGCCCAAACCATTACTATTGAACCGCTAGCTGTATGGGTGGACTTCCTGGACACATCTAAGACGTTCAGCGTTTCCTAGGCGACGATAAACCCTCATTCTTCTAGTATCAGGTTTGAACCCGAATCGAGATTCGTCGTAGAACAAAATTTGGTCCCATCGTTCTTGCGCGCCATAGAATGCGTGGTCTGCACCATTGAATACGACGAGCTCGATTTCCGTGACAGATCTGTGGGCATCTGATTGAACGACGTGCACGTAGACCATACTCTCGCAGTCTGTTTCGTACAGTTTGGGGACAAACAGCTCTTGGGCAGTCAGCTTCGGTTCACGTCTACATGTTACCTGGATGTATCGGTCTCAACGATGAGTGGTACTACGCCTTCGGCTTGGGTGCTGTTCAGACGGATTACCTGTGTCACAATAACGCCTCCAGAGTCGGCAAATAAAGGCGCACCTATGAAATGCCGTTAAAATGAACAAAAGAATGTATTTATTGTTTAAAAACATAATTTACTGAATAAAACTGCCAGTATTTATTTGTTTATCAAAGTGGTTGACTATTAAAAGAATAAGTTTGATATTCCATGAAAGTTTAAAACGTAGTAAAAAAAATTATACTAAAAAAGTTGGGTTGCTTAGACTTTTTTGATGTGTGTAGAATAATACCCAGACCGATACAAATTGCAGATTATACAAACATTTGTCCTGCGGCGAGAATCGAAACGCGCCACAGAGGTCGTAATTTGCTCGCGCTGGCTGGCTACGCTTTCGGCCGGGACGGTCAGCGCACTCTGACGGATGATGCTAGACACGTCGTCTGCCTTATTTAGAGATGGAGAGGTATACCATAGTGTAAGGGCATAGTGATAGCATAGCATTCGACCGTGGTGCTCCAACACAATCTATGACGCATCTACTCGTGTGCCCTCTCTGTCCAAATACTTGAACAAGGGTAGACCTTTACGCAGACACAGTTAGTGGTAAAGGTGTAAATGGATTACCTGCAACTCGCGTCGAACATTCTCGCGATTGCATCCCACACTCTCCGCTAACACGTTCAGTGCGCGTTGACGAATGGGGCTGGAGACGTCCTGAGCGCAATCTAATACGGCCAGCAAGATCTGACCGAACGGCACGGTATGCGGCGCCAACCGATGCAGACCCACAGACTCGTCTTCTTCAATGTCTTCTGAATCCTCCTGGTTGACAACGGCTTCGGATTTATAATCGAGTCAAACATAGTTTTCAAACAAGGGAACATATAACACGGTACTATATTGATATTTATTGCTGCTGTATGTCGTCGTATCTACATAAAAATATGTTTATATCCGTTTTATGAAACAACCTCATTACGAAATTTAACCAAGATGCGATCAGCCGTTTATCCGTGAAAAGGTAATAAACAAACACGCAGAAAGACAAACAGACAGATAGAGACACATTATAATATAATAAATTAATAATTCCGGACATACCACACATCATCTATAAATAATTAAATAAATCCCGGAAATTTCACACATCATCATCTGGCCCCAAAGTAAGCAGAGCTTGTGTTATGGGTACCACATGACTGATATACTACTTATATACTATTTTTTTTGTAAATACATACATATTATTCATAGAAACACCCAGACTCGAGACAAATACTTGCAGATCATACAAACTTTTTGCCCCGCCGCGGGAATCGAACCCGGAACCTTATGCGTCTCAGCCGGCCCTTAGCCCACTGCGCCACATAGGTCGTCTGTCCCAAAGTTAGCAGAGCTTGTGTTATGGGTACCACATGACTGATATACTACAACTACCTATGAAATATTAAAAATATAAACAAATATTTAGTACTATTGAGACATTACCTTAAAAATAAATTCAACTTATGTTTCGCCTCTCCACTAGTCAATGAAAAACTTTCATTCTAGCGCTCGGCGAAGCAACAAATCTGGGGAGAGGCTCTTTCGTTCGTTACTAAACGATGCTGCTTGCTGGTTGGTGTGTCTACTTTCAAGTACGGAACAAGACAAATGTACCCGAGGATATCTTGTGGAGAGGCGAAATACGTGTCAAATTTTATTTTCGGAACCATAAAACCACTTTAATAATTTATCTACTTACTCAATAATTAGTAGGAAATTAATTTATTCAAAGTCACGCCTGAATCAATTAACTAACTACCTACTGTAGACTACAGACAATGGATCTAGGATTACGCGAAGTTAGCCTCGACCGAAGTCGGTCTCATTCTTTCGTTCATAGCGCGTTCGTTCTTTCGTTACGAATCTTCGGAGTATATGAGTACCAGTGAGATAAACGTTATATCTTGTACTAACTGGAATCCCCACGACTTCGCCCGTGCGTTTTTACGAGAAACCATCGAGTTTATATTATAGTATTATTATTAGTTTTTACCCCTTTTTTCTTTTAATACTGAAACATGTTTGCATTTATTTTGCATTATAACCCTTACAAAGGAGTAAAATGGGGTGTCAAAGTTTGAATGGGAACTTTTTAACGGGTGGTGTGATTTCTTAGAAACTTGGTTTGGATGCTTATTTTGAAAAATCCTGAAACACGTGTCCATTCATTACCATTTAAATTATTCAAATCAAGTTCCAAACAAATCGCACCACGCATTTAAAAAGTTTCATACATTAGTTTTCACCCCTTTTCACTCTTAGGGGTAGAATTTCAAAAAACCCCGCCTTAGTGGGTGGGTTTGCTATAAAAAGAAGCTACTTTTAAAATTTCAGCTTTCTAGCTTCAGCGGTTTCGGCTCGGCGATGATGAATCAGTCAGTCAGTCAGTCAGGTTAAGCTCTTTTATAAGTATAGATAACCAACAACTGTTTGCAACTTTGAGCAAGTTTGAGATAAGCATACTCAACAATGCATGATCGCCCTGCCCACTCTACCCTAAGATTCCCTAATTTAGAAAACTCGACATAAGATTCCGGGTTGATAGCGACGTGGCATTTTCATTGTGTGCCAATTAAACCTATTTTAGGAATCAATTTCGTATCATTCCAATTTCACATCTAGTTATGGAATATTTTTTGAGGGACAGGACTTCTTCTGGTCGTCTTCTCGGCAAACCGATTTCGATATATCGGCACGATAAAATTGTTGAAATGCTCGTCAATTCAGTCGAATTGACATTTGTTTCGTTGTCAAATTCAAATTGTCGTATCGTCTGTTTTGAAGGACATCGATTGTCAAAAGTAATGTCGATCATTTGATAGTTTTATATGAGTCGACGAAACGATGTAACTAAGAGTAGGGTAGTTTTACACGATCATTGTCCCGATATATCGTTATCGTTTTCAATAGTAGGGTCTCCGAATAGTCAGATAATACCAACAATTTCCATAGACTCCTGGCTGTCTTGTGAATCTCGTCTGTCCCAGGCCATTGTTAAATCTGTGCCGGTAGCGTTCAGGAATGTAGCTGCTTTGTCTTGTTGTATCTCATTCCTTAATGCTTCCCTCTGCTCCTCTGGTTCATTGTTCAATAATTTAGACATGATTTCCTGTAAGACATTTAAATATTACTTTCAGGATTGTCCTTTTAAACAACAAAATATTACCCAGATCTCCCTTTCTTGGCTGACACAGACTTCGGCAAATGACTAAGTTCTGGTAAAGCATGATAACTGATGTTATGAGTAGGTCGAGACGGTTTCAATAATGAAACGAACCTTAAATGATGGTTTGAGTCATGTCTAGTATTATTATTGTGCGAATGACAAAACATGACCAAAACCACAATTTATTGAAACAGATTATTCTAGGTACCACTAGATACTTACTAGTGCGAGATATCTGTGTTCTAATCTCGATGTTGTTGATAATATAAGAATCCACTTGACGAATTTCCGATGTCGCCTATCAGGGAGAAAACTCATTAAGCCCACTATTAAATTCGCGCGACCACAACGCGCATCGGACCGCTCCTAAAAATTTAAAACATGTGTTATTTCATTCAAAGGTTAGTAGACAGAACTGGACTCTCACAGGGTCTTTTGACTGAAGATTTCGATAGAATAACCGCGCCTAACTATCTCCGACTGGCGAGGCATATTATGTCATCTAAAATAACCGCGCCTAACTACCTCCGAGTGGCGAGGCATATTATGTCATCTAAAATAACCGCGCCTAACTACCTCCGAGTGGCGAGGCATATTATGTCATCTAAAATAACCGCGCCTAACTACCTCCGAGTGGCGAGGCATATTATGAGTCTAAACCTTTTTGTTACTGTGGCACACAGATACATGACATATTCTCTGTATTTTTCACTTTTGTTTATTTTGCAATATATTTTTCACTTTGTATTGATTGTGTGTGCTTGAGTAACAAATAAATGTGTTTTCAACACACTTGCTCATAAAGTGGCTCTATGGTCACCGCAATTAGGCACAGAATGACACCCATAATCAAACTGTGACTTTTTCATTGCTATAACTAACTAGTGAGTTATAGTTTTTTTTTTTAATTTTATTGTTTGAGGTGCTTTGTTCTTAAAAAAGTTTTTATTCAAAAAAAGATCGTGTTTAATAGAACAAATAAATTAATGTTCCTATTGCTTGCTCATTTCATGCAACTTCTTATTTAAATAGATAATTTTAACTCGTACGTGTTTAATAAATAAAACTTTCACTTATATATAAATTTTGTTTTCTCTGTAATTTATTACAGAGTTTTCTTTTAAGAAAACTTTAAATTCCCCATTTTCTATCATTTTTCAAAACTCGTTTCCACTGTTGAAATTATAGTTATTTATTAATTAAAATGTCTACAAGTACTAGTTACGAAGAAAATGATTTATGTTGTACACCGCCCGATATAAGATGTGAAGCCCTTAACGTTATGGAAAGTTTACTACCTGAAAACTCCAAGGAAAAATATCTATTAGCGTACCAAAATTTCATAAAATGGCAAAACAGCAAGAATACGCAGTCTTTTTCAGAAAATGTGTTCATGGCGTACTTTAAAGAATTATCTTCTAAGTACAAACCTAGCTCTTTGTGGTGTTTATACTCAATGTTAAAAAGTACAGTCCGAACAAAGAATGGAGTGGACTTAAAAACATACTCTAATTTGTCAGCTTATCTAAAGAGACTATCCGATGGATTTAGAAGCAAGAAATCAAAGGTTTTATCGTCTGACGATATTGAAAAACTTATAAAAGATGCTCCAGATAACCAATATCTGGCTACTAAGGTTAGTTAAATTAATTTTAAATATCTACGCGACTTCAGCCTGTGTTGTGTGTTGAACTTAATTATTGTTTCTTTTTTTTCAGGTTGCTTTAATATTTGGTGTAACTGGTGCCTGTAGGATACAATAATTAACAAATATAACCGTAAAAAACAGAGAGAACCATGGCCAGATGCTTTTAGTGAAGATACCTATCACGAAAAATAAAATACCGAGGTCATTCACCATACACGGTCCATTCTATTAAATTGTTAAGAAGTATGAAAGTTTGCGGTCACCAAAAGCAAAAACTGACCGTTTCTTTCTAAATTACCAGAACGATAAATGTACCTGTCAGCCTATAGGTATAAACAAATTTGGTTCTATGCCTAAAGAAATCGCTAAGTTTTTAGGTTTAGCAGATGCTGAGAGCTACACTGGACATAGTTTCAGAAGAACTTCAGCTACATTGCTGGCTAATTCAGGAGCTCATATAATGACTTTGAAGCGTCATGGTGGGTGGCGATCTAGCAATGTAGCAGAATCATACGTAGAAGATTCCATACAAAACAAGAAGGAAATTTGTGCAAAAATCACAAAAAGAATTAAACTTGATTCTGAGGGCTTCCTACTAACGAAACACCAAGTACATCCAATGATTGGATTTCACCTACCTACACGAATAATGAGCCATCTCAAATTACAATAGAACATGAAAGTATTTCAATAAATAATCTATCTGACGATAGATTATTTATTGAAATACTTTCGCTAAGCCATCAAAAACAGTTAATTATAATTTTACTAACTGCACATTTACTAATTGTTTCTCTAAATAAACTTTGTATCTACTAAATAAAATGAGTTTTTATTGTTATTTTATTCACAAGTGTGTTGAAAAACGTCGTATGATACACGTGTGTATTGATGATTACCGTCCTCGGCTCTCTTAAGACCCTCACCTAACGGCTCGGGTCTCAATGGCGCCTCAGCGGTAATCACCAACATTACACACTAGTACCATAATGTACCATTATGTTTATGATTTAGTCAAAATTGTCCACTTAAAAGCTTTATATTTTAAAACGAGTATCTAAACCCGTTCAAGAAATCTCATTCACATCTTTGAAAAGATTCTTTTAACGATATGTCGCTTGATGGGGTTGTAAAATTTAAAAAATAAATCATCTATACTTTACATGTAGAGGAAACTCACTAAAAACCATTTATTCAAAGATTTAATTTAATATCTTTGAAGAGGGGACAGTAATTTGTATAACCGTGCAAAATTTTATCGCAATAAGACATTAGTCTTAATAAGATAAGAATATTAAATTACGCAATATAGCACGCAGATTACTCAAGCACGTCGTGCTGGAGTAATACGGAGGACGACGACACTGACCTCGATAGAAAATGGCCAATTCAAAGCATAATATATATACATACATAGACGAATATCTGTTTCAAAAAACTGCTTAAACAACAGTAATACTATTATGTGTGGATATTCAAACTTACCAATAACTCAGTACTATAACATATATGCTCAAGCATAAATATGAAAGATTTAACAGATGCTTTGTAGAATTTACTCAGAATGACTCCCGCGTATGCTACGTATGATGCTCTCACAAAATCCTGAAAAAGAATAAATGGATAAATAAATGAGCTTTATTGTTCCCAAAGAGAACACAAAAATGTTATCTACACTAATAGACATATAAGCCGAGGCAGATCGCTAATTAGCAATAAAGTTATACAATGGCCTTATCGCTAAAAGTGATCTCTACCAGAGCACCTTTGGATGGAGAAAACAGACAAAAAGACAGTGTAAAAAAAGTTGCTAGTATATCTACTAAACTAATAAATACAAAATATGATAATAATAACAAAGCCTATAAATAAATCATAAAAGAATTTACAAAAAACATATACAGTGGTGGTCATATAATTAAGAACGCTGATATAAAAGGAAGATTTTTTCAAACTAAGACGCAAGACTAATTGCATGCAATTTTTTTTATTTCTCTCGGTATCGTAAAACTTTTCCATAATACCACTGTATTCATTGATACACATGATCTTAAAATAAATAGACAAACTTTTTACACTACTTCTAAACATGTATTCCTATTTACTGGCTGGTCACGTAATTAAGGACGCTAAATAGTTTATACCTTTATTCAAATTTAAATAGAGAACACTCAGTCGATTTGTTACTGTTTGTATAATTTTGGCGCCATTTAGTACTGTAAAGTAAAAGATTAAAAGTGATTGCTTCTTATGAAAAAACTATGGGAAAAAATAAAAGTTGTGATAAATCTACACGGGAAGTAATAATAAAACTTCGCCGGAAGAATTGGTCTTATAAAAAGATAGCCGACCATCTGCAATGTTCAAAAACGATGGTTTTCCACGCTGTAAAGCATTTTGCTATGTATCAAACTACTTCGAATGTTCCACGTGTACCTAAACAGAGAAAAACAACTCCTCGAGATGACCGAAACATCGTTCGTATTGCAAAACAAAATCCTTTTAAAGGGTCCGATGAGCTGAGAATATAATATTTTGGTGAAAACAACCCTTCAGCAATCTCAGCACGCACTATTCGAAGACGTTTGGTAGAAAAAAAATTGCACGATAGGATAGCAAGAAAGGTACCCATGTTGAAAATTTAACACACAGACAAGCCCGGCTTGCATTTGCGAGAATGTATGAAAAATGTACTTTTTCTGACGAAACGAAAATAAACAGAGTATGTTCTGATGGAAAACGATATGTACGACGTCCCCCGAATACAGCATTCGACCCTAAGTATACGAAAGTTACATTAAAGCAAGGTGGAAGGTGGAAATGTGAAAATTTAGGGGTGCTTTTCTGGACATGGTGTTGGACCTGTAAAGTTGATAGAAGGTAACATGGATCAGTTCCAATACAAAAATATACTGGAAGAAACAATGTTACCTTATGCTGAAGACGTTCTACCGGTTATTTGGACATTCCAGCATGACAATGATCCAAAGCACATTGCACGCACCGTAAAAGAATTTCTTACAGCGCTATCAGTTTCTGTCTTAGACTGGCCAGCTAACAGCCCAGATCTAAACCCATTAGAGAATCTGTGGTTCGAAGTAAAGAAAAATGTTTCAAATACACAGTTTGGGAATTTAAGAGAGCTGTACGACGTTTTTTTTGAAGAATGGAACTTTATTTCTCTTGCAAAATGTCAAAAATTAATAGAGTCAATGCCTCGCCCTGTAAAGCAGTAATTAAACGCCGTGGATATGCTATTAAATATTAATTTTAGTTAAAAATATTTTAAATTGATATTTAAATTTTCTGCGGTACATATTATGTGATTTTTTAGATGTAAGTGTCATACAAAACAATTCCCGAGCAGTTTAATAAATCGTTCTTAATTATTTGTCCAGCTTCAGTACTATTTGAATGTGTTACTTTGGTAAAATAAAAAGTTTGCGATTTTATTCTTTATTCCTAAGCCACGTTGCTCTATTAAGGATACACAAGTCAGCGGCACAAACTCGTTAGTAAGCGCAGCTAAAATGCATGCTATTTCACCTAGCTTAGTGTGAGAAAAGGATAGACCATTGTGCACCAGGGATAAAGATGAGCAGTAAGGAAATAGCGTGATTATAATTTCGAGTCATATGATCAGATTAATCTATGATTTCTAAATAAAACAATTGCGTAAAAATAATGAATAGACCTTTGACTCAAGGGTTCTCATGAAAAAACTACTGAATGTATTTATAAAAAAAAAAGTTATTTGAGCTCATGAATAAATAATCTATGCTTGTATCGGAATATTTTTTTAGTTTGCGTACTCCGTTTGTTATTTATTCACACCTAAAGTTGCGCTAAAATCAGTGATGAAAAATTATTTTTTTTGAGACTTGTATCTTTCAAACCTATATTATTTTTACAAGCCTGTATTGATACAAGCATAGATTATGACAAGACAAATTTATATCACTTTTAGTTTTGGTTGTTCATCATCAGACGGTGGTGTGATCACCCTTCGACGTTTGTATGGAAAGATAATCGACTTGTTCACTCTTGTGGCTATTTTATAACATAACTAGTTGCTTCTCAGAAGGTACCTACACATATCTGTGTATGACACGATTTAAATAAAAAACATCTATAACTTCAAATCGTTCTTAATTATATGACCGTTGTGGTCATATAATTAAGAACGATTTGTATACCTACTTACCAACAAACAACTTTGTACAGTGATTAGTATAGTACAACTTTGAACAACTTTGTACCTACAACCAGGCTCAACTCCCGATATATCGTTTCATTTCAAAGTCAAAGTCAAAGTCAAGTCAAAAGATACTTTATTCAATACAATCACAAGGATGACTTTGAAACGTCTTACATACTACTCTGTAATATCATTGATACTAGGTGAATTTAGGTGCCAATTCGTCCTAACCCAAGCCCGAGAAGAACTGGCAAGAAACTCGTCCTGGTCCTAGCGCTTTTTTACATGATCCATCTTAAAACTACCTACTATCGATCGATTATCGATTTCGTGACAATAATCGTGCAAAACCTACTCATTGCTTCATAGTTTCAACTAGTTTTGAACGATGGAATGACCATTACTTTTGACAATCGATGTCACAATCCTCCACATAGGCCAGAGGATAATTTGAATTTGAAAATGGATTCTTCTGAAATGGTTTGTCATTTCATGAAGTAACATAGCTCTGCTAATTTAATATTTTTTACTCGTTTTATTGCATGTTCTATTCAGCAATCTTGGCGGAATTTTAATGAACAAATTGTGACTATGGGACGGGTATGGACAATAGAATTGACAATTGACCATCACCATTGACCACTAAGACTTAAACAAACAAATTGACTATAAACAAAAATAAAAACTTGACACTGGAAAAATTTACATTATTATGTCAAATGCCATAAACAAAGAAGAAGAAGAAGAAGAATTTGAATACAACTGTATTCGAAGAACATTTCAACGACGTTCGGTTCTGATATATATAAATAGTTTTCCTGAACTTGCCTTAGTACACCGAAGATTGGTTGCACTAAGTTGGTTGGGTGGAGCAAGCACAATATTTCACTTAGCATGTAAAAGGAATCAGTGATCCTGGTGATGTTTAATGTTTTTTTATTCATTTGCTCAAAAAGTGGTAAATACAACTAATTTATGGCTCAATTACACTGTTACAGCTGAAATTTATATTAAGATGAAACTTGGTATATTAGATGGAGTCTGTACCTTGAAATAGCACAAAAAGTACTCTTTATGTTGGTACCACATGTGTGAAAACGCTGGCATAATCTAGTGATAAATAAGGTTATGTGTAACCTTAGACCAAGGTAAATATATAGACGCCTCGCCGCTATCAACCAAAGTGAAACCACCATTTTATGTATGTGCGCATTTCGAAGGGTTGCCATTTGTTAAATGGTTACTTAACCTATAATTAAGTAAATTTAGAAAAAATAAGAATAAATTTATAAATATAGGTAAATTTGTATGAATGTGTAAAATATTGTGGTGGTTAATTCATAAAGAAATCAATTAGTACTACTACCTACTACTAACCGTGTATTTTTTTGTAACTTTCACGATCAGGGTTCATTATTGCTTTAGTAGTTAACGGGTATTTATCGCATATTACCGCGTATTATAATTTAACCCTAACATTTCGGTTATGTATGTTTATTTCATCGCCATTTATCGCTATTTAGAGTTGTTTATTTTAAAACTGCTTATCCGATAACGGATATTCGCTTTTGATCACACGATAATGTCCACGACTAGTTATGTACAAGTCATCGTATTCAAAATGATTTTAACAAACCACGCTTGTTTACGCCCGATGGTAGCCATTGTGGAGTAATTCAACTATTTCATAGAGCAGTAATCTATTTTTTTTTGTTTATTTTTTTGTATCATATCATTATAAATATTATACATTATTTATATCAGAATAAAATTACATTAATGAAATAAAAAAAAACATAGTATTGTTGCGCCCGCTACATAGCTCCATCTGTTGGCAGGCGGACGCATTAAATATTCACCTACAACGCCATCTGGTATCGAGTAGATGCTCTACAAAGACGCGTATCGAATGCATAAGAGCGAACGAGATAGCTATATATCTCTATTACAAGCGAACATTTTAGCGCGTTCCGGTTTGTTCTCGAACGTTCGAGTAGTGTCGCGGTTTCGCGCTTTATCAGTACCCGGCTCGTAACAAATTGTTGTCAGAAGCGAAGATAAAAAAATGCCGGTTTTACCGTAGAAAGACACGGACGGTATCCGGACGAGTCAGCGTCAACAAAAAATGGATTGCGAACCTGCGGTTTGCAGGTTCTCCATCACAAGAATCTCGACAGGTTCTTCAGCCAACGACGGAGTCATCTGGTGAGTTGTCAGGAGTCCCATCATCAACTGTGGCTCAGGCTCCTGCTGCAGGGGACCTTGCTGCTTTAATGGCGATGCTTCAGGAACAGGCTCGCCGGCAAGAGGAACAGGCGGTCGTCAAAAAGTACAGGCTCGTCGACAGGAGGAACAGGCTCGCCAGCAACAGGAGGAACAGGTTCAAGAAGAAGAGGCTCGCCGGCAGGAAGAACAGAAACGTTGGCAGGAGAAGCTGGTTCGCCGGCAAGAAGAACAGGCTCGTCGTTAGGAGAAACAGGCTCGCCAGCAACGGGAAGAAGAGGCTCTTCCTGCTCTTCCTGCCGGTAAGCAGGAAGAGCAGGCTCGTCGGCAGGAGGAACAGACTCAGGATGTTAAGGAGCAAATCCAGCACCATGACAGCCAGATCTCTGAAGCAGACCATTTGCAAGTGTAAAAAAAGCTTTGGATCTGCTGAAATCTGAAGAAAGAGATATTGCTCCTGTGGTCTCTTCATCATCAGCGCGAGGATTTAAGGTGCCACCATTTGATGGAGGTTCTTCGTGGTCCGCCAATAAATTTGAGTTCGAAGCTATCCTTAAACGCAAACGGATGGACGAAGTCGCAGGCTATGACTGCACTAACATTAGCCTTACGTGACCAAGCACTCACTGTTTTGGAGGCCCTGGGAAGTAACGGTCAGTTATGAGCAATTGCTAGATGCACTAGAATCTCGATATGGTGACGCACATCTAGAACATGTTTTCTGCGCTCAATTAAAGGACAGGACTCAGCTCAATTCGGTGAACCTGCAGCAGTGGAACCTGGAAATAGAAAAGCTGGTTCGCAAGGCTTTCCGATCTTCACCGGCACTGATCGATGGGAACTTGGTTCAGGCATTCGTCGATGGCATACGTAATTTGGAAGTCAGAGCTACTGTGAGACTTTGCCACCACGAGTCTTTAAAGAACGCCTTGGCCCATGCTTTGGAGGTAGAAGCTGTACGTATGGTACGGACTCGAGCACATCGCATCAGAGAAGTGGTGGAGTCTAACCGTGAAGTTTGTACAAAATTCAGTCCGAAATGTTATGGGTGTGGAAAAAAGGGTCATCTGAGGACCAGTTATCCGAAACGGAACAAAGAGAGTAACGACAGACCTCACGAAGGACAGGTGGTGAGTACTTCCACTCCCCAGCAGCAGGAAAACGCCAAGACCGCGTGGAGGGTTCAGGCTGATATTGATAAAGCACCAAGAGTTTCGATCTCACAAGACCACGATGGGAACAGCCTAATCGTCAAAGGACAAATTAATGGGACGACCTGTAAAATGACTTTGGATACTGGTGCTATTCGAACAGTAGTGAGTTCTCAACTTGCAAATCGCTTTCTTTGGGACTTTTCCCGAAAATGTAACAGAGTTCACCTCGTGATAGCAATCGGCCAGCATATATCCGTCCAAGGCAACCAGCAGGTGGAGATAGAATTAGGGGAGACAACTTACCATCATAACGTCATTATTGCCAACATAGTTAATGAATGCATTCTGGGTTTGACATTTCATGAGAGAACACCACGCGTAAATCGACGTAAATCAAGGGATTCTAAAATGTGGCACGGAAGGGGGATCATCAGGAAATGTCTACTGCCTAAAAGAAATTTTGCTTCCTCCAAGGTCGGAAACCATGGTACCAGTACGCCTATTAAAAACACCAGAGAAAAAACGATGTGTATTGATAGAACGGTTAGACAATGACCTACCATGGATTATGGCACGGACTCTAGTAAAGGCAACCACCATCTCAGCAGTGCGAATACTGAACCCGAGTACTGAGGAACATCTCATTAAGAAGAGAATGTTAATGGGCAATTGTGAAGAAGTAACCGGGGTGCGAAGATGTCAAGAATTATCCAGTTGCTAATTAGAATTAGAAGTCAATTACAATGTTTCATCATTGCTGAAAGATTGACGACCAAGGATTGACGACACATTGGACACATTGAAAGGGATGAAGTGGTTCGCAACCCTAGACTTAAAAAGCGGCTACTGTCAGGTTGAAATAGACTCGAAAGAAAAGGAGAAAACGGCGTTTTCTACGGGAAAAGGTCTGTGGCAATTTAATGTAATGATGCCGTTCGGGTTTTGCAATGCCCTTGCAACTCCTGAAAAGTTGATGGAAATGGTACTAGCTGGATTAATTGGAGACGCCTGCCTATGGTATTGTTGCATTGACGACCTCTGTGGCGCAATGGGCTTAGGTCCGGCTGAGACGCAAAAGGTTGCGGATTCGATTCCCGCCACCTGTCTGGGTGTTTCTATGTATAATATGTATGTATTTACAAAAAAAAGTATATAAGTAGTATATCAGTCATGTCCAGTATTATTATTATTAAGTATTATTATTATTGTTATAGTGGGGTGTACGTTTGAAGACCAGCTTCAGAATCTGGAAAGATTACTTGACAAAATTCGTGCAGCCAATCTTAAATTAAGTCCGAAGAAGTGCTCATTTTTCAGACGACATGTAAGCTCTTTGGGGCACGTTATTTCAGAAGATGGTGTGCTACCTGATCCAGAGAAAATCGTCGCCGTTAAGAATTGGCCGATCCCAAAGGATATGACACAAGCCCGAGCGTTTCTAGGATTATGTTCTTATTACCGACGGTTTGTAAGAAACTTCGCTGATGTTGCTAAGCCCTTGTATAAACTCACCGAGGAGAAACGACTGTTCAGCTGGGACGAAGAATGTGATATTGCCTTTTAAGAATTCAAGCGGCGTCTGTGTGATACACCTATTCTTGGTTTCCCTGACACCAAGAACAAGTTCATCGTAGACACAGACGCAAGTAATACTGGTATTGGAGGCGTATTATCCAAACCGGAAAGAAACTACTGTGTCCCAAGAAGGGAACTACTAGCAGTAGTATCGATACGATACGATACGAAAAAACTTTGCAGCATTTTGGTAAATATCTGCTGGGACGCAAATTTCATCTACGCACGGCCCATGCTGCATTGAAATGGCTGCAACAGATCAAAAATCCTGAAGGACAAGTGGCAAGGTGGATTGAACAGCTACAGGAGTTTCACTATGAAACTGAGCATCGCAGTGGAAAATCTCACGGTAATGCAAATGCATTATGCATTGTCAAGAAGACCTTGTCCAGAACCCGTCCGAATGTTGAGCACGGATATAAGAGATGGAAGGAAACCCTGAAGAAAGCGCAGACAGATGACTCAGATATTAAGGCAATCATCGAATGGATAAGGACTAGAACTTCTAAACCTGTATGGATTGATGTGGCTGGAATGAGCACAACAACAAAAATCTACTGGGCACAATGGGACACGATGGTTATCCACGATGGAGTATTGTGCCGTAAATGAGAAAATGCTCGCGGAGAACACTGTCACTGCAAATGTTTGTTCCAAATACTAAAGTATCTGAAGTGCTTAAACTCTACCATGAAGGATGCTCCGGGGGGCAGCGATTTTACTGGATCCATTGCAGAGATGATGTGGGAGACTGGTGCCGAAAATGCACGAGTTGCGCAGCAGTGAGAGGACCCCATACACGCAGCAGAGGTGCATTAAAGATTTATAACGTGGGAGCGCCATGGGAGCGGATAGCGTTGTACATTGCAGGACCATTTCCTGTTACAGAAATTGGAAACAAGTACTTCATGGTTGTTATAGATTATTTCACAAAGTGGCCGGAGGTCTTTGCAATCCCAAACCAAGAAGCGTGGACAGTAGCTGATAAGTAAGTTCATGAGGTCTTTTGTCGTTTTGGAGTACCCTTGGAAATTCACAGCGATCAAGGGAGGAATTTCGAGTCCCAAATATTTTAGGAAACATGTCGAGTGATGGGTACATATAAGACAAGAACCACCTCTTATCGACCACAATCCGTTCGCATAGTTGAAAGGTTCAATCAAACATTGGAAAGATATCTAGCAAAAGTAGTGGGGAACAAGTAGACCGATTGGGATAAGCATATTCAACCGTTGTTGAACAAGTAGACCGATTGGGATAAGCTTATTCAACCGTTGTATTCAAAGTGTCACTCCAGCTTTGGCGAACTTTGGACGAGAACTACGTTTTCCAGCATACCTTATAACAGGCATTCCTCCCAAGTCTCCGCGAAATATAACAGAGTACGCTAGTGACCTTCGCAACAAATTGAACGATGTACACGAACACGTTTGCCAATCCAGCCAACAAATGTCTGAAAAAATTAAGACTCGATATGACCGAAAATTAAACCACTTGAACTTTAGTGAAGGATCACTGGTGTGGTTACATAACCCTGTACGCAGTAAAAGAAAGTGTCCTAAACTACAGGCGAAATGGGGCGGGACGAGCATGTTTTAGGAGGGGATAGTGTTGCGCCCGCTACATAGCTCTATCTGTTCGGCAGGCGGACGCATAATAGCTCTATCTGTTGGCAGGCAGACGCATAAAATATTCACCTACAACGCCATCTGGTATCGAGTAGATGCTCTACAAAGACGCGTATTGAATGCATAAGAGCGAACGAGATAAATATATATCTCTCGTGTCGTGTGTGGTAACTTTGAAATTAAAGATATTATTTGGTAAAATCGACTGGTTTCATAATTTATAAGTACCCGGCTCGTAACAGTATCATAGACAAAGGGAAATTTTAAAATATATTCTGGCAACCATCGCGTTTTATGCCAAGTGTGCTCGATGAGGTTTTGTGTTCCAAATAACCCGCCCTGGCTTCGCACGGGTGCAATGCTGATACTAAATATACTATAGAATGTCTAATGTGATTAGAATCCTCTAAAATTATCAGTGTTTCTCTACTATATTATACTTGTATTATACATATAAACCTTCCTCTTGAATCACTTTATCTATTAAAAAAACCGTATCAAAATCCGTTGCGCAGTTTTAAAGATCTAAGCATACATAGGGACAGACAGACAGGGGAAAGCGACTTTATTTTATACTATGTGATAAAAGATCTTATTTGAAGTAGGTACTTACATGTGAAAAGTGATATCGTGGCACTTTTTTTTAGTTTATACCGAATTTTTCACTGCACAGGGAGACAGTGTTTTTTTTTTTGCTAAGATGTTTACTGTATGGCGATGTGATGTCACGGTTTCGGTGTGAGTTTGCGTGCGTTCCTGTATTTACATAATGAAGGCATAAAGCTTCACTATGGTTGATAGCGGTGAGGCGTCTATATATTTACCTCGGTCTGAGTGTATAACATAAATTGTTGCACCTGAATTAAACACATCAACTGATGAGCTAAATTGATGTGTTTAGTTCAATTAATTCTGTATTTCTTTACTTACAGTACCTTGGAGTCTAAAGAAGTGGCTATAAATTTAGGCACCATACATTTGAACAGTATTTCAATAGCCTTGCTGTTAGGCTGTTCTTCATAGTTGCATATCATACAGTATACCAGCCGATAGATCAGATCAGACACGCTTGACAACAAAATCTTATCTGAAAACAAAATCATGATATTGTTTTTATCCAGGCAAAGAAGAAAAGTTGCTGTAGAAGGAAACTTTATACTATAATGGTCACGGTCAGTATTGCAATAGTTATAACGAGTTACTGCAACTCTTTTTCGTTTGAGGTTGAGGTAAATTAATTCAATTCTTGGGTTATGGCTTTTGTGGCTTGCTGTTACAATTATGCCAGTAATGTTTTGAGGTACTTAATAAATTATTTGGGGATTAAAGAGAATATGGTTAGTTTCAGAAAATTTTTAAACCATTTAGAACCATTTAGGTCATAGTTATGCAAGATGAAGTCCGACAATTTTTTTTTTACCTTTTTTTTGTTTTTGGTGATAAACCCAAAATTTTACAGTTAATACTCAGTTTTATTAATAAACGTTTTTTTTCTTATTAATGTAATGTTTAAGCAATCTAATAAAACAGGGTCTTAGCATCATCAAATGTTATCAGACAATTTTTGTACAATTAACTTTGAAATTTTGGGTTTATCACCACAAAAAATAAACGGTAAGAAAAAAAACTTAGTCAGACTTCGTCTAACATAATTATGGCCTAAATGGTTCTAAATAGGGTAGACTACAATTCCCTTACAGCTTTGTACCCATCTTCCACCCTGTATGATCAAGGTTAATAAGAAGGTAAATATATAAATAAGTAGTATAAGGTATAAATAACTATGGTCTCTAAATAAGGTGAATTATATCGCACCCCTAGAACAAGACAGCGCTAAGTCGAAAAACTACTTTTTTCAGAATCGACGAAAAACCGTTATCTGATTTTGTATCGAAGATATTGCCAAATTTGTGAATGTTTCATGTAACGTATCCAAAGTGAATCAATATGATATTGTTTATTTTACTTAATAAACGAGCAAGCGATAATTAAATACATTTTTCGTTTTAACTCTCTATTATTTAATTATCTCATGACTTAAAAATTAACTATTTTTAGATACGTCCTTTTTGTTGAATGATTCTGAAATAGTGCCCTATTATTTTACCATCTAATGGTTAAGTGCAAATATACAATAAAGACCTATTTGATTTGTTTTCAGGAATTTTCATGTGGTTAGTAACATAAAAGACGAAAAAACTACAAAACTCAGCACTTTTATTAAAGCTTGTTTATCAAAATCAACATCATCATCCAAAAACCGTAGTGTGGTTTTGGAAATAGCGATTATTACAACATGAAACAACACAGGCAGATACGAAATAAATAAAAACAACCTAGAAAAGTAAAACAGAGTTAACAAAATTATTAAAGGAACCACTAAGTTTCACCACGCGATAAGTAGTTACTACATAATACTGACTGTGTACAATGTACCTACGAGTAATACTATTAGGTAAAAAAATGCTTTACTATCTGTACTATCTTGGTAATCTACGATAATCTTTTGTTTCTATTTAAATGTTAACTTAAACAATAAAATATTAATTGACTTAAATCTCACAGAATCAACATGTACCTTTTAATAAGAAATCAATACAAAAATCAAGATACAACGTCTTTAAATCTTTTTTCTAAAATGAAACTTCGTTATAACTTTTTATTCAGTTCTGTACCATCTTTTCTTAAAATCAGTGTTTTGGTAAGTTACCAAAACACGAATTTTAGGTTACAGAATAGATTTAGATACGAGATTTAGAATTTTAGATACAGAAACATACGCCTTATATATATTCCGCAATCGCTTAGCAATGTTTCAGGCCACTAAGATTTCGTTTCTTTTTTCAGTGGCACTGGCAACAGAAGATTGTGTCAGTGCAGCAGAGGGTTGTGTTAGAGTGGTGTTGCTGAGTGAGCTGCTGCTGCTACTGGAGCTTGATGATGACGAACTCGACTCGATGAAGAGCTCGAGCAGGAAGTAGTAGAAATTCTTCTTGCGACTTCAAGAGGTCGAGTTTTTTTATTTAGCAGGGCGAGAGAAAGTGGGATCTGTATCGCTGTATCTAAATCGCTTTTATCATTCGGACCAAGTAATGTACGACCCAGTATTTCTGTTACCTTCCTATTTTCTGACGAAACATTTTCTGATTCTGCAACGACTAATGCTTCAACCGCTGGTGATGCAATGACTGATGCCGCCACTATTATTATTATTCCTAAATAATTTGGTTTTGCGTAAGCGCAATACGGTTTGTTACGACGGCGGCCATGTTGCAACTAGACATAAATTCGTGTTCGTGGTATGAACTTATACTCATTCATTCACTAAGAGCAACGTACAGTGCCATCTCTTGAGTGTCTATGCGAATATAAATAAGCCTGTCTTGGTGGTATGCGCGTTAAAACTTTGCGGATTCAAATATGCAATAAAGTCGATTTTGAGATTTTTCAACATAATTCTGTCTTGTCCTAGGGGTGCGATATTCTAATGATGAAAAATGTGAAAAATGTTAGGTTTAGGGAAGTGGTAGGTGAGGTAAAGTAATATTACAGTTTTATCTTATTAATATATACAAATTTACTAAAAATATAGCTTATTAGGGAGAAAAAGTAAGAGAAAGTAGACATTTAAGTGATTTAGGGACATTTAAGTTAGAGAATTTCAGGGGGAATAAGTTGAAGTAAATTTTATGACCCTGTCTTATGATGACACTGAAAATCTTCTTAAGATTTCGGAATGAACACGGAATAACATCAAATGAGTTAACACATATCACTGTACCCCTTGCACACACATACCTATTACTAACTCATTTACTATTGCTATACAACTTTAAACTCACCCTCACTTTACACACACACACACACACACACACACACACACACACACACACACCCACACACACACACACACACACACACACCCACACACTCACACACACACACCCATGGAGGTGGGCATTAACAGTTAATTTAACTTCTGCATAATGTTATCATTCTTTCCATGTTTTAGTATATTCTTGTTAATGTTCCCAAATAAATACATTTTGATTTGATTTGATTTTGAGTAATATCTAAATACTTAATAATGGTGTGAAATAAAATATGACACAATAAGAAGAATACTAAATTACTTACCAATATTGTTCAGTGTTAGGGTGATTGAACCTCCAGTAACATCAACCAAGTTACTAAGAATTTCTTCAAAATTAATATCAACAGGTGTCAATTTTAACTGAAAGATAATATCTCTCAGATCTACTAAATATTCTGACAAATCTTTAAGTACATAGTTTACTTCTTCTGACAGCCGCTTATTTGATTTATTGCTATCAGCAGTCTCACACATCAATTTAGGGAATCCGAGGCAGGCAATTGAATGTGCAAATAATTGAGAATGGTAAACATTGTATGCTCTGGCACCAGGTATCAGAAGTAATCTGAAGTAAACTCGAGCAGCTAACAATGCATTGGCTCGGTGGTCTCTTTCAGTCACATTCTCAGTGCCGTGTTTAATGTAATGACCAACTACAGCCAAGAGATTGCGATAAGAAAATAGTTGTGATAGTGAGGCCCAAGACTTTTCTTCTGTATCCTCTGCTTGATCTATATTATCCAAAATGTTTTCAAAGACATTTTGTATTTCAATGGAATCTAACACAGCTTCATATTCAGGTGGAATATCCTCAAATCCAGTAAAGTCAAAGTAGAAGACAGACTCCACCCAGTCGCTCGGAAGATTGTCCAAACATAGTTTATTAATTTCTTCAAGTATATTCTCCATTTTCTTCTAAAGTTAACAATCTTTTTGTATTGATTGGACTTTACTAAAGTCCTTAGCAATGCAATACCACAATTGGAGCAAAGGACCTTCCTCGCCTCGACAAGCTATGTTATTTCAGTAATAGCTTGATTTCGACCCATTATTTCGAAATTTTGTATTGTTGTTCTAATAGTTAACTTGACTTCATGGGCGACAACGACAAGACAATATGCGTTAGCTAGCATAGCATAGCATCCTATAGTTTGTTGTGCTTGACTCTAAGCGAATTCCATAGAGTAAAAGTACTACCTACTCAGTGCTGCCAACAAAGAATTCTTGATTCCCCGCGTCAGTGCTGTCAATTCCCCGAAATTCCCCGATTCTTGTTGATTAATTAAATTACCCACAAATTCAAAAACCACGAAAGTTAAATAAAAGCTACCTACCTAAATATATTTTATATTTTTAAAGTGATAACTTCATATGGGAGAGTAAACCGCTTCTCTGTCTGGCTTTTCTTTCTCTGACGCATACGGCAGCGGTAAGCAGGCTCCTCCTCTCTCACTCTAACCCACAGCGCTAGTTAAATTAGTTTAAGTTATCACATTTGATGGGCTTCCCGAGACGCATACGTTTTATTTTTTTTTTAATTGAAAACTTCTTTTAGCGCGGTACGCATATTTTTAGATGAGGTAAAACCTCTGGATTCGCGACACCGTTACCGTCTGGGGCGAGACGCAGCCGGCTGCCGCGCTCGCCCCATTTGATTATAAACCTTAATTCACATGTTTACAGTCTACTTTTGTATGGAGAAGTTTACTGAGTTAGGTTCTTTTATATATTATCTACATTCTGAACAAAAAATATTGCATCATCTGTGTTCGTTCAGTATTTGATTGACAGTCACCATGATTACTGATTTTGAAGTGATTTATTACTAAACTCTAACGCGCCAAAATAAGTTATCACTTCTGTCGGTAATATAAAATTACTGGGAGAAGCACATAGTCTAGATTCTCTTTAGGTAATACGTAAATGAGGGTTACACCCAACATAGCTCTCTCCATAGCTCGTTACGCGACTCTGAGCTTGTGTATGAGGCCAATAGTTAGCGACCAAGTCTCAGTTCCATATGTCATCACTGGCAACACGCACTGATTAAAGACTTTCGTCTTGAGGCTCTGCGGTATCTGTGACGAGAAGATGTGCCGTAATTTCCCGAACGCTGCCCATCCGAGTTGGATTCGTCGGCTGACCTCTTTGTCGAAGTTGGACTTGCCTAGTTGAATCGTCTGACCCAAATAGACATAATGGTCTACAACTTCGATTATATCGCTCTCAAAATGTACCGGTACGGGTGCAACATGAGAATTTGACATGATTTTTGTCTTGCTCATGTTCATATTAAGACCCACTTGTTTAGAGACGATATTGAGATGGTTGAGCATTGCACCAAGGTCTTCCAGCGATTCTGCCATGATGACTATATCGTCGGCAAATCGAAGGTGAGTGATGCGTTCGCCGTTGATGTTGATACCATATCTATGCCAGTACAAGAGCTTGAAAACATCCTCCAATGCAGAAATGAACAGTTTCGGAGAAATAACATCTCTCTGTCTCACCCCTTTATGCAATGGGATTGGATTCGTGCTCTGGTTTAGGAGTCGGATAGACATGGTGGCGTTACTGTACAGACATTTTAACACTTCGATATACCGAAAGTCGATTTGGCACCGCTTGATTGACCGCAACACTGCCCAGGTTTCGACAGAATCAAAGGCTTTCTCATAGTCCACAAACGCTAAACAAAGTGGCCGGTTATACTCTTCGGTCTTCTGTATAACCTGCCGGAGCGTATGGGTGTGGTCAATGGTGCTAAAGCCTTTTCGGAACCCGGCTTGTTCGGGAGGCTGAAAGTCGTCAAACCTACGAGCGAGATGATTAGTTACTACTCTCGAAAACAGCTTATTGACATGGCTCAACAGCGAGATGGGCCTGTAATTCTTTAAGAGGGTGTTATCCCCTTTCTTAAAGAAAAGTACCACCACGCTCCTGTTCCACGCCTCTGGCGTAGTTCCCTCGAGGATGACGGAGTTGAACAGTTTCTGGAGGACCTTAAGTACATTGTTCCACCCGCTCTCAGAAGCTCTGTCGTTATTCCGTCTTCCCCCGGTGCCTTGTTGTTCTTAAGCTGCTTGAGAGCCGTTCGGATCTCGTATAGGCTGACTTCCGGAATGTCTTCAGTATAGTGTCGGGTTAGGCGGGCTCTTGCATCGCTAGTCGTGCTTGTAGCAGGACTTTGCGATAAAGTGTACAGTTGTTCATAGAACTTCTCGAGCTATCGTAAAACCTCTGGCTTTGAGGAAACGACCCTGCCACTGTCGGTCTTCAGCTTCGTCAACAGGCTTTGCCCAATAGACAGATCTCTCGCGAACACTTTGGAGCCTTGGTTGCGCTGTATTGCGTTCTTTATATTAGAAGTATTATACAGACGCAAATCGCGTCGCATAGTCTTAGAGATCTGTTTATTTAGCGTACCTACTGTATTTCAACATGTCACTAAAGACTGCAGTTTCATTTCGCTACGTTCTGTTATGACTTTTAGAGTTTGCTCAGAGAGTTTTTGGGTTCTACCTTTGCGCTGAGTCTTACAGAACTTTGACCCACGGCATGGACAATTTCCACCAGCCCGTCATTTATTTCTTCAACGGATTCGCATTCGGCGAAGCATTGGAAGCGATTTTGAAGTTCCAATTGAAAACTCTCGGGGTTTTGGATTTGGGCAGCACTTGGGCGAAGAGTAGATTTCATCAGACGGGACCTTTCTAGCTTTACGTTAAGATTTAATGAGCCTCTAACCATTCGGTAATCACTGCCGGTTTTGACCCTGTTGATCACTGAGACATCATTAAATATTTGCTTTTTTGTTGTCCTGATGAAATCTATCTCGCGTTTGTGTCCACCGGGGAGAAGCCACGTCCATTTCCTGAACGACCGCTTCTTGAAAAAGGAGTTCATCATAAAGAGTCCCTCTTTTTCCATGAAGTCGGCCAATCGCTGACCCCGTTGGTTCCAAATCTCCAAGTCCAAATCCAAATTGCCCCACTCTCAATTCATCACCGTTCCTCATACCTAGCCGCACGTTGAAGTCCCCCATTACAACCGTAAAGTGTGTTTTCGAGGCTTGCATGACATTTGAAATGTCATCATACATAGCCTCCACTTCATCGTCTGGACGTTTCGAGTGAGGTGCGTACACCTGTATGACCTTAAGCGAATACCGTTTGGTTATTCTGAGTATAAGGTATACCACCCTGCTCGACACGCTTTCGATCTTCACAATGTTGTTAACGAGGGATTTGTGAAACCTAACACCGTGCTGAGATAGTTGATCGCCCTCCCGGTAGTAGAATAAGTTACCGGAATTTAGGATTATCTTGTCCTCTCCCTCTCTTCGGACTTCTGATAACCCTATAATATCCCAGTGCAACTTATTCACTACGTTGTAAGTTGCCAGGGCCAAGGGTCGTTGGGATTGGTAGCTGGACCTCTGCCGGAGATTCTTCGCACCCCCTGTTTCGCCATTACGTGGGCACCACTTATGCCAGGAATAGCGGAACTGCCGGGAACTGGGGGCCGTCTTCTATTTGTGTACATCATTTTGGGGGTTTTGCCATAGTCACCACGCTTGGCAGGCGAATTGGTGACCGCAGATTTTGTGTTAAGTACTCGGGAGGTGCTGCTGCCCAATCCCCCGGTGTGTTCCTTAGTCGCCTTTTACGACATCCACGGGAGGAGATGGAGGAGTCCTATTCTATGCCGGAACCACCGCGCGGTCCACGGCGGACCACAAACATACACAAACATTTTAATTTTTTATTTCATCGTTCCCTGGTGGACCATTTTCGAAGTACAGATAGGGGTCAATGTGCTATTTCACTAATTGTAAGAGATATGAAGGGAATTGTGAAGTGGCACATTCTCACCCGATGGTCAGGTGAGAATGTGCCACCATTTTTTTTATTTTTCTACCAAAGTATGATTCGTTTTTTTATAGTGAACATGTAAACAAATATATAAAGAGCATAATCTGTATTATTTTCCTAAAAAATAACTTATTTTGGCATTGCTAACACTGAATAACCTTGAAATGTGGCACATAGCCACCCCATTCTACGGTAATGTATGTAATAATAAAACCGGAAAGAATTAAGGAAACATAAAGATAAGAGCGCAATGTTTGCTTTAATGTTTGCTGGCTTTATATATACATATATATGTTAGACTGGTTGGTAGACAACTCCTGCTGACCAGAAGTCGGGTGCGAGAAATACGTCCTTGTACTTGGCAGCTACCCGGAGCACATACGACTTGAAGTTGGTCTCTCTATTTGATTCTAACCGCTTCAAGCCATGCACAAGTACAGCGGGCTGCTCCCTGATCCGGCATCGGCCTCTCTCATCCACGTACCGGAGAATACTCTCCCCCGTAGTGGTCGGGTCTAACCGAGACACATAAATCGATACGGTAGGCTCCACCGTCTGCAGATTGAGCCCAGCAGATAGCGGAGCGGTACCTCGCCGATTTCGGGACGATTTCGGTCGACGTTTTTTCTCCACGATAGTGAAGCCTTCATCGTTGACCTTATGCAAGCCGCCGCTAGGCTTCTTTGGCCGTTCCTGACTCATTCGGTGCGTCTTGGCGCTGGGCGCCGGGCGTGGCGGCTGAGGATGGCGGAACACCTGCGCGTAACTCTTCTTCTGCTCGCGAGCTGGCGGCGCGGGAGCCTGGGGGGCTCGTGGAGCAGAAATCGCAGATTGCGGGGCTGACGTTCCGGGGGCCGAGGTCAGCGAAGCCGGTCGGTCATTTACCTGCGTATCGGTGTAAAGCGTCGCGTCTTTATAACTGCTGACAGGTGAAGTCCGGCATCGGATTGCACCGCGTCGCATATTTACGTTTTGCGTTGATTGCGGCGAAATAGCTGGCACTGTATTTACATTGCGCAATGCCACAATATCGAGCTTCAACTCGGATACTGTTTGCTCCGAAAGTGGATGCTGGAGACATCTGCCTTCAGCTGTGTTATCTGTTTATGGACACTCGTAACGTCCACGTGGTCCCAAGTCACCGGCGGAAGAGAGGTGAGGTCTTGACAAACAAACGTCGGGACGTCATCGGGATCGGTCTCCAGGAACACCTTGAAGATATCCTCGATGTCCTTTTTGCCACGCCCTTCTCCTTGCCTGATTATCAGGCGGATGGTGGTCGCCGCTGTATCGTGTAGTACCTTTTGGCGTCTGCGATCTGGGCTTCAGTGTAGCTGGAAGGCAGGATTTGGGTCAGACTGACCTGGTCCATAACATCCAGCTTGCATTGTATAAATGCAAGAACAGTGTCAATCACAATAGTGTCTGATCTTTTTGGACTAGCCATTTCATGTCGCGTTGACTCACGCGAATAATCTAGGTCATCATTGAGATAGCCACTACGACACTACATAAGGGTTACTATGTAAGCATACTAGGTCTTATATTAACATTGATTTATATATAAATGTTATCTAGACAAGTGGCTATTGTTAGCGTCACTCGTGTCGGTTAATTAAAAAGAGGACTTAAATTGAAACATTTAAATAAGTTTAAAAGTCTTTCAGAGAATGAATGAATCGGAATATCTATATTAAAATCACCACAAACTATTATGATTTTATTACATGCTATTTTTACAATAGGTACCTAGGTACTTCTTCCACAGTGCATTCATATAACGCAAAATCAGCATCGGGGGGACGGTAAACGCTCACAACGACATGCCGCTCCAGCTCGTCACTCGACACTTCAGTTTTTTCAATAGAAATATTTGTTGATATCTTTACGTTCTTTGCATTGTTATTTCTTACAATAATTAACGAGCCACTGCGTATGGCGCTTCTGCGTTTATAGCTGCTGGCAATATTATGATTTTCCTAATATTCAGATTGTACCATCCAGTGTTCAGTGATACCTACACATAATATCTACACTAAAAGGATTTAAAAATAATTCACACTATAATACTTTGCTGGACAGGCCTTGCATATTTTGGTTCTGAAGAAATCACTTCTGGCACACAACTCGATTAAATATCTTGGAACAAGGTTTTTAAAACAATTCACCAAAATATGCCAGTGATTTCTTCAGAACCAAGTGGCTTATCTGTTGCTACCACATTCATCACTCCTTAGTCTTAATTTAGCAAGTTGATGTTGAAGTTGAACTCTCTCTCTCTCTTTCTCTTCTTTACTTAAGTAGAAAACAAACAAAACGACGTGTATAAGGAATACAAAGACAATTTGAAACTAAAGCTAGACATGCAGCATTTTCTCTTTTGTGGTAGAGGTTGTGCGCACGTTCTATCGCCGTCTGAGAGATTTCTCAATCATTATGTCCGCTGTTTCCTAACCGCTGACAGTCTATTGCTTGTTGTGCTAACACTGGATTTGCTTTGGAAAATTAAGATTCAATCTCCGTTGTGCAAGAATAAGGTTAATTTTAGATTCAATTTTCGGTTAGAAAAGAATAAGGTTCTGCATGAACCTTATTCTTTTCTGTATGTGTCCCTCCTTGATTGTGGTTTAAGCGAAGGCACGAACACCTGAATAGATATTTATGTAGTTTATGGTACCGTTGTTAAGGTTGCCACTGGTTCCGCAGCAATCTGCGAAACGCATTAAGAATAGTATTTTTTTTGGAACGAAGTTTCTTATCGCACGGTACGGACTTGGCGGATGAGGGCTAGGCGAAAAAAAAGTGTAAGATTTTCTGTCATGCATTTCCATCACGACCCTTTCTTTTTGCTACGATTGAATGCACAGATGTAGAAGTTTATAATTAACTAGAACTCCCGCCCTGGCTGCGCACAGTTGCAATGCTGATACTAAATGTACTACAGAATGTTTTTATATACAACGTTATCTAAGAGATAGACATATACCATCGCGCGCTTTTATGTTGAATTTTTAAAGGTGTACAATACTGTAGTACACTATTTTGATCTATCTCGTAGGGTTCAGCCAGTTTACAATGTAAGCGCAAAAAATATGTTTATTTACGACATCACATTAGAAACCTCTAAAATTATCAGTGTTTCTCTACTATATTATGCATATATTATACATATTAACCTTCCTCTTGAATCACTCTATCTATAAAAAAAAACCGCATCAAAATCCGTTGCGTAGTTTTAAAGATCTAAGCATACAACGGGACAGACAGACAGCGGAAAGCGACTCTGTTTTATACTATGTAATGATTAGATGAATTGAATTGTGTACAATAAAATGTTACAATAAAATATATTCATTATGAAATTTCCTACCATACCTTCAAATCATTAGTTATTTCTGCGTTTCATTTAATTGCTCTCAGACGCTAGTAATTCATTCATTTGTATTTGTTAATCAATAATTTATAATACGTTTATCAATAATAATATACTACGATAAGAACATCGTTCCAACCGACAACGGGTGTTCCACGACCCTCACGCATTTTTTAATAAATTTATTGATTACATAAATAAACCTACTTTAATTAACACGGGTAAACCAATTACATTAATTAAAGTAAATCTAAACATTGAACTGATATATAAATAGATTATTTATATATTATTTATTTATTAGTACCTACTTATTTAAATGTCAAACCAACCAATAGTCAAAATAATTCAGTTAATAATAATACATAGCAATCAATGTCGAACCAAAACACAAATAAGAAAAAAATGCATAAAATAAGGGCCTTTAAGACTATTTAGCCAGCGCGGTTACATGATTGTGAAAACTGAGCCTGCGATCGAATGTGACTCGCAAGTCTTTTATTATGTTAGAGCTAGTAATAGCAGTATTGTTAACTTGATATAATAAATAAATAAAATAAATAATGCCGTACATTTTACACAGCATCATCTGGCCCCAAAGTAAGCAGAACTTGTGTTATGGGTACCATGACTGATATACTTACACTTATATAAACTAACTTATATACTTTTTTGTATTAAATATATACATGTTATACATAGAAACACCCAGACCCGAGACAAATACTTGCAGATCATACAAACATTGTCTTGCGGCGAGAATCGAACCCGCAACCTTCTGCGTCTCAGCAGGACACACCGGAACATATATGATAGGGTTGCGACTCGTATGTGCCGAGTATGTCAGACTGCTGACGATCGCGGAGATGGTCTTCGAGAAGCCGAAGAAGACCCGGAGCAAAGCCTATAGTGGTATGTTTCGCAAGCAGGATGTCGTTATTGACCCTAGCAAATGCCTTCCGGAAGTCAAAATAGTTCGTCTACCTGGTGCCTGCGAGTGGATACATAATCGGTGAGTGTCAATGCTGGGGAGGACAGAATTGCAATAGGACGGTACTCTTCAACAAGGTATTTATTTGAGCTTTTCGGTATTGGAGTAACCTTTGACAACTTCCATTGTGGCGGATAAACACCAGTCTTAAGTATTAAGTCCCAGGTTAAAAATGTGGCAGAAGGACTGCACAAAAATGTCTTTAACAGGGCTCACAAAACTTCCAGGTTTCAACCTGTTGCCACCAAAAATTTCATCGCACTGAGTGAGCTTCAGTATATTGATATCATTGCTGTTAGCAGAGATATCGATGACGGCCTCGGCATTCAGTTGAGGCATCGATTTTAATATTTCTATGCATATATTTCTTTGTCGTACAACCCTGGCCCGAATGTCATTGTGTTTGAGCGTAGGTATTTCGGAATCAATGAAAATCTAAACCAGCCGCAGAAACTAACATAAATTTCTTAAGACATAAAAGAAAAGAAAAATATCATTGAGAAATTATAAAAACGGTGCACAAATACTGACTAATTGCTTCTTGCTTTAGGCCTTGGTCTGCTTAACGCGGAACGCGCAGGTCAGACACGCCTTTCTGCCAATGGTTGTCACGTGATACTTTATTTATTTTATTGTAAATGTATGGGGCTAGAAATGAGCTATTTAACGTTGCCCGACTGGCTCTTCAGGGTTCGGATGTTAATAAAAGATTCACCAACACTTTAGGTGTATAATTCAGTGTTCTTCACTCGCGAAAGCGCGCCGGTAGTCTTCGTTCTCCCGCGTCCCGTGTGATGGCGCTAGTTGCCCGCGTTGGTGACGAGGAAACGGATGTGTCGTCGCCATCGCGGTATGATCTGTTCGCGGGCACAGATTCAGTCAATAAAACTGGTCGTTTAGGGTGGCGCGTTATACACTCCCCTTCCAAGTTGGGAACACGTCCCGAGTCCAACTTGGGACTTGAAATACGACAGCGTGGTCTCCCTCTACGCCTCTTAGGACTAACAGGGACCGTAAAACTCACCGGAGAAGTAAACGGTGTTAAATCCGTGCTATGATACCTCCCGATGATGTTATCTGAGAGGTCCGCTAGAACGAAAGTAGTAGGGCTAGAAATCTCTTCGACTTTATAGGGATCATCACAATCCAAACTTTCGCGTTTCGCCTTTAGACGCGTTACTTAGATCGTGCGTTCTGACCAACACTAAATGACCTACAATGTACTTAGGTTGATTTTGACGAGAAGCGTCTGCTACATCTTTACGAGTGTCCTGAGACTTTTCACACGTTCCCTGATGTCTGAGAGAGACGAAATGAAAGTTCGCAGGTAAGGTGTAACCTGCGGGACGAAATTTTCTTTGTCCAAGATACTACGCAAATCATAGTGAACATCGAATGGCGTCCGCAACTCGCGTGCAAAAGTTAAGAACGCAGGGGTCTTACCAGTTGTGGAGCACACGGCACTGTTCATCGCGAACCTGACTTGAGCCAAGTGCTTGGGCCAGTCGGTGTGAGTAGTCTTGACCAATATGGATAGCTGTAGCTTAAGGTATCTATTCTTACGCTCAATGGGGTTGGCTTCTGGGTGGTACAGTGGTATAATCTCTTGCTTAACACCCATCAAGTGCATGCATTGCTGCATAACAGTGGATACGAACTGCGTGCCGTTATCGGAAACGACCCTTCGCGGCAACCCGTATCGGAGGTTGCCGCGAAGGGTCTGGTAGCGCCTGGTAGCGGACCAAACAGGTCGATCGCTAAAACCTCTCCTCGCTGTTGAAGAACGGGAGTTTGCAGCAGCCCAGCAGGCTTTTGGTTGGATGTCTTATAAAGAAGGCATTCAACGCACTTCTTTAGATATTCAGTTACAAACCTACGCATACCAGGAAAATAGTATTGTTCCCTTAGTCGTTGAAGGGTTCTTTCAACGCCTTGATGGCCATTAGTGGGAGAATCATGCAACTCCTTCAGGATTTCATCCCTCAGGGAGTTCGGCACTACCAGCTGAGTATCTTCTGAGTTCGAGTCAGGGTCGTAACGGTAGGGAACGCCGTGAGATAGTTTTTACCCTCTTTCGTTCCATCGACCAAGGGTCAGTTCGTCAGGATCTTCCAAGTCGCGAATAATCTTATGTAAGTCTGGATCATCGAGTTGAGCGCCGCGCAAATCTGCAGGGCTTGTAGAAGGTAAATTTAAAACGACGGAACACAAACCGAACTCCTTTGCATCTTCAGCGCAAGCCGGGCGGCACATGGTGTCCGTTACAACGTTAGCCTTGCCAGGAGTATATTGGTAGGTGATGTTAAACGACTGCAGCTTAAGTGCCCAACGAACCAGCTTACCTGAAGGAGAGTTCATCGTTAGTAGCCACTTAAGCGGCTGATGGTCACTTTTCACAATCAACTCGTGCCCATCTATGTAACCTCGAAAGCGCTCAACAGCCCAGACGGAATTGCACGATCAAAATAACGCGTAGGTATACTACGTAGGTAAACTGTGCCGGAAAGTACATACTCTCGCACGAATCGTTTTGTTTGTATTTATGAATACTAGTAAAAGACTCACCGGGATAAGCCGACGCGGGATTAGACCATGTCGCGTCGACGGCGGCGTAACTATCTACATTGCACTTATTACACTTGGACCTAGTAACACCTTTCGCGTTGCACCCGTAGCAAGTAGGTACAGCCGGCGTATCGGTGGCGGGTGTGTCTTGCTTTGACTTTAATTTCAGGCACTCGTCACGTAGATGACCGTATATCTTACAATAAACACAATACCGATTCTTATTAAACGGGGAATTCCCGTCAGTCAAGGGACGAACAGGAGCGCTGGCGCCGTTACTAGGCGTCGCGACGTCACTGTTGCTATGCAGGCCACCGTTAGCGCTTGACGTATGAAGTCCGCGGGTTTCCCGCGGCGTCGTCGGCGCGACCCGATGCGGATGCGGCGGCGCTGGTTTTCTGGCAGGGGCTTCATCCTGCGTAGACGACAATGGCAGCGACGTTCGACGTCGCTGTAGGTACTCGTTGGTACTCCCGTCGGTCGCATCTTCGATGTGTCTCGCCTTGCGTAGTAACGTATCGTACGTACTTATTTCGTCTCGTCGAAGGCGCTCACGAACGTGACGGTGTAAAAGGCCGTAGAGCATGTCCAGTTGTACTTTTTCGACGTCACCGGGTTGACGTCACCGGGTGACCGAGTGGAAGACGAGCCAGCAAGGCTCGCGCTTTAGCAACGAAAATCTCCGTTTTCTCAGAGGGTCCCTGGGACATGCCGAATAGTTCCATGTAGATTCGATGTGGTGGTCGACTATCTCCAAAGGCACTTCGTAGTGATGTCACGGCCTCACTCCAGGAGGTGATGGTGGACTTGATGCCCTGCCACCACACAGCTGCATCTCCTGTTACCAGCATAGATAATCCTCATAGGGCGTTGACGTCTCCTACGCAGGCGAACTCCTTGAATGCTTCCACAGCATCGATAAATCCATCGAGTGAGTCGCAGGGCGCTCCGCTGAACCGCGCGGTACACAGCGCAAAGGTTCCGTTATGAGCGGGCGCGTATTATGAATGGCGGCGGGTAAAGGCGCCGCCGCCGGTGGCGTCGATGACGATGCGCGACGAGACTCGTGTGTGAGAACTCGGTCGAGTAGGCGTTCAAATGCTGCGGTTTGAATTTGCTGTAGCGATTCCATGATAGACGGACGCCATTACGTCAACGTTGACGCTTGGCGTCGTTGGAGGCAGCGGCGTCGTCCGTCGCGGCGTGGGCGCCGCGGCGAAATCTGATTCGATGGCATCTTCGAAGTCGAATTGACGACGCGATTGACGGCGTGTACGCGGCATTGTAATAAAATTGTCTTTTGGATTCACTATAACCTGTGTACACTGTTCAGTTCATTGGCCCTCTCTTGGGCTGCCAGTTTAACGTTGCCCGACTGGCTCTTCAGGGTTCGGATGTTAATAAAAGATTCACCAACACTTTAGGTGTATAATTCAGTGAGTGTGGTAAAAGTAACACATAAAAAGAGACAATTATTACAATAAAAACAGTCAATGTTTGTTAGCCGCGTTCTTCACTCGCGAAAGCGCGCCGGTAGTCTTCGTTCTCTCGCGTCCCGTGTGATGGCGCTAGTTGCCCGCGTTGGTGACGAGGAAACGGATGTGTCGTCGCCATCGCGGTATGGTCGTCTGTTCGCGGCACGTTCGCGGGTACAGATTCAGTCAATAAAACTGGTCGTTTAGGGAGGCGCGTTATAGCTATATATGATAAGGCTTTTATAGACTATAAATCGGCTACGATTAGAGTTAGTTATATGATAGTATTAACTGCCATGGTTATTGGTTAGGGTTAGCCACAGAGTACTTTGTTATGTACTGTGGACATCCTATCGTATTTTGTATATATTCTCATAATAATATATTATCTGCTTTCTTCTTTCATAGCCTCAAAATATACACGACAATTTGTCATCTTAAAAAAAACTGTGGACTATTTATTAATTATGTCTAAATCATACTGAGTTTTTCCGATTTTGGTGCGATGGCGGTGGTGGCTTGTCTCTATCAGTACTAAATAAATAAAACTTGGGCTTGGATTTGGATAGTAAAGATGTCCAAGCTAAGGCCAATATCCTGGTTCCTGACTACGAATGGACGAACATTGACCTTCAGTGCCATAACTACTGTCGGTTTAGGATTTACCGTAGCAAAATATGCACCACATACATTTTTTCTTTACAAATATAAGGATTTCGTTCATTATTACAAGTGAGTATGTACCTACTTAGAAGTACGTAATTTGATAATGTCCTACGTAGGTATATTTATTGTTAGACTAGCTTCTGCCAGGGCCTTCGCACGTGATAAACCTACATAAAACCGTAATCATAGGTACATAAATGACATGCCTGATTGAAGCTATCCTGAAAGTCAGCGCTAGACTTTCCTGGCTTTACTGAGCTACCAAACTGTACCTAACCTGGAATGTTAAGATGATTAGTCAGTATTTTGTCCTTCAAACTATCCTTCTTCAACACTCCTAATTAACTTATGATCAAAATTTGATGAAGGATAAGCGAAGGAATCAATCTGTCTGCCTTAATCAAGCTTTTAAGACAAGCTCAGTCCAAAAATTCACCTATCTTGCTCCCTTCATTTACTACTTAAGTTAAGTAGTACCATCTCCATCTTCCCCCTAACTCAGCATAAATGTATGTCAGAAATAATGAAACGGCTAAAAAACAACACACTGAAAAAGTACTGATTCCCATAACATAACCAATTCCAGATTATCACTATCTAGACACACAACTTACCAACCAACATCCTAATAATAACTTCCTCCGTTTTAAGATAATTTGTTATAATAAGCCCGCATATATATTAAATCTTTGACAATATAAATATATATAAGTAGTTTAATAAAAACTAGCCTAGCCCTTCTCTTTGTTTCAATCTATCTTCTTACCAAATTCCATAAAGATCTGTTTATCAGTGAAAATATAACAAACAAATATACTTTCAGATATTATCATAATTTGTATGGATAACTTTAATTATAGGATTTTTAGGGTAGGACAAGGAACAGTAAAAAACTTTGCACTCTTAAAATTCTATACTAAATATTACTAAGTATTTTATAGAAATGGAAAACCAGTGGATTTGCCTGATTTCCTTCAACAGCGCTATCAGAAATGTTTGGATTTAATCAAAGCGTCTGATCTGCATAGAAGATTGATAGCTCCATTCAGTGTGTTTGGATATGATCTTTTCCATGCTGGTAAGCTCTACTGAAACATCTTCTCATTAATTATATTATAATGGCTGTGGTTAATAATACCTGTTTTATTTGTTTTAGGAAGTACAAGCTCAAAGTTTGGAGCAGCTATTGGAATACCTGTAAATTTCACATACCAATCTATAGAAGACCTTGAAAAAGATGATATTCAGGTAAAACAAGAGAAATAAGGTCTGTGACACCATTCTCAGTAATTGACAACCTCTGTGGTGCAGAGGGCTAAGGTCCAGCTGAGAAGCAGATGGCTGCGGGTTTGATTCCCGCTGTGGGATAAATTTTTGTATGATTGACAAATATTTGTCTCTGGGTCTCCATGTATAAAATGTATGTATTTCAAAAAAATAAAGTAGATAAGTATTATTTATATCAGTCATGTGGCACCCATAACACAAGCTCTGCTTACTTTGGGGCCAGATGATGGTGTGTGAAATGTCCACCATTATTTATTTATTATTTTATTTATTCTAAATCAACAGCCTTGAAAGTCTCGAATTTTTGGGACTGTTTTAAATATGACATAAAGTAAAAAAACTGCTTTTTTTTTTCAGGTGAATCAAAAGAAAGTAGATTGGAACTCTGAAGCTGGACAAAAATTATCAAATGCTCTGATATTACCAGAAAAAGTACAACAGTTTGCAATTTGCAGAGAAATATTAATGACTAATAACAACAAGGTTTTATTTGAGGCAGCCTATCCATTTACATGCATATATTTTGCTTACAACCTTTCTACTCATTTAAACAAAAAAATGAACCTGTATGCTGGACCTATGAGCCTCAGAGCTCTGCTGTATACACTGGTGGGCATGTTTGCAACTGGAACATATTTCCTCATGAAAGATATGACTGAAGTCTATTATGAAACTGAGGTAGATAAGAAACTTTGTGAGTTAGGTCCGGATTTTATTGAAAGTGGTGTTTTATTTTACCAAAAAATATTACAACGAAATCAAGCTCTCAGAGAATTGATGGGCAAAGAAGGTGAGAATAAATATAGTAAATTGGGAAACGAAAACTTCGTATTGCGGCAGCCTCGTTTAGCTTTGATACATAGGAAACAATTTTTTGAAGAACAGCTGCATGAATTTAAAAGAACAGCTGGTGAGAATGCTAATGAATAAGTAATACAGTACTAAGTAACTTGTATTGTAAACGAGATATGGTGAGCCATTATGTAGTGGAAATAGTGATTAGTAACATAACTGATTAGCTCAGCAAAACACCAAATAAAATTATTGGGAGAGAAAAGTTTTATTTTATTTTTATTATTGTGAATGTTCAAGCTCCTCTACCAAGTACCTAAGAAAAAAACTTCTTCTCTAGTTAGATGAATTGGCATTTGCTTATTATTGCCATGCCTGAGGATTGCGTAGATAATTAGGTTTTAGGTAGAGTAGGTAATGGCCTCAATTCTGTTGGCACCAACATAACTAATTTTAGCTAAAATTAGGTTTAGAAGTGTCAAATGAAACATGGTATTCTGCTGTTGCCTACTAACTTATCCTAATTTAATTAAGCGTTCCTAATTTAGTTAGATGGTACCAACCGAATAGGTTATATAAATGCTATGTCTAACTAAAATATATTTTAGACAATTCCTAATTTTAGAAATGCCAAATTGCCACGACTATCAAGACTGGTATATTACTGAAAGGGTCTAAACAGCAGAATCAGCATACGCCGAGTCACCGGTGAAAAAATCTATTATAAGAAATTGAGGTCCAAAAGGCGTTAAAACATTAATAGTTCAGTAGGTAATGCTAATGAAGGTTTTATCTGGCCAGGTTTAGGTTTTTTTAGGGTTCCGTACCTACCTCAAAAGGAAAAAACGGAACTCTTATAAGATCACTTTGTTGTCAGTCCGTCCGTCCGTCTGTCTGTCTGTCTGTCTGTCTGTCTGTCTGTCTGTCTGTCTGTCTGTCAAGACAAGACCCTTTTCGTCAAGAAGCGACCTCAGGAACGCTTGGAGGTATCAAGCTGAAATTTATATCAAATACTCAGGTCTACTGTCCCTTAAAGGTGTGAAAAAATCCAACAAATTCAAAATCCAAATTCTAAGTCAACGCATTCAAAAGATTCAGCCGTTTATGCCGCAAATTTTCGACACTCGCAGGAGAATCAAAACCTACAGGGTACTTTCCGTGAACTCAGAATCTTGAAATTTTGTACGAAGCAACGTCATATATAGCACAGATAAAGGAAAAATTGCGAAAACCGTAAATTTTTAGTTGCATCATATTTTTAATTTTAAACTTACTACCCCTTTTTTGAAATCTAGAAGAAACTTGTTTGCAATAAAAATACCATAACTATCACTAGATTGTCGTGATGGGTGAACTTTTACTTACTTATATACTTATACCTACAGGTTTGTACGGAACCCTCGGTGCGTGAGTCCGACTTGCACTTGCCGGTTTTTTTATTTATTGGGTATGAGATGATTTATAGAAACAACCGATGCCGGTAATGTAACGGCAATCGTCAATGGAGATAAAAAAAAATACAACTCGTATCTACATACTAATAATTGTTATTGTAATACCTATCCAACTTTTTTTTCTCCCCATAGTTTGCCAGTCTAGACAGAATTTTCACGCACCAGCTTTTTTTTTCTTCTTTTCGTGTCGACACCAGACAAAAAAGTAGGCAATAATATTATGAGAATATTTTTTTAAACGTTCACAAACTTGTTTTGATGCATTTTGATGTTTTAATGCTAATGCACAATAATAATTTACATTGCGATCAAGATAAAGTCTAGATAAACAAGGTAGGTACCTACCTACCTACTTAAATAATAATATTTAAATAGGTAGGTACCTACCTAATTATCTATCATTTGAATCAATGATTAGGTATTTAAGCTGTTGTTAAATCTGCGCATTACTTTAGGTAGGTATTTTTTTTATGTTGACTAGTTGATCCGCTCGCGACTTCGTTCTCTCGTATTTAGTTTTTAAATAGATCGAAGAGGTAGGTAACTACTTTGTTTATCATCAAACTTGAGAGGCCTATACCTAGCTGACAGTAGGTGAAATCGGGCCGTGGATGAAGTTATAACTTTACACCTACCTACCTACAGCTGGGAATTATTGATATTACTAAAGAGAGCAGAATTTGACTTAGAAAAAAAACATTAAAACGCAATGATGGTAGGGTAGTGGTACCAAAAGATGAACGATTAAGCGTTTTTGACAACTTTGAGTAGCTTTTCCTCCTTTACTTTATGATATTATCGCTCGCCAGTATTTTTTAATAATTACTTATATACCTACTCAAGATTTGACTGCTGAAAAAGACAATTACTACCGTCAAACTTGGCATCATTACTTTTACATGTCATCTTTACCATGATCTACTCACGGCCAATAAATCTCATATTTGTCTAATGCCGCACAACTAAAAGTAATTACAATGGTTTAGTAGGATTTCAAGATTATTAATGGCAACACTAAAGTTTTTTCAAGTTGGTAGCAATGTCGATTGTCAAAATATAGCGGATTTAGTAGAAGCATGAGTGTGTGAGAGAGAGCATACTATACAGTTTGTTGGAAAATTGTCGCTGTAGCTTTGAAACCGCTGCATGGAGGTAAGTGAAATTAGAAATATATTATGTAAAACAACGTCTAGAATGCATAGACGTCGATTCAAACTGCTTTCCATACGAATTTTGTGAAATATTTGCAGAGGTAATGATTAAATACATGTGAGACAGTTGAGCTATCTAATAACAGCTTAAAACGATGTACAGATACCTCAACTGGTCCAGATCACTGCCAGAGAGCAGCGTCACTCGCAAGACATTAAGACACTGGCGACATTGCCACGTTGAATGGTATAGGTTAGGTAAAGTTGCCAAAACAGTTCCAGTGTCATCTTTACCGATAGGTAGGGCTGTCACTTTTAAAAATATGTTGAACATAATATAATTCTATTCACTCGGTTGAAAAATTGCAATTATGTTATTTTCACTGGAGACGCGTATTAAATAAACTAGTTGATTATTTTGGTCCAAGATGAAGCCACGTGATACTAGACGTACCTAAATATTATTCAATGTTCTAAAGTTATCGTCAAACAAACATACACACAAACTAATGGCACCGATTCACAAGTTTTACTTGCTTTTTTAAATATTTAATTGTATGTTTTAGGTTCGATATGCCGCCTAAGAAAAAGCGCGTTAGGAGAAGACCAGGTGCAAGGCCTTACAAAAGTTATTCCAATGATATGCTTGCTATCGTTATCGAAATGGTTAAGAATAAAAGGATGTCTTCTAATGAAGCACAAAAATCCTTTGGGGTTCCTCGTCATTTAATTGATCAGGAATCAAAAAACATAGGTATGACAGCGGAGTTCTCAAAACTACAAAACTTTTCATTAGCACGGACTGAAATGGAAAATGACAACTTTATAAGACCTGAAAAATGTACTGAATTTAATGTTGCCGTGACAATTAATACTCTAGGCGATTTGAGTGACGGAAACAGCGATAGTGACACAGATCAAACACAAACTAGTATGAGGAGAGAAAGAGGGAAGTCTGATAACCATCAAGTATTAGGTGTTAGGACTCTTTAATCTAACACTAAAGGAATAGAAGTCTTGCAAGGGGAATATAAAGAGATACTTATCATACCGCATGAAAGAGAAAGAGAAAAAAATAATAAAAGACAAATATTTCAGGATATATCTGACAAAGAAAGCAAACTAGTGACAAAAACATGGATGCAAAGAAAAAGAAGACTAATGGTGGACAAATAATAATGGATAATACAAACAAAGAAAAAGAAAACGTTTTGCAAGATAAAGAATTACTAGTAAATGATATGCAACATGAAGATGATGAAGATAAGACTGGCGGCAAAACAAATAATGGAAGGGTTATAGGAGACACAGTATTGGCACGGTACTATATTCGAGGAAATTGGAAATTTTATATTGACGTCATCGAAGAGACTGGCCATATAAAAAAAGTTACATAATAACATATTACAAGACAAATCGTCAACAAGATGGTTTAAAGCTTGCAAAACCTACACGTGTAGACACAGATATTGTGCCAGAACATAACATCGTAAAGTCAGTAGATTTACTACAGGTATCTGAAAATCCTGACGCATTCGTATTAATGGATGATGATGATGACTCTTATTTTTAAGTTTTTTTTTAAATATAAACATAGTTTTCTCTTACATATCTGTTTTATTTTTGACAGCCCTATTCGATAAAAAGATTTTGTATGAAAAATTTATGAAACATGATGTCAACTTGACCTTTTAGAGTTGCCATTTTAAAGTGTAGTGTGTCTCTTGCGTTCATTTTTAAAAATAAGCACGTCATTATTAAAAGGGTATCATTACCTTGTCTTTTAATAACTCGTCGTATTCCTTGAAATATGAAGGCTGGTAAAGAAACCACAATAGTGTCAACATTACCTGCTTGCTTTTTAGTCAAATAAAAAAATTGTCTTAGCGTATTTTTGATTCAAAGTAAATTTTATTTTATCTAAGAAGCAAGCTTAAGCTCAGCCATATTCTAATTTTCAAAATAGTCAACTTTTAAAAAAAAAACGTTTTATGTACAAAAACGCGGTAGAGATGCCGTGTTTGACGGTATGTCTACTAGTTTTTTTGCAAAATTACTATTTGTCGAAGATTTTGGATTTTTCCCCCATAGATGAACGCCGACCCCTCATTATAAACGATTTGCCTCCAAAAATTTAACTAACATTTTAAAAGGAATTTAGTTTTATAAATTTAGATTTTTATAAATTAGAAATGATTTCTGCATGCCTTTTCGTGATGTTAGGGTGCCTTTGCAAAAATAGCTGCAACCATTTTTTGCCTGGTTTCAGGTTCGAACCTTTAATTTCATCATTTGCGTTTTCAGGAAAGCCAACTTTGGCCAAATTTAAAATCCAAGTAGCAATTTATCTTCTTCATCATCTGATAACAGTTTATTTGGCCCTTTTCTACCCTTTGTGAGTACCCTTTGGGATATTAAATTGAAGCCTGGATTTGCTTAGGGAAATCTGTTAATTTTAAGGAACAACACCCTAAATTTGAACGAATAAAATGTAAATATATTAATAAGTTCAAGTTTTGAACATGATTCCTAAAGTTGAACAGATTAAGATTTCATACTGAATAAAAAACAAAATAATCAAAAACATATCAAAATATCATATTATCATAATCAAAATAGTAAAACTTTTGATGTTTTGATTGAAAATGACGGACAAAATATTTCCATATGCGGAAAAAAATATTGCACGGGCGGGAAATCGGTAGATGGAGAGGGCTCAAAATCGTTCTTCCTCTATTGGGAAATCTATTGGAGAGGCCTATGTTCAGCAGTGGACTTCTAGGGGCTGATATGATGATGGTGATGAATAAACGTCAGTTTTCTTCAATTTAAATGCTACAAAGACGTAGTCTTTCGACGAAGGGTTGCGTGCCATTGAAGGAAAGTCACCATCCAACATTATTTCTTCGTCTTCAGATGCACTTAGGAAATTGTCTCCACCAGAAGACGAGGCGCTATAAAACAGACATTCTTCCCCTTCGTCTGATGAGAAGGTTTTTTTCTTCCTGCATTTGAAAATGTTCTTTTTGGCCTTTCTTTTTGGTTCTTCAGAGATTACTTTGAGACAAAATCTATTCAGCGTTTAGGCGTGAAGAGGTATGTGATACGAGTAGATAGACAGAGTTACTTTCACATTTATAATAGGTACTCATAGTATGGATAGATGACTCAACGCTGATAGCTGTGAATCTGTGTACAAAAATATGAGGAAGTACCCAGTGAACCATGGTTCATTAGGTACTCTTAGCAAGTGATTCAATGGCTACCACCCCCTCTTTCAAAACTTTAAAAATTAACTGCCGCCATCAAAACCTAATTTTGAATGCAAATACCATTCTCAGATATGCCCAAATCATCAATAATTTCGATGAAACTATATACACGAACAAAGGACATCTAAAAATCAAGTACTTAATGGAAAATGTAAACCCACATTTTTTACGTCGTTTTCGATGCCTATGTCACAAATACGTTTCTCCAACGTGCGTTTGCGGTGACATATGGCCGGTGACCAAAGAATTGGTGCGAGCTGAAGGTTTGAATATGTAATTTGCACGAACTTACAACGTCGCGTTTGGTAGTGATGAAGGTGGTTAATAGCGTACCACTGCTGGTTCATTGGCTACCATACCACCCTACTAATATTACTAAGTAAATGGGAAAATAACTCTGTCTGTCTGCCTGTCTGTTTGTTACGTTTTCACGCCTAAACCGGTATTTTGATGAATTTTCGTATAGAGATGTATGGGACTTTGGAGAAGGACATGGGCTACATATTTTATGTAGGTACCATAAAAAAGTAGCGGGCAGCATTTACATAGGTAATAAATGTTTTTTAGGTAAAAATATCAACCAAGAATAATGTTTTTAATTGAAGTAGGTACGTATATATATATATATATTTGTAAATACATACCTAAATATTTTACATAGAAACACTCAGACCCGAGACAAATACTTGCAGATCATACAAACATTTGTTCCGCGGCAATGGTGACGCACAGGTCACTTCTAATGGATGGAGCATCATTAGTACCTAAGGTACCTACTGAGCGAGGCAAGGTGGGAAAGTACCGGGACCACACATAGACAACAAATTCGTCCGGGGTCTGTAGTCTGTGAGTCGAATGTGTAGTGATCTAGGGTTAAATAAGTACTTACTTACCTTCTTATTTTTTTATGGTGTGTTTTATGTTTTTTTTTGGCCTGGTGGTCGTTACATTGTCCGTCAAAAATTTAAGTTGTGGGTTCCAAATCCCAGCCTTGGCCCAATAATAAGCAGCATGGTCTTGAAATCTGTCACGTATTTTAAGCTGCCTACTGTGAGCAGGCATGTTTGCAAAACACAATGTTGGGACTTGTCTCTTACCGACTAAGAAATACCAGAACTTATAATTGTAAATTACCTTAAGCTTACACATCTAATTATAATGATAGTGCGATCTTGAATTTCCAATCTTAACTAAACTACGAAATCAACAAAACACTTACGAATTGGAGATTATATTATTTACTTTATAAATCTTCTGTGCGTGTGTTTGTAACTCCTCCTAAATGGCTAGACTAGACCGATTTAATTCGAAAATGGTTTAGATTTACAAATAGATCTTTTTTAGGGTTCCGTACCTCGAATGGAAAAAAACGGAACCCTTATAGGATCACTTTGTTGTCCGTCCGTCTGTCCGTCTGTCTGTCAAGACACTTTTTCTCAGGAACGCGTGAAGGTATCAAGCTGAAATGAATATCAAATACTCAGGTCTACTGTCCCTTAAAGCTGTGAAAAAATCAAACTTCTAAGCCAACACAATCAAAAGATACACTGTTTATGCCGCAAATTTTGGACACTCGCAAGGGAATCAAAACCTACAGGGTACTTCCCGTGAACTCAGAATCTTGAAATTTGGTACAAAGCAACGTCTTATAGCACAGATAAAGGATAAATTGCGATAACCGTACATTTTTAGTTACATCATATAATAAAAATATTTTTAATAATTTTAAACTTACTACCCTTGTTCTCATGAACGCGTTGAGTTATTAAATTGAAATTCATATAAAATACTCTGGTATAGACCATACCTTTAAGCTGTAACAAAATCAAACTTCTATGTCAACGCAATCAAGAGAAACAGCAATTTAAGTCGCATATATTCAAACTCGCAACTCGCAAAGGAATCAAAACCTACAGGGTACTTCCCGTGAACTCAGAATCTTGAAATTTGGTACAAATCAACGTCTTATAGCACAGATAAAGGAAAAATTGCGTAAACTGTAAATTTTTAGTTACATCACCCAACTATGACTCGATTGTCGTGATGGGTGAAATTTTAATTATATACCTATAGGTTTGTACGGAACCCTCAGAGCGCGAGTCCGACTCGCACTTGGGCGGTTTTTTTTATTTAATCGCGAACGGGACAGCTAGTAAGTAATATGTATATTTAGTTGTATTTCAAAAACTACATTCTCAAATAAAAATCAAAACCATTATTGAATGTACAAACGACTTACATGAGTACCTACCTATATATATTTTACTAGGTACCTGTCCCAGTGAATTTTATTTCGCTATACTTTTTTTTATAAATTACAACATACCCAGCTCATGTTACTTCGGAATAATGTAATTTTCGTATAATGAATAATGTAGTTCTAAAATCGGTCAAGTAGTTTTTGAGTATACTTACATATTCATTACAAAGAATTTTTAAATTTTACAAACAACCAAATCTTTCCTCTTTATAATAATAAATAAATAATCCCAGACATTTCACTCAGCATCTTCTGGCACCAAAGTAAGCAGAGCTTGTGTTATGGGTACCAAATGACTGATATAGTACTTACTTATATACTTTTTTTTGTTTGTATGTAATTAACATACATATTATACATAGAAACACCCAGACCCGAAACAAATTTAATACTTGCAGATCATACAAACATTTAACCCGCGGCGGGAATCGAACCCGCAACCTTCTGCGTCTCAGCCGGACCTCAGGTACCTCCGGGCCTCTCAGCCCATTGCGCCACAAAGGTCGTCAATTATATTAGTATACAGGGTGGTCTGGAACTAGTATGTTATGCCCAGGTGGGCCGATTCTCGATACTTTCGAGAACAACATATGTTTTACCACTTTTATAAGGTCAATGTTTTTCATTGAAGAAATGAGCAGCAAAGTTTGCTTCAAAACTGCACTTACTACAAATGGTAACATCCTTAACCCCTTGAGTGGCGAGCCTAAAATTCGACTTATAAATACAAATCCCGCACTTTCGGGCCAGTTGCGAGTCAACGAAGTTTTCACTACCGGGTAAATTGTACAAAAATTGTAAAGAGTCAACGGGTTAAAATCAGCTGTTTATTGAACTCTGAGCGTGACCTCAAAATGAAGTATGATTTCACGCAACAACACAAACATTAAAGTTGCCTACATTGTGATGCCTCTGAGAGGAGAGACAAGTTTTGTTTTTTAGTTGAGTTCAGCTGGTATTTTTAAATGAATCTTGTTTGTTCTTCTGTCAAATGTGTCAACAACAATAAATCTGAAAATAAACAGGAATTGTTTATGATGATGATGATGATAGCATGTTCACAACTCGTTATTAAAACAACTTCATTCGGATCTTCATAACAAATTTAAAGCATTGGGTATCTAACCAAAATTTTCCGTAAGTAGTACCTACTTACGGAATTTTCTTCTACTTACCATTTTTTCAGAAATAGGTTCCGTAGGAATTTTTATAATACGTATTTTTTGTCGTTGTTCCGGTTAAGAATTTATTTATTTTATTCATTAATTTATTTTTGAATCCTGTCATTGGTTTTATCTTGGTCACTCTGTGCTGCATTCATTTCTTTGGTCACTGGTTATTTTTCTGTAAGTAGCCTTAAAAAGAGTCTAGTGATTGATGGTGACAGAACCAGAGTGTTTAAAGGATTCAGTGACCAAGAAATAAGCAGTGACAAAACTATAGAATAAACTAAACTAAATAGCTTCACCAAGAACCAAAGTAGTATTTACCAACATTGATTGTCATAATTGTGATAGGTTTGAATTTTCACATAAAAAATTAACCCTAAAAATTTGTCGGATATTTCAAAGGATTTTATTTTGCTTTGAATTGATTTTTGCTCAGTGATTTGTTGTACGTCGTGCGGTCAACTTCCCAGTTCCTGTAAAGAGTTTCGTCATTCCGTTTCGAGTATTCTGATAATCATGACGTCCTGTCCTACCCTACAGTAATGAGGAATACGATATGACGCAACACGATATGATTTTGAGTGTTGGTGCCGTGCCAAACCATGAACCATGGATTGGCACATTGAACCATTCTTGTGACCATTGTGAGTGACCATGTATTTTTTTAACTCAATCATAAGTGCTTTGTGTTGGATACCTAGGAGGTAGTACCTAGAATAGGTACTTACTAATCGTGTAATGTGGTGTTTGTTATTGACAATTTTCAAAATTGTATGGATCCGCCTAGAACACGACATTAAAATTAAACGGTATGTAATCTACATAAGTAGTTGCTTCTTTTACTATAAAATTAAAAACGTTGTTTTTCAAGAGACGAATAGGTAATAAGATTAGCCGCTGGATTAGTAGGTAGATAGTTGCTAAATAAATATCTACTTAGTTTTGTGCTGCAAACGAAACAACATGGCTTGTGTGAATACCGCAATCAGTATGTAATGTAGGTACCTACGTCGAAAGATACTTACATACACCAACCTAGGTATTTAGCCTAGCTTAGCAGATAATTTGAACTCACGCGAAACTAGGTATGTAGGTAGGTAACGCACTTAGAAACATTGTTGACAAAATAAAAAGGGTTGTCAATTTAATTTTTTGAATGTTTTTGTATGGAAATCTAAAAATATTAATTCTTAGGATTTGTACCCCCACAACTGTTAATTTTCATGGTCGGAATCTCCTCGTTCAGGCTTAAAATACTAGTTCCTGAATTCCCTGTAGATAACTATAGCCCGTTAATTATATTGATGTTACTTTAGATTTTTTTGCCAGCGTTTTGGAAACGCCCCTTGCCTAACTAGCTACATCTGTGTAACAAAAATACAAAAATCTTTAAATCTCTTCCCCTTATAATCTTTTAATGACCATTTTGTTTTTTTTATATATTCCATGAAAATTATACACCCATTTTTCGACGTATGTATGTTAGGAAAATACCGAAAACCATATTTCTTCATTTGATAAGAGTAGGTATTCAATCTGAGTTAGATGCTGCCAGCGCCATATTTTTTTTTATTTTTCATACAAACTTTAACATCGCATTTATGAAGCTGCAACCGAACCGACACCGCATGTATCTACTGATTCGTCTCTCCTGCGGGTTCTGTCGGCAAGGTCTAGAGCTTACATTAAGGCTTACCTAAGTGCACGAAAGGAGCCTCTGAGGCGCACTTTCATCCTTTCACCACACTGGTTAGAAATAACTAGTGACACGATAAGAAGAATCGCATTTATCCCCTTCAAGACATCGATTTGAAAAATCCTGAAACACGGTACCTACGTGTAAAGTTTTGTTTATTTCTTTTTTCCATTTAAGTAAGATATTTACCTTAACTTTGGAACCGATCGCACAACTCGTTAAATATCGTAAGAGATAGATAGGTATAGAGAAATAAATAATAGTTTAAGAAACTAAAAAACACGCTTTATATAGAAAACCAAACTACCCAGCATATATAAGCACCCCACGCTTTTTTTTATATAAATCATTGTTTTCTTACTTACATATATTAAAATTTATTTTCTATTTTTTAGTTTGGTTTTCTTTATAAAGCGTGTTTTTTAGTTTTTTTAACTATTATTTATTTTCTACTATTTAGTTTTTAGGATAACCGGTTTTTTTTTATTTTTTTTTTCGAATTATTGCATTGTCATCGGTCTTTTTTTTTTTTAAAGAACTGACTAGTTTCTGCACTGAACAAGACTGGATATGTGTAGATGATGGCTGGATCATTGTATTGTTTCGCAATCAGCTGTTCCGTCTGTATTGAATGTATATGTACAATATGATGTCTTATGGTCAGACCATTTTCCTGTTATATTAGAATGTAATTTTAATGTTACAAAACCAAAAATAGTGGTAGAACAAAATAATAATATTAGTAAAATAATATGGGGGGAAAGAAAGTTGGACCAAATAGAAATGTATAGTAAAATGTGTTGTAATAGTTTAAGATTAATAGATTTCCCTAATGAATTGACAAAGTGCTGTGATTTTAAATGCAATAAATTAGAACATAGGTGTATTATTGACAAATTGTATGATAGAATTGTGAATGTCCTTAGTCAAGCGGCGAAATGTAGTAATGTTATAAAAGCGACTCGAAAATGTAAAATAAAACCTATTGCGGGATGGAATAGGTACGTTAGTGATGTGCATCGGGAGGCCAGGTTGAAGTATCGGATCTGGCTTAACGCTGGAAAACCTAATTCTGGCAGCTCTTACAGCGATATGATTGAAAGTAGAAAGATATTTAAAGCGCAGTTAAAGTGGTGTCAAAATAATAGCGAACAAATAAAAATGGATAACATTACCGCTCAACACCTAAAACAAGACTTTCGTAGTTTTTGGAAAGCAACTAATAAACTCAACAGTAAACCCGGTCTCCCTGCGAGTGTCGCTGGTATCACAGATGATAAAGCCATAGCAGAAATGTTCAGGGATCATTTTACCGTGCATTCACCCTTAGGACCATCACAGTCGGTAGTCAATGCGGGATCAAATGGCCAGGAATTGCAAACTAGATTTACAGCGAAAGAGGTTAATAAAGTTATAACGGTTATGTCACGAGGTAAATCTCCTGGCCACGATGGTCTCAGCATAGAACACCTTAAGCATGCGGGCACTCATATGCCCAGAGTACTAGGCATGTTCTATACCTTATGTATGGGACACTCATATCTACCAGCTGAAATGATGAAAACTGTGGTAGTACCTATCGTGAAGAATAAGACCGGTAACATTAGTGATAAGAACAATTATAGACCGATCTCGTTAGCCACTATTGTAGCAAAGGTGCTGGACAGTCTGCTTGATGCTCAACTTGGTCGTTATCTGAAACTTAATGATAATCAATTTGGTTTCAGACCAGGTTTGTCCACAGATACGGCTATTTTGAGTTTGAAGCAGACTGTCAAGTACTATACCGATCGCAAAACTCCCATTCATGCATGTTTCTTCGACATATCTAAATCATTCGACTTGGTTAGCTATGAATTACTGTGGCAGAAGCTAAATGAACTGGAAATGCCACCAGAACTTAATGACATATTTAAGTTCTGGTATCAAAACCAAGTCAATGTGGTGAGATGGTCAGGCGTTTACTCGGAGGCATACAGGTTGGAGTGTGGAGTGAGGCAAGGGGGGCTGACATCTCCAAAGCTCTTCAACTTGTATGTGGACGCGCTCATGGGTGAGCTCAGCAGCACGCGTGTCGGTTGTCACATTGACGGTGTCTGCATCAACAACATTAGCTATGCAGACGACATGGTGCTGTTGAGCGCATCCACGTGCGGTCTAAGTAAACTGCTACAAATCTGCGAGAGGTACGCTGAGAAACATGGATTAAGATACAATGTTAATAAAAGTGAATGCATGATTTTTCAAGCTAGAGGAAGTTGTCCAGTATCAAATTTACCACCCATCAAATTATATGGAGCTCCTCTAAAGAGAGTAAGAGAGTTTAAGTACCTGGGCCATTACCTTACCTCTGACTTGAAGGATAATGTTGACATTGAGAGGGAACGGAGGGCGCTGTCTGTAAGAGCGAACATGATAGCCCGCAGGTTCGCTCGCTGCTCTAGAGAAGTAAAAACAACTCTTTTCAAAGCCTACTGTTCTAGTTTTTACACATGCAGCCTGTGGGTGAATCATACGCAAAAGCAGTTTAGCGCTTTACGTGATCAACACAATAACGCGTTCAGGGTGTTGATGGGGCTGCCTCGATTCTGTAGCGCGTCAGGGATGTTCGCCGAGGCGCGTGTGGACTGCTTCTACAACACCATGCGTAAGCGGGGAGCATCTCTGGTGCGCAGGGTCCGAGCCAGCTCCAATAGCATTCTGAGCGTGTTCGCAAATAGGTTCGACTGCATTTATATGTATCACTACTCGAGGATGCACGTTTTCACTAATAATAATAACATAAAGTATAATTATTCCAAATAAATTTGTGTAAGTCTTTTAATGTATATTTTCTTGTTTTGACTGTTGTACTTATTATTTTGTAATTGATTATTATGTATGTAGATGATTTCTAATGTTTATGATAATTTCATGTATATTATGGACCTAATGTAGTCTGAAATAAAGATTTAATTTATTTAATTTATTTGAAAGGTGTGCAAAATTTGAATGAAATCTGGCCGTTTAAAGTGGGTCAAAATCGCGTCCTAAGGAGTCGGTTACATACAAACATACTAACATACAAATATACATACAAGTGAAGCTAATATAAAGCGTATAAAAAGAAAAAGATGACTGGCCTGTCAGCTCAGTTGGTAGAAGCTCTGCCTTCTGCGCTGTAGGTTGAGGGTTCAATTCCCTTCCAGGATAAACATATGTGTGAAGAACATAGGTGTTTCTTCTGTGTCTGGGTGTTATAAAATATCATAAGTATGTATTTAAAAATATATATAAGTATTCTATCAGTCATCTAGTCACCATAATACAAGCTATGCTTAGTTTGGGACTAGATAGTGTTGTGCATTGTCCAGCAATATTTATTGATATTTATTTATTTATTTATGAGATTATACTAGCGTGACTCCTACCATAATCAATGTTAGATTGATAATGGTTGATAACTCAAACCAATATCAGTATAATTAACATTTATCGATACTTACCTACCCCACAAGAAATCAAGAATATATTCGATATAATGGTTACTTGGGTAATTCCGTGGTAAAGTTTTTCTTTATCTCATCAATAGGTACTAAATAGTGACCCAAGTACCTAACCATAGTGTGGTAGTGTGACCCATGATCAGATTTTTGAAAGATTAAATACATATTTACATGCAATGTATCATTGGCTTTAGTTCATCTGTTGAAGATGATTAAGGTGGCTTCAGTACAGAGCAGAGCAGTTAGTTGTAATTGAAAACATTTGTTTATGGATCCACTCCAGCTGAGGTGGGTGAAGTTTCCTCTCCACTGACGCCACTCTGCCTGGGATTCAGATATCACGGGCCTTCCCAGGTTCCCAACTTAACAGCAGGCACCGAGCCAGGTTTGTTTCAAGTTTTCCTTCTCTGTTGCTAGCTCTTCTGTTAGTCAGCAGGGGGACCACATGCACAATTTAATAAAACATTATTCAAACAAAACTATTTTACAAATTGTGTCACCGGTAATATCCGTTTTTGTTATAGTAGTTTATTGATCAGGTTGTCCTTTGACCTTTGACCTTAGGCCTCCTCCTATTTATGCCATTGATCGCAATCAAGACACGTTCTACGCCATTCTTCTAGGAATAACTTCAGTTCTTCTTTAATTTATTGTTAAAGACAAGTGCAGTCGTCTGCATCATCAGTCTCCGAGCAGCACTCATCTGAGATCAGTTCCAAGTAGAAATCCTCACTCGAAGTGTTATTTAGTTCAGCGAAAAATACCACCCCGATTTTACAGTCAGATGCCGGTGCTGAACCATTTTTGATGATCCTCAGCTGATCGTTATGGAGTACAGCGGATGGTAAAAGTATAAAGAAAAAACTTATAAAGTAAAATACAATTTTGTAAAAATCATCGGAAGATAATATTAATATAATATTATCATGCTATGTATCTAATAAGAGCAATTCTTGTATATATGTACCTACATATTCTGAATCTCATGAAATTTAGTATGCAGGGGGTTTCGGGGGCGATAAAACGATCTAGCTATGTTTCATTCTTAGAAAAAGTAGTTTTATTCGTGTTTTATACCGAACAAAGCTCGGTCATCCAGGTAGGTGCTAATAATTAATGAACTAGTATAACAACTACCTACATCAACATTAAAAAATGACAAAATTACAAATATTTAAGTCCTTGTTAACTGTCACACCATGAAATCTGTATCCATCTGCAATAGGTATCTAGATAGGATTATTATTATTAAGCTTCAGCAAATTGAATAACAACCAGATAGAAATCTGATCTACCTACAGCTTATGTTTTATCTAAAATTGGTGGGCTATAAAACATTGTTTCACTCAATACCTTTAAGGCATTGCCGTGTATAATGTTGAGGGTGGTGTTGGTCCTTTGTCTCGCGGGCCTCGGCTACGGCCGTCGTTCATCACCGCACGCTGACCTCATAGATCAGTACTATAAGACCAGCCCAGAGTCTGGTCGGTACTCGAACAACTTACTGGAGGATGCCAAGCTTGATGTGGTACGTATTCATATACTTTGTTAATACGTTATTAGTTTGTTTACCTATACATTATACCTTATCATCATGTCTCTGCTTTTATCTCACGTTACGTGGGGTCGGCACAACTGGTTCTTTTCATCCACTGTTCCCTATCATTCGTCATCTTTGTATTCACTCCTTTCTTGCTTAGGTATGTCATCTTTCACATCATCCATCTTTTCTTAGGCCTACCTTTATTCCTACATACATCCACATTCAAATATATCACCCTTCTTGTATCATGAATTCCTTCACTCATGACATGCCCATACCATGTCATCTGGACGGAAAAGATGGAGTACCTAACCTTACTACCTAATTTCGATAATATTTACCTATTGCGACTTATTGGTCGAAAAATTAAAGGTCAGTGACGAAAAAGATGAGGAGTAATCCTCATCCTCAGTAATCCATTCTCATCATTACCGCACTGGCGCTACTTTAAAACAACCTCTGAATTCTCTAGTTTCCTTCGCATGCACTTCTTCGCATTCCATACTTTGCTTTGTCTGCCAAATCCATATGTTACGACAGGTATACCTAATGATCATCTTGTACATTTTCCTCTTAAGCTTATGGGGCATTCTTGGAACACACGTACCTAGTTCCTGTGACCTATGGGGCGATTATGGAACTTTGATAGGTACTATCAAAACATTGATACTAATAGCTTTCAGTTACTATTGATGAATTGGTATTACGGATCGCTACGATTTCTATCGGCTCCTATCGCTAGTTACAATGTGAAGTTGGTGTCAAACTATAACTCGACCAATTTACAAAGTACGATTGTGGTAGGAACTGTGTTTAGCGTAGGTAATAAGCATTTAAATACATCGTATAAGATTACCTAATTGAAATAATTCCTATTGCTAATCGAAATTGATAGACATTGATGCCGATTGCTAATCGAAACTGATAGACAATGATTGTATCAGGAGCTCCATAATCGCCCTACTGTTGACATTATATCCATCTCGCAATTTTGCGACAACATTCTCTAAATTTTGTTTTTCACGTCTCGATGTCTGTAATGTGACGATCTCTGTAGTGCACAGTGCAATGGTCGAAGGCCCGGCTGAGACTCAGAAGGTTCGATTCCTGCCACGTGACTAATGTTTATACAATTCTGATCTGCAAGTATTTGTCTCGCGTCTGTATAGGTAGTATTATTATTTACAAAAGGGGTACCTACCTATAATCGGTCATGTTGTACCAATAACACAAAGTTTGCTTACTTTGAGGCTGGATGACTCTGTGTGAAATATCTAGCATTATTTATTTATTGTTTATTTTGACGTGAGAATGTGTAATAAATCGATGAACGCCGGCTGCACGCACGAAATAGGATGTCTCAATGTAACGTTACGATCGGAGCGAGAGCGCTGCACGAGCGAGCGAAAGGCACGATCGGCTTGAGCGTTCGGCTTGATTGCAAATAAAAGTAAATTTATCAATTAAATTGTAGATTTAATTTCACTCCTTTGTATCCAGACAAAATAGTGATAATTCAATAAAAATGATTCAATTTTATTCATATGAGTATGCACTCATTTCATCAATGTTTTGTTATGACGTTGTCACGTTAAACTGTCGTCCGTGAACCGACTTTACAGACAACCAATTTTTATTTATTTATTTATTTATTTATTGTCTCACCGTTGTTCTGGATGAGTGAACCGAGGTAACGGAAGTTGGAGCAGACTGGTAGAAATACACCATCTCAGGCAATGGGAGATTAAGTGAAATCGCTGAAATCGCATTACAGATACCATGTTTTAGTACTGCTATTTTCAATTTCGTTTTATCTTTAGCCTGGCCTTATATCAAAGTACGGGTACCCCGTGGAAGTCCATAACGTTGTGACTGATGATGGCTATATCCTGGAGATGCAGAGAATTCCTCACGGACGTGACAGCAACAACAAACCAGACCAGAGGAAACCGGTCGCCTTTGTGATGCATGGTCTCTTCTCGTCCGCTGCTGACTGGGTTCTGATGGGGCCTGGCACTGCTCTTGGTAACATTATAATGAAATTAATTATCTTATTTAGGTATCTAAATACTACACAAAATCAATATTTTACCTACTGACTGACCGAACGACGCGAGGCGAGGCGTGTGAAAATGAACCCAAACTTACTACATAATTATGAAGGAAAAACCGAAAAACCGAAAAACCTACCAAATTGGTGCCAAGTTGTGTAAAATGAATTGCGTATATTATATACGGTCGGGGGGTTTTGTTATTTATTAAATCAGGTACGTACTTGACTACATCTTATCACTGATACCATTGCTATCTACATAATTTGACACTAAGAACTATGAATGAGTAATGAGCTCTTAATTTATTTTCAGCATACACACTCGCCGAAGAAGGTTACGACGTATGGTTAGGTAATGCCAGAGGTACTTACTATTCCCGAAATCACGTCAGTCTTAACCCTGATACCAGCAGCACATTCTGGAAGTTCAGCTGGGAAGAAATTGGCACACACGATTTACCTGCTATGATCGACTACGCCCTTCAAGTTACTGGCAAATCCCGCTTGCACTACATCGGACACTCCCAAGGGACAACAGTGTTCTGGGCCATGGCATCGCTCCGCCCGGAATATAACGATAAAATCTTATCGATGCAAGCTCTTGCTCCTGTGGCTTTTATGAGATACAATGAAAACCGGCTGTTCATAATGCTTGGACCGCATGCAAATAACATTGAAGTAGGTACATTACCTATCCGTAGATTAACAAGAGTTTATGAAACCCATTAATCCCTAATACATAAGGTTTAAGCCTTGACAGCAGGTGTTATAGTAAATACCTATGGCACTAGTGAGTGCACTGCTGTCTCTGTGGCAACCTAACACAAACAAGAAGATTTGTAAGTCACCGCGCCTTTGTATGAGACTGGCGTCTGCCTGCGGCTTCGCACGCATGGTGACTTCATTAAAAGTTACGTATGTCCTTCCGCAAGATACAATCTGCCTCATTAGGTACCAAATTAAAAATTACATCATAGTCCGTTCAGCCGTTTTTAATATGGGGTATGGGTTTGCGGACAATTACCTGTCGCATTATGACCTATGTGGCGCAGTGGACTAAAGTCCGGCTGAGACGCAGAAGGTTGCGGGTTCGATTCCCGCCGCTGGGCAAATGTTTGTATGATTTGCAAGTATTTGTCTCGGGTCTGGGTATTTCTATGTATAATATGTAAGTATTTACAAAAAAAATTAAGTAGTGTATCAGTCATTTGGTACCCATAACACAAGCTCTGCTTACTTTGGGGCTAGATGATGGTGTGTGAACTGTCCGACATTATTTATTTAATTTGATTGAATTGATATCTATGTACCTACTCCAGTTTTTACACCGCTATTGGTATTTTTTGATCAAAGTTAATGTTTAAGGTATAGTTAAGGTAAAGTGGGTGCCAATCTTAGCGAATAAATAAATAAATACTGGTGGACAATATGCACACAACACCATCTTGCGCCAAACCAAGCGTAGCTTGTATTATGGTGAGTATTCTATGACTCATAAAATACCAACTTTTATATTTTTAATGATATTTTATAACACCCAGACACTGAACAAACATCTGAGTTCATCACTCGAATGTTAGTCCTGGGAGGGAATCGAACCTCCATACCACAGCGCCGAAGGCAGATCTACTATCAACTTAACTGAGAAGCCAGTATACCAAGCTAATCGGGAAAGCAATAGGACGATGGAGAGGAGACGCGACCAAAACTTTAATCACAAAACATATTCGACTGCCCTGTCAGCTCCTCTTTTAACGGTATAGATACATATACTTTTCTTGTTTTTCAGTCAGTTGCCAGCTTGATCGGTGTAAACGAGCTGCTCCCGAATACTCCGCTATTCACAAGTTTGGGTCAAACATACTGCTCAGATGAAGCTCTGACGCAGCCTATCTGCTCAAACGTGCTCTTCCTCGCGGCTGGAAGGAGTGAGGACATGCATAATGCGGTAACTAAATTTATTATCAGGTACCTATATATTGTATACTGACCCTGCATTTGATTAGGTTCCTAAGACTAAGAGAGAGTAACATTCTTACATATTTCTTAATATGTTCGAAATAAATATGTACCTACCCCTACCTACCTACTGTCAATCAATTACGAAGAGCTAGGTGGTGCTGCAAAAGCAATGAGCCTTTATAGATCATGTTTCAATATGAATTCCTAGGCACATTCCTTATTTAAATAATTATGTAAGTACATACCTACCTACTTTTGTTCTCAGACGATGTTGCCAGTAAAGCTAGGACACACACCCGCGGGTGCTGCAGTACGTCAGGTGGTGCATTACGGCCAACACATACGCGAAAATTTCTTCAGACGCTTCGACCACGGACTTATCAAAAACCGGAGGATTTATGGAAGCAGGACACCCCCAGATTATGACCTCAAGAAAATAACAGCGCCAGTTTTCCTACATTATGTCGACGACGATATCTTTGCTCATGTGTCTGATGTTAGAAGGCTATATAGAGAGTTGGGACGACCGATCGGCTTGTTCAGAGTCCCTCATGCAACATTCAGCCATCTGGACTTCGCGTGGGGAACTGGAGCGAAGGATTTAGTGTACGATAGGGTTATTAATCTTATGAAATCAGTAGGTGATGACTGATTTGGTAATAAATAGTTACATGACACTTACTGTGATTATTTTTATTATTTTTATATCTAACTTAAACCCTAGCAGCTGCCACCAACGCAACGTACCTATTGAATGTAGGTAGCTATTTCGTTTAAAATCGTTGAGTGTTAAAGGCAATCAGAACTTAAACTAGTTAGCGCTAAGACCAAGACGAGTTTGTGGCTAATTTTTCTCGCATTTGGCTTAGGAAGAATCGGCACCAACATTTATAAGTTTAAGGCACCTATACGATATTTCAAATAAACGTTTTCATATATATTCACTCCTTTAAATGATTAATTTTGAAAACTCTCTCAAGAACACATCAAGACAGGTACTAATTTCTAGTGTTAACGATTAGTACCTAGTTTTTTAGGGTTCCGTACCTCGAAAGAAAAAAACGGAACCCTTATAGGATCACTTTGTTGTCCGTCCGTCTGTCCGTCTGTCTGTCAAGACACTTTTTCTCAGGAACGCGTGGAGGTATCAAGCTAAAATTTATATAAAATACTCAAGTCTACTGTCCCTTAAAGCTGTAAAAAAAATCAAACTTCTAAGCCAACGCAATCAAAAGATACAGACGTTAATGCTACAAATTTCCGTAAATTTTCGACACTCGCAAGGGAATCAAAACCTACAGGGTACTTCCCGTGAACTCAAAATCTTGAAATTTGGTACGAAGCAACTTCTTATAGCACAGATTAAGAATAAATTGCGATAACCCTACATTTTTAGTTACATCATATAATAAAAATATTTTTAATAATTTTAAACTTGCTACCCTTTTTCTCATGAACGCGTAGAGGTATTAAATTGAAATTCATAAAAAATACTTAGGTCTATAATACCTTTAAGCTGTAACAAAATTAAACTTCTATGTCAACGCAATCAAGAGAAACAGCAATTTAAGTCGCAAATATTCAAACTCGCAACTCGCAAGGGAATCAAAACCTACAAGGTATTTCCCGTGAACTCAGAATCTTGAAATTTGGTACGAAGCAACGTCTTATAGCACAGATAAAGAAATAATTGCGAAAACTGTAAATTTTTAGTTACATCACCCAACTATGACCCGATTGTCGTGATGGGTGAATTTTTACTTATATACCTATAGGTTTGTACGGAACCCTCGGAGCGCGAGTCCGACTCGCACTTGGCCGGTTTTATCTGTACCTACCCACATTACCATTATTAATTTAACTTATCTTTATGTAGCTGTAGCGCGTCCGGTATGTTTGCAGAAGCACGCGCTGACGGCTTCCATGCCTGCATGCGCGAAAAAGTCGCGTCCCTGTTACACAGAATACGCGGAGCCACCAACAGTATACTCAATACTATAGTTGATAAGTTGGATGGTCCTATTTTCAGGCAATGTAGTCGAGTTATGATGGCATAGGAAACTATTCAGTTTTTGCTCGATCACAGTGTGAGTGGCCTTGCCTTATTCCCACTTCTATTGAATTTTTATGATGTCAACCTTAGATAACAATATAACTAACACCTAGAGTAAGTATTACTAACACTTTATGGATCTTAAGTTATCTGAAATAAATGAATTTATTATTATTATTATTATTATTATTATTTATTATTAAACCTACCATAGCATATTTAAATTAACCTATATTTATTGAGAGATATTTTTCTTTTTTGTATATTTGAATACTCATATTCACGAAGAAATTCCATAGAACAGCTCCTGACTGTGACTGCATCATCATAATCAGCTACATCATCATCATCATCGTATCAGCCTTTAAGAAGTCCACTGCTGAACATAGGCCTCCCCAATAGATTTAACAATAGATAGATATCAAGAATATTTTTGGATTCGTTATCGATACATGTTGGAACGAGGGGACTCTTTGATCAAACCATAGATTTTGTAGGACAAATATTTTTTCGAATAATTTAGATAATTAACTTGAGATTTAATAAAAAAAAACAGTTAGTAATAAATATTTGATAATCATAAAATCGACATATTTTATCCTTGCTTCCTCTGTTAGCTACCACGATAGAGAGTTTAGTACAAGAAATTGTTGGGCGTCTCATCCAAATGAAGCTACTTACGGAAAATTAGCTTGATAGTAATCAAAAGCAAAAACTATTACAATGTCGTCAGTCCATCGGGGGGTCGTCCTACGCTTCGTTTTCCTGTCCTTGGTCGCCATTCAAGAATTTTTATTCCCACGGTTATGAGTATGGCGATTATGGAACTTTAGACACAACCAATGTCTATCAGTTTCGATTAGCAATCGGCATAATTTCAATCATTAGTTTGATTGAAATTGGAACCAGTTTTGACAAGATGGATTACTATTACGTACGTTTGGTTTTCTGTCCATATGACAGCATGTATGACAATCAACATCAACCTTTCGTAATAACAATTCATCAATAGTAACTGAAAGCGATTAGTAACAAAGTTTTGATAGTATCAGAATTCCATAATCGCCCCGCAGTTCTGCGAGCTATATGGCCTGCCCATTGCCACTTCACTTTGCACATTTTGAGTGCTATGTCGGTGACTTTGGTGACTCTTCTACGGATTTTCTCGTTGCGGATTTTATCACGTAGTGATCCAACATCCAACATAGCACTCTCTATAGCACGTTGCGTGACTCTGAACTTGGTTTTATCTTACCAGGTTCAGGTTTTTTTTTTAGGGTACCGTACCTCGAAAGGAAAAAACGGAACCCTTATAGGATCTCTTTGTTGTCCGTTCGTCTGTCTGTCTGTCAAGACCCTTTTTGTCAGGAACGCGTCGAGGTATCAAGCTGAAATTTATATGAAATACTCAGGTATACTGTCCCTTAAAGCTGTGAAAAAATCAAACTTCTAAGCCAACGCAATCAAAAGATACAGCCGTTTATGCCGCAAATTTTCGACACTCGCAAGGGAATCAAAACCTACAGGGTACTTCCCGTGAACTCGGAATCTTGAAATTTGGTATGAAGCAACGTGTTATAGCGCAGATAAAGGAAAAATTGCGAAAACCGTAAATTTTTAGTTACATCATAAAATAAAAATATTTTTAATAATTTTAAACTTACTACCCCTTTTTTGAGATCTAGAAGAACATTTTTTTGCAATAAAAATACCATAACTATGACTCGATTGTCGCGATGGGTGACCTTTTACTTATATACCTACAGGTTTGTACAGAACCCTCGGTGCACGAGTCTGACTCGCACTTGGCCGATTTTTTTATTTATTGGGCATGAGATAATTTATATAAACTAAAGCGATGCCGGTAAAGTAACGGCCTTCATCAATGGATGTAAAAAAATACAACTCGTATCTGGGTAAGAACCAAATTTTTTGTATCGTTGCACATCGGAAATCACAACTGAAAGTGTCACAAAGGAACAAATGTAGCACAACGGAAATTGTAAAGGTTAGTGTATATATAGTTCAAAATAGTCTAAATTTTTAGCTTATCTACTTGAACGTCCGAGCGCGGCAGCTGTCTCCCTCTAGTACGTCCGCCCGCTCGATCGTAATTCTGCGGCGCCGAGCGCTTGGTTCATTTTCATCTTCGAGCGTGATAACTAGATAACTACTGTGACAAGATGACTTAAATAAAAAATACATATGAATAGGTAAAACTATACAAATTAAAACTACGTGTAAAAAAAATTCAACTATGAATCTAAATACTGAAAATATAAATTTAAACTTGACAATGTAGGTTAAATTTCAATAATCTCGGCATTTTGTTAAATGCCGATTTTTTGCCATCAGTCGATGGGCCTAGAATATTTGTAAATATTTCAATAGCAATAATGTTAAGGATTACTTTGATATATAACACTAATATAATATAAATAGGACTAATAAAACAATCTAAACGACACCCGCACGCACGCACGAAATCTCGCCTCGGTTGGCGGTCGGTTGTAGGGGGCAGCCGTTTGTAAAAACGTAGGAGTTTTAGCAGCTGCCCCAAACAGCAAACCGCTCTCAGAGCCAGTCCCAAGCCTGGATAAAGAGTGAGGGTTCCCCGAACCCCTAAACCTCCCAAAACCCATCCTATACCCTTCTCCTTATCACTTTCCAAACACACCCACTCCTTGCTAATCCGCTGCGGAGCCTTGTGATCCAGCTCCGTGGGCCTGCCATTTAATGGTAGGTGGGGGGTGAACCACCTACGTTTTTGATGCTGTGCGTAGGGGCCCGTGAGGGGGGATGCAACTGACCTGGTGGCTGAGCGGACAGATGTCTCTTCCGCAACACTCCACTTCGGTGTGAATTTCCTCCAAAACGGGGGGCCATCGGTCTAACCAACTATGGCAAATCAGCATATCGGTCGGCCTTCAGCTGCCGAGGGCACAGGCCCCGGCTCATAACGAGCCGAGCAAGAGGACACGGGCGGACGACACTGTATCTCCAAGAGGAGAATACAAAAAACCGAATTGGAAAAATTGGGCAGGCCAATCATGGCAGAGGGAGCTCTAAAGCTGTGGTGCGAAGATGACCTCTCACTAAAATGGTTAATAGAGGCAATTGAACAACTGCCGGCGACCTCCTCACCAAAGCTCAGTTGTAAAACAGAGCGAGCTGGTGAGGAAGGTGCGCGCTGCTATCTTCATCCCAGACTGTACCAACAGTCTGGAGGATACCAGTCTGGTACTAGCAGATCTAAACAGGTGGGCGAGGATCCCTTCGTGGACCGTGTACACCCATAGCAACCAAGAGGACGACATCCTCTTCGTGGCTGTGGGAATCCCGGAGGATCTGGTCCCAGAGCTGATTAGGAGAGACCGCAGACTGGCTCACAACCTGGGCAACGTCCACGTCAGGTTCTACGGCAGGGATGGAGCCCTGCATGACGTACCGCCCCAGGTTGTATCACCACAGGCAAGCACAAACGAGCAAACAAATCCCAGCGTCCCGCTTGCCCCCCGTGACGGCCAAGTAAAGCCATCAATCGCGCCGCCGACCTCGCACTCGTCACCCAAACCGTCGTGCTCAAAACCAATGGAGGTGATGTGTGCGAGTCCGGAGGACAAGCTGGACCTGGAGGAGTCAGTGGAGGAGGGAAGCCTTGATGATGGCGACCCAAATCCCACTCTATAATTTCGTACAAGCAAACCTCCAGCATAGCCTCACAGCAACGGCTAACCTACGCAGAATGCTGGAGGCTCAAAACAACAAGACCATTGCCTTGATCCAGGAGCCGTGGATCAGGGCTGGGCGTGTGTGTGGTCTTAACAACCTTGATGGTAAGTTACTCTATGACAGCACTTGTGCAAACCCACGAGCATGCATACCACCTAACATAACAACAGTGCCCCTCACCGAGTTCTGTTACAGGGACGTAGTAACTGTCAGACTCCAAGTCTTGATAGAGGGGGAGGTCGAAGACGTAACGCTGGCGTCAGTGTACATGCCTGCTGACGAAGCCATTTCTTCAAAGGATGTTACGAGTCTGGTAAGACACTGTGAAATAAATAACTCAAAGCTTATAATTTCAGCCGACACAAACGCGCATCACCCTATATGGGGGATGCCAACACCAAACACAAGAGGAGAGGACCTGGTAAATTTCCTCTTTACCACCACCCTCACAATAGCAAACACTGGTGTGGTACCGACCTACGTAACGAAGCGTCACCGCACCATAATAGATCTAACTCTGGTATCAGGAAACTGTCCCAATCTTGTACAAAATTGGAGGGTTTCAGAAGAAACCTCCTGCTCCGACAACAGATGGATCAGGTATGAACTTATGGTAAACACAACAACACCAGCACCTACACGCAACCCTCGCAGAACAAACAAGGTACTGTTCGTAAATTCTCTGAAGCAGCACCTGCGGGGGAATACACTTTGGTTTGTCCCAAGTGTATTCCCCCGCAGGTGCTGCTTATCAAACACAACAGAGATAGAAGGTAGTATTGAACATATAACTACTATTCTGACCGAAAGTTTCGAGGATGCCTGTCCCCTCGCCATAGCCCGAGGGGCCGATGGCGGGAGGAAGGGCTGGTCAAAGGAACTGGAAAGACTGAAACAAAAGGTACGTAAACTGTTCAACAGAGCTCTAAACACCTACGACGACAAAGATTGGGACGAATACAAGAAGGCCCAAGCCGTATATATAAGAAACGTATTCGTCGCAACAGTCGTCTTAGCTGGAAGAAGTTCTGCACAAACATTGAATCAAACTGCAGTGCAAACAGAATTAGGAAAGTCCTCGCCGCTGAACCAAGGCGCGAGATTAGATCTATAAAAAGACCTGATGACACCTACACTAAAACATTAGCGGAGACACATGAACTCCTCATCCAAACACACTTCCCAGGATCGCAACTGTACAATGATCACAAGTGGCCTAAAACCTGTGAGCACACACCATCTGAGACAGACTGGGCAGTAGCTGATACGGTAGTTACAAAATCAAAGGTAAACAGGGCAATCAACACCTTCCAAACATACAAGTCGCCAGGCATAGACAAAATCTTCCCCGGCCTCCTGCAGTGAGTGAACCGTATATAGGCGAGTTGCTCACGAGCACCTTAAGGGCGTGCCTAGCTTTCCGGTACGTGCCACTGCTGTGGAGGGAGGTCAGAGTCATCTTTATACCAAAACCGGGTAAGAGTGACTACACAGAGGCAAAATCGCACAGGCCGATCAGTCTCACATCTTTCCTATTAAAAACCAGCAGCAGCAAAAACAATCTAGCAGCCTTCATAGACATAGAAGGTGCTATCGACAAGACAAACTTTAGCAGCATAAAGACAGCCCTACGGAACAAAAATGTAAACCAACTTTAACAGACTGGATTTTAAATATGTTAAAACTTAGGACAGTGCGAGTAGATGTACAAGGGGAAACCAGGGGGGTCGTGGCAAAGGGATGTCCCCAGGGTGGAGTCCTGTCACCGCTCCTCTGGAACCTGGTGGTAAACGATCTCATCACCAAATTGAATGCCGAGCGCTTCTTTACGGTGGGCTATGCAGATGACCTTACCATATTAATCTCAGGGCACTTCGCTAGTGTGGCGTGCAAAATCATGAACAATGCACTGAAAGTCGTAGAGACATGGTGCAATGATAACGAGCTAACAGTAAACCCAGCAAAGACGGAACTTGTAATGTTCACAAACAAACGCAACCTAGGAACCTATCAACTTCCTGTCCTTTTCGACACCCAACAACACCTGTCCCATGAAGTCAAATACCTAGGCATAACAATGGACAGCAAACTAAACTGGGCCAAACAATTAGAAAACAAAATACAAAAAGCAACCATATCTTTCTGGCAATGCCGCAAAATGATAGGTACAACTTGGGGCCTCTCCCCAAAAATCACCCTATGGCTTTATAACACCGTGATAAGGCCCTCGATAACATACGGTGCTATAGTCTGGTGGCCTAGAACGAAACAAACTACCACCTTAAACAAACTACATAAGTTCCAAAGATCAGCCTGCGTGACGGGGTGCATGAGAACTGCCACAACGGTGGCTCTGGAGGCGGTTATCGGTCTAACACCCCTACACCTACACGTGCAACAAGAAGCTGCTGCAGCAGCTCATAGGCTCTGGACCCACAAACTCTGGGAACATGAACCACAGGCACAGCACACCAACATATTAAAAGAGTATGCGAGAGAGAACCATTTGCTTTTATCACTCTACGATAGGACTCTCAAAAAACACTTTCCTACAAAAAAATACACTATACAATTACACGAAGAGCCGTGTGACACTTCAAAGTGCAACGAACTAAGTATCTACACAAACGGCTCAAAAACAAAGACAGGTTCGGGGGCAGGGGTCTTCTCGGAAGACCTAAACAAACACATCTGTACGCCCCTCGGCATTCACAACTCCATCTTTCTGGCAGAATGCATTGGCATAATACAGGCCGCAACTGCAGTGCTAAAAAGGAAGGTAACAAACTACAACATAAGAATCCTCTCGGATAGCGCTGCGGTTCTACATGCACTTAACAGGTACGAGCATAACACCGGTCTTACCGCACAATGCCATAAGTTATTGGAGGAGGTAAGTACATCCAACAGGATTACTCTACAATGGATCAAGGGTCATAGTGGTTCCAGAAGCAACGATGAGGCCGACGTTCTGGCCAAAAAAGGCTCGGAACTACGGGCGGCAGGACCGGAGCCCCTGGTCCCCCTTCCCTACAGCCAGGCACGATCATAGATCCGCCAACGTACAACCACTCTACACCAAAAATACTGGGCTAGTATTGAAGGCTGCAGGCAGCCGAAGGAATCTACCGGATCTTAATCCTAGATACTCCCGAAAACTCCTCAGCCTCAAACATGACAAAATACGACGTATCGTCGGTATTGTCACAGGACACTGCTCATTAAACAAACATCTTTTCACACTGGGCGTTACAGACAGCCGAGGGTGAGGGTGGTTTGAGCATGCAGAGGGTGTTTGAGCAAGGAGGAAACAGCTGCACATGTGCTCCTGGAGTGCAGCAGCGTGGAATCCCAACGAGCTCAACACCTTGGAACACCGAGGACACCCAAGGAAGCCTGCGCCGGCGTGAGCGAGCTGCTGGCTTTCCTGGAGGACATCGGGTGGCTGGAGTAGCAGCCTCCACCCGTCACGCAAAAAGGGCCCACCTGAGGCCTAGTTGCGGGAAACAGTCCACTCACCAAGTACCAAGTACCAAGACACCCCGCACGCACTCACTTCACAAAACGCAAACTCACGCAAAACTTTTTTGTTTTAAATTTTTTTTAATATGTTTGTTGCAAGAAAACTGTAGTTTTCTTGGATTCTACCATACGCCAATTTTATTAAAGAGTCATCTAGTTAGTTAGGCATCTGATAGTTATACAGCAACTATCAGACGCCAGCCAACAGAACTTCACACAAAAGTCATAAAGGTCCGATGAGTCGAAAAAAATACCCGGACTGTCTACGCAACAAAGTTTTCTGTCGATTTTTCTACCCGGACGCTCAAGTGGCTAAATACTATTCTATTTTTTTTCTCATTTAATTATTAAAATTTGATAAAAATACCAAATTAAACCCTACCTTTACGATTTTCTTTAGTTGAATTAAGTTTTGAATTCTTTAGTCCCGTTGTGATTTGAGTGTCCATGAAACAAAAAAGCGACATTAAAAAGAGACAAACATAACCATCTATAGAATTAAACGTACGAGAGAATGAAACATTACACAGTGTTTCATGATATTCTCGGGTCTCTTTGTTACAGGTTAAATTCTATTAAATGTGATAGATTAACAGAGGATTAGGAGACACTTATTTGAGATTATAGAGGATTGAGATGTTGTGGGCAAAAAAAAACATCGGATATAATAATCATAATAAAAAAAATATATGAATCATAATAGCACAGATAACTTATATAAAAACGAACTAAACAATAGGATAACATTAGTAAGATCAAAGACATAGGTAGCAAACAATATATATTTTTTAATATTTTTATAGTAAACACCACTTTCATACATAATATTAAAAATAAAAATCATGGCTCAAACAGCTCATTTATTAGTTTTTTTATAGGTACTGTCTACTTTATTTAAGCTGGTACACCCAAAAAAATATTTGTTCTTAAAATACGTTAAAAATAAGACTAGTTACAAATATACACAATGATAGGTGCTTTTTTAAAAAAATTATACGCTTTATATTAGCTTCACTTGTATGTATGTTTGTATGTTTGTAACCGACTCCTTAGGACACGATTTTGACCCACTTTAAACGGCCAGATTTCATTCAAATTTTGCACACCTGTCAATGACCGATGCAAACGCAATAATTCGAAAAAAAATAAAAAAAAATCCGATTATCCTAACACTAAAAAGTAGAAAATAAATAATAGTTAAGTAAGTAAACAATAAATAATAGTTAAATGTAAGTAAGAAAAAAAAAATATTTAAAAAAAACGTGGGGTGCTTTTTAAGATATTATCGAAATAATAATACTTCTCATATCTGTCATGAAACATTTATAACTATTTATAAATATATAACTATTTATAAATATTTCATGCACCATGCACCCCAGGCTTTTTTTTATATAAAACATTTTTTTCTTATTTACAATTATTACAATTTATTTTCTATTTTATTGTTTGGTTTTGTATATAAAGCGTGTTTTTTAGTTTTTTTAACTATTATTTGTTAAAAGATTTTTTTATGTTTGTTATTTCAGCATTTCTTTCTCATCACTTGCTTTCGTTCTCGTCCATATCTTATAGGTATATTTATGTTTTTAGCTTTCATTCATTCAGCATTCTTCTTTTTCATTTCTTCATATTTCTGGTGATTCGTTTCTTTTAACTTTCGCGGTATTTGCGACATCTTTCCGCTGAAGACAAAGACATCTGAAAAAGAATATATTGACCCATTACATAGACAAAATTACTTTTATGAAAATATTGCAAATACAACGAATCTACTAGTCAAAAATAAAACATTTGTTAAAATGTATTTTTTTTTCTAAGCCTCCACCCTCTGGTACGCTCCGCTCGCGTGGTATCTACCCGGACAACAAAGTAGCCTATTTCAAATACAGCAAACCCACTAATCTTGTATAATAATTCGTACTGATGTGAATTACTAAAATACCTACACAAAATAATATTGTGTACTTAGCTTTATAATATTCTAGTGTGACACTTCGCACAATTTCGTGTCATTCGTCGCACACAGGGTCAAAACACTCTACGACCCAGCAAAGAAAAATTCACACTGCAAAGAATAAACACCTAAATGAATACACATCAAAGTTAACCAATAATAGACAAAATAAACTCATAGAATTACGAATGCAAAGTAACGAAAAATGACAAAAAATACTATAAAAGTCTTACAGAAAGTCCCGATTTATATCGACACACATGGACTCCAAAGCTCCAAACACGTTTCTTCAACTTAGCGACAAATAAAATGTCGGAATTGGCCTAAACTTAGTCATGATACAGACGACAACGTTGCTATTGGAATAAAATATTATTGGTTATCCTACATTGCCAGGTTTTCTTGTTATGCTGTCGCAAAACTGAGTCGCAAAACGGAACGAAATTTGGGACACTCATTATTATTATGATTATTATTAAATTATAATGTTTAATGAGGCCCTACTAATGAAAACGTTTAGTTAATATATATACTTCTTGAAATAAAACTAAAAAACCAAAAAAAATGATTTTATTTTTTTAATAAAATTTCAATAACTTAGAGGAGTCCGAGTTGGGACACTCACGTTTTGTATGAAAAAATAAAATGAATTCAATATCTTGATTTACTTAAAATTAATTTTACAGAAAACTTGTGTAAGAAACCTATGTTTGAATTAGGTAGTGAGTGCAGAATAAGTTAAGCCAAAGTCAAAGTCAAAAGATACTTTATTCAATACAATCACAAGGATCACTTTGAAACATCTTACATACTAGGTGAATTTAGGTGCCAATTCATCCTAACCCAAGGCCGAGAAGAATTGGCAAGAAACTCGTCTTGGTTCTAGCACTTTTTTATATGATCCGTAGTTATAAGATGGATGGATGGTCATGCATTCTTATCAATAATATAGTCATCTATATTATAATAAGCTTTCTTCAAAAGACTACCATTTATGTACCTATGCTTTAAATTTCTTAATAGTTAGTTTAGTAGCATTTTCAGGAAGCTTATTATAGAAGCGCACCATGTTCATGCACCAAGCTTTATTAAACAAGTCTTACATTACAACTCACCTGAGTATCACATTTTTTCATATTATGATTTCAAGGTAAGATGCCACCGTTACCTTGCTCGAAATGAAAAAAATTTGGTCCATTACGCATCTACATACTAATAATTGCTATTGTAATAATTCTTATCCAACTTTTTTTTCTCCCCAGAATTTTCACGCACCAGGGCTCTAGAGAGCTGAAAAGCAGAGGGCCAACAGCTCAAGCTGAAAAGGTTGTCTGGACTGGACCATTGAGCAATGGAAGCAGGCTATATAATTATATTGGTTTGTATTTTGTTGTTAATACAAGTTTACATGAAAGAGACAAAATGGTGTGATTGCAATATAAAAAATGGGAATAAACAGCTAGCATTTTATAACTATTTTGTTTATTACAGACATGGAAGGACTTAAAGACAAATGCCCGCATTGAAAATGCATCCAGTGATCCTTGTTTGGTGCGAGCAACATTAGTAAGTTGGTTTCCTTCACACATTGGACTGTAGTGGTGTTCTCTTCATTTGAGCTTGGCTCTATGTTATCCATTGGGACTCTGAAATAAACAAGGTGATGGAATGTAAGTAAAATAACACTGGTCATATATGAAACTATCCATATAGGTAACTATAATTTCAATTAAACTCACCAATATTGTATATTGTCGCACAACAGTATATCTGTGATGCCTTTTCAGGATCATAATGAAGCATCCTGTCAATGTTATTTTACAGCAGCACTGTTTGGTGCAGCATCCAAATCAGGAATCATCATCCACGGCTCCAAGGTGTAGCCAGAGTCCCCTGTAAAAATGCCTCAAACTAATACCATATTTTTTTCTTTTCAGTTTTCCTGGAGATTTTCAACCAAAAAACTTAATAAATATTGTCGATATCAAACTGTTATTTTTTTACTACCTATACATAATATATATACTAGTATTAATAGATCTTGATGGGAGCCGGTGCAACAGGGCGCTGCTATTAACTAATAAAACGTAAATAAATAAATAAATTATACAAAAACCCTATAATCATTAGCGTCTCATTTTCCTATTCAAATTGGAGTGATTGAATATAAACTAGTCATGCACTCTCCCTGGATACCTTGCATTAATGTTTATTATCCGACAGGCCATGCTTTTCATGAAAACCAGTAGATACACGCTGCCTTGCATGTTCTGTCCCTGGGAATATAATCCATTTTGGCATTAATCTGAAAATTCAATACATAACCAGTTAATTTATTGCAGATCAAACTAACTTATGTGTAGGTATGAAATCCATACTTATTTCTGGTTTTATTATCTTTGACTTGCAAGAGAATAATATCTGTAGGTAGGTACCTATATTTTCTAAACTAAATGTACTTTTAGGCAATTGTGTTAAAAATTGAGCTTACATTCTGATGATAGCAACAAAAAGTTGGGTCAGATATTTTTTGACAGTGGTCTGAGCTATCACTAGACTGGTCTTGGCCCGTACCTTGCTGGTAGCATACATGTCATGTCAGGGGTGTGCGGACCTATTGTTGAAAATTTTATACCTAAGAAGGTACTGGTAGGATTTGTTTAGCTTTAGTTGGTATCAGACCGAGGTAAATATATCCTAGGTCTGACTGAGTAGGTACGGATTTCATAGAAAACCTAAGTAGAAAGATACTTGTAGGTATGTATTATTTACCTTGATATGCACCGGCAAACCATCCCAAGGATTTAGAGGCTGCAAGGCTTCTTTCAACTCCACACACAAATATAAGGCCATTTCTTTAGTATCGCGAAATATGTGGCGAAACTCATTATCCGGGAATTCAAAGGCGTTACTGACATCTCGGATAGGGATGTCTAGTGTAACTTCTATTCTAATGGCGGCTGTACACACTCGACGAGGGCCTCTCGCCGAGAGCCTCGGCCGAGAACACTCTCGTCGAGAGCATGCCTGTACACACTCGTTCTAACATTTGAACTGAAGACTTACGCGACAATGGACGTAGAAATTGCTGCTGCTATTTGTCTTTGTGCCGTGAGCTATTATAATTTTTTAAACATTTACTATAAAAAGAAAATTAACTCGGCGACAGGGATTTCAATTTGCTCGCTTATTCGCACCCAAGCGTCATGCTTATCCTTGTGTTTCACATCCTTCGAGTTCCATAAAACAGGTTCTGTTTGATAGCACTCCAAAAAGTGTAATTCTCGTTCGTTAGACCACATAGTGAAACACGTCTGTTTATAAATACTGGAAAGCAACTAAATGAACGAGTGTGTGCATGCTCGCTCTCGTTTACCTCGCGAGAGCCAACGAGACCCTTTGACTCGGGCGCAAAAAACCGACAAGCCACCGAGAGCGACCGAGACGAGAACGAGAGAGCGAGACGAGACGAGAGCGCGCTGTACACACTCGCGTTCGGCCTGTCTCGGGGTATCTCGACGAGTGTGTACAGCCGCCATAACGTTTACATATCTCGCGTTAGAACGAAATTGTAGAATACTTGAGACATTATTTTCTTGAGGAAACTATTCAATATTTACAAGTTATATTTTTATACCCACCTTCAAAGGACAGTGATTAATATTCCCTGTCTTATGTCAAATAGAGATAAATTTATCCACGTTGTTGATAGGCCGTGCTCTGGGGCGGGGAGTAGCGGGACCTCTACGACCTCTACGTCTACGATAAACGTCAAAGGGAAACATTATATTCCTTTCCCCGAAGCTGTGCTATGAGAGGTAGAAAAGGAAATCATTTCCACTGACAGGTGGGTAAAAACAGGGGAAAGACTATTTTTCCTTGTGCCGTGCTAGCCCCGCAGCTTCTTCTTCTTTTCTTGTCGACACCAGACAAAACAGTAGGTAGGCAATAATATTATGAGAATATTTTTTGAAACGATTACAAAGTTGTTTTGATGAAGTATTCACAATAGTACCTAATTTACGAACAAGATAAGTCTAGCTAGATAAACAAGATATTATTATTTAAATAGTTAGGTAAGTACCAAATTACCTATCATATGAATCTATGATTATATAAGCTGTTGTTAAATCAGCGCAACACTCTAGGTAGGTAGGTAGGTAGGTAGGTATGTTCTTTTATGATGACTAGTTGATCCGATTTTCACTCGGAGTTCGCTCGTTTAAATTTTTAAATAGGTACCTAGAGGTAACTACCACAGACCTAGGATATATCCTAGATATACCTTGTATATCATCAAACTTAGAGAGGCCTATACCTAGATACCTACCTGATAGTGGGTGAAATAGGGATGTGGATGTAGTTAGAACCTTACACCTACCTACTTACAGCTTCAATTATTGATAATATAACCAAAGACAGCAGAATTCACATAAAAGTCCAGAAAAAATCAATAAAACGCAATTATGGTACGATTAAGAATTAGATCAGTATTAGTAGCGTCATTATCATTATAAATAAATGTTTTTAGGTAAAAATACTAACAATGAATAATGTTTTGAATGAAGTACTTGAATGAATGAAGTACCTACTTACCAACCAACCTGAGTACATTGATACCTACCTATCTAGGTATCTAACCAAAGTTCCTGTGAAATGCAGGATAAATAACTTTACTTAGATACCTAAGTATGTACCTACCTTCTTATTTTTTTACGCTATGTTGGCCTGGTGGTAGTTACCTAGGTAATGGTAACGGACGTAGGTAGTCCGTCAAAAATTAAAGCTTTGTGTTTTATATCCCAGCCATTGCTCCATAATACCTAATAAGCAGCATCGACTTGAAACCTGTTTGTATCTATCTGTTTTGTTATGACGTTGTCACGTTATACTATCGTCTGTAAACCGACTTTACAGAAAACCAATTTTTTTTTTCCATCGAAATTATTTACCTACCTTAACTTTGGAACCGATCGCACAAACTAGCGTGACACCTACCATAATCAATGTAAGATTGATAATGGTTGATAACTCATACCAATATCAGTATAATTAACATTGATCGATACTTACCTACCCCACAAGAAATCAAGATTATATTCGATATAATGGTTACTTGGGTATTTCCGTGGTAAAGTTTTTCTTTATCTCATCAATAGGTACTAAATAGTGACCTAAGTACCTAACCATAGTGTGATAGTGTGACCCATGATCAGATTTTTTGGAAGATTAAATACATATTTACATGCTATGTATCATTATCATCATTGGCCTTAGTTCATCTGTTGAAGATTAAGGTGGCGTCAGTCAAGTTACAGAGCAGTTATTTGTAAACGAAAACATTCGTTCATGGATCCACTCCAGCAAGCTGAGGTGGGTGAAGTTTCCTCTCCACTGACGCCACTCTGCCTGGGATTTAGATAGCACAGGCCTTCCCAGGTACCCAATTTTACGGCAGGCACCGAGCCAGGTTTGTTTCAAGTTTTCCTTCTCTGTTGCTAGCTCTTCTGTTAGTCAGCAGGGGGACCACATGCACAATTTAATATAACATTATTCAAACAAAACTATGTTACAAATTGTGTCACTGGTAATATCCGTTTTTGTTATAGTAGTTTATTAATCAGGTTGTCCTTTGGCCTTTGACCTTAGACCTCCTCCTATTTATGCCATTGATCGCAATCAAGACACGTTCTACGCCATTCTTCTAAGAATATCTTCAGATCATTCCCCAATAATTTGAAGACTATTGCAGTCGTCTCCATCATCAGTCTCCGAGCAGCACTTATCTGAGATCAGTTCCACGTAGAAATCGTCACTCAAAGTGTTATTCAGTTCAGCGAAAAATACCAACCCGATTTTACAGTCAGATGCGGGTGCTGAGCCATTTTTGATGATCCTCAGCTGATCATTATGGAGTACAGCGGATGGTAAAAGTAATAAAACTTATAAAGTAATATATGTTTGTTTGTAAAAATCATCTGATGATAATATTAATATAATATTATCATGCTATGTATCTAATACCTTTAAAGCAATTCTTGTATATATGTATATAATCTGAATCTCGGAAACGGCTCCAACGATTTTCATGAAATTTTGTATGCAGGGGCTTTCGGGGGCCATAAAACGATCTAGCTAGGTTTCATTTTTAGAAAAAGTAGATATATCCGTGTTTTATACCGAACAAAGCTCTGTCATCCAGGTAGGTGCTAATAATTAATTAATGAACTAGTAGGTAAAACAACTACCTACATCAACATTAAAAAATGACAAAATTACAAATATTTAAGTCCTTGTTACCTGCCACACTATGAAATCTGTATCCATCTGCAATAGGTATCTAGATAGGATTATTATTATTAAACTTCAGCAAATTGAATAACAACCAGATAGAAATCTGATCTACAGCTTATGTTTTATCTAGAATTGGTGGGCTATAAAACATTGTTTGACTCAGTACCTTTAAGGCATTGCCGTGTATAATGTTGAGGGTGGTGTTGGTCCTTTGTCTCGCGGGCCTCGGCTACGGCCGGCGTTCATCACCGCACGCTGACCTCATAGATCAGTACTATAAGACCAGCCCAGAGTCTGGTCGGTACTCGAACAACATACTGGAGGATGCCAAGCTTGATGTGGTACTTATTCATAACTTTGTTTATACGTTATTAGTTTGTTTACCTATACATTATACCTTATCATCATGTCTCTGCTTTTATCTCACGTTACGTGAGGTCGGTACAACTGGTTCTTTTCGTCCACTCTTCCCTATCATTCGTCATCTCTGTATTCACTCCTTTATTGCTTAGGTATGTCATCTTTCACATCATCCATCTTTTCTTAGGCCTACCTTTATTCCTACGGTTTTTTTGATTTTTTTCGAAAACGGTTGGCTTAAATTTGGCATTCCACGATCAACCACAACTGTTTTATTTTCAGTTAAAAGTTTATTGCAAATAAAGCAAAACTGAGACATTTTTTCGAGCTATAAAATAACACATATAACTTAAATGGTAGATGCTTGTAATAAGTACGTATATTTACTTGAACTGAACCTTTAGCACTAAAAGAAACAGGTATATGAACGAGACCTACGGACAATAGAAAGAGACAGAATAGCCAGATGTTTTTCAAGGCCACGTGGGTAGAGGGGATTCAGTTAGGGACTGACTGTCTTTTCAATAAATGTTTTCAGGATAGTATAGTATACATAAAAGAGACACAGATATGTATTTATACATATCTTAAGTGCCTGATATGTATATACGTGGCTTATATGTGCATATCATGTATAGTGTGACTCTTAGAATCGCAATATCTCACGAATGGTAACTCTTAGGAAAAAATCATTAGAACCATATTTGTAGAGAATTTTAAGATCTACAACTTTGGTTTGAGGTTTTTTTGATAAAACTTACCGTTTTCGAAAAAAATCCAAAAAACCTCAAATTTTGACCTTTGACCCCGAATAACTTTTGAAGCACACATAGGATCGATGGGGACTTTTAAAACTTTATTTGTAATGGTAAACCCCAGCTCTCCACCAATATTTGGCTTTCCGGGAATTTTTGTTATTTTAAATGTCTATATTGACCGGACTATTTACCGTCACTGGCGCTACTTTAAAACATTCTCTGAATTCTCTATTTTCCTTCGCATTCATCTTCTATACTTTGCTTTGGCTGCCAAATTCATTACGACAGGTCTAATGATCATCTTGTACATTTTCCTCTTAAGCTTATGGGCATTCTTGATCACACGTAGTTCCTGTGACCTGTTGACATCATATCCATCTCGCATATATTTTGTTTTTCACGTGTCGTCTATGTCTGTGATGTGACAATCTCTGTGGTGCATGTGGGCGAAGGCCCGGCTGAGACTCAGAAGGTTCGATTCCTGCCACGTGACTAATGTTCATTATATTATGATCTGCAAGTATTTGTCTCGCGTCTGTATAGGTAGTATTATTATTTACAAAAGGGATATAATCGGTCATGTTGTACCAATAACACAAAGTTTGCTTTCTTTGAGGCTGGATGACTCTGTGTGAAATATCTAGCATTATTTATTTATTGTTTATTTTGACGTGAGAACGTCTAATAAATCTATGAACGCCGGCTGCACGCACAAAAAAGTATGACTCATTGTAACGTTACGATCGCGAGCGAGAGCGAGAGCGCTGCACGAGTGAGCGAAAGGCACGATCAGCTTGAGCGTTCGGCTTGAGTGCAATTAAAAGTAAATTTATTAATTAAATTGTAGATTTCATTTCACTCCTTCTTCGTATCCATAAAAATAGTGATAATTCAATAAAAATGATTCAATGTTATTACATAAAAGTATGCAATCATTTCTTCAATGTTTTGTTTTGACGTTGTCACGTTAAACTGTCGTCCGTAAACCGACTTTACAGACAACCAATTTTTTTTTATTTATTGTCTCGCCGTTGTTCTGGATGAGTGAACCGAGGTAACGGAAATTAGAGCAGATGGTAGAAATACACCATCTAGGGCAATGGGAGATAAAGTGGAGAGATCACTGAAATCGCATAACAGATACCATGTTTTAGTCCTGCTTTTTTCAGCCCAACATTATTAACATAGGCACCATGAACTTATAATACATAACAATTTCGTTTTATCTTTAGCCTGGCCTTATATCAAAGTACGGGTACCCCGTGGAAGTCCATAACGTTGTAACTGATGATGGCTATATCCTGGAGATGCAGAGAATTCCTCACGGACGTGACAGCAACAACAGACCAGACCAGAGGAAACCGGTCGCCTTTGTGATGCATGGTCTCTTCGCGTCCGCTGCTGACTGGGTTCTGATGGGGCCTGGCACTGCTCTTGGTAACATTATAATGAAATTATTAATCATTTTTATCTAAATACCTACACAAAATCTATATTTTACCCACTGACTGACCGAACGACGAGAGGCGAGGCGTGTGACAATCAACCCAAACTCTTACTACATATCTATGAAGGAAAAACTGAGTAGGTACCTACCAAATTGGTGCCAAGTTGTGTAAAATGAATTGCGTATATTATATACGGTCCGGGGGGTTTTGTTATTTATTAAATCAGGTACGTACTTGACTACATCTTATCACTGATACATTTGGTATCTACTTACATAATTTGACACTAAGAACTATGAATGAGTAGGTAATGAGCTCTTAATTTATTTTCAGCATACACACTCGCCGAAGAAGGTTACGACGTATGGTTAGGCAATGCCAGAGGTACTTACTATTCCCGGAACCACGTCAGTCTTAACCCTGATACCAGCAGCACATTCTGGAACTTCAGCTGGGAAGAAATTGGCACACACGACTTACCTGCTATGATCGACTACGCCCTTCAAGTTACTGGCAAATCTCGCTTGCACTACATCGGACACTCCCAAGGGACAACTGTGTTCTGGGCCATGGCATCGCTCCGCCCGGAATATAACAATAAAATCATTTCGATGCAAGCTCTTGCTCCTGTGGCTTTCATGAGGTACAATGAAAACCGGCTGTTCATCATGCTTGGACCGCATGCAAATAACATTGAAGTAGGTACCTACTTACTTATCCGTAGATTAACAAGAGTTTATGAAACCCATGATTCTCTGATACATAAGGTTTAAGCCTTGACAGCAGGTGTTATAGTAAATACTTATAGCACTAGTGAGTGCACTGCAGTCTCAGTGGCAACCTAACACAAACAAGAAGATTTGAAAGTCACCGCGCTTTTGTATGAGACTGGCGTCTGCCTGCGGCTTCGCACGCATGGTGACTTCATAAAAAGTTACGGATGTCCTTCCGCAAAATACAATCTGTCTCCTTACCATATTACAAATTAAATCCTGGTCCTTTCAGCCGTTTAGCCATGAAAACGTAATAAACAAACAAACATAGAAAGAAAGTAGGTACACTTTTGAATTTAATATTAAATTTGAGTATGGATTTGCGGACACATAACTGTCGTATTTGATCGAATTGCTCTTTAGGTACTCCCGTTTGTACATCGCTATTGGTATTTTTGAGTTCTGATCAAAGACACCTTCCCTGCGGCTGCGCTAGATTAAAACTTACTTCCAGTGCTGTACAAGTCACATACTTCCCGTATCAAGAATGCCTGATATGCGTTACGACGTCTATTTTCCCGTACGTAGTCCTGACTTCAAACCTCCACAAAGACATGGAAACTCCACAGCTGTTTTTTTTTGTTGTACCAATCAATAGGTTACATCCTTGTGTATACACAGCTGCAGTCGCACGGGGTTCTAAGTAATATCTTAAAAGTTACAGGTATTTTTGGAAATGGTTGATTTTACGGGAAAATACTTGTCGTGGCGCATACAACAGTCATATTGCTAGGGATGGGGTGTAATAAGTAAAATATTTATCTGTTTCAGATTTATTATTGTTTATTCAGGTCGTACACAATCAACGGAAACTATTTATAACAAAAGTAATAATTAACTATGTTAACAAAAACAGTTACTTCTTATTTTATATTATTATTTGTTTTACTTATGATCGTACACAATCAGCGAAAACTATTTTTAACAAAAATAATAAGTAATTAACTATGTTAATGTTAACTTTTTAACGAAATCAGTAATTTCTTATTTTATATTTTAATTTATTTTAGGTACTTATAAATGCTAAATTACCAAAAAAATCTCTGATTTATTTATCACAATTATTTATTTTACTCGATAATTTAATCAACAGAAAAAAGTAACAGTACACGTACCATACCATGAAAATAGATAAGCTTTAATAATTATTTACATAACATCCTGCATAATCACGACTAATAGGAACTTTGAGTAGGTATATATTGAGATCTAATTCAGTTATGAATTTAATTTTTACTAAAGCCTATAAATATGGCGGTAGGAATGCTTAAAATATTTATGAATAAAAATATGTAACGTTTTTTTTTAACAAAATTACCTTATTTAAAGTTTTCTCCATAACAAAACATATCGTAATTATTTATTTTACCAACAATCAACAGAAAAAATGTGACTTAAAAAAAACAATACAGGTGCTACCACATTAATAGGAACTTTGTGCATTATGAAATCAAATGTAAGATATTTTTCTTAAGTATCATGCACTTTATTGTAACACTCACATTTCTTTATTTAACACATAGGCTTTTCACATTCTTTTACAAAACGTACGCACTTTTTTAACCTTCTTATCCGTTTCACGACTGCTAAACATTTTTCTCAAATTTTGGTAGCAAGAATGTCATTTTTTAAATTTATCTGCTTTAATTAATGGATTATTTGTTTTTTTTGTTCTCTGGCATTTGGATCGGTGAAAGATGTCTTAGTCATGGATTCAATTATGGATTCCAAAAAAGTTAACAAAGGTAATTGGTCCTCATTTTTCATTTTATGTACAATCCATGCTTGACTAAGCAATTCCCAAATAACAAACTCATCATCAACTTACGAAACCACTCGCGAGAGTGGAGTAGTAAGCGGTCATTTGGTCACTGAAATCTACGCCTTTTTTATTTTCATTGTACATTATTACACTTGCTGGTTTCATAATTGGCTGTATAGAAATTCGTGAGAGTCTTCCAGTATCCTTTAAAGTAGCGTTGAGCTCTTTGACAGTAGTTAGCATCGTAACAGGGCGTTTATCCATCCATTTGATTATTTTAACTCCTTTTTTGTTCATAGTCCCACTTCATAGTCCAACTTGGCCTTTCTTTAATTTTGTGCTTATAAATGTCTTAGGTAATCTTAGGTAATAAAAAAAGGTAAATATATTGTTGAAATTTAAGTCGTCCTTTCCAAGGTATCATGGTTTCGTCGATTACCATAAATTTACCAGGGCTCAAAATTCCAGTAAATGAATTTAACAAAATATCAAGTACATTTCGTATCTTATACAATTTATCTCCATTATCAAAATTATCGCTAAAATGCCAAAATTTCAATAGAAGTAAAAATCGATCTCTGGTCATCAGGTTTACTATATATTCATTACGATAGCATTTTTTCTTGGACATTATATGGACATATGCAAATTAGGTAGTTTATTGATACCCATCACCATCAACACTCTCATATACTTTTCCATTTCCTCAAAAGTAACTGGATGCCAGTTTTTCAAGCAAGATTTTGGCTTTATAGCATGTTAACTTATATATTCTTCTGCATGCTTATTAGTTTCTACTACCATTTTTTCAATAAGTTCATTGGTAATAAATAATTTATAGTAGTCAATGGGTTTACTTAGCTGTACATTTGGTGGTATTTTGTTATTTGGCTTCTAAGAGGATACGATGCAAAATTTGTTTGGATTGTATTAGGAATATCAGTCCATTCATCTTCATCCTCTATAATATTCTCTACTTCAGTCGAAGAGCTTGATCTAGATGCACTATCATATATTTCGTCAAATGTGTCAGAGTCCGAAGTATTGTCCAAATTAGAGCTATCATCATAAACTGAAGACTCACCAGAAGAACAGTGGTCAATATTTACATTTACTTGAAAGCTAGGTACCTCTTGATTTTTTTCTCTCCTATTAGATGAAACGAAATATTGTCCTACTTGTTCGGCTTCAATGTGAGTAGTAACTGTTTTATCAATTGTGGTAAGATCTGATTGCTTTTCTCTCACTTGAGTAGCAATCGGATTCCTTTTTCTTTTAGGTACTATATCAAAAATTTCTTCATCATCAGATTCTATGTCGGATACAATAAACTTTGAAAGTTTTACCTGCTTGGTAGCTCCTGGCGAGGATTCACTAGCATGATCTGAGTTTTCATCTTCATAACCACCAATTTGAACAGCCTTACGTTTTTAAGTCGGCGTTTGGAAAATTTTAATATTTCCATCGATATTTCTAGATGTAGAACACGTTGGTGTATTAAACTGTGAAAACTTACTTCGGGGTGTTGACAACATTTCAGACACCATTTCAGAACTCAGTGATGTTTCGAGCGCTGGTACTAGATTACTTACAGAAATGTTGTCCAGGGATAATGAATCAGGATCAGTCTTTTTATTTTTATTAATTATTACTTCTTCTAATAAACTAAATTCCCTTCCAGTCGATGGACCTAAAAAACTTAACTGGGTTTTTTTGTACTAGATGGTTTAGGATTCGATAAACTGGAACCACTTCTCTGCAAAATAATGTTATAGCCTCTTCACCCTCTGTCTTTACACCTATCCCCATAATAAGTTTTTTACGTGAACGTTTCATTGTTTATGTACAATTTACCTACTTACGCGTGACGAATAAAATATCGCGTTCTGTAAAAACGTATTAACTGGGTACAGCACTACTGCTAACTGAAGCTCCGCGCGCGCGCACGTTCAGTGCGGTACGGGGTTTAGGATACGTCCAAATAGTTCCCGTATCGCACTATTGTAAAATAATTACCTTTCTGTGCGTTACGAAAAAATAATTCCCGTACATTTTTATTCGTAAATTTTAATACACTTCAAGCAAGGACACCGGTAATATGGGTGTCTCTTTTTTACTTGTACGAATACTTGAAAAAATCACCTCCGCACGGTGTGCAAAACAAGGACAACTAGCTGCCGCACAGAGCAAAACCTAATTACAACCAAATACTTCCCGTAACGCACTGAATGTGTTAATGTATTCTTATAAGGTAAAATTGGAGCCAATCTTAGCGAATAAACAAATAAATAGGTATTGGTGCAGAATATGCACACAACACCATCTAGCCCCAAACTAAGCGTATCTTGTAATATGGTAAGTATTCTATGACTCATACTGATACTTTATAACACCCAGACACTGAACAAACACCTGTGTTCATCACTCAAATGTTAGTCATGGGAGGGAATCGAACCGCCAACCCACAGCGCAGAAGGCAGGGCTACTACCACTACCTTAACTGAGAAGCCAGTATACCAAGCTAATCGGGAAAGCAATAGGACGAACGAGAGGAGACGCGACCAAAACATTAATCACAAAATATAGTCGACTGTTAGCTCAGTTGGGGGTTTTTCGACCCCCCCTTGGTGAGATGTCATGACATTTTGCTCGACCCCCCTTCCCCCAACCCTAATCTCATGCAAGATTTTTCAAAATTTTATAAATGTCACTGTTAGTTGGTTATGTTTTTACGGCTAAACGGAGATTGATGAAATTTGGTAGGAAAATATGTTGTATCTTGGAGACGGATATTTTTATGTGACGGCTACTTTTAAGGTACAGCGTATGCGAAGCCGCGGGCTGCGATTGTTTCAAAATATATGAGTATTCTATCAGTCATCTGATAGAATTTTGTCATAGTAAAAGCTCTGCTTAATTTAGGGCTAGATTTGTGTTGTGTGACCAATAATCGCTTTTTCATTCGCCTCAATACTAGAATGCAGTCAAAAATATATTCAAATCAGTCGATCTTTTTCGTGTTTTGGGAGACTAACACGGCAATTCATAATTCATTTATTGTGGAACATAGGTAAATTATTTCTTATGTAGGTACGCTATGCTATGCTACCATTTGGAAAATGTACCTACACTACAACAAGTATTTTCTAACCAAGTGAGACATTTATATAAAAAAAACAAGGTAACACAATAATAATACAATTATTCAATATAACCGTCACTTAGGAATATATAAACGTCATTAAAATATTTTATTAAATATTATTTTTTTGTTTTTCAGTCAGTTGCCAGCTTGATCGGTGTAAACGAGCTGCTCCCGAATACTCCGCTATTCACAAGTTTGGGTCAAACGTTCTGCTCGGATGAAGCTCTGACGCAGCCTATGTGCTCAAATATGCTCTTCCTCGTGGCTGGAAGGAGTGAGGACATGCATAATGCGGTAACTAAATTTATTAAGTACCAGATATTTACTGTATACTGAACCTGCATTTGATTCGGTTCCTAAGACTAAGAGAGAGTAACATTCTTACTTATTTCTTACCAAAGAAGTATTTATGTTTGAGAATGACGCACAAACGTTGTTCGAAATAAATACCTAATTTAAATAATTTTGTAACTACCTACTTACTTACTTTTGTTTTCAGACGATGTTCCCAGTAAAGCTAGGCCACACACCCGCGGGTGCCGCAGTACGTCAGGTGGTGCATTACGGCCAACACATACGCAAAAATTTCTTCAGACGCTTCGACCACGGACGTATTACTAACCGGAGGATTTACGGACGCAGGACACCTCCTGATTATGACCTCAAGAAAATAACCGCGCCAGTTTTCCTCCATTATGTCGACGACGATATCTTTGCTCATGTGTCTGATGTTAGAAGGCTATATAGAGAGTTGGGACGACCGATCGGCATGTTCAGAGTCCCTCATGCTACATTCAGCCATCTGGACTTCATGTGGGGTACTGGAGCGAAAGAATTAGTGTACGATAGAGCTATTAATCTTATGAAATCAGTAGGTGATGACTGATTTGGTAATAAATAGTTAATCATCAAATGATTACAGTGATTATTTTTATTATTGTTATATCTAACCTACACCCACCCTAGCAGCTGGTACCAAAGCAACGTATTGAATGTAGGTAGCTATAAAGGCAACCAGAACATAAACTAGTTAGCGCTAAGACCAAGACGAGTTTCTTGCCAATTCTTCTCGCATTTGGCTTAGGAGGAATCGGCATCAACATTTATAAGTTACCTATACGATAGTTCAAATGAGCGTTCTTATATATTTTCGTATTTTCTGGAAGTCTTCAAACTTACCAGCGAGACGATTAGTAACTACTCTCGAAAACAGCTTATAGCTAGTACCGGTGTTCCACCCGCTCTCAGAAGCTCTCTCGTTATTCCGTCTTCTCCCGGTGCCTTCTTAAGCTGCTTGAGAACCGTTCGCATGTCGTATAGGCCGACGTCCGGAATGTCTTTTGTATAGTGTCGGGTTAGGCGGACTCTTGCATCGCTAGTCGTGCTTGTAGCAAGACTTTGCGATGAGGTGTACAGTTGTCCATAGAACTTCTCGAGCTCTCGTAAAGCTTCTGGCTTCGAGGAAACGACACTGCCATGCCACTATCGGTCTTCAGCTTCGTCAACAGGCTTTGCCCAATAGACAGATCTCTCGCGAACTCTTTGGAGCCTTGGTTGCGCTCTATTGCGTTCTTTATACTATAAGTATTAAAGAGACGCAAATGGCGTCGCATAGACTTAGAGATCTGTTTATTGAGCGTGCTGTGCTGTATTTCGACATGTCCACTAAAGACTGCAGAATCATTTCGCTACGTTCTGCCATGAGTTTTAGAGTGTGCTCAGAGAGTTTTTGGGGTCTACCTTTGCGCTGGGTCTTACAGAACTTTGACCCAACGGCATGGACAATTTCCACCAGCCCGTCATTTATTTCATCCACGGATCCGCTTTCGGCGAGGTATTGGAAGCGATCTTGGAGTTCCAACTAAAAGCTCAGAGACGGGACCTTTCTAGCTTTACGTTAAGATTTAATAGGCCTCTGACCATTCGGTGATCACTGCCGGTTTTGACCCTGTTGATCACTGAGACATCATTAAATATTTGCTTCTTGGTAGTCATTATGAAATCTATCGCGTTTGTGTCCACCGGGGTGAAGCCACGTCCATTTCCTGGACGACCGCTTCTTGAAAAAGGAGTTCATCATAAAGAGTCCCTCCTATTCCATGAAGTCGGCCAATCGCTGACCCCGTTTTTTCCGCTGTCCAAATCCAAATTGCCCCACTCTCAGTTCAACGCCGTTCCTCACACCTAGCCGCGCGTTGAAGTCCCCCATCACAACCATAAAGTGTGTTTTCGAGGCTTGCATGGCATTTGAAATGTCATCATACATAGCCTCCACTTCATCGTCTGGACGTTTCGAGTGAGGTGCGTACACTATGCGTACACACTGTACCTATGACCTTATGCGAATACCGTTTGGTTATTCTCAGTATAAGGTATACCACCCTGCTCGACACGCTTTCTATCTTTACAATGTTGTTAACGAGGGATTTGTGGACGAGAAACCCGACACTGTGCTGAGATAATTGATCGCCCTCCCGTTAGTAGAATAAGTTGCTAGAATTTAGGATTATCGTGTCCTCTCCCTCTCTTCGGACTTCTGATAACCCTATAATATCCCAGTGCAACTTATTTACTACTTCTTCCAGCTCAATCAACTTCTCGTCAGTCCTCAGTGTGCGTGCGTTGTATGTTGCCAGGGCCAGGGGTCGTTGGGATTGGTAGCTGGACCTCTGCCGGAGATTCTTCGCACCCCCTGTTCCGCCGTTACCGTGGCCGCCACCTATGCCAGGAATAGCGGAACTGCCGGGAACTGGGGGCCGTCTTCTGATTGTGTCTATCATTTATTGGGGGTTTTGCCATAGTCACCACGCTTGTCAGGCGAATTGGTGACCGCAGATTTAGTATGAAGTGCTCGGGGGGTGCTGCTGCCTAATCCCCCGGTGTGTGTTCCCTTAGTCGCCATTTACGACATACACTGGAGGAGATGGAGGGGTCCTATTCTATGTGGGAACCACCACGGCCACAATAATAATCAGCTCGCTATCACCTTAATATGACAGTCATTCTTGACAGGTAGGTAAGTATGTCAAGTTTCAGCTCAATCGGACTATTTATTGAGAAGTTCCGTGGAACAGCACCCTAGCTCCATCAACAGATCAGCTCGCTGTCACCATGATTACATTATGTAGGTTTAATGTTTCGGCGGTAACTCCCTAGGCATCCAGTCAGCATTAGTAATTTTTTGACTTTCTGACCTCGAAAGCACATGCGCTAGGTTAATTTATTTGCATTCTTCGTTTGACATTTCACGAAGTAACACAGCGTTAAGGTGTTCTGTGAACACAGTAAGCGTAAGCGCTTTCCTTCCACCTTTATAATGCGTTTAATGCGTGCGTTTCGTACCCCATCGCCGGCCGCATTGTCGCTTACCACCAGGCGAGATCGTGGTCAAAAGTAGGATGTGGATGGTGCGTTAGCATTCTATTAGTTTGTGTCACGAACTAAGATAATGATGATGGTGATGACGAAGTGCGCTGTAGAACGAGTAGGTAAATTGCATAAAAGAAAATAACAATCAAAAGTTTTCCACAAAAGACAAAAGACTTATTTTGTTTCACTTCCGATTCGGCTAAGCAGTTAGTTATACAGCGCATGCGCCTTACATACGCGCTCCGAGTTCACAATTCACATAATATACTATCAGTTCTCAGTTGATTCAACTTAATACGACGTTATATAAAATAATTTTATATACTATTACTGTGTTGGACTATAATTCGTCCGGCTAAAATTAATACCTACGACGACGTCGCATCTGTTCTTTTAATCTATGCCGCCATCCGTATCATACGCGTGATTTAATGAAATTGCTATCCCTTTCTTTACTGAGCACGTGTTTTCGTTACGAAAATTTTTAAATTAACTTAATATACTATGTAGTAAAAATCAAAATAAGATGTACCCAATTACGCGTGATATGAGATCCGTTGACCTTTATTTATTTTAATTTGATATTTTGTGCACTTCCGAAACACACACCCGATTTTACTTATTTTTGTTCAATTTCGGCTCGACGGTCATAACGTCACATTCATCAACTTGTTTGGCGTGAACTGAGAGCGAGAGTGGTCAATTGGGTCTTTCGAGTGCGCTAGTAACATATCTTTACTCTGTAATATTATTGACCCCGTCATACCTATATATTATTCGTGTACCTAATCTGAATCTCGGAAACGGCTCCAACGATTTTCATGAAATTTAGTATGCAGAGGGTTTCGGGGGCGATAAATAAAGATAAAAGATAAAATGTTTTATTAAAAATTTGTGTTCTGGTACAATATAACTTATGGACTAAACTAAAATATCCATATCCAATATCCAAAAAGAGGCCAGGGTCGACCTGTTCCCCACACTAGGACTGAAGAGCCTGTATTGTGGGGACACAAGGACTCCCATGGTCTTATTCATTCCTTAATTTTTTTAGGAAATAAATGATGCAGAAATGATGTACCTTAAGTAGCTCTGTGCCCCACACTAAGGCTAAAGCCTGTTTAAGTGGGGTTACAGAAATTGTTCAGTAGTATGTAGGTACCTACATGTGCAAGGTACAAGTGTTCTGAGTGGTTGCCAAAGAAGATAGTTTATGTGTGTGTTTGTGTTTGTTATTTGGGCTAAGGGGAATGTGTGTGTAGGAAGTGTGTGTGTGTTTTTAGAAATAGAGTTAACTATAACTATTCGACAATTTTTAACAAGTTCTCTGTAGGTACCTATCCTTATATTTTAGATGAAGCAGGTAGTCTGTGATCAGTTTTTTTAGCTGGTTAGTGGTACCTAAGTGTCGCAATTGTTATGTCTTTGCTGATTCGATTGTATAGCCTCGTTCCTATAATATTAATCGACTTTCGCCCAAACTTGGTTCCAGTGTTTGCAATTTGGAAAATTATGTCCTACCTACGCTGTATTTTTAGTTTTTCAAGGACTTCTTTATTTACTAATGAATGCTGTCACAAGACTATTGCCTTGACAAATAACTGTCTAACGTTAAGAACTGTGCACTCTTTTTAAAGCAGTTCTTTAGAATACCGTCTCGGTTTGAAGGTGATTACTTTTAAAATCGATCTAGCTAGGTTTCATTTTTGAAAACGTCGTTTTATGCGTGTTTTTTATTCAATTTATTGACATCTTATCACGATCAGAATCAAAGACAATTTGTATAGATTCAAATCTATGCAAGTTGACTTTGACATTGACTTTGGCAGATTCAAAATTTGTAGATCTATTCAAACATGCTGAACTTCTCTAAAGAGTGAAAGGACGGTGAATTGTAATTTTAACCATGTTGTATTGTATACACAATCCTAGGATCGTCTGTGTCATAACCACAGAGTACTTATTGGCACAGAGTCATTCTAAATGGAGTACTTGAGTCAGTCAAACTAGAGTGAGTTTGTCTCATCCACAAACTAGAACTAGAATTTTAGTGATGATAACGCATCAGACGGGGCACTCCCATAGACGACATCCTGTCCAATAGGTCCAACTCATTCCCTCACATTCCATCTACTCACTCAACTTATCCCACATGACAAATAACTTTTTATGTTTTACGAATCTTTTAGCATCGGCGTTCTACCGAGTATATTTTTACTGCTTGCTATATCATATAACTGCCTACTATTTAAAAATATGTTATTGACCTACAAAGGATATAATCCTAATTAACACATTAATTATCTGGTGACTTGTATACAGGTTCTGCAGAACCTATCACAGGCACCAGCTTCTTACAAAGTGGGTACATACATCTTAACATTAATAGTCCAAATAAATTTAAGCATTACACGCATAGCAGTAAAACGGTTTAGCTATCTATGGACCGCTCAAAACTATAGATAGTTCAACTGATCCAGACCTCTGCCAGCGTCCCCTAGATACTGGTAAATGCTAATACGCTGGGACAGATAGGAGCTAGAACTTGAGTCACGCGATGTTTAGTATACCTACCAGACGCGTAAAATAACTTTGAAACGAGATGGGCTCCTGTTTCGTATGGGCCTAGTGTCTCGACTCCAAAAGGCTCAAATTTGTAGGCCCTATTAAGACAGGCATATTTGCGTCTTTTCACTGAAAAGACGCAAATATGCCTGAAAAGACAAGACTGAAAAGACAGGGACTGTACAACCCCGATTTCGAGTTAACTAACATAAAAAGTGTAACCCCTTCATTGGGTATACAGTTCATAGGGTTACCCTTTCGTTTGAGAAACCTCTTCCTCTTCTGGAAATATAAATATGAACGTCTCGTTTATATAAAGCAAATTTCGTAGTCTTTGTAATAGTACCTTTGTTAAAAATTCTTTAACTACTAACAACTTAACTAATTAATAAAAAAATTTTTATTTTGTATTTTTTAACGCCTATTTATATTTATGATATCTTATATTACTAATGTACCAAATTATAACATTTACTTATATATTATGTTAATTGTTCCACCTTATGTATCCTATACCATATCTTAATTGTTCTATTGTCGCTGCTGCACTACTCTCCTAAACTTAGGTAACAGCTGAAAATCAGCGTTGAGTGTAAGCATTACTTGCTTCCATCCAACACATGCTGAGCTGGACGCCTTTTTGGCACTTATACTATTATTCACTGATTTGTATACCTATTTTTATTTAATTTTGAAGTGTTTTAGTTAAGATGTATTAATTTTTGTGTGTGCCAAATAAACGTTTCATTCATTCATTCATTCATTCTTCCTAACACTAGTGAAACTGTAACCCGTTCATTTGGGTTTTCAGTTGATAGGGTTACCCTTTCTGAGGGTATCTGATTGAATGAGGTTACCTCTTGATAGGGGTTTTTAATGTAACACTATGGTTACCTACCATTCCATCTCACGCTGTGAGGTAGGGAATTTGGAAAATAAATTTATATACTTGATTTGTATTATAAGTACATTAGTTTCGTTCGCCCGATCGCTTTGTCCGGTAAGGTTGGACTAGAAAGGAGATGCGTAAAAACTAAATATAAAAAAAAATGAGTAGGTAAAGTTGAGTTAGGTAATTGTTTTCAACTCAGTATGTATGTAGGTATATCTATCTTCAGTGGTCGATCTTCAGTGGTATGGTACCTGACGACCTCTGTGGCGCAGTTGGCTAAAACCCGGCTGAGACGCTGAAGGTTGCGGGTTTGATTCCCGTCGTGGGACAAATGTTTGTACGATCTGCAAGTATTTGTATCGGGTCTGGGTGTTTCTATGTATAATATGTATGTATTTACAAAAAAAAAGTATATAAGTAGTATATCAGTCATGTGGTACCCATAACACAAGCTCTGCTTACTTTGGGGCCAGATGATGTGGTGTGAAATGTCCAGGATTATTTATTTATTTATTTTATTTACTTACCTACAGCTGTTATTTGCCGATCTGATACATTCTACGTAGGAATTCTTACCAGTTTCAATTATTATTATTCATTTAGTTTATATGTAAGTATGTATCTACTCATACTTACTTATTATTAATATTTAAAAGCATCACACACAACTGAACAATAGAGATATTTTAATTTTACTAATCGTATGCACAATATCAATGTCTATTATTATATTTAAATTTTGAATTTTGAACGAGAGATGGGCGAGCCTCTGACGTCGGTCGTGACTGCACGGGGTTAGCATAACACCAGCGCTAAATAAGGAGGTTTACACTAACTAAGTAATTGGCATTATGCTGAGCTGACCTTCTTTGGCGCGTAATGATGATTTTTATTTGTCACACTATCTTGTAAGGTGCGTAAGGCATCTTTGTAAATGGCGACCTACCCTACCTTTTTATATTTGATTCTAATTGCAAGTAGGTAGGTACCTACTTAATACTGGTCACCTACCGAGTTTTGTGGCGCAGGTACTACTTTTTTTATTGTTTGTATCATTTACCAACCTAACCTTAAAGTATATTTTGTGTTGTGTCTTGTCAAATAAATATTTTTAATTTTCATATAATATACAATATTATAAAATACATGTGAAATAGTCGCTATCTATGAACCGTTTACGATCGATACGATCTATAGATAGCTCAACTGATCCAGATCAATGCCAAACCCAGAGCGTTCCCAAGACACTGGCGGCATTGCCACGTTGAATGGCAATGCTAATACGCTGAGCCAGATAGGAGCCAGCTCTTGGGTCACGCTATGTATTTAACAGACGCCGTGAAATAATTTTGAAAACGCGGTGGGCTCTTGTTCCTAAGTGCCCAGGGTCTCGACTTCAAGGCCGGCAGGCAATTTTTGCGCCTTTTGCCTCGGCACATTCAGCCGCCGCACCAGCTCTTACGTTAGTCCCCGACAGATTGGATGCGGCTAGGGTGTCTACGCATGTAGCATCCTACACCAATGGCCTACCCATCTTCCAAGGGACAAGAGTCATACCGTCGGGCCTCTTACCATCATCACGTATCAGACTGTTCGGTTCGAGAACAGCTGGTACGTTGACGCTGGTAAGTGCCCGATGAATGAAAACGTTAAAACTTGCGTGGTGGGCAATCCTACAGGCCTCGGCGGCGGTCCTAGAACACAATAACGCCATTTACCGTAAGTCCAAAGGAATGAAAATAAAAATTTACTCTAGTCTGCTAATTATAATACCCATAATCGATTGTTTATCAATCCTCTTCAAGTCTGTAGCATATTAGTTCAAAGACGCCGCCTCGCCGCACTTGGCGGTGGCCCGGCACGTGCTAGTCAAAACAAGATATTATGAACCTAATACAAAGTAGGTAGATAGGAATCAAATTACATTGTTTCGAGCTGCAAAGTATAACCGTGTTTTAATGATCGAAAGGGTAACCCTGAGGATTAGGTTTTTGAATAATACCAAAACCTAATACTATAGAAAACCCTATGATCAGGTAACCTAAACGAACGGGTTTTGAAGGGGTTACCCCTTAAAACAGTTTATCAAACAATACTGTAACCCTAAAGGGGTTTTATAATAAGCTCTTGGAAAAATCCTATCGAAAACCCCTTCAACGGGTTACCGAATCGGTCCCTGCTTTTCAGGTCCTCGGCACCTCCCCACATTCAGCCGCAACACCAGCTCTAACAGAAGTCCCAGACTGATGGGACATCCCATATCAATGGCCTACCCATTGCCCAAGGGACAAGAGTCATAGAATTTCTCTACTACTACTGCTTTCGAATAGGTGTGATCCGAATCTTGTAGTTTCATGGTGTGTAACCATGACCACAGTACCATCTGAAAAAAAAAGAAACAAAATTAAAGCACACATAAACATAACTAAATGTAATAATGTTAAGTGACATTCTATGATTTTGGTAAGTTAAGTAGGTACAACAAGTACTCACTGGTTTTACTGGTGTTTATAGCAGACGTATCAGGAACACCACCAGACATTTCGGTAGCAGTAAACAACATTGGATAGTCATCGGGGCGAAGACTTGCTCTCGAGTTGAAGCAAGAAACCTCTTCTCAAAATGCTTGCGATACACATACTGCTTGCGAAGATCTTGAAAGCTCCAGGTCTCAAAGTCTTTCAATCCACTTTCAGAGTCCTATCTCACATTTCGGAAGCATAAAAAAACTGACGTCCTTTAGTTTACTAGTACAGCTCACAACACAGCAATTGTTGTACATTACTGCGAGATGAAAATTACAGGTTCAAGAATTGAGATGAAAAATTACTTACCTACAAAATTCAAAATCTAACCAAAACTTCACTCGATCAACTTTGGAATTGCAACAGGGGTTGCTTTGCTTGTTAGTTTGGTTGATTTCCTAGCTTGTTTTGTTGTTTGGATTGATTTGATGTTGATGGCAAAATAGAAAACAGACATGACCGGATCACCGGATCGGACAGGAAATATGGATGAAGGGTAGGCAACTGTCATATATGATTACAATTCTATAGACTATAAATCGGCCAAGCTCACAGATTGTCTCCCATCCCATGTTCTCATCTTTTTCTTCCATTCCAGTTCAGTTCAGTACGTAGTATTCACTGTATTCATAATCATAATTCATTGTAATTGTATTCTCTTTGCAATTCAGTTTCATTCAGTCAGTGCATTATCGAGCATTACTTGTACTTGTGCTATAATAAGATTTACAATACAAATACTCATAGTGAAGTAGTCAGGGTGTGATGTATTAATTTATAAAGAACCTAGCGTCAATTTCTCAAGATGTGTGGTGGATTTACGTGTTCTAAAAACGCTCTGATTGCTCTCAACATTTTGTATGTGGTAAGTTGGGTGGCGCAGATGTATGCGATATATTGCTATTTTTCTACCCACCCATTTATTGTCCTAATTATTACTCACAGTTTCTATAATAATTTTATGTCTTTATGTTTAGGTTGTGTCGAGCATACTCATATCTGTAGCTGTGTATGTTCAAGCAGCATCTTTGGGAAATAACTTGCCCATTGTAGGTGGTATTCTAGCATGTGGGGTGTTCTTGATCTTGATATCCCTGCTTGGGCTGGCGGGAGCTGTAAAGCATCATCAAGTCATGCTCTTCTTTGTATCCTTTTCAACACTAACCCTGTCAAACTACACTTGCAATATAAAATTAATGCCGACCTTCAAATTATCTTGTAATTAGGCAAATTTAAAAAATAATTATTGAAAATCCTTAACTTGAGTTTATAGTACATGGTGATCCTCTTCATGCTGTTCCTGGTGCAGTTCTCAGTGGCCTGTGCCTGTCTCGCTGTGAACTCTGATCAGCAGGAAATGTTGGCTCAGCAGGTGGGTTTCCAAACACAACAGTAAATTCAATAGGCCTAATTTACAGAGGTTCTTTATCTGCAAACCCTAATTGACTTTCTTAATCACCTTCAACGAGCATAAACACTCTGTTATGAGGTCATGAAAAACAAAAAACTTTCACTGATTTGTTTGTTTGTGAATCTTGAATTGTACAATATCCACTCATCTTTATGCAACTTTATGAAATAACCTCTGATATGCTGAAATGTGGATCACATTGGGACATAATTGATTTTCTATTGTGTCTGGAATCCAGGCACAGAACTGGTCAAAGACAGAGTATTTTACTAAAAAGTGGGCTATCAGTTGACATATTCGTAGGTACATTTTGGATGCAGGAAAAATCAGTCTTGTTCATTTATACAATTAAATTTAGTTAACTCTAAATCTTCTTATAGGTTGTTCATTTAACAACTCACAAATACCTTGGAAGTATTTTTGTTCTATTATTATTATGAAATTATCATTAATAAAATATCTACTCATACAAACTGATAACAGTGTTATTTGAATTGATAATACTAGGGCTGAGATATCTTTGTTTAGTTTTAAGAGGAGTTCTTACATAAATGTATTTATGGTTGAACTTATGATAAGTGTTTTCTCGCAGTTTGCTGATTATATTACAATCTTATCCTGAAATAAACCTTATATTTGTATTAAAAGTAAAGAGAAATAGTTTATAGAATGTTGATGTAAATATTAATAAGACTACTGGGTTGGGTTCTGTTTTATTATCTTCGGAGGTGGGCGTTAACATTCGCAACACAGTTAATTTAACTTCTGCTTAATGTTTTTGTTCTTTCCATGTTATTGTAATAGGTACTTGTTTCTGTTCGCCAAATAAATACATTTTGACATGGAAAAAAAATTAAAAAAATTAATTTGACTACTTCAGAGAAGAACATATAAATAGGCAAGTAAAAAGTAAGAAAAAGCAACTAATGCATGTTATTTCATTAACAATCTTGTTATCATGATTTTTTTTTGAGAGCAGCTGAATAATTTATTTGAACAAATACAGGGTTGGAATACTGTGACAATGGAGGTGAAGGAAAGTGTTCAAGCGAAGTTCAATTGCTGCTCGTTCCAAAATAGATCTGTGCCGCTGAATGGTATTGCCGATTATCCCTCTTGTGATTTGGTTGATGTAAGTTTATATTCTTGTAGCAGTTTCATAATTGTCACAGTGTATTTTCCTCAAACACTAGTTAGAAACTCATTAGGTTTTGCACATAATAAATAAATTATAAAGCCGCGGGCCTAGCCTAGTAAATAATAGTTACGCAGCAGTGTACAGCATAAATGTGCTATGCTAGTTGTGAGTGCCAGCCACAGCGGAACTATTCTTTATCTGTGATAGGTTCATTGTTACTCAAGCAATCTACCACTTATGCTAATAATTTTGTGAATAAACTCTATTTACTTTGCATTACAGCAGAACTGTTGCACCTCGACAACCATGCCAATACCTATTTGTCAGTGTGAACCTTGCATGGAGAAACTGAAGGAGTCCATCGATTACTCGTTCAAACTGTGCGGCGGGATCGGACTATTCTTCAGCTTTACTGAGGTATTTAACATATTTATCTATCACTTTCTATGAATTTATGTCAAAAATAAATCATAGCCTCCATTTTGATCTCTTGAAACTAACTACAGTGTTATGTACTATAGTTATATCTGAATATCTGAATATAGTTATATCTCTTATATATCTGAATACCTAAACCTATCATGAAAATGTTGGCATGGCGTTGTTCTGTTTAAATTTTACACAAAAGATGACTTCTGTTATTATACATTCTGGTTTGTAGATATATTGATAATAAGATCGTATCATTGCTGGTTGGTTGGTTTAATTGTGGAATTAGAATTATAGAACTGTTTGTATTTTAATACTACTAATAAACATGAAGCTGGAAAGCATGCGATTATATTATTATTAGGTATTGATACCAGCTGAATCAGCATTGCTGATAAGGTATCTAAGCTCTTATTAGGAGAATATTATCCTCTTCAATGTGACTTGACACACAGAATATAAATTGGACCTATTATTACCACATAATACATAAGTTACCAGATAAGTACTTTTGTGGGTATATAATTTGGTTTTTAGGAAGTTTATCAAGATACATGCAGTTTTCACAATTTTATATTTTTATTTACATTTAAAATTAAACTCATAATAATACTCATACTCAAGGCATTTTGGATCCATGGTATGGCACGCTAGTTTCAATTTATTTTGACTTTTCCATTATTAAATGCTATTATCTCAACTGCACTAAGTATTTACTATGAACTTCTTTAATTCTAAATCTTTTCTTATTGACTAATTTTACTATCTCTCCAATAATATTTTATCCAGTATCAGTTATATTTAGTTAAGTGGTTTATCGTGAAATTAGTGTTTCTTGAAAGCGTTTTCAAATTGTCCGATGCAATATCGATGCCAGACGCCGAAATCCGATATTTAATATCGTAACGGCATCGGGCAATCTAAAACCGTTCAAAAGGTTCTTGATGTATGGGCAGGTACGAATAAATAACTGATACGGATAAAATTAAATGCACTGTGCTAATATTACTACCATTGTGTGCTAATACTGAATTGGTCAAGGTGTTGTTACAATTACTAAAGAAAATTAATTATCCAAAAACTCCGGCCTCGCTTTAATACACAAAGATTAGGCCACCACTAGTTAATCAGAAGAGTATTTATACATTTTGAACTAGGACATGTTTCACGTAATTTACAAATGATTGTGTCGTCATCCTGGGTATGGTAATGCTTGAGAGTGGAGTGGTAATTTTGTGAAAAAATAATATGCATTTTTGCTGTCGAAATCACGTCTGACGGTCTGACAAATGCTCGAGATGCGTTTGCACAGACTATACAAAGAGTAGACGTGCTATACCAGGATGATAGACAGAGCGAACAGGAAAAATATTAAACTGTTTTATTCTCGATATCAGAACGATTTTTTTCTGATAAATGGTTTTCGATATTAGAAAAACGAAATCTTTTTCTGATATCGAGATGACTTTTTGTATAAAAGCATGGGCCGGAGGTTTATTGACTGTTCTTTTGGCAGTTTACGGAATGAGTAACTGAGAACTACAAAGGTCTTCCATAACCGACCGCAAGCTTAATGTGACTAACAAGGTGTTATACTTTCCAGTTTCTGGGTGTATGGTTGACAGTAAGATATCGTAACCAAAAGGACCCGAGAGCTAACCCCAGTGCATTTCTGTGAATCTGAACGGACTCGCGACATTATATCATCTGAGGTGGATCGGTGTTGCATTATGTGTCGCATAGCATGTTGGTCAGAATCAATTTATATATTAGCCTTTTTGTCCTGGATTATACATTGAAAATGTTTGGAAAAAGGATTTGTATATTGGTTTTGGTCAGAACATTTTAACTAGCATTCAACGAGGAATTAAACAAAGTTTCGAAACATTACTGGAATTTTGTTAATAAATTCTTATATTAAACCTTTTTGAATGATAGTTTAAAAGTTTAAATATAATCAATCCCTATAATGTGGATCTTAGTGCATGTAGACAGTAGATACTACGGCCCGTATTGCGTAACTTGCTTGTCCGCCGACTTTCGACCAGTTTCATCCGTGGAAGCAACATCTTCCTATTTATAAAACTGTCTTGATAATAATTTTGCCAATGTTAAGTGATTTTGTTTTGTTAAAACATCGTCACAAAATTGCTGTCGATTGACATTTATCTATTCTAAACGTCATCGTGGAATCACTATCTAGAATTTTAATGTATAGCTCGACGTACAAATTACAATAATACACTTATATTTCAAAACTCTACATTTGTGCTATGTCACAATTTATTGATTAAAATTCCAATGCGATTACCAAATAAAATATTAAATAACACTAGAAAACGAATTAATTCATAATACTTATGTTACATCATAAAATGTCAAACGAAGAAACCGAAGCAAAAATTTCTTCTTTTTTATAATAATCGAAATTTTGCCAGTGTCAAGAGTTTATATTCTTTCTTTATAGTTTTCTTTGTTTATAGTCAATTTGTTGGTTAATAGACTTTATCATCATCATCATCATCATCAGCTCATAGCAGTCCACTGCTGGACATAGGCCTCCCCTAATGAGCGCCATTGCGCCCTGTCTTCAGTTCGACGCATCTAGCTTCTGCCGGCAGCCTTTCGCAGATCGTCACTCCACCTTGCCGGAGGGCGTCCTACACTACGTTTGCCGAGCCACTAATAGTCTTAGTCGATGGTCAATTGTCAATTCTAAACGTCATCGCGGAATTGCCGTCTAGAATTTTCTTGCGATCCCTCGTCGTTCAAATCACATTACACCATAATACACATATAATTCAATTGTCCATACTTGTCTTATGTAGTCACAATTTATTCATTAAAATTCCGCTTAGATTACTGAATAAAACATGCAATAAAACGAGTGAAAAATATAAAATTAGCAGAGCTATGTTACTTCATGAAATGACAAACGAAGAATCCCATAATGGCATCTGTCTTGTTGTAATTTTGTCCAATGTCAAGTGTGATTGTTTTGTTATAACCCTTCAGTCCCGAACAAATTATAGTTAAAAATTTTGGCAGCACTAGCACTAGATTCTAAACTAGGCTAGACTAGACTAAAGTAGCGGCAAAAATACTGCATGACAAACGAAGAATCCCATAATGGCATCTGTCTTGTTGTAATTTTGTCCAATGTCAAGTGTGATTGTTTTGTTATAATATTGTTACAAAGTCGCGGTCAATCGTCATTTACCTATTGTCGAAACGTCATTGTGTTGGCGCGCAAATAAGTTCAGTTTAATACCGTTAACGCTACATGTTCAGCGCCCACGACGACGATCTAGGTTATTGTAAAACTAGCCATAGATTTCACGATAGTTCTTGGAACAGAAACTATCACTACATAGTATAAAACAAAGTCAGTTCCCGCTGTCTGTCTGTCCATATGTATGCTTGGATCTTTAAAAATACGCAACTGATTTTAATGCGTTTTTTTTCAATAGATAGAGTGATTCAACAGGAAGGTTTATATATATAATGCATGCATAATATACTAGAGAAACACTGATCATTTAAGAGGTTTCTAATATGGTGTCGTGAATAAACTAATTTTTTGCGCTTACATTGCAAACGCTGGCTGAACCCTACGAGATAGATCAAAATAATGTGCTATAGTATTGAACACCTTATGAAGGTCTACAAAAATGTCTGCAATGGTATATGTCTATCTCTTAGGGATTACTCATAATAGTATCAGCATTGCACCCGTGCGAAGCCGGGGCGGGTCACTAGTTATCTATAACAATAAGTAGGTACAGTCACCTACGCCCATAAGTGCACAGGGTCGGTATAAATAATTTTCTCGTAGTCCATGCTTGCTTGGGTACTAAATTGTAGTTAATGATGACTGTACGCATGGTTGGCGTACCACATTAGTGTGGTTGATCTCTCGATTTATAAAATACTCGTTTACATAACCATTCACGAACCGCAACCATTTGCCCGTTACTTGTAAACAATGTAAAATATCTATACCCTGTTCTTTCCTAGTTTCATAGTAGGTATAGGGGACAAAATGCAATTTTATACAACTAAGTAATTTTTCGTAATTCTCATTGCTAAAAATAAGGTTAATCCCATAACAGAACCCAAGATCTCTCCATAAATAACGACTCTATAGGTATATAGGCTCTATAGGTATATAGGTTTGTAATGATTAAATTCAATGAAATATTATTAGACTTCCTTCCTGAAATATCTATTATCAAGTTATGAGTTGCCTGCATAAATGCATTATCCTTGAAATGCGTGCCATCGTAGATTTATATAATGGCATGTAATTTTAATAAACTAATAATCCTACAATTTGTTATTATTATTTATGTTTGTGGTACAATCACGAAACGGTTGATCTACTTACCGATGTTTCGGCACAGTTGCATGCGCCATGATCACGAGATAAAACTGTGCCGAAATATCCGGAAGCAGAAAAACTCATATATAATTATCCTGTAATGAGTGAAAATTATGTTCATAACCATGATAGTTGTAGAAGGTTGATCTACTTTTTATGTAATAGATAAATTACATCCGGCATAAATAAAACCACAATTAATACGATTGTATTTACGGGTGTAACATGGTGATTTGCGCTTATGCTTCTATATTTAGTATGAAATTATGACAGCACATATTTGTACGAGATGACTGCTTGTGAATGTTGATAACAGCGGAAGCAGATATTAATTTATAGATAGACCTTCGGGATTTCACAGTAAGATTGTTTTCTCTAACAAAAATGTGCACGCTTTACACTAGCATTTGCATAGACGCATGATTATGTTTCTGTAATCTATAAGGATATTTAGCCTCGATATATGAAACGTACATCCATACCTATAAAAGAGCTTAACCTGACTGACTGATTCATCATCGCCGAGCCGAAACCGCTGAAGCTAGAAAGCTGATATTTGGAAGGTAGCTTCCTTTTATAGCAAAACCACCCACTAAGGCGGGATTTTTTGAAATACAAATACCCCTAATAGGGTGAAAAGGGGTGAAAACGTTTGAAAGGGGTGAAAATGTATGAAACGTTTTAACGCGTGCGTTTTGCTTGAAACTTGATTTTAATAATAAAATGCAAAATAAATGGTTCTATACATTTATTTTGCAAACACGTGTTTTCACGGATTTTTCAAAATAACCCTTACAAAGGGGTAAAATGGGGTGTCAAAGTTTGTATGGAATTTTTTTAATGGTTGGTGTGATTTTTTAGAAACTAGGTTTGCATACTTAAAATGCAAAATAAATGGCTATTATGGCTATGAAATGGCTATAAAAGTATATCAGGATTTTTCAAAATAACCCTCATAAAGAGGGTGAAAAGAGGTGCAAACAATTGTATGTAACTTTTTATCGTGTGGTGCGATTTGCTTAAAACTAGATATGAATAATACTATACCATAAACTCGATGGTTTCATGTACAAACGCGCGGGCGAAGTCGCGGGGTTTCCAGCTAGTGCTCAATAAGATAAAGAACTCTATGTCATTCGATATCTTTAAAAAGTAGTGTATTTAAATGTATTTCATGTTTCGTGGTTAAATTGTTCATCATATGCATGTAATCATATGTATAATTACTTAACAATATCCTTATAATCGCACAAATTATGGTATGCTATCATGGCGTTAAAGTATGGTCTGTATATTTCATTTGAATGCCAATTAATAAACATGGAAACTTAAAATATATTAATTGTTATTGATTCATAATATTTTAGTGAAACGTAACGGAGCTTTGTATTTGATAAACTGTATTTCTTTTAGCTGTTCGCCGTTTGGCTCGCTCGGCGCTATCGCAACCAGCCTGACCCCAATTACAAGGAGCCTCACGCTATATTCCCAAGAAAAAACTATCTTTACTAGCAGCAAATTGTAGAAAATAATCCCAGTAAGCCACTCTGTTGTGTTCTGTATTCATTACTATTGTGTAACTGACGGATGATGGTACGCTACGACTTGTGTCAACACCCGTGTGTTGAACGCCAGTTGATGCGTACCTTTTATTTGAAGGTTTGACTAGTTCGATGTATTGACTGAAGTTATGATTTTGTTCGAAGCTCATGAGAAAATGTATCTTGCCGATTGTTTATTTAAGTTATCTATCGATTTAAATGTCGTGTACATCGTGATTATATCAAGTTTCAAGAAACTATCACTTTATGCAAAATAAGTTTCAATTCAAGGCTCTACTTATTCGAAGTTAAAGTTTAGATTCAATTTAACAAAAACATTGAAACACAGAAAATAACATTGGAAAGTTTCAAAGTTAATAGTGCATATCTCAGATGCTATATTTAGGTATTAATAACGAAAAGACATCAGTAGTAAGTTTTTTATTTCTTGTTTATGTATTTAGTTACGTTATTTTGATGCTTTTAGTAGATAATAGTTAGTGATTTTAAGTTACAGGTACATCTCGTCTACTAGTCAGTAGTCTAATTATTATAGTTCCAAATAATTGTACCATTAAATACCTATTATGTTGCTATAGATAATATGTATAGTTTGATATGCTTCTAGGTAAGTATAGCTTGGAGTTTTCAAGGCCACTACTTTTCGATGAAATATTATTTAAATAACACTTTTACTCTTTTGAGCTTTAACTAGTTGTTTTAATATATTTTGGATCATATTTCAGTGATTTTTAGCTATTTTTATTTATTTACCTTTTACATAAGAAATGTCTTCGTTAGTTCAAGAAATATTCAATTTTAACGAATTACCAACTTCATTTATTCTTGGCAAAAATCAATGTCTTCGCTGTATACAACTTAATAATTGTGTAAGTACTCGTAAAGTGTTCTCATTTTAAATTGTCAGTAGATAATATTACATAGTAGATTCTTTTACATGAGTGTAAAAAAAGTATTTTATCATGTTAGGTATAATAGGCCAGTGACATATTTTTAGAGTTCTTCCTCAATTCGAGGAGTAGAATGAACCAAAATCATAAGGAAACGTGAATGAAAGAGATGCAAGCTATTTGAGAAATGTTAGAATACAAATCTAGCCGTTTAACTTCGATGAAATGTTATTTTCATAGACTCGTTTAAAACACGTAGTGTTTTAAGAGTTTCCTGAAATGTTCTAACTGATCAATGTATCGATAAAATGTTTTAACTGATCAATGTGTCTATAATTATATTCAAATATATGCAAGCAACACAATTTGTTTGATTTTAGTTCGGAATCCTGGGAAAAACGTTGAATAGTTAAATCCACAAATAGAACACCTTGTGTTTAGGGTTTTGAAGTTCACAGAATGTCCGTCTGTCTGTCTGTGTGTCAGAAAGACAGAGCTTTTGCTCGTAGACTATAAATATGTGGAAAAAATATGAACGGTAATAATAAAAAATATTTTTTTGTTATATCTCCACATGTAGGTGGTTATTTGTTTTTATTTAACTACCGCATCGATATTTTTTTTGAACACAGATTTTACAAATGAGAATTAAAACAATAACAGAAATGTACAAAATAATATAACATACATGTAAGACAGTTGAGCTATCTAAGGACCGTTAAAAATTATATATAGATTGCTCAATTGATCCAGATCACTGCCAGAGGGCAGCGTTCCCAAGACACTGGCGGCATTGCCACGTTGAATGGCAATGCGCAATACGCTGAGCCAGATAGGAGCCGGCTCTTGGGCCACGTAATGTATACCAGACGCCGGCCGTGAAATAAATCATCGAATCGATAAATTAATAATAAAAATATGTAATATGATTAATTTAAGCTTGAAAGAAGCTGGTAGAGATCTTGGTAGAGATCAGTGTGCCCCCTCCCCCCAACCAGCTAAACAGCTGGTGTGAGAAACCTGAAATGTTTTTAAAATAGTTGATACAATTCTGATGAATTTATAATTATTACGGCTAGTAAGGCTTTGCTAGATTTCGAGTAATAGCCCGATTTGTAAACCCTAAAAAAACAAAAAAACCTCATACTGTTTTTGTTTTTTTTTAACTAGATAATATTGAATAGGTTTGGAACCTGACCACTGGTGATTCTTATCCATACTGACTTCGGAAGCCAACTCTGCGTGATAACATCTTCATCATCATATCAGGCGTTAAGTAGTCCACTGCTGAACATAGGCCTCCCCAATTGATTTCCAGGAAGAACGATTTTGAGCCCTCTCCGCCCACCGACCTCCCGCGATCTTTTCAATATCGTCAGTCTATATGGTGGGGGGGTCGTCCTACGCTTCGTTTTCCTGTCCTTGGTCGCCATCAGAGAACTTTTACTCCCCAATGGTTATCAGTTCTGCGAGCTATATAGCCTGCCCATTGCCATTTCAACATGCTACCGACGTAATCCAGTAAAAACACCCGGACACAAGACAAATATTTCAAGAACATACAAAAATTTGTCCTGCGGCGGGAATCGATCCCGCAACCTTATACGTCTCAGGCGGGGCTAGTCCTAGTTCCGTCATACGGTTCCCATAACACGAGCTCTGCTTACTTTGGAGTTTTAAATGATGATTTGTCAAATTCCCCAGCATTATTAATTATTATAATTATTTACCTTATAAAGTGTATTCACAAAAGTCCCCTGTTAGTAAAAAACACCTTGTAGGGGATTGTTTGAAATACTTACTCAGTATTTTGAATTTTCCTAGTCTTGTTTTCTGTGAGTATGTACTTACCTACATGTAGTAATGACTTCAACTTACCGATTACTGGCAAAGGTTACTGGCCTGAATTACTAACAACATACAAAGTTGTAGATTCCTGAAATCAAAAGTAGCTATTGTAACTACTACCTATAGGTACATATTTAGTTTTAAATAAAATGAAATTATTATTTTTTTATATAAAAGAAAACACATTAAAAGCAATAATCCTGTAAATCCTAGTTCACACAATCAATTGTAATCAGTTTCTCGTCAGTTTTTCATTTCTTTAACAAAAATAAAATTGACATAATGTATTATGTCAATTTTATTTTGTTACAGATCTATAATGAATATCCATTAGTTAAATAGGTACTTACATCAGTTAGTATGTATATGTGCTGCTTATATTAAACTCTATTTATAGCATGCTCGCTGTAAAGGGGTGTTTATATTTGATTAGGTACCTAAAGTTTTTTAAACTTACGCGATCAGAACTCATTATTATAAATATTTACGGGTATTTATCGCGTTTATTTACCTATTTTTTCCCGACGTTTCGACAGGTTTACAAAGAAGAAAATAGAAATAGAAGAAGAAGGAATAGAAGAAGGTAGAAAATAAGTCATGCATGATAGGTAACTGGCAAATTAGCATGCAGCAGCTAAGGAAACGGACGGTATTACGTACTGACTTGATTATTGACTTGACTGACTTGACAATTACCTAATATAAAACAAAGTCGCTTTCCGCTGTCTGTCTGTCTCGTTGATGCTTAGATCTTTAAAACTACGCAACGGATTTTGATGCGTTTTTTTTAAATAGATAGAGTAATTCAAGAGGAAGGTTTATATGTATACATGCATAATATAGTAGAGAAACACTGATAATTTTAGAGGTTTCTAATGTGATGTCGTAAATAAACACATATTTTTGCGCTTACATTGTAAACGCTGGCTGAACCCTACGAGATAGATCAAAATAGTGTACTACAGTATTGTGCACCTCTAAAAGTTATACAAAAAAGTCCGCGATGGTATATGTTTATCTCTTAGATAACGTTGTATATAAAGACATTCTGTAGTACATTTAGTACCTATCAGCATTGCAACCGTGCGAAGCCGGGGCGGGTCGCTAGTGACTTATAAAATGAAAACTAAGTATCCTAGGGTTGAGAAGTAATTTATTGAAAAAGTCGTAGGTCAGATTCAGAACTATTACATATATATTTATTAATAATATTATTATAACAGATTTTATAAACTTAACACAAGTTGTTTAATATAAATACTTACGTACCAAGATACACTGTCATGCGGTAGGATTGTAATCGAAGTCGATGTATAGTCAAGTGACTACCCTCCGTACCAGTTGACACTATGACGGCATTGCTTCTGTTTACACATAAACTCTAATTCCTAAAAATATTATCAAGTTATCATACTTGATACTACGAGCAGTACCTACTACAATTAGATACTGTAGATATATTTCAGGCATCAACGATTTTAGATAACGTTTACAAAACGTCACAAAGAATAAGTCGGGATACGAGCAGTCTATAGCTGCGCATACAGATGCGCAGCCCTTAATTCCACCCGCGCCCTGTCGTTAGGCGGAAAACTTCCCACAGTCGCGCACTGCTCGCCTGCCCAGCACCATCGATCGATCAGAACCAAATATTGTTTAAGTGTAGTGAAGTGCATCAAATCTGCATTAATGATGTCGTTCGATACAGATGAGCTTCGTGACGAGTAAGTATCTTATTTCTAGGCCGCCGAAGGCTTGTGAAATGTTACACGCAATCTGTGTAGGTGTTTACTTGAAACTCTTTATGGATGGCTGTGTCCGGTCCTGCGCGTCGCTGGTATAAAGCATGGGCGTGTGGAAATGCGTATGTGATATTGTAACACTAAAATATAATGGTTATGCTGTATTAATTAGACAGATTTGACCTAATTTGGTTAGAGAATTTTCACGCGAACTTGACAAGACCTAAAATCTTCTAGTACAAAGCCTTAAATACTCGATGTTAGTAGATGTAAGTTGCATATGTTTAGGTAACCTGGGGTTTCCGTTTAAAACCACTCAGTTGCTAGGACACCTGTCACCTACATACATACCATGGCTTCCGAATAAAACTGATAAAGTCTTATGATTTATACTTATATTTTAGATCAGGTTACCTATGTATTTTAGTTTGACAAAAAACTGAAATCGGCGTTACTACCCTGAATATCAAATAACTAATACAATACCTACTCTAATTGCGATACTTACATGATATGTTTGTCATCGATGCGTTCTGTAGGGTACCTTCAAAGCCTATGGTCTGGTCACCTGACAAGTTCCTATGAAGCTATTACCTGTGATCACCAATACAATGTCTTCATTGCAATATATGAGCTGCTTTTCGTTGAAGAGATCCACAGGATGTTTGAACAACTGACTGCATAAAGTTATTGCTAGATATACCCAATACAGTGCTTTAACTACGACGCGAGCTCTTTGTTGTTGAAGTGTTTTGAAGATCTTCAAAGTCCATTATCAAGTCGGTTGACCACTGAAAGGTACCCAAATAGGTACTCTCTTATATTTTCCAAACGACTTATTTGCGATGCATTTGTTCTCATGCGGATTTTGGATTTTTATCATTTTTTCCATCATCGGGTCCTTACCAAACTCTTGGGAGTCACCATAACTGTCTATTCCCACCTGTTCTGTTGAGTAGTTCTATTGGCAGAATTATTAGGATTTTTTTCCCATTCGTTCTGCGACTTATAATACTATGCTTTACACCTGGCTTCAATCTCATCGGCAGACGAACTATATTCTTCTGGCGCTTCGGCGGCCGCTGCCGCGGCTCGCTCGCCTTGCGCATTGTTTTCTATACTCTAACATAACCTAACCAACTTGTTTCGATCTGAATTTCATGTCACAAGATTCGTGACTAGAACTACTGGGAATTCTTTTCCCATTTGTTCTGTGAACAGAACTAATCGTAAAAAATCTAATTATCCTAATAGTTCTGCTAATAGAACTATTCAACAGAACAGGTGGGAGTAGACTATCAAAACCACATCCGAGCTACAACCTATAGGTTAAAAATCGGCTAATAATTGCAGGAGACATGAGATATGTAACTTACAAAAAATATATTTAACAAAAACACAGGCGAACTGAGAACGTCCGCCTTTTTTTTAAAGCCGGTTAAAAATAAAAATACTTAAAATAAAAACGTGCTGTGTAGGGACCAAATGCACATGGTAATATGTTATTATAAGAGACGCATATCTCATTTAGTTATCGATATCACTGAAGAAGGGAATGAGGTCGGTTTCAACTGCTATTGAAAATTGCTGAGGTTCAATTAAGTTCAATTCGATACGCGCGGGGCAAACTCGAGAACCCAGTAATTGGGTTTCTGTTTGATATCAAAGCTTAAATTAAAGCGTCGTCAGCTCGTGCTACTTAAAATTTTAGGATTCCGAAGTTCACAAGGAACCCTTATAGTTTCGCCATGTCCGTCTGTCTGTCTATCTGTCCGTCCCTAATCAAATGAAATGTACATATCACTGTAATACATAGTAGTTTATTCAAAATTATGAAATAAACCTTTTGAAAAATATTTTTAGAGGTAGGTACCATTACATGTAAAGTGGAGTTTTTTTTTTATTGTAGCATAAATGCTGAAATTATAAGGAAGATTATCACGGTTAGTTGGGTTATATGATTATGAGTAAAGCCTTCATCTTTTGTTTTGTTAACTAAATGGTGTTGAATTGGTTCGGGACCTGTCCACAAGTCATTCTTATTCTCAACTTCCGAAGCCTTCACCGTGCATGGTCACAGGCTTTCGTTGACTTGGGAAACGCCCATATCTTTGTTAGCTTCGAATATGAGGTGTTATATCAGTATTAACCTCGGTAGATACACACTAAACCATGTTACACCTGTAGGAAAATTAGCAAACTGATAAAAAACTATTGATGTTATCAGTAAGAAGTACAAGTTGCGCTATACTTTGAAACATTACAAAAACACTACAGAAAAATTAGCAAAACAGATAAAAAATCGCTTTTATCTATCTTTTACCATATCTTACGAGATTGACTTAAACGCTTATCCCTTTTATAAAATGATAAGGCATTAAACGTGAGGCGTTATTAACATTCTAGTTTTTACAAATATTACTTAGAATTTTGAAATAATAATTTGAAACAAGATTTGATACTTCATTCATAATAAAACTTAACTATGCTCTGAGTCTGCAAGGCATGCAGTAGAGCCGCTAGAGACAGAGAGAGATGACAATAGCTGGAGGAGGCTCTTACCGCAGATAGAAGCGGTCCTTACTTGCAATTACAAAAAATAAAAAAATATAACATTTAACTTAGATTAGGTATTTAACTTTAATGTTTTTTTTACCATAACCATTACCATTACCGTATGAATTAGATTATAACATTTAAGTTTTTTGTTATTTAGTTGGAGTTATGTAAAATAGTCTCCACTCGTCGAAATTCGACCGTCGAATATTTAGTGTATTTTTATGCATAATTAAAAAAAAAAATTGCATGCTGCACTCCTTTTCTATACCTACCTATAAACTATAAGTATGCGAAATTACATACTCCTCCGTCCGCGTAATTTTCGTAAAAAGGGATACCTAGGTAGGTACAAAGTTTTTGCGGAGATAAAGCTTTATTATTATTATTATTATTATTATGCTCGTGAATCTTTCCGTGTACGCCAGATCCGAACGGCTGATCAATGACCTCTTAGATATCTCATCCATCACAGGACTGCTTTAGTACCTACCTACCTATTACTTACCCATACCTTGTAATTGGTTGTTCTGTGCCTATATTACCTATATGGTGGGAATTATCGTTATAACACAGTGTATCAGTGATTCCTTTCTTCTCTGGAATCTAGCTAGATACCTACTGTATTTATAAGTAGTGTGATGCGAACTTTTTGTTCTGTTGCTTATATTTTAACACGCTGCACATTGGCATGTAATCAAAATATTATATTGATTCACAAAGTTGAATATTACTTCAACTTTGTGCAAGCTTTGTGAAACAGTAAGAAGGTGTTATGTAGGTGTAGCAGTATTATGTCGTATAGTAGAGCAGTACCTAAATTCCTGAATACCTAAATGCTAGAGGCACAGATTAACTACTAAGTCGTGTGTATGACGTGACGACGCGACGCGGCGCACTGGTCGACGTTTTGTTGGTAAACTTAAACTAGTACGTATTCGAGTCCGGAAAGTTGGCTAGTTCGAACGTTTGCGTTCACATTCAAGCATTTTATTACGTTATTTATGTTTATTAGTGTGGTTCGTTATTGTGCGTTTTTTCTATGAAATAATTTGGATCAGAGGTAAGTCAACATTATATATTTTATTACCTAAGTATTTATGTAAGTTCTTATTTTAAATCACTTAGTGAACAATAAATGGCTGATTAAATGACTATGTTCTAATAAATAAAACTGCATGATTAATAATTACTTTAGTACTACTAACTCGAAACATTTTTGTCTGTAATTTGTCAAAGGATATTTGTGGGCTGAAATCGTAGAAGTACCTACCTACCTATATATAACAGTGACTAGGTATTAGGTATCACTGTATCTTGCCTACTATAAATACCTACCTGCCATACTGAATAATAATATACTATGCAAATGAGAAAATTTGTCTTAATCTACGATACGCAGTAATTATACATCATTGCATCATCTTCCGCGCCAAGTCTGATGATGAAGTACCTACGTAGGTACCTACCTATTTGCTAAATCCAAGGAATAGTCTGGCATCATCCAATGACCTTCAATAATTATTTGCACTAATGGCGATCCAATATGTAGCTGACAAACATAATAAAGACAAACACAAAAACAATTTGGGAATTACTGTTTGATAACCCCTGCGTGATAATGATAGAATATAAAATAACAAATCTCTCGAATAAAATATGCCGTCCTTGGTGGAATAACTATGTCTCGTTCTAGTGAATCTTGAAACTGTATCACTGAATAATAAACTATAACGACAGTTGGTGTGGTAGAGATCGTCAGAAAGTAATCTACCTGCACGGAACGGAAGTCAGTTAAATTCTAAGAACTTATACAATAACAGTTCGGGCTCTGTTCATTCTTCATGTATATTTTTTCAACAGATTGCATAAAACATTGAAAAGATATCTACTTACAGAAAAATAGACACAATGTTTGTATTATAGTTACTTAACATTTTATCAGGAAGTAAATTTAAGTATACCTATTGACTTTGTTTTACGTAAATATTGTATTATATTCTTTATATCTGGTAGGTTTAAGATTCGCCATGCCGTGCAACTGTGACGAAAGTCTAAGGGATCCTGGTTTGAAGCATAACAATAGCTGTCAACTATACGATCGGATCCTAGAACCTCAGAACGGATATCAACAACGGAAGGTGTTCGACGGTGATGACGAGTTATTGGACCCGCAGACATCTGAGAAAACGCAACGGGAAAGCGTTAGGTGGTTTGGTTTTTAAAATGTAACTATGAATTTGTGGGGATAGGTATAATGGACGATGGACGACGATGGTTTGAGACTAGCTGCTTCCGAAATTGGATCGAAAATAAATATGGAGTGCCTACTGCATCTGTGTTTGATTGAAGGTGCATCATTCAATTATGAGATATTGATTACGTACCGACTTCAAAAACAGGAGGTCAATTCGATTCGTATATTTTTTTTTTGATGTGTGTTCGCCGTTTATGAACCGATTTTGATGATTCTTTTTTTGTTGGAAACGAGTTATCCCAAGGGTGGTATCATGATAAGGAAACCAGGATCTAATGATGACATCCCAGAGAAATCGAGGGGAACTTTCGAAAATCGTAGTGGCGACTAATGCGTTTGTTTATTTTTTATGAAAGTATTTTAAAGCACTACTATTTAATGAAGGTCTGGAGTCGATCTGATGATGAAGACGAAGGACAGTCAAGGGAATTCCTCAACGTTTTACAGTAGCTACCTTGTGTATATACATGAAGTCGGTTGTCTTTTTAGTTTTTAAAACGTAATTATCTGACTTTGAATGCTTGGTACTCTTATTAAAAGTTCGGCAAGTCTCTCGGCTGGCTCTTAACATAATTTTCATTCATTTCTTTTTGGCACCTGCGCATCGAAAACTCAACCTCAATGAACCAGAATTACAGTTTTCTGTCAGAATCTAACATGTTTTTTTTCTCTGCAGGTATCCTGACGGCACGGTGCGTCTGCGAAACCCTAACATCGAGCTGATGGACCAGGATATTCTGTACCATTTAGCGCTGGGCAGCGGATCCCACGACCTCGTCGAAATGTTCGGGGATGTCAAGGTAAAATCACTTATAAATATTATACCAAATTATATGTGGCTCAAAATGCAGCGTAGAATTAAATGGAGCTAGGCTAGTCATGTCTGTTGAATGGCACATGAGCTGCGGGCCAAAATCACCACTCAGTGGAGTCCTTGAGACAGTGAGACAGCGAGACAGCTCTAAACGAGGTCGCGAAATGATCTCGACTCTTATGACAGAGTGCAGGTCCAGTTGACTCAAAACAGACCAAGGGGAGAACTTTGCCTTGCAGTGGGATACAACGGCTCATTGTAAAGTAGTTTTTTCGTACGGTTTTCTTCGCAATTTCTTTCACTGGTTCAGTGGTGAGGGTGTAATTTTGTGCAGCTTCGTGTTTTGCCACAAGCGAACCTACATTTCTGATTAGACATTATGATTCTTAAAGCTTTCATCACAAGCTATAACATTATTTAAAAACCTTGAGATCAACGCATCAAGCAATGCTTCTGGTGTTGCAAATGTCTATTGACAACGGTAACTGATTACCATCAGGTAAGCCGTAAGCCGCTTTACTGTATAAAATGAAAATGGTTGTCTATAAAGTCGGTTTACGGACGATAATTTTACGTGATAACGTCATAAGAAAACATTGATGAACCGATCGTGCCTCTCTATCGCTTGTTCCGCGCTCTCGCTTGAACGCTCGGCTCACGCGGAACGTGACAATTAGTCATGCTTTTTTGTGCGTGCAGCAAGCGTTCATCGATTTATAAGACTTTATCACGTCAAAAACTGTGATGAAGAATAATGTTCTCTCCTCGTTTGAGTAAATTGGCATAATTGCGCAATACCGGTCAGAAATAGGATTCTCCTAACGAGTGCAATCTGTTTGATTAGTTCGTGTGCATGGGCGGAACTCCCAAGCGGATGGAGGAATTCGCGTACACCATAATGGCAGTGATAGGACACAAGCTGCCTTGCGGGACTACTCTCCAAGACATCAGCCAGTTCTCCTATAGATACTCCATGTACAAAGTGGGACCTGTTCTGTGCATCAGTGTAAGTGAACGCATTTTTGTATCAAATTGACTGGCTTGTCAGCTTAGTTGCTAGTAAATTGTTAGGTTCTTTTTCCCCCCCAAACATTTGCGTGAAGATAATGTTTGTACATAGAGGTTTGTTCTGTGTCTGGGTGTTATAAAGGATCGTATGTGTTTATGAGATTATAAATATTCTATCAGTCTTCTGGTTCCCATAGTAAACGCTTTGTATGGGTCTAAATTGTTGTGTGGATTGCCCAGCAATGTATTATATATGTATAATATATATATTATTAATTGGTATAAAATTACACGTCAAATTTTGCCTTGTTTTTTCGTTAAGTGATTTAAAATAAATGACTAGGTTTTATAGACATATCCTCAGATCTTAAGTTGCTTAGATCTCTGTTGCTTAGGGAGATAGATACAACAGTATATTTGTATAGATAACTAGCTGCTGCCCGCGCCTTCGCACGCGTAGAACATACATAAAAACTATGCCCAAGATACGATCTATCTGATTATAAAATTTAATCAATCTATTAAGTAATTTGGCCGTGCAAACATACAAGAAACTTAGTTATATAATAATGTTTGGATTATTTATACTAATAGTATTTTTTAAGTAGGTACCTCACGTGTAAACTATTATAGTAAGTATAATTTAGTAGGTACTTAAAATATCTATGAGGACCTCACCACAAATCCGCGGAATCCCCGGGATCAAGGATCCAGGGATCCAGGTAGCTACACTTGTTTGTTATGTCGCTATTCGGGTACTCATTAGGGGTATATAATGTAATTTTTTAGCCCTAAAATAGGTCAGACGCAGATACTCGTACCTATACGAGTCGATTCACGCAAGTATGTAGTCTGCATAGAAAATACAAGGCATGAATATTGAAACAGTGTTCAAAGCAAAGTACGTTATCGATTTCAATTTCACAGAAACTTCACTTCGCTTCTGTCTCGATCAGTGGCGCATGACTAGTTAATTTGCAATGATCATTTAACTGCGAATTATTGACACGATACTTTTCAATTGACGCAATGAAGCTTTCAGCGAAGGGTCACGGCCACGGTCAGAGTTATTTATTTAACGTTTTACACAAAAGCCAATAGTAATATTAACGTTTTAAAAACTAAAAATAAAACCGACTTCATTGAATATAAATTTGAGCCCATTAAAAAGTTTTTATTTTACGCTCTTTAGGCACTTTATCAAATACGAAATCTTGTAAACACCATTGGAAAGTCACAGGAAAGCAAAATACAAAATTTTTAATTTTGCATTCTGCTTCCTTGATGAAATTTTGATGCAATTTCTATGGGACCAATCGAACCAATCCTTTCACATAAAACAATATTTTTTCAAATCGCTTCATAAATTACGGAGTTATGAGGTAACAAACATAAAAAAAAACTGAATTGAGAACTCCTTTTTTTGAAGTCGGTTAATTTATTTTGACATACACACAGATATTTGACGACCTCTGTGGCGCAGTGGGCTTAGATCGGGCTGAGACGCAGAAGGTTGCGGGTTCGATTCCCGCCGCGGGACAAATGTTTGTACGATCTGCAAGTATTTGTCTCGGGTCTAGGTGTTTCTATGTATAATGTGTATGTATTTACAAAAAAAAAGTATGTAAGTAGTATATCAGTCATGTGGTACCCATAACACAAGCTCTGCTTACTTTGGGGCCAGATGATGCTGTATGAAATGTCCGGGATTATTTATTAATTTATTATTTATATATAAACAGAAACATAGCAGGTACATATCAGTTACATATAAGTTTGTAGTGTGTATATGTGTATGTGCCATCGTAGCTCCTAAACGGCAGGCCGATATTTATTTCTTAGCTATGATTAAAAAAAATCTGTTCGCCCGTTTGAAGATCTTTTGTAGTTGGTGAGCAAATTCCACAGGTGATCGACTGAAAATTTGGTGTCCTGTTCAATCTATAATATACTTCAATAATAATCTTCATCAATTATACTAATCTATCTACTATAGGAATATTTTTCAAATACCACTCACTCATTCATCACGAAATCTCAGAAACTACCGAACGGATTGGGATTAAATTTGGTATGCAGCTTCCTCTAGGGCCGTAGGTGCTCGCTAAGAAAGGTTTTCAAAATTCACTCGGGATCTTGGTCAAATTCACTCAGGATCTTGGTCAAATTCACTCGGGATCTTGGTCAAATTCACTCAGGATCTTGGTCAAATTCACTCGGGATCTTGGTCAAATTCACTCGGGATCTTGGTCAAACCGCGATTATGCTTTGTAATTTTTCCGATAAATTCATTCGTTTAATTATTATCTTGCTACTTTTTATCTACCACGCGGGCAAAGCCGCGGGAAACAGCTAGTCTTCAATATAAATGCTTCAAAGATATTGCAAGAACATGGTAACATTGACCTGATGCTGCAGCATCACCAGGAATCTGCAAGATCCCCAACCTCACCAACTTACAGCAGAGATGTAATACTTTTAAGTCGGTTGTTTTTTCAATTTTAATTTATACTTGTCCTATACATTATGGAACTTTTAAACACACACTAGACAATGGCCTCAACTCTGTTGGCACCAACCTAACTAATTTTAGCTAAAATTAGGTTTTGAACTGTCAAATTAACCTTTGGTATTCTGCAAATCCACGATGACCGACTGCTCCCACAATGCCTCCAATAGAGCCGGATGGAGACGCATAGCAAGAGCCGCCATTCATCAGGACCCACTCATAACCACGACCACTCTGCCAAGAGTGCCCGACTGAGAAGAAGAATTCTGCTGCTACCAACTTATCCTAATTTAATTTTATCTAACATAATTAAGCGTTCCTAATTTAGTTAGATGGTACCAACCGAATACGTTTTACAAATGCTATGACTAACTAAATATATTTTAGACAATTCCTTATTTTAGAAATGGACTAACCGAATTGCCACCAGTGTGGTGTTTAAATCTGTTGCTATCTCTATTCTTTGGCATTAGAATGACAAGGACGGAGCATACATAAGCGCCGCAATCGCTAATAATGTAAATATAAATATCAGTGGACAATGCACACAACACCATCTAGCCCCAAACTAAGCATAGCACTAAGCATGTATTATGGTGACCAGATGACTGAAACTTATATATTTTTAAATACAATCTTATGATACTTTATAACACCCAGACACAGAACAAACATCTATGTTAATCGCATAAATGTTTGTCCTGGGAGGGAATCGAACCCTCAACCTACTGTGCAGAAGGCAGAGCTTCTACCAACTGAGCTGACAGACCAGGCTAGCCTAAATATTGGACTTAGAATACCACTGCAACTATTCTATTCTATTTTATATACGCTAACCAAAAATTGTCAGTCTACCATCCTTACGAACAAAGCACTTTGCTTCCACATTTACCTATATTATATGTAATGCGTACAGCCAAGGATTGGAATACTTTGCCGGCGTCTGTCTTTCCTGAAAACTACAATCTGGGTCTCTTCAAGAATTTTCACTCAAAACTCAGAGATATTTTACCTTGGTCTGAGCACGATATGCGAGTTTTTCTGTTTCCCGATATTTCGGCACAGTTGCTTACGCTATGATAAATATCCCATGATCCAAAACCATGATAGTTTTAAAAGTTATAGTTTTCCTACATTGCTCCTTATCGCGAGGTATAGTGTGGCCACAGAACTGAGGAAGATCTATGTTCTGTTGGTGTGGTTGTGTCATTACCGGATACAGGTAATTGTGACGTCATAATTGGCAAGTATTGAAGATTGAACAATTTCAATTGGCCGTGTAAGCGTACCATTACGTACATCTTATCCATGTGTATGAATTTACAAAAAGTATATAAGTATCAGTCATGTGGTATCCATATTAACAAGCTCTGCTTACCTTGGTGCCAGATGATGCTGTGTGAAATTAAATCTAAATTAAATCATTCGCGCGGGAATGGTATGTATATGTTTAACTATTATGTAATAATAAGAACAGTTTGTTCAATATTTAAATCAAAACACGAGTAGAATCGAAAGATGATGACATGCGTATTATATATTATACTAGCGACCCGACCCGGCTTCGCACGGGTGCAATGCTGATACTAAATATACAACAGAATGTCTAATGTGATTAGAAACCTCTAAAATTATCAGTGTTTGTCTACTATATTATGCATGTATTTTACATATAAACCTTCCTCTTGAATCACTCTATCTACCTATAAAAAAAACCGCAACAAAATCCGTTGCGTAGTTTTAAAGATCTAAGCATACATAGGGACAGACAGAATGCGAGAAGCGACTTTGTTTTATACTATGTAATGTAATCCTTATCCAACTAAATAGTTTAATTATTAAAGTTGATTATGTACATGTATATTACAACTCTAAATTGCACCCGTGCGAAGCCGAGGCAGGTCGCTAGTAAGGCCTAGCACGCTCTAGCGATATAATCCGCGCTGCTTAAACCGTTCTAAGTCGATTCTGAAGTATGTAAATTTCAATTTCAACGGTTTTTTCTGCCGCGGTGTAACATGTAGCATAATGGAAATCACAACACCCATACCAACACTCCGACTGGCCTGTCGGCTCAGTTGGCTCTGCCTTCTGCGCTGTAGTTTGAGGGTTCGATTCCCTTCCAAGTGCGTGCGCCTACGTCAGATTCCATGTTCCACAAATGGCACGAAAAATCGCGAAATAATTCGCAGTGCGCGCTAGGCCTAAGAATGTTATGGTGAGAAATCCGAAAGGTTTTAAAATTCGACACCTTGTCGTGCCATCGCACCAACGAACGCAAATAACAATCTCTCTAGTCTAGTGCGACTCTAGATCTCCTTTACAACTAGTATCATGTCATTCCAGCACGGAATGGGTATCCCCTCAGTGGGGATTCTCCTCCACGAGGTGATCAAGCTGATGTACCACGCAAAAGTTCGCGACCCGGTGTTTTTCCGCATCGGCACGTGCGGAGGCATCGGCTACGAAGGCGGCACTGTTGTCATTTCCGAGGAGGCCGTGGACGGCGCGCTGAAAAACTGTCTTGAACTGGTATGTCAATTTTGGTGTAGGAAAACATTGATTTTACAGTAAGCTTATGCCTGATAGGGAACCCTAGAATTGTCTGGAACTTGGTATGTCAAACTTATTCTTCTTAAAGTGCGCCTCAAAGGCTCCTTTCGTGAACTTGTCACCTGTCTTCGATTTTTTATAGGATCCATGCTTATTTGCATATGCATATAAACATGCTTATTTCTTCACGATGTTATCCTTCAACGTTTGAGAGTACTGGTATAATGCACATTAACTTTTCAATCAGAAAAATACGTGAATAAGACCTGTGTTTATCAAAATACATAGTAAATTATTCCTTCACTTTCAAAACATTCGTGGGTACTATACATTTTGATAAACACGAGTTTTACTCACGTATTATTTACTCACGAGGCACCGACACTGTTTCGATTCATCTAGAGAATCTCCATTAGGGTGAGTTCGATCCGCGGTCCGCTCGTTGCCGCTCGAGTTCACGGTTTGCACCGTGCGAAGTTCGCCGCTGAGATTCTAGATGAATTGAAACAGAGTAGGTGCCTCGATCGACAAAATAATACGTGAGTAAGGTCTGTGTTTATCAAAATGTATAAAATATTCTTGTCTGGGCAAATACATGTGATTGTTTGTTTGTTAGACCGTGCTCGGGAAGAATATCCAGCGGCCAGCCAAGCTGGAGAAGCGTCTGGCTCGCGACCTGAAGGGGCTCGGGGACCCAGAGGATCCTTACGACACCATCACGGGCAAAACTATGTGCACATACGACTTTTACGAAGGTATAACTAAACTATTCTGTGTCTACTCAGCCAACCGAAAAACTATACATCAGGGCAAAGTTTTATTTTGCCGGACATTTCACACAGCATTGTCATCTGGCCCCAAAGTAAGCAGATCTTGTTTTATTGGTACCACATGACTGATGTACTACTTATATTCTTTTTTTTTGTTAACACATACATATTATACATTATAAACACTCGGACCCGAGACAAATACTTGCAGATCATACAAAAGTTTGTCCCGCAGCGGGAATCGAACCCGCAATATCTTGATTTTCAGCCGGACCTTGGCCCACTGCGCCACAGAAATCGTCTAAGTTACATTGTTTTAACTTATGACCGATGGAACGACCAACATTACTTTACAAAGACAAATTCCAAAATATTTGTATTCTATAAAATCACATGGATCACTTTTAAACGTAAAAAATATTATACTAGATGAATTTAGGAATCAAGCACGCGTTTGCAAACGGCAAACGGCGTTTTCAAAATTATTTCACGGCGTCTGGTAGGTACATTGCGTGATCCAAGAGCTGACTCCTATCTGGCTCAGCGTATTAGCATTGCCATTCAACGTGGCAATGCCGATAGTGTCTTGGGAACGCTGCCCTCTGGCAGTGATTTGGGTCAGTTGAGCTATCTATAGATTGTTTAAATGGTCCTTCGATAATTCAACTGTTTCACCTGTATTTTATATTATTGTATATTATTTAGTAAATTTCTATAAATAAACATTTACATATTTGTTTATAAAGTTAAAAAAATATTTACAGAATCATAAATTTGTATAAACCATTTACAAACTAACTTATTATTATCCTATAATATAGTATGTCCTAAGTGTAGGTCGGTCGTCCAACCAGTTTTGTTTCCATAGTACTGTCACAGTGCAGGCTGTCCTTTCGTTCCGTTCCGCATCCGCTATGCAGTCGTCAAGGCCAGACAGCTCCGATATACTTATTGACGGCTTGTGTGATACCTACCCAGCTACCTGAGTGAAATTTAAAGCTACATGATAAATCAACGCAGACATTCCATCGTTTGAATTCGTAAAACTGACCACCTACGAACTGAATACGTATGTCACTGGCGCTGTCTTCGTTAACTGTCATTTAAAAATGATGGACTAATTAAGAATTATGTGTAAGCAAAATAAAGATCATTCGTATTTTATGAAATTTTAGTTAGTCCGGTAAAAGAACAGAATTACCAACATTATCTCAGTTATTTATTGATTTACCATTTGATCATTTAATCTAAATGGCATGTGTAATAATAGAATTTTTGCCAGTGTCAAGTGTTTATATTGTTTATAGTATTCACAAAGTCGTATTTTGTCGTTCGTCATTTGTTATCTTTGTATGTATAAATCTTCTATGCGTGAGATTGTAATAAACTCCTCCTAAACGGCTAGACCGATTTTGATGAAATTGTTTGTATGTGTTCTAGGGAATTCGAGAATGGTTTAGATTTAGATTCACAATTGGATATATTTTTTCTTTTTAAAACCGCGGGACGGGACAGCTAGTTTTATATGAAATCGTATCTTCATACAATTATTTTTGCTCGAATTACCAATTAACACAAAGCTTTTATCTATACCTATATTAGAGCTTAACCTGACTGACTGACTGACGGACTGACTGATTCATCATCGCCGAGCCTAAACCGCTGAAGCTAGAAAGCTGAAATTTAGAAGCTTCCTTTTACAGCAAGGGCATCTACCAAAGCGGGATTTTTTTTAATTCAGCCCCTAAGAAGGTGAAAAGGTGTGAAAACGAATGTATGAAACTTTTTAACGCGTGGTGCGATTTGCTTGAAATTTGATATGAATAAATGGACACGTGTTTCATGATTTTTCAAAATAACCCCAATTAAAGGGGTAAAATGGGGTGACCAAGTTTGTATGAGAACTTTTTAACGGGTGGTGTAATTTATTTGAAACTTGGTTTGGATACCTAAAATGCAAAATAAATGTACAAGTGTTTTAACCCTCATAAATTAGTAAAATGTAGAGTGAATGTTTGTATGGAAACTTTTTAATGGGTCAGGTGATTGGTTTGAAACTTATCAATAAAATTTGGCTTCAATTCCTTTCAAAAAAAATGCGGACGAAGTCGCGAGCAACAGCTAGTTCCAAATATTCACGCCCGAGTCAATAACTCTAGTTCTATTTATTTTAAAACACCAAAAATCGTAATAAAACGGGAAATAACTCGTGAAAATTAAATAATATCATTTTATTTAATATAATTGATCGCGGTGCTCCGTTTTTATATATATTTGGTTTGAGGTTTCTATTCATATGACAGCATGTGTAACAATCAACATCAACCTTCCGTAATACCAATTCTTCAATAGTAACTGAAAGCTGCTAGTGTCAAAGTTTTGATAGTATCAGAGTTACATAATCGGCTGGAACCAGAATACCCAACTCCTCACCAACTTATATCAGAGGTATCGTGTTTGGGCTCATTGGGATAGTCTCAATGAACAGGTTATAGATAGATGTTTTTTTGTGTCAGGGGTTTTTAATTTATGTAATTTATTTGTAAAGGTCAAGGCCGCCTGGACGGTGCATTCTGCGACTTCACTGAGGCCGATAAGATGGAGTATTTGGAGAGCATCCACAAGTCAGGGGTCGTCAACATTGAGATGGAGTCGCTAGCTTTCGCGGCGCTGACTCATCACGCGGGGATCAAAGCCGCTGTGATTTGCGTCACGCTGCTCGACAGACTGAAGGGGGATCAGGTACGTTTCACTGCTCATTTCACGATCCAGGCCTCGTCAACATTTCAAATAGAACCAATATATCAATATTATACACACAAATTTATTTTATATATATGAAAAAAACATATAAAAAAATTATATATATATTAAAAATACATATAAAGAATACAGTTTTGAGACCACAGCTTTGAAGCTTTTATTTTATCTGAATTCATTTTCATTTTCACTAAAAACGGTATATATACCATGATATGTGAGTTTTTTTGCTTTTATATTCATCGCGCTCGCACCTACGGCAGGCTTTCAATGTGTCTGACAAGATGTATGAACTATGAAAACTGTCCAACTTCTGAGGAAACATCTTTTGATAGTTCCCCAAGTAACATTATATAAAATCCAGCTTTCATACTATACCGTAAGTATAATTACAATTTATTATAATTTAAGGGTGTCTGACAGGAAGTTACAACCGTATTAGTGTCTGGCATTGGACGACGTGATTTCTAATTTTATTCCAAATATATAAATATATATTATTTATAAAAACTCAGCTTTGTAAAATGAATTTGTGTTCAATTTTATACACCTAAGCTACCTGTTAACTAACAAAACCACCATGATCCAAACTTCATAGTCAGGGATCGTTCGTTCTGTATTGGGTACTTACTAAACAAAAGTAAGCACTATCAGTTTTTATAAAATAACGGAGGTCTGATTGTCGCGGACTCTTGCTCTATTAACAACACTATAGTGAGTGATTGTGAGATAGACCTTTCGTTTATTCAGATCATTCCCCCATTCATAGGGGTACAGATGAGTCAAACGAGTTCGATCTGTCCCCCTTTTATTATTTTAAAAAGTACGATTTGTCCCGGGGGGACAGATATAACTTATTGACGGGGGGACAGATTGAACTTTTTTTTCGCAACTGTCTCTCTAGGACAGAGCAGGGGGACAAATGGTATTAATTCGTTGATTTTTCTTTATTATAAAATTATGTCAACCTTACGAAAGGCAATAGTACAATAAAATAAATAAACAAATATGTACATAAAAACGAAATGGTTATAATATTTCACTTTCATAACTTTCGTGAGTTGTACATACATTTTGAGAAACATGGGCTTGAAGCCCAGCAAACTAGCTAAAAACTTGGAGCAAACCGCGGTTCAAACTCAACATGAAGATTCTCTCTAGATGAATCGAAACAGTGTCAGTGCCTCCATCGACAAAATAAAAAAATGTATAATCAAGATTTATTTATTACATTTAAAAAATATTACTAAGCTTAGTAAACTTACAGATATTAAATTATTAGATACTTTAATAATTTCAGGTACTGGCACCCAAAGAAGTGTTGGATGAATGGCAGCAACGACCAACTAAGCTTGTATGCCGCTACATAAAACGGTAAGCATTATACAAATAATCTATACCTATAATAGAGCTTAAACTGACTGACTGTTGACTGATTCATCATTGCCGAGCCGAAACCACTGAAGCTAGAAAGCTGAAATTTGGAAGGTTTTCAGCAAAGCAACCCACTAAGGCGGGATTTTTTTTAAAATTCAACCTCTAAGAGGGTGAAAAGGTGTGAAAACGAATGTATGCAACTTTTTAACGCGTGGTGTGATTTGCTTAAAACTTGATATGAATAAATAAAATACCAAATTAATGGACATGTGTTTCAGGATTTTTCAAAATAAGCCTAACAAAGGGGTAAAATGGGGTGTCAAAGTTTGTATGGGAACTTTTTAACGGGTGGTGTGATTTCTTCATAAAGGAGTAAAATGGAGTGTGAATGGAGTTTGTATGGAAACTTTTTAATGGTTGGTGGGTGTGATTGGTTTGAAACTTATGTAATTTTTACTCAAAACGGGATATTTACCATGATAGGTATATGAGATTTTCTGCTTCCCGATATTTCGGCACAGTTGCATGCGCCATGATCATGAGATAAACTGAAGTCTTTACGGGTGGATGTTATTGGCAGACAAAACGGTCTACCCTCTTTCTCAGTGTTTTACTGCGAACATTACCCGTACTACCGGTTTCACTGTCACTAACAACTCGATCACGATTACGGCACACACGGCTCACGGTATCTGGACGCATACCTAACTGGTACCTCACTTTTATGAATTCCACACATCCTCACCACAAGGTTCCAGGCTCCAGACAATTGAAAACCGTCTTCTCGATTGAAATTCCTGTTTTTGGTAATCTCTATTGCCTCTTGTACCAATCTTGGGGTGTAATGTTTTTCAGTTGAGATTACCTGTAGATTGTGTAACTCTATCCAGTGGTTTGAGCCAGATTCTAGTAGGTGTGTAGCTATGGCCGACATTAGTGTGTGTCCACATTTTTGACCGCCCGGATGTGTTCTTTCACTCTACAAGCTATGGTACGTTTTGCTTGGCCGATGTAAGAACTTCCTTAGTTGCAGTCAATATTGTACATTCCTGGTGTTTGAAGAGGAATCTTATCTTTAAGTAGTGTAAGATTTTCTTTAAAGGAGCAAAATATTTTTTTATGGACAATTTTTGCAGGACTTTCGCAACTTTGTCCGTCACTCCTATATTTCTACCGTACACCAAGTACGGTAGAAATGCAGGTTTTCGTTCTACTACACATTTGTGGGGTTTAGGCCTTTGTCTAACTGGAAAAGATCGAAGCTAATATCCATTTTTACGTAGGACATGCTGGACATGAGCTAGCTCACTCTTTATGGAGTTCTCATCACATAGGTCGAAAGCACGGTTCGTGAGACACATTACAACCGAGTTAAGCTACCGAGGGTGATGGTGTGAATCAGCATGGAGATATCGATAATGTGCAAAACCATGATAGTTTTAAATGTTAAATTGAAACTTGTAGTTTGGCAAGGAGATAAATTGCATCCTGGGGAAGGATTTAAGCTACAATTCCTTTCAAAAAATATGCGGATGAAGTCGCGAGCAACAGCTAGTAATATATAAAATAATAAATAATAATAATAATAATACTGGACGTTTCACACAGCATCATCTGGCCCCAGAGCAAGCAGAGCTTGTGTTATGAGTACAACATGACTAAATACATACATAGAAACACCCAGACCCGAGACAAATACTTGCAGATCATACAAACATTTGTCCCGTGGCGGGAATCGAACCCGCAACCATTTGCGTCTCAGCCGGACCTAAGCCCACTGCGCCACAGAGATCGTCTTAAATAAACGAGCGAGCCTTACAGTAGTCGCATGTGTAACATCTCACCTTGGTAATAAGCACCGCTCCCGCTCATTGGTTATTTCAATAGCGCGCGCTTCCCCGGCTTCCTTTCACACACATCCGTCCTATTTCACGAAATCACTCCCACATATTGCAGCAACGCAAGAGGAAAGACACAAAGACACATCAATAATGCCGAACATTTTACACAGTATCATCTAGCCCCAAAGAAAGCAGAGCTTGTGTTGTGAGTACCACGTGACTGATAGATGTATAAAGTATCATAAGTATGTATTTAAAAATATACTATCAGTCATCTGGTCACCATAATACAAACTATGCTTAGTTTGGGAATAGATGGTGTTGTGTGCATTGTCCACCAATATTTATTTATTTATAATACCCAGACACAGAACAAACAATATAAATAAAAATAATGAACGTGTCGCAGAACACGCGTTTGGAACTAAGTCCCTTTCGTATGCAAGGTTGGCATAATTAATCATTAACGTGCCAGGCTCTCATTCTACCCTCTACCCAACCCTCTCTTTAATTATTGATACAATAAATAACAATATTCATACATATACTTGTATATACATATATACACATACACACACGCAAACATATATATATATATGTATATATGGGAGATATTATATATGTAGGAGACTAGTTATACATTCTCCTTCATTCTCTCTTTATCTTACGGTTTTTCGTAACGCGTTTTCGTAACGTACATTTTTTCTCGGCTAAGTCCCCTCGCCAACCCGCGAAAAGGAACTTCGTTTCAATAAATAAATAAATAATGCCGGACATTACCCACAGTATCATGTGGCCCCAAAGTAAGCAGAGCTTGTGTTATGGGTACCTCATTACTGATTATACTACTTACATACTTTGTTTTGTTAATACAAACATACTATACATAGAAACACCCAGACCATTAGACAAATACTTGCAGATTACACAAACATTTGTCCCGCAGTGGGAATCGAACCCGCAGCCTTCTGCGTCTCAGCCGGACCTTAGTCCACTGCGCCACAGAGCTTATGTGTACTTCCTTATTGTAATTTCCAGATATCTTCAGTTGAAAGGCCGGCTGTCTCTGGACGGACACGGCTCCATAGCAGTGAAGAGTCCTCGCCGATTCAAGCTCGTCCAACAAGAATCTGAGACCTACGACTAACTATGCTGTTTCAAATCCTCGACATCCCCTGGAATATTCTAGGTTTACTGAAATCCGAATACGGCTGGTACAGTCTCCGAAATATATGGTAAGCTTTGGAAAACATGTACATTGTATGTACTTGTATTTTAGGCACAACGAGACCTTGTTAAGTTTATTGCTGGAGCCTAATTTTATATAACTCCGTTGGTTATTCGAACCGTCTGTTAATTAAACAAGGATCAAATCAAGTATGAAAATGTTTTGTACGTCCGATGTAAGATTTTTTTTTCTTCCTTCGCATGTTTCATAATAATGTAAATTTTGCCAGTTACAAGTGTTTATATTGTTTAAAGTACTTATGTCACAAAGTTGTATCTTGTTCGTCGTTTGTTATTTTTAACCGACTTCAAAAAAGGAGGAGGTTCTCAATTCGACTGCTTTTTTAATGTTTGTTACCTCGTAACTCCGTCATTTATAAACCAATTTGAAAAAATCTAATTTCATGTGAAAAGATAAACTCCCGATTGGTCCCATATAAAATTCATAAAAATCGGTTCTGGTGTTAGATTTTTAAATCAAAAAAACTGGAAAAATATGTCATCCATTGGATGAAACGAAATTTTTATATTTTGCTTTTTTATACATGAAGTCGGTTGTCTTTTTAGTTTTTAAAACGTAATTATATTTAAAATGGTCTCTTTCGTTAGTCTATTAAAAGATTACCTGGCTGTTAAATTAACTAACGGAATATAAAATTAGGTTTAAACCAGATATTTGGCTGACTGTACGCAGTTTTCTCAACGTAATCGGACAACCATCTCAACGGAATATTGGCGAGTAGATGGTAGATTTTGAGTTAATGTTTACAGCTTGTCTAGTATTTATGCTGTTCAATACATTCAATTAGCTTTAAGAATGTACCTCTACACTCATATCACAATTTGTAGTTGTTATAAGTATAGAAAATTCTGTTAGTAGGTATGTTCGTTTGTTGACTTTGGAATCTTTACAGTTTTTTATTCTAACCCTCATATTCATAATCAAGGAAAATAAAATAAATAAATAATGCCGAACATTTCACACAGCATCATCTGGCCGCAAAGTACGAGCTTGTGTTATGGGTACCACATGACTGATATACTACTACTACATACATATAGAAACACCCAGACCTGAGACAAATACTTGCAGATCATACAAACATTTTACCAGCGGCTGGAATCGAACGCGCAAACTTCTGCGTCTCTGCTAGACCTTAACCCACTGCGCCACAGAGGTCGTTAAAACTTCGTTAGTTAGTTTTAAATCTGTGGCTATTTATAATGATAAATAACTATGGCTGGGTTATCCATTCAGCACCATCTAGCCCAAAAAGCCTAAAAGCCGGCATAGCTTGTCAAATTCAAATTCAATTCAACGTCAAAAACAATTTTATCAGAAAAAGCACAAGGATCACTTGGAAACGTCTTACATATGAGTACTAGCTGAGTTTAGGTTCAGTTAGAATTGGGCAGTTGTTTCGTTTTCAAACTCAAATAATCGAAGCGTGTGTTGTGTACGATGGTTAAGGGCATCGATTGTCAAAACTAATGTCAGTCGTCTCATCGCCCAAAATGAAACTATGCAGCTAAGGCGCTGCGCAAACGAAGACACATTTTGTTGCCGACACGGCACACCATCACACGGAACCGTATTTGCTGTGTCTTGTAACGGTGTTCGGACACAGTCGCCCGTTGCTACTACTGGACACTGGTACAATTCGTTGCTTTTTTCGTTTTCCGTCAGTACAATTGTAAGGAAATTTGTTAATGTTGCTTGTGTCTTCAACTGAGGACTTTTAGTTTTCAGTTGCACCTAACACTTTTTGATCGTCAATGAGTATGTGTGCAACTGGACACAACAAATAGTAGGTATGCGCAGGGAGTGGATGATTTCATACTGGTTCTATAGAAACTAAATATTCATCGGTTTCTTGTAAGGATACAAGCATTGTATGCCCAGCTTGTATATATTAGAGCTAAGTATGTTTGTTATATTACAAAGAATTTGTACCAAAGAGCACGTAATATCACTTTTGTGTGACACAAAAGTGTCCACGTTTGCGCCCTGCCTAAGAATAGGGTTTTGCACGATTTTTAACAATTTCAAGAGTAAGCACCCAGAGTTAGATGTGTAATCTATGATATTACGTGCTCTTCGGAACAAATTCGTTGTTCTATAACAAACATAGCTCTAAAATATAGAAGCTGGGCAATGTCAATACTTTACAGTTAGATGGTGTTTTTAAATTGTCCACCAATATTTATTTATTTACTGTATTTATCAATCTTTTTAATATCTATTTTAATAGCAATTGATTATAAATACGAGGGTAATATTTTATCGACTTGTAATGCACGCTTTTAACGAACACTTTACTACACAGTTATTTAATAGTTTTCTTTTTAAGTAATTATTGCCTATGTACTAGTTGATATATATTTGTTGTGTATTAAAAGTCAGCAGATTTTTATTATTATTACTTTAAGATAAATGATACCCGACGTGGAACAAAACATTAGGAATAAGATATTAGTGTAATTAATAAGATTGCTCGTATGCAATTGTATGCATTCTTTAATGCTTGTAACTTAATCATAATGTATTAATTTATAAATACTGATGTAAAACTTAGTGTTTTGATGCTGTATATAGAGGCTAATAAATATGTGTTTAATACTAAAACTAATATTAATAACTTTTTTAACCGACTTCAAAAAAGGAGTTTCTCAATTCGTCGAAATCTTTTATTTTTAATGTATGTTCACCGATTACTTAAAGACGCCTGAACCGACTTGGAAAACATTTTTTTGATTCAAAGCCTTCCCAAGTGGTCCTATTTAAATTTTATCGAAATCGGCCGAGCGGTTTTTAAATAATCAAAAAAAAATCTAAAAATTGTATACATCGATGATATCTTTTATATTAGTACATGAGGTCGGTTATTTTTTTTACTGTCTTCAAAAAAGGAGGAGGTTCTCAATTCGTCTGAATCTTTTTTTATGTATGTTCACCGATTACTCAAAGATCTCTGAACCGATTTAGAAAATTTTTTTTTGTTACAAAGATTTCCCAGGTCCCAATAAAATTTTATCGAAATCGGTCGAACGGTTTTAAAAAAAATCAACAAAAACTAATAATTTTATATTTACATCGATTATATTTTTTATAGAAGTACATGAAGTCGGTCTTTTTAGTTTTTAAAACGTAATTATGATGTCCAGGATGTACTGGTACATAAATATTAATAATACAAAGTTAAATAATAATAATAGTAGCGATCATGGAGCTGATCCTCAGAAAGTAAGATGATCTCACTTTCTCATATCTCACACGAAAACGCGTGAATTTGGTACGTTAAAATTTATTTTTATTTATTTTATTTTCTTAGGAAAACAAACAGTCTCTTACTACTATAACTATGAACTAAATAGATAACTAAAGACCAATTAATAGTTTTCGCATATCGAGTCTAAAGCTTGCTTACATTTAAAAAAAACCAAAATATTACTTAAACAAAAAAGAAAATGAAAATGAAAATGTTTACATCTAAATAAAATAATATAACAGATAAAGAGAAAGTGACAAAATTATCCTAAAAAGAGTTAAGAAGACATGCCAAACCAGCGTTCCGCTAAGACATTTTTTATTTTGGGTGGTTTACTGTTGAATAGGTCAAGTTCAGGGATGTCAGCCAGGTTGTTATATGCGATTACTGCTCTGCTAAAGTATGAATTTTGTCTATAATTAGTTGAACTAAATGGCACTGCTAGGGGACAAGGGAGTCTAACTGATCTGCTTGGGATTTTCAAATTTAAATTTTGAAGTAGCTGTGGGGAATCTATTTTACTTTGCGCTATTTTACTAAGGAATATTATATCAGCTATTTTACGTCTCTCTAGTAGTGGCAACATGTGGTGTCTCCTACACCTAGCGGCGTAGTCAACATCATGGCACTTACATTTATATTGTAAAAACCTTAAGAATCGACGTTGGATGGACTCTATTCTTTTTATATAAATATCATACTGTGGGTTCCACACCTGAGAACAGTACTCGAGGATACTACGCACATAGGCACAATAGGCACATAGGCACACAAAATGGTAGTACAACATCAATAGCGGCAGCAATATCTGTGGTATCAGTCTCAAAGAACTCTTATAACAGAAACCGCTGCCTATTACTAACCTATCGCCCACCCACTGATGAAAATAAGCTTAAAGCAGAAATATTAGCAAATGAAAATTGTTTTTGACAGCAATTATTCACATAATCGCAATATTCACATATTGCTTTTTGTCGCGAGTCACGTATTATGGATACGGGTGAGATCTTACGTCAACATGTGTGAGATATTCAGCACACTTTCTGAGCTCAGCTCCTAGGTCTAAAAAGCATGTACTGCGAGATCACTGGGACTTGCTATTGTTATTCATAATATGAAACCTTACCTGTATTGAAATAATTTTCTCTAATAATTAATCTAAATATTTTAATAATATCTTACTGCTTAGAAGCAAATATATCTACAATACATATTTGTTATCATACTTAGTAATCATTGATGTATCGATGTAACAACATGACATATTAATTATAAATATAAAAACACTATTAAACTTGTAAAGTGTAGTGAAGTATGTATGTGTATACAGGGTAGAACTACAAAGGCGATATTAAATGTACAGTTTCATGTTTTCAGATTTTTTTTATTATTTTATCTTATTTTAACATCAGATTTAATTGAAATAAAACATTTTTGTTTATTATCATCTTCATGGAGCATCCTTTACATAAAAGCTGTACGTGCCTCTTAGCTGCCCGCTACGGTAGCGCTCACGTAAAGGATGATTTATATTTTGTTTCATATTGCATAAATTACATTGTTTGCTATTATAAAATACCAATTGTGGACTGCAATTGTTAGTTTTTTAATTTTTTTTCAGTAACAATTTACAAATCGTATTTGAATGTACCTACATATCTATGAATGAAAAACAATAAATTAACACAAAAATGTAATTAAGAATAATTATCACCTGTGTGTTGATTTAATATCGCGATTGTAGCTCCACGTTGTATAAGCTTCGAAAATTATTAAATGTGTGTTGGCACAAAATCATTGAAATTTGAGAACGGCAACGAAGAAAATCTAACTTTTTTGAAATCGGACAGTTTTAGTCCTATGTTAGTTACAGTAGTGTGTTAAAAGTAACATCGTACGTATCTCAATCATACTTAATAATGTTATTGAATAATCTAAATATATTATGATATAAGTAACTTATATATAAGTTATAAAAACGATTAGGTAAGTATATGAAAAATATATATCACATAATCTAAGAGTTTGGCCTAAACTAATTCACTCCTAAAATTTTAAATAACCTATTTTATGTTCTCTAACTTAAAATACCTGTTGCCTAATAGGCTCTGCGACGTCTTGTGTTTGTGTTATCATATCTTGAAATAATTGTTTCTGAAAAGTAATTACATTCTTGATTCGATAATTTTGCCGAAGGAGAAGTCCAGTATTTGCAAAAGTAGCCTGTGAGCCTGTGACCAAATATTTTGAGACTGTACAAACCTATACCATCTGAACGGGAAAGCTGGAAGGGGAAGACCTCGGCGTACGTACTTAGACCAAATTGGTGATGTGTAGAAAAAGGCCAGGTCAAGAGTACCCTAACCGGACGCTTGTATGAGGAATGAGATGAGAGTGAATGTAGCAAAAGAAATCCAGGAAATCCGTGGTAGGTACCACAGATTTCCTGGATTTCTAGGTCTCCTCCGTCGGGAAATAGATGAGATTTTGTATGTCTTGCTTGTTATGTCGCGTTCTGGTGCGGCCGCGGCTAAAACGCATGCATCTCTTATTATTGATGCTAGGAATAACATACATAAGAACAGTTCTCGTCTGCATGTTTTATGCTGCGTGTTACAAGCCTCTTGTTACCTTGAGATATTGTTACTCCCATCCAGAACGATGCGGTGTGCCATTACTAATACTAAATTAATGTGCTTCCACAAATCGTTGAAATGTTAAAATGTTTATGCACGTATAGGGGTTTTAGGCGTGTTTTCTATTGGCATACTTAGATAAAAAAACTAACAAGTAAGTATATTTGATAATGATCTATTATTGATTAATGTAACATAAAATTATTGTAAGAAATGTTTAATGTTACGCCGCTACCGTGCGTTATTGTGTGCATTTAAATTGTGTCATTTAAAAGTAGAGAATGAGAGATACACATTTAATTACTATACACAGTTCAGTGTCGTATTCTTAAATAAATAACCCATATGATAATATCAGAAATTGTGATGGACCTTCTTATAAAATGCAATGTAATAACTTGTTTAACATGTCTAAAAATACGATCATTAATTTCCTACATCGTTTAAAGTGTGCAGATTTCTGCAGAGGCTACTTCAATGTTGATGCTATCTGTATCAAAATATTAAAAGGAAACTTCATACTTCAACTCAATGTTTATTACGAAATTATTTTTATATCTATAACATTTCCTGTTACCTACTTCGTTACTATAATAAGCGAGTATTTATTATAAACACTAAATTTATTTATTTAAACTACTTACCTACATTTAACACTTAGTCAAATGGCACCATCGTAGCTAGTCTACGAACAATAATCTAGATAATAAAATAGTTCTTATCATGGACATACTCTCAAGAACTTTCACAATAATAATGAAATTGGGAAAGCTCTTGTCAACCTTTCTATCATGTGAAATGGTTAACTATACCTACGTGCTAGTGACCAACCCAGCCAACTGGTAAACCCCAGGCTTAGAACTAGGCACTGCTTCTCTAGAAGGACAATCGCAATGCCAGAGAGACGGTAATGTATAATTTTATAATTTCACTCATTGAATTAAATTGGAATTGAAATAATTTTGTTGTAAAGTCGTTTTAGTCATATTAGTGCATTCAATCTAAACGTTTAAGTATAAACAAAACATATCTATGCCTATGTGGCCATCAGTATCGTTGTTTTATTTATTGTAAGTAATGTATTTTATAATCTTTGAACTCCTTTTGGTCAGAATAAAGTGGTGTGATGTAGGTACTGTTATTGGTCTGAGGACAATGATGTAGTACTTTACCGTGAAATTATTACAGTAGATTAGTGTTTACTACACACCGTGGCAAATGTTTATAAATAAGAAACCAATTAGCTGAATTTATACCATTATCATCAGTCAGTCTTAATGTTTACAAATAAATTATTATTAACTGTTTAAAATGTAACGCGCATGATTGTTATTCGTACTACCGATACTTACAAATAAATGAGCAAATTAAGTTTACTTGGGATTTTATTTTAAGAGTAATTACATAATTTAATGATTATTTGAGCTGTAGGAACTTCATGAGTGCATCGTATATGAGGCGTGGGCTCGCTTCGCTGTCCGCGGTATAGCGCACGCCTCGTAACGCGCCGTCTTCGTTCCTGACTACGCCATATTCACCCACTATAAAACCATCCGAGGTCCTCTCTTCAACCCTATATTTATTAAACTGTCTCCCTTTCACCACGTAGCCAACTTTGCAATTCTCTTGCTTGCATTTCTCCGTGGACGTCTCCTGTTCACCATGACTTTGTCCATCTGTGAGAACGCTGACATTCTCGTCTACTTCGTAATTTTTTTCCGACTGCTGCTGAGCCGGCTGCGTGTTTCCTGCTCCTGAAACTGATTTAGTAGCGGCTAGGGTGGTTGGTATTGAAGAAGGCGGTTGCTGGTCCCATGGCGAATAGTTCGATGAAGAACTCGGCTTCAAGTGGAGGGATGCTGGTTCGCTGTAAAACTTTGACGGTTCACTGTAAATCTTAGCAGGCTCACTGTAAATCTTTGAAGGTTCACTGTATATCTTTGAGGGCTCGCTGTATATTTTTGCGGGCTCGCTGTAAATTTTCGCAGGTTCACTATAAACTTGAGCTGGTCTACTGTAAATTGTTGGGCTTTCATAGAATTTGTGCTGTTCCTGGAATGTTTGACCCTGGTTTACGTAATGTTTTCTAGGGTCGTTAAAGTTAGACGTTTTGGGGGCATCGTGCACGATATTGAAACTTATCGTTGTTAGCCTGGTGCTTGACTCCCTTTCGCTCGGTGTTTTATTATTTAAACCTTGGATGTAGTTTTTTGAGGACGGCGAATGTACTAGTGACCTAGCCAACGGAACATTTTCGACGTTTTCGTAATCTTCGCTATGCTTGCTTGCTATTTCCAAGACAGATTTTATAGATGACTCTGCTATGGAATCGTCTATTTCTTTTGATTCTTTGTTATAATCTAAATGACTATAGTTATCTTTATCCTCGGCATTGAATTCGCTTTCTTCGTACAACGTAGATAAATAAGCGTTTTCAGTTGGTTTACTTTCTGTAAACTTTTCATTGTCTGTGTTGTTAGGATTTGACCGTTCGTCGGCTAATTTAAGAGCATCGTCTAAAATAGAGATAGATTTTGATCTAAATACATTAAAGTCATCGGACGATAATATCTTGCTGGCTTTCGGAATACCTTCGTCGTTTTGTCGGTCGTTGTTCGTTTCGTAGGAAACTCTTTCGTCGCCATCATACCGCAGAGCCGATGTTTGTAAATGCTCACCGTTTTCTTTATGATTAGGCTCTTTCTTTGCATTGAGTTGTTTGAGGAATTCTATATTAGCGCCTTTTAGGTTTGGTGGTAGGTCAGTGATTTGATCATTGCTGTTGTGTTCGGCTGTTTCTGTAGTGGTTTTAGTCTGTTCTGTTTTGTTCTCGTCATCAGCTCTTTGGATTGGTTTGCCGGTTCCTCTCCCTACCGCTACTGATGATGTTATTCGCACTGATATAACTTTTTCATCGTTACTCGGTATGCTTCCGTAAGAGCTGCCAGAGTTGTAGGGGAACTTCTGGCTTGTTGTGTGTGAATTTGCGAGGTCTTCGACAGGACGCGCGGACACATCGTAGAGAATTACCTGAAAGTCAAAATGTTATAATAGGTTAAATACATTATTAACCTCAGTAACAAAGTGTACTTACCTAATCAGGTAAAATTAATAACATTTACTAATTTATAAACGCGATTAAAAGAACTATAATGATTCTATCAATCAAGCCAAAATAAGTACCTAACTACTTGCTACGGAATGCTATTTTACACTAACGCTAATAAATGGGTACTCGTATCTACCTAAGTACGAGCAAATGAACTTTGTGCGAGATTTTAGATAGGTCATGATGACATTCAGTCAGCCTTAATCGAGTTTCTCATGAGTGATATCATAGTGATACCGGATAGGGCCAGGGTAGACCAGGGTTGATTGAACGCGGAAATTTTATTCGAGAAATTCCCATTCCACTTGACAACCTTAAAACCGCTCTGCCCATTCAACCGATTAAATTATATAATTTATTAATACAGATTACAGAGAAGACGAAGACGTTCTTTATGTCAGTACTTATCCAATTTTATTTATTTATAAATAACATCGCGGATGCCGTAGATCCTTGTTTCAAGAAAAGGGCAAGTCAAGTCATTCGTTTAAAATATTTGCAAGTACCTACGTACTTACACATATTTTACTACCTAGTATGGTGTATGTTGGCACATGTCATGCATATCAGAAAAGTATCGTTTTGTCAATAATAATGTTGTAATCCCTACTAATATTATAAATGCGAAAGTAACTCTTGTCTGTCTGTCTCTCTGTCCCGTTTTCAAGTCAACCGCTGATCCTATTTTGATGAATTTTGGTATAGGGATACATGAGACCTTGGAGAAGGACATAGGCTACTTTTTAATAGGTACCACGCGTGCGAAGCCGCGGGCAGCAGCTAGTATGCTAATATGTATGATGTTTGTGTGTGCGTTAATACATAAATAGTAGGTACATACACTGTGCATATTTTTAGCACAAGCTGTTTCTGAGAAAATGTTCTTTTCAAAATAAACGGTTACGATAAATAGGTTACACGGAACTCTTTTTTTCCACGAGGCCCCATAAACCATCAATTAGATACCTACGTTACTTATAAAGGTCGATCATAATAAATACATACTGAAATTATTTAAGTAGCACAGATAACTGATATTAGTTAAACAATAAGTACTTGATGGTAGCTGTGTAACCTTCGTCAAATTACGACTATTTCATGTACCTACATAATAGCGGGTTATATGTAACATAGGGCACGACCGGTTGGGTGCCCTACTTGTCACTCTGTAGCATAGAGATGAAAAACCAATGTGCCTGTATTTTCATGAACCATGGAACCGGAACAGCTGTAAGCATTTACTATTTGGCGGTTCTATCACAAAGAACTGAGAGCGTTACTATTAGGTAGACGGTAGGAATGTATTTGATTAGAGACAGATACGAATTCGAAGGCATAGTCCAAGCTAAACCATAGAAGAATTGTACCTACGACATATCTATAAAGTTTTTCGTTGCCTAAACTTCCTTAATTCATCTCTCTGAAGGTACTAAGATGAGGTAGGTACTTGTAATGTACTCGTATAGCGGTCAGCGTGATCTGACAGGCCGAGACAAGATGGTTTCACTTGCGATATTCGATAGTCGTTGCTAGGCGTATCTTCGGTCGTTGGCTGTCTGTCAGTGACCGCGGGTTTCCTTCTGTCCGGTAACTATAAAGGCCTAAATGTATCACTCGGGGGCACCGTCCCTTTACTTTGGTCACTAAAGCTGTTTCAGAACGCGCGCAATTTGAAATACTTATTATTTTCAGTAATTTACAAAAGAGCGAGGACCTAGGGATTTTGGTAAGGGTAATCTGGCTGTTATATCTACGTGGGATTAAATTGCTCTTTGCCCTTCAATCACAGATGCAAATTGCACACGCCGCAACTGTTCAGAAGTGTAGGAAGATCTAGACTTGGTAGGAAGATACTCTATTCTATAAGCTGTCTCGTATTTTTCTCTATGACCGTATACTTTACCTAGCTTCAAAGCAGTCGGTATACTTAAGTGAGTGGGGAGAGCAGTGTTGAGTGTAGGTGTTAGCACGCGCTCTACCTGTGGCAGTGAAAAACGAAGGTCGCGGGTAGGTATGCGAAAAAACCAGTGCCGCATTAAGGCTATTCCGACGCAAAACTAAGCATATTTCATAGTTCAATAAGTTTTCGTCTCTAAATCATAGTCTAAGTGTCCAAAGTGTACTTAGGGTTTAAAAAGATTTTAAATTCTACTTGACTTAATAAAGTTAGTTCAAAATACTCACACTTCTACAGATCTATATAATGTTCCACCTTAGTCAAAAGGTCTACGAAAACGTAGCGGGTAGCGCGTTTAAATCTGTTGTACGTATGTTTAAGTGATTTTGCACCATATTACGTATAAAAGCCTTGAACTCGTTGTAAATGATAAACTCTAACACATTATAGTACCTACTTCATTTTAATTAAAGTAAGTCCTAGGTTTTGCGTACGAGTTCATTCCACGCCTCAAAGACAAAAAGTCTCAAAGTAATTAAAGGCACATGAACTTGAGACAGAATCCAAGTTTCGCTATGTATTACCTTTACTGGCTAGCACTGTAGGTAAGTGCACAGTGCAGGGCGAGGCGGGAAACCAGTTCTCTTTCTGATTTACCAGATCGTGCGGTATTTTAAACTCGAATGCAAATATATTGACCCATGATAAAGAACTTGAGAGGACAAAGGAGATCTAGTGTTTGAGCTTTGCCGCAATGTATCTTTGTCTTTTACTGTCTGGCTTAGACAAAATAAAAAAACATAAAAATTGCATTTAGGCTTAGTTTCATCTAGGCTATGAACAAACAAAAATGCAGTTATCTAAATAATATAAAAGGTATGTAGGTATGTTCCCTATAGACTCCGAAACGGCTAGACCGATTGCCATGAAATTTTTAGGAAATCTTCAGATTAGCCTAGCGGGTGATCCTGTGAAATTTTGTAACGATCGGATCAAGAGAAGTTTTTTTTGCATCAGTCAAATTTGGTACAGATATAGATTGTATCTTAGAAACGGACACCGGCTACTTTTTATGTACGTACTATGTGTGCGAAGCCGCGGGCAGAAGCTAGTTCTATATACATTTTCAGAGTGATTAAAGTGTGGAACATATATGCCACGTGTCTAAATATTTGCTTCCACTACTTACCTACTCTACATAATAGTCTGTCTAAACTACATTCATCTTACCTACGAACTATTACACACGATTGAGCATAATTTATGGTCGGTAATTTTTAAGACGAGAAATTTTGTCAATTTCCCGTTATCGTATTATGGTGAGTTCTTGTGTGGTCAGGCTCGGGTTGCGCCACCGTGCTGAGATCCGAAATCAATAGACCGAAAACTTCACGGCGAAGCCTGGCCTTCTTGCTGTACTAGCTTCAATGGCTTTATGATGATAACATAAATAACTTTCAATTACTATCTATTTTAGTACTCCCTACCCTATATTTCAACTAACATTAGGCGTATTTTAGGCGCAAAAAAAGTTTGTTCGTTTATATAAATAATCCCGGACAATTCCCACAGCATCATCTGGCCCCAAAGCACAGAATACATGCCCAAAGTAAGCAGAGCTTGTGTTATGGGTACCACATGACGGATATACTACTATATATGTACTTTTTTTTCCTATTATAGGTAGTAGTGAGAAAACCCCCCAAAATTGATTCAGTGATGTCTATGGGGATGTATAGGCGGTCCAGACTCTTGCAGTAATCTTACACAAACAGTGCAATCTATTGCGGTCCTTTTTACTGTAGTGTAATAAGAAAAGGACAGAATCAAATTTATTTAGTTTTAGTTTAGAACAGCAATAGTAGAATCGCCATTACTGTGAAGTATGTGTTTATAAAGCAGCAAATTAAAGCTTTTTTGTGTCTGAAGCTAATAATGCTACATCAGAAAACGAGTGTGCTGTCGAGTTTAGGTACTTCTAAACTTACTTCTAATATATATGTTCTAAGGGTTTATTTATGTAAAATAGGGCACCCAACGCAAGTAAACACACCTAGTGTTAAATAAACCTAGTGTTCCGGTAATGACGATCTCTGTTGCGCAGTGGGTCAAGGACCGACTGAGACGTAGAAGGTTGCGGGTTCGATTCCCGCCGCGAGACAAAGGTTTGTATTATCTGCAAGTATTTTTCTCGGGTCTGGGTGTTTCTATGTATAATATGTACGTATTAAAAAAAAGTATATAAGTAGTAAATCAGTCATGTGGTCCCATAACACAAGCTCTGCTTACTTTGGGGCCAGATGATGCTGTGTGATATGTCCGGCCTTAATTATTGGGCACCACATAATACTTATTTATTAGTACCTATCCTTCGCTTCTGCTAATTCTGTGCAAAGCCAATTCTGGTGATGAAGTTGACTGAAAGGCTTCCATCATTCACCAACAGCTTCATAAAAACCGAGACCGACAACTCAAGTACGGAATGCTCTAATAGGGTAAGCAAATGTTATAAAATCTCGGAAATGTCATTAATATAATCTAATTGCCTCAAATGTCACTAATCGAATATCAAACAGGTATTTTACATTGCTCGAAGAAAAAACAGATGTAAAATGTAATTGACATTAAATTTCCACACAATACTCGTTCTTAAGGACATTCTACACATATCGAGTACCTACTTACTTGACGCCGTTGCATAAAAAATATCAGGAAGTTGACTAGACTCGTTTCGCCCTCAACTATAACAAATACTCGATCCAGTTTGCTTAAAGATCACTCTGACATTTATTAAGCGTTATACATGTTTTCTTTTTAACTGTCCGTTTAAACATGATTCTCAGCAGGTAGGTAAACATGGTAGGTATGTAATCGTTATACCTATCTATATATTAATACGTGAAACAAAAATCTTGTACCCCTTTTTACGAAAATTTCGCGGACGGAGTATGAAATTTCGCACTCGTATAATTTATATAGAGGAGTGCAGAATGCTAATATATATTTTTAATTATGCATAATAAATACATTAATTATTAATGACTTATGGTCGACCATTTCGACCAGTGGGCGACCCCTAGTCTATATTAGGTATATTAATATATTATTATTATATTAACGTGAAAAAAAACTTTGTACCCCTTTTTACAAAAATTGCGCTGACGGAAGAGTATGAAATTGCTCACACTTATAGTTTATATAGAGAAGAAGCGCAGAATGCAATTTTTTTTTAATTATGCTTAATAAATTAATTTAATTTAATTTAATTATGGTCGACCTCCGACCAATGGGCGACCACTAGTATTGGTAATTCTGCCGAGAAATTACTCTGTGATTTATTTAATTAATGAGCTGATTTGAGAATGATGCTACTTGGCATTAAACTGGCATGAAATATGGTTATTGACATTACAATTATGTTACTGTTTTTACTTTTTTACAACTTACTAGTGGTCTAAATTCATCCATAATTAATTAATAATTAATGTACTTTTTAAGCATATTTTAAAATAAAAATAGCATTCTGCACTCCTTCTCTATATAAACTATAAGTGTTCGAAATTTCATACTCCACCTACCGTGCAATTTTCGTAAAAAGGGGTACAAAGTTTTTGCTTCACATATTAAATATATAGATTCTTTACTTTTTTTCGGTATTGAAAAAGTCGTACACCACTGTTCAAAGTAAATGCAACGTGAAATTACCTACTACTTAACAATGCTTTAAAGAAATATGCATCTAATAAATATAGCTAGACGGTTGGTGTTCGTTTCATTATAAATGCGCGATAAGACAGGTATTCCGATAAAACGTTCAAAGTACTGGAAGAAGGCCATATATAATTAGTTGTTACAACAAATAGGTAATTGACCAAATCGTACTAAACACAGTAATAACCTACCGGCTGTAAATTGGAGAATGTACATAAGTACACACTATTAGGTAGTACACACACACTCACACTGCTTAAACGAAAATGCACGTGAATTATTAAAAGCACGATATAAAAGCAACCTTGCGTGGCGTGTCATAAATAATTACGTACTAAGCAGCTGTAGTTATAATTCTACTTTCCAGTTTCCTGTTGGTATGCGTTGAAAACGGAACACAAAATCATCCAAGTCATTTCAATAGACAAAATACCAACATAATACTAAATTTTATCACTTTTCTGTACAAAAGACATCAACGCGCTAACTGCGCTGCTACACCAAGTTTGCTTGTACTAATTTATTATAGTAAGTAACTACTCATCCATATCCATAATTAAGCGCTCATGACATAGATAACGTTCCAGGTAGTCGTTTCAGATCAACAAAGTTAAGCAACGCTTTGCAAGGTCAGTCCTTGGATGGGTGACCGCAGTTGCATTTTGTTCTGAGCCCTTCCGTGCTTCGGAGGGCATGTCGGCCCTGGCTTTTAAAGTTTAGAAGAGGTTACGTACGAAAGAGGTCTTAGACCGGCTTATTAACTCCGTGACCAAATTGGCCTATCCAAAGACTTCCAGATTCCAGAATACAGATTGTATTTTTATCTTTGATCAACTATTATTATAATTACTACATACAAGATGAATTTGTATTACTTACTGAAGAAGAAAGGCTCTGGCCATTGTACCAACCAACCCAATTCATATATGACATTGTTACTTATCAATTACTGTTTGCGTGGAGAAGATTGAGTAGTTCAGATAGTGAACACTTGTGGATAAATAGACTCCGTAATTATTCTTTTAATAATAAATAAATAATGCCGGACATTTCACACAGCATCATCTAGATCCAAAGTAAGCATAGCTTGTGTTACGGGTACCACCACACTGATACTACATTACTTATTGATAGAAAAATACCCAGATCCCCAGTAGTTAATATTTTGGCATTTTTGAATGTATAAATTGCTATGAGTAAGTGTTATACTTATAAGACATGACTTGAATACGGTTATCATTATGTAATAATTGATTAATAAGTAGGTGGTTCATATAATTATAAATAGAGCTTCGCGAGTTACCTCGTGTAAATAAGAATACTAAGACCTACCTCTACCTACTCATTTTTAAATAAGGCTGCGTAATGGCACATGCTTTACTTATCTAATGACCTAGTTTAGACTAAAATTACCGATTAGCTTTTGCAAGTGTTGCTACACATTTATTTATAAAATAATGATGTAGGTAAGTAATTCAATCATACCAGAATATAAATCCATATCAAGTTCCTGTTCATCTCGTCGGATAACGTTAAGAACGACCTGGTAGCACCTGTGAGCTATTGTATCGATAAGGACATGTCCACTCTGTCTCTGATTGTATTAAAAAACATCTTTTGTTAGTTTAGAAGTTTTGGCACTTATCCGGCGGCTCTCGAAACTCTGTAAAACTAAGCGATATCCTCTTATTCGATTTCGATATTGATCAAATAAGCGATTTGCTTCTAGTACACGAGTGCTCGGTGCGTGCGCCGCGGTTAACTACGCCACTCAATAGTCTTGGTCTTGGTGACCTTAACAATTATGAATTTATTTTATTAATGCACTTTCTTATGACGTGGTTTCATCGAGCTCACGACATAACTGACTCGACTTACATCTAAGATGAGACAAAGAACTCGCTCAATAGAATATTTTTTTATTTAAATCTGCAATTATAAAAGGTGATTCTCAACACTGTGTTTTTGGCTTACAGAAAAATTGATATAAAAACATTGATCAATGGCTGATCAATGCTTAGGGTTTGTATTGGTATTTCTTCTGTGGTTAGGGTTAGCTATATTTTTCAGTGTTCATAATAGGGATCATAGGGGGTAGGAGGTCTTCCGAAGTGTTGTGCGGCGTACTGAGGTGCGGCAGCTTGGTGGTTGAGTGCGGATGAAGCTTTCTGCGGATGCGCTTGTTCATACTGTGAATAGGATGGTGGCTGCAAAAATACAAGATAACGTTTATAAATAAATAATGCATATGCACATTTCATACACCATCATCTAGCCCCAAACTAAGCAGACCTTGTTTTATGAGAACCATAATTATGATATTCTAAAATAAAATAAGATTTATGTGTGTTTTTACGATGTTACGCCCGCACTCAAATTCGATTACTTTTTACTGCGCCGTTGTAAACTTATTGTAATTTTGAAGCTTTGGTTAGCAGAATATACTAAATAACAGATTATTTTGATGACAAAAAAGCTTGTGATGACTCTGCTCCAACTAGACTCGGCAAATCAGTAACAAAATTGTCACGGATCATACGAAAAAGAGTTAAGACCAGACCAGTTTCTTGCCGGATTCTTCATGAACTGGGGTTAGGAGGAACCAGCACCTTGACTTACTAGCATGTAAGAAAGACGATCCAAAGTGGTCCTTGTGATTAAATTGAATTAAACATGTTTTGAATTTGTCTTTGTATTACGTATTACTAGATAAATATAGTAGGTACCTACGCACTTACACTGATGCACGCAGGTGGGGGTTAATCGGAGTAATACCTACCTACATCTACCTATACCTACCTATCTATATTACTGGGTAAGTTCCATTATGTAGGTACAACACAAGGCTATAGGCATTATTCTAATATCAAAGTACCTATCGGTTGTATCACAACCTTGTTTGAAAGGATAATATACATTGAAGAGTTTCTAAGTACTTTGATAGGTTCAGCTTGGTGCATTCACGTTAGCTGACACGTATGAAAAGAATGTCATAAATATTACAAACTAGCTGGTGCCCGCGACTTTGTCTGCGCAGGATTAGTACTTCGTGTAATTCTAACGGGTTTTGCAGAGCACGCCAGAATAGCTCGCATATGGCAGATTTTTTTCCTACTTACTTGACATTTATCGTTATATTTTGGACAATTCACACAATATCCTAATAAATTATAGCCTATGTGTTATTCTGATGTAAAAGCTATATTATTGTAAAGTTTCATTAAAATCTTGTCAGTAGTTTTTGCGTGAAAAAGTAACTAACATACATACAAACTTTCGCGTTTATAATATTATTAGTGAGGAAGTAAGGATGGGGTGAACTCATAGTCATATCGATACAATATTTTATGAATCAAGCAGTTTTATGTGTATGTTATTGTTTGTGCGTGCAGTTCGCCATTTTACAGGTTAAGTTATTGTGGTATAAAACAAGACATGGGCATATTTATGTTTTGAAGTGTGGACATATAAAAATAAACACATTGTTTTCGTCACTATTCGCTCCCTTTTGTACCAATAAATTTTACCTAATTCGGAAACATCCTTACTAATATTATAAACGCGAATGTATGTATGTATGGATGTTTGTCACTCTTTCACGCAAAACTACTGAATGGATTTTAATGAAACTCTACAAATTTATAGCTTATACATTAGAATAACACATAGGCTACAATTTATAAAGATATTGTGTGAATTGTCCAAAATATAACGATAAGTGTAAGTGTCAAGTAAGTAGGAAAAAAATTGCCATCTGCTATGTAGCTATTCTGGCGTGTGTTGTAAAAACCGTTAGAATTACACGAAGTACTAATCCTGCGCAGTAGTCGCGGGCACCAGCTAGTTGTAAATATATAGAAGTAAATATATGCATATATTTATAGTATATAAACTATAAATTTATATAAGTATCAATAATATTGTGTAAGTATATTGCGTTTATTTGCTTTATATAAGTTAGTTATAGTTCATAATTTAGTGCACCCCGACCAATCTTCCAAATAAGTTAAGCTTCTCCATCCATCCATTCCATCCAAAGGTTGTCTGGAAGAAATCGCTTCCTTAGCGATAAGACCGACCATTTCACATAAGTTTTCATAATTAAAGGCCACGGAAGAGAAGGTAGATGTCGTGTCGTATTCTTCTTCTTCCTATCGTGTCACTAGTTATTTCGAACCAGTGTGATGAAAGGATTAAAGTGCGCCTCAGAGGCTGCTTTCGTGCACTTTGTATCTTCGAACTTTTTAGATTCTACGATATGCCGGTTTCCTGACGATGTTTTTCTTCACCGTTCGAGAGTACTGGTAAAGTGCACATAAATTATTCAATCGGAAAAATCAATCAGAGCAACTGGAATTAGAACTGTAAGATGTCGTGTCTTATAAGAAGATCAAGGAGGCTGAGCTGGAGAGGAATAGGTGGAAAGAAGTGCATGACTCACAAACAAAAGCGCACCTCTGAAATTAGAAGAAGTGTAGTAACTCGTAGATTTTTAAGATTTTTTTATGACTGGCCTGTCTGCTTAGTTGGTCGTAGCTTCTGCGCTGTAGGTTGGGGGTTCCATTCTTGCCTTGGTCAAACAGTTGTGAGATAAACATAAATGTTTTTTCTGTGACTGGATATTACAAAGTATTATAAGTATGTATATATAATATGTATATAACAATATTATTATTCTATCGGTCATCTGGTCAGCACGATACAAGTTATGCTTAGTTCGGGGCTAGAAGGTGTTATGTAAATTGTCCACCCATACTGATTTATTGATTTAAGTTTATAAATTACAAAAAAAAGTTCTTACCCGGTAATTGTGAACAGGCTCTATATGCTCGTGATTCTTCAGCGGTTTCAAATGATTCGCCATCAACTCCTTAACCTGTAGCTTCGTCAGGAGCATGTTAGCTGCTAAAGCTTTATTAAAGGCCTTTAGCTCTTTCATTTTAGCTTTCAAAGCCCACAACCCGTCCTTGAGCAAGTCCAGCTTGTTAACAGGGATTTCATTCTCGTAGCTATCATAACTATATGGTGCTTCGTGATTGTATGGGGCATCGTAGGAGTCGTAGGCAGCTCTGAATAGCATTTTCTCTTCTTCGTCCAAGTCTACAAAGTTCGGAACATTGCGGGATAGCACTAGAAATTAAACATTAAGATAAGCTGAAGTAGGTACAGTACCTAACTATATAATACAGACAAAATTATTAACTGGCCGAAGGGTGTCGTGTTCAGGAAATTCAACGGATCCCAGACACAAGACAACGAGCGAACGCCACCTTTTAGAAGTCCACTGCTGAACATAGGCCTCCCCAATAGAGAGTCCATCATTTTGGGGGCTTTGCCATAGTCACCACGCTTGGCAGGCGGATTGGTGACCGAAGATTTAGTGTTATGTACTCGGGGGGTGCTGCTGCCCAATCCCCCGGTGTGTGTTCCCTTAGTCGCCTTTTACGACATTCATGGGAGGAGATGGAGGGGTTCTATTCTATGCCAGAATGACGACGGTCTAACGTCATGGAACGTCATTAGTGATGTAGTAATAAATTTTATATTTTGTATGTAGTCTTTAAGGTATTTAAATCGGTATTAAAATAAATAAAAGATTTTTTCTACTCAGTATAACGAATACCGGTATTCATTGGAGTGCACGGGCCCAAGCCAAGTGCGCTACAGTATTGTTAGGTTGGGCTTCTCCAGAAAGCTTAGTTTGCAGGAACTTTCTTACTAACTTACTACACGTGTTCAAAATAACAGCTTTCTGTAGTAAAACATACGTATGCTTGGGAAGGTTCAAGTGCTCTAAAGATTGGAAGAGTTATTGGGAATAACGCCGGTTGATGAGAATATTATCAGGACTATTGAGACATTTTGCAGACGCCTCATTCGAGTTATTTTGTTTTTATACCTCCTGCTGCTGCCCGCGGCTTCGCACGCATAGTACCTACATAAAAAGTAGCCTATGTCCTTCTCCAAGGTTTCATCTATCTCTATACCAAAATTTATCGAAATCGGTTCTGCGGCTTGGGCGTGAAAACGTAACAAACAGACAGACAGACCGAGTTACTTTCATTTTTATAATATTAGTATAGATGGTATCTACTGTAACAATAAGTAAACATATTTTGTACTAGCTTCCGTGTACAGTCTCGTACAGGTACGCGTGGTACCTACATAACCTATATACTATAACAGGTCATAGACTACATCGATACATAGCTTGAGCCACAAATAGATATACGAACACACGAGTACAAACATCCAAACATCCACAAAAACTCGCGTTTATAATATTAGTAGGATTGTGATGTGATCAATAATATATAGCGGTAACTAAAAAATGCAGAAGCCACACGATAATGGCTCATTAGTCATATTACCACAAATAATTAGATAGTAAACTGGACTTACCGGAACTAGCGAATATAACGACACAAATGCTTCCGAAGAACATGTTTCTGAGTTTTTATAAATTGTTTTATCATTAACTGCGACGGTTCACGATTCCACAATCAATGATGACAGGTTTTATTATCTACCCTCAAACTGATCGTGATTATTTTACGCGGCCGTCAATTCACTGAGCGAGCCCCTTATTATGTATCTCATGACACATAGCAATAGGCATGAATTGAGCAACCACTGCTGTCAAACACACCTTTTGTACGCTAATTTGTATATAAGCATATGTTCGCGTGTGAGTGGAACACCTGTGTTCATCACATAAATGTTTGTCCTGGGAGGTAATCTCAGAGATTAGTCGAGCATTAGAATATATATGAGAGATGGACAAATATCTGAGTAATAAAAAGTGGGTAGCTTTCGTAACAATAGTTTTTTTTATACAACTTGAGACAGGTTTTGCATATGTTGCAAAATCTGGCGTTACTGCTACTTTTACATAGTTCGCTCGTAGGTAACCCACCTACACTAATATAATGTAGGTGTCATAGTTGACAGTTTGGACCGATCACGTGGATTAAGTAGAATAGAATACTGATCTATTGTTTATCTGCATTGAATATGGTATTATTAGATTTTAAAAGTTTAGTACTTTATCATTTTCGAAATTTATTATATTCACACTGTAGGTATTTGATATGTGATGTTTAATAAATATTTTATTCTATTGTATTCTATTCTAAATTCGTAAACATTGGAAAGTCACAGATAAGCAAAATACGATTTTTTTTCCTTGGAAGACATATTTTTTATTTTATTTATTTATATAAAAATCAAATCAAACTACCGGACCGATTTTGATAAAATTTCTATGGGACCAATCGGAAAGTATAGCTTTTCACATAATTTTTTTTTTCTAATCGGTTCATAAATGACGTAGTTGTAAAGTAAGTAACAAATATAAAAAAAATGCAACTGAATTGAGAACCTTCCTTCCTACCTTCCTTCCTTGAAAGACTTCCTATTTTTAAGTCGGTTAAAATAAAATCATGATGAAGGTATCATCAATATTTGTAGGTATCACTCAATAACAGTACTTCTTACCTACCTACCTACCTAATGACGAGCGTAATTATGTATTTACAAAGACGATATTCCAGTTGCTGCTAGCTGCTGCCTGCTGCTGCCTGCTGCTTAGTACCTATAGTTTGAGATACAGTAATGGAAATTTCAATATTTTTGCGCGGAAAATTTAAAAAATAACAGGAACTTACGTTATTCCTTATAAAATCAGCTATATGCAAGTGAAAGTCCCATAAAAAGCGGTACAGCCCTTTCCGAAATAAACCGGAACAGAGAGACAAAAACATTGTTTTTGTTATAAATGGTTATGGATTTAGTAAAAAGCTGTTTTTTTGACATTGAAAAATGACACTATAATTTTACTTTTTTGTATGTATAGATTTTACTACACAGCTCAGTGGGTTCGATTCCCGCTTAGGATAAACTCATGTGTGATGAACGTAAGTCTTATGATACCTTTTATTGATAATAATCATCATAATCATTATTGGCGTTAGTTCAATGATTGATGAAGATGATTTAGGTGGCGTCAGTCAAGTTACAGAGCAGTTATTTGTAATTGAATACTTTCGTTTATGGATCCACTTCAGCTAAGGTGGGTGAGTTTCCTCATCACTGACGCTGCCTGGAATTCTGTTTGATAGCGCAGGCCTTCCTAGATACCCACACTAACCTCTCGACCTTGCCGACAGGACCCGCAGGAAAGACGAGTCAGTACATGCGGTGTCGGTTTGGCTGTAGGTGCACGGCTGGCACCGAGCTGGGTTTTTTAAAGTTTTCCTTCTGTGTAATAACCGTACCGTATACAATGACCATGACCCAAACGTTTATTCTACGGCTGGGTATCATGAGTATTTACTATTTACAAGTATATGAGTATTCTATCAGCAATCTGGTTTCCATAGGAAAAGACTTGCTTACTTAGCAACTCAGTTCTTCTACCGTAAAAAGTTGTGGGATCCATGTAATACCAAGTCGGTTAAGGATACCAAGTCGGTCCCTACTACCTTCTGTCGTAAGTTATTACGAAATTAACGTAACATCTTATTATAGTGTCCATATCAATTTAAAAATCTCTGTTTTAAATAAATATATTGACTTGGCAATCGCACTAAACAATCTAATTTAAAATAATATGTATTACATTGTGAGATACATTGTGTTTTCATGCAACGGCATGAATAGGACCCAACACCACCTATAAAATACTAATAATATCTGTTTGTTTGTTTTAAATTACCCCTGATATATTATATTTCACACTGTCGTCAAGCAAGCAAAGAGTAATGCACCACCTCCCATCTCCCATCTCCCATCTCCCATCTCCCATCTCCCATCTCCCATCTCCCATCTCCCGTCTCCCGTCTCCCGTCTCCCATCTCCCGTCTCCCATCTCCCATCTCCCATCTCCCATCTCCCATCTCCCATCTCCCATCTCCCATCTCCCATCTCCCATCTCCCATCTCCCATCTCCCATCTCCCATCTCCCATCTCCCATCTCCCATCTCCCATCTCCCATCTCCCATCTCCCGTCTCCCATCTGCCATCTCCCATCTCCCATCTCCCATCTCCCGTCTCCCATCTCCCATCTGCCATCTCCCATCTGCCATCTCCCATCTCCCATCTCCCACTTCGCATCTCCCATCTCCTACCTCCCACCATCTTCCATCTCCCATCTTCCACTTCGCACCTCCCATCTCCCACCTAGCAGATGCTGGTTTCTTCTACACTGGCTGCGATGATGAAACAATGTGTTTTTATTGTGGAGATATTCGTGGACAATGCACACAACATCTAGTCCCAAACTAAGCAAAGCTTGTATGGCCAGATGACAGATTGAATACTTATATATTTGGAAATACATACTTATGATACTTTATAACACTCATACACATAAGAAACATTTAGGATCGAACCCTCAATCTACAGCACAGAAGGCAGAGCCGACAGGCCAACTGAACTGACAGGCCTGTCAGTAAGACAGTAATAATAAATAAATAAATAATGCCGGACATTTCACACAGCATCATCTAGCCCCAAAGTAAGCAGAGGTTGTGCTAAGGGAAGCACCACTGATACTACTTTATATTTTTTGTTGTAAATACATACATGTTTATATATATTATAGAAACCTATAAAAATGGTATGTATGTATATTACCTCTTTGCACTTATACATACCTACTGACTCAATCAAACGTGCCCACGTATGTGCATGACTGGGCCAGTATGGAAATCAGAATAATTATCATTGGGTTCAAAAAATAAGGTAATTACGTTCGACTATGTACATAAATAATATATTTGCTTATCCTTAATTAAGTTATCTAATGACTATGGAACACATTACATGATATGTAATTTAAGGCATGTAATAATAATGTATAATGTGCATGCAAATTGAGCTACAAGTATCTAATAACTAATAACAAGTTCTAAAAACGACGCTTGCTAACATTACATTGCACTAACATTTGCTAAAATTGCTTTTGTTTATAATTACAGTCAATAACAATAGTGTTTAGCAAAAATTCTTAAAAATTATAGAAGTAGGAAACTTGTTCAACTAATAATAATATTGATTAACAGTGGAAGACATGCAAATGAGAAATGTTATATGTAGGTAGGCATTTTGCCTATGATAAAAATATATATTGTCTACCTTAAACTTAGAGTATCACAAAAAATATAAAAAAACTTGTGCAATTCACACGTGGTAGAAGTGAATCCTTCAAAAATTATGAGTACAAAGAGAACCACGAATATAAGAAACACTGTATAATGCTTTCTATCTCATTTTCTCCCACGTTAAATCTTATGAATTTATGTGTCTGTCTTTTTTTACTGTCGCTTTTTCGTTTCATCGACTTACAAATCACAACGATGCTAAAGAAGTTTTCACTTCACACATAGTTTATACACATACGGTTTCAATTTTAATTTCTGACTAAGCAGCTTGTGAGGACCAAGAATGTTTAACAAATGTTAGTATTCAATATACTGTCGATTCTGTCGAGAAAGAGTCGACAGTATTGAAGTAATTACATGGGTAACAGTACAAAAAACAAAAAAAAAATATTTTCTAAACTAGAACTGAACTTTGTACTTTCTTCCGAAATTTGATTATAAAAATATAGAATTAAACAAAAAAAACCTTGAGCGATTATCGCGGTGAAACAGTATTTTTCTTCTTATCATGTCTCTAGCTATTTCGAACTAGTGTGGTGAAAGGATTAAAGCGCATTGAATTATAAGTAGTACTATATATTTTACTCGGACTAATTAAATCTAATGATATGTAAACGTAGCCTAACTTATACACTCCCTAAAATTTAAAGATGTGGGCCTCGATTCTGTTCTTTCCCTAAACTAACTAAAATAACGTTAAATACGAACGATCTTATTGGTTCAAATCTCAATTAGAATAACATTTTAAATGACAATCTACTAAATTGATGTTTAACTGACACGTTTGATCTCACTTTTGACGCCATGTAATTAATTAAAATTGTGGAAAATTCTAGAAAATTAATGGAACAAAATGTAGTTTGAACTTATTTTTAAAGGGTCATTTATAAATGGTACTCTAATTTGGACTTTAGTGTACTCGTATTTTAAGAAACTCCAAAATCACCATTGCTTGGTTTAACTGTCCTTACTGTTATAAAATTCGACAAAAGGCGGGCGGGCTGAAACTCGCTTTATATAAACGAACTCTTTACATAAAGAAACCATGTACCTAGATATCGTGACCTGAATTTCAGAATTTGGGACACGACCTCATGAAATGAATGACTCTTGTAGTCTCGTAAAAAGGTTAATAATGGGTCGATCACACGTACACAGTGGCGATACAGTAAAACGATTCAAGCCGAGAGAGTCGAGGTGGGCGAGTAGTTGTTTATGGCATTCGGCCGAGCACTAGGCCAAGTGTTCATGACTGAGCACTCGACCGAGGGCACTCGCCACTCGTTACGTGTATTAGGGCCCATAAGTATTTAGGTTATATATATATACATAATATAATTTTTCAAGCTTAAGTGGAACGGGGCTGGTCATGTCTGTCGCATGCCGGATGAGCTGTGGGCCAAAATCACCACTCAGTGGTGCGCTGAGACAGCGAGACGGTGCCGTGCCCAAAAAGAGATGGCGAGATCTTGACACCTTCGACAGAGCTTGAGTTCAAACAGCTCAAAACCGATATGGCTTGAGAGATCAAGGGGAGGCCTTTGCCCAGCTGTGGGACACAACGGGCTAATCGTAATCGTAATCGTAAACATAATTTTTCATGTTTTTTTTTGTCTGTGAAGTAACAGTTAATTTATCTGTTGATACATATATGTAAATATGGTCTATCACATACACATTGTTTTGTGTTTTCTCATGTTAATAAACTATGCCTGTATATATATTGTAAACACTAACATTCAAAATGATTACACGGCGGCTGGTAGAAACGTCGCGTGGCCCAGGAGCTGTCTCCTATCTCAGCGTATTACCAGTTGCCATTCAAATTGAATGCCGTCAGTGTCTTGGGGACGCAGCCTTTGGCAGTAATCTAGATCAGTTGAGCTATCCATAGACCGTTTTGAACGATCCTTAGATAATTTTACTGTTTCATTTAATTTATATTGTTGTATATTATGAACTAACAAAGGTCAATAATTCAGTGTCAAATATTTGCAATAGGAAACGCTTTCTTTATGTAAGGCCCTCGACTAGTATTGACCCTGACTGATACCGATCAAAGATAGATAGGTATGTGGCAGGATTGGACTTCAGGAGCATTACACAGGGGCATATACAATTTTCTATACATTTTATAGTACGCCTTACGTATCGTAACTTAATACATATGATATGAGAATTGTAATTCTGAGATAGAGATCAAAATAAATGCTATTTAATAGTTAAATAAATGCTGTCTAATAGTTCAGTTGAGCTATCTAATACTTACATTGTTTTAAATGGTCTATAGAAAGCTCAACTATTTCACATGTGTTTTCACTCAAAACAGGATATGTTGCATGCAACTGTGCCGAAATATCGGGAAGCAGAAAAACTCATATAATTATCATGGTAAATATCCCGTTTTGAGTGAAAATTATGTTCAAAACCATGATAGTTTTTCACATGAGGTTTATATTATTGTATATTATTTTATACATTTCTGTAAATAAATGTTTCATATTTAAAGATACTTCTACATACATACATTAGTATTTTTCAAAAAATATTGTAACATTAACAGAATTGGGTTTTTGAATTAAAAAAATGTTTTTGTAATAAATTGAAAGATCCTACATTTACCTATGTTTTATAATAAAACTATTTATGTTTTTATTAAAACAACTAAATAACTAAAAAGTTATTTTAAATTAATTAATAATAATTTTTGAACCGAGTACCGAAAACACGCCGACAGTTCCCGAACAAACCCGAGCGCGTGTGACGTCACAATTTTAGTTTCTACTCATCGTAACACAGCTGATACAGTGTTTTAACTTTTAGTTATCGTTATCGTACTTGTTTCGTATCATTACGTACAAATACTTACAACAAAAAGAACTCCCCAAAAATGTTTTTAGGTGTTCCATGTTAAACGTCGAAATAAATGGTTGAATTAAGCCAAATATAATGTTTAAGAAAATCTGTTATCATATATATATCTACATCAGGCAGGTATATTGGAAGAATTAACCTTTATAAGGTGCTTGCCTTTCGATCACTTATAGGATACATTTCGCAGAATGTGCCCAGGAATTACATGATCTGATTCCATCATCTCCTTTTCACAACTGGACAAGCAGACGTACCGCTCAATACCATCCATACCTTGTCAACCTACCACCCTTACGAACAAAGCGCTTTGCTTCCACATTTATAATGAGTACAGCCAAGGATTGGAATGCATTGCCGTCGTCTGTCTTTTCTGAAAACTACAATCTAGGTCTCTTCAAGTCTCGAGTAAATAGGTGTCTTCTAGACCTGCGTGCCCCATCGTCGGCCACATCGTCGCTTAACATCAGGCGAGATCGTGGTCCAACGTAGGTTTATCGATGAAAAAAAAAACCTTTATCACACAGTTTAAGTAAAAGAAGCTATTTTAATAAAAAAAATTGTACCTACTTAATTTCGAATATTATTACTTAGTCAATTTACATGTACTATCGAGAAATTTCTTAAACATTATGACGTCACTAACATGGCGATCAATCGTTGCGCATTTGTAGTCACATAATTCATTTTAAAATGTTATCAAATTGAAATTGCTTGTACTTACATAATAAATTAAAAAAAAAATAAGAGTTTTTCGCTTTGACTATTATTATAATTTACATTACATAAAAAATATATGTTTTTTCTTCAAAAACCCAATTCTTGTAGATATTACTCATCAATTCTTGTACAGTTTTATGTACTAGAATTGATAATTCTTGTACTTAGATATTATCAATTCTTGTACATAAAACTGATAGAATACTTATATATTTTTAAATAAGTACATACTTATGATACGTTGTAACACCCAGACACAGGACAAACATCTATGTTCATCACACAAATGTTTATCCTGGGAGGGAATCGAACCCCCAACCTACATCGCAGAAGGCAGAGCTACTACCAACTGAGCTGATAGGCCAGTCACTTTACTCGTTACATCCTAAATCCACACCTGTACAGTTGAGCCTCAACAGTCCGCGTTGCATCAGAAGCGAGCGCGGCGGCGCGACTGTCACAAGCCAGCGCGGGTCTTGTATAAGTCATCCTCGAGGTCGAACGGGATGGGGTCTGCGTAGCCTGAGTCATCGTAGCGGAGCGACCTGCGATCAACATTTACACTATCTGTACCTCAAGATAATCACACATATTTTAACTTCTCCGCTATTTGACGACCTCTGTGGCGCAGTAGGCGAATGCCTGTCTGAAACGCTGAAAAAGTATGTAGGTATTCTTCACAAAATGATTAATTGTACTTTTTTGCATGCCACTTCCACTTGTGATTGCTCCGCGTCATACTCGAGCGCATATTGTTTAAATTTTTGAACTACCTACATTTTGTTAGTTAATAAATTAATAGATTGAGGTGAGTTTTAGTTTAGCTCTAGGTTTTGCTTATAATTTTGTTTTTCTCATGTAAGTGAAGTTATTCTTATGAGAAATAAAGTAACTTAAACCAGAAACGCAGAAGATTGCGGGTTTGATTCCCGCTGCAAGACAAATGTTTTATAATCTGCAAATATTTATCTCGGGTCTGGGTGTTTCTCGAATTATAGTACTTACAAAAAAGTCAATAAAAAATATTGGGGCTAGATGGAGTTGTATGCAATGTGGAGGACATTGCACGCAACTCCAACACATATAGCCCCAAACTAAGTATAGTTTGTATTATGGTGACCAGACGACTGATAGAATACCTACTTATATATTTTTAAATACATACTTATATTATTGTATAACACCCAGACACGGAACAAACACCTATGTTCATCCCACAAATGTTTATCCTCAGAGAATCATACCCTCAACCTACAGCGCAGAAAGGAAAGCTACTACCAACTGAGCTGACAGGCCAACCAAAGTAAAAATATAATTAAATAAATAATTAATTAGTATATCAGTAATGTGGTACCCATAACACAAGCTCTGCTCTACTTTGGAGCTAGTTGACACTATGTTAAAATGTCTGACATTATTAGTATTATTATTGACTGACGCCACCTAAATCATCTTCAACAGATTAACTAAGGAAAATGATGATGAGGTTGACTTGTACAAGTCATCCTCGAGGTCGAACGGGATGGGGTCTGCGTAGCTTGAGTAATTGTAGCAGAGCGACCTGCGATCAACATCCTACACTACCTGTTATCACGTGGGTGATGAGAAGTCTTGAGGATCAATTATTTATAAAGGGATACCACAGGGCTCAATACTAGGCCCTTTATTATTCCAAGTTTACATTAAAAATCTACCTTCTTGTCAAAGATTCTTGTGACATAGTTTAAAAGATACTAAATATACTTTGGTTTCTGCAATATCTTCAAAGAATCAATACTCGAAACAAAAACTAATTATACATCCGTAAGCTTCGACTATAAAAATTAAATATGGTCTATATACACACTTTTATAATAAACTTCATGGAAACGCTGATAAAAAAACTACCTATTAAAAAATGTAATTGGGTGTGAATGTTTGTATGGAAACTTTTTAATGGGTGGTGGGTGTGATTGGTTTGAAACTTATCAATAACATTTGGCAAGGAGACAAATTGTATCCTGAGGAAGGATTGAAGCTACAAGACCTTTCAAAAAAAATATGCGGATGAAGTTGCGAGCAACAGCTAGTATACTTTCAAAACTTCCGTGAGTTGTACTATACATTTTGATAAACACAGGCTTTACTCACGTATTATTTTGTCGATGGAGGCACCGACATTGTTTCGATTCATCTAGAGAATCTTCATCAGGGTGAGTTTGATCCGCGGTCCGCTCGTTGCCGCTCGAGTTCACGGTTCGCACTGACAGTACAGTACAGTGCAACCATTGTCGGTGCCTCCATCGACAAAATAATACGTGAGTAAAGCCCGTGTTTATCAAAATGTATAGCTAGTATACTATTAAATAATACATGCCGCGCAGCAGCTAGTAGATATTAAAAAGAATTGAAATCGAGTAACTTTATAGTCAGAATACGTACACTGAAAAACAACTTACAGCTAACACTGTTTAAAAAGTTATATAATGTCCAAGGTTCTTAATCTGAGGCACCTCTAAGCTTATTAACTACACTAGGGAAGTAAGTATATGTCAATGAGTTTAATAGTAAAATCTTAGACAATCAAGTCAGAAATTCTATAAAATAAATTCGTGTGTTAGTTAGTAGCGATCTGATCAGTCTATCAGCTGATTTCCATATGAAAATGAAAACGAGCCGTTCCTTTTCTCATAAAAAAAACAATAAATAAATAAATAAATATTGGTGGACAATGCACACAACACCATCTAGCCCCAAACTAAGCATAGCTTGTATTATGGTGACCAGATGACTGATAGAATACTTAGATATTTTTAAATACATACTTATGATACTTTATAACACCCAGACACAGAATAAACACCCAAGTTCGTCACACAAATGTTTATCCTGGGAGGGAATCGAACCCTCAACCAACAGTGCAGAAGGCAGAGCTACTACCAACTGAGCTGACAGGCCAGTCAATATAACATTTCTCAAATCTGACGGCTCTAGAAAGGGGCCGGAAAGTAACAGTAGGGCGATTATGGAACTCTAATTACAATCAATGTCTATCAGAAATCTATGAAAACTGATGGACATTGATTGTAATTAGAGTTCCATAATCGCCCTACAAAACTACATTACCTACTGACGAGTGTTATTCACTGATGTAAAAATATACTTATATATTTTTAAATACAGAAAGAATGACAAAAATAATCTAGACCTTAAGGTTTCGACAGAATACCAGCGCCTAGCTACCTCCAAGTGGCGAGGCATATTATGCTGAGTCGAGACCTTTTTGTTACTGTGGCACACAGAATATACATGACATACTCTCTATATTCTCCACATTTGTTTATCAAAAATATGTTTTTTTTCTGTTTGTACTGATTGTGTGTGCTTAAGTAGCAAATAAATGAGTGTCTATGTCTATGTCTATGTCTAGATATAAGCCAGCTCTATCCAAAGTATTCAATTTCATCATAAGTTTATTGTAATCATCAATACTTCAGTTACGCATTGTCATTCTAGATAATTAATTTCAATTGGTTCATTGAAGCTAATTAGATGACGATTTATGTAGTTTCATGGGAGAATGGACAATTCAATCAGATAAACAACTAATGATGAGATACCTATCAAAGATCTGACAAACCGATAGCTTGTCGCGAGTATGACCTAATTACGTTTAAAGAACTAAAAAGAAAACCGACATTGAATGGAATTTGAGCCGATTAAAATACAACCGAGAGAACCTCCTTTTTTGAAGCATGCTAAAAATGTTTTTATTTTAGGCTTTTTAGTACCTACATACATTCGTAAACACCACTGGAATGTCACATAAAAAAATATTTTTTCAAACGGTTCATAAATTACGGAGTTATGAGATAACAAACATAAAAAAAAACAACCTTATTGAAAACCTACTATGGTGTTTCTATGAATAATATGTATGTATTTAAAAAAATATATATATACAAGTAGTATCTATATCAGTCATGTGGTACCCATAACACAAGCTCTGCTTACTTTGGGGCCTGATGATGCTGTGTGAAATGTCCGGGATTACTTATTATTATTTATTTATTTACTTTTTTTGAAGTCGGCTAAAAACGAAATAATAGGGTAGCTTATACCCGCGGCTTCGCACGCCTGATACCTACATAAAAAGTAGCCTGTCCCTAAAAGGTCCCATCTATCTCTACCAAAATTCATCAAAATTGGTTTAGCGGTTTAGGTGTGAAAACGTAACAAACAGACAGACAGTTATTTTCACATTTAAATATTAGTATAGGTTTAGGGTTACTTATGAAGCATAAACGCGTTTATGTATCTCGCAATGTCTTTTCGAGATCAGAGTTATTTACCTATTGCAAAGTTTGCTTGATTTAAAATTTCAACGTCTGCAGTGTATTCTCTAGCGCTAATTATTTCGACCTCCAGTCGGCGGTTGAAAATTGAATACAAGTTCAAATTCAAATCTGTTTCATTCAAAACAATCACAAGAATCTGAATGTGCCGAGGACCTCAAAAAGCGCAAATATGCCGGTCTTGATAAGTCCTATATATTTGAGCCTTTTGGGGTCGATTCTGGGCCCGTTAGGAACAGGAGCCCGACGCGTTTTCAAAATTATTCTACGGCGCGGCGCCTGGTAGTTACATTGCGTGACCCAAGAGTTGGCTCCTATCTGGCTCAGTGTATTAGCATTGCCATTCAACGTGGCAATGCCGCCAGTGTCTTGGTAACGCAGCTATCTGGCAGTGATCTGGATCAGTTGAGCTATCTATACTTAGAATAACATACAATAATATAATATAAATGTGAAATAGTTGAGCTATCGAAGGATCGTTTATCGGTTTAACGGTTTAGCCGTTTAACGGTCCTTAGGTCCTTTTACGGTCTTATTTTTGTAAATAAACATAACATATTCTATCACAAGGATCTATTCGAATATTGAATCGTATTTGCTAGATTTGATAGGTTAATTTGTTATTTAGGTGCGGATTCTTGCCAACCAAAGTCCAAGAAGTTGTGTGGTATATTAGGACCACATATTGTAATTTTTTTTTTTAAACCCCGACGTAAACAGAGATGTGTTATACGTTCAAAGTGTGTCTGTCTATGTGTGTGTTTGCCTGGGGCATCGTAGCTCCCAAACGGTTGTACTTACTAATTTTGATTTATTTTTTTTGTTTGAAAGGTAACAAGCGAAAGATCGAGCGTGTCTAGCTATGATTCAAGAAAATATTCTCAGCAATTTGAAGAGCATGAGCTCTTTGCTAGTTGATGAAGAGATTAGAAATAATCAATAAATATATAATCGTTTATTGCGTTAATAATTACAAAATTGGTTTAGTAAATTTTTTTTTACCGAACATTGCTCACAGGATCATCTCCCAGCGTCCCAGCCGGACCTTGACCACTGCGTCATGGTATCTTAAATAGCTTAAGTAACTAGGTCGCTAGGCTTAACTAAGGGCAATGGGTGCATATTCAGCATCTGCTGTGTAACCTACCTATACAGCGCTGTTTTTCAATTTGCCTCTCTCGGATTGTTCATCACCGAGATTTTAGGAGCAAAGGCGGGGTAAAAGTTTAAAACGGTAAATTGTTACCCTAGATATATATTTAAAAACATATTAAGTAAGTGTAAGTGTAGTCCTCTGTTTTTCCCCCAACTCATTTTAATTTAGTTTTTTTGTTTAAAAGGTAACAAACGAAAGATCGAGCGTGTCTAGTTACGATTTAAGAAAATCTGCTCATCAATTTTGTTAAGTTTTGATTAGTTTAGGGGTTGCGTGAAACGACGATATATTTTACTGTTCATTTGGCATACTTTTGCATAGAGATACGTCCTTGTATAATGACTTGAATGGTATTCCAAAAACATGTTAGCCTTGACCTGATGCTACAGCATCACTTGGAATCTGCACGATATCCAACTCCTAGACAATTTACAGCAGACGTATGTTTAGGTTCATTGGAATAGTCTCAATGAATATGTTATGTTAATGTTTGAGATGGGAGTTTTATAAATAAATATGAATATTGGTGGACAGCTCACACAACACCACCTAACCCCAAACTAAGCATATCTTTATGGGAACCAGATGGTTGATAGAATACTTAAAATATATTTAAATACATACTTATGTTACTTTATAACACAGAACAAACACTCAAATGTTTGTTCTGGGAGGGAATCGAACCTTCAACCTACAGCGCAAAAGACAGAGCGGCTACCAGCTGTGAGACCAGTCTAAATTTACATTATTATAAAACAAAGTCCCCCTGGCCTCGTCTATCTGTCTGATCGCGATAAACTCCAAAAATACCCAACGGATTTTCATACGGTTTTACCAATAGTGCTAGTGCTAGTGTATACACCGAGCGAAGCCGCGGGTTGCTAGTAAATTTAAAATTTATAATTGTATCACTTTTTGGTTACACACAAAGTAATGAAGAATCGATGAAGTCGATGAAATAAGTTATGCGGTTGACATTAAAATACCTGTCAGGTGTCCTAGTCCTACATCGGGAAGGAGGCGGCGATCGTGACGATGCCCGCAGAAGCGCCGGGTCGTCGTATCTCCGCGAGACTACAGTGAAGTCGTGGTGAGCATCTATCAACTTCTGCAGACGCGACACCATCTCGAAGTCAGACACCGACGCCGGCACTAAGATTCCAAGGAGTTTCGCAATCGAGTTCCTAAACAATTTAACAAAAACACTGTCTTAAATAGCCTAAAAGTTTCTAGCTTATTCATTACTGCATGATGGTTATGGAACTCTTGATACAATCAATGTCTATCATATTCGATTAGCAATAGGCATTATTTTATGTAATGAAATTACGTACGTTCTGTTTTTATCTCAGTTTCTATTTATATGACAGCGTGTCTTACAATCAACATCAACCTTCTGTAATATCAATTCATGAATAGTAACTGAAGACTGTTAGTACCTATCTAAGTTTTGATGGTATCATAGTTCCATAATCGCTCTTCTGATTCTAGTGGCTCCACCTTCCGATCCAAAAGTCGTGGGTTCCTAAGGTCCTGTCGTGCTCTCATGGATTTTTATGTTCGAAGAATGTATGTGCCCTATACTAGTACCTATCTCTCAAATATGTCGAGAAAAACCGACACGTCGTAGCACCCAAAAATTCGAAGACATGTGCCAATTGCACGTAAGGAAGCACGCACCTTAGGCGCAGTTTAAACCTTTCACCACACTTGTTCGAAATAACCAGTGACGCGATTAGTAGAAGAATAATATGTAGATAAGTGTTGTTTTGACAAGCTCGAACTTGTCTGGTGGGGTGACTAGGACCTTATTCGTTTCAATATCAATAGTGTTCAATAGTGTTGCAGAAGATGGGCCCAAGAGAATCACTTAGAAATAAATTTAAAGAAATATTAATAGAAATATAAAGAAATTCGGTTGGTTTTTTTCTAAAATTAGGAATTGTCTAAAATATATTTAGTTAGTCATAGCATTTGTAAAACTTATTCGGTTGGTACTATCTAACTAAATTAGGAACGCTTAATTAGGTTAGATAAAATTAAATTAGAATAAGTTGGTAGCAGCAGAATACCAAAGGTTAATTTGACAGTTCAAAACCAAATTTTAGCTAAAATTAGTTAGGTTGGTGCCAACAGAATTGTGGTCGTATATATACGAAAATCTAATGTCGGTATGTTCACACAAAAGTTCATTTGTTTAAGTTTTTTCAACAAATAAATGCGATAATTGTAGTATTAGTACTAGAAATAAGGATAAACTCGCTGTTCACACAATTAGGCTCGCTAAAGTTAATGTTTAAATAGTACAAAGTGTACGCTTCTATAACAAGGTGGTCCTAAGCGATTTGTTAGATTTGTTGATTGGCAAATTTAATAAAACAGAACGTAATAAAACAGAAACTGTCTGCAAAGCATATTATAAAATATCAGATTATTTAGATGCCAAAATAGCTTGGGATGACTCTGCTCCAACTCTACTCGCCATACAAATATCATACAAAGGATCGTATCATACAAATATCATACAAAGGATCATACAAAAAACTGTTAAGACCAGAGGAGTTTCTTGCTGGATTCTTCTTGAACTGGGGTTAGGAGGAACCGGCACCTAGATTCACTAGCATGTAAGAAGACAGATCAAAGTAGTCCTTGTGATTTTATTGAATAAAGAATGTTTTGTTTGTTTGTTAGCACCTAAAACTAGCAACAATGCCTGGTTTACTCTTGCACAAAAGACAACTCTCTGAATGGTCTCACAACAATAACCTTCACAAATGATTACCTGAAGCTCTGTAGCTGTGCTTCTCTTCTTTGACTCTCTGCATACATTTCCTTAGTCCTCGCCAAATCATCTCTCAGGATATTGATCTGGTGTTCGACACTGGTCCTCTCTTGCTCGAAGGTCTCGCCGTTGGTTCTGACTGCGTCTTTCAAGACACAGACCTTACGGTTGTATCGCGCTCTCACTAGATCCGCTTCTTCAAGTTTTTTTTGTAGTTCTTCTACTCTCCGGGCCCTTTCTAGAGCCGCTATCTGAGAAATTATTTCATCTGTCTTTAAAAAAAACTAAAAAGTAAAAAGAAAACCGACTTCATTGAATAAAAAATTGTAAAATTAGAATCCATAATAATTTTCATACAAAAATAGAATTTTTCAAATCAGTTGGAATCGGAAAATAAAAAAAAAACAACCGAATTGAGAATCTACTACTTTTTTTGAAGTCGGTTATAAATTGCATTAAGCAAAAGCAAATACTAGACTATAATTAAAAACGTCATCATCATCTTCCTGCCTTTATCCCACTAAGTGGGGTCGGCACAATTGGTTCTTTTGTCAACTCACCTCCTGCACTGTAGGTATAGGTTGGGAGTTCGAAACATTTGTGTGATGAACACAGAAAAAACACCTGTTTGTTCTGTGTCTGGGTGTTTTAAACATCAATAGAATGTATTTAAAAATATATAAGTATTATATCAGTCATCTGGTCACCATAATACAAGCTGTGCTTCGTTTGGAGTTAGATGGTGTGTGCATTGTCCACCAATATTTGTTTATTTATTCTTTTCCCCTACCTACCCTCCTCTTGAGTAGGAGTGACTACTGACATGACGGATAGTAATCATCATTGAGACAGTTAATCCATCTTTTCTTCACTTGCTGATTTTGCTTCCGTAATGTCAATCAACTCATTTACTACACGCGTCTGTAATTCCCTCGCCCTATAACCAATGTGCTGCGGCGTCTGTAAAACTATAGTTAAAACATAAAACATTGACGCTTTGCATTAATTAAAGCCGTATCCACACTGCATATGTCTTAAAAACACGTCGCCAAACGTGACGTCGAGATAAATAAATAAATAATAAATAATGCCGGACATTTCACACAGCATCATCTGGCCCCAAAGAAAGCAGAGCTTGTGTTATGGGTACTACATGACTGATATACTACTAATATATTTTTTGTAAATACATACCTACTTATTATACATAGAAAAACAGCCAGACTCGAGACAAATACTTGCACATCACACAAACATTTATCCCGTGGCGGGAATCCGCAAATTCTTGCGTCTCAGGCAGACGCCCACTGCGCCACAGAGGTCGTCCTATTAAGATAGTCCTATAATTAAGTGACCTTGTAATCAGCGGCATCAGCTAGTTGCGCATTAAGATCTCTGAGTTGTGCGCGCGCATCTCCTAGTTGTACAGACAGCTTGTCACACTGTCGCGCCAGTTTCTTGCTGCGCGACATTGCTTCATCACGCTCCGCCTGCAAAACTGCACGTACGCGGCAACTCTCCTCCTGTCACATAAATTATGCCGATTTGGCTAAAGGAAGAGCCAGTTTCAAGTCAAAATTAAGACAAGAGACATATTATACCTGAACACTTAGTTTACGCCTCAGCAAGTCCAAATGCAAATCTTTCCTCTGAAGTTGCTCTCTGAGTATTTTGATTCGTCTCTGAAGTTGATATACCACTGCAGTCTGAAATATGCCCGACGAATATGCGACTTATCAGTTCATTTTCTAAATCTTTTTAACATGACAGGGATCGATAATGCATAAATATAATATTATTTTAGTTAACGCAGTGATGACTGAAAGCACTGGTGGTCTAGTGGTAGTGGCCTCGCTTTCCGATCCTAAAGTCGTGGGTTCGAATCCAGTCGTGCACCAGTAGATTTCTCTGTCCGAAAAAGTATATGCACCTACCAGTATGTACTCTCAATTTAGCATTTAGAATTATTTATATCAGAGCAATAGAATGCTTACAGTGGCCTCAATTCTGTTGGCGCCAACCTAACTAAGTTTAGCTAGAATTAGGTTTAGAACTGTCAAATGTAACTTTGGTATTCTGCTGCTACCAACTTATCATAATTTAATAATTGTAATTTCATTAAGCGTTCCTAATTTAGTTAGATGGTACCAATCGAATAGGTTTTACAAATGCTATGACTATATTTAGATATATATATATATATATTTAGATAGATATATATATTTTATACTATACTAGGTAAATATATTTTAGACAATTCCTAATTTTAGAAATGAACCAACCGAATTGCCCCCATTATTCACCAAAACGCTTAAGGAAATCATCGTGACAAAACAGACATGTCGTAGAACATAAAAAGTTCAAAAGCATGTGCCAAGTGATATTCTTTGTTAAGAACTTGCTGTCATGATTAGATATTTAAATACAAACCAATTTATTGAGGAAATATATCTAAAATAAAATAAAATTCTTAAGTATTACTTATGAACTTACATAAAACGTACAACAAGTCTACTTATATATTTAAAACGGTGAAACGATGATAGTGGAGCAATGATCGATAGCATTCAAAACAGTCGTGTCATGAATTCAATTACTACACTATGCTACACAGCATTCAATTCGATTTTAATGACAGACGAATAATTAATGTGGAATACCTTCGTACAAAAGTGCAGTTAAATGGCCTTTTTCACACCAATCCACACAATAGTACCAATTTAACCCATGGTCTACATGATTACTACGTGGGAGTTCTTTAAGAGTCTACTCGTAGCTTATAACGCTAGGACAAATTAGGCTTCCGTGCCAAAAACAGCACATTTCGTCCAGGTCTGTGATCCAGCATTTAGCAAAATGCTTTCAAAACCCAATATTACCGTATCGCTCTTGCTTCGGACTGAGTAAGGCCTTACCATGCATACTATTAATTATGTAGATAAAAACAAGCATTAGGTAATAATACTATATAATTTTCAGCATTGTGGATACGATGCAACCGATCTACCCAACAATGAAACGACATGCCAATTAGTATCTACTTGTATCTTACTTCTTTAAGATATGGCAAGTCATGAAAGGATCTTTCTCTGCGTAGCCGCGGCAGGGTGCCATAGTATCCGTAATATAGCATCTACAGAAAATAGGTCCATTATATAAACATCATCATGGTCATCGTCATCGTCAGCTCGTGTCAATCCACTGGACATACGCCTCTTCTATGGTACGCCATTGAGCTCGACCACCAGCTCTCCTCCTCCAATTCCTCCTGCCTTACGAATATCATCGCCCCACATAGCTACAGAGCGGCCTACACTACGTTTGCCGACATGCGGCCTCCACTCAAGAACCAGCATGTACCAACGGTCACCCTGTTCTGCGGCATGCCACTGCCAGTTCAGCTTGCTGTTTAGTTGAGCTATGTCAGTGACCTTGGTTCTCTGACGAACAATTTCGTTCCGGATTCGATTCCTTAGAGAAACTCAGTGCATAGCTCTCTTCATAACAATATCATAACAAAATAGTAGCCTGCTTTGGGACTACGAGACTTGTTGCATACAATTTTTTTTTTGAGGTAAGTAATCCAATGTATCCGTAAGCAAAATAACACCAACCAAGCACTTCCATGGCAACGTATTCGTATTTTGCTGCTTGTAATATTTTAAGCCAAGTGAAACAGGCAGAGTTTTATGATCGATGACAGTAAATTCGGCATTAGAAGACATTAGTTCTGTTAGTATCTGCACACCATGCAGACAATAAAAAGACAGTACGGAGAGGGTAGATCAAGATCTAGGTAAACTTAAAATTTGCTGTTTGTTTGCAAATACATTCTCTAAAATTTCCTTGAGTATTCTAAGAATAATTTAATGATTTAGGCTAAAACGTGAAGATATTCTAGAAATATATTTTGCTTTTAACCAACAACGTTCTGTACGAATAATTGTTACATGTTATGTTTTTGCAAAATAATGTTGGGATTGACTAACCTTGTCCACAATTTTATCGCTTTCGAGCCGCGCAAGTTGTTCAGCGCGGTGCATAATCGACTCGGCGTGCAGTTCTAAACCGATGTCTTGGGTTAATTCATCCATGTTTAGCGTTCTGCCAAGACGTTCGAGGAAGGCAACAAACTGTAGCATAAAAATTAACATAAGTACCTAGTAGGTACACCTAGATAACACTTTCGTAAAATGAGCCTAAATATTACTATATAACGATACTCCGGTTATAATGATACTTTTTAACCAAACCTTAATATTTTAGGTTTAGTTATTAATATAAAATATTTTAAGGATTTGTAGGTTGTTTTTTCGTGAGTCGAGACTACCGTAAGAAACTACAAAAGTAATGAGATAATTTCTTTCAAGCTTTTAGTAGGTATGTGGTCACCTAGTCTGCGACTTACATTAGCTTTGTCTTTCCTCAAACTGTCTCTGGACAGCTCGAGAGCATTGAGATCAGACTCCATTTTATGCAGCTTAGCTTCGAGCATGTTCCTCTCATCCTCCAGGATCCTCACTCGGGTAGTCACCTGCTCGTTCATATGAGCTGTCCTGGTTAGCTGCTGGGACTCCAGACCCAGTTTATCTCGTAACGCATCGTTTTGCTGTATAAAAATATACACGTGTACTATCCAAAACTTGTACGAAACGATATATTATAGTGTACTGTAGCTTATAATGGTATTACAAATAACGCTAGCTATGTTTGTGATATTTAGAGTTATTAGTATTGGTAACCCAATGAGCTTAAAGATCACAGGTACAGGTGATATTATCTTTGTAAGTGCTGAGCATGGTTAGGTATCAATTACATTCTAGGTGACATACCATAGCTCGGTCTTTATTTTCACTAAGAATTTCTCTGATCCTATCCTTTATGGTGCTTTCGTGAGCTTCCACGAACCGAGTCGGCAAGCTGAGGAGTATAGCGATGGACTCCATCGTGTTCCGGAATTCTGCCTGAAGCCGCAGGTACTTCTCATCGCGATGTTTTAGATCCTCTGATAAACGTGAAATTCATAGTAATCAAAACTCTGACTACATCTACGCTAGAAAATAACTACCTACTTGTTTACTGAAATTAAAATGATCCATGAATATTTCACTTTCAAAACTTTCGTAAGTTGTACCTACTATAAATTTTGATAAACACGGGTTTTATTCACGTATTATATCACTTCACCATTATACACATTATATTATATCACGTATTGTTTGCATTCATCTAGAAAATTGTCATCAGGGTGAGTTTGATCCGCGGTCTGTGAGTTGCCGCACGAGTTCACGGTTCGCACTGTGCGAACAGTAATGAATCAAAACAGTGTCGGTGCCTTCATCGACAAAATAATACGTGAAACACGGGTTTTACCCGTGTTTATCAAAATCAATGAATGTGTTATAAGATAATCTTACCTTTCAACTGCATTATCAACGATTCGTTTTGATTGACATTGTCGGTCACGACGTTCAGGTTCTTTGAGCAGTGAGAAAGCTTTTCCCTAGCATCGTGCAGCTCCCTCTCGAAAACTCTATTTTGTACCAAAAGAGACTCTTTCTCTTGCTTAAGCCTTTCAATATCCAGAAGCTGGGATGACAGTTGCCTCTGCAGCATATCTTTGTCAGCACTACATCGTTCCAACGCGTCTCTACAACTGCGGAGGTCTTGTTCCGTGCTTGATAAATTTTCTGTTGTGTTCATACATTTGTTTTTCAGTCTGGTGATCTCTTGAACTAGTTCAGCGGCCTTTATAATAAGGCTTTCAGGAGAGTGAGTGTGTGTCGAGTCACAGAATTCTGCGTCTAAAGCGGCCGAAAGCCGCCGCACCAGATCGTGGAACTGGCACCGTGCGTTTTCTTTCAGTTGCTCTTCATTTTGGCACTCAAGTTCTAGTGATCGCAGCTTTTTTTCTAAATCTTTTATTTTTTCATCGGAATAGCGGTTATCCCTCTGCAGAGTTTGTACCGCGATCTCGCATCTTCCTTGTGCGGTCTGAAGATTCCTTTGAATTTCCTCCAGGTCTTGGATCTTCTTCCTAAGGGACGATATGACTGCATTCTGCCTCGCATTGTGCTCGCGAAGGTGATCGATCTCCACCTGCTGCTCTAAGATCCTCTGGTCTCGGGACATCATTAAATTCTTCAAGTCACTGTTCTGTAATTGATTTTAGGTGTTCATAAGCCAAACTATTTTGAAGTACCTAAGTAGGTATGTATAAGCTTTGTTATATCGAATGCTAAAGCTCACTTCTGATATGAGTTTATCCCGCTTGTACTGGAGTGCGGCCAAATCACTTCTCAGCGATGTAATTAGGTCATTTCCGACATCGGAATCCATCTAAAAGATAAAAACAGATTAGAACGAATTAGATACCTACCGACTTAATCATCATAGTTCTAGAGTTTGTACGAGTAAGTACAAGAAAATTTAGGAATAAATTAACTCACAGAAATTCACAGGCATTTTTATTTGTGCACTCGGGAACACGAGTACAATCTTACGTGACTGGCAAAAGACTAACTGGGTAAAAAAGTAGGCAGGTAAGGTACTCCATGTTGCATGTAGCGTGATCCGGCTCGCTATTTCAGAGTTACCTACCAGAGTCACGATATCTTATTGAATACACCGTGCATGAAAGACTGCGGAATTAACATAAATCCAGTAAGCGTAGCCCATTAAATTATTTGTTTGCATGACATTTTCGGTACCTTAATACTATAAGCAAAATCTGCAATTATTCAAATAATGTAGTATAATCGGACGAAGCTCTTACTAAATCGGGATAGCAAACCCACCCATTAAAAAGTTGTAGGCACGGTCAGCGAAACAAGTCGGCAACCATCAAATAGGTTCTTTTTTTAAGGTACATACTTATTACATTTTATCCAACATCAGCTGGGTTATCGCATTCACCATAAATTTCCCAAGAGAACACGTTAGCATTTCTAGTACTCACATATCTACATTTAGTATCAGCAATTGAATATTTCAGCAGAACAACTAGCGGTACTAAAAAGCCAGACAGAAATAAATATTATCAGACTTTGTAAATGTTACTAACACACAAACGAAAAGTAGGTATTATTTTAGAAACTTTTCTCGCTGACCGTACCTGATACCGGAAGAGTTCCGTACGAGGTACGAAGTATCGCAACCCGCCCTCTTGATAGTGGAAATACAAAAGTGCAAGTAGGTAGGAACATAACTATAGGTATAGGTAGTATTTGTAGATAGTTGAACCTAAGTTGACTGGCCTGTCAGGTCAGTTGGCAACCAACTTGAAGGTTGAAGGATCGATTCCCTCCTTGAACAAACATTTGTGTGATGAACATAGGTGTTTGTTCCGTGTCTGAGTGTTATAAAGTATCGTTGCGCCCGCTACATAGCTCTATTTGTTGGCGGGCTGACGCATTAAATAAACAGCACAGCGTAATCTAGTATCGAGTAGATGCACTACGAGGTAGGCGTATCTAATGTGTAAGAGCAAACGAGATAGATATATCTCTCTTACAAGCGAATATACTTTACTAGCGCGTTCCGGCTCGTTCTCGAACGTTCGAGTAGGGCCTAGGTTTTACGCAACGCACATGCCGCTCATATAAAAGCGGCGGTAATGTGAGTAAAAATACAGTCAGTCAATTCTCGGTTTAATAAGTGATACAAGTGCGACAGTCTTGAAGTATACTCAGTTGTGTTGTACTTGTAGTCTTGTGACTTTTATGTATAAAATGTATTTACAAAAAAAAAGTATATAAGTAGTATATCAGTCATGTGGTACCCATAACACAAACTCTGCTTACTTTGGGGCCAGATGATGGTGTGTGAAATGTCCGGGATTATTTATTAATTTATATTTATTTATTTTATTGTGTTCTATTAGGAAGTTTACTAGTAGAATCAGTGGATTAAGTTCTGTGTGTGGTAACTTTGAAATAAATGCTTTTTTAAATAATGGTTTCATTAATTTATCAGTACCTAGGTACCTGGCTCGTAACGGTATTATTTGTATTTAAAATATATATCAATAATATTCGAATCAATGTTTAGAAATCTCGAATGGTAAAAATACGGTATTAATATATTAATGGAGAACAATTAACACACCTTCGCTTTGCAGACGACATCATTATTCAGGCAGAAAACATAAACATATACAATACGTGCTATAGTCATTAGACACGGAAAGTCGCAAAATAGGTTGAGTATGGATTCTTCGTTTGTCATTCGTTTTTTTTTTATTTATGAAAGCCAACAGGGAGTTATTTTAGTTTCGCCTTGTCCGTCTGTGTGTCTGTCTGTCTGATGTCTGTCAGTCTGATTCATCTGTCAGTCTGAACGACACTAATCAAGGGCACTGACTGGGACTGGATAACTTGCAGAGTTTTTATTATTTTGCTGAGTAAACATTCGATTATAGTTGGTCGTCTTGCGAAGTCAAGTGAAACGAAGTGTTCTTATATTATTTATTTTTCTCTAGTTATTTCCTGTTTTATTTGTTTAAATAGAGCTAGAGTTATTGACTCAGGTGTGAATAATTGAAATAAAAACTTTGTGTTTCTTTGTGAATCGAGTAAAAATAATCCGTCGTTACAAGTATTTTATATCAAAGGCACCATTTTATATAAAATAACAAATGACAAACGACAAGATACGACTTTGTGACATACTATAAACAATATAAACACTTGACACTGGCAAAATTTACATTATTATGACCCGTAGACAGAGAAAACAAGTCTACGATTATGACCACACTGTTCTGTGATTATGACACATGCCAGTAACGAAGAAGAAGAAGAAGAAGTACTAATCAGAGCCCTTGCTTGCGGACTTTTAGTCATATGAGGCTAATATTTTAAGATGAAATATTATAAAATAAAAATAATTAGAAATGTGTTTGGGACCTACAGATCCCTTAATTAAATGGTTGTTGAACAGGGTTAAATAGGATTGAAGTAACATACCTACCTCATCATATCAGCCTTTAAGAAGTCCACTGCTGAACATAGTCTCCAATAGACTTCCAAGAAGGACGATTTTGAGCCCTCGCCATCCACCGACTACCTGCGATCTTTACAATGTCGTCAGTCCATCGGGTGGGGGGTCGTCCTATGCTTCGTTTTCCTGTCCTTAACAACATACCTAGCTCTGCTAATTTAATATTTTATACTCGTTTTATTGCAAGTTTTACTCAGTAATCTTAGCGGAACTTTAATGAATAAGTTGTGACTACATATGACAAGTCTGAGCAATTGAATTATAATAATAATAAATAATAATAAATTCATTTATTTCAGATAACTTAAGATCCATAAAGTGTTAGTAATACTTACTCTAGGTGTTAGTAATATTATATATGTATTATGGTGCAATGTGATTTGCACGATGAGGAAACCTAAGAAAATTTTAGACAGCCATTCCGCGATGACGTCTAGAATTGACAATTGAACATCGACTAATATATTAACAATCAAATCATAAACTATAGGATGCTAACGCATAATCAAATTGACTATAAACAAATATTATCACTTGACACTGGCAAAATTGACATTATTATGTCACATGCTGTAAACAAAAAAGAAGAAGGTTGAGTATGAACCTGAGCAAAATAAAAGCTATGACGAACCCTAAAAATATACCTACAGCTAGAAATAGGAACAGTCGAATCTTCTAGAATATTGCATACTCTTTGCAGTCATTAAATCATCAATCATTAAAGAGGTATCTAGATAAAGAATCGCCATCTCATGGAAAAATTATTGATCACAACAAGACAATACATATTCAAGAGCAAACTCCCGATTAATTTAAGGAAAAAGTTCATGGACAACACCACACTACCTTAATTACTCTACAGATGTCAAAGTTGGTCTCTAACGTAAGACATCATTCTTATAGGATATTGCAGGTATATGTGATCGAAGGATATTGCATACTCTTTGGACATCATCACTAAGTGTAAAAGGCTAGGGCTCTTTATGGTGGGAGTCCTAGGACTCTGCATATTTGCTTGTATAAAAAATGCATAATTGCTGTGTTCGGTGTGAACCCGAACATGCTCCCGAGCTGAGGACGCATGAGATGAGCTGATGGTACATGTCATGACAATCACATTCTGATAAGGCTACCTACCTACACTGGTATATAATTTGGTCATTCAAATACTAAGCTAAGATACTTGAATAAAAACATGGTTATAATAGTTAATGGTATAAACTTAAAACTAATGGTTATTCCCGTTTAACCGCACAACACAGCACCTGGTTCTAGCACATGGCTGACGGTCAGCCGAGCCTTGCTTCCGCGCACTTCACTACAAACTGGTGGTGCTGCAGCGGCGGTCCTCCCCGCCTCCCCGGTCTCATGGCATACTTCAGATTCAGACTGGTACGGAAGCTTAGATGTTGTCCGTCCCTCACCTAGTGACTTCGGTGTCTTGCTGAAGATCTGGTGTGAAGTATGAGTGGGGTCCGTGGTTCTTCTTATGGTTACATCTTGACAATCTTCCGTCGTCGTGATATACATTTAAATTATCCTAAAAAAAAACTTGGTAGGTAGGTGTGTAGGTATTCGTCACGCAGGGTGTCAGGACTTGGTCAGCAGTTTTACGCGTCGTCCGCTCATGCAACGTGAGCTGAGGTTGAAGAACTCGATTCTTGCAAGTGTGTCGTGCTTTTTAATTGATTTTATGATGTTAACAATCAATATAATTTGGTAATGGTAACTATCTTAGTGTTTATAACACGACGCTTGCCCTGTTCCGATGGCTTTTAACTGAGGGGAGTCGTGCCATTAGACCTTGCAACCAATCATGGTTTTTTGCATGTTTCCATGGAGGGCTTTTCCACCATGGCTTATTATAAATAAATAAATATAATAATATTCAGGTGTGTCTGACGCACCCGGTAGAAGAATGCAGCAAGACTATGGTTTTGGTAGTTCTGAGTTTTGGTAGACCGCAGGTCTTCGTTCATGGGTCGTCGATTCACATCCGGTTCGAAGGACCATGTAAAAGGCTAGGACCCTTTATGGTGGGAGTCCTAGGCCTCAACATTTTATAGTTAGATGATTATGAGATGGCCGGCAGATGGTAGCGCACTGGTTTGCTCAGGCAATTGTGCATATTTGCTTGTAAGACAAAATTGCATAATTGCTATGTTCGGTGTAAACCCGAACACTAAGATTAACACTTTCTAGAAAGCAACGGAAAGATTGATAATCTGCCTCAAACTAAGTGATAGAGTCAGATTGGACAATATTTGAAGCATCACAAAGGTAACGGACGCAGCGAACATGCTTTCCAAACTGAAGCGGAAGTGGGCCTTTCACGTTTCCAGAGCACACGATGGAAGATTAAGCGAACGCATTCTACACTGGTACCCTCGGGATGCAAGATGCAGACGAGAAAGACCGAAGAAAAGGTGGAATGACGGTGTTATAGAGGTTGCGGGGAGAATATGGACTAGACTAGCACAAGCCGACAATGGAATCGCATGGAGGATACATACTATGCATATCGGTTTAAAGAAATTTATTAGCTCAAAAGAATTTTCAATTCCTTACTAATTTATTTATCCTAAGTTTCTAATTTAGTTAGATGGTACTAACCGAATAGGTTTTACAAATGCTATGACTAACTAAAATACATTTTAGGCAATTCCTGATTTTAGAAATGAACCAACCGAATTGCCACCTTTGTGTTGTAATTCATTCATATAGGAAGACCTAAATTTAAGTATAGCAATATTAAATATATATTCGAAAGTGATTAGAGTATTTCTGTTCGAAAGATTAGCCGAGAAAAGTAGGTATTTAACGGTTAAACAGTTGAAATTTGAGATAGATTGTATTTTGGGGAAGGACATAGGCTACTATGTACCTAGGTACCACGCATGCGAAGCCGCGGGTAAAAGCTACTTTTAAAAGTTTTCAGAACGACCCGGTGCGCGGAGGTTGTTTGTGCTTGCCTTTTGTAAAACATCCTTGGACAACGATTTTATAATCGCTGCCCTTCATGCCTCAAAACCATTTTCACTTCAGTCTATCCAAAGTACAGTAGGTAAGTGAGCTAAGCTCAGAATAAGCATGCTGAATTTGCAACAGCCCAACTTAGATCATTATAGACTCTATTTTATAAGCAGAACTGGGTTTGGGTGTATCTATGTATATTATGTATGTATTTACCAAAAAAAGTAGTATCAGTCATGTGGTACCTACCCATAATACAAGCTCTGCTTACTTTGGAGCCAGATGATGCTGTGTGAAATGTCCAACATTATTTATTTATTTAGAACTACATACCCCTGAAGGGTAATAAAGTAATTCTTTACGATGGTGATTTGGCAGTGGGTATTGCCATAACACCATAAACCAAAAGGCTCAATAACATGTGGGTAAAGTAGATGATAGATTATTTACATAAGTACCTCTGTTGGAGTTTTTCTGCAAAGCGTCTCAAAAACCTTCCAGTTTTCAGTTTCCTCGCTTCCTTTATCTTCTTCCATTGCGTATTCGTTCAAATTTATATTTTATGCACACACGACTTTAGTGTAACTATACAAAAGTGACCGTTCGACAGACTGACGCGTCGCGACGTGGAGCGTTGCTATGTACCCAGCATGTCAACACGAAAATCGATTAGATTTCTTGACTTCGTGAAGGTACTCGCGCTGATCAAAAATTCACAGACTTACGCAACTTTCTAGCCACGTGGGTCTTGTAGCTTTTCATACAGTGAGCAAATTACAGGTAGGGATAAAAGCACTAGCACGAGCTATCTTAATTATACATTAGGTACCTACCTACATTAAAATAATAACGACTTATTATGAACCAAATATTTTTATTGATTTAAGATTAAACTCCTATTAAGGTTATTAGATATTACAATAGATTTACTATATTAGGTAGGTACTTACCACCTAAACTAATAAATAAAATAATAATTACGTTTTAAAAACTAAAAAGACAGCCAACTTCATGTATATACAGAAGGCAGCAACTGTAAAACGTTGAGGAGTTCCCTTGACTGTCCTTCGTCTTCATCATCAGACCCATAATGACAGTCACAACCCATCTAGGTGTACAGTTCTGATCAATACAAATTAATCAAGCCCAAACACCAGTTAATTGCTGTAAATCGTTGAGGAGTTCCCACGACTGTCTTTCGGCTCCATCAATAGATCGACCAGACCTTCATTAAATAGTAGTGCTTTAAAATACTTTCATAAAAAATAAACAAACGCACTAGTCGCCACTACGATTTTCGAAAGTTCCCCTCGATTTATCTGGGATGCCATCATCAGATCCTGGTTTCAATATCATGGTACCACCCTTGGGATAACTCCTTTCGAACAAAAAAATAATCATCAAAGTCGGTTCATAAACGACGAAGTTATCGCGAACACAAATAAAAAATATATATATACGAATCGAATTGAGTAACCTCCTTTTTTTGAAGTAGGTTAAAAATAAAAATGCCTTTATTTCCTTAGTTAAACCAAGTTTGTTTTTCAATTGAGTCAATTTAGTTTCTAGTCGTAAGTATTTTAGTTTAAATTTTTTACACAATACATTTTTTTAGATTATGTTTAAAATTTAAAATTAATATTATCATATTATCGATGAATATAATTAGGCATTTGGCAATATACCACAAGCCCAAGAAAAAGCCAGGATGTTTTTACATTGCTGTTATAGTAACTAGGTACCTATATGACATACTACCTATATGATATAGGTAGGTAATGATATAGGCTATATCATTACCTACCTATATCAAAAACCTATACCTACCTATATATAAAAGTTAAAGCGGCCTGGTTAAAGCAGCTCCCCATCTTCCCTATAATCTCGAAGAGCCACCCGCCGATACATTGGAACACCAATTATAAACAACGTTGTCGTTTCCATCTCAGCAGACTCCACATTTTATAGTTTGTGGCAGACTGCGGAGGAGCCCTGCAGCTGACATACCTATCTACGCCGCGCAATCCATTCTGTTCCTTATTTAATTTTATCAGTGCTTTGTTATTTTTTAGTATTGTTGGTGTTTGTGTGATATATGTTAGGGTAAAACCAGGAGAGATGCCGAAGTAGGATAGGTGCCTCGTTTTCAAGTCTACTAGTCTACTTCCCGAAATCGCAACAAAGAATGAATAGGTTAAAAAAGTAGCGTACGCACCACACACCCACCACACGCCTGCAGGGCTGCAGGCAATTGTGCTGAATAAACGTATTTCGATTGTGCGTGTGATCATCTCCGCGGTGAAAGCATAATAAAGGTGGGTCCACATTTGTGACATTTCAACGCACCGTGGCTCCGTAGCTGTACCTAACAGTTACGCGTAACAAAAACATAAATGTGAACTGTTTTTGTCACGCGGTCATGTGACACGACCTAGTGTCACGCAGCGTAACCTTCGTAGCGAGTGTGGACGGCGTTTTTGTACTGTCACGCTCCGATGTCACATATCACGAGCCAATCCCTCGGAAGGCGGTTTTATCAAAGGATGTTCTGTCCTTGTCCGGGTAAATGCAACCGTCCACACTTTCGTCTTTGCAACGCGTGACAGACACGCGGCAATTATTTTTTGTCACTGCACTGGTCACGGATCGGCTCGGCGCGCGAGTCGGTGCGCTGCGGTGTACCTTCCTGCCACCCGCACCCCGCTGACGTCGGGTGCTTATAATAATAATAATAAACATAATATTGCCGGACATTTCACACAACATCATCTGGCCCGAAAGTAAGCAGAGCTTGTGTTATGGGTACCACATGACTGATATACTACTTATATACTTTTTTTTTGTAAATACATACATATTATACATAGAAACACCCAGACCTGAGACAAATACTTGCAGATCATACAAACATTTGTCTCGCGGTTAGTGCATCACTTCACTTGCATCAGTGTGTTGTTGCGTGTAGGTATTCGTTGCAACTTGCAACTACAAGTGTGGATATACGTGGTTAATTTTTTTTATGAATATGCAGTAGACTCTGGCCAATCGAAGATAGGTATCATTTTTTTGTATCTTGGGGCCATCTAATTGGCTAATGATTAGATATTCAAAATCTTCTGGCGCTATTCTAGTGAAGTTTTTGTATTTTCCGCTTATTCGTTGAAAATCTAAATCTTCCAGTAAGTAATGTTTTTCCGCCATAACTATTTATTTTCTTAAAAATCTCGAGTTGCTCCATCGCCTGAGTTTCTTCTGTCTTCTTTTTCATAAAGCGCAAAGATATATAAATGATGCATCGGCACAAGCTAAATAGTAATTTGCTAATGCTAACTCTGTCACTATTGCAGACGACGACGCCGCGGCCACGAGCACAACACTGACAGACACGGCAAAACGACACGAGCTCTCAAAAAGTTACAGTTTAAAATTGCTTTCATTTTAAAGACTAAAAGGTTTGTGTCTTAGACTGGTCAACGTATTGCGGAAGTCGACACGGCCTCGTTCCTCCGCTACAGGTTTTATTTTTAATAAAACGATATAGGTAACTATCAACTTTAACCCTTATTCAAACGCGAGTCTGCGAGAAGTTACCTATATTTAAAACAAAGATCGGTTTTTAGGTAATTTTGGGTCGTACAATTTATCCCGTACAACGTTCCCGTTGTCCGATATGAAACAAAACATTCTTAATTCAATAAAATCACAAGGACCACTTTGAATCATCTTCTTACATGCTATGCTAGTGAATCTAGTTCTAGGAAAATCTAGGGAACCGGTTCCTCCTAACCCCAGTTCAAGGAGAATCCGGCAAGAAACTCGTAAGGTCTTAACACATTTTTTTATAATCCTTGCCAATGTTGTTACGGATGCCGAGTCGAGTTGGAGCAAACTCATCCCAAGCTTTTTTGTCATCTAAATAATCTGATATTTTATAATATGCTTTCTGTTTTATTACATTCTTAAGGACCCGTATAAAATCACATAAAAACTTTATATTAACCAACATAACTTTGGACTAAATCAATGTCTCTTCGAAACTAATTACCTAGATATTAATAAATCATAACAAAATAAGGTAATTAAAATAGCACTTCTTAACTAAAATAAAAAGATCAAATAAAATGTAGATGTTTGTAAGTGTCCAAAAATATTGTTGATCTCGGAATCCTGAACTTTTCCAGTTTCGTAGCTACCCATTTTCATTTTCTTTACTTTTTCTACCGCATTATAATGTTGATTTTTAGTTTAAAACTTTTTTTTCATTCTTTTGTTGCAATTTTGCACCATTTAAAAAAACACATTTAACTTTTATGAGCTCCTTCAAATGAACTCAACAAAACAAACACGGATATTTTATTTTTATTCACTGAGGTGAGGAGTTCCATTGAACAGCTTCTGACTCCATCATCAGATACATTATAGTCGAAACGTGATAGATATGCAGAGTTTCAACTCAATCATCATACTCAATCAAATACTTTTTGTTTATTTACAAAATATTGACATGCCATTCTTTCTATACTAAACATCATTAGCGATTCACATTTTCCATACAAAAACAAAAGGGCTATTGAAACTACCTCAAATTTATCAAAATAGCTACCAACGCCACATAAAAATGGGGCGAACTATTGGAATATCATATGAAATATAAGACAGGATTACAAACAACATCGTAAAAGCTACTTACGATTAATATTTCTTATCTTCTTTCAAAATTGCACAAAAACCTCTTACTATTTTTTTTTGCCAAAAACTTGTGCGCATGTTGTCAACCAACATAATCCAAAAAGATTTTCAAAAACTCTTTGTCGATCAGTTTTATATTTTAGTAGCGTCACCTGTTTTTTTTAAACAAGTACCTACTAGGTAATTTATCTGTTAATCAATAGATGGTGTAGTCATCAAAAACCGATTGAAATTTGAATGAAAAATCGATTATTCGCATTCACCTCATAGTCACAACCGCCTCGGTTCACCTTACACAATCGTTTCATAGTTTACCCTTTCAACGTCAGTTCCGTTCAAAACCATTTGGGTTTTGATTGGTTCACCAATGTTTTTGTTTTATAGATTTACAAATTCCACAATTTTAGAGTCGCTAACTCTAGCCAGACTCCTAACGTGTGCAAACATACATTAGGGCAAATATTAAAAACATTTTAGAACAAAATATTTTTATTGACGTAAAAATGAACTCTCACTTTGTTTACAAATAGCTGTTTTGATTCAGACTATTATTACCTACATACACGTCGTAATCAGTTAATTAGCAACCAGGACATAATTTGTCCATAAAAAGTTGAACTTATTTTCAAATCGTTAAAAACAAGCGGTGAGAATGACAAAAACATAAATTTTAATATAACAATTTTTACTCTTCTACTCGACAGTAATAATAAAAACAAAAATAAGTAGTAATACACACAAAAAAAACATTGTTAAACATTAATAGTGTCAATTTTACTTGAAACTATCATTATAGGTAGACATACTCCTAAAAAGAAAGAAACTATAAAAGTAAACGTTCGAGCACGACATGCACGAAGCTGTCGATATATCAAAACATTATTATCCAACCCACTTAACAAAATATAGGATCATTTATCTAAGCTTCTTTCATTACAATTGAAAAAATCTTTGTGAAAAATTCAAGTCAAAGAAGGCTTAATTTTATCTAACCAGAAGCTTATTTGTATAACGGAAAAAATTACGAAACTTTTAAGGCAAAGCGTAACTCAAGGCGCACATGTAGTCTCTACGGCCCAGCCGTTACGTTAGCACATATTATTATTATAGAAAAATGGCAATTCCGATATTATATCAGAAAAAGTAAAAGCTACTTATCACAATTTGATGTAAGAGTAATGGAACTTACTTACAAACTATGTCACGAATCACTTATTACGATGAGTTAGTATCTTTTTGAACTTAACAATAAAATTAACTTAACTTACTTTCTCATTTCAAGATCACCCGTACAATAGACAATTCAATCTACATCCACTCATGGTTACGTTATCACTTGTTTATTTAGAAAAGACATACTGAACATTATAAATTGGCCTTACAATATCACTAGAAAACACTAAAAAACAGAACTAAGTTCAGTCTTGCTGTCAAAATACCATAGTAGTATTATCATTTAACATCAACATTGTACAAGGAAGTGTTTATTCTAGACTTATATTTAATTATATTTTGGTTAATGGATGCTGCTGCTTGAAAATGAAAGGTATGTAATCCCCGTCTACTTGAATGCATATCAAGCGTAACATTATAACTGGGCAACCGAGAGTCTAGACTAGACACACTTTCTGTTGACGTTCTCGTCTGCGGAATGATGAAAAAACTACAGTATCATATAACTAAATTCAACAGCATAATTTCCATACAAATTAATATCTTCGAAGCCGTGAACGTCGACAGAATGTTGATCTTTTCTAGGCTCTGAAACTAGTGAGAGGTAGAATAACTGTGAATTTGAACATACAGTAAACATTTATAGGAAATACAAGGTCTCCGTTAGGGTATAGTGCGGTTGATTATGTAGGCTATTAGCAGCCAAGAACGCCAGTTTATGTGCATACTGGCACACTGAAGGGACACGCACATTGCTGGAGCAATTAAAGTACATGTGTGTCAATTTATACGTGAGCCGTTGAATCTGCAACAAAAATGTTAAGCTCAGTTAAAGTGACAATAAATTGAAGAGCAAATAATCCTACTAATTCAATAAAAGTAAAACTTTGAGTAGATGTTTATTTGTTACCCACTCACGCAATAACGACTCAACATATCTAGATGAAAAATAGTGTACTACTTGAACCTGAAAATTTATGCTAGGATATATATAGGATAAACCGCTATTAAGAAGTGCTTTAATAACATTCAAAATAGTGATATAAATGACGAAATTATAAGGGAAATGTTCACTGCTAAGGATTAACTTTGATTGAAAAAATCATGTAAGCTACATACTAAATTATTTTATTCTGTAACTATGAGTAGATGGTGTTGAATTGGTTTGAAACCTGACCACTAGTTATTCTTATTCTGGATGAGCCGGAAGGAAGGGCACACTCGACTAACAAAAATTCAAGACATAATATTGTATGCATATAAAAAACCGTTAAAGAATCTTTAAAACACCTATCTAACGTTATGCCACTCTTTGATCACTTATTTGCTTTGAATAGAAAATATATACACCTAAATTATGATAAAATATATAAATAATAATGAGGTAACAATAGTAGATTGTTGCACCGAGCGCAAAGTGAGTTATTAATGCACGAGTGTTATGTTGGTGTCCGAGCGCATGCGAGGGCACTGAATTAACACGAGTGCATTAATTACTCTCTTTAGCAAGGTGCGTAATTTACTTTTCTTTCAACTACGTACTAATGTTATCATTAATCACTACTAAACAAAGGACGTATTTTTTGCTTAGAACCAAAACAGTGCAGTAATGTTATATGAAATCTCATTATTGCACTGTTTTTTACTTGTTATTATGATATAAATTTACCACAGAGGTTTAATATCTCCCATTAAGTTTAATATAAAATGTTTGCATTCAATCAAAAAGATACTGGCTGATAATGAAAATCGGCTCAATAAAACAGACTTGATGAAAAAAAAAAACAAATGGCGCGCATTTTGTACAATTGTAAAACTTTAGTTCTTTATATTTTTAGTTTGAGTAGGTATATTTTATCACAGTAGATAGATTGGTTGGTAGTTGAAAGAAAAGTAAATTACACACCTCGCTAAAGAGAGTAATTAATGCACTCGTGTTAATTCAGTGCCCTCGCTTCCGCTCGGGCACCAACATAACACTCGTCCATTAATAACTCACTTTGCGCTCGGTGCAACAATCTACTATTTCTTTCAACTACCAATCTAGGTACCTACTGTGATAAAATACACCTACTCCTCTAACTAAAAATATGAAGAATCAAAGTTTTACAATGGTACAAAATGCGCGCCATTTGTTTTTTTCAACAAGTCGGTTTTTTCAGCCGATTTTTATTATCAGCCAGTATCTTTTTGATCGAATGCAACATTTTATATTAAACTTAATGGGAGATATTAAACCTCTGTGGTAAATTTATATCATAATAACAAGTAAAAACAGTGCAATAATGAGATTTCATATAACATTACTGCACTGTTTTGGTTCTAAGCAAAAAATACGTCCTTTGTGCTCGGTTTTGTAGTGATTAATGATAACATTACTACGTAGTTGAAAGAAAAAATTGTTTACTCACGCGATCGGCAGACAGCGCTGTATTATCTGATACAACATTGTACGACGTGGGGGCGATTGTGCCTTCACGAACCATTTGCGACACTAAGAAGAAGTCATATCTATAACAAAGTTTATTTTGTGTTAACACAGGTTTTTAAATTCTAGATGTGAAGAAATTTGGGTTTTATTAAATTCGGAGGTGATAAATTAAATTTGGCGACGGTTTCTTTAAATGAGGGGGCAGTTATGTTTTTTTATGCAACTCACCTCTCTGGGAGAGTCACCACATCGTCGATGATTGTGCCCGGGCGCGGGTTTTGTCCATTAGCCGTGAAAATACGTGTGTTAATGCGCTTCGACACAATCACAAACGCCATTTTGTAATTTTCACCTCCATAAATCTCATTAAGCTTCTTCTTAATTTCTCCGACCTGGACACAAATTGGTATATTATTGAGCATCTTGCGAAGCGAGAGTAGGGTAATCTAGCATCTATACCGATGGTGCTGTACGTGGTGCAATACCGCTAAATTACCTATGAATTAACGTTGATATCTAGTAAATTTGACGAATAAAAAACAAACATTTAATTTATACAAGCTTGGAGAAACGTGAATGTTTTGCTAGATAATTATTAAGCTATTTCAGTTTTATTATTCAAATACAAAGAAATGATTACCTCATGCGTATATACATAAGGTATCTGGCCATCACCCACTCCATCTCTGTAAATGAAAATGCGGCCCGGCAACACACCTGAAACGAAAAAAAAAACACTTCACTTAGCTCTCACTACTAATATAAACTTCTTATAGTATCTTTAGTTAAAGCAAACCAGTGGTACAAAAAAAATCTGGTGGAGCTATACTTTTTAAACCATGGAACAGACATTTTACGTATATTACTATACCACCCAATGGCTGGCAGTAGTGCCATTACACCGTTTTCTAAAGACCAAACACAGTAAGTTAAACTGAACGAACCATTCTTCTCACGGAACTTCTTCATAGCGATAGCGATGTTGATGGACATATGCGCGCTCAGTTCCTCGCCTGAGGTGTGTGGATTCACCGCGGAGAAGTACTGCGTCATGTTTTTATCGAGGGATGCCACAAACGCGCCGAAACTCTTCTCCTTAGAGCGGGTATCGTGGCACACGTCGAAGCCGATCACCATCAAACTCGGTAGCGGAATGTCTACGCACCATGGAGCTCCACCCAACTGTAACATGTAACAAGTAACTGCTAATTGGTAAATAATGCAAGGTTGACGATTGCGTGTTCCAGAACATTTAATAGGTATATGTATTCTAAAGAGGTACATTACGATTGGATGTTTTTTATGTGCATACCTTGCAGTTGATTTGGATCGCCACTTTAGTAGCTATTGACATAGCAGACTTGCTTGTGAGATTGCGGCCACAGACCACTTGAGTCGGCACAGCGCGGTCGACGATGCACTTTTTTTTGATTGCTTCATATCTGTAAAACAATAGTTCACGATATAAAGAATTGATACGAAATTAAAATTAATTGAATTTAACTTATTAATAATCATAATTGTTTATTAATAACAAAGAAAATATTTATTTAGAGGGAAAATAAACCAATTTCAACATTGCCAGTTATATTACATGTTTTCTTTCACAGCTTACCGGTCTCCTGTATTCCTCATCAGAACGCACATTATTAGGCCAGGGTTTTTCCTGGCTATAACTTGTTCACAGGTGTTGGCATACTCGAGCGCAGAGTCGTTTCTCAGGGTTACTGTAATAACAACATCTAGTATTGGCCATATTAAGTTATTTACGCGTACAACTAATTTGCAAGCATAATTTTAATGCAAATTGTGCTGTGGAGGGTCTGATTAGGTAGTATTTGATACACATTTCATTTCACATACTGCCATAAAAATAATATACCTAATGTTTTTGCCACATTAAAACAATGCATTAAACATTCTTATACTTTTATATACTTAAACAATAGTTTAAATGGTTACAGAATCACGTGATCCACATAATTCTTACTCATTTCTGGCTTTGGCATCCTGAATCCGCATCCACTGCCAGTCTTCATGACCATATCAGTGAAGCTTTCTGCATCTCTCTTTAGTCTATCTGGTGTTAGCACTACCCAACCTGACAGGGGGGCAATAAGGAACAGATCTTTGGACCTGAAACAACCGCATCCCTATAAATATTGTTGTTCTGATACAAGATATAGAAGTAAGAAAACCAGACATATGCCGAAGACAACAGACTTTCGGCATGGTCGAGCACTTTAATCTTTTCACCACACTGGTTAGAAATAACTAGTGACACGATAAGAAGAAGAATGAAGAGCAGAGTAATAATATGAACAGGAACATTAAGTATACTGTTAAGAGGAAAAGAGCTTCAAATATGCACTCCGTTGTTCAGTAAATATCCATAATGTATATAGTTAGAGCAATAATATCCCACCTCATGTCCCTGGTCCACCCTTCAGTAGTTTCGCCCGCGGGGTACCTGGCGTTGTTCGCCTGGATTATAATTTCAGGCGGGAGCAGTCGCCCTTTGAACTTGACCAATTCATTAGACAGCTTTAAGTCCCATGTTCCTAATTCCTACAAAGTTTTTTTTTCAATTAAATTCAGAGGTTTAATAAATAGGTAAAAAGTATATTTTATGTCATGTAGAGTAACCTTAAAAATGCTGCCTTAGGTTTTGAAAACTTACCTTCACTACATCCTGGTTTTGAGTGAATCTCTTGTTAAAGCCTAGAAGTTTCTGGATCCTCTTGTCTGGACCAATTTTAGTGTGCATATCAAGTGATCGCATGAGCCTGAAGTTAGCGCGCATCTCGTCCGACAGGCCGGTTTGTCGGCAGAGCTCTGGCACAAGGTATACCAATGCTGGCATGCCCGCCCGAATGTCACGCTCCCTAGAGCGCGATATCAGCATTGGCTGACCTTTGTCGTGGATGGTAATATTGTATTTCTATAACAAGTTTATTAAATAAATAAATGTAGGTGGACGTTTCACACAACACCACCTGACCTCAAACTACGCAAAACTACTATTGTACTATGGTAATCAGATGACTGATAATATAGGTATGACCCAGACTTCACATACAAAAGTATAAAATCCTAAGATTTACATAGGTATATTAATAAACTATGTCAAACATGATTTGAAAACTACCTTGCTGCGAATAACTCAGTACTATCACTATTAAAATTACCTTTTTGTAGTAGTCAATGTAAGAAACCACTTCTTCCCTCATTTTAAAAGTGGAACTTGGGGTTTCATTCCAAGCAATGTCATCAATCCTGTATGTTTGCATATTGTAATCAGTCATCATAATCTTGCCTGAAAAATACAACATTTAGTAAGTACATCAGTTAACAATTACTGAGTAATTACGAAACAATAACTATTTGCATTTCAGAAAGCAATTCGATTATTAACCTATTATGTCCTCAGTGAAAGCCTTTTTGTAATAGTTTCCTTTGGTTGCAGCATACTCTGTCAGCATTTGCAGGGCTGTGTCCATTCTCAGCACCTGCAAGTTATTTATTTAATTAAATCGCACACAAAAAAAGTACACCATAGCCTGGGATTAGGCCAACAAATTGACATACAAGTATCTTACCTTGTGGGCGATTTCTGCTACCATAAGTAATCTGTCTTCATACTGATTTATAGTTGTTTTATATCCCGGTAGTATCTGGAGTTTGAACTCCGGGATATCAATTTTGGCAGCTGTGTCATAATAGTCTCGCCCAATCAGTTTCAAGTCAATCAGGTGGAAGCATTTGCGAATTATAATGTTAAACACCTGGATGTAATGGTAGTCTCCAGGGCTCACATCACAGATGAGCTAAAAGAACATATAATACCATTTTTGTTAACAAATATCAAAAGGTCATCACATCATGAGTTCGAAAATGTCAAAATTTTCTCAGATACACAATGCAACATATTCTACAAGTCTTTATGCAATCCACTAGGATTGTTTTAAGAGGGTCACTGTATTTATTGATGCATGACTTTTATAAAAAAACAAAGAAAACAGAATCAATAAGAAGCATTTTATAGTAGATAATGACTATAACCCAAAGACTGCTTACCAAATAACTTTTTTGATCTCCGCATGCTAGTTTTTCAGACAAGTCAGAGTAGAACAGAGAAACAAACAATACTAGGTTCCACCAAAACCCATACGATTTTGTAAAATTCTTGGTAATTTTGTTGTAAGATGTAAGTCTAGTTGGAGCAGATTCATAACAAAACTTTTTGTCACCTGAATAATCTGATATTAATAAGTGCATCATACCTTTATCAAAATGCGCATTCTCTGTCCATCTCGGTTGTCAGAATATAACTCCAAGGGGTTGGGGTTCAGTCTTTTGACAGTGTACAAGGCAGTTCCATCAAACACATACCTACAAATATATTTTTTATAAAATATCAAACTTGTATCGTGAGAACTCGATGAGAGATAGAATACTTGGTATATATATATATATATGTATATATATAGTTGTATACTTATGTTAAGTACCTACTTTATCACCTACCTACAAACATCTACATTCATTACACTAATGTTTGACTAAGGTGGGAATCACACCCAAACATGCAAAAGGCAGCTACTACTAACTGAACTGAGGATTGTCACATGAATACGTTAGCTTTGTTTGTGTTGATGCGACTGATGCTCTATACCTATGCTGAAGGGTTTTCAAACAGGGGCCAGTATGTTTAAATTGAATAAAACAAGTTGTATGTGCGATTTTTTTAAGGCTTTTCTTTTCTATGACATCGTGGACTAGCACATCCTTCAAATGCTTGCGAGTGGTCTAATTTTTGATGATACTGGCTGCGCATAAATAAGGCTGAACTTGAGTGATCGCATGGTTTATAATGCATATGAAGGCACTGGTCTTTTGTGACTTATTGGCATGGGAACTGCAACTTTCCTGCAAAACAGAATTCCTCTGTGGCCAGTTGTCTCTGCTCTGTGTGATAATTTGCCTAAATCGTTTGTGCAGAATGTACATTGAATGGCATCAGCAGAGTGCCACTTAGAGCTGTCCTTTTGGAACCTCTTCCGTATGTCGTTCATATCTGTGGTGACACAGTTTATGTAAGCGTTCGCTTGTAAAGCACGTTTAGCAATTCTGCATTATAAATCATTTTATTTTCAGTCACCAGTCACACTCCCAATCCCGCCCCCGGTAACACAAAGGCATACGCAATAGGTAAATTCCCGTCGAATTTATAAATGTAATTTGTACCTTTAACCAGTTAAAACCAATATAGTAATTTAAGGTACGCTCAATTGTACTTATCATTATCGCATCATACCAAGCTAACACAAACAGATCCAGGTTCTCCAGCTCCAACAATACGTACTAAATTGGTGACCCCGATGTGATCTGTTTAGAAGTGTTGCGAATAAGATGCGATAAACTCCGTGGGAGGTGCACACAACTGCGTCGTTTCCCGATCAACTTGGAGGAAACGACGGCAGCCTCATAGTAGAGTTTTTACTCAACGAGGAAAACCAACATTATCATCAACGCAGCGACGTCATGCAGCAGACCTAGTCCTGACCACCAACAAAAGCTCTTGTGAAGAGCCGATCATCATGTATTGCGTGTAAATAGGCAAAACCGGATGGCCGGGAATTGCTAACCCGCGGTCCTGCCAACGAGGATCACGCAGAAGCGAGGAAATATGTTATGAGAAGCCAGCGCCAATCTGAAGTTCATTCAATCCTAATGTGGAGTTCGGACTCGCAGATATACTCAAGATTTTTTTTTACCCGGGTGGCGGGCGACATGCTCGCCGAAAGATCAGTAGTGCGAATATGTAATTCTGATACTATCAAAATATTCATACAGACAACTTTCAGTTACTATTGATGAATTGGTATTTCGGAACGTTGTACGGAACGAAACATACGTAATACCAATCCATGAAATATTGCCTAATGCTAATTGAAACTGATAGAGATTAATTGTATCAAGAGTTCCATAATCGCCTTGCAGTGCCGGATCTAGAGATATCTCGGTCCCACTGCAACGAGTTTCTGGCATTCAAGTACCTGCGCTTAAGAAATTGAAAATGGCGGCTATACCTACCTATATTGTTTGAAAAGGTGCTGTGATAAAGGACTCGACTCATTTTTATCGTTTATATTTCATGTTCTAGTTATCATTTTTAAACAGTCATATTAAGATAACTAGAACTCGCCATTACACAGGAAACTGATAACAGCTTGCAAAATAATTTGAAGAATCAAAGTGTTGCTCAACTTTGTTTTATAATGGACCTATCACATTACAGAGTTCGTTGAAGTCAATTGTTTATAAATTGTCGGCAGAGACATAGATTATGTACTATTGTAACTAGGTTAGAATATTCGTTGAATTAATTTTTTTTATGATGCACATAATATTGCAAATTTATCATTACCATGGAATCAAAGTAAAGAGCAGAAAGACCAAATAATTATTGCACAATCAGGTGCCAATGCTTCTGGTGTCGAAGCCCAGTTAAGCCAGTAGAGTAAAACAATTACAGTTATTTATTCATATTTGCAGTGTTTATATTATATTTCTTTTATAAAAAGTGTCATACCAAGAATTGGGTAGGTACATCGCCAAGTGATGACTGTTACGCCTCAGCAAGGTGAACAAGTAGCTATGCCATCAGTAGCATCAGCGCAAACTATACCTAAAGTTAAGATAATAAGTGTCTAAAGAAAATGTAAAACAGTTCTTCTTGGTAAGCGAGACTGAGTCGAGTGTGAAGTGGTTATTCTGTAACGTTTCGAATGTTTAATTTTATGTAACTAAATTTAGAACTTTATTTAAACATTTTTTGTTAAAATTTTGAAGGGGAGGATTGATGTGGTGACACAGTTTATGTAAGCGTTCGCTTGTGAAGCACGTTTAGCAATTCTGCATTTTAAATCATATTATTTTCAGTCACCAGTCACACTCAAATCCCGCCCCCGGTAACACATGCTCAGAAGGCATATGCAATAGGTACATTCACCGTCGAATTTATATATGTAATTTGTACCTTTAACCTGTTATTACTAATACAAGTAATTAAAGTGTTTATTTCATTATCACATCCTACCGCATCCACCCTAAACAGATCAATATTCTACAACTAAAACAGTACATACTAAATATCAAAATTCCTCAAAAATAAATGTTGATGATCTTATTAAAGGCATTTACAGAGGTAACGACAACAATTTTATCTGGTAGTGTATCCGATTGTGGAATAGAGTGGCTATTGCTAAGAAGTAAAGAGGCAAGTAAGCGGTCAGGGCACAAATGAGTTTTAACTGGTAGCCCACGAGAATGTCTCATGTCTGGTCTGATCATCTTTTCTTCTCAAGATGTCTTAAAAACTTGCCAGGTTGTCCTGGTAGTCATAATCGACTGGCGGGGGTGGGGCCGACTATCATCTGAGGTGGTAATTGGCTGGAGGACTATGATAGCATCTATTTAACATTATCTAGTTCTTCGCGTAGTAAGGCACTTAAAGTAAAGCCTCCCGACATGCAGGGAATAGGTACATCATCGTGCGCTTTGCCCTATAAACGCGCGCCTCAATAGTGGTCACAGATGTTTCTCTTGCAAATATCACACTGTATTGTGTTTTCGTTGCTGTGGTCATCCTCACATTGAAACCACTTCATTGTAGCTCAATTACATGACTTAAAAAAGTCGTTACCATGTCTATGTCTATTATGTGCATTGAATGTAACACACAATTGAATGTCTATAAATGACGTGATTAACAACTATTTTTATTTTCAAGTTTCAACATTGTTATCATTTTGAGGGTAGAATCGAAAAACTAATTTGCTTGTTTTGAGTTGCTGAAGATGTTTTTTTGCTAAATCGCGCGTATAGCCACAAAAGAAAATGTATTTTCCTATGATTTGCATGCGTTACTCTATGGCTAGTTACATGGTAAGTATCTTAAAATAATAATGACAAAGTCTGATGCAATATAGGCACTATGAGCAATCAAAATCTACCAGCCCCTATTAGAGAACCCTTTAACAGAATTAACCCTTGTAACAGAATGTATAAAATCAAAACATCCAAAACAAAAGCACCTTCATGGTATTATAACTCTTTTTATAAAAATAAACAAACAAAACATATATTACGCACAACACTACCAAAAATTCTTGCTTACCCTCCCAAGACGTTTGCATGTACACGAAGGAGCTTCTTCCTCACAAAAGTGGCATCTTCCGGTGGGTCAATATCAACATGGTATTGGTACAAGCACCATTGCGGAGTTGTTTGTACGGTGAAGTAGTTGGCACACAAGTCTAGCACTGTGCCAAAATTACCTTAAAAAAACAGATCAGCATAATCAGCAAGTATGATGAATTTCAATTATAAAAGGGACAGCAATAGCCAAATAAAATTTGTTTTAGTAAATGCAACCGCAGACCATGACCATTTATCAGTGGTAAAAAAGGAATTGAGATAAGATAAATGACACTAGAATTTAACATGTCACACAACAATAATTATTTAGAATTACTGAGTACATTGAATAAATGCCTATATGCCTTTATGTACAAACATATGAAGGGCATATACCTACTCTGCAGGGATTGCGTTAGGCTAAAGATGATGAGGTAGGTAAAGTAAGGAACTCATCTTAAATTTAAAAGACAAGGTGATTCTGAGATACTTATCACAATCTTATTTGTTAGGTACCTTTCTTGGATGCAAGTGTATCAGGACGGGTGCGGAGTATAGCTGCGGGCTGCTCCGTGAGCACTCTCCCGCCACCACGGCGACTGCCTCGACCAACATTGTCTCTACCAGCAGCATCCCCACTGCCACCAGCAGACGGATGACCACCTGATCAATGCACAAAATAATTATTAATGCTAATTAGGTTAATAAAATAGGGTAACTCTGAAAACCTCAATAATTATCATACAAGATCTTCATCAGAAACAAAATCTTAGGGCATCATGTGACCATCAACAATTACGGCTCTTGCCACATTTGGAACATACCTACTAACACAGCTATTGTATTCAATAACAAGCTCCACGACTGGCTATGAAGTAATCGATCTGTGCTTTTTTAAACAGAAGACTAAAAGACACATCAGTGGAAGCTGCTTGTCTATAATCAAATATTCAATGCATACCTATATCAACTTGTGCCATTCTTTGCTGGATATCTGCATCTCCTGGATGCTCATGAACAGTGGGAGTGATTCGGTGTGAGGCTCGTCCCGCTTGAGCAGTTGGAGCTGGTACTCCTGCTCTCACGGGAGGTGCGACGGACGGCGGGCCCCAGGCGGAGGGTGGCTGCGGGCGCGGCCCAGGCGGCGCGGCCTGCTGAGCCGGCGGAGGCCCGGGCTGTTCTCCCGGCCGGCGCGGTGCGGGCCCGGCGCTGTCGCCGCCGCGACCGGCACGCCCACGAGAGCGTCCTCGACCGCGATCACCCATGACGACTCGACTACTTGGTCCAAGTAGAAAATATAGTCATAACAATTCAACAGAATAACAATCCAAGAGGAAGGCAAGTTTATGTACTTCTTATATAGTAGATAAGTGCTTACAGTTCAATGCTATTCTGAGAAATGACGTCTAGAAAGAGGGTTGAATCTATCAAGTTTTACAAATTGCTGATGCAGCAATCATGATACAGTAGGGTACTGCCAGCAAAGTACAAAGTAGTATAGGTAGCGATTTTACTCTCAAATCGGCCTCGAATTAAAGTCAATTTTATTGTAAAGGTGGGAACCGACATGAATGTTTGATCGATGTAAGCATGTTACAAGTTACGAATATTCAAAATCAAAATATCAATACGACGAGACGAGCCACCCTGCTGTCGGATTTTTGACAAATCCCAATGTTACATTACAAGAAAAATACCACTAAATGTAAAAGTGAAGTAGGTACTATTCGGGACGCACGCTCAGATGCCGTGAGCATTGGCTCACAGCTAACAAATGCTCAATGCGAAAAAGGTACCTACGTTGAAATGAGCAAATCGGGCGCCTAAAGAACGCAGAGCTTTTCAGCTCACCAAATATTAGATTAGAAAACTCTCAAAATAAATATCTGCACTCTCGCGCTCGTAGGTACCTACCAAACATGCTCACATCGAACATTAATGTCAGATCAGCCAACAACTAATTATTACAGATTATTTTATTCTCGAGTTTGAAAACATTGAAACGTAAAAAAGCATGTTTCTAAACTTTCAATCAATTCATTATCTTGACATATTTATCTACGTCATGGATGTTTACAAATGGCGGTCATTATATCAGATTGATTTCGATATTTCCGTAATTACTGACTAAGATTAAATTGAGCTGTCCTATCAATTCACTTACTTCAAGTTTAGACTTCTGTCTAAAAAAATAAATCCCTATAATTTGCTAATCCAAACTAAGCAGTTCAGAATCCGATCTTCAGAATCTGCAGCGGTGCGGTGCGGTGCAGCAGGTAGGAGCAGGAAGAGAAGAGAAAAGTTTATTAAATAACAATAAAGTGTTGCCAGAGCTAGTTTCGATGCTTCCCTCTTTCATATTGAAATTCCCTCAACGTTATTTTAGTAACGAATAATGTACATACTTACTCATAATTATGTTCGAAGAATACATTTATTTGTAATTTACTATATCCGTTGAACCGTAAAAAAGTAGTAAACAAACAAACAAACAGACAAATCAACATTTTATCATTTTGTTCGACACGGTCGAACATATACCTAATATTTTAAAGGATTATGGATAAAATGATGCGTACTTAGGTACTTAGGTTTATCTACCATTAAACTAAGTACCTCTACGCATTATTTTTAAAGATTCGCTATGTACCTTTTTGGTTTACATTTTACACAGCCTGCAGTTTTTGTGCCCCAAACGATTTAATTCTGTTGTTTGTTTGTTTTTTGTAAGATTACATATGGCTTATGTTACGGGGTAGAATTGGAAAATAATGTTATATACAAAGTATATTAAAAGTTGCTATCAGCTATTTACAACAATTAAGTTACTTTCAGTATGTACAGAGGGCGTGTGCGAGCAGCGCATTTGGATAGCTGGGATGAGCTCTTGCTCATCCCAGCTATCCAAATGCGCAAGCGATCTATGAATGCATGGAAGCGTGAGTACGGAAACAATTGAAAATGTTTATCCGTTTGGGATATTATAAATCACTCTTTTAAGTTTTAACTACATAAATGTCAGTAGGATTTCATTTGAAATTATTTTGCCAGTACTAAGCTCGGAAAACAACAAAGGAAAAGTTGCAATTAAGATAGATAGATAGATAGATAAACACTTTATTTGACACAACATTACACAGACACAATATAAGGTACAAAATTATATACTAAACTTAACTACTAACACTAAAAGCAAAATAAAAATAAAATATGTACACGAGTTATAGCAAATACACAAAGTAGTTAAGAAGCAGGGTAGGTACAAGAAGGTCTGTGTAGTCGATATGCCAAAAAGGACCAGTCTCAGCTTAGTGTTACTCTGCGACATTAGGCGTAGGGCAACGCTGGTTTTCAGACTGGGCCTGTGTAGAAGTGACTCCACGAACAGAGAGTGAGAACACAACTGTACCTAATTAAAAGAAAGAAATAGCATAAACACATTTAATATAGAGTAGTAACTAATTTATAAAATTAACTAAGTAATAATCAGTAGGTACCTATAAGAAGAAAATAGATTCGTGAGCTAGTAAGAAATACCTTATACACATAATATTCCCGTAGTAATATTGCTAGTACATATAGTAAGTCATTAAGAAAATTTATAATAGTAAGAAATAAAAACTATTTGAGATTTGTGAGACCGTCCTATGCCAGCAAACCGTGTACGTCTCTGTCAATGTCATGCACGTCAATGACAATGACAGGCATTCAAAACTACTGTGCGCACGCACATGGTTTGACTTTTGTATACGCCATCAGTATGGATCAATTTGGAGGTTAATTATTATTTGGTTAATTAATTGTAATGTAATGGCCAAAGAACGACAGGAACCGAAAAAGAAAGTGAGGAGGGTTATGGAATATGAATTAGTACAGTGATGGGCACACGTTTTTTAACACTTAACTTAACTTAAATTAACTTCAACTAAAAGCATTTATAGGGTGAAACTATAGCCTTTTGTTACGGTACCCATTTAATTAATCTCTTACCCTAATGATCGAGAGAATACGAGTAAGACAAGGAGATATGACGTAGGTAGGTACTGAACTACTGAAAGGGGATGGAAGGAGAGCGTCATAAGAATGGAGTGCGTACGAGATTTACTTGTGTAGTATCCATAAAATTATGCCAGTTTTTGGTATAAAACAAACCATTATAATAACTTCTAAAACCATCATGCTTTTGAACATAATTTTCACTTAAAACGGGATATATACCATGATATATGAGTATTTCTGCTTCCCGATATTTCGGCACAGTTTTATGCGCCATGATCACGAGATAAACTGAGTTTATCTTGTTATCATGGCAATCGTTACCTCAAAAACTCAAGAACACTCAAGGACACCAACATGAATTTAATCTACACCTACGCAGTTTGTGCCGTACTTGGCCCCTCTTTGACATAGGTATATTTTTTTTTGGGATTGCTGTTTAATGGTAACACTACTTGGAGTTTTTGCTCATCATTCGCAAACCAGCCCACCCTGAGTGCAGTATTTGTACTTTTGTACGTGTAATATTGGTACCATATTTAATATATATTATTGGTACTATATTTAATAGCAAAACCTCAAATTTTCCTCAAATGTTGGGGCCTACCTATCTCAGCTTGCAACTCCGATACCAGCACATTCCGCATCTTCAGCATTCCAACTACCAATAAGGAGCCTCCGAAACTGAACATAAATGTAATAAAAATATAGACTAAAATACTTCTATTGAACGAATGATACCTACACATAAACTACAAATAAAATAATTCTGTAAATAAAATTATTCTTGGTACAATAATTGGAAATTTGGAACTAGTCTAAAAGTACCTAGCTACATTATTTCTATTAATTTGAAGGCTTGGCGCCACTATATGACTTTATCTGATTTATTTGATTTGAACACCAAATTTTGGTCGCAACGCCCAGTTGCTAAGCATGTTTCATATTCACAGCCTTCATACCTACACTGCGTCTGCTAGTTTGTAGTTATATTGCATAGTTACAATCTGTAACCAACAACAAACTATAGTATTGCCAACGCATCTGCATCTGTCTGTAACTGTAGAACCTTTATCATCGGGATTATGTTGCCGCAGCCGAATGGCGAAGGCACAAACTAAAGTAATTGGATGCGAAAGCATTTAAATCAAATAGCCAGCCTAGCGCAAATTATAATTACAAAGTAATACCTACAACATTACAAGCTAATAAACAATCTGCGCGAAGACTGCACAGTTTACGCTAACTAACGCCTCTAACGTTTGCTGAAGTAGGTAGGTAGGTACATCGAAAGCTTAATAAACTGCAGCAAAGCTCGATTCAAAATAAAATTTCAATATTTACTCTGGCAATTGTTGCAGTCAGCAATAGAATAATTTCATTATTTGCATTGTAGGTAGGTATCTATGCAGTTCATCGCTTATACCTATTTCATCGAGTCAATCAATCATATGAGTGATTTATTTATCATAAAAAGGGACGCAGGACGGAGTTTTTTTTAATATATTTACCATTTAAACAATAGATACCTAGATATCTTAACATTAAAAATAGTAAGTATCTAAAACCACTAAGGTTTGTCCTGACTCTATCTGAGTTTATAATAATAATTGTAACACTATAGGTAGGTAGAAACTTAAAACTAACATAGAACATGATTATCCAGGTAGGTAGGTTAGCAATGCAAGCATCTACCCACCTCGGTATTCGCGATTCATTCGCGATTTAAATATTATTATTATTTTTTTAATTTCAATATTTTTATAAGTTAGGCTGTTACGCAAGGCGGAAGGTAAAGTATTAATTAGCTGAGGCACAAGATAACCGGTTGTCCGTTCGCCATACAAATTACATGCGCGCGGCGCGGCATACGGAGCTGATTCCATACAATAGAACGAGTGTATACAGGGTGTTCAATAATATTGAATAATGATTCATTGTAAAATTTATCTTATATTAAATAAATACTTAACGAACTTGCGTTTGGACGGGTAAAATTTTACAATGATTGAAGAGACCGAGGAAGAGGTGATAATGCACATTCTGAACTTGATATACCTACATAATCAATGAAGTCTAAAATCAGGCCGAATATTTACACCAGTAGGGCGATTATAGAACTCTTGATACAATCAATGTCTATCAGTTTCGATTAGCAATCGGCATCAATGTCTATTAATTTCGATTAGCAATCGGCATGATTTCAATCAATCATATACGTTGTATTTAAATGCTTAGTACGCTAAACACGGTTTCTACCACAATCATACTTTGTAAATTGGTCGAGTTCTAAATAGTTTGACACCAACTTCACATTGTAACTAGCGATAGAAGCCGATGGAAATCGCATCCGTAATACCAATTCATCAATAGTAACTGAAAGCTATTAGTATCAATGTTTTGATAGTATCAAAGTTCCATAATCGCCCCACAAATCAGTATGTACGTACCTACATATACATATAAGCGAATCATTTTTCTAAACAAAAATCAGTAGTAAGTTAGGTACGTAGGTACAGTCTTAATCATAGATAGGTACTTATGTCGTTTTCCACCAATAAATATGTATAAATAGCCTGTGTGTCACAATTATGTAATATGTCAGTAATAAGAAGAATATTTTGACCTACCTACCTACCTATGTCTAAATGTTTGTGATTTTTTTAAATTTAGTACGTTTTTTAGATGAAAACTTACTGAGTAGGTATGCTAAAAACTAGACATTGATTATTATAAGGTCAATGTGGGCAAGTCCGGCATAGTTTTCAAAAATTTTATTTCAATTTAACTTTATGAATCGAGATACGCTTTCTAAAGTAACTTGAGTAGTCGGAAAATATTGGTAATATATTCATCTATCCATAATGTTCTACAAAAAATATTATTTGTAATTATATTAAGAATTAAAGCCTTTTTTTGAAAACTCGGTGTGTAGACGGACTTCCCAAGCAGTTTGAGGTAAGTCCGTCTAGTAGCAATAAAATCGTAATTTGAGAGCCTATATGGTATGAAAACAGTATCGAACAAGGATGCAAAACTGCGGTAGAAATATGTGTTTTAAATTTTTGTCTGTAAGGTATAGGAACCTGTTGTACCTTGACACCCTTTGTACCTAGAGCCACTTATTTTTTTTGAAATGTTCGCGCCGTTTTTCCGTCTCTTTGTCTATGGTATAGTGAACTTTGACAAGACTAACCAACATGAAGTTAGTTGCAGGCGGCCATTGCATCGAGTTTGCATGGGAGCTCACTTTAACGTTTTCGCTGCAAAAAAGTAAGATATTTAATATGTTTCATTTCTTTCATTTCTTCTGTTATTTACTACATACATTTTTAAAACCCATTTTATTTAAACAAGTACTTTAGCCAAGTTTAGAATGTAGTACCTATGCTTATTTGAGTTAATCATAACCTCCATATTTACATGTGCGAATATAGATAAAAGGGTAGGGGTGTTGTACCTTGACCATAGTAAAACAGTTGTACCTTGGTCTTATGGTCAAGGTACCTCCATTCAAATGTATTCTTGTTAATTCTGTTTAGGAACGCACATACTTATTATTTTGTTGTTTTTTATACAGGTAAAATGCCTCGTAGCAAAAACAACATCAAACGGACTCCTATTGCTAAAACAGCACTTTCTAGTGCTATTAAACTAGTTAAAAAAAAAAAATTCTTATTAAGAGGGGCTGTCAAACATTTTAACTTGTCAAGATGTACTTTAAGGAGGCATTATGAACACTGCTAGTAAAGATGCGAGCGACCTTCATGATAATTTAGTTGTGAAAAAAGTTTTTACAGGTGACGAAGAGCTCTTGCTTGTGAATTACATACAAGAAGCAGTAAAGTTACAGTATGGACTCACTTTAAAGGACGTTAAGAGGTTGGCATATGAGTTCGCGACGAAAAACAATAAAAAATATCCAGCTCAATGGGACAAAGACCAAATGGCTGGGGAATACTGGTAACGTCTTTTCCGTAAACGACATCAAAAGCAATTAGCTTTACGCAAGCCTGAAGCCACTAGCCTTGCCCGTTCTACACCATTTAATAAACAAAATATGCAATTGACTTTTGAAAATTTTAAATAAGCTTTGTCCAAATGCCCACAATTAAGAGCGATTGATATTTGGAATGTGGATGAAAGTGGCATTTCAACAGTCCATGTTCCACCAAAAATATTAGCACTCAAAGGTGTCAAACAAGTTGGTGCAATGACGAGCGGAGAAAAAGGAAATACAGTCACAATGATAGCTGCAATAAATGCAGGAGGTGGATTCATTCCTCCTATGCTCATATTTCCGCGTGTAAATTTCAAGGATTTTATGCTTATTGGAGCTCCTGATGGAACTATTGGTGGAGCTAATCCTTCTGGATGGTCTAATGAAGCGTTGTTTCTACAATTTTTCTAACACTTTATTCAATATGTAAAACCATCAAAGGATTATCCAACCATTTTACTACTTGATAATCATGAAAGCCATTCAAATACCAGTTATAGAATTGGCCAGAGAAAATAGCGTCATCCTTGTAACTTTCCATCCACACACGAGTCATAAATTTCAACCTTTGGATAAGACTGTATTCGGTCCTTTTAAGAAATACTATAACACTGCAGCAAATGAATTAATGTTGACACCCGGTCATGTGGGTAAACCACTGACAATTTATGATATTGCCGGTCTTGTTGGAAAAGCTTTTCCACAATCTTTTACTCCCTCAAATATTATTCAGGGTTTTAGGAGTACAGGATTACACCCACTAAATGAAAATATATTTGCAGAACAGTTTATCATCATGCCATCAAACGTAACTGACCGACCCTTCCCTGTATGTGAAAACGAGCCTCATGCTGGGACCTCATCTGAAGAAACGAATGACATTTTGAACAGCCAGATTTTAACGAACAGCATCTTCCTGGAGAATCCACTCAAAAATGCAAAGAAGTTCTTGAAACCACGTTGCAAGAAATTACACCAGGGTGTTCCAATATTTATTTTAGATTATTTTAGATCATATTTTAGCTCTTATCGCCTGAAACACAGGATTACCTAGTTCAGGCTAGTGTTAAGCATTTACCTTTCACTAATTAAGATTTTGTTTTATTATATTGTTGTACTATTGGAATTTTGAATAAATATTTATTATTATTATTATTAATGTTGTAACACCATCTATGATTAGACCGCACCCAAAAGCTGAACCAAGAAAAGAAGTTCGAAAAGGCTGACAGAAAGGAAAGTCAGGGATACTAACTGACACTCCGGAAATAAAAATAGAAAGAATAAAGGCAGCAAGACAAAATAAAAAACTTAAATATAGATAAGAAGGTAAAAGTACAAAACTAAAAGTTAAGAAAAAATTTTTTACAGAAGAATCAGTAACATCAGAAGATGAAAACGAAAGCTTTTCTGTGCGAGATTCAGATGCTTCAGAAGGGTTTTTATCTTCTGAGGAAGAACCATTAAGCAATTATTTTGAGGGAAATAAAGAGAATAGTCACGCAAACAATTTTGAAGATGGTGATTACGTTATCTTTATATACGAAGCTGAATACTTTGTTGGCCAAATAGTGTCTGTCAGTAAAGAGGTTGCTCTTATAAAATCCATGAAGAAGTCGCTAAAAAACTGGAAATGGCCAAAAAAAGAAGATCTAAACTTATACCAATGGTTAGATATTAAGGAAAAAATAAAAAGCCCAATTACTTAGTTGAAATGAATAAATACTCGGGAGTTTATTGATTAATTAAGAAACGCTTAGTCCAAATATTAGTCAGTACGAAGAGAATAAAGACTTGTTGCTAATGTTATTAAAATGTTTAAGTTAGGTGTTACGAAAAATACTGATTTTATTCATATAAATTCTGTTAATTGATATATCATAGATGTTAGATAAGCTTATAAAGATATTTATAGACGTGTTGAAGCTGGAAATAATAAAAATATTTGCAATTTGTCGAGAAATATGGATTTTATTTGATGATTTCTAACTATTTCTAACATTTGATGATTTCTACCAAGGCACAACATAGGCGGATCTAGGTACATCACCACTGTTGTACCTTGGTAAACATTCCAAACTTTTTTTGGTTTATGTAAAACCTGTAAAAAGGATGATCTATGCTTTTGTATAATAATTTATATTATGAACCACATTAGTTCGTCTGCTAAAATTTGTTTAATCGCAATAGTTATAACCGCTTTTTTTCAAAAAATCGTTGAATGAAAAAGGGACCAAGGTACAACAGGTTCCCCTACTTTTCAAGAAAAATAAAATTGAAGAAAGAAAGAAATTTACGAATTTCTTACTTACTTAAGTAAGAAATTGAAAATGATAACAACAAAATCAAATCAATAAAGTTAAATTTCCTCATAATCATTAAATGAGTTAGAATTTTATTCAAGACCTGTAGGGCGATCGCGCTATTTGCCAACGTATTTACCATTGAACGGAAATATATTGGCAGCGATTCTAATGAGGTTCTGATTTGGATAATCTGGATGTCAAAATGGTACTGCGCTAATTTTGTATGAACGGTTTAATATTTGAATTCTCCAAAATAGAACCAAACATAAAACGTTACAGGTTTACATCGACAATAATAAAACCTATTAAACTTTTTGTTCTTCTTTTGGTTATGGCATCTGTGATCCTCTGATTGAGTGTGATTATTTTTAATATTTACACTATAAAAATAAGCGGTTAAGTTTGTTTGTGTGTATGTTTTAACGGTTCGACGATAGCCGTCGAACCCTCTACTGTTGATTTGCCCTTTATTAGGGCTTATGTAACTCGCGGCAACTAGCAATATGCGCGAATCGCCAAATTCCTGCTATCTAATACAATTTTTATAACGCTGATTTGTCTGCTCTAAGCGTATTTTGACCTGTGAGGCAGCGGCAGCCTGTTTCATAGGCAGCGATTGGCTTCCATATTTTCAGGTGGAGTTTGTACCCACTAAATGGTGGCAGAGAACTAGATAATAGAATGTCTGTCGTCCGTTATATGGAACATTAGACAAAATCGTGGGCCACGAATTGACAGAATTAACACAGGATCGTGGCGCATGGTACCTACAAACATAGGGTGGCCTAAGTTTGTTTATAAAACCCAGGAGGTGAACATTGGACGGAAAGAGCTTCTGAGGCGCTTCTGAGGCGCGAGCTTTTGATCCTTTCACCACACTGGTTCAAAAGAACTAGTGACACGATAAGAAGAAGTCGAAGATGATGAAAAAAATGTTTTTACATTAAACTAAAACGTGCGGACGAGGTCGCGAGCGAAGCTGCTAGTATTTTGTACTTATGTCAAAATATTGTCAACTCGGATTGTAAACACTATAATTGTTAAAAACTAAATTGATATTGTTTATTTAGTTAATGGGTATTTATCGCGTATTACCTTTTAATTCATATTTTCTTAACAAAATTTAACTTGAGGTAAGTATGTATTGTTTTCGTTCATAATGGAGATATTAACAATAAGTGTACTTATTAGAGAAGAAAACTTAGTGTTCACAAGACGCTGATCGTCCTTGATATTGTAATGTGTATAATAAGTAATATATATAATATAATAATATATATAATAAGTAATAATAGGTAAGTAATATATTGCTCAGCTTTGTGCTTGTCAGGTACAATAGACGGTGGACGTCGTACCACCACCCTACAGCAGCTTCAGTTGTTGATTCAGGAGTTTGCCGAGGCCAATAAAGAATTAGCCCTCGATAGACTTCGATCTAAAGAGGGACGGGCTATGTCGGTTCTGAGTAAAGAAGGGTCAGTAAGACTGCCCAAAGAGTGGACCAAAGTATCTATCTTTAAGGTTATTTATAACTTAAGTTCTTAAACTATGTATCTTCATAAATAATTTAAATTTCCAGATTTGGAATGATCAAATCATTTGTCATACAATTAATCAGAGTAAAGTAAGATCAAAATTGACGAGCCTTACTCTCTCTCAGCGTTGTACAGGCGATGGGCCTTCAATAAATATAAAAAAACTGTTGTCCGTGAAATACATAATGTGTAAAAGATACCCCACGTTTCTGTCTTTTCTATTTCTTGATGTATAATTTTTCCGACAGCAAGCCATGGTGCACTCGACGAGAGCCACAGATTGATGATGCTCATTGAGGAGATGCGCGCCCACAGAGACAGCTTGCTCACTCAGTCTGCGCTGAGACAAGCTGAAGCCGCGAAAGCGCAGGCTGAGGCTGATGTAATAACAGCCAACGCCAGTAGACTGAAGGCCGAAACAATGGCAACAGTATGCCAATCATTAACATCTTTAGTGGCTGCAGTTCGTCATTTCTTAGGATAAAAAAAATAAACTATAAATTAACTGTTTCCGGACCTTTTTTTTTTGTAGTTAGACCTTAGGTACTTTCCAAATTTATCTGACACGGTCAGAACCCAAACCAATTCAACGTCATCTAGTTAGCAGAACTAAAACATTTGTTACGGAGCTTACGGAGTTTTTTAAGGTTTACAAATCGGGTTGTTATTCATAATTTAGTAAAACATTATTAGCTTGTGAGATTATAACTAATAGCCGACGGTCATAGAAAAACTTAAGATTTCTTGTTGGACTTCAGAATGTTAAAATCTACATTGACCCAGTAATGTTTTTTTTCCAACATGTCCATAACAATTTCTAGGAAAATACAACAATAATGACTACATACTGCAAATAATAAATAAAAAAAAGTTATGACTCATTTCAAGGCACTTTTTTATAAAATATCGTACACACAAAATATAAAATTTACAGATTATGATACTGAAAAGATACAGAGATTCATTTATAAAAATAATATTTATTCAATAAATTAACTAAATTATGATAATAAATCACACTCACAAATAAACGTACGTACTTGAAAATTTAAATTCATTCTGAATAAAACAAAAACATTAAACAATAAAAACATTAATTATTATATTCATTCAACGTATCAGGAAGAATAATCCTCAGGCGCCAAAGTCGCCGCTGTTTCGTTACAGCCTTGCTTGCTTAGTTGATTGGGACACTGGATGGTCCTTATTATCTCAAACCACCGTCTGGTACGAACCCATCGCGTAAAACAAAGCTATGAGAACCTGAAAGATGTATTATATTTAGTGCGCCAGTAGAGTTAACGCGGGATGATCAGCAGGCAGTATTTAATGATGATGTTTGTAGCTTGTGTTGTAGATACTACTAACATTTACCTTTGTCTCTACATCTAGACCATCAGCACGAAGTGGAGCAGCTATATAAAGTCTTAGCTTTTCCACCAATACCGTAAAAATATCCATAGAAAGACGATACTGTTCCACAAAGTTTCCTTCATATGAGAATGAGAGAGATGGCCTTATTAATTCATTTTTTCTGCGGGTTGATGTTCGGTTTTCAGCCTCATCTACCTCATACGCACTTTCTAAATGATCAAAGCAAATTCCGAGCATTTTCAGCAATTAAAACGGCTCAGAAAACAATAAGAAGTCTCTCGATCCAAACTGAATTAAAAACGTTAGTTTGAAAGCGCTGTCAAATATGACAACGTTCGATCAACGTATTTTTCAAAATAGATCTAAATCGTTTTCGTTAGAGTGATTAGCGTGGTACGAAATATGTCAAAAATAACGTTTTGACTTTGGTTTTGATTTGGATTAGCTTTGGTTCAAACGTTCAAAATTACCGCGATCGCCCCCCTGGTATAACCTGTCAACTTACATTTTAACTCAAAATGGCGGCGCACTATAAATTTATGTTTAAAGGCACCGTGCACCGTAATTTAAAGCTAAAAAATAAATAAACAGGTAGGTATCGTAAACTAAAGTATGGTACATATGTACCTATCGAATGCTCAAAGATTCGAAACCGTATTGGAGCAGGCATTAGCTTAAACTATAGAAATAATCATAAGAAAATTTTCTTATGATTATTTGTATATTTGATCAGTCTAATTAGTTTTAATTAATTATATAAATATATTAATTAATTTATTAATTCCATAAGTTTCGTGCTTTCAAAATATGCGTTTTAAGGACAGTTATACGTAATGCTAGTCCTACTGCAAACAGTGCATATTTTTTCAATCACTTTTACACATTGAATTATACTGTATAATAATAATTCAAAAAATATAAGCTACTGAAAAGGTTGACAATATCTGATATGGAGGCAAGACCGGCATGTGACGGACTTGCCTTATCCATGGTAGACGGACTTCCCAACTATAACATTGTAAAGTTAGTTTTTTTTCTGTCGGTAATAATTACGAAATAAATGCGTTAATAATGTATCTAACACCAGAAATCAATTCACAGAACTGTAAATGACTTATGTTGTCACAGACACTCGAAAAACTCCTTGATTTTTCAACTTTTATTTTACACTCCAGCTTCATGTAAAACACGCGAATAAAAATGGCTGTAAATTTTTTTCCAACATAAAGATGTTACCGACATCTATGATCCCCAGTTCGAACCAGCTCCATGATATTGTTATAAAGACCGAGTAACAGGGCTCTAGCTATTCAAAAATAGAAGTTATTGCCGCTTGACGGACTTAGGGCCTAGACGGACTTCCCCACGTTGACCTACTTTAGATTTTTGTTTATTGTCACCCATTATGCTTAGTAGGTAAGTACATTACCAGTAATGAGCCATTAAACATTTTTTTGTTTTAAAACTCTCCTGAAAGAAGTGTATTATTAAGTACTTACCTACGTTATTAAGTAAATAGGTAGTAGGTAGGCTAGTAGGTAGGCTTTGACTACACTTTTTTCAGTATTCAATTTATTCATACAATTTATAACATAACAGTACCTACATCAACCAAAGCGTTATAAATAAAAAGTTAAAAAGTATTAAAAAGTCAATAATTATTTATCATTTTAAGAAAATATATCGACCTATGGTACTGTCAATCTATGCCAGGTTAGAAACTTATACTAGACTTCCTAGCCCACACTTCAAACATCCTCTTACACTCGTGCATCGAGCAAGATCTTGAACGGTAGGCTACCTACGATTAGAAGAGCCTAAGCAGGTCACCGAAATTAAACAACTATCAAACAAAATTCACCATGAGTCCGTAGTGAAGGTCCCAGAAGCCCACTAGGGGCTTTTATGTAGAGATTTCATGAAAAATGTTGCTGTAATGTGGTTTTGATGTTATCGAAGGAGCGGTGCCCGCGTCTAATGTATGGTTCTATAGAAATTAATGGACGTATGACCGTGTGACGAATAGTATCCGAAGTGGACGCAGCGCCTATTCTGAGGGCAAATCTTTTTAGATACCTACTTATACATTTATAAATAGGTACACATAATATATATTATAATATAAATCTTCTGTGTGTTTGTAATTAAACTCCTCCTAAACGGGTGGACCGACTATGTATATATATATTTTTTGTGTATATCTAAGTGGGTTCGATAATGGCTTAGATTTACAATTAGATAGGTATAGGTTTTTTTTTTTTTTAAAAAACGTGCGGATTAAGTCGCGAACGGGGCAGCTATCTATACCTATAAAAGAGCTTATAAAAGAGTTACTTAACCTGACTGAGTGACTGACTGATTCATCATCGGCGAGCCGAAACCGCTGAAGCTAGAAAGCTGAAATTTAGAAGGTAGCTTCCTTTTACAGCAAAACCACCCACTAAGGCGGGGTTTTTTAAAATTCAAACCCTAAGAGGGTGAAAAGGGGTGAAAACGAATGTATGAAACTTTTTAACGCGTGGTGCGATTTTCTTGAAACTTGATATGAATAAATAAAATGCAAAATAAATGTACACGTGTTTCAGGATTTTTCAAAATAACCCTAACAAAGGGACAAAATCGGGTGTTTGTATGGAAACTTTTTAACGGGTGGTGTGATTTCTTAGAAATTATGTTTGGATACTTAAAATGCAAAATAAATGGACGCGTGATTCAGGATTTTTCAAAATAACTCTCATAAAGGAGTAAAATGGAAACTTTTTAGTGGGTGGTGGGTGTGATTGGTATGAAACTTATCTATACAATTCCGCAAAGAGATAAATTGCGTCCTCGGGAATCATTTATGCTACAATTCCTTTAAAATGCGTACGAAGTCGTGAACAACAGCTAGTTAGGTATAAAATACTCTTTTGCCAGAGAAAAATATGCAGTATTACTGTATGGCACAGGCACTTAGATACGTAGGCACCAGCTTCCTACTTAGAAATTATGTAGGTAGTTAAATAAATGAATATCGATGGACAATGCACACAACACCACCTAACCCCAAATTAAACATAGCTTGTAATAAGGTGGCCTGATGACTGATAGAAAACTTTTATATTTCTTATTAGATACTTATTTCAGATATTTTAGAACACCCAGACACATAACGTACGTAAGTAAGCTATCTGTCGTGTGGTACCCATAATACAAGCTCTGTTTACTTTGGTGGTCCGATGATGTTGTGTGAAATGTCCAGCATTATTTATTTATTTATTTATTAGCGAAGGTTACATAATTAGGTCAGTACTTACCTAATACCTCCATATTACTTACTAGCTACCCGCCCCGGTTTCGCACGGGTAAATTTTACACCTATATGCCTCATGAGTAATAAATCAATCCGTCCATTGTTGAAAACCATTAGAAAAACCATTTGGTTGTATTTGCGTTAGATTTTTTATACGAAATACCAATACTAGCGATTTTCAGCGAGTCACCTCGATCGATCGAAGACGTGTCAACTCGGTTTCGAAACTGCACAAACTCATAATTTGCCTTCAGAGCGACCCCAACCCAGATTTCCCTAAGTACTTATCTATTTGATAGGTATCTACATTCCTACCGACTCAATGAAACGGTCCGTTTTTTTATTAACTCCCACTTTTCTTTACGTAACAAGATCTCCCTCCTTAGAGAAAATTTATTTAAATTCTTGCAGTAATAGATATTCTTTTTTATTTGTCTTCCTTCGCGCTTTATTTTGGGAGTTTATAGAAAAACCGTTTGTTATATTTTTAAAAGGCAAAGCTTTTGCACGCTTTTAAACCAATTGATATTGTTTCATATTAATCTAACTAATATTATATTTGCAAATGACAGACTGTCTGTCTGTCTGTTTGTAACGTTTTCACGGTTGAACCGCGAACCGATTTTGATGAATATTGGTGTAGAGATATTTGGGACTTTGGAGAAGGACATAGGCTATTTTTATGTAGGTACCACGAGTGCGAAGCCGCGGGTAGCAGCTAGTATTGAATATTGATGTAGTTATATATGTATATTGTTGTTCATTTGCATACTCGTACCTACATACCTAATCGCATATGTATGTAAACTTAATTTGTATTTACGGGAAACTAGCGACCCGCCCCGGTTTCGCACGGGTACAATGCTGATACTAGGTAAATATACTACAGAATGTCTAATGTGATTAGAAACATCTAAAATTAACAGTGTTTCTCTATTATATTATAAATGTACCTATTATACATGTAAACCTTCCTCTTGAATCACTGAATCTATTAAAAAAACCGCATCAAAATCCGTTGCGTAGTTTTAAAGATCTAAGCATACATAGAGACAGACAGACAGCGGGAAGCGACTTTGTTTTATACTAGTAGTGATGATGCTGTTGCTGTTGTATTTTATGGAATATGCACCTATTACAGACATGCGTACAGACATGCGTCTGTAATTGGTGCATATTTCATAAAATGTTATTGTTCATTTATTAGATTCCTATGTTTGCAATGTGTACTGTTGATGATGGCATATAAATAATAAAATAAAAATATAGGCTATAATGGTAGGTTATAGTTACAAAATGATTTGAAGAAGACAAGCGAAAAGGTACAGAAGAATATGTAAAACAAATATTTGTACCTATGATCTGCAAATAATTGTCTCGAGTTTGGGTATTTCTATGTATAATATGTAAGTATGTACAAAAAACCTAGTATATCAGTCATGTGGTCCTCTAATCGACAAGCTCTGCTTACTTTGAGGCCAGATGATGATGATGGTGTGAAATACCCGGCTTGATATTAAACTAGCTGCTGTCCGCGACTTCGCACGCGTGGTACGTGGTATATCTATCTATAAACCAAAATACTCAATTTTCTACTGTTTATATTTTATCTACCTTTATTTACAGTAGGTAATATACAAATATATAAAACTCTGATAAAAAAGATGCACTATCTAAGAACCGTTTAGAATGATCTATGGATAGCTCAACTGAACCAAATATCCTAGTCACATAATTAATAAAAGGAATCACCGCGTTATAATAATTAAAATCCATTCCCTTAGCTGCTTTCCCCTAATTAAGTGTTAGTGGAGTTCCGTATCCCTCGGGACGTTGGTGACACTGGGACCGGGACGTACCTACATAAAGTATTCATGCCCCTAAACCGGTTAATAGCCGCAGTTTAGATGGTACGGTGAATTATTAAATTATTTTTTTATTTTTATAATGTAATATTTACAGATAAGTTACCTCCGTGGCGTGGTGAAAATCCTTGGTGTCATATAGAAGACTAGCGTCTGCCCGCGGGTTCGCACGCGTGGTACCTACATAAAAAGTAGCCTATGTCCGTCTCCAAGGTCCCATGTATCTCTATACAAAAATTCATCAAAATCGGTTCAGCGGTTTAGGCATAATAACATAACAAACAGACAGACAGAGTTACTTTCGCATTTATAATATTATTTAGATATTGTTTTTAAACAATGCTGTTTTTGTTTTTTGGGCAGTAAATTTAAAGACCATGTTTTATAGTTAACTGATCATTTAATATTCTTTTTTATCACCAGATTGCTACATAGTCACAAGAGCACTCATTGTACAACCAGCATTATTATATCTATCAGTTCTATCTATATTAATCCTTTTACCACACTGGTTTGAAATAAATTGTGACACGACAAGAAGAAAAAATAGGTTTATCTATACATATTCTATACATCAGTCCAATGTCTAGGTCTGTTTCTAAGTGTTTAGATATCAGTCATGTGGTCCACATAACACAAGCTCTGCTTACTTTGGGGCCAGATGGGGCTGTGTGAAATGTCCGGCATTATATATTTACTAGCTGATGACCTGCAGCTGATTAAAAGTTGCCTATATGCTGTTTCAGATCTATATTCATATTTATAATAAGTTTCATTTAACTACGTCTGGCGGTTTGAGAGTGAAGAAGTAACAAACACACACGCACACACGCCAATGTTTGACAATAAATAAATTATAGCTTATGTGTTATTCTGATGTTTAAGCTATATTATTGTAAACTTTGATTAAAAACAATTCATTAGTTTTTGCGTGAAAGAGTAAAAAACATCCATACATAAAAAAATTCGCGTTTATAATATTATTAAGGATTTAATGTATTTATGATATAAAGTAGTTGCTATCCATCTATGTAAGTAGGTACATAACTTCCCTAGTTCATTTGAAGCCATTAACATAATCCGAATGTAACGACATCATTGCAAACAATATCTCTGCGAATTAATCAAAGTTTGAAATGATTTAAATATTGATTTAACTCCAGTAAGTAGCGGGGCGGGCGGGCCGGCCGAGCAAATGTTTGCTAGAAGCAAACAGCAATATCGCTGGGCCTGGGGGCTAAATCCCGATTACTCAGCTACAGACAAGAACCAATATCGCTAAATATAAATTTATCCAGGTTCTGGCTCAGTGCATTGTTATATCCATTCGCGTTTGCGGACGCTTTCTTGGTTCCTGGTCCTACGAACTGAATCACTATCTCACTTTAAAACTTTCGTTGTACAATAAATTTTGTTAACACGGGTTTTACTCACGTATTATTTTGTTGATAGAGGCACTGACATTGTTTCGACTCATCTAAAGAATCTTCATCGGATCATACCTACCCTAGGTATGATCCGCGATCCGCTCGTTACCGCTCGAGTTCGCGATTCGCATGCAGTCACTATGCTTGCCATATTATAATAATACCGGACATTTCACACAGCTTCATCTAGCCCCAAAGTAAGCAGAGCTTGCGTTATGGGTACCACATGACTGATATACTAATTTTATAGATATTTTTATAAATACATATTATACATAGAAAAACACCCAGACCTGAATTCTTGCAGATCACACAAGCATTTGTGCCAGTTGAAATCGAACCCGCACCCTTATGCGTATTAGGCAAGCCTTCGCCCACTGCGCCACAGAGGTTGACAGACTACTAACTAGAAGCTGCCCACAGATTCGCAACTATATAAAAATAATCATCAAGATCAGTTCTTCTGTTTGGCAATGTAACAACCAGACAGAAAGTTAAAGTGTCTCTTTTGAATTTATTATATTATTACTCTTTAGTATGAATGTATCGATAACGGCAATACTTTTCTATTACCGGTACTGGCTTCTCCGAAAATAGAGGTTTTTAAATTGAACCAACAACTTTACGGTCAATCTTATCTTAGCCGTGTTTTACATTCGACTGTAACATCAAACTCACAAAACGCTCAATATGTTAATGACGGTTACACGGTGAATGCTGATGTGTTCGAACGAGGGCTTTATTAAATAAAACGAGTGCTAAACTTTTTTAATAAAGCAAAACTATACATTTTGATAAACACGGGCTTTACTCACGTATTATTGTCTCACTGTCAGTGAGACATAATAATAAAGCCCGTCTCACTGTCGCACTGTCAGTGCGAACCGTGAACTCGAGCGGCAACGAGCGAGCGGACCGCGGATCAAACTCACCCTGATGAAGATTCTCTAGATGAATCGAAACATTGTCCATCGACAAAATAATACGTGAGTAAAGCCCGTGTTTATCAAAATGTATAGTACAACTAACGAAAGTTTTGAAAGCAAAACTAGTCAAAACAAGACAAATACTACTTCTTATATTAACCAATAGTACCTGGATGACCGAGCTTTGCTCTGTATCAAACACGGATAAAACAACGTTTTCTAAAAATTAAACATAGCTAGACGATTTATCGCCCTCGAAACCCCATGTTTACTAAGTTTCGTAAAAATGTTGGAGCCGTTTCCGAAATTCAGAACATAATCCTACTAATAATATTATAAATGCGAAAGTTTGTATGTATGTTTGTTACTCTTTCACGCAAAAACTACTGAATGTATTTTAATGAAACTTTACAATAATATAGCTTATACATCAGAATTACACACAGGCTATAATTTAAAAAGATATTGTGTGAATTGTCCAAAATATAACGGTAAGTAGGAAAAAAATCTGCCATCTGCGAGCTATTCTGGCGTGCGCTGCAAAAACCGTTAGTATTACACGAAGTACTAATCCTGCGAAGACGAAGTTGCGGGCACCAGCTAGCACAAGAGTTGCTCGTTTAAGGTAGATATAAAAAGGTTGCGCCTTAAAAATGTGTAAATATATGGATTTGTTTAAAAAATTGCGTTAATCATAATCTGCCTTACGTATAAACGTCTCTCAACTTAAATCAAAACTCAATCACTGTTTAAAATATTTAAATATCGGTGGACAATGCACACAACACCATCTAGCCCTTTGGGATGGTGTCGTGTATATAGTCCAAAGCATAGCTTGTATTATAGTGACGAGATGGTTGATAGAGTGCCTCTGGAATGTTTGCTGACGCAAGAACTGACGGCTTCGCAGAGATCATTCGAAAGAGGGTAGCAGGAATAATGAGCAGAGTGACATAGTCACAACAACTTTCTGAATGTCATAGCATATCTAATCTATATATATATATTTATACATTGGGTTAAAACTGTTATAATAATGTCGAATAAATTAAGTAATACTTTTAATTATTATTTACTTGGGTGTTTTGTTTTTTAAGTCTGCTATTGTATATCAGTCATGTGGTACCCATAACACAAGCTCTGCTTACTTTGGGGCCAGATGATGCTGTGTGAAATGTCCGGTATTGTTATTATTATTATTATTGTGTGTGTAATTAATGTATGGACCTAGTTGTCTGAAATAAAGATATTAAAATTATTATTATATATTTTTAAATACATACCTAAAGTACTTTATAACACCCAGACACAGAATAAATAGAGACAGGGTGAATCTAAAGTGTTTGGCGGCGTTTAAGTAGAGAGGTGTTTATAAATAACGCCGAATATTAATTCCGGAAATAAAGACAAACAGATTAATAAAAGATAATGGTCCAGACTAAATAAACTTTAGAATCTTGTAACATCACTCTGATAGCGGCGCGATGAGAAGGTAACATTATGCTCTTCGTCTCTCTAATGACCCGTCACTTTAAATGAGGACTTTATAATTTGTTGATGTTTGTTTATAAGAAGATCGAAGCATAAAGTTATGTTGTAGCATACTTATGATTTTCCGCGATGAAACAATTATTTTCTATATATATTAAAGGCGATTTGTATACCTACAACACATGTATGTTCCCTATAAATTTCGAAACGGCTGGACCGATTTCAATGATTTTTTTAGGAAATCTTCAATTGGCCTAGGGGGTGATCCTGTGAAGTTTGGTAGCGATCGGATCAACAGAACTTTTTTTTTGGGAATCAAGCAAATTCGGTATGGATTGGATATGGATTGTATATGGATTGTATCTTAAGAACGGACATAGGCTAGTTTTTTATGTATGTACTATGCGTGCGAAGCCACGGGCTAGTATTTTATAAAAAGTATCTATGGTACAAATTTATACGCCAAAAATATAGAAAACTATTAATAAATTAATAAAAAATACATACTCATCTGTATTTTGAGGGTAAGGTTAAGAAAGAAAGAAGAAAGAAAACAATTTAGGCACAGAAAGGCACCTTTTGAAGCACAGGGTTTATGGGGTTTCAAAAGTCCAACAATCAACCGAAGAACCCTCATAGTTATGGCATGCCCGTGTGTCTGTTTGTTTGTCCAGCTATCATTGTCAGAAGCATTACTCTTGAAATCGATAAACGATATACTTATCGCATATTTTGTATATTATTGTAGTTCCGACAATACTTTTGACAATCTATGTCGTTATCCTACACAACAGACGATTGACTGGCCTGGTTTGCCAGGATAAACATTTGCGTGATGAACATAGGTGTTTGTTCTGTGTCTGGGTGTTATATATAACGTATCATAAGTATGTATTTAAAAATATATAAGTATTTTATCAGTCACCTGGTCACCATAATACAAGCTATGCTTAGTTTGGGGCTAGAAGGTGTTGTGTGCATTGTCCACCAATATTTATTATTATTATTATTAGTAACGACTTTATCGTTTCGATATATTGAAATATGTTTACATAATAGACGCGCTGACGCCCAGAACAGTTGTCTACACTTTTACTTTGTACCCCGAATGTCTAGTCAGGGTATCGATGAAGTGCACTTTTAAGCGCACTAAGCGATAAAATCGAGGGGTGGGGATCATCTTTAAGCTCGTTGAGTTCATGGAAGTTTCGCGAAGCCAGCAACTTGGAGTAATGAAGACTTATGAGTCTGGCTGTCGTGTCTCAAACTCCGTAATTGTCAGCTTGGTTATTAGGGGACGCAGCCCCCGTTATCAGCTGCTATCTAAATTGACTTTGACGTATCTCAAGGATAATTACCATTATTTCCGCTCTCAGATTTTGCAATGATTATAAGTACGTTTCTCGTTGAGATTCTTAAATATATCACGTAATGTGAAGTAGTTAAGGCTACACTAGTCAGCCGCATAAACTCGTCAGTGGGCGCAACTAAATGTTTGCTATGTCACCCAGCTTAGTGTGAGAAAGGGATAGACATGCCCGAAGCATAGTGATGAGTAGTAAGGGTGTAGTATAATTATGATTTCTAATCATATTATTAGATTATACTGATTTCTACATAAAACGATTGCATACAAATAATGAACAGACTTTTGGTTCAAGGGTTGTCATAAAAAAATACTAAAATGTATCTATTCAAAATACTTGACAATACTCTATTCAAAGAACTTGAATAACTAGTTCTTGAATAAATCCTTACTAATATTATAAACGTGAAAGTTTCTATGTATGTTTGTTACTCTTTCACGCAAAAACTAATGAATGTGTTTTAATTAAATTTTACAATAATATAGCTTAGAAATCAGAATAACACATAGGCTATAATTTATAAAGATATACGAAGTACTAATCCTGTGCAGACGAAGTCGCGGGCACCAGCTACTATATACTATATATATGCTTATATTGGAATCTTTTTATTTAGGTCCAAAGTTGCGGTAAAATCAGTGTTATAATACGCTTTTCGTAAGGCATGTATCTTTCATACCCATATTTTTTTGCGATTTTGTTTCGATACAAGCATCAATTATGACGAGACAAATTGATATTTCTCTCTCTATCGATGTTTTTGTTCGACTTTTATATGAAAAAATAATTGACTTGTTTACTCTTATTGGTTTGAAATTCTCGCAGCGTAAAACTAGACGGGAGCTTTTGCCTCAGTTCAAAACATAGTCACCAGTTGTTCACATACATAGTGATAACTAGGTCACTGATGGTCTAATGGTAAGAAGCCTTCCGATACCGAGGTTGTAGGTTCAAACCCAGATGTGCAATTAATCAGACTGAGAGATCCATTGATATAGCACACTATACCAGTACTCTCAAACGGTGGAAGGAAACATCACGAGAAAACCAGCATCTTGTAGAACCTATAACTATTTTCATAGCAAATGTACCTACCTACTTGTCTGTCTACAGGTCTGTGTGCCTTTTTACGGTAATGTGGTGCACCTACCTATATCGTTCGTTCCATGTGAGTGGGCATGATTCATCAGGACCCATTCACAGTGATCTCTGGATTCAGTCGCGGTTTAGATAGAGGTTGAATAAAAGTAATATATTTCTATCGATGAAAAGTTCTACTTTTGTCGTTAAAAAGATACGTACTTTTAAATTTCCAAATAGTGTTAAGTAAGCATGGATTTTTGAAGTGATAACTTCTAATGGCAGGGTAAACCGCTTCGTAACGTAACGCGTTAAGGCGCCAGTTTGTCTGGCTTCACTTTCTCTCACGCATGAGGCAGCGGTAGGCAGGCTCCTCCTCTCTCACTCTAACCTACAGCGCTAGTTAGATTAGTTTAAGTTATCACTTCTGTTTTGACTGAATGTTTGACTAAACATCGTCGACGATTTACTGCAACGACTCCGTAGCAAAGTGCTACGGCGCCGTAGCAGTGTTAAAAGTTAACAAAGTATCAATTATTTACTATGAATTTTGATATTTTAATTCATTTTATCCATTATTTTTAATAATAATTGCATCAATAAAAAGGTCTGTGTATATATTTTGTTATTTTATTTATTATTTGGAAAACTTACAGCTTTAAAAATACATAATCCTAGCGACTGAATAGTGTCCGAGCTTCCTTTTTAGAAAAGCCAAGTTAATAAGTTATTAAAATCTGCGTTTCCTTAATATTAACAAATGCAACATAATATACCTCTCTCTTTATCACGGTGGCTACGGGCTTACTTAACATTTCTATTGTATCACGCGGCACGGCTGACGGCACTACTTGCAGCGACTATGCATCGTCTACTTTATCCAACTACTCACATCGAACGAACACATTACCACAATATTCATTTATATTTAAATTGTATCTTTATAAGTAATATTTAAGCTTATGCATAACGGCACATTATTATAACTTTAAGTGACTAGCATTTCTCTGTAAGTGAATTTGTGAGAAATACATTTTTAATCCACTATTAAGATAAATTTCAATACGTGCTACTTAAACCTAATAAAAGTTACACTTTTGCATGCTTCAATCACTAAGTTAACCCATTCATTTTGCCTTAACGCTTAATTTTAAGATCGATGAACTTGTTAGTGCTACGTATAAAGCTTATCGATAAAATCAAGAGTATCGATAGCTGGTGCACCCCTAGTGTTCAAGAGAGATTTAGTCGACGCTGTCGACGCGGAGGATTACCGTGATTTCCCGGGGGGCTCGGACCTAAAAGACACCTTGGATGCATCACGATATTACTTTTCCATACTCCGACAGCTGCTTCGGAAGAGAGTTGAGTTGTCGGTAATTATTTTGTGACGTAATTGTTAGCTTGGTGAGGGGATCCGTTCAGGAAATTGTTTTTGAAAGTGTACCTAATCTAGAAACATTTTAGCGAGTAACTAGGCTCTATGCTCTATGACGGTGGTGCAGTGGCCCAAGGACCGGCTGATACGCAGAAGGTTGCGGGTTCGATTCCCGCCGCGAGACAAATGTTTGTAAAATCTGAAGATATTTGTCTCGGGTCTGGGTGTTTCAATGTATAACGTGTATGTGTTAACAAAAAAATAGTATATCAGTAGTATATCAGTCATGTGGCACCCATTTCACAAGCTCTACTTACTTTGGGCCAGATGATAATATGTGAAATGTCCGTTATTATTTATTTATTTATTTATGCTAGTAAATATTTTATAGTCAACTGGTACCATATTATTATTTTAGTGGAAAACTTTTAAAGTCATAAACAGGCATGTTGTAGTTTGTAGTAGATCTGCCTTCTGCGGTGATTATTGAGAGCAGTTTCCCTCCCAGGACAAACATTTGTGTGATGAACATATGTATATGTTTTAAATTATCATATGTATTTAAAAAATATAAAAGTATTTTATCAGTCATCTGGTCACCATAATACAAGCTATGCTTAGTTTGGAGCTAGATGGTGTTGTGTGCATTTCGAATGGTCGAATTGTTTGCATATGATTTCAGCAACTTTAGCTGTTTTAAGGAAGAAAAAAGGAACCCTTATTATGATGGCCTGTCTGTATAGATCATGTAAAAAAGCGCTAGGACCAAGACGAGTTTCTTGCCAGTTCTTCTCGGGCTTGGGTTAGGATGAATTGGCACCTAAATTCCCCTAGTATGTAAGACGTTTCAAAGTGATCCTTGTGATTGTATTGAATAAAGTATCTTTTGACTTTGACTTTTGTATGTCAAGACCCTTTTTCTCAGGTATCAAGTTAAAATTAATATCAAATAATTAGGTCTTCGGTTCCTTGAAGCAGTTAAACAATCATGCTTCCAAGTCAAATAAAAAAACCGTTATTTATGCCGCATATTTTGACACTCGCCAGTAAATCAAAACATCGGGTACTTCCTGTTGACCTAAAATACAAAAAATGTCTAGAAACCTATTTTAGAATTGGAAATTTGGGTTATCGAAGGGACTAGTGGACAAGACCAATGATCAAAGGGCTGGTGCTTACCTCGGACAAAGGATTAGTATGGCTATTCAACAAGGTAACATTGCCAGCCTTTTGGGCACTTTACATGCGGTTAGTGAACTGAATTCTGTTTTTTTATCTATAAGTAACTGATAAAAAATATTAAGTAATTGATTATTTTGTATATTTCAGCTTATTTATGCTTATAAATAACATAAATAAAGTTTTTGTAATAACAACCTACAAACAATTTAATTAAATGTTAATGGCGGTATAGTTGGACTATTAATAGTAACCGATTGTAAAAGAACCACGATGCTAAAAAAAGTAGGTAGGTACATGTAGGTAGGTACCTCGGTACGGTACCCTCTCAGGCGCAACTTTCGTACCTTAAATGTTTTTTTAGATTATAGATTAATCAAACACATCTGCAATAAATAATAGCTATAAAAATATGGCACAGAGCACATTATTAATGTTTGCGATGGTGTAATGTAAACAGTGTCCACCCTCCGAGGCGTCGACAATGCATCACGAGGCGACTTCCGGCGGATGCTGCGTAACGAGAGCGTTGTCCCCCTCTCCACCTTCCTCGGCAGTATTTTTCTACAGATCCATAGAACCAGAGTCGTAGTAAGGGTTATTGCAAAGTCAAAGTCATGATATTTTTTTTCAATATAATCAAGAGTTATTTTTAAACGTCTTACATGCTAGGTGTTTTTAGGTGTCAATTCCTCCTAACCCAAGTCCAAGAAGTATTGTCAAGAAACTCGTCCTGGTCTTAGTGCTTTTTTGTATATACCTTATAAAATTTGCCATCTACGAAAAACAAATACAAGGTTACAGTATGTTATACATTGCATATCTATCAGTTGACTGTCAAAGAGCACAGCAACATCAGGCCATGCATTCTTATCTACAATATACTCATTTATATGAATACTAACTACAGCCCGCGGCTTCGCACGCATGGTACCTACATAAAAAGTAACCTATATCATTCCCCAAGGTCCCATCGCGGTTTAGGCGTGAAAAAGTAACAAACAGACAGACAGACAGACAGAGTTACTTTCACATTTATAATATTAAGTAGGGATTAATAATACCCTTTTGTAAACTCTAAATTTCTTAAAAGATAGATTATTTGCATATACAGGAAGTTTGGAATTTTAAGATTTAAATTTTGGAATTTATGTTGTATTGATCTTCATCTTGGAAACTGCCAGCCGTTGACATTTTACATTTGCAAACGATCGTTTTCATCAAAATTGCAAATAGGAAACTCAATCAATCAAGTTTCTATGTTGATGCGAAACAATATCAATTGATTTTACTTCTGTAGATGATGTAGGTAGATAGGTATACTAGTGCAATCAATTATAATATTATTGTGTTCATTGTTGCTGGTAGTAAGCTATGTTATTGTTAAAGACGACTGGGAGACGTTTCCAAGTTAACAATAGTGATTGTTGACCGAGCGAGCGCTCCGTTTCAGCTTAGGCAAAAATGCTTTCGTATGTCTGTCCGAACGGCGGCGTCCGAACGGCGTCTGCATTTCTCAACCGACTCGTGAAATTTTGTGAGCAGGTTCTATAACTATATATATTTTTTTGTCGATTCCGTTTCCGTTTGAAAACGTTAAAAATGTTATATTTCAGTAATTTCGAAAAATGTTTGCGAGGTCTACAGCTCACAAAGCTCACAGCCACTAGTATAACTTTCTTAAAAAATCGATTTTTCTGTGGCCACTTCTTGTACCCACTACCCAACATGTCTGTTACCCGACTCGCTCTAGGCAGAAAATAACAAAAACTGTGTAGGTAGGTTATATTTGTAGGTACAGTATTAGCCCCTTTAAATAAATGCTTATAACGTCCCTGTCGAACCCTACCGAGATTATTTTCGGATAGCATTCATTGGATTTCAATACCGCCATGATGAATGCCTGATATTAATAATTTGTCCGCGGGCGGTTATCTCTGTTGGAAGTAATAACTCCAAATAAGAGTCGCAAACGAGGCTTTACACAGGATATTTTTCTTATACCAATTTCATAGTTGTTTAATAAGTATGTATTTACAAAAAAAAAGTATGTAAGTTGTATATCAGTCACGTGGTACCCATAACACAAGCTCTGCTTACTTTGGGGCCAGATGATGATGTGTGAAATGTCCGGCATTATTTATTATTATTATTTATTTATTTCGTCGGTTTGTTTTAAATAAATAATGTCAGAAACTCCTCGTAGTGACAGTGATAAACATATCCAGAATACAAAATGATTATACGTGTGTGTTTAATAATATAAATGTGCAAATATTCCAGTCTCGATAAGACCTACATACAGAAATTTGAATAAAATCGGTTCAGGAGTCAAATTTCATTCAATGAAGTCGGTTTTGTTTTTTGTTTTTAAAACGTAATTATCAATTACTTTAAGATCTGTTTTGAACAAGATTCATCCATGAACCACAAAAATATCAGTTCGCTCGATCGGAGCGAGACTTTCACCATGATTAAAAAGTTACCACAACGCGAACCCTTTTTTGTATCCTGCTGAGCAGCAAAATATTAATTTGTTTTATTTATTGCGGACTTACGCGACCCATTCGACGACCTCTGTGGCACAGTGGGTTTAGGTCCGGCTATGACGCAAAAGGTTGCGGTTTCGATGGCCGCCGCGGGACAAATGTTCGTATGATCTGCAAGTATTTGACTCGGGTCTGGGTGTTTCTATGTATAATATGTATGTATTTACAATAAAAAAGTATATAAGTAGTATATCAGTCATTTGGTACCCATAACACACGCTCTACTTTGGGGCCAGATGATGCTGTGTGAAATGTCCGGTTTTATTATTATCATTATTATTCCCGTAGCGTTCGGTCGCTTCCTACTAAAAGAATGGTCTATCCAATTCATGTGAATTAGCTAAGGAGTTATTTTTATCTGTTGCCATTTCTATTTGAAACAGTTGAGTTATCTAAGGACCGTTTAAAATGAACTATAGCTCAATCCAGATCACTGGCAGAGGGCAACTAAATCAATCATAGCTTGTATTATGGTAACTAGATTGTTATTAGTGTATTATATCTTATTTTTTGTATTATTTTTGTTTATTATTTTTTGTGTGGTACTTACATTTCTGTAAAGTTATATTGACATACTTGTTGATTGACAATCTTTGTGGCGCAGTGGGCTAAGGTCTGGCTGAGACTCAGAAGGTTGCGGGTTCGATTCCCGCCGCGGGACAAAGGTTTGTATAATAATAATAATACCGGACATTTCACACAGCATCATCTGGCCCCAAAGTAAGCAGAGCTTGTGTTATGGGTACCACATGACTGATATACAACTTACATACTTTTTTTTTTTGTAAATACATACATATTATACATAGAAACACCCAAGACAAATACTTGCAGATCATGCAAACATTTGTCCCGCGGCGGGAATCGAACCCGCAACCTTTTGCGTCTCAGTCGGACCTAATGCCACTGTGCCACAGAGGTCGCCTGTGGCACAAGTATGATCTTCAAGTATTTGTTTCGGGCTGGGTGTTTCTATGTATAATAGTATGTATTTACAAAAAATGTTTTATACATATTAATTCTGTTGATATTTTTGACGTAATAATTGGTTAGATACCTATCAGTATCTACCTGTCTATTACAAAAATACTAGGTAAGTATCTACTTATATTTTTCTCTCTAAGCCGATATTTTCTACGGCTCCTACGCTTGTCAAAGGTTTGAATAGAGGGAGCAAAGCCGCTTACCTGTTTATAAGTCGCTCTAATTGGCGCACTTTGAAGAGTATGATGTGACTCGTGATTCCTCGTTACACAGGATATCTCTTGAACGAAGGTAAGTCGATAATATCTCGATTTTTAGGGTACCGTACCTCACAAAAATAACCCTTATTGGATCCCTTCGTTGTCCGTCTGTGTGTATGTCTGCCTGTCTGTAAGACCTTTTTTCACAGGAACGCGTGGAGGTATCAAGTTGAAATTATTATCAAAAACAAATTTACAATGTTATCCCTACTAATATTATAAATGCGAAAGTAACTCTGCCTGTCTGTCTGTTTGTCACGTTTTCTCGCCTAAACCGCTGAACCGATTTTGATGAATTTTGGTATAGAGAAAGATGAGACCTTGGAGAAAGATTAAGGCTACTTTTTATATATGTAGGTACCACGCGTTACCCTAAATAATCCCGGACATTTCACACAGCATCATCTAGCCCCATAGTAAGCAGAGGTTGTGTTATGGGTACCACATGACTGATATACTACTTTTATACTTTTTTGTAATACTAATAACATAGCATTATGTTAATAATGTTAACATAGCATTATAACATTATAAATTGAAAGACCCAGCTTGTATTATAGTGACTAAGACTATTATAAGACTCCACTAGACGCACAGAACAAAAATTAGTCCACAGATAACGTTAAAATTGCAATTATTTGTTTCTACCTTCTGCCGCTCTGTCGCTAGTGGCGCTAGTGTTCATTGCAAAAGTGCATTCAGCAACAACTTTGCGATAAGCGGGCGATAGGCTTCCGTGAGTTTTTAGCAAAATTTTGCAACTGATCGCAAAGCGGTCGCTGTCGCTTTGCTGTTTCTGTCGCTACTGCAAAGTTTTACATAGTAAGCCTGCCGACGACTGTTAAAACACTTATACATTTTGAAATACATACTTATTTTCTCCTCATTACGTTTATTGCGGAGACATTTGCAATGTTGAGGGACTTGAGGAGGAAGTTTTTCGTTTGTTTAAATCCCTTAGCCTCAATAAATCGGCGGGTCCAGTCAATGTCCCTGCGCTTTTCATTTTTAAGTGTGCTAAAAGTCTTGTTTTCCCACTCTCTATACTGTTTCGTCGATCTTTAACTGAAGTTGTGGTGCCTGTTATCTGGAAATCGGCTTACGTTACCCCCATCCACAAAAAAGGCCCTAAGAACGTTGTGGAAAACTATAGACCAATTTCTAAACTGTGTATATTTGCCAAGATTTTAGAAAAATTGTTTACTCCTAACTCTATCCCGCAATGAAACAGAACCTCATGCCACAGCAGCACGGTTTCCTCAGAGGCCGATCTACTATATAAAATCTTCTGCTTTGTTCCGCGTACCTAACCAACATCATGTCTGAACCATCACAAGTTGACATCATATACACCGACTATAGTAAGTGTTTTGATCATATTGACCACCTCATATTATTAAACAAGCTCCAAGAAATGGGAATTCAAGGGAACCTCTTCAGATGGTTCACTTCTTATGTCGACAATAGGTGCCAAACGGTCGTATTGAATGGATACTCATTTTCGTCCATGTATATTCCCTCAGGAGTTCCTCAGGGCTCCTTATTAGGTCCCATGCTTTTTACGTTGTTCGTAAATGATATCTCTTCCTGCTTTCATCACTTTAAAATACTTCTATATGCTGATGACATGAAAATTCTATCTCAGATAAAGTCTGTTAGTGAAGCACACCGTTTGCAGGCTGACCTCCTCAGATTTCAAACCTATTGTACACAAAATAAGTTGGACTTAAATGTCTCTAAGTGCTACATTTGCTCGTACACGCGTAAACAGACAATAATTAAATTTGATTATGCTCTGCATAGTACACTATTAACAAGCCTCGATACCATCACAGACCTAGGCATAGTCTTTGACAGTAAGCTCATCTTCAAAGACCATATTGACAATATTGTATAATAAGGCGTCCCGTGCACTTGGTTTCGTTTTCCGAATGTCCTCTGAATTCAATAGTATAAAAACATTTAAAATCCTGTACTGCGCGTACGTTCGTAGTCACCTTGAATAGGCTTCTCAGGTTTGGAACCCATGCTACGACATCTATATTACTAGGTTAGAGGGTATTAAAAAAATATTTTTACGTTATTTACAGTTTTGCGCCAATACCTACTTTCCTGACTTAAGACAAGATTCGCAAATTTCATTTCCTCCCCCTTTTTGAACGTAGATGTATCTCCGATTTGTCATACCTCATGGGCATAGCGAATGATACAGTTGACTGTCCGGTGTTGCTAGAACTATTGGAACTGCGCACTGTGATTGGGTTAAGAAATCCTATAACTTAGCATGCCAAAACGAATTATAGGCAAAATGCTTTCATAATTAGAGCACGCACTTCGTTCAACTGTTCTTTCTTTCTTCTTTTCTTCGTGGCCTGTGGTGTAAGTATGTGTGTGTAAGTATAAAAAAATGGCCTAAGACATACTAATGTCAATTCTGCCAATGTCAAGTGTTTATAGTTTATATTCAGTTTGTTTGTTATAAGTCTTAGTCGCTTTTTTTGACAGATGACAATTTTGGCGGCGGGATGGTTTGAAATTGTATCCTGAGAATTATTAGATTTTTGCTTGTTAAAGTAATATTTTGGACCCAGTTTTGGGATAAACAACTGTAATTAATTACGGACTATACAGAAAATAATAATTTGGTGAAGTTGCGCGCGGTCGAAAAAATGGAAGCGACCGAGGTCGACCCTAAGCCTCGGTCCGGAAGAAACAGTTCTGAGTGAAGAAGAAATAATAGTGCAGGCAATTTTTGATGAAAACCAACAATGTGAGAAATCATTTGTGGAGGAGTCACGGCGGCCGGTCAAACGAGCGAGGAGCAACAATAGAAGTGATGGGTTTGAATGTGATGATAATGAAGAATTTACTCTCGTAGAAAATAAGTCGATTCGTCGTGCGGCTTGAAAATCTCAAGCGTCGGTTGTGAAAGGTACCAATAAATTGAATATTAACTGCTTTGAAGTATGCATCTCGTCATACAATATGCTGCCAAAACAGATTGGGCTTGCTATGTTACTGAAAGCTAAAGGAATAACTAATGCGATGAAAATATAATATAAAGAGTCCGTGTGATTATTAATTTTGAAAATAAAGAGGACGCAAATAAATTAGTCTCATGTAAAACATTTATGGAGTCAGGATACAGATGCTACTTGACCAGCGAGGTTAGCATTACTTATGGTGTCGTAAAATATCAGGACTCGACGTAAAATATGAAGATTAGATGGAGTCATTACAATGCGAATACAAGATCGTGTCTGTGAAAAGACTAAAGAGAATGTCGGAGGACGGTGAATGGGTCAGTAGCGAGACCGTGCGTTTTGGTTTCGAGGGCTCTACTTTGCCTTCCTATGTATTTGGATATGGTTGCAGATTCAAGGTAGATCCTTACACATTCCCGGTGACGCAGTGCGCAGTGCGCAGTGCGAAAGTACGGCCATTTAACGAAACAGTGTCCTACCAAAAAGAGTATTTGTCCAAAATGCGGTGCAGGACATGCGAACTGTGAGACGACGGAGTATCGATGCGTCAACTGTAAAGGCGAGCACATGTCACTTAGTAAGTCATGTCCTGTTTATTTGAAAGAGAGAGAAGTCAGGTCTATTATGTCTCAAGAAAACTGCACTTATAAAGTTGCGTTATCGAGCTACAAAGAGAATAAAACACACAACTTTTATAAGTTTTTTAACTGTCCTCCTGTATTTGGGTTTGGTAATGAATCAAATGCCCGAACGAGTTATGAACCCGTTAGACCAACTATGTCATACAGTCAAAGTGTTGGTGCGAAAGTGACGCAAAGAGATGCTTCAATTCACCTGGACAAGTCGGACTTGTCTAGGACTTGTCTAAACAAGAAGAAATGTTGGAGGACAGTTGAGTGATGAAGAATCAAAAGATAGCAGTGAGGAAATTTGGGTAAGCAACAACAGCAAGAGACCTAAGAACGGAAGAAAAATAAAAATGGGAAAGAAAAGAAACATGAAAAAGTATCATCGTGCCCCGCTGAAGGCTTTCCGGGTCCATCGACAGCTGCGCCGTCAGGTGAGAAGTCACAGTTAGGTAGCGATAAAAAGATAAAGATCGATTTTAGTAGTATATTTAGAAGGCAAAAGACATTGTGTTTTCAAGCATAAGTTTCGAAGAAAAAATAAGTCAAGTGTTGAAATTACTTTTTGAAGAATTAATGTCTTTTATAATGCAGATGGTGAGCCGTGGTGATATCCTAACAAAACTATTAGGTATCTTTTATGATGGATAAAACCATTTCCAATGTAACTGCGCCCAGAGCTTCAGGCCCTATGGGTTCCGTTGCGCAATTTTTAAATATTGCGCAATGGGACTCGCAGAGCTTGATGCTTAAAAACAAGAGCTCGAGCTATTACTCTGTCAAGAAAAAATAGGTACATGTTTACTGAGCGAAACGTGGCTTGATTCTGATACTAGTTTGCGAATAAGAAATTATAGCGTCTTTAGACAAGATAGATGTGATTAATATGGAGGAGTAGCTATATTGGTTTATAGGTCGATTAAAGCTCAAAATATAAGTTCTGTAAATATAAATAACGGAGGTATAGAGATTTTATGTTTGAAAAATTTCAACTGTAAGTATTTAGAGTTTGTTATATCGGTTTACTGCCCTTCAAATGTAAGAACTTCACAATGCGACTGGGATAGCATTTTTTCAAAATTTTCGTCTAAATCGATAGTGGCTGGGGATTTCAATGGTCATCATACTAATTGGTCTTGTAAAACTGATAATAGGGGACTACAATTACTTGATTCTTCTTTAGAGTATAATTTGTATCACTTAACAGTGGGGAGTACACCAGAGTAAAATTAGTTAACGATCAGCTACAGGAATCTGCACCGGATATAACATTCGATTCACTTCCGATGTAGCTATTTATTTTAAGTGGATTTTAACAAGGGAGAACTTAGGTAGTGATCATTTAGTGATTGAATATTCTCTTTTGTACCAAGATTCGCGTCGGTTTGTTGAGCGGCGTAACTATAAACTAGCTGACTGGCAGTTGTATCAGGAGATATTAAAATATAGTTTTAGGGACATCGTATGCGGGACTGACATTCAATCAAGTTATGATTTATTTATTGAAAAGGGGAATAATGCAGCGAAAGAGAGTATTCCTATGATTAAAAATTGTACAAATCCCTTGGAATTTTTTCAGCCTAAACCTTACTGGTGTCCAACGTTATCTCTTGCTATAGCTCAACGTCGGTTGGCCTTGAAAGCATTTAGACGCAACCCTACACCCGATAATCTCGATAAATTAAAATCAAAGATAGCTGAAGCACAAAGAGTGCATAGGCGGGCTAAGTCAGCAAGTTGGCAGCGTTTCTGTGGAACGGTAGATGAAAACACATCAGCCGCAGATATGTGGCGCCGTATGCGCTGGATGAAGGGTCTATTAATATTCACCTACGCCATCTGGTATCGAGTAGATGCAAACTACAAAGTACACGTATCGAATGCATAGGAGCGAACGAGATAGCAATATCTCTCTATTGCAATCGAACGTTTGAGCGCGTTCCGGTTCGTTCTCGAACGTTCCAGTAGCATCGCGGTTTTACGCGACTTATTCGACGCTCGTATAAATACAGCGGTGGTTTGCGGATATAGTCAGTCTATTTTCGGCTAAGCAAGTGATACAAGTGCGATAGTTTCGAAGTGTTATCGGTTGTGTTATAGTGTTGTGACTCTTATAGTGTTCTATTGGAAAGTTTAATAGTAGAATCAGTGGATTAAGTTCTGTGTGTGGTAACTTTGAAATTAAAGTTATTATTTGGTAAAATCAAGCGGTTTCATAATTTATCAGTACCCGGCTCGCAACAAATTGGTGTCAGAAGCGGAGATAAAGAAATGCCGGTTTTACCAAAGGACGACACAGACGGTATCCGGACAAGGAGTCAGCGTCAACAGGAAATGGATGAGAGACGGTTTGGGGGTTCTCCATCACAAGAATCTCAATTGGTTCTTCAGCCAACAATGGAGTCAACTGGTGAGTTATCGGGAGTTCCATCATCATCTGTGGCTCAGGCTCCTGCTGCAGGGAACCTTGTTGCCTTAATGGCGATGCTTCAGGAACAGGCTCGCCAGCAACAGGAACAGGCTCGCCACCAACAGGAACAGGCTCGCCAGCAACGGGAAGAACAGAAACGCTGGCAGGAGGAACTGGTTCACCGACAGGACGAACAGGCTCGTCATCAGGAGGACCAAGCTCGCCAGCAACAGGAGGAACTGGTTCACCGGCAGGACGAACAGGCTCGTCGTCAGGAGGACCAAGCTCGCCAGCAACAGGAGGAACTGGTTCACCGGCAGGACGAACAGGCTCGTCGTCAGAAGGACCAAGCTCGCCAGCAACAGGAGGAACTGTTTCGCCGGCAAGAAGAACAGACTCGCCTTATAAAGGACCTGCATGGAGCCTTTGGCAAGGAGCTTCAGTATGTTAAGGAGCAAATCCAGCACCATGATAGCCGAATTTCTGAAGCAGAAACCCAGATTGCAAGTGTAAAAAAAGCTGTGGATCTGCTGAAATCTGAAGATAGAGATATTGCTCCTGTGGTCTCTTCATCGTCAGCGCGAAGATTTAAGGTGCCACCATTTGATGGAGGTTCTTCGTGGTCCGCCTATAAAATTCAGTTTGAAGCTGTCCTAAACGCAAACGGATGGACGAAGTCGCAGGCTTTGATTGCACTAACATTAGCCTTGCGTGACCAAGCACTCACTGTTTTGGAGGCACTGGGAAGTAACGTCAGTTATGAGCAGCTGCTGGAGGCACTAGAATCTCGATATGGTGACGCACATTTGGAACATGTTTTCCGCGCTCAATTAAAGGACAGGACTCAGCGCAATTCGGAGAACCTACAGCAGTGGGCCCTGGAAATAGAAAAGCTGGTTCGGAAGTCTTTCCGATCTTCACCTGCACTTATCGATGGGAACTTAGTTCAGGCATTCGTCGATGGGATACGTGATTTGGAAGTCAGGGCTGCTGTAAGACTTGGGCATCACGAGTCCTTAAAGAACGCCTTGGCCCATGCTTTGGAGGTGGAAGTTGTACGGATGGACACTCGAGCACATCACATCAGAGAAGTGGTGGAGTCCAGCTGCGATGGTCGTCCAAAGTTCAGTCCGAAATGTTATGGGTGTGGAGAAAAGGGCCATCTGAGGTCCAGTTGCCCGAAACGATATAAAAAGAGTAACGACAGATCTCAAGGCGAGGTGGTGAGCACTTCATCTCCCCAGCAGCAGGGAAACGTCAGGACTGCGTGGCGGGTGCTAGCGGATATTGATAAAGCACCAAGAGTTTCGATTTCACAAGCCCACGATGGGAACAGCCTGATCATCAAAGGCCAAATTAATGGAACGACCTGTAAAATGACTTTGGATACTGGTGCTTCTCGTACAGTAGTGAGTTCCCAACTTGCGAATCGCTTTCTTGGGGACTTTTCCAGCAAATGTAACAGAGTTCAGCTCGTGACCGGCCAGCACATATCCGTTCAAGGCGAGATGCAGGTGGAGATGAAATTAGGGGAGACCACTTACCATCATAACGTCATCATTGCCGACATAGTTGATGAGTGCATTCTAGGTCTGGATTTCTTGCGAGAACACCACGCGGAGATCGACGTAAAGCAAGGGATTTTAAAATGCGGTACAGAAGAAGTCTTTATGGAAGGAGGATCCTCAGGAAAAGTCTACTGCCTGAAGGAAATTGTGCTTCCTCCAAGGTCAGAAACCATGGTACAAGTACGCCTGTTGCACACATCAGAGAGAAATCGATGTGTATTGATAGAAAGGTTAGACAGTGACCTACCATGGATTATGGCACGAACTCTAGTAAAGGCAACCACCATCTCAGCAGTGCGAATACTGAACCCGAGTAATGAGGAACATCTCATTAAGAAGGGAATGTTAATGGGCAATTGTGAAGAAGTTACCTGGATGCGAAGATGTCAAGAATTATCCAGTGACAATAAATTAGAAGTTAATTACAATGTGTCATCATTGCTGAAAGATTGTCGCAAAGATCTTTCTGAAGAGGAAGTTGCCATGGCTGAGAAGATGTTACATCGATATGCTGATATTTTCTCTTCGAATGATGCTGACATTGGAAAGACTGGGCTGGTTCAGCACACCATAAACACCGGTAACGAGTCACCGATTCGTCAACGACCAAGAAGATTACCTGTCGCAAGAGAAAAGGAAGTGGAGACTATGATTGAAGGAATGGTAAAAGACGGAGTGATAGAACCTTCTTCCAGTCCCTGGTGCTCTCCTGTGGTATTAGTCAAGAAGAAGGACGGTAGCTTGCGTTTTTGTGTGGATTATCGTCGACTTAATGACGTAACGAAGAAAGATAGTTATCCACTTCCAAGGATTGACGACACACTGGACACATTGACAGGGATGAAGTGGTTTACAACCCTAGACTTGAAAAGTGGCTACTGGCAGGTTGAAATAGACCCCAAAGATAAGGAGAAAACGGCGTTTTCTACGGGAAAGGGTCTGTGGCAATTTAATGTAATGCCGTTCGGGTTGTGCAATGCCCCTGCAACTTTTGAAAGGTTGATGGAAATGGTACTAGCTGGATTAATTGGAGACGCCTGTCTTGTCTACTTAGATGACATTGTTATAGTGGGGCGTACGTTTGAAGACCAGCTTCAAAATCTGGAACGAGTACTAGCTAAAATTCGTGCAGCCAATCTTAAATTGAGTCCGAAGAAGTGCTCATTTTTCAGACGACAAGTAAGCTTCTTAGGGCATGTTATTTCAGAAGATGGTGTGCAAACTGATCCAGAGAAAATCGTCGCTGTTAAGGATTGGCCGATCCCAAAGGATAAAACACAAGTCCGAGCGTTTCTAGGATTGTGTTCCTATTACCGACGGTTTGTGAGAAACTTTGCAGATGTTGCTAAGCCCTTGCATAAACTCACCGAAGAGAAACGAGTGTTCAGCTGGGACGAAGAATGTGATATTGCCTTCCAAGAGTTAAAGCGACGTCTGTGTGATACACCTATTCTTGGTTTCCCTAACACCGAGAATAGTTTCATCGTAGACACAGATGCAAGTAATACTGGTATTGGAGGCGTATTGTCCCAGCGCAAAGGAGATCAAGAGATCGTGATAGCTTACTTCAGCAAAGCTTTATCCAAACCGGAAAGAAACTACTGTGTCACTAGAAGGGAACTTTTAGCAGTAGTGAAAACTTTGCAGCATTTCAGTAAATACCTGCTGGGGCGTAAATTTCATCTACGCACGGATCATGCTGCATTGAAATGGCTGCTACAGTTCAAAAATCCTGAAGGACAAGTGGCAAGGTGGATTGAACAGCTACAGGAGTTTGACTATGAAACTGAGCATCGTAGTGGAAAATCTCACGGTAATGCGGATGCATTGTCAAGAAGACCTTGTCCAGAAGAATGTAAACATTGTGTAAAACAAGAGTCCAAAGAAGTGGTACCCGTCAGAATGTTGAGCACGGATCTAAGTGATGAGTGGAAGGAAACCCTGCAGAAAGCGCAGACGGATGACTCAGATATTAAGGCAATCATCGAATGGATAAGGGCTGGAACTTCTAAACCTGTATGGAGTGATGTGGCTGGAATGAGCACAACAACAAAAAGCTACTGGGCACAATGGGACAGTCTGGTTATCCACGATGGAGTATTGTGCCGTAAATGGGAAAATGCTCGCGGAGATCACTGTCATCTGCAAATGGTTGTTCCAAAGGCTAAAGTATCTGAAGTGCTTAAACTCTACCATGAAGGATGCTCCGGGGGGCATATGGGGGTAAAGAGAACTCTGTTGAAGATACGTAAGCGATTTTACTGGATCCATTGCAGAGATGATGTGGGAGACTGGTGCCGAAAATGCACGAGTTGCGCAGCAGTGAAAGGACCCCATACACGCAGCAGAGGTGCATTAAAGATTTATAACGTGGGAGCGCCATGGGAGCGGATAGCTTTGGACATTGCGGGACCATTCCCTGCTACAGAAAATGGAAACAAGTATTTCATGGTTGTTATGGATTATTTCACAAAGTGGACGGAGGTCTTTGCCATCCCAAACCAAGAAACGTCAACAGTAGCCGATAAATTAGTCCATGAGGTCTTTTGTCGTTTTGGAGTACCCTTGGAAATTCACAGTGATCAAGGGAGGAATTTCGAGTCCCAAATATTTCAGGAAACATGTCGAGTGATGGGCACTTATAAGACAAGAACCACCTCTTATCGGCCACAATCCGATGGAATGGTTGAAAGGTTCAATCAAACGTTGGAAAGATATCTAGCAAAAGTAGTGGGAAACCAGCAGACCGATTGGGACAAGCACATTCAACCGTTTTTACTGTCATATCGAAGTGCAGTTCACGAAAGTACAAGTGTCACTCCAGCTTCGGCGAACTTTGGACGAGAACTACGGTTGCCAGCAGACCTTATAACAGGTATTCCTCCCCAGTCTCCGCGCAATATAACAGAGTACGCAAGTGACCTTCGCAACAAATTGAACGATGTACACGAACACGTTCGCCAATCCAGCCAACAAATGTCTGAAAAGATGAAGACTCGATATGACCGAAAATTAAACCACTTGGGCTTTAGTGAAGGATCACTGGTGTGGTTACATAACCCTGTACGCAGTAAAGGAAAGTGTCCTAAACTGCAGGCGAAATGGGACGGACCATATCGAATTGTGAACAGGATTAACGATGTCACGTACCGGATTAAAAAGGGGTTACGAGGCAAGCCTAAGATTGTCCATGTGGATCGACTAGCGCAATATTACGGGTCTAACGATGCTCGGGACGAGCATGTCTTAGGTGGGGATAGTGTTGCGCCCGATACATAGCTCCATCTATTTGCAGGCAGACATATTAAATATTCACCTACGCCATCTGGTATCGAGTAGATGCAAACTACAAAGTACACGTATCGAATGCATAGGAGCGAACGAGATAGCAATATCTCTCTATTGCAATCGAACGTTTGAGCGCGTTCCGGTTCGTTCTCGAACGTTCCAGTAGCATCGCGGTTTTACGCGACTTATTCGACGCTCGTATAAATACAGCGGTGGTTTGCGGATATAGTCAGTCTATTTTCGGCTAAGCAAGTGATACAAGTGCGATAGTTTCGAAGTGTTATCGGTTGTGTTATAGTGTTGTGACTCTTATAGTGTTCTATTGGAAAGTTTAATAGTAGAATCAGTGGATTAAGTTCTGTGTGTGGTAACTTTGAAATTAAAGTTATTATTTGGTAAAATCAAGCGGTTTCATAATTTATCAGTACCCGGCTCGCAACATTACGTACCCAATGGTATATTATCTCCCTTTGGAAGTTAAGTCATACTTGCTTCAAGTATTTATTCTTATATTTATACATTCCCAAGTTCCAGAACAATAGCGTAGTATTCAAGTAGTTCCTATTCCCAAACCTAATCCTAGTCCTAATTTAATCCCAAAGTTTAGACCTATTTTACTAATATCCTGTATATGTAAATTATTTCATTTAATGCTATGTAAGCGAATGGTTTGTAGAAAAAAAAAAGTTTTAGCTCCAGTTACGAGTGGATTTCGAAAATATCAATCATGCATAGATTGCCTAGTCCGTCTGGTTACACAAATACAGATAGGGTTTTCGAAGGACATACCTACGCTTGCAGTTTTCATAGATGTTGAAAGTGCCTATAATAACGTTTTGACGGACCAACTTGTTATTATGCTTGATAGTCTAAATATTGGATCCCGTACATGTAAATATTTGTGGTCCTTTTTAAGCAATAGATTTTTGAAAATAAAAGCTGATGATGATGTTGAACCCATGGCTAGATGGACCGGCAGAGGTTTGGCACAAGGTGATCCTCTCTCTCCTCTTTTATTTAATATTGCTACTCATAAAATTTGCATAGAATATGAGATTGTTCAAGTATTGCAGTACGCTGATGACTTTGTTTTTACACACAAAATAACAGTTCTGATTTAAATGAGATTTACCTTCAAAGAGCTGTAAATAGTGCCGTTATAAACTTAGCAGAGTTGGGTTTAGAAGTATCTCCAACAAAAACCCAATGCTGTAGTTTCAGGAGAGGAAGGAAAATTGATACGAGTCACCCTTTCTATTAATAACAATAATGTTACGGCAGTTTCAATTATAAAATACTAAGGCATTTGTTTAGATAAATCTTTATTGTGGAACAAACATATAAATGAAAATCGCGACAAAACAGTGAGGATGATAGGACTGCTAAAAGTTTTAGCTGGTGCTTCATGGGGTTTGCATCCCAAACATCTGCGCCGGTTATACATTGCTTTGATTCACAGTAGAATAGATTATGGGTGCTTTGTCTACGATACCGCTGCTAAAACGCACCTGTCAAAATTAGATAAGATCCAGAATATGGCTATAAGAGTTATTGGAGGATTCGTAAGAACCACGCCTATACATGTTATGGAATGAGAGGTGTGTTTACAGCCATTGCAGTTTAGACGACAATACCTTGCTACTAAATATTGCCTTATAGTCCAGTCGTTCTCTAATAATATCACCATCACTTTATTTAATAAATTGTTAAACCTAGGCCAGCGAAAGAAACCGTTACTTATCTCAATTTATGAAGAAACTAGATTAGAAATCATCAAAACTAGTAATCCATTAAATATGTTTTCGTTGAATACTTGGGTAGGTATCGAATATTAATTTGGATTTTATTGAGACTATTGTAGATGGGATTGATCAGGTCAAAAATCAATATGATGACAATGTATTGAAATCCATTACATTAGTAATGCTAAATGAAAAGTATAGGAGCTGGCATAAATTGTTTACTGACGGGTCTAAAGTATGTAGTGGTGCTGGAGCTGCCTTTTATGATCCCAGTCGTAATGTGAAGGAAAACTACAAGGTTAAATCCGAGAATAACACTATTATGTCGGTGGAGCTTTTTGCAATTTCTGAAACGTTATCATATGCGTTGACTTTAGATTCTAATAAAGTAGTTATTTTAACAGACAGTCGAAATGCTTTACAACATATCGCAAAGTGCGCCTCTGGTGCACGAGGGGCGTCTGTAGCGTATAGTATGCTAAAGAAGGTAATGTTCTTGCGAAGTAATGATATGGATTTGAGGTTGCAATGGGTTCCATCACACGTTGGTGTTCAGGACAACGAAGAGGTAGATAAGTTGGCTAAGGAAGCAATATCAGTAGGAGCAGAAACGTACATTGTCTCTGAATATTGATTAAATATAGTTGAATGTTGAAGTGTGTGTGTATAGTTGAATGATGAAGTGTTGATTAAATATAAATACAACATTTTTGGGAGATGGAAAATGCATTATTTGTCAATATCAGAGTTTAAAGGAATTTGGTATAGAATTATACAATGTGAACCTTTTCGTGTGCCCTGGTTTGCGAACAGTAAACTTAAGAGATGTCTGATTGTAACAGCTCACAAGCTGCGCTCAGGGCATATTCCACTGGCAAAGTTCAATCATCTTGTGAAAGTTTCAGACTCTCCCAACTGTTCTACTTGTGGAGTTATAGAAGATGTTCATCATCTGCTAGTGGAATGTGGCCGGAGCCTGTCTCTGAGATCGCTGATAAGTAGTCAGTATGATATGAATTTGTTAGATGTAGGCGCATTTCAAAGTGTTTTATCTGCCCCGTTATCCGAGGCGGCTAAGACACTTTTTACAATAGTGTTTAACTTAATTAAGTCTTAGTTAGTAAAATGCAATCTGTAACAGGGCTGACATAGTCGCTAAGCGACTCCAAGTCCTTTAAAAATTTAAGATTAAAAAAAAATAAGTCTTATTCGATGGTCAGTTGTCAATTCTAGACGACACGCGGAATGGCGTCTAGAATTTTCTTGGGACTCCTCGTCGTTCAAATCACACTGCACCACAATACACATGCAATCCAATTATCCATACCGGCTCCGCAGCCACAATTTATTCATTAAAATTCCGCCAAGATTACTGAATAAAACATGCAATAAAACGGGTAAAAAAAAATATTAAATTAGCAGAGCCATGTTGCTCCATGAAATGACAGACGAAGAATCTTCGTCCAACTCTTTGGCAAAGGCAAACATTGACATTGACATTTTCAACACTCCAATACGTAAGTTAAAGAGCATACTCAATGATAAATTATTCTTGGCAAATCAATCGTAGTTTACTCATTATATATAATTGTTTTGTTTTATTTTTCGTTCTTCAAAATCTCATACATTCCTTGATTTTCTAGAATCCGTCGTCTGCTACTGTATTTCTACTTACTTATATTCTTTTTTTAACTACAAGTGGAAACTTTTAATTGGCCCTCTGTAAAATATATGCCTTGCATATATTATGTATTTCATAATTAACAATGTACCTACATAGCTGTAAGTTTTCATAAAACGAATAAAATGAAAATAAATAAAATAAATTGATACTTTATAACACCAAACACCGAACATCATGTTCATCACCCAAATGTTTGTCGTGGGATGGAATTGAACCCTCTGAGCTGAGAGAGCAGTCATAATCACCAGATGAAAAGAGTGAGTGAATCGAGAGAGTGTTTACAAAATAATACTAGTATAAAAACCCGTGTTTAAAATGTATGACTGCATCACTGACTGATGATGAAAAGTCAAGTCAAAAGATACTTTATTCAATACAATCACAAGGATCACTTTGAAACGTCTTACATACTTGGTGAATTTAGGTGCCAATTCCTCCTAAGTAACCCAAGCCTTCTCGGGCTTGAACGTTTGAAACAAAGCTAAACCAAAGTCAAAACGTTATTACCATTTTGACTTTCAGATTAGCCAAATCCTAGCCATATCCAAACCTTTACCAAAACCAATCCGTTTAATGGCAATTACATTGACAAATAGCGCAATTGCCCTACTAGTCCTAGCGCTTTGGACAATCTAAATGCGGTACACCATAACCTCTGAACTATTGGGACCCTACATAATTGTAAATGGTTTTGTGCCAACGTGGGAAAGCTTTATCGGATAATGTCGCATTGCCCTATAACAAAGGGTTGATATACATCAATCCTAGTGTAGTATGTACATATATATATATCCATGAATCCGAAATTGTCTGTCTTTCTGTCTGGTTGTTTGTTTGTTAGTTATCTATTCACGGCTGAACAGAACCCCTATTATGGTACTGGCGATAGCTATCAATGCGTGATTTGCGCGACCATTGCTGTTAAATATACTTTAATTACACACAATGCATAGTTTTTTTTTAATTACTGTTTTATAACAAACTAGCTGGTGCCCGCGACTTTGTCTGCGCAGGATTTGTACTTCGTGTAATTCTAACGGTTTTTGCAGCGCACGCCAGAATAGGTCAGATGGCGAATTTTTTTACCTACTTACTTGACATTTATTATTATATTTTGGACAATTCACACAATATCTTTATAAATTATAGCCATGTGTTATTCTGATGTATAAGCTATATTATTGTAATGTTTCATTCAAATCCATTCAGTAGTTTTAGCGTATTATATTGTAAGTATAAGGATTAAAATCGACATCTTGTTCTTTTATTGAATTCATTTTCCTATGATCTTCCTGCAGATTTAATCAACACTCATTAGGACATTATTAAAATGAGCTATATAACTGTAATTATACGTCAGATTAATAAAATTAAGAAGTGTCATTTATAAACGATAGTCTAAATTAAACTGATGCAAACGAAATAAGATCTTTCGTGTTTGACGAGTTTTGAGAGTTTTTAGCGACTTGCGTCTAATTTCGCAAATATTGCTGTCGCGTTGCTGTTCCGGTCGCTGCTGCAACTTTAACGTAATAACTCTGCGGATCTCGATGAGATTTGCTACGGAGTTAGATTGTATCTTAGGTTTGGACAAAGGCTTCTTTTTATGTAGATATCACGCGTGCGAAGCCGCAGGTAGCAGCTAGTTGTATAAAATCGTTAATAGTTAGTATTGCGTGCAAGGTGACATCACCCACAATAATGGCGATAGTCCATTAGCAATGTATTTAACTGTGTCTATCTAAATTTTTAATCAGTGCACGAAATCACGGAAAGTTTATGTAGTGTAGAGAATCTATTGGAGGTAAAGCGACTGATTTATTTATTTTTTAGATACCTATGTAGGTACTAATGATACTTTATGAGTTATAAGGAATTGGCACCTAAATTCACCTAGTATGTAAGACGTTTCAAAGTGATCCTTGTGATTGTATTGAATAAAGTATCTTTTGACTTGACTTGATTTAATATAACACGCAGACACAGAACGAACATCCAATAAAAATTATTTCAAATAGTAAAACAGTTAAGCTATTTAAAGACCGATTAAAACTATATATAGATAGTTCAACTAATCCAGACCCCTGATAAAAGGATGCTTCTCTGAAATAATTTAGGCATTGACAGGCCTTTCAGCTCAGCTGGTAGTAGCTCTGCCTTCTGCACTGTAGCTTGTAGAACCCACATGTCTGTGTGATACACATAGGGCAATAGCGCACTAGCGACCTGGCAGCGCGGCTAGTACGCGCGGCCTGGCCGCAGGGGTTACGATTTGCAACGCGGCCAAAACCGCGGCTACGATCGTCAGTTGCACATACAGCGCGCTTCAATATGGACGTTGAGGAAATAGCAGTGCTTTTGTATCTTATAAGTAAGAAGTGGAAAAAGAAAAGGAAAAAATATTGGGTTCATCCCTTGCTACGTGAAAGGCGAACAAAGGGATTATTTCATACTTATTTCACCGACCTTCAGCTATATGATGACAAGTTCTTTAATTATTTGCGGATGAGCAAGTCTTCGTTTGAAGAACTGTTAAGAAAATTAAGTCCATCAATCACCGGCACTGTAACTAAATTTCGCCCCTGCATTTCTGCCAAGGAAAAACTTGTTGTAACCTTAAGGTAAGCTTATGCCTATCTAATTTTATTCAAATTATTTCTTTACGGTTCCTGTGTCTGTTTTATGAAAAAGGATGCAGGTAGATAAGTGAAACAAGTAGATACATAAAAGTATTTAAGTACTGTATTATCACAATCAAAGGTGCAGTTGTTCAATAATTATTTAAAAACGTTTCAAATATTTCTGAATCTTGCGAGGCCTGAGAGTAGTTTGATTCGGGTGATTGGATAGAATTTTCTTCTCTTCCTGAATCCAATGGCGGCGGCAGTTCACTGGGACGTGACAGAGAAGGGCGGCAGCTCATTGTGGCAAGTGGTCCATTATCTGATTGCTTAGTAAAATATCCCTGTTGATATTCCTGATGGTTGGTATAACTGCTTCGAGGGTAAGTAGGTTGGCTGTGCCTGGTCAAAGGTTCATAGTGGCTTGGATCATATCTTCCACTTTGAGCTCGGTGGATTAGATTAATCATTTCCATCTTGGTTGTCAGCTTCGCGGATTCGGGTATTTTTTTGAAATCATTTACTAAGGAAAGCATAAATAATCTGTCATTGTCGTCTTCGAGAACTGATTCACGTTGAATTCTTGAATTTATGCTTTCTTTTAAAACCGAAACAAGATCTTCTTTTTCGAAATTATTGTCTTCTTTTTTCTTCTTTGATCTTGGTTGTCCTTGAGATACTGATTCGGGGGTTGGAGGGACTATATTTTCCGCATCATTTAAGTTTGATTCTGTTGTATTCGGTTCCACCGTATCTTTAAGGAACATCAGGTGTTGAAAATATACATAGGGAGATTTACGTTTCGCTGCGGCGCCACTTTTTGCGCCTTTGACACGTCGTAGCTCCCTGAGGAATGAGTCCCTTATATTTTTCCATTTTTTTTGGAGCGACTTACCTAGAAATGAAGAAAAAAGTTATAATAACGTGTTTGTTTGTTCCAGATACCTAGCATCTGGATGCTCCTTCAGAGAACTAAATCATTCATTTCGCATTGGACACACAACTGTTCGAGAAATTGTACTTGAGGTTTGCGTCGCCATATGGCAAAATATAAAAGACATTGCCTTTCCACAACTCGATAGAGACAAATGGCTAGAAATAAGTGAAGGGTTTAGGAACAGTTCGCAATTTCCTAACTGTACTGGAGCTGTGGACGGAAAGCACATAAGAGTCATTCAGCCGACCCATACAGGGTCACTATATTATAACTACAAAAACTATTTCTCTATTGTGCTGATGGCTATATGCGATGCCAACTACAAATTTATATGCATAGACGTCGGCGCATATGGAAAATGCAGCGATTCATCGGTATTCAAGAACTCATTTTTATGAAAAACTTACAAATAATGATTTAGACATGCCAGACAAGAGACCGATAACTGAATCAGGTGTGCCTCTGCCTTTTGTCATAGTTGGCGATGAAGCATTCTCTTTGTCAGAAAATATAATGAGACCATATGCCGGAAGAAATTTGACAGACAAGAAAAGAATTTTTAACTACCGCCTTTCCCGTGCGCGCCGTTACATAGAATGTACTTTCGGGATACTAGCCAACAAGTGGCGAATTTTTCATCGTCCTCTTGATGTACACAGAGAATTTGCTGTTGCAATCATAAAAGCATGTTGCGTCCTTCACAACTATGTACGGGAGCGAGATGGGTACAAATTCGAAGACACGTTGTATATTCCCCCAACTATTGAAGGAATACCTCCCTGCCAGCCTTCAAGAGGAAATAGAACATCTACACAAAACAGAGATCTATTTGCTGACTACTTCGTGGGTAAAGGACAACTCCCGTGGCAAAATCGAGTAGCTCTGAGAACACAATAAAATAAACATTCCTTACCTAGTTCGTTTTTTTCAGTTATTGTTAATTTTTCATTACCAAATATTTCTATAATCTCTTCCCACATCATCCTTTTTAAGTCTCGGTTGGCGTAGTCTTCACAGGACATGTCCCACAACGCCCTCCTTGTCTCAATCTCGGTTATAAATCTTTCCGTGTCGAAAGACATCGCGATGATCATCACAAATCACGCTGTAGTTCCACAACACGTGCGGCCGCCGCGGCTAGTGCGCGCACACTGGTGATTAAACTACAATGCAATTGATCTCAGTGGCCGCAGCGGCCAGCGACTGAACACGGGCCGCAAATGCGTCGCTTCGATCTCGGTGGTCGCTGCGGCTTGGCGTGGCCGCTGGCCGCGTGCGGCCAGGTGCGCGTGCTCTATGGCGATTTCATACTAATGTATCTATCTCGATGGCCGCCGCGACCTGGCCGCTGCGGCCTGGTCGCTAGTGCGCTATTGCTCATAGACATATACACATGTTGGTCCGTGTCTGGTTGTTGTAAAGAATCATAAGTATGTATTTTAAAAACTAACAAATTTTATAAATCCGAAAGTTGCTCTGTCTGTCTGTTTCTTACGTTTTCACGGCTAAACCGCTGAACCGATTTTGATGAATTTTGGTATAGAGATAGATGGGACCTTGGAGACGGACATAGGCTGCTTTTTATGTAGGTATCACGCGTGCGAAGCCGCGGGCAGCAGCTAGTTTCTTATAAGTAATTTATCAGTCACCTGGGGGCCTAGCACGGCACGAGGAGAAATAGTCTTTCCACCTTTTTATCCACCTGTTAGTGGAAATACACCACCACCTGTCCACCACAGGTGGATAAAAACGGGGGAAAGACTATTTCTCCTCGTGCCGTGCTAGGCCCGCTGGTTGTCATACAAGCTATACTTAATTTGGTGCTAGATGGTGTTGTGTGGGTTGTCGAAAGGAGCCTAAGAGGCGCACTTTAATCCTTAGAACCACACTGGTTCGAAATAACTAGTGACTGGATAAGAAGACGAAGAAGATTACATTTACCAATATTTGATGACCTTTGTGGCGCAGTTGGCTAAGGCCTGCGTGAGACGCAAAAGGTCTCGGGTTCGATGATCTACAATTCTCGTGTCTGGGTGTATTTCTACGTATAATAAACAGTACCTGGATGACCGAGCTTAGCTCGGTATAAACAACGGATAAAACGACGTTTTCTAAAAAAGAAACTTAGCTAAGTTACATTTTTAGAAAACGTCGTTTTATCCGATCGATTTATCGCCCCCGAAACCCCCTACATACTTCTATAAAAATCGTTAGAGCCGTTTCCGAGATTATATGTATATATACATATATACAAGAATTGCTCGTTTAAACGTATTACAAAAAAAATATAAATAGTATGTCAGTCATGTGCACACATACTCTGTTTACTTTGGGACTTGATGACGCTAAGTGAAATGTCCGGTATTATAATTTATTGCCACGTTTAATGACAATGCAATGCTAATTCAGAACCAGATAGAAAACACAATAAATGTACACAACTGATTCAGTTATCAACCCTATTATATTCTGCTGTTAACTTACGAACAGTTTTAATAAAGTACCCATTTCTCGCTGAGCTCGGCGGAGTGGAAGCGGAGTGATAAGGAGATTTGCCCCATAAAAATGGTATTCCCTTCACAGGGAGCTATTGATGACGGTATTAAGAACTTTGTACATTACTAGGTTACTCCACAGTCTATAGTGGTTCTGTGACTAGAAAAGACCAAATATCTAATTACCTATGATTATCTTAAATTCTATTTTAACAGAAATATCTGTTGGGGGAACAGAAAAGTTATTTACAGAAATGTACAGAATAATATATAATACAAATGAGACAGTTGAGCTATCTGTGGATCGCTCAAAACGATCTATAGATAGCTCAACTGATCAAGATCACTGCCAGAGGGTAGCGTTCCTAAGACTCTGGCATTAGCTACGTTGAATGGCAATGCTAATACGCTGGGCCTTCATCATAGCCTAACTAATCTTTGAAAAACAAATGGTGACAGCTAATGGATCACTGCCACTGCGGTCACCCATCCAGGTACTGACCGCACACAAGGTTGCTTAACTTTAATTATCCTATATTACAGCTTTTGGATTTTCGATTCAATCTAAATAATCAAAAAATATTAGATTTGAGGAGCAAATCCACTTAATTACATCTCATATCGCATGGAAATTCCTAACCCTTTGACGTGATGAATGTCTACTGTAAAAAAATATTTTTTAGGTAATGAGAACAGGTTTATTAGGTTTATACATGTTTAAATTAAATTTGAATGTCAAAATATTTTTATAATAGCAGCTTAGAATTACAATTTTACAATTTATTGATTTATTTATAGACATAGAACGGTACATACACCATTTACACTAGTTAAAACTATAAAAAAAAGGAACAAAGTGTTTGACTTTGTTCCTACATAGGTCAATATTACAAGAAAAATACAAACACGATAATAATTAATTAGTCACTTAATTCTAGAAAAATTTAATCAAATAATACAGAACTTAAATAAGGAGTACTATATACTTATTACTACTATATACTATTAATTCTTATATACTTTATTACTGATTTATTTCGCTGATGGATAGACAGGTTATCCGTTCGTCCGCAAACATATCTTAGTCAGCGTTGGTTGTCAAGAGATCGTAAGCAAATCAAGAAACATAGAAAGATAATACATTTATTTGTAACAATATACACATAATAAACAATATTAAGGTACACTTAAAAATTAAAACAATGTAAAATAGAAAAGACAACATAAATTGAATTAAACGAAAGATGAGTGTCTCGCATTTTTTTTTTTTATTTATTAAGCAAACAGACAGTATATATGTAACACAAAGATTATTACACATAGTCTAGTTAAGTTTCCACAGTTACATTATTCATATAAAGAAAAAGAAAGTGGACATTTAACTCTATACAAAATAATAATTAGTTATCTAGCTCATGTGATCAAAATCAATAGATAATAACAATAAAATGTAATACTACCTTATTAAATTACCGAAGAAAACATTTAGAATACAAACGTTCAAGTGTGCTGCTACAAATTACAAATACAAATATAAATACAAAATATTTATTACTTAAAACTTAATATAACAAATTAGTGTCTGACTCAGCATTATGTCGGAACTACTCGTATATAACGGAACGATGATCTTCCGACGGAACCAGGGTCTCCTGGTAAAGTATTTTTTTATTACAACTGCGCCATAAACAAGCAAACGGTCCACCTGATAGAAAGCAGTTAGCGTAGCCTATGGCTCCTGCAAAACCTATTACACGCACTTTGCCTATACATTTATGTTAGTCTGTCTATTCGCCAAGTAATATATAGTGGATAGACAAAATATAGTATTACAGGAATTAGACACTATACAAACCGCTAAATCCATAAATTGTTCAATAGGCGATCTTCAAAGTGAATTACCATCAGATATACCTAAACTATCAATAATTATCCAAAATATCAGAAGTATTCACAAATCTTCAAATATTGATGATTTAGAAGCTAATGTGTCAATGCTTAAACAGAATATCGATATTGTCGTGCTAACAGAATGTAGACTAAATCGTGACAAACCACTACCAATCAAAACTGACTACATAACATACAGCTCTTCTAAAATGACAAACCAAAATGATGGAGTAGTAATCTTTATAAAAAATACAATAACACATACAGTTAAAGAAGTATCCCTTTTTAAAGCATCGTGTCTTGAAATCACTACTCCCACTAGTACAGTCATCTGCATTTATCGTTCCCCAGCTGAAAAAAACCCTGAAAAATTCATAAAATCACTTGATCTCTACTTAAATGCACCACACTTAAAAATTAATACAACACTGGCGGGTGATATAAATATAAACATCATGGAAGGGAATACACACAATCATTCTGCACTATACCTAGATATGCTCGCTACCCACAGTTTACTGCCTGGGCACAGATTTGACACAAGGAATAATAGCTGCCTCGATCATATATTTACTAACTTAGATACTGCAAAATTTACGGCAGCGGTAGCTGTCCTAAACACTACAATAACTGATCATAAAATGGTCCTCATAAATTACTATACTAAAGAAATAACACCTATGACGAAAAGAACTAAAACTGTTACTAACTATTCTGATGCGGTTAACTCTCTAAAAACTAAAAATATTAGTAAATTTTTTGACATCCAAGATCCAAATATTCTGTGTCATAAAATAACTGATCTAATCACAACGTGTCTTCAAGAAAACACTATAACAATTAATATATCAAGTAATAAAAGAACAATAAAACCTTGGATCACCCCCGGAATACTAAAATGTATTAGAAATAGAAATAAACTACAAAAGAAACTACGTAACGATGCAACTAATGAAATCCTAAAAATAACATACCGACGGTATCGAAATTATTGTAATAATCTTATTAAAAAAATTAAAAAGGAGTATGAAAGGAATCTATTAAATAAAGCTAAAACTAGTAATAAAACGCTATGGAACTGTATAAAAAATATAACATACCTAAACAAAGGTAAATCTGTAAACAAAGAGCTCTTTAATATCAAAAGTTCTCCTAGTGAATCTGCCGAGTATATAAATATGCATTTCAAATCCGTTGGAAAAACTCTAGCCGAAAATATTACCCCAATGCCACGCCATGCTGAAACATACTTTCATGCGATCCCCTCTCAATTAAACTCAATAGGGATAATTGAACCAGAACCTATGGAAATTGAGACAATTATTAACAACCTGAAATCGGATTCTGCAGCCGGATGGGATAAAATTCCAACACAATTTATCAAAATGGCCAAAAGAGAACTAATTCCAATTATAACACATCTTACAGTCATATGCTTTCTACAAGGAATCTTTCCCTGGGAATTGAAACGATCCATAATTCATCCAATTTATAAGAGTGGGGACAAAGGCGATATTAGCAACTATAGACCTATTTCCGTTCTTCCGGTAATATCGAAAATATTAGAAAAATTAATCAACACTAGGCTTTGCTCATTTTTGAATTCATTTAATATATTATCAAAATCACAATATGGTTTTCGTGGAGGAATTAGTACTGAAGATGCTATTCTAGATCTGACTAAAAACATTACAAAACACTTAGATAACAAACACAAAACGCTGTGTATATTCCTAGACTTAAAAAAAGCATTTGATACAGTCTCGGTCCCCATACTAATCCGAAAAATTGAAAAGCTTGGTATTAGAGGTTCTTTCAATAAACTGCTTACAGATTATTTAAAAGACCGATCACAACGTGTCAAATTAAGCAATGATTTCTATAGCCATGATCAAATTTTACACGAGTATGGCGTTCCGCAAGGCAGCGTACTAGGCCCGACACTTTTTCTGATTTATATAAATGATCTCACTAACATACAACTTAAAGATGGAAAAGTTTTCTCATATGCTGATGATACTGCATTGCTTTTCCATGGAAAAACCTGGAATGAGGTATATTCACACGCTCAAAACGGCCTAAATAAAGTAATTAATTGGTTAAATATAAACTTGCTCACACTAAATATATCAAAAACATATTACATAGCATTTTCAATTCGAGACTCTCTACAACCAGACCCCAACTTTAAAATAACTGCCCATTATTGTAATAAAAACAGATGTGGTTGCCCAAACCTGCAGAGAGTTGATTCAGCTAGGTATTTAGGCATTTTGGTAGATAAAAACCTTTCCTGGCATCCTCAACTCGAACTCGTAGCAAATCGAGCTAGAAAATTAATTTGGATTTTTAAATACTTAAGAGATATAGTGGACGTACAGCTACTAACCTATATCTACAAAACATTGGTTCAATCAATCTTATTGTATTGCATAGCTATATGGGGCGGTACACATAAAACTAAATTTGTCAGCATAGAACGGGCTCAACGATACCTTCTAAAAGTAATGCTTCGAAAAAGAAAGAGGTTTTGTACTCAAACATTATACAGCGAAGCTAATGTACTGACTGTGAGACAGCTATATCTTCTACAATGTACACTCAAAACTCACAAAACTATAACGGTTGATCAGAGCTTACTTAGTAAACGTACTCAACGTTCTGTGATAAATTGCACAACAACAAGAACAAAATTCGCCTCAATGCAATATAGTGCCCAATCGATACAAATCTATAATACGGTTAATAAAAAATTGAATATTTACACAATGTCACATCAGCGATGCAAAACAATAGTATCAAATTGGCTCCAATCTTTAAATTACCAACAAACTGAAGATATTCTATTACCAGCTTATACATAACTATAATGAATAAACGTCAAAATTTTAAATTAGTCAATTAAATATTTTACATCAATATTTCAACTTTCTGTACTCCTGTACCTAAATCGTCTTTTAAAATAATAACTGCACTCCTTCCAACAAATGCGAATTCTATACCTACCCACATATCGGCGTGAATATTTATTTTTACAAACCTGGACACACGTAAACACATACTTGTAAGGACGAAAAAGTATTATGTTTTTTGTGAACTAGTAAGGGTATATCATACAATCATACACTGTCGAATGAGTTGTTTAAATCTGTTGCCATAACGTTCTTTGACTTGATTCATACCTACTCGTACACTTAACAACTTCAACTTGTACTTTTAGAGGATAATTACGTTGTGCATATAATTATTATAACCTACATAATAATTATAAAAGTACCTACCTATTTAAGTTAAGTAGATAGATAGTATTACATATTGTAGTTAAACTTTCGGAAACACCTACCTATTATTAAACCTACTTAATAAATTATATAAGTACTTACCTACCAATTTAAGTTAGATAGTACCTACTACAGATTGTTGTAAACTTTTAGAAACCCATTGATACACCAAGTACCCATAGTAGAAATAATAAAGACCTATCTAAACCTATCTAAACTAAAACTAATTCTAAATACCTATTATTATGTGTACTTGTGTAACTTAAGTTATTATTATTATTATATTTTCCTGTTTTTGTTTATGTTACAATTTAAGGACCACAGAATAGAGGGGACTCTTCTAACACAGGTGTAAACTTAAAAGAAGAGATCCCAACCCTACCATTTACGTATAATGTAACTAAAATAAAAAGATTTTTGATTTGATTTGATTTGAAGTAATTTCACTTGCTCCAGAGCCATTTAAAGCTAAATACAGTAATGCTTGCAGACTATCTGAGAAGGCAGAATATCTGGCACTGTGCTGGTAAGACAACAACGTATACTAAGACGGACTCTGTAGAGCTGTTGTAGAGTCCTATCACTATGTAAAATGTAGTAAATCCAAGCTTTGGGTAACCTCTTGGTGGTTCTGTGTTCCTAGTACATGTTCCTAAACAAGCAAGATCACTTAAGTTGCTAACGGTACTAGTGAGATTTTTTTAGTCTCAGTAGTACTAGTAATGGTGACCAACGGGACAACTGAGCTAGATAATCAATGGATTTCATATATTTTATATAATAAGTAAAATTGACCTAGGAATTAGTGTAGTGTAGTGTACAAAATAAATAGGTACTTAAATAAAATAAATATTTGTGAACAATGCACACAACACCCTCTAGCCCCAAACTAAGCAGAGCTTGTATTATGATGACCAGATGACTGATAGAATACTTATAAATTAAATACATACTTATGAGACTTTAAAACACCCAGACACAGAACAAACATCTATGTTCATCACACAAATGTTTGTCCTGGGAGGGAACGAAACATCAACCTACAGCGCAGAAGGTAGAGCTACTACCAAATGAGCAAACAAGCCAAAATACAAACAAGAATTGTGTTAAATTTAATTGTAATGAGATTTTTTGTCTTAAGAATCCCATCAAATGTACTAGACATGGATCCTATATTTTATGATGGAGTTAACATGCCCCTTGAAGAACTCTGTCATGGCTTTTTGAAAAACCGGGACCGATAGCTTAACGTGCCCTTCGGAAGTAAGAAAGCGCTCAAAGCGGAAATGTCACTGCAGTCACGTATCCAAGCACTGCAGAGAATGATCGAAGTCCTCTAGAAGGAGACCACATCGTTATTAAGCAATCCGCATCCATTTTCAAAACAATCGTGTTTTGTACTATATATATTGCAGTGTGAACCATGAACGCGAGCGGCAACGAACGGACCGCAGATCAAACTCACCCTAAAAAACATTTTCTAGATCAATCGAAGCAGTGTCGGTGCTTCCATCGATAAAATAATATTATACTGACACCCGTGTTTATCAAAATGTAATCCGCCCCTATATTATGCAACTCGCGACAGCTAGCTAGCGTGAATTGCGCGATCGCTGCTGTCAAACAATTATGTACGATCATAACTCGGCTATTAGCATATTTTTACTTATTTTTGTAGGTGGGCGACAGGCGAGCAACGGCTAGCTTCTGTAATAAAAGTTATTTTTACGACTTGACACTGTTCTCTCTGATATCGCAACACTCTCATTAACCCTTCCGAATGGTCCACGTATAGTTAGCCATGAATTTATTATCATCAAAAATTATTTATTAATTACTAACTGATCAGTGGAAACAATGGAGTTTCCACTGGAGATACGGCACCGGAAGGCTAGGCATATCAGGGGTAGGTGTATCGGCGGGGTCGCTCGGAGGGGATGTAAACACAAAGCCTCGCCGAGGCCGGCAGTCACGTGGCGCGCTTGCCGGGGGCGCATCACTTTTAAGGGTAGTATCGAAACACCCTGCAACTTAGCATACAGAAAAGTTTATAAACAAAAAGAAATTACTGTCAGTGTCGTGCTTTTATCACTTTAAGCAACTCTAGATAAACTAAGTATATGTTTAATAAGTTTTAGTGCTAGTTTTTATTCAACACATTTCTAGTTTTAGGTTTTAAAGTAACATTTTAACGTTCTCTTAAAACTATAAAAAAAAAAACACTTTGTTAGATTTTCGAACCTTTAAAAGTGATGCCCCCCGGCCACAACATACACGTACCCTGGACACATTGCGTATCGAAAAACATATGGAACCTGTTTAAGTATTGTATTAGAGTATTGTGTACATTAACAACAACTCTAAAGAATATCAATACGAAAAACATATCAAAAATAAATCATATCTAATTTTAACCTAGACATAAAATTGTAACATAGAAATTAAGGGTACACGAGTATTCAAATCTAAATAAGTGTTGTGTCTACGATAAGGAGAGAGCTTCGGGTAAGAAATTCTATTACCTACCTTCTATAACCTCTATTCTAAGTAATGTCTGATTTTTACAAACCGACACATACCGAAACAAGTAGTTTAGCATTATTTAAAAAGTTTTGAAAAAAAAAGAGAACACAGTCCAATTTCAAATGGTTTAAAAAATGAAAGACAAGTTCCGGTAGTTTTTGAAGAGATATTTAAAAAAAAATAGAATTCTCATTTTAACGGAACCATGGCAAAAATGTTATATATTCATTTTGAAACATTAGTCTCATAACTCAAGAAGATACTTATAATAATTACATTATAATAATAGGTAGTTATTTCATTGAATTTATTTGTTATTTTGGTAAAATAGTAGGTAGCTTCAATTCTACAAAGCAAATTTCAGCTTTCATCTCCTATGTCAGTCAATTCGTTAGCTGTAGAACGTTGAAATCAACGTTTTCGTGTTGCGTAGCTGTGTGTCAGCTCAAATTAAAATAAACAAAATGACGTATGACTAAATATGCATACTATGGATGAACTTTATATAATCTGAACCGTAATGGATATTTAAATAAAATAATAAATATTGGTAAACTGTCCACACAACACCATCTAGCCCCAAACAAAGCATACCCTGTATTATGGGAACCTGATGACTGATATATTACTTTTTTTTTTGACATCAAGCTTGGAGTCGCTTTGTTATTATGTCTGCTCTGTTTTAGCTTACACTTTAAATTCTACAACTTAACTATATATTAAAAACTATTGAATAGAGTGCCTTGGCCGCTTCAGACAACGGTGCAGCCAAAACACTGGAATGCGCCTACATCCAGCAAATTCAGATCATACTTTGAACATATACGATCTTACAGATTAAATACATTCCACTACCAAATGATGAACATTGATAGAATACAAATAGATTTTTCAATACATACTCGTACCTACTTGTGGTACTTTATAACATTTAGATATTTTACAGAAGCAAATAAGACTGTTGGTAGACAGATAGCATTTGTTAATTTAATATCAAATTTGTTAGACTGGCAATTAATTAATAATATAAGAATTTTCTGACAGGCAACATCCACACGGCCAGACTTTACCCACTGCTGGGTATAGACATATGCCCTCCATCATATCTATCTAATCTATCTAATACCTTTAAACGAACAATTCTTGAATATATAAATAATGCCGGACATTTCACACATCATCATCTGGCCCTAAAGTAAGCAGAGCTTGTGTTATGGATACCACATAACTGATATACTACTTATATACTTTTTGTTTTTGTAAATACATACATATTATATATATTACACCCAGACCTGAGACAAATACTTGCAGATAATACAAAACATTTGTCCTGCGACAGGAATCGAACCCGCAACCTACTGCGTCTCAGCTGGACCTTGATCCACTGCAACACATATTTATATATATATTCTGAATCTCGGAAACGGCTCCAACATGAAATTTTTTCATGAAATTTAGTATGCAGGGGGTTTCGGGGGCGATACATCGATCTAGCTAGGATTAATTTTTAGAAAACGTCATTTTATCCGTGTTTTATACCAAGCAAAGCTTGATCATCCGGGTACTAATAATAATGTTCTGTAACTGGGTATATTAAAAATATATATAAGTATTCTATCAGTCATCTGGTACTAATACAAGCTATGCTTAGTTTGGGGCTAGATGGTGTTGTGTGTTGTCCACCAATGTTTATTTAGGGTTTATCCTACGCACTAGGTACGGGGTTGTTTAAATCTGTTGCCATCTTTATTCTTTGACATTAGAAAGACAAGGACAAAACATACTTAAGCACCACGATAGCTAATTATGTGATTACAGAATAACAGGCTTATTTTTGACGCGATAACGTCTTATAAATCGATGAACGCCGGTTGCATGCACGACAAAGAATGACTCATTGTCACGTTCCGCCTGAACCGAGTGTGCAAGCGAGAGCGCGGAACAAGCGATAGAGAGGCACGATCGGCCTAAGCGTTCGGCTTGTGACGTAAAATTATCACGTTATCACGTAAAGTTATCGTCCGTAAACCGACTTTACAGACAACAATTTTTTTTGTATAGGAAGCTATCATGATTTTTTGCATTTTATAGTTTGCCTTACTGGCATAACTTTTACTACTAACTAACTAGCCTTACTTTTGTCAGAGGCAGCGGTCAATTCTGTCAACGGGGTCTAATTTAAAATATAGGCCTAATTTAAAAAAATAATGATACAAACTACGGGAAGTCTATACTTATAGGAGGCCTATATATTGGTGGCAATTCGGTTGGTTCACTTCTAAAATTAGGAATTGTCTAAAATATATTTTAGTTAGTCATAGCATTTGTAAAACCTATTCGGTTGGTACCATTTAACTAAATTAGGAACGCTTAATTAAATTAGATAAAATAAAATAAGGATAAGTTGGTAACAGCATAATACCAAAGTTTCATATGACAGTTCTAAACCTAATTTTAGCTAAAATTTGTTAGGTTGGTGCCAAAAGAATTATTATTGCCATTATTTAAATTATGCGTCATTAAGTATTCTATTAAATACAAATCGGTTTCATTTGGCACAATCAACATAGTTCTTTTATTTTAATATTTTGCCATTCTACATTTTATTATTAAAATTGTAAGTATTTATGTATTCAATAAGTTTTACTTTTGATTATATAAGTATGTATATTGCTGTATCTATTTGTTTTTCATATCTATATAGATTTTGTTAAGCTTTCAAAAATTTTTGAAGTGAAAACTTCTTTTAGCGCGGTACGCATATTTTTAGATGAGGTAAAACCTCTGGACTCGCGACACCGTTACCAAGACGCAGGGCTGCCGCGCTCGCCCCATTTGATTATAAACCTTAATTCACATGTTTACAGTCTACTTTTGTATGAAGAAGTTTACTGAGCTAGGTTCTTTGATATAATATTTACATTCTGAACAAAAACATAAAACAATATTATATGTATTTTAAAGTTTCTAATAACTAATAAAATACAATTCATAAATAACATGTAATTCATAACCCAATAACCCTAGTACCCAACTAAAAAATGTCTAACTCACCAAAATAAGTATTTTTTTTGTTACGTTTTTATCTGAAATCAGTCTTTAGAGTTAGTTATTCTAGACTGTTCTAAGCAGTTTAGTTATTCCAGTCTGGTTTGTAGAATGTTTACTCCAGCGAACATTTCTTCTTTTATTAACCGATCCAAAAAAGGTGGTTACTCAACTCGATTCGTATATATATTTTATTTTTATTTATATGTGTTCGCGGATAAAATCGTTTATGAACCGATTTTGATGATTCTTTTTTTGTTGTAAAGAAGTTATCTCAAGTGTGGTACCATGATAAGGAGAACAGGATCTGATGATGGCATCCCAGAGAAATCGAGGGAAACTTTCAAAAATCGCAGTGGCGACTAGTGTGTTTGTTTATTTTTCATTAAAGTATTTTAAAGCAATACTTTTTTATGGAGGTCTGGAGTCGATCTGATGATGGAGCCGAAAGACAGTCGAGGGAACTCCTCAACGATTTACAGCAATTACCTGGTGTTTGGGCTTGATTAATTTGTATTGATGAGAACTGTACACCTAGATGGGTTGTGACTGTCATTAGGGGTCTGATGATGAAGACGAAGAACAGTCAAGGGAACTCCTCAACGTTTTACAGTAGCTAACTTGTGTATATACATGAAGTCGGTTGTCTTTTTAGTTTTTAAAACATATTTATTTGTTTATTGATCCATCCAGTTCGATGATAAGCTCTCAAATATACCATTATTATTGTTCTCTTCTTACTCTTTACTATAAGATTTACACACTCTACACAATTATCTCTTTGTGGAAGGTTTTGACAGAATACCAGCAACTCCAGTGGCGAGGCATGTTAACCATATTCGAGACTTTTGTCACTGTTGAGGGCATGTTATGTTATGTACATGTTATGGAGAAGACAGAGCGCATGTCATGTACATTATGTACATGACATGCGCTCTGTCTTCTCCATCATCGTTATCATCATCCTCTTGAATTCACCCACTAAGTCTGCTAGGCCTCACCAAGTTTGTAGCATCCGCTGCGATCCTGTCCTAATCTTGTCTATCCTGCGATTTTGACTGAATCGTCTACCTATAATGCCAAAGATCAACCGACATTCCAATAACTATTTCTTGGACACCTTTCAGTGATTCATACATCACTACTTCTATAGTTTAATTAATTTTGCAATGTATTTTGTACTGATTGTGTTTTTGAGTTACATAGTGGATAGTACAGAATGCATGTTGCCAGTCGGATAATTCTTGTTCTATTTATTTATCTTATTTATTTGTTGATTAAAACGCGCGGGAAATTCTAGGAAATTCAAATCAATAAAGGAATAAAATGTCAATTTTAACTTATTTAAAAACTGTAATTTAAAAGTGTTTCTCTTATTTGGACTTTGGTGCAAGCAAAATAAGGACATAGGTATTCTATCAGTAATCTGGTCACCATAATATAGGCTTAGTTTGGGGCTAGGTGGTGTTGTGTGCGTTGGCCACCTAAAATAAATATATGTTTATATAATAATAAATAAATAAATATATGTTTTAATATAAGTATTCTACCAGTCATCTGCTCACCATAATACACAAGCTATTCATATTTGTGTGTTTTGTCCTGAAATATTATATATTATTATTTTTAAACAAAAATTAAGAAATGTTTTTACAAGTTACATGTACATAGGTACTTGTTTCCTATGTTTTAGATACTTTATCTCTATATTACAGCATCTATATTGTATTGTATAATTTGAAACGAAAAAATAAAACCTGTGCTCGTGGGAAATAGGAGCCCATCGCGTTGTTAAAATTATTTCACGGCGTTTGACCCAAGAGCTGGCTCCTAACTGTCCCTGCGTTTAGCATTGCCATTTAACGTGGCAATGCCGCCAGTCTAGTGGACGGTACCCTCTGGCAGTGATCTTGTTCAGTTGAGCTATCTATAGATCGTTTTAAACGGTCCTTAGATAGCTCTACTGTTTCACGTATATTTTATATTATTCTGTACATTTGTGTAAATAAATATCCTTTAAAAATAAACCTTTTAAAATTCCCGGATATAACAAAGTTAATCAGAGTGAGATGCATTTGTCC